>CM062344.1:51566252-52944585 GCA_031216105.1 Dalbergia cultrata
AAGTATGAAATGATACAGTAAAATTTGATTTTTTTTTTAACATGGATTTTTCATTTTATTTTAAAAATATATATATAGTTATAGATGATATATAATATAAATAATAGACGATATATAATATAAATGTTGCTCTGATCTAATCTATAATACTAATATTTATGACTCATTATATAGAAAGTTTTTCATGTGTCATTAATAGATAAAATTATGTCTCATTTTTCATAATCTTAATTTTTAAAGTAAGTTTTTTTATTTAATTTACCCTCTAATTATTCATTATTTTTTCAGTTATACATTTATATCTCTCTTCCATTAACACAACAAAAATGCTCTACAAAATATTTTGATCGAAGTTATTTAACAAATAATATCTATAATCGATAATACTAATTTATAATCTATCTATAATATTAATATTTAAGACTAATTATATGAAAAAAATTTCATGTGTAATTTATAGAGAAAATTATGCCATGTCTTTCATAATCTTAATATTTAAAGTATGTTTTTGGATTTAATTTATCTTCTAATTATAATTTTTTTCCAATCATACCCTTATATCTATATATCTTTCATTAACACAACAAAAGTACTCTGTAAAATATTTCAATACAAATTATTCAATAAATAAAATGATAATTGAATGTATTATATCATTATAATAATTATATATATAACTATAGTATTAATAATAATAAAACTATTATAATTATAATCAATATCAATATCAATATCAATCAATCAATGTATTCTTCACTAGAGTTTGCATTTATTAGACACATCAAAAAACATAGCAAGTAAATGTTTATTTTAAGTTTTGTGCTTAACATGGAATGTAAATAGTCCCATTAAATTGCTCTCACCATGACCTCATCCCGACTTACTTTCCAGTATATACCGGTTTAACATCTCAATTTGATACTTCTGTTGAACATGAAATTAATTCTAATGGAGACAGCGAGACACAAAGAAAGAGCCAGCAAGTAAATGTTTATTTTAAATCATATTATCAAATTTATTAACTATTTTAATTTGATTTTACCTACATCACATATCACTAATTTTATGGGATGAATCAGTTGTTATCCACTACCAAGGTCTGGAAATATACGTAGACATATAAGTTACGATTTACTAATAAGTGGGTCATTATTACTGCAGTTTCAAATCAATTATATTTGTAACGTATTTTGCACTATCATATAAGCATACCACAGTCCTGTAGCATGAAATGACAAAGGCTGCAGCTCCAAAAGCCACCAAGCACCAAGCCTAGAGATCACAGCGCAAACAAAAAACTCACACTAGAAAAGTAACCAACAGCCGCTAACAGCAGCCTCTTTGCCATTGCTCTCAAAACTGAGAAGGAAATTGTGAACAATTACTATACCGATGCAGGGGATGGATGGTTCCTGATACGGAAAACATAAAATAATTTTTGTGATTTATGGATATAAATTATAGATTTGTAGTTTATTGAATTAAAATTGATTTCAATTTTACTAAATATTTCGTTTTCTATTTATTGTTTGATATGATAGTAAACATTTAAACAAGTTTTGCAATACTTTTTGTAACGCCCGGGGACGAGGACGAGGAGTGATCGCCGGTGCAAAGAGGGCACGGACAAGGAGCGGCTCCTCGCAAAGGTCCTCTAAGCGAAGGGGTACATGAATGAACCGATTACACACCCGAATGAGAGGGATCCTGAGACTGTATAGGTATGGGACTATACAGTTGAGGAGGGCTTATATGAATTGATTTGTACTACCTATATCAACAAGATGCATCTTCTTTTCGGTAGCCCAAACTGAAAGAACTCCACAGTTAAGCGTGCTTGACCTGGGGTAATTTTGGGATGGGTGACCTCCTGGGAAGTTTTCCTAGGAAGCGTGTGAGTGAGGACAAAGCATGCTGAAAAGACCCATGTTGGTTTGTGGGGACAGTCGTTAATCCATAAAGCAGCAGGGGATGTTACAAATGGTATCAGAGCCTGCACCTCTCCCAGTACGGTGTGGTTCGGGGACGAACCAGGCGGAAGCTGGTGGGCATGTAACGCCCGGGGACGAGGAC
Source organism: Dalbergia cultrata (assembly GCA_031216105.1). Lineage (NCBI taxonomy): Eukaryota > Viridiplantae > Streptophyta > Magnoliopsida > Fabales > Fabaceae > Dalbergia > Dalbergia cultrata. The sequence continues at coordinate 51,568,326 of CM062344.1, forward strand.
GAGGAGTGATCGCCGGTGCAAAGAGGGCACGGACAAGGAGCGGCTCCTCGCGAAGGTCCTCTAAGCGAAGGGGTACATGAATGAACCGATTACACACCCGAATGAGAGGGATCCTGAGACTGTATAGGTATGGGACTATACAGTTGAGGAGGGCTTATATGAATTGATTTGTACTACCTATATCAACAAGATGCATCTTCTTTTCGGTAGCCCAAACTGAAAGAACTCCACAGTTAAGCATGCTTGACCTGGGGTAATTTTGGGATGGGTGACCTCCTGGGAAGTTTTCCTAGGAAGCGTGTGAGTGAGGACAAAGCATGCTGAAAAGACCCGTGTTGGTTTGTGGGGACAGTCGTTAATCCATAAAGCAGCAGGGGATGTTACACTTTTCACCTTTCAATTTACTTTCATTGTTGGCCTTTATGATAAAATGTTATACTTTCTTAATTTACTTAACAATAGTAATATTGTTCAACATACTTTTCTTTACATTTGCTTGGTTCTACAAAAATTAGTAAAAAAAGATTAAGTTCATATTCTTATATATTAATAATAATATTAATAAATATTAAACTATCAATAAGTGCTTTTTTTTGTTACCATACATGTTATCTTTATTAAAATATATGTTGTGTGTCTATGAATTCCATCTATTTCAGATATTAAAAAAAATATGTTCAGGAAGCTCCATATGTTTTACACTATTTTTCCAATTGACGTACTTCCTCAAGATATGTTTCTTCATATTAAGTTATTTTTTTTTACAAGGGTTACAGGTCACTTCATCCAAGTTGGAGGAACAATTGTTCATGTTATTATTTTTGTACTTACATGTAATGGATGATCAAGATTCAATAATGATATATATGATCAAAAAAGGAAAACCCAAAAGCATAATTGATTGTTTAGTAATTTTTTTTATTAAATTGAAAAGTCTAAACCAGAAAATTTTAATCTTAAATAAAATATTTGATTTATTTTTTAAAAAATTTATTGATTAATCTTTAAAAATAATATCCGATTTTATTTAAGAAATATTATAGATTAGTTACTGATTTAATTTTCTATTCTTCATCTAAATATTTAACCCACAAATTTTAGTTTCTAATCCATAATAGCTAATGTTATTATTATCTTTCAGTTTTGTTTAATATTATTGCATAAAATAATGTATCACTATTGTACGAAGTATATTTTTTAAAAATATGTTATATAGATATTTTAACTTCTTATGTGAACGTTTAAAGTATTCGCTATAGATTTTTTTTTATTGCTTTGTGCAATTATAGAGAAATGTATTATCTTTATATTAATATTACTGAAATGTTATATTAATTGAATATGGCAAATTCAAACGTCAGTTATTTTTTAATTAGTAAAATTAAACCTAAATCACCTAAAATAGCACACTAATGTAATTATTAGTTTATTTAAAATGACATCATATATATATATATATATATAATATTTATATATATATAATATTTTAAATACAAGTAATAAATATACAATACTTTAAATACAAATAATAAACATACAATACTTTAAATACAGATAGCAAATTTTTTTAATCGATTTATATGGTTATATGAATTATATCAATTAATTTAACCAAAAATTATCATTTTAACCTTTAAATATAATTTTTGCAATTTATTAATAATGTATGTAATCGATTAATACATTTATCTAAATTATTCCGTTTGATTTTACCTTATATAATTTTGCAATTTTTGCCTTATATAACCTTATCTAAATTATGATTTATCTAAATTATGATTTTACCTTATATAACCTTATCTAAATTATGATTTATCTAAATATAATTTTTGCAATTTATTAATAATGTATGTAATCGATTAATACATTTATCTAAATTATTCCGTTTAATTTTGCTCAATTGCTTTATATCATATCTTATGATAGAAACAACTGAAAAATTATTAATAAAGGAATCAAAGCATCTTAAGTATAGCTATCTAGCTAAGAAAAGAATTAATAATTATTGTCCTCTTTATTGCTCTTTAAATTGTGAAACACCTAAAGTCATTTAGAATTTAATATGACACTTTTATGCTATAAAGAACATATTCTGTCTTTTTTGTTTTTGAAATTGTTATATTTACACGATTCAATATGTGTAAATAAACTAATTCATCATAGAAAAATTATTAATTTATGGCTTATTTGTAGATTAGAGCTTTAAAATGTAACTAAACAATAAATTAACTTACCAATAAACCTCAAAATGTAACTTATTATCAATAAAATAATTTATTATAGACTTATTATTATTAATTTAAGGCTTGTTTATTGAGCATTTTATATGATTAGGATTGTTCTATTTACACTTTGACCACCAAATATCTAGCCAAGTCACTTTTGAATATTATTGAAAAAAATATAGCTTTTAATTATTTTATTTTCTTGATTTCTTTATACTTTTTATTTTCTTCTTAGTTCGCCTTGCATAATAATACTCCTTATTTTAAAATTATTTTATTCGTATACTTATTTTGCCCTTTTATATTTTCACCCAATTTATACATATTTTTCACCTTTTTTATTATATTTTCTTTTTTTAAAGATTCCAGATATTGTAAGAATTGGGACAAGATGGTTTTTAAAAAGTTATTAGACTATTAAAAGATTGTGATAAGGCTCATATATATATATACAAGTCCAATAAAGTTTTGCTATGGTGGCTTTAAATTGCTATCTAAAAATGTATATGCAAATTTCCTTTTCAATCAGTGAAATAAGTTTTACTCTCACTCGTTACTTGGATATTATTACACTAACTCGCAATTATTATATAAATTGTAATATTTTATAATAACGTTTTATTTTAATTTATAAATATAATAAATAAAAATATAATTTGTACTTAAAGCTTATTGTAATTTCTAATAATTTACAACTGTATGAGTATTTATTAATCTTTATTTTTGAAATAGTTAGATTCAAACTTAAATAATTACATTGAACTTCAACTCATGACAATATAATTTTTGAATTCTTAATTTTGAGGATTAATCTTTTTATCATTTTAAAAATTAATTTGATTTGATTTTTAAATAAAAATTTTTAACTTTAAAATATTTAATGCATGGCCAAGCTTAATGAAATTGACAATAACATCTTTAACAGCATTTAAAAATTATTTCTAATATTTTTCCACTTAGATTAAATTTACTTTTGTTATTATGCTTTTTCATAAAAATTTACAATTTCTTAATTTAATTAATAATAGTTGTGATACTCAACAAACTTTTTCTTCAAACCTGCTTAATTATAAAAAATATAGTAAAAAATAATAATTCCATATTATTAAATATTAATATGATCAAATAAATTAAATCTCAAAAATTAAATAAATTATTATTATTTTGAAATTTTTTTGTTTAAAAATTTAATTTCTTTTTTATTTTTAAATTAATTTTAATTTTGAAATTTTAAAAACATATTTGCTTTGCCTATATGTGCTTCGAAAAAATGAAAACATTGAAGACACATTTTTTATATTAAAACATCTCAAGAGTTTTAAAATACTTCCTTATAAGGTTTAGAAATAACATTATGCACTTATTTAAATGATATATTATTGATGGAATTAATTATTACATATTCTATACAGTTGAAGATCTAGCAAAATAGTGTAGAATTTTAGAACGTGATTGACAAAAACAATTGATGATATATTGAACAAGAGCTTATGTACTACAAATTACAATACTTTAATAAATTTTATTGAATTTCTAGGTCATTGCTTGCAATAGAAAAAAAAAACTTTCAATTGTACTCTCTTTTAAGAGCATAAATTTGTCATTAAAAATATGCAATGAAATATGACTATTTTTTATGCCTAGGGTAATATATAATAAATAATAACAATAAGTGGATTAATGTTGATTAAAAAGTTAATATTTTACGAATAGTTTGGCGCATCCTTTACAAAAGGGAAGAAATGTTAATTATTGTGCTTTTTAAGAGCATAAATTTCACATTAAAAATGCGCAAGTGGAACAAAGTTACTTTTTAGGCACCAAGAAAAGTAGTATATAATTAAAAGAAAAATAATTATGTGAAGTATTATTTGCACAATAATTCATATTTAAAAAATAATTTTGGTAATAAAGGGTTTAAAGTTGGTTTTCCTTTAAGAAGAAGAAGAACATAATTTTCAATAACGGTATGTTATACAATAATAATAATAATAATAATAATAATAATAAAAAAAAAAACACAAGTCAAGACTATAGAGAATCATATTTGTCAATATATATATTTTGTTATAAATAATTATATATTATATTGTCAAGAATAACCTTACCAAAGGGTTTAGAGTTCTTATAATTGTAGAGAGTAAAAATATACGGCTAGACTAATTTTTTGATTTAAAATAAAGTGATCATTAAACTCCCTTAACCAAATTTTTTATTTTATAAATAGAATGTTTCTCAAAGTAATTTATCAATGTTCACATATAAATTTTATTTTTATTTTTTACAAGTACTCTCATTAAAATAATTTAAAAAATATAAATAAATCCATGCAACACACGCATGGGTTTGAAATCTAGTATTAATGATAAAAAAAATTATTATAATTAGGATAATTAATGATACCAAGAAAATCTTAGCACACATTGTTTTTTAAATGATCTTTATTGGATTTATATTATGTATGTATTTTCATTTTTAATTTGGATAATATTTCATTTATTTGTTTTTTTTTTTGTTTATGTTTCAAATTTTAAGGTACTTTTAAAATTTTTATCTCTTTTGGAAATTTAATAAATTTGTGAATATCTATAAGGATTTAAATCTTCGTAAGGAATGAGAAATGAAGACCTGTGATGGGAATGAGGATGTGGATGGGATACAAAATTGTATATAATGACAGGTTGGGAGAAAAGTTTCTAACTTCAAATTTGGAACTTTTTTTTTTTAAAAAAAAAATCTATCTACGTGTCTCACTATATCCAATTTAACTTTCTTTTTTATTTAAACATTTCAACCTGTCAATTCTACAATAATTTCATATTAATTTGTTTAAAAAAAATTAAAAAATCAATTCCACAATTTACACTTCTTTAATAATGGTGCTAATTATTTACTAATTTTAAAAATTAAATAATTGCATTACTTTTTTATTAAAACTAATTGTGTAATTGATATAATACTTCAATAATTGAGATGATGTAAATTAGAGTTATATATGATTTTTCGTTACTAATTACAACACATTAGTTATAACATATATTATAAAATCGATATTTTAATCAGTAAAAGGAGGTGTAATTGAAGTGGCATAAATTAAATTTATTTTTATTAATTAGAAAATTCTAAAATATATTTAGAAAAGGAGATGTGCCTTGTTTCTTTCATTGTTTCTCTCTGCCAAATATGGTGTCAAACGATGCACGGTATTTACCCTTGTGAAGAGATATCTCCTTGTCAGCATCGTTGCACACTTTAAGGTCAACTGAACTTATCGAAGGGTCAATACTTTTGTGCAATTAAGCAAAGTCTTTAATGTATCATTATATCCATCCTTTTCTCTTTTATGGAAATGGCTCTCAACAATTGCATATGCACTTTCCTCATCTTCGTGGAAAACCTATGCCATATATTATTGACCGCTTTGATTGTTTAATAAAAACCAAAAAAGAAGAAAAAGGAAACGCTTACTATAGGACTTGGGTCTGTTTCTTCTCGGCACCTTGTATGTATTACAACTGCATTATTTTCAATTGATTTTAGAAGGAAACGAATTCCATGCATAAAATTAGGTTATCATCACAGTAAGTAGCTGCAAACCAGATAAATAATACTACTGGGTAGACAGGATCATAATGAAAGCCTCCAATGTTGATTTAGTATAATATCTATAATACTAATATGGAAAGTTTTTTGTGTCATTCATAGAGTAAATTATGCCTCACCATTTTTATAATCTTAATAATTAAATTAAATTTTTTTATAATTATTAATTTAAATTTTCCAACGATACCTTCATACCTCTCTTCCTTTAACACAATAAAAATACCTACGAAATTTCTCATTCATAATTATTTAATACGAAAATGATAACAAATAATATAAACAAAATGATAATTAAACCTATCATTATTATACCATTAGAATTTTATATGTATAATTATTATAGAATTAATTAACGATAATAAAACTATATTTATCCTATATTTTTAATTATGACAGAACACAAAATATATATTTTTATTCTTGAGGAACCATTTTATTCAATGTTATTTCTTTTATGGATTAAGTTGGGCAAAGTCATACCACTAACTAATAAATCATTGGTGAGAAATAACTATAAAGATTAATCCAGCATCAATTTTTCAATTTGATGTGACTAATTTACTTAATTTTCTAACTTAAAAAATGGGTTAGAATACATAAAAGAGAACAATCAATATTTATGCCAAATAAAAGTGTCCATGAATTTTTTTTTTTTTTTTTACACTTAGGAGGCATTTCGACATCATAAAAAAAATGCTGCTCATAATCTTCTGTATTTAAACCTACAAAGAAAAAAAAAGGAGAATAATTATATGTTCTTGCCTAGAAGTGTGGTAAGAATGCAAGTAGCTCCAATGTCAATGCACGCGAGGGGTGAGATACCTGCAAAGACACTCTGACACTCAAGTCAATAAATAAGTGAGTCATAGAGTAGTAAAATAATAGCATGTAATAAACTTATGATACTTGGGGGCCTTGAGCCCTTTATATAGTAGTGTGAGGTGACCTCGTCATAAGTCAGTAGACAATCTTTCTTATATAAGGGAGATATTCCTGAGATTTAGTATATATTATATATACATATATTCTGCATTTATATGAGATATGACATGATATATATGGTGTAATAATGACATGAGATAACAAGAGATATAGATAGATCATGTATGGGATTTTGAAGATATCCTCAACTAAATCTAGGGTAAAACCTCGGGAGACCTAGGTGCCACGTGGCCTATCTCTAGGACCCGTGTCTGATCACTAGTGACTCTGGCCGAGGTGTCCAGCCCATATTTCTAATCCAATATATTCTACATTTAAAACTATACATAGTTTTGAAAAAATCAGCTCCATTGAAAATGGCATCACTTGGAAGTTTCACATCCTGATTGAGATATACTTGGTGAGAAAATGATAGGAAGACTAACAATTCAAAGTCTATGCACTAGCTTCAAATTTTCCAATTTGATGTGAGTAATTTATTTGGTTTTCAAACATAACAAATGGGTTAGAAAACATATAGATAATAATAAAATATACCAAATATTATAAATCATCATCATTACATTTTTATTTAGAGTTATCACACATAAAGTACAATTATCTTTCATTCACTACGTTTTCTTATATTAGATGTGATATGAAGATGAAGACATGCAATATTTTCTTTTATAGATTTTTTTTCCACAAGAGATTAATAGTATTGAAAAAGAAATAAAATATATATAATATATGATTTTTTATTTTTTTAAATTACAAGGCATTCTCTGTAACACCCCAATTTTTTTTTATGCACTAATTACTTTGGTTAGCTAATGGATAGTTAGTCATTCATAATTAATTTAGCATCTCAGCAAAAATTGGTTTTCCTTTATGTGTTTCCTTTTGAAATTTAAACTTCAAAATGGATGAGTAAAATAATCTTTACTTGGAATTAGAGGTGTGTGAAAATAATATATATATTTTTCTCTGTGGGTGTTTTATATTATTTTAGTGATTTTGTGTGTGAAATCCCTATGTTATCCTCATTTATATATACACCTAACTGTTAAACTATCGTTCTCACATACACCCATACTTTTAAAATAAAAAAAATAAAAAATAAAAACCCATTTCCCCACTCATTCATGGTAACACACACACAAAACACATCATTAACTTTTTTTTTCTTTCTTTCTTCTTCTTTTCTTCTTCATCTTCTTCCTTCTTTCTCTCTATCTTCCTCCCTCATCTCTACCTCATAAATCATTCAATTCTTCACCAAATCCAACAAATAAATACACTTTTCCATAGCTTTTCCACCTAAAAAACACAAATCCAGCATCAGTTTTTCAAGAAAAAGCTTCCTTCTACCTGTTCTAGAGCTAAAAAAATTCAGGTAGAAAGGAAAGAAGGAGCTTTTGTTTTCTTACTTGGAAGATCAAGCTTCAAGGGACTTGTGGTTGGCTGACTCTTCAATAAAAATTATCTTTTGGTAGGAGTTTATGTTTAAACTTGTTTATTTATTATTTTGTTAAGAAATCTTGAGTTTTGATGAATGATTATGCATGAAAAATCAAAAGAAATTGTATGTTGTTGCTGAAATTCTCGGATTTATGCAGACAACTCAATTTGTATGAATTTATTCACATAGATAGAGACAATATTTTGAGCTAAAATTTTTATATGATGAAGCTAACATATGGAAGTATCTTCACTATTTTTCTTGAAGTGTTTAGATGACTTTTTCTATTTTTTACAATTCAGAAACCGAGAAGATTTCAGTTTCGGTATGAACAGTAATTTCTAAAGCACTGAATTTTTATAATTTATTTACCATAACAAATGATCAAATTTTGACTTGAAATTTTTACAAGATGTTGTGAACATCTTGACGTTAAATCATGAATTTTTGTATGATTTAACATGATCTTTTGACATGGTAATAAAATTGGGAACTATGGTTGTTGGCTGTAAATAGGGGGTTTCTGACCACCGAATTTGTCTAATTTTGTTAACATATTTAGAGAATGATTCTTGCTTTAAAATTTTTACAGGATCTTGTGGACACATTAAAGTGTCTTAGATAATTTTTATAGCCTCTGAATTTATTATTTAACATGCAAATAAATTTGTGTTACAATGTGTGAAATATGCATGCAAATTGAGTAAATATATATGCCATGTGTTTGATAAAATTTCTAAATGAGAGTAAAGGTTGTTTGGAATTGAGTTTTTACATATTTGTTGAAAGTGAAAGAGTGGAATTTATATGAGTTTTGGTTTATCATATAGTAGCATTTTAGTCTTGACATAATGAATGATTGCTTATTAATGTTTATGATTACTCGTTGAGTTGTTGTTGTGGTTTATCTCATCTTAAAAAAAAGGATTTTAGAATTCATTATTGAAAATTATACTTGCATTCTTGAGAGAAAAAGAATGACTTTGAGAAAATAGGAAAAAGAAGAAGAACTAAAGATAAGGAAATCAGAATTAAGACATGAAGATTAAGGGTCGATTTATGTCGACAAAGAGGGTTCCGACACTGAATCGTTCTAAGGACCAGTGATGACTGGGTATTGACTTTCTTTATAGTGCACATGAGGGTTTCAGTGTCGGTTCGTATTAAGGAACTGGTGTCTACCAGTTAAGTATAAGCTTATAGCTTTTAAAGTATCTAACCAGAATTAATTGAGAGGAAAGAACAGTGAGATGAATAGGAATAAATAGAAATGCGAAAGTTATGAGGTAAATAAGACTAAATAAAAAGATCTTAACTATGATGTATTTGATGTCTTACATCAGGATAGCCATTTATGTATGTTGTGACATTTAATGAATGAACCTAGTATATTTCCATGTAAGCATGTCTCTTTAATTATATTAATAAAGTTCCTTCATACATGCATATACTTATCATGCCAAGACCATGCTAAAAGACACCTCTACCTTGATAAAGATTGTTTGCGAAATCCTAAAATCGAACCTCATAATTGTATGTAAATGATTTCAAAAGAAACCAAGGTAGACTAGAGATGATAATGATGTCATGTTAATTGCATATGTTCCTACTGAGATTTCAATTGATTTCTCACCCCTTTTCCCTTTTTCCATATCATCTCTAGATGAGCAGGTAGATCCTGATGCAAAGACTTAGTTGCTGAATTATAGTTGCTTTTTCGTTACTTGGAGACTGTGCTATATTACTGGATCTTAACTTCGTTTTTGGATCATGAGATCTTTCTCCTTCTATGTTTTGTATCTTGTGACTTGAGGTCATGACTTAGTATATTCTTAGCTGGTTTGACCCATGTGGCTGTTTATCTTTGATATTACATTACTATGTTATGTTATGGATTGAATGGCATTGTGTGCCTTATAATGATGATATATGATATGTTGAAGTATTGTATTTTGAAAAGTATGTTGAGCTATGAATGACTGGTTATCCTGTTTATGATTTTCTGTCTTATAGGAGCATGGTATTTACGCCATTATCATGCCGAATTTTCATTAGAATACTTAGCAATATTTTATGTCAAAGGGTGAAAAGCTCACGAAATAGGACGTGATTCCTTAGTATTAATTCTTATATGACTCGAGCATGTAGAAATGAGTACTAGGCAGTTATCGTGCCCTCTCCTAGTACGCTGTAGTTCGAGGACGAACCAGGCAGAAGCTGGTGGGCATGTAACGCCCGGGGACGAGGACGAGGAGTGATCGCCGGTGCAAAGAGGGCACGGACAAGGAGCGGCTCCTCGCAAGGTCCTCTAAGCGGAGGGGTACATGAATGAACCGATTACACACCCAAATGAGAGTGATCCTAAGACTGTATAGGTATGGGACTATACAGTTGAGGAGGGCTTATATGAATTGATTTGTACTACCTATACCAACAAGATGCATCTTCTTTTCGGTAACCTAAACTGAAAGAACTCCACAGTTAAGCGTGCTTGACTTGGGGTAATTTTGGGATGGGTGACCTCCTGGGAAGTTTTCCTAGCAAGCATGTGAATGAAGACAAAGCATGCTGAAAAGACCCGTGTTGGTTTGTGGGGACAGTCGTCAATCCATAAAGCAGTAGGGGATGTTACATTCTCAACATCATTTGATGATATATGACATCATGTTAAAATAAAATCTTAACTATATATTAATATTTAAAATTTTTAAATTAGTGTGTGCTTTTAAAAACTATAAGATTTATTATAATCTTTTTTTTATATAATAGGTTTTATATAATTATATAAAAATTACACATGGACAATAAAATTATCGTTAATTATAATAGTCTTCTTTTTGCGGTAGCGTAATTATAATAATTTTGTTATTATCAACTAATACTATAATAATTATATATATAAAATTTTAATGATATAATAATTCATCCAATTATCATTTTGTTTTTATTATTTGTTATTATTTTCATATTAAATAATTTTTAATGAGATATTTTCTATGGTATTTTTATTATGTTAATGGAAAAGAGATATGAAAGTATTATTGAAAAGATTAATTAATAATTATAAGATAAATAAATTTAAAAACCTACTTTAAATTACTAAGCTTATAAAAATGATTGGGTAAAATTTTTTTCTATGAATGACACATGTAAAACTTGTAATGTAATGAGTCTCAAATATTAGTATTATAGATTATAGATTTAGTTTCCCCTCAATATTTTGATACACTTATTTTTCTTATTGAATAATATAATTTCAACTATTTTATAAATTAATAAGGATCAATTTGTCCTAAAATTCTTCAAAATTTTTGAAGATTGACTAATTTATCTTATATTTTAATTATGAAGAAACACAAAATATATATTTTTATTCTTGAGGCACCATTTTGTTCGATTTTTTTAAGTGGATTAAGTTGGGGGAAGTCTCACCACTTGACTAATAAATCATGAGTGAGAAATTACTATACAGACTAATCAAACATCAATTTTCCAATTCGATGTGGCTAATTTCCTTAATTTTCTAACATAAGAAATGAGTTAGAATACATAAAGGAGAACAATCAATATTCATGCCAAATAAAAGTGTCCATGATTTTAAATTTCTTTTTCTACACTTAGGAGCCAAGTCAACAATATTAAAAAAAAAAAAAAAACCTGCTCATCATAATCTTCTGCATTTATATCTCTAAAGGGAAAGAAAAAAGAATAATTCCACATTTCATACTCAATATAATTTTGAACAAATCAGCTTGATTGAAAATGACGATACTTGGAAGTTTCACAACTTGATTAACATATACTTGGTGAGAAATTGCTAAGAAGACTAACAATTTAAGTCTATGCACCAACTTTAAGTTTTTCAATTTGATGTGATTAATCTGTTTAATTTTCAAACTTAAGGAATGGGTTGGAAAACATATTGATAATAATAACTTATGTCAAATATTATAAATCATCATCATTATATTTTTCTTTAGATTTATTGCTTCATAAAATGTAATTATCTTTCTTTTGCTACATTTTCTTAGATTAAATGTGATATAAAGATGAAGACACGAAGTATTTTTTTTATAGATGTTGTCTTCCACAATAAAATGATAGCATTGAAATTGCAATAAAATATATAGAATATATGATTTTTTTTATTTTTTTAAATTACAAGGTATTCTTAATATCATTTGATGATATGTGACATCATGTTAAAATTAAATATTAACTATATCTTAATTTTAAAATTTGTAATTTAGTATGTGTTTTTAAAAATTGTAAGATTTATTATAATCTTTTTTTTATATAATCAATTATGTGAAAATCAATTTAATTATATAAGTAATGATACTTTATTCTCATATTCATGGTGAATTATAATATACCAACTATTCAAAGCCTAATTTAAAATTAAAAATATAAAAATATTATAAAGGTACTCATTGAGATTGTGTCACATGTAAGATTCATCATAAATTCGAGTCTCCATTAACATCATTCTTTAATTATATATGAATACTTTAACTAAGAATTGTTATAAGATAATTTGTTTAATCTAGATTGTATAAAAATAATTGATTTTGTGCGGTAAAATACTAGAAAAGTATGAAACGATATAATAAAATTTGATTTTTTTAACATGGATTTTTCATTTTATTTTAAAAATATATAGTTATAGATGACATATAATATAAATGATAGATGATATATAATATAAATGTTGATTTGATATAATCTATAATCTATAATACTAATATTTTCGACTCATTATATAGAAAGTTTTTCATGTGTCATTAATAGACAAAATTATGTCCCATCCTTCATAATCTTAATATTTAATGTAAGTTTTTTTTATTTAATTTACCCTTTAATTATTCATTATTTTTTTCAATTATACATTTGTATCTTTCTTTCACTAACACAACAAAAATACTCTACAAAATATTTTGATCGATGTTATTTAACAAATAATATCTATAATCTATAATACTAATCTATAATATTAATCTTTAAGACTCATTACATGAAAAAAAATTTCATGTGTTATTTACAGAGAAAATTATGCCATGCCTCTTGTAATTTTAATATTTAAGGTAAGTTTTTTAATTTAATTTATCTTCTAATTATTAATTTTTTTCGAATCATACCTTCATATCTATCTTTCATTAACACAACAAAAGTACTCTATAAAATATTTCAATAGAAATTATTCAATAAATAAAATGATAATTGAATTTATTATATCATTATAATAATTATATATATAATTATAGTATTAATAATAATAAAACTATCATAATTATAATATTAATAATAACAAAACTATTATAATTAGGATAATTAATTATAAAAAGAAAACCTTAGCACACATTGTTTTTTAAATTATCTTTATTAGATTTATATTATGTATGTATTTTCATTTTTAATTTGGATAATATTTTGTGTATTTGTTATTTTTTATATTTATATTTCAAATTTTAAAGTATTTTTAAACTTTTATCTTTTTTGGAAATTTTTAATAAAATTGTGAATATCTATAAGGATTTAAATCTTTGTAGGGAATGAGAAATGAAGACCCATGACATAAAATAAGGATGTGAATGGGAGACAAAATTGTAAATAATGACAGACAAGGGGGAAAGTTTCTAACTTCAAATTTGGAACTTTTGAAAATCATAAAAAAATATCTATTTACCTGTCTCACTATATCCTATTTAACTTTTTTTTTTAATTTAAACATTCTAACCTATCAATTCCACAATAGTTTCATACCAATTTGTTTGAAAAAAATTAAAAAAATCAATTCCACAATTTACACTTCTTTGATAATGGTGATAATTATTTACTAATTTTAAAAAATAAATACTTACATTACTGATTTTATTAAAAAAATTGTGTAATTGATATAATACACCAATAATTGAGATGATGTAAATTAGAGTTTATATGATTTTTCTTTACTAATTATAACACATTAATTATAACATATATTTTAAATTTTATATTTTAATTTACTAAAAGGATGTAGAAGAAAAGGAGGTGTAATTGAAGCCATATAAATTAAATTTATTTTTATTTTTATTAATTAGAAAATATATTTATGTTTTTATAAATTAAATATTTTAATTGACAAAAAAGATTATAATGGCTAAAGATGATGAAAGAACCTACTACAGTAGGTACACACGATGATCACACGTTATGGGGACAAAAATGGGGATATGTTTTGTGTTCATGGGGACGATTGACTAGGCGAAGTTCCTACTTGTTAAATGAGGCAAGGACGGCGATAACACATCTTCATTTTTTTAATTATCTTTGTTGGATTTACATTTTGTATTCATTTTTATTTTTAATTTAGATTATATTGTATTAATAGTATTTATTATTACAGATATTTATGTTTTGAATTTCAAAATATTTTTAAAATTTTTCTCTTTTTGCAATTCTTTTAATAAACCTGTGAATACCATAGATATTCAATCTCCATCGAAAATGGGAAATGAGAACATGTGATGGAGATGAGGATGAGAGGCAAAAATTTTAAACAGGGATGTGGTATTGGACATATCCTATCTCTCATGGATATTCTTTGTCATTTTTATAAATGACTCATAATATAGTAAAAATATCAACTTATTCTCTCTTATTGTTCAACAATTTCAATTTTCGAAATGTACAAAAAAAAAATTTAGGACAAACTTTTTATTGTTAGCTATGAGTCATCTACCAAGATTTTTTCCACCTTGTAAATATGATATTCAAAATAGGTTATAAAATAGATGTCACATTTATACTTTGTCTATTTATTTAATTATTTAATTATTAATTTATTTTTAAAAATAAATTAATACACTCAATTTTCTATAAGATATACTTACATAAATTGTTATCTATTTTTTATAATGGTCAATAAACTATTTTTTATTATTAATTTATGTATTCACACAAGACAAACAACTGGTAGGTTAATAAACCCAACCTGATGACATCTTTTTTTTTTTTTTTTCTTTTTTGATAACCAGCATCTTTGTATTTTGGATCTCTAGAACTATAAAATGTACAAGCCAGAGCTAGAATTTAATAATTTATTTCTAAGCTGAGAGAAAAGCAAGTGTAAAAAATAAAATTAAAAATTTGTTAACAATTTATGAATTTTAAAAAATATATTTTTTATTATTTATGAAAATCTAATAATACAAAATTACTTGACATTGTCACCTAGAATTCGTCAATGCTGCTCCTTGGCGGAAAGTCATAAAAGACAAGACAATATATGTATATTCAGAAAATCAATTTAAGGAGGACTAAATTGGAAAAGAGGACATCTATTGAATATCAAAATGACTATATTTTATTATACATATTACTATCATCAATTCTTTATCTAAATTTATTTTATTGGCCTTGATCAAAATTTGACTAAATTAAGGAATAGATGTTATATATATATAGCAATTAAGATACAGAAGGATAACGTGGACAAATTATAGTTAAATACCTTTATTCCAAAAATCAATTTAAGGAGGACTAAATTGAAAAAGAGGATATCTATTGAATATCAAAATGACTATATTTTATTATACATTACTATCATCAATTCTTTATCTAAATTTATTTTATCGGCCTTGATCAAAATTTGACTAAGTTAAGGAATAGATATTATTTTATGCTTGTCCCCACCAGAATTTCCTATCAAAGTTCCAGCAGTGGTGACTTGGGGATAGAACTAGACCCAAAAGAAATATAGAATTGGAATTAATTATGTTCCAAAAATTAAAAAAAACTATTAAATATGTCGAGAAAATATATTTTTAAATTGATCAAAAAGTTATTTTAAAATAATCAAAATATTTATACTATCATTAGACTTCTAAATAATAATAATAATAATATAAATAGGTCAGTTTGTCATGTTCACTAAGCATTTTTATTGCCTAGCTATATCTTGATATATTAATTGAAAATGCTTTTGAGAAAAAAAGGCATGGCTTGTTTATTACATAGAATATATAAAACTAGGCAGGAAAAAAAAGGGGTAAGCCAAAGTAGATTAGTCACTTGATCTATTTCCACCCTCATAGATCACGACTGACAGCTGTATGCCTATATGAGAATCCATCGTCGAGTAGTGTTCAGCAATAAGAATGAGTTTTTCTGCTTCTTATTTTTGCTTGTTTTCTTTGATCTTGTACCAATTAAAAAAGAAGTTTGATCTTGTTTTTTCTGTTGGTGTGAATGTGATATGTTTATGTTCTGAAGGGGGTTATGAGTCAGCCAATGACATGGGATAAAGTTTTGAACGTTAGAATAAGGATTAGATTATGGACTGGGATGAAATTGTAACCAAAACCAGAATGAATAATGAAGTCTAACTATAAAATTAAAAACACTAACAGGTAGGGTCAAATAATACTGACAAGTAGGATCTAATTAAACACATGTTAACATTTAATTGGACCAACCAATACAGGGTACTAAACCCGTCCTTTTATGCAGATAGGCAAGCACCATGAAAATTTAAGGACAGAAGAAATGGGTGCTTTAGACATGTTAATATGTTATGCACAGTAATCTATCTTTTCACCCTCCTTATCTCCTCTGTAATTCTGCATTTGTAACTCTATTACAAGATTCTTATTTTTTGATTCACATTCTATATCTTAAGCTGTCGGTGGTAGAGCAAAATGGATTCAGGATTGTTTGCTTTATTTAATACCAGTGCATAATTTCTTGTTAGTTTGGGATAGCTAGCCTAACAGTTTGCTTCTAGGAGGTCTGTCGTTAGCTAAATAATTTCCATCATTAGTGCCGAAATTAAAAATTTAATATGTTGACAAACAAAATTGCAACAAATCTTGCATTCTACACCATTTACATCAAGATATCCATGTCTTGTAGCTGATGTGACATTGAAAATGGCAGGCCCTTGGAATTAAGAAAAGATCTTAACATTATGTCATACTTCCTATGAATACTTGTCTTAATAAACCCACATGCTTCCAAAGGCTTCTTCAAGTGCCCTCTTCCTGCTTATTTCCAGACTCCATCCACCTGCCCTTGCTCCTCTCTCAGCTCGCAGCCTCATAGTTTCCTCATCATCACCAGCAAATCCCAGCATGTCGCCCCCTCCTAGAGGCAATGGTTGTGCCGCTATGCCAGTGGGTCTTGGCTGTCCTGGAAATGTAGGTGCATATTGTCCCTGCGGAACAGTACCAAATCCTGCTTGAGAATTTTGGTTTGCAGCCTGTTTCAAGAGAACAGAGAAAGTTACTCCAATGCATATAGTGTATCCTGCACATCTGCCACTAGATATTCGAGCAAAAACAAAACAAATCATTTACCATGGAGATTAGTACATATTGGCTGAAGTGAACTTAATGTCCCTAACAAACAAACCTGCTAAAAAAAAAAAAAACAAAACTTCAAGCAAAAGTTTGGTCGCTACCAGATGCTAAGTGGTGAAAGGAGCCTGTAACGATGAAAACTTTTAACCCTACTGCAACGTCAGATTTTCCGAAGTCTTCTCATATTAAAAATCTCACAATTGGTATCCCAAAATTACTTACTAGCAACAGCAACCCAAAGCAGGACCAACTAGAGACACAATAAATGATACCATAAATGAATCTCAATTTTTGGGCATGTGCAAAGAAGACCTATAGAGGCATTAGTAAGGAGAGTTGATCAAAACTGGGCTTGAGGAAGACTAAGAAAAACTATAGGTGAAATTATCAAAAGAGACTTGGAAATAAATTATTTAAATGTAAATATGATTCACAATAGAACAATATGGTGTCATCTGATCTATGTGGCTGACCTCATCTAGTGGAATATGGCTAGGTTGTAATAGACAGAACGGACCCTTAGCAACCTCAGTAATCTGACCAGATCAGTTAGCCATCCATTCTTCTGCAAAATCCCACTCAAATGTATCGACTATTCTATGTTCCTACTCTCAACATCTTGAGCTTGTTAATTAATGATAATATCACTTCATTACCTCTTTGTATTTCTTAAAAACCATCAGGTAACAACAAAAACAACAAAGTTCTTCCTCACCACGTTGGGTTGGCTATTTTTTATTTCTTAACAATATTTATTTTAAAAAAAAATCTGATAAGGATTTATAAATTTGGGATTTCAATTGATTAGTATATTTTCCTGCCTGGAATTCTAAAAACATAGGAAGTACTTGTTTACATCAATGACTTGTTACATGCTTGTAAATGAAAATAAAGGATGTAACATAAAAAAATTGAATAAGCTCAATCTCAAATAATTGACCTAGTTAATTTTAAGTTCAACATCGTGCCAAAAAAGTAAAGGTAATCATAGAAATAAATTAGCAATACAATGCTCACCGCATCATTATCAGTTTGAGTAGGTTGGCCCTTACTTGCTGCCAGAGCTGCAGCCAACTCTTCAGCCTGTTTAATTATTATCAGCATAACAATACATTAAGAAAGCTGGTATTAAATTCACACTAGAATTACAAACTTAAATTTCACTATTCTTATTAAGGAGTGATATTCTAAAACAGAGTAATATGATTTTGCAAATCGGGACTTATAAACTGCATATATGGAAGGGACTGAAATAATGAAGAGAGCATCCTCAGAAAAGTACCTTTCGGGCTCGATTAATCATTATTTGCTCTGCATTTTCTTCCTGGTATTTAGCAATTTGTGCTTCAATAGCAGCAACATCTATTCCTTCAATTAAGTTGAATGCTGCAAAAGGCAGAAAATGGAATAAAAAATCTTCTCAATAAAGCAAAAGTTGACTAAATGAATTGTAAACAGGACACTTCAAGCTTACTCATGTCCTCTACTTCCTCCAGGTAATCGTTGTATTCTCTCAAAGATGGAAAGTCATCTTCACGTTTATTAAATCTGTAAATTCACAGTAAAGTAGAACACATATGGACAATCAATGAATTGGGTATAACATGGCCCAACACTGAGAAGTGAGAACTGAATATATTCCACAAAATGTTTGAACCTAAACATCACATATATGAACCTAGCAAGGAAGATACAATAGGATAGAAAAAAATTTACATGCTAGCAATCCTCCTCCTTATGGCCATTTCCTTATTGTGCGGATTGGTACTGGAGACCACCATTTTGCTGCCGTCAGCTTCCCCTTCCCTCCTTTATCTCAACTGAATTTTAAGCATTAAAAAATGTTGAAATTATGGGTGTTAGATAGCGAAGGAAGAAAAAAGAGAATAAAGAATTTGAATCATATGAAAATATATTGATATATTGTGATACGAAATACAATGAACCAATCCCTATTTATAATAGTAATAAATCCTAAACTTAATTAAATAAATAAACAAATCAAGAAATAAAGGTAAATATGAAAACTAATCCTAAGATATTATCTAAGATATGATATAATATTATTAGAAGATATAATATTATTAGAAGTAATAAAGATATTACTAAATATTGCCTTATTTCAAACACTCCCCTTTCAAGCTAAAGCTTTCTAAGCTTTAAGTTTGTTATAGTTAAATCCTTAACAATAAAGAAATAAACATGGACAGTCGCAGAGGAAACAAAGCCAATGGGGGCAAGGCTTCAAGGAAAAGCCAGTTCACAGGGCCAGTTGATGGGAAAAGTCTCAAATGCTTAACCACCCATGATAAAAGCAAACATTTTTAGAAATTGCTAAACCACCAAAGACAGAAGCCAATTATCATGCTTAACCATCTATGACAAAAGCAAACAACTTGAGAAACTGCTT
Source organism: Dalbergia cultrata (assembly GCA_031216105.1). Taxonomy (NCBI): domain Eukaryota; kingdom Viridiplantae; phylum Streptophyta; class Magnoliopsida; order Fabales; family Fabaceae; genus Dalbergia; species Dalbergia cultrata. The sequence continues at coordinate 51,588,285 of CM062344.1, forward strand.
AATCACTTGAGGACAGAAGCTAAAATCCATGCTTAACCATCCAAAGCAGAAGCCAAATCCATGCTTAACCATCTAGAGAAAAAGCCAAAATTTGATGTTTAACCACCCACTACATAAGCCAACATCTTGAAAATTAGCTTAACCACCATGGATAGAAGTGAATCACCAATACTTAACCTTCCAAACATGATAGAATAAGGAATGAGTGCACTACAAAGAAAATTGGGGTGGCACCTATCATAGAGAAGATGGTAGAATCTCGTCTCAAGTGATTGGCATGTTTGGAGGGGATCTACAAAGGTCCTAGTAAGGAGAGGATCAAATGGAGAATAATATCATAAATAGAGGTAGAGAGACCAAGGAAAACTATTGGAAAAATAATTAGACAGGATTTACATGTTAATGGATTTAACATGAATATAATGTGTGATAGAGCTCTACAGCACCACTTAATCTAGGTGATCGACCCCACTTAGCGGAACAAGGCTTAGTTGTTGTTGATATTATGCAAGGACCATGTCCTAGCTGATTGATGTAGGAAATGATTAGTGCCCAGTTATCTTATTTTGGACATATAATACTACATCATAGCACTCGCTACTTGATCAACATTCCTCATGTGGGGATTATCATAATGTGTCTTTCTCATTATACTATCCAAACAAGCACCTAGTAGGAGACCATACTCTCTACATAATCAAGGAAAATGGCTGTGTGACCCTGAAGTGAGTACGTTATACACCATTTTGTTGCAAACCTCCATATTGAATCCTCCATCACAGATAGATCTGTCAACCTCCAGCATCCTAAATTCCCCATTCATCTTCAAGCATCTTCAGCTTGATGTATCACCGCTTCTAAATTCATCCACTGCTATCATATCTCCATCTTCCTCCAGATGCTAGACACTTACATATGTTCCACCAAAGAACAGAGATTAAAGGAAATATGCATGACACTAAATCAACAAAGACCTTTTGAACGTGATGAACCCATCAATAGTACCAGTGACCATAAGAACCAAAAACAAAGTACAACAACAGCAAACTACAGCAGCAGACAGCACCTAAATACAAAATCATGAAGACAACATACCAACTTTCACAAAATATTAACATGGCTAGGGGGAAAAAAAATTAAACAGCAGTTCTCATTCTTTTTCAATCTTCATAGCCTTTAATTTAGTATTAGACACATCTAGAATTCTTATTCTGCATTACTAACTGATTGATAAACTTTTTCAGCATTACCAAGCCAGGTAATTACATACTACGTAGGACAAAAAGTACGAGAATCCATCTATGATTAATAATATTGTGGACTTACATTCAACATGCATTCCCTACGACATTCAACTCCTCAAAATCTTCCTCGGATGAAACAAACTCCTCACTACATACATAGCCGGCATCTTTCATTACCTCATTTAGTCCATCCATCAAGGGGTAAATCTCATAAGCATGAGGATTGGAAGTGTCGCCCACCAAAAAGGGAGAAAACTGGTTGCCAACGTCAACCCAAGCGCAACCAGGAGCCTTTTTCACACCCAAATTCCTCATGTAAGTCCTCACATGTGCTAGTTTGGTCCAACAACCAGCAGCAGCATACATGTTGGCAATCAACACATAATAACCTGAGTGGTCAGGTTTCATTTCCAGCAATTTTCCTGCAGCCCATTCCCCCATCACTGTGTTTCCATGGATCCTACAAGCTCCTATGAGAGTGGCCCACATTGCTGAAGTTGGCTTGTACGGCATCCCTGTGATAACTTCCTTTGCTTTGTTTAGAAGACCAGCCCTCCCAAAGAGATCAACCATGCAAGCATAGTGCTCAATGCGCGGAATTATCCCATGAACATCTATCATTTGTTTAAAGAGCCACTGACCCTGGGCTACAAGACCAGAATGACTGCAAGCTGTTAAAACTGCAACCATTGTCACATGATCTGGTTTGATGTTGAGCCTGCACATCTCTTCAAATAGTTTTAGAGCAATTTGTCCTTCTCCCTTCATACCATACCCCATAATCATGGAAGTATATGTGACTTCATCTCTTGTACTTAATGAATCAAACACTCTTTTGGATTTTAAAACTTGGCCAGACCTTGAATACATGTCCACGAGAGCATTCCACAATAATAAGTAATTTTTAAACTCTTCACGCTTCATAATGTAGCAATGAAACTCTCTACCATGCTGTAGATTTGCTATGCGGGCACAAAGGGGAAGAACACTTGCTATGGTCACAAAATTTGGTTCAACACCCTTGTGCAACATTTCTCTAAACAGGAGAGAGACTTCCTCAGCTCGATCCATGTGGGCATATCCAGAAAGCATAGCATTCCAAGTAATCAAACCCTTCTCTTCCATTCTATGAAACAACATATATGCTTGCCTGAGGTCCCTACACCTGGAATACATTGTAATTAATGCATTTTTCACATTGTCAAACACATCTAAGCATGTTCTAACAGAATGACCATGAATCTCCTTTCCCAATTTAAGGGCTCCAATGTGGGAACATGCATTCAACCCAACAACCAACGCAACATTGTCCAAATGAATGTTTGTTCTCATTTGAGAAAGTAGCTTGAGTGCCCCACTGAAATTGCCTGAATGTAAGCACCCTCCAGTGATGGTGTTCCATATGATTACATTCATTTCAACACCCTCCTCCTGCATGCATCCAAACAGCTGAAATGCTTCCTCCCACATGCCCCTAGAAGCGTAACAGCTAATCATAGTGTTCCATGAAACATCATCCCTAGCTGGCATATTATCAAACAATCGGCGAGCAACCTCTAATTCCCCAAGCCTACCATACATGGAGACCAACGCATTGTGCACAAACAAGCTCCAACCCATTGAGCTAGCTTCAATAGACTTATGAACCTCCACCCCAGTAGCACCATCCAACAATTCACCACAAGCCTTGAGAACAGAAGGGTAAGTGAAATCATCTGGTTCAATCCTCTTTTTCACCATTTTCCTATAGGCAGAAAGAGCCTCCACAAAGAACCCATTTCTAACATAAGAGGAGATAAGTATGTTCCAAGGCAACGGGTCCAAACTAGTAGAGCTTTCAATGACAACATGAGCATCATCCAGGAGATTAACATTGGTGTAAAAATTAGTGAGCCTAGAGACCAACATTGGGTGCTGATCAAGACCCAGTGAAATGATGTGGGCATGAAGCTGCGTCCCCTGCGACAATGATTTAAGGTTGATGCAACCCAGTAAAAGAGAGCTAATGGGATGTAACAAAATATGGAAAGAAGCAGAAGAAGCTGCATGGTGCTGAATGCGAAAGAAGGTTTTGAATGCATTTGACGCGTTCCCTTGGCTCACAAAGTCCTTGAGAGCTGCTGCAAGAACACTAACCATAGACGGATCAGTAGACACGAATGATTTATCAAATTGCACTGTGGGCTGTTTCCATGATTTAGGTATGAACTTCTGAACTTGAGACAGCAACAGTTTTCTGGGTACAGCAGGCAACGTTGTAGAAGATGATGGCATAAACTAAAGACGTGCGAGTTGTTATTACTGTCATGGCAAATAGGAAGCAACCGCATGTCTTCGATAACATTTGATGGGAATGGTTCGGGAACTGCCACGAGGTTCAATTTTCCGGTTACTAACACGGAAAGGAAGGACCCCAAAAATGAAAACAAGAAATGACAGAAATTAGTTAAAATCACGACACTGTGGATGGGAAAGAAGGCCATAACTGAAATGGCGAAAACGGAATAGCAGCATTATTGGGAAGCAGTATTGGACAAACCTGGTAGGAGGTTTGCAACACCAGCGGCGGATTCTCTTCTTCCTTGGTTGAAGAAGCGATGGAAAAATAACCGTAAGAACTAAAAAGTTACAGCGAGAGTTGATGGAGAAGCATGGGATTTATCCAGAGAGGACGAGAGGCACAGCAATCTAAAGCAAGCCAAGCTACAAATTGAATTGAAGGTGAGTTCTACGGTTGAGCTTGCTGAAAAGCGCTTTGCTTTTCTTTTGACTATCATACTGACGCTCAAGAAGTAAAAACAGATGATGGTGGTCCACTTGAAAAAATAAAAAATCTAGATGCTGATAATACCTGACCAGAGAGAGACACGAAGTCGCGACTGATGGAGTGGTAGTGGAGCGCTCTGCGATTGGCGCGACGGTACTTAGATCTGTGCAGTGGGCAGGGATGATAAGAGGAGCGAGCAGTGACAGAGTGATGAGCCTAGTGAGAAAGAACAGGATATGGGAGCTGAGCGTGTGATGATCGGGCTAGGGCAACAAAAGGGCAGAGTGACAGGTTTTTTTTTTTTTTTGTCCGAGTAAAATACACTTAATATATATATTTTTTTTGAATATTACATGTCCAAAAATATATGAACAGTTGACAGAAATTATAATGATTATTAGATAAAATAAAGTGATATGATTTACTAATTCATTTAAAGAGTAAAAATTATGACATATTGTTCTGGATAAGTTTCTAATTGCCAGGCATTTTTCTTCTTTTCTTTAAGTAAATGTTTATTTTGGTTATGATATTATTAGAAATTAATCTTAATCACTTTTTATAATTTCAAAGGCTAAATTCATATTTTCTCAATTTCAAAAAATAAAGTGAAGCATGCATACAATTTCAATTACCAAAATAAACTTTTACTCTTTTTTTATTAATACATTTTAGGGTCCGTGTAAACAAATAGTTTAAGGCTTTATGTAAAAGGAGTTTTTGACAAAAGATCTTAACAAGAGGCTTCGGGAATGATAACAAAGTGATATTCTTGTAATATTTTTTTTCTCATAGTGAATATGTTTATCCTCTGATGTGTGGATGTAAGCAGTGTAACTTGCCTAACTACGTTAAGTTCTTGTATCTCTACAATCAAACACTCATTCTCATCTTGTTTATTTTTGCTTGGTTTTTTTTTGTTTTTATTTGATTTATTAATTCTTACGAGTGTGTTTGTGGGACCCACTCCATCCCCAACAACTGGTATCAGAGCTCATTACAGCTTAATACGGTCCAACAAATATGTTCAATGCAGTCTCAAATCTTGCAAGTTTACCGTGGAGGATTTGGTAAAAATGAGCTTTAGATTGTAAGTGAAGATGTAGCATGAGAGGGGGGGATTGAATCATGCTTTCAAACTTTTTAGCTTTCTGAAACTAAAACAAAGTCTACCAAGTGTTTACACTTGAAGGCAATAGAAAACACAGGTTAACAAGTTTAAGAAAGTAACTTTCTGAAATGGTTAGAAACTCAATGAAATTTCATAAAATAGTTTGAAAAGAGAAAGAATATTTGCACAATAGAAAAGAAATGTCATACAATAATTTAAAGAGATAGAGAAAAAGAAATATCACTAAGAGTTTTATACTGGTTTGGCCAAACAATGCTTACATACAATTCTTAACAAATCTGTTGAGTTCCACTGCTAACAATTTCTCAACCCAAGAAAGTAAGATATTCTTTTAATAACTTTGTCAAGCTATATCTAGTGAGCAGTAGATACAATTAACTCTCATCCACAAGTAGTTTTGTTCTAACCTTTCTAAGCTAATCTCACTCTGATTATTAATGGATCAAGGCATAAAGAGTATAAGGTTTGGTGCTTACTTTCCAAGAAAAACACTCAAGTTTCCTAAGATAATACAATGTTTAAGAAAATAACTTTAGAGACTTCTTTCTAAGCTTCCTAAGAAGAATGTTTCCTAAGATATACAAGAAAGAATGTTTTCCTTTACAGAAATTGATTTCAAAGAAGGAATGAACCTCAAAAAGTGTAAGAAAGCTTAAGTATTGAGAGTGCAATAGTTCCTTCAAGTTTGAAGGAATCCTTTTATACTTGGATTTGAATTGGACCATTGTCACTTTGATCTTTCCTCCTCTTGACACGTGTAAATCAAGCTTTGTGTGTCCTAGGTCTATCTTCTAGAAGTGCAGGCTGAGTTGTGTCAATATTGTCCTTGTTAGTACAGAATGTATTGACAATGGTTTCTAAATAATGCTCCATAAACTAATTATTCATTCTAAACATGGTGTCTGAACTTCTTTTCTTCTGAAGACCTTATAGAAAATGGAGAATATGCAAGAATAAAGTTGATAGGTTTCTATCATTACTTTTTGAGTTGTTAACTTCATATGAAATTCAAATATTCATTCAGTTTATGTTGGTCAAATATGGTTTCTGATATATTTGTGCTTTCTGACCAACTTCTACACTTTCTGAGCCTTTGATATTCTTTTTGGAAAATCTTTTTGAGGTGGATGATGATCTTCAGATAATGTTGATGTTCTTCACATATGATCACAATAGAGATTCATGATGATGTGCTTGATATAATCATGAGATATCACTTTCTCACATAATCATGGCACTTACTGAAATCATATACCACTTTCTGAAGGCTCATACTTGTTTTCTAATGTCCTAACTTGTTTTCTCAAGATTCCTATATACTCAAATTCACTTTCTGAATAATTTTTCACATTCTTAAATTATTAAATCTTTTTTAATGAGGTTTTAATTGTGTTAAAATATGATATTGGGAAAAATATGTCACGAATTGAATTATTTGGATATGAGAATGAACCTGCTAAGTGCTATAGAAACTCAAGCAAGATATTAGCTCTTTCTTCAAAATATTTTCACAAAATTTGCTTTTTTGTCATTTAAAACACAAGCTACAATTGCTATCTCAAGGGTTCTATAGCCAACATGGACATCCTAGTTCGATGGATGGGAAGTTGGGAATGATGACGAAATATGAGTGGATATTGTGCAGCTACACATGTTCATTGGCCAAATGTTCGAATTGGTGTGGATTTGGGTTGTGCATACCTAGTACGCGTTGAGGCCAATGATACTTATTGAGATCATTTGGATAAAATACTGAGAGTTAAAAGTACTTCATTTCAAAATTTTTTTGAAAAAAAAGTACTTATAAGATTTAGTTGAATGTTTATTTGTGCTTCTCAAAAGAAGCAAAAGCAAAAAATAATCAGCTTTTCTTTTTTTTAGAAGTAGGTAAGGGCATGCTTTTAGTAGAAGCAGAAGCAGTAGAAGAGAGAGAATGATGTTAGTTATTTATATCTGATAGAATTTAATCTCATCGTGAAAACATTATGGGTAGCATCTCTTATCTATATCTCTCATAAAATCGTATAATCTTTTCTTATTTTAACACATCTTTTGCTATATTAACAAATAATATATGTCACAAAATAAAATTATAAAATTTGATTTGATATTTCATGAAATTAGTATCATATTGTCTATTATATGACTTTTTGTATTACAAATGTAAAAGAATACACATAATTTGACTGATTAATCTCATAACTCTTAAGATGAATAAATTTGCACAATTGTAGGACAATCATAACATAAATAATATTTCAATTCGAAATACTTTCAACTAATTTATTAATTTATTGGATTCTCAATTTGTAATACCTCAAATACACATGTCCTTAAATAGGTTCGGTACGGCCTTATGGTCGCCTAGGACCTACTTGTGTTGTTGGGAAGATCCCAAGTGCATAAAAGGCATATTTATGCAGAAGTTAGGGTTATTGTCATCATTATAGTAGTCATGGGAATGAGACTGAGAGTTTTTGGGTTTTGTCAACCGCTATATTGGTGCCGTCACGGCACGAACAGTGTTAAATAATGCCATTTAATTTAATGAACCCCCTAACCATTTTAAATACCCCGTGCTTGAGTTTCATACCCCAAAACTAAAACCTCACTCCCTAATCTCTCTTCCAACACTTCCACTCTTAACCCCACTTAGATGTACCTTTTCCAATCTTCAAGCTATGTATTTGTTAATAAATTATGTCTTCTTTCTCCCCATTCTTTCATGTTCTTGGTTTGGGTCTCATTGTTCTCTCATTGTTATCAAGTAGGGATGCTCTCCCAATGTTTTTAAAATTGATTAGAGTTATCTAGAGATTTTTAGAGATACCCATAAATTAATCTTGAATTTATGATTGTTATGGCAGATATTGGTATCATCATTGCTCTTTAGAGCTCCCTTGGTATTGGTACATCACATTTCACCTCTCCAGGTGAGTGGGCTTAATCTCATGATCTCTTATTTTGGTCATTCTATCATTATTTTCTAGTATTACAGAGTATTTAAGGACTTGAAAAGATGAATTTTGTCATGATATGAGATTTTATGTAAAAATGTGCAAGAAATAGAAAAATGTTTTCTTTGATTTACTCATGAAACTTATGTTTTGTTAAGATGCATGGACCATATTTGAACTATGACTTCCTTAAATGATTAAATTCGTGATTTTGAATTGATTATGAAAATGAGATAGTATTATACCTAATGATGTGAGATGTAAAGGTTTATGTTTATTTGTGAGAATTGAGAAATGTTGAACTTAGAATTATAAAGCTCCCTTTTTATGACTTTATTATGATTTTAGAATAGGAAATTACTAAGAGGAATAGAGCTGAGTTAATGACAGTTAAATTATTGGTATACCGAGGCCTGTGAAGGGCAAATTATCCATATATTATATCAGTCCATGAGGGACACAATTTGTGAGAGAGTGTTAAGATCTCAACTAAGTACTCTTGTTCACGAGGGACTGAGCACCACCCATTAGTTTATAGATAGTTTGTTCTCTTAGTAATCCTTGAGAAAAATAAAGATAATCTTTTATGTTTCCTGCAAAATTTATATCTTTATAGCTATTATGCAAAATAAATAGAAATGGTTTACAAATATTACATTATTGTTTATCTATATTCCTTTTTGTCTCATGTATGATTATGGGTGAGGATCTACCTACTGAGTTTTATAATAAAACTCGCCCCTCTTTTTCCCTTTTCCTCACACATATAGTTGCAGTTTCGGATCCTCCACCTCCTCCTCCTCAACGGTATTAGCTTTCAGTTTGGGTGAGCTTCACGTTACCGTAAAGTGTTTTGTTTTGGTACAGTGTTCCAGTGGTTTGCGGGCAGGGTCCCGGACCATGTAAGATATGGCATTTTGAATATTATGATTCTTTTATATTTAAATGATATAGTTTTCATAATTATTTTATAGAGAGAGCAACTTAGTTTATTTTGTATTACAACTACAGTTTCAGACGTGATTTATGAAAATGGCTATTTATGTCATTATGAATTAAATATGCAAGTTGATTTAGGAATTTAAATGGATTTCCTTTTATGCTTAAAATATGCATATAATATGACTCAGCGATCACGAGACTTATGTGGATGAGATTCCTCATATGCCAGTCATGATTCAAACCGTGTCGTGACACAATTAGTTTTTGGAAAAATATGCAGTTAATCAAATTTTTATATAAATTACCTTTAATTCTTTTAAAACTTGAATTCATTAGCCAAATATATCTTATAACATATTTGATATGCAAATTTTGAAAATTGATGAGATGATTATAATAAAGATGTCTATTAAGCAAACTTTTATTCTATATTAATTAATTGATATGTTCAAAATAAAATTATAAAAATTAGTTTAATATTTCATAAAGTAAAGTATTAAATAAATTTAGATAACTTACCATTAGAGGTGTTACTAACCGTAACCGGAGTTTGAGGAGAGTCGGGCTTGGAGGCGGCAGTGGGGTACCTGTAAAAGGCACTCCAACGCTCAAGTTAGATAGAGGAATTGGAAGAATATTAAAGTAAAACCTACCTCCCCTTGTTTCTGTTCCCCTCCCACATTTATAGGAGTGCTTCTCCTTAACGGTCTTGTGGGGCCGAATCGTACGGAGCGGATTTGCCAACCTGGGGTGTACGGAAGAGATTTCTTATTAGCGAGGTACGGAAGGAACACTAGTCATCAAAAGCATCTTCTAGAAGTTTATCGTTTCCGTTGTCAATTGGTCACCCACCCTCAATTCGAGGTGAAAGAGTTCCGTGTTGGTTGGGAGTTGGTCCTTCTATATGTCCATATCAATCCGAAGTTAAACAGCTTCTAAGGGTTTAGAAAAGGAGGCCTCTTAGCTCCGCTTATCGTCTGGCTCAACTTCGTGCTGATCTTTTGATATTAGCTCTGATGTCCGACTTCCGAGATCATAACGGTTATAACAAGAGGTATATAAATTAATATTTCATAAAATAAAGTAATAAATTAATTTATAAATCAATATATTAATTAAAGGTATATAATTCTATCCTTGGTTAAATGGTCTAGCCAAATTTATTATATAACTTTTTTATTTTTTATAAACTACCTTTAATTTTTTTTAAAATGTATTCCTTAGGGAAATATATTTTATAACATATTTGAGACGTACATTTTGAAATAGAATATATGATTGTATAATAAAGATGTCTATTGTACTCAATTTTCATTCTACATTAATTAGTTAATTAATATGTGTTTAAAATTTAAATTAAAAAATAATTTAATATAAAAATTAATTAGATTTATATAATTAATATATATTTTTCCATGCAGCGCTAGAGTGTCGTCCAATATACATGTAACCTTATACATCGGCAAACGTTTAATTCCCCATTACACGGGTACTGCACTAAAATAACAATATATCAATAAAAAAAAAATTAAGAGTCTCATGTATTACGCACCGCTACTGCACTAGTTCAAAATATATATGTACACACACACATTGCTATGCAAGAAACGAATTGCAAAAATATAATCTTGTTTGCATTGTACGAACTCACGTTTTGACGAGCTCTTGAATGGTCATGGGTGTACACATCGATTTATCTCTAATAAACCGAGATGCCATGCCTGAATATGCTGCTTCAGTGAGATGAACTCCATCCCAGAATAAATGCTCTCCTCTTATTTGGCAAGGAATTGTCAATGGAACACACGTCGGCTTTGCCACAGGAACGCAAGGCTTCTCACATCCGTTAGGCCTGAAAATAAAATTATAAATTTCTAAAGATCGTTTTTGAACCGAAAAAGAAAATTATAAGATGCATTAACTTTGAAAAAAAATGAAAAATATCAAATTATCCTAATTAATTTGTAAAGCTCCTACTGAACAAACTAATCTTTGCAAATAGACTAACAGAATTGACATTTGTAATATCTTTATACAATTTTAAGAGAAATTCTTAGGTGTTCTTGAATAAATATTTATCTATTCCATTTAGTGATTGACAAATCTGTTATTGCATTAAAAATATAAGGGAGATGTGAGACAATTTATGTGTTAATTAATAAATGAATTAGAGTAAGTGTTATCTGTTACTCTCAGTGCACCTAAGTATATCTCCAATTTTTATCACTACAAACATAAAAATTTGGAAAATAGTAATTGTACGCGTGGAGCAAGATTTCAGAAACAAATACATATGTTTTTTAGGGGGTGAAAGATGCTATGCATGTCTAGCAAAAATTTTATGAAAAATAAGTGAAACTAGCACAAGTTAAAGAAGGTTTACTTAATTCACTAATACTCATTTGGGATTTAATTTTTACCAAATTTGGAGGGATTTTTTATTGCCTCTGTGGCAAGGGTATATGCATGACCAAGTGCAAACTTGGATCCTGGAAGACTTGATGTCAGATTATTTAGCGTTGCAGGGAGCATCTGGATGTAGTATGACACAACTTGGTTTGCTTTCTCGTCGCAGTCACCTGGGCGTGGATGTTTCCCTGAGATTAATGGGGTGCACCCTACGGGTCTCACTTCAAAAGTCACTATCTTCCTGGCTTCCAGTTTGTACAATCTCTCTGTGACATGGTTAACAATTTCATGGTGAAATCTAGCATTACCCATGAGATGAAATTCAAGGAGAAATTAAATTAAGGAGAGTTCTCCTATGCACCCTACTTCAAGTTTTGTGGTAAATAATGACGTGCACTTTGTGATCCAAGATTCCAAGGGCATATATAGCTCACAAGGTGCGTTGGTGCATTGTACGCTACAAGAAAGAAAAACATGTATTTTCAATAGTTCTTTAGCATTGAAAACGTAATTGTGAAGAGAAGTAATTTTGATACAAAGTGACCATTGAAAATACTTATAAACTTTTATCTATAATTATTTGGCAATAATATAATCATCGATAAAAATTTGTAAATATTTTCAAAGATCATTTTTTGTCAAAATTATTTTTTAATAATATTTTTATTGATACTTGATATGTTGAAAACTGTTGAAACTACTTTTTTTTGTAGCAGTAGTAATTTTTATTTTAGTCAAATTTAACAATATGTTTAAATAAATTTTAAAAGTGATTCTTGAAATTAAATAAAAATTTTAAAATATCTAATAGATAATTATAAAAAAAATGTATCAGACAAATAAAATCTGATCACTCATAAAATAATAAAAATGTAGTCAAATACATTTTAATATTGATTAAAATTTATCTATCTGATCCTTAAATTAAGTGTAGCTTTTTAAAACATTGTGCTCAGTTTAAAATATACAGTAGCTAGCCAAGGTGCATCACAAATTTGCACCACTAAATAAGGTTCAAGTATAGTGCACAAAGGCACTCCAAGAGGAGAAAATCATCAGCAAGGAAGCGGTGTAAGTGCTGCAGGTGAAACTTTGAAGATGAGTCACTTGATGGGTTTTATAGTAGACCTCTTATTTTTAAATCTATTATAGAGCCCTTATTATTAGCTATTAGATTAAACCATATAATAAAAATGATATTTATCCAATGGCTAATAATAAAGGATCTATAATAGACCCAAAAACTTGAGCTCCATCTTGTAATTTGTGAAGTTAATGTACCTGGAATAGAAGGGAAAGGTTGGCATTGGGGAGTTTAGCAAAAGGCTGGGGCTCGAACCCCTTGCTTGAGACGTACAACGGTTCAAGGTAGTTGTTGATGTAGTCATTGCTCCCAATGGAGATTGCAATTTGCAAATGTAGATTTTGATAAATGCTCATATCACTTTGATCCATCCATTCTTTTGGACAAATCACACTCAATTATCCTTTCAAACGCGTCAATTTGTTCTCTCAAACTCCTGCATCCTCCCTGCAGTATATCATGAGCAAGTCTTATAAAGAATTCAAGTAATCATATTTCTCCATTTTCTTTCTTTCTTTCTTTTTTAAACCCTTGTTACATTCATTTATGACTAACAAGAATTAATAACTACTAGCATAATGGCCTGTGCGTACGTTGCATGATTTGTCATCATGATATAAAATTGCAAATTAATTCAAATAATAATCATAGAATTATTTGAAAAAAAATAGTATGATTGTGAACACCATATTTTGCCCGGACATTTTATTTTCATTATTTTGCTTCTTCCATTTATTTATTTATTTATTTATTTTTTGTTGTGTGTCAGCCCATCCTATTTTGGTTTTTTGGCCTAGTTGTAAAAAAAGAATAAAATAAATCAAGCCAGCCCATTTTAACCTTTTAGCCCACATCATACTTGGTCCATTTTTTAAAAAAATTTAATCAAAACCCAAAAGCTTCTCCCTGACGATGATCAAAATAAAAAATGCAAAAAGGGCACATTGTTAGCAGTACATGTAATGATGATTTGATAGTTGCATCACAAAATCTCAACGTTCCAACGGTAAGCAGATACAATCTTGACTACAAAGCAAAGCATTCAATGTAATTCAGCTTATTCAAAGAGCCAACAGTAAAAAGAAGCGATGCATTTAATGCTTCCGTCAAATCAAATAGACATCTCCAACAGTGAAGTGAATAATAATGTCAAAAAACGCATGCTGTGAAAATGGTTCAAGCAGATTGAGTTGAAATTCACATCCTGAAAATCTGTCAAGGATCTAGGCGTGCAGTCTATGAAAAATGAAAATCCCAAGAATCCAGGCATCAGCAGCTAAGCATCAAGAGAGGAATTCTTCAGCTGTATAAATAAAGAAATTAGAACAACAAAAAAAGGGGGGCGCAGAGTTAATTTTTAGAAAGCACGGGGAACCGGGGAAGTTAATTTCCAGCAGAGACAGAGAGAGCCAATTTCCAGCAAACACAGGGAGAACGAAGAAAAATTCAATCGGAAACTACAACGATTTTATTCTCAAAGATAGTAGCTCTCTCGGCCATCTTTCCAAGCTATCATCCTTCACCTTTCATTACAACCACCCATCACCTTTTATCTCTATCATCATCATTCATCACAATCCCAATTAATTCCTTGATCCATCATCACCTCATTTTCACCATTACAGCAACCATCACATAATCTTTCACCACTATCATCCTCTAAGCCACTACCCATTATCAATACAAACACTCACCATTTCACAAACCCATAAACTAAAAATTGAAACAAAACCACTGCTGTCTAGATCGCTCCTCAGGTGATCATCTCTGCGATCTCCCTAGGCTGCCTCTGCACAGCTCCGTCGAGCCCTCCTTTCCTCCATCATCTCGCCACAGATCACGCAACACCGCCAGCACGTCCACGCCCCGAGCTCCACCCAGCCAGTCACCGCCCAAGCGAGTTCCACCCAAGTCGTGCAGCACCGTTCGCGCACTAGGCCAACATAGCAGCAATTGCAGAGCTTGCAAAACCAGCAGCTCTGCCAAACCAGATCTGGTTGCTCAACCTCTCCTCCCTTGGTATTCCTTCTTTCTCCAGAGGTTGTTCTCTCTCTCTCTATCTTTATGGTTGCATTTCTAACTCAAGCTCTCTGTTCCAGCATAAATAAAAATGAGACCCCAACTTCCACTTGTGTGTCCGTAAAATGATAGATTTAAGAGCTTTATTTTCTTTTTTTAAAAAAAAAACTTACCTTATTGTGTTGATGTGGAGCATTCTTGACCATAAGAATTTGAGGCTATTTCAAAAAAAAAAAAAAGAAAGTGAATCCCCAGTGACAAAGTCACGAGAAACACAATCAGCACTTGATTTTTATTTTGCAAAACGTCATTATACCCCACATGCCATTATTAGTATTTTATTATTATTATTATTATTATTATTATTATTATTATTATGTTTTTTTTTTGGTAAACCACTGTTAGTATTTTAACTTTGGCTATTGTTTTATTTTCCTAGTGGGGCTGCGTTTGGCCTTTTTGAGTTGTTTCAAGTTTGAAAAAAGAAAGCTAAAGAATGGGATACTCGAGTTGTTTGAATAAAAATAAATAAATAAAAAACCAATCCCACTAACACATCCCTTTATAATCAGTTAGTCACCCCACTTGTAACCAAAAAGTTAGTCAGTCCACTATAACATTTCTTTTTTTTTTAGAGAACACTCCAGCATCATATTCAAGGCCACTAAAAGTTATTAACCATGCTCCCTTTTGTTTGTATGTGTTTTCTTTATTGTTCTTTTTTTTTTAACAAAAAAAAAAAAAGAAAAATTATTTTAATGTTTCTTTGTACAAGCACACCACCACTTACTGCATGAGTTCACATGTTCTTGCTTCCTTTCGTTTTGACTTATGTGATTAACATTTAGATAAGTTTTTTATTGGAATGTTGAGATAAGCTTTACTTTGTTGTTCATGTTAGTCATTATTCCAGTCATAGTTTGTTCATTTTTTTACTTGGTCAACATTTGCTTTCTTTAATTAATAGGTTTTGTTTTCCTTTTTAATTAAATATATGTATTACTTTTAGGTGGTCATCGCATGTACTTTGGTCTTTTTGAGTTGTAGTTGTCTTTAGAATTAAAAGCATAAAGATAAAAAATTTAAGTTATTTCGGTGATTGAGTTTGGTTCTTAATTGTCTTTCTATTTTTTTTTCTTCTTTGGTTTCCTCTTTTAATTTTGGTTATGATGAGTCTCGTATATAAAAAAAAACATAAAAAATTATCCGTGCAATGATTAAAAATGGTGATTGAGTAACAAGTGTTATTTTCACTATTATTGGATCATAAGGATTTATTAAGTGGCTTAGTGCTAACTTAAATTCTGTGCAAAAAACGGATTTATCTTTTAAATAATTTATTGAATAAATTTGTTTTCATAAATAAAATTAGCTAACACATTTTTATTTTTTTTAACTAAAACCCGTTAACGCACAAGCATTTTCTACAGAACGACGTGACTTTGAGTTCCTCATTGCACCAGAGGATACGTCGGCGTAGCCAACAACTATTAAGTCAAAATTAATTTTTCATAAAATTAGTTCCTTAATTTCTGTTTTAATTTTAGCTTTATTTCTGTAAATATATAATTTTTAACTTTAGCGTTATTTTTATAAATATATAATTATTAATCTTAGCTTTATTTATATAAATATATAATTATTCATTTTATCTTTATCTTTGTAGATATGTAATTATTAATTTCATCTTTATTTTTGTAGATATATAATTACTAATTTCAGTTT
The DNA here is from genome assembly GCA_031216105.1 of Dalbergia cultrata. Classification (NCBI taxonomy): domain Eukaryota; kingdom Viridiplantae; phylum Streptophyta; class Magnoliopsida; order Fabales; family Fabaceae; genus Dalbergia; species Dalbergia cultrata. Next base: position 51,604,564 of record CM062344.1, read on the forward strand.
CATTTTTGTAAATATATAATTACATTTTTGGGGAAAAATAAATATATTAAAATTATAATTAATTTGCATAATAAACTCTAAGGTAACCGTATTTATACGGATGTATTAGGGGTGCAGTGGGATTAAGTTTCCACCCTTCCTTAATCGTAATCAGACTCCCGAACCTGAAAATCTCTTTCAAATGACTAGTTTACCAAAATAGTTTTCCAATTTTAGCTATAATTAAAATTGGTGGCGACTCCCCTTCATTTTTAAATTATTTGTCATTCTCGTCGCGGCGCCCTCCGGGTACGTTGTGACAATGATATAATAATTTTTAATTTATAAACACCTAAACAAAGTTTTTAAATCTAAAATAAAATACTAACATAAATCTATAAAATGCAAAATGATCAAATACTAATATGCTACGTAATTCAAAATTTATGCGTGTGTGTGTGTAAAATATAATTTTGAACATATTATAATAAAAATTGTAATAAACTATATATCATCTTTTCAAGGTTCATAAGAAACAAAGAGAAATTAATTCTCATTGATATAAACTTCAAATTAAAATAATTATGCATAATTGAAATTTATTTTATTTGAACATATAATTATATTTTTCAAGTTGAGATTTAACAACTAAAAAAAAAAAACCTTTTTCCATGTATACATTTGAAATTAATACATTGTATGAAACTTTTATAATCCCATAAAATGAAACATAAAAAAACCAAAATTTATAAATAAACATATATCCTTATATTTAATATAATAATTTAATTTTATAATAAATATCTAAATATAAAAATTTTCATGCAATTTTTTATCACAAAAAAAATAAATATTCAATTAAATTTTATAATAATGCATCATCATTAATAAACTTTCTTGTCACGTATTATTTCTTTTATGGAGACACATATTAATTTTTTAAATCTAAATCTACCAAAATGAATATGAAGTACGTAACCAATTTAACATTTATTTATAAATATATAAATTGATTAAATTAAAAAATTATCTTCACAGAACTATTCATAATAAAATATATTTGTTATTATATAATTATAATATCGAATAATAAACAAATATTAAAAATAAGTATTTGAAAAAATTTAGTTACAAAAAATATTTTCTGTAAATAATCACTTCTTAACCAATAACTTAATATATTTTTTGATAGAATTCATCGTGTCATGTATAAGCTAAAAGAAATAGTTTTTGACAAAAAAAAATTAACTTTCAACTTTTTTTCAAGTATATATAAAATTTCAGTTTCATAACATTTATCTTCTTAAATTTGAAACAAACGTATTCAATAATATATAAAAACGGGAACGAGACAATAAGAGAGAGTTGAACATATAGAGTGTAAAAAATCAATTTTTAGAAAGAAAAACAAATTTTTGCCAAATATATACTTACATTAAGTTTTCCAGTTTCTAGCAAAATTCCACAAGCAGCAGATGCAAAATTAATTCCAGTTAATGAGAGTCGCCCTTGAAGGCTCATGCATGGTGGAGGATATGGCAATCCAAGATATTCAGCTGAGCCTCAAAAGAAATATTCTAATAAGGAAAAAAATGGCATACGTATTTTATATAGCACGGGATGTACCATAAAAAATTGACTGAGAAATTAGTTGATGATACGGTAATGAGACAGCTGTTTAAAGCATAAAAAAAGAATGTCTAGCTTTGAAAAAATGAGACAGCTATTAAATAGTAGAAATGCAACAAGTAAGCTTTTAATTTATATTTCATGAGATTATTGAGAAGATTATAATTATAAATTGACTGATGAATAATGATATGTTGTGAGATTATAGAAAAAATGTTATTTGCACTTATAATGTATGCAACATCTTGTTAACTCACATCTCATCCACTATTGAATGATATCCTACTTGAATAGAATTGTGAGTCAACATGATATCTCATGAAGTGTGAACATATATAACATAACTCGAGACTGTATGTGTAAAGCACCTATTAAATCGGCAATGTTTCTTCCATTTGTGAATCTTCCGGTGCGGACCCGTTGGGAAATCATCACCATAAGGCGAGTAATTTGCTTTTGCAAGAGTCGGCAACAAATTGTTATTACCAGTGTCAAACAAGGAGTCCCCGAACACATAAAATCCAGGTGCAAGGGGCACGGCCGCAAAAAACAAACAAGAAATAGCTGATCATTAAATTTGTTCTCCTCATTTTCAAGTCCCCCGATTATGTAATGTAGAATAATATAAAGGGATTATGTGGAAAATGAGAGAACGTGTAGAGCGTGAACATTCTGTGTTTCTTTGGAGAAGCACTTATTGCAAAGACAGGACCACTTCCTCATGAATTTTATAGTAGGATAGCAACCTGAAAACAGGAGCATGTACCACATTGTGCGGCCTTCATGACAAATTCCAAATGTTAACTGACATGTCGGTAAAAGGTTCTTAACATGTATTTTGACCAAGGAATTGTATCAAAATTAATCCATCCTCATTATATCCTAATCTGTACTTTCTTGCAAATAAATCAATCACCATTGAACCACAACCTCTGAGGATGTGTTTGTGAGTTTGGACTTTGAAGGAGAATAGAAGAGTAGGAATGACTTATAATATAATTTACACTACAAATCCTCTCATTTCCTTTCTTTTCCTCCAAAATTTAAACTTATAAACATATCCTAAGTGTGAGCTTCTCCTTCGCATTAGTTTCTAGACCTTGAATTTTGTGTCATCATTCATTTTGAAATGTCAATGGGAATGGTAGACAAGACATGGAGTCGAGATTCCCTGCTATAATCAGCACGTTACATTCTGTTTTCTTTTCTCGATAGTTAATCATGATCACCCCATGAAAGCCATAAGGGAACATGAAGTGCCATGAAACCATAGTTATATGCTTACAACCTGCCTAAGGATAGCATACCATTCAGGTCTACCCCTAGCTATCAAACCAAAACTTGAACAAAACAAAACTGCACAAAGCCAAGAAACCGATAATACAAACATTACACCCAAAACACATATTCCCAACAGTGTTTTAAATTGTGGCTACGGTCGCGAATGCGGTCGTGGTTGTGGTTGTTGCAGTTGCGGATAATGCATTGCGACACGCATTGCGACTAATGCGGTGTGAAATTTTTGAGCATTTGTAACTTGAAAAAAGAACCCGTTGCGGTCTATTGCGGCCTTGATGAGGCCTGATGCGGTTACATTACGATCAACTTGTGTGAAAATGTATCACACCGCTGACAGCCGATGCGGTTATACGCGACCAAGAATCGAATAAGTTGTGGCATGATCGTGATGCGGTCCGCAATTTAAAACCCTGATTCCCAGATAGTGCAAAGAAAATGCTACTTGTTTGCCCTGTTTTGTTTGGGAAGAGATTTGGTGTCAGACATCCTCCTAAAGCCAAAATTCTTTGTGGAGGGGGCGGGGATGAGAATATTTGAAGTTATTCAACATCTGCTATTTTGGTTTTTTTCTGTGTCATTTTTTTCTGTGAAAGAATTTAAGGAGACCACTGCGTCATCCTTTGATTGGCCGAATAAAAAGCAGTGGAAACTGGAAAGGCCTTGTTGGTGTGTTTTCTTTGATAATTTATTATACAAAAGTAAATTTTTTATATATCTAAACAAAACATGTTACTTTAAAGTGATACTTGGACTTGCATAAAGTACATATTCTTTAACTCCTTTTCATATCAACCGTCCAACGCATCTTAATACACTAATAATGAAAAGTATTTTACATTTTTCATTGTGAACCGATCATATATAATCTTTTATATCATATGAGGTAATTAGGATAAAAGTTAATTAATTTTAATGATCTGACCATATATGGTTGGTTGATAACATAAAAATTCAATATTGATTATGGATTAAGATTAAGCTATTCTGGGGTGATTTTAAATAAATATTACATCATTAAATAACTTTTTATTGGTGTACTTTTTCGTTGCAAAAGTCACCATTGAATTAAAAGATCATATCACATAGATCATATTTATAAAATTTTAAATTAATTTAAAATCATTTGCTGTAACTTTTAGGGAAAAAAGTAACTTATCCTATGTACTTTAAGCCCTGCACAGTTATATCTTGACTTTTTAAAGTGTGCAATTTGACATCCTAGACTTTCTTGATTGTGCAGAAAAGTCATTTTGTTAAAATGTCTTCCACTCCCATTGTTAAGTGGTCATGTGACATACATGTAATTCACTTTTTTCACAAAATTGCGCTTCCTTAAAAGAAATTTCCTACCCCAATCCTATGCTAACAATGTAATTTCACAGAATCTGTTCTTAACCCCGATCTGGTTGAAGAACCTTTGCCCTTTTAGACCCTCTGACCGTCGAGCCTACCCCTGCCATCTCCACCATCGCCCATCCTTCCTCTCCGCATTATCATGTCCATGACCTGTCTCGTGCTGAACCGTGCATGCCACACCACACAAGGGACCCTAATCTGGTTGAAGAACCTCTATCCTTTTCAAAATCTCTGATTGTCATGCCTGCCCCTTCCATCTCCGTCGTCGTACGCTCACCATCTCTTCACCGTTGCACATACTTCCTCTCTGCATTATCAAGTCCACAACCTGTCTTGTGTTGGGCTGTGCATGCCGCTCTACGCGAGGGACCCCTATATCCTCTCCACCGCTCGTAGCCACGTGTGCGCCATCATTGAGCCAACACTACTATCACATCTCTCTCAATCCCCCTTTCTCTCTGCGCTACATCACAGAACCTCATCCTTTTTGTTCTTCACTTCCTCTAATTGAGGGTTCCTTTTTGGAGTTGCTTCTGTTTTTGGTTGAGAATTACTTTTAGTTGTTGTTATTTTTTTATTCTATTATTTGGGTCTATTTACTAAAAACAAAACAAAAAAAAATGTTTCTTTATTTTCACCTATTATATGATACGGCTGGTGTATATGCAGTTAGAAATGTAGTTGCTGGTTGTGTTGGGGCTTCGCCCCTCTTATTCACCAAAAATGAGAAAAGGAATCTGACTAGGGATTTCAGTTTGGGTTCAAAACTAAAATTATGCTTGTAGGGGTGGTGGTGGTCGAAGAGTGGGAGGATATGAGGTTCTCAGCGAGGCTGAGAAAGAGGGAGAAGGAACGAAAGCAGATGCTAGAGAAGGAGATGGCAGTGGGGAAGGGCAATTTTGTGAAAAAAGTGAGTCAGGTGATCACTTAACATAACAGTGAAAATGGAAGACAGTTTAACGGAAGGATATTTTTGCATTGTTAAAAAAGTATAGGGTGTTGAATTACACACTTTGAAACATTGGGGTCTAATCTGCACATGACCTAATGTATAGCGGTTAAATTGCTTTTTTCCCTAATTTTTATGCACATCAAAGTTAATGTAATATATATGCTTAAAATAAACAAAAATAAGATCCTAATGATTGCATTGCTATTGATACTTAATATATATATATATAAAATTTTATTTGCATCGTATGAATTCACATTTTGACCAGCTCTTGAATGGTAATTGGTGTACATATTGATTTATCTCTAATAAACCGAGATGCCATCATTGAATATACTGATTCAGTGAGATGAACTCCATCCCAAAAGAAATGCTCTCCTCTGTTCTGGCAAGGAATTGCTAATGGGACACACGTCATATTTTCCACAGGGGCGCAACATGGGTTTCTCACATCCGTTAGGCCTGCAAAATATATGGGAGATTGAAAATTAAAAAAAAAAAATCTAAGATCGTTTTTGAACCGCCAAAAAATAAAAATGATAAAATGCATTAATTTTTCAAAAACGAAAAATGTCAACATCATCATAATTAATCTGGAAAGCTCCTACGGAGCAAACTAGTCTTTGCAAATAGACTAATAGATTTGACATTTGTAATATCTTTATTCTATTTTGATGACTACGAACATAAAAATTTGGAAAACAGTAATTGTACGAGTGGAGCAAAATTTCAAAAAAAATAAAATATATATTTTTAGTTTAATTTTCATACACAAACAGAAATAAAAAGTTTTACATTATTATTCAATTACCTATTATCATATCAACAAAAGTGATTACATCTTACACACATTAACTTAAAAAGTGATGCAACTGTATATACATAGAAACTGAACTATTTTTGGCGGGTGAAAAATATTATGTCTAGCAAAGAAAATTTGTGAAAAATAAGTGAAACAAACACAAGTTTATAAAAAAGGTTACTTCACTAATACTCATTTGGGATTTTTACCAAATTTGGACGGATTGTTCATTGCCTCCATGCCAAGGGTATTTGCATGAGCAAGTGCAAACATGGATCTTGGAAGACTGGATTTCAGATTGTTTAGCATTTCAGGGAGCCTCTGGTTGAAGTGTGACAAAAATTGGCTTGCTTTCTCGTCGCAGTGATCTGGGTGTTGTTGTTGCCCTGAGATTAATGGGGTGCACCCTACGGGACCAACTTCAAACATCACTACCTTCCTGGCTCCCAGTTTGTACAATCTCTGTGACATGGTTAACAATTTCATTCAATCAACATGGTCCACGAGATGAAATTCATAGAGATGGGAGGGAGAGTGCTGCCATGCACCCTACTTCAAATTTTGTGATCCAAGTATATATAGATCACATGGTAAGTTTTATAATAGATCTCTTATCTTCGGGTCTATTATGGATCTCCTATTATTAGCTATTAGATTAAATTATCCAACAAAAATGATAATTATCCATTGATTAATAATAAGGATTCCATGATCATGGATCTCAAAATTTGAGGTTCATCTTTTAATTTGCCTAGATCACGATGTGTATGGCGTACCAAAAGATTTGTGGTTCATTGTAATAATTTTTATTTTAGTTAAATTTAAGAAATATCCTTAAATAAATTTTGAAAGTAATTCTTGAAATTAAATAGAATTTTTAAAATATCTGATAGATAATTATGAAAAAATATATCAGACAGATGAGATCTAATCACTTATAAAATTAATAAACATGTAGTAAAATACATTTCAATATTGATTAAAATTTATCTGTTTGATTCTAAAATGAAGTGTAGTTTTTTTTTAAATATTGTGGTCACTTTAAAATATACAGGAGCTAGAGACAAGGTGCATCACAATTTGCACCACTAAATAAACTTCAAGTATTGTGCATCAAAGACAGTGCAAGTGGAGAAAATCATAACCAAGCCTTGTAAGTGTTGCCCATTGTATGTACCTGGAATAGAAGGGAAAGGTTGTCATTGAGGAGTTTATTAGCAAAAGGCTGGGGCATGAATTGCTTGCTGGAGTCATACAACTGTTCAAGGTAGTTGTCGATGTAGTCATTGCTCCCAACGGAGATTGCAAATATAGATTTTGATAAATGCTCGGATAACTTTGATTCATTCATCTTTTTGGATAAATCCCACTCAATTACCCTCTGAAGCGCGTCAATTTGTTCCTTCAAACTCAGGCATCCTCCCTGCAATATAATGTATCATGAGCGGGTCTTGTAAAGAATTTCAAGTAATCATATTTCTCCATTTTCTTTCTTTTTGTGTTTTATTTATTTATTTATTCTTTTCTTTCTTTCTTTCTTTTTTGCCTTTCATTTTACATTCACTGATGACCAACAAAAATCAATACTCCCTCCTTTTCGCTCCATCTATCCAAAATAAAAAAAGTATATAGATTAAGAAAATAATTAATATATCTTGATAATGATAAAAAAGTTATATGAGTGGGCTATACTATCTCTATTAAAATGTATATTTATATTACTATGATGTTTTAATTACATTAGGATAGTATTGGAAAAGAAAATTTTAATATTTCTTGATATAAAAATAGACAAGAGTTTTGTAATAAAATAAATAAATAATTAAATACATGGACAAATAGAGTGAAAAGGAGGGAGTAACTATTAACATAGACACTTAGCATTGTACAATTTATCATGATATGAAATTACAAATTAATTTAAGTAATAATTATAAAATTAATTGAAAATAAAATATTATAATATAATAATTTTTAATTTATACATACCTAAATAAAGTTTTTTAACAACCAACAAACCCAGTGACAATTCTCAAACATCGAGGTATCAAAGCTAGTAGATTCACCGCTAACTTAGTTATCCCAGAAATCATCAACCTTCCTTCGTCAATACCTAGAGGTGTTTATCGAATGTTTAATTGATTTCTCTTCACAAATAAAGTATAACAAACTCTTACGGGATGTTTATTTAGGGGTATATTTAATTATTTCTGAGAATAGGTAGTTGAGAATGATGTGTTCTTATGTTTATTATAAGTTTAACAAATTTTTTCGTGAGTATTAATTATTCTATGGAAAAATATTTTCTTACGATTTTGTGAAACCTTATTCCCAAATTGAAGGGTATGGAAAATTTTTTTCGATGATTTGAAAATCACAATTATTAAGCACAATCATTAAATCATGTCTCAATTATTTGACTTTTTTTCTCTTTATGATTTTTTCATTTATTTTTTGTTGGAAGTGTAATTTTTATTTGGCATAATTGTTATTTTTTTTAGTATTTTATTTAATTATTCGATCTGGATAAGATGAACAAATTTGAAAAATTTAATTGTTAATTTTACATTGATTGAATAACATTTCTGAATTTATATTTTTTTTTTCTGGAAGTGAATGTGCTAAAGATATTTTAGAAATTATGATATATATTCTCAGGAATATAGATTTTAAAATAAATATATTTTAAATTTATTCATTAGAATCTTAATAAATAATCCTATAGATATTTAAAGCTAAATAAATAATTTTTTAAAGATATCCGGAATAATATTTCTGAAATATCATTTCCAGAAATACAATTCCTGAAAACATGATTTAAACCTTGAAATAATTGCCCCATTAGGTGTGAAGTTTGATAAACATTACTTCATTATTAATACACCTCCAGGTCTTAATGAACGAAAGATTACCTCTGAATCTAGATTAAGTTAGCTATGAATCACCATAATATCATTAAGATTTAATTTTTGGGCATCTTTTTTGGATTTTAATTTTTTAATCAATTTTTCCGATTTTTTTTTTAGTTTTTAATTTTTTGGTGAGTCAACTCATTAGTCGTTTAACTCACCAACTTGGGTTGATCATTACAAAAGTGAGTCATCTCATTTTTCTTCTTTTGACCCGTAAGGGGCCAACCCAAGTGAGCTCTCTTTAACATATATGATCCCAATTATAAATCCAAGTGTCTTAGAGTGTGTTTGGAATCATTAAAATTTATAAATAATTTAATTTGTATATTAAAATATTGTGTTTAGATCTTTAAAAAATCATAAATAACTTTTGTAAATCCATGGGATTTGCTTCCTTTGTATCTGAGATCCATCAAATTTGATGGACATTGAGTTGATTTTTTTATTTTAAAATTTAAAGATAATTCAAATAAAATCAATTTCATTTTTTAATCATTCAAAATAAAAAAATCTAGTATATTTTAAACATAAAAATTAATTTTTGAATCAATTCATTTCTTATATTATTTAATCATTTTAAACATAGAATTTAATGTATAAATCAAATCATTTCAAATCAAGTCAAATCAAGTTATTTTATGATTTTAATATTTCCAAACACTACTTTAATTAATGTCATCTGGCGAAACAATCTTCCACTTATGAATAGCTTTCGCATTTTAGTTGTATAAAAAAAATTAAAGTCTACTAAATAATTAAAATAATCAGATAATAAGCAAGAAATGTAAAAAAAAATAAGTGTGTTTGGATTAACGCTTTTTTTTTTTGTTTAAATTCACTTTCCACAAAAAAAAAGTTCACTTTTCATATATTTCAGAATTTTTTTAAAAATATTCAAAATGAAAAAAGAATTAGTTTTTCAAAATTTTAAAATAATTTAAAAAAATAACATTAAAAAAACAAATTTTTAATATTTTCAATTATATATAAAAATTTAACTTTCTTAATCAATTTTTTAAAAGTACGAAACAAATGCATCCAATAATATATATAAAAAGGAGAATGAGATAATAAGAGCGAGTTGAGCATGTAGAGTGTAAAAGATCAATTTTTAGAAAGAAAAATAAATTTGTGCCATGCATATACTTACAAAAAGTTTTCCGGTATCTGGCAAAATTCCACAAGTACCGGACGCAAAATTAATTCCAGTTAATGACATTCGCCCTTGAAGACTCGTGTATGGTGGAGAATACGGCAATCCAAGAAATTCAGCTTAGCATCAAAAGAAAAATTCTAATAAGTAAAAAAATGGCATATGTATTTTATATAGAATGAGATCATTAAAAATTGACAGAGAAATTAGTTGATGATACGATAATGAGACAACTGTTTCGGGCTTCAAAAGAGAATGCCTCGCTTAGACAACTGTTTAGCGAGTAAATAGTAGAAATGCAACAAGTAAGCTTTTAATTTATCTTTCATGAGACCATTGAGAAGATTATAGTTAGATACTGACAGCAATGTTTCTTCCATTTGCGAATCTTCCGGTGGGACCCGTTGGGAAATCATCACCATAAGGCACGTAATTCACTTTTGCTAGAGTTGGCAACAAATTGTTATTCCCAATGTCAAGCAGGGAGTCCCCGAACACATACAATCCAGGTGCAAGGGGAAGGCCTCTAATGGGGGATAAAAGGTTAAGGCAAAAAACAAACAAGAAATAGCTGATCATTAAATTTGTTCTCCTCATTTTCTAGTCCCCCTATTATGTAATGTAGAATAATATAAAGGAATGTGGAAAATGAGAGAACGTGTAGAGCTTGAATCTTATCTGTTTCTTTGGAGAAGTACTTACTGCAAAGAGAGGAACAGTGTCTCATGGATTTTATAGTAGGAGAGTAACCTGAAAGCAGGAGCATGTAGCACGTTGTGCGGCGGGGCCTCCATGACAAATTCCATATGTAACATATGTATTTTGATTTTTGACCGAGAAATTGGACCAAAATTAATTAGTATATGGTTAGTCTAACCCTATTTTGATATCTTAATCCTTGCTCTCTCTCTTGCGAAACAAATCAATCAATCGCCGCTCATCACTGAGCCACAACCTGCGGGCCAGGAGCTTCTCCTTCATATTAATTTCTTATCGCATTTTTTCTGTAACACCAGCCAAACCAGAGTCAGCCTCACCGCAAGCACCCCCGCGATCATCGCTGGAAATCGTCGCAGCAAGCACCCATCCCAGCCACGGAAAACCTCCACCCTTGAAGTTCCCTCTGACCGGCGCCGCCACACTGACCACCGCCACCCGCCTATGGCACAACCACGAGCCCTAAGCGAGCATGCGCATGCGCCTCCGCTTTGTCATTAGAGACGCTGCTGCTGCTTTCGCCGAAGATCGTCGCGTCTGCTCGGCCCACCAAAGTCGCCATCGCGCCGCCGGGAATGCCACCGCGATAGCCCATTTCGCTGCCCTCGCTCTCCTCCTCTTTTTTTTTGGTCTGGCCCTCAGTTTCCTCTTGTGTTGCAGTAATTAGGGGCTTGTTTGGAACTGTTTTTTGTTTTTTGTTTTATAAAATTGTTTAAATTCAATTTTCAAAAATGATAAAATAAGAAAACATGTTTGGATAATTTTTCTTAAAAATAAATTTGAAAATGGATAAAACAAAAAATTGTTTGACAATTTACAAAGATCATAACAACAAAGATCAATACAACAGCAACCATAACAAAGATTAACTAAGAACAACAGTGAGATCAATTTATAACTTGGTATAACAACAAACATCAAACACAGCAACCACAATAGTGAGAGGGAGGGAGAACCAAAGAAAAAAAGAGAGAAGCAGAGAGAGAAAGAAAGAGGGAGATTTGGGCCACGGAGCACAACAGGGCTTGGTCGTAAGGGGCTGGGTCGCAGTAGATCTGGGTCGCAGGGTTGCAAAGCATGGCGGGGCTTGGTCGTGGGGGCTAGGTTGTGACAGATCTGGGTCCCGTTCTCTTGATTGCCAGGGCTTGGTCGTAGGCGGGGGTTGGGTCGAAGCTCGTGAGGGCGGGGGTGTGGAGCTTGCCAGTGCTTGGTCGCTTGGAGCTTGGTCGGCAAACGGGGGAGCACGAAGATGGATGGAGGAGTTGCCCCGAAGGAGTTGAGAGGAGGTGGAAGGAGCTCATTTGTGTGGGTGAAGAAGTGAAAATCAATAAAATTATTTTTAAAAATATCCAAAACTAGTTTTTGATTTTTGGTTTAAAAAACCCATTTTGTGTTTTTTCAGTTTTTAAAACAAACATGAAAAGATTAGTTGTTAAACAAGTTCTTTTACTCTTTTATTTTTTAAAATAAAAAACTGTTTTGTAAAACAATTGCCAAACAAGCCTTAGGATTTTAGGTTTTTGGTCTCTTTGCTTCTTTTGTTTTGGGTCAATTTTTTTTTCCTATTTTTTGGTGGAGATTCTTTATTTCTTTTGTTTAGAGCTGGTTATGTTTGGAATATTTTTTGGAATAGGTTCATGGGCCTTTTAAGTTTTGTGGGTAATGGTTTTGGTTTTGTTTGTGACTTATTTTTTTTAATGGTTACGATGCTTTTTGGGCTAGTTCCTTTTTTATGCTTTTCTCTTTTCCTCATTTTTGGCTGAATCTTTTGTTTTTGGGACTGGATATGGTATCTTATTAGTGGGTTTTAGTAAATGAACGAAATGCTTTACCAAAAAAAAAAGTTCTTTGTCCGTGTAATAATCAGTAGTTATGATTTGACCAAAAAAAAAAAATCAATAATCATAATTGAAAGGTGGATATTTACTTTATATATTGTTGAATTATAAGAATCTATTGAGTAGCCTATGCTAACTTTAATCTTGTGCAATAGTGAATCTTTCTTTTTTGAAAAAAAAAATATTTCAGTGCAAATCTCTTCAAAAACAAAAAAATCAACCAACATCTTTTTTCATTGCACCTGAGGATAACGCCATTTTGAGTTTCTCATTGCATCAGATGATACTCGACCTAGTCAACAATTGTCAAGCCAAAATCATTTTTTCTTAAAGTTTGTTCTTTAATTTTTATTTTAAATTTTCATTTATTTCCTTTTTTGTGAATATATAATTCTTATTTTTTTAGGAAAAATAAATATTATTAAAGTTATAAATTAATTTACATAATGAGCTCTAGGATACCCTTATTTATATACATGTATTAGGGGTGCAGTAGGATTAAATTTCCACCATTTCCTAATCATAATTAACTCCTATTCAAATTTCTTTCAAAGACCTGTTTTGTCAAATTAAAGAATTTTCTAATTTTAGCCATAATTAAAATTGGTGTGCGACTCCTCTTTTAAAAAATTTATTTTTAAACATTGAACTTTTGTTATCATATTTGTCACGGCCCCCCGCTCAAGATGACACTTCCTTGCTCATTCCACCATATTCATAAGCCCACATGAACTTGTAAGTCACACTCCAACCCCTACAACAATGCCATGAAGGTTATCATAATGTCTAAAAACAAAAAAGCCCCATCTACACGAAGCCATCAACCCTGCATGATTACGTGAAATACCAGCAATCAGACACAATATCAAACCACAACAAGCAACATGCATCTACACACACCAACACCCATGCACACATGCAACTTTTCATGTGCTATAAAAGAGTCTCTTTCTCACAATGTACTCCCTCAAACTCTGATGATGTATTACTCCACTCGCTCTTCTATTTAATGTGTAAACAAAACCCACAACTTTGCAACATACCTCATCATTTGATGTGTCTCACACACAAAATTCGCTATACTCACATTGTATCGCTCCATGCATAGTGTTTCACTCCCCTCGATAAAAAAACTCACTTCACTCACATTGTATCTTCCAATTACTCTTCATAAAGAAATGGTACCTGCAAGAAACAAAAAGAACAACAACATATACACACCCAGCACTCTTCACAAGAGTTGAAATCATTGGAATATACCTTGCATGTGTCTCTCAATCATTCCATTTCTCACTCATAATATCACTCTTTGTAGTGTTTACCTCATTTCATAATTTAGACTTATATACTCAAGTTCCCAAGAGACTGTAGGATTTCTCTAGTTCTCTTACACTAAAAAGAAACTCTTCTCCTCTTACCCATAGTCTTGTACTACTAGAAATACATCAAACAGTGACCGATTTTGTGATCGAAAAAATCAGTCACTAAAATGATAAATTAGTGACCGAATTAGCGACCAAATTAAGCCATCGGGAAAAATGAAAATGGTGGAAAAAATCAGTCACTAAATTAAATTAGTGACCGATTTTTATTTATACAATACAAACTCTATTTCATAAAAATCGGTCACTAAAATTTCAATTAGTGACCACTTTTTATTTATACGATAAATCTCTATTTTATAAAAATCGGTCACTAATTGAGATGCTATCGACTAATTTAGTGACCGATTTTTATTTATACAATAAAACATTTATTTCATAAAAGTTGGTCACTAAAATTTCAATTAGTGACCGATTTTTATTTATACGATAAAACCTCTATTTTATAAAAATCGATCGCTAATTAAAATTTTAGTGACTGATTTTTATTTATACGATAAAACCTCTTTTTCATAAAAATCGGTCACTAAATTTATACAATAAAATCTCTATTTCATAAAAATCGGTCACTAAATTAGTCACTAATTGAAATGCTAGTGACCAATTTTTATTTATACAATAAAACCTTTATTTCATAAAAATCGGTCACTAAAATTTCAATTAGTGATCGATTTTTATTTATATGATAAAACCTTTATTTCATAGAAATCGGTCACTAATTAAAATTTTAGTGACTGATTTTTATTTATATGATAAAATCTCTATTTTATAAAAATCAGTCATTAAATCTGCCACTGAAATTTCAATTAGTAACTGATATTTCGATCACTAATTGCTGCATATAAAGAGAGAGAAAAAAGCCCCAACCAGGTCATATTTCCCTAAATCTCCCAATCACACTGCCTCTTCTCTGTACCGCCATCCCCACACCACCACTAAAGCTACCCCACCGTTCACCCAATAGCCACCGTGAAACCACCGTCGTTCCATCGCTGTGAAGCCACTGCATAGCTGCCGCAAGATCCAGCTTCCCCAACGCTCCGTGCACGTCTGCAAGCTTGGTTTCAGCTTCTGCTTTGTGTCACAGAGACCGTCTCCGTCGCAGTCCTCCACGCCACTGCTTTGTTGGTCCATCGTAACTCCACTCCGCCAAGCCACTGCTCCACCAAGCCCTTGCTTCACTACTCCGTCGTGACTCCGCCGTGACAAGCGGCTGCTGCGCCAAGCACCATGTGTCAAGGAAAAAGGCTATTTCAAAATGGGCTCACAAAACTGGGGCTTGTTGGAAGTCTCTTCTTTTATGTCAGTGAACTACTAGATTAAGCCATGGAAGTATTCATTTATCTTGGTTGGTCCCAATTTTTTGAGCTAATGATTCTATCTTTGGGGCTTTCTAATGTTACGTTATACTCTTTTGGGGGAATTCTTGAGCCAAATCAATTGGAGATCTTTGTTGAGTGTGCATTCTGTTATGCTCTTTGGAAGCATTGTGTTATCTTTGTCAATGTCTGTGTTAGTTTTATGTGAATAAGAGATGGCCCTTTGGCAGCAAACTTATGGAGTGCGATTATGATGCGCATAGTTTTTTTTTTTTTGGGGGGGGGGGGGGAATTTTGTTTTGTAATATATGTATGGAATTTGTATGATTAAGCCATGCCATGTTAGTTGGCATTGCATTGGGAGCAAATTTTCTTGTATTTACTTCTGTTATAAATCTTGCTACTTTGCTCTGCTCTACTTCTTCCTGTCTTTTTGTTTCTACTAGTTTTTGCTTATGTTATTACTACTTGGCTGTATATCCATACATGACCACATTAGATGGACTCATAGATTTCCTAAGAGCTCTCTAACCAACCTTCTATGTTTTTGGCAAAATATTTTTTTTGCTAGCAGTTGTTGTTTTATATTTGACATACATAGTTTTTATTTCATGCACTCTAACCTTCATTTCATAATTGTTTGTTTCATTTTATATCATTTGTACAGCAGCTGAGTGTAATGTGTAGCAAGGGAGAGTAAATTTCATTAGACCCCCAATCAAGTATATAAGGTGAGGGAGTTTTTTATGATGTAGGTGTGATTACTGGTATATTTTTGTAAACTATTTTGGGTTATCATGGCTGCTGTCTTGTCTTGTATCATTTGTGTAGCAGATGCAAATCAATTCTTAACTTTGGTATGTTATATGATTGGGTCATGTTATATATAAGTTAGCAATGGACAAGCCCGTTTCTTTTTAAATTGCTCAGGACCTTTTTTTCACACATCAAAATGAGCCCGTCAAAAATATGTACCTGTTCAAACAAAATATAAATTAAAATGGCAAAAAAAAAATACAAATCAATATATATATATTTCAACGTAGGTTGAAGGCGAAAATACTATTGTTAGTTGTTTCAAATAGCCTGATATTTATTTAAGAGTTCAAGTATGTCTTGTGAACATGTTGTACGTATGAAATCGTGACGACAAATTTTGAGTGGAGGTGTGTATGTGAAAGAGAGGTTTGGTTAGTGATATGCTTAACTATTGGATATAAATAATTCTGCTAGTCTAGATTATATTTTGTGGCTTAAATCTTTAATAAACATATATATGCCTAACTATGCCTAACATCCCCTCGCATGCTAGTGAAATAGCAGCATTTATAGTTTCATGGTTCCAAGTTGCAATCATAATCATAGTAAATTGATTATATGCAGATTATATTCTTCCTCTCATCATTTGCTACACTAAAATGCTTTAACTAACAGACAATATAAGATCTGACAGTGGCGTTTATCACTTCTTTCATCATCTAGCATTTTTCCCATTTTGGTGTTATTTCTCTCTGTGTGTGTACCTTTGTGTTTCTGGTGTTAATTACTTGCTGAAACTTATTAATTTTTCTCCTACTTGTGTGATAACCTCTATTTGTTTTTATTGCAATTTTAGTTAAATCTGATCTAAAATACCTGTTGCAGATTCTCCTTTCATCTTCCAAGGATAAGACTGTTCACATGTGGCAACTTGATTGTAATCAATATCTAAGTGTTTTCCATCACAAAGAGTATGGTAAGTATAGGAGAACCAAACCTTTCAATCTCCTTTTATAATCATCTTTTAACTATGAATAATTTATGGCATGTACATTCATGTTTCATTGACTGGATTTTAAGCAGTAAATTCTTTTTTTTGTTTGTTTTGTTTGCATAGATATGTTTTGTGGTTGGCTTTTGTGAAACTTGTTCTTGCAGCTTTATTTAGGAAAAGTTAGATAAACCTAGAAAGATCATGTAAATCCATGGAATATTATTTCTGTTTGTAATCATATGTGCATAATTGTCCTTGATTAGTTTCTTTCTTCTATCTTTTGGATTTTCATAATTTTTTATTTTTATGTTAAGTCATTTCATTTCATCATCATGCTTGCCTATGTGTTTGTTCGTTCTTGGGGTGTGACACCAATATTTTAGTTAAGTGGGTCTTTTGAGTTCTGAAAATTGTCAAGGAGTCCACTACAACCTTTGTCAAGCGAGTTGCAAGAAGTATTAATTATGTGGGTCTTTATGTTTCGGGGGAAACTGCTGTATTACCTTTAACAGTCCTCATGCTTTTAGTTGTAAGTTGAATTGATATTTCATCAACTCTTGGTATTGTTCACCATCGTATAACTGCATCATGACTATTGATGTTCATTTTTCAGATTTAGCTGACGTTAACTTGCTTTTAATATCAGCCTGCACAGATTGCTGGATGTAGAACTGTTGTTCTTGCAACTCCTCTAGCATAGGATGTCACTATATGCAAGGTCACTCTTTTCCTTGTATATGAAGGCTACTCTATAACCAAAAAGGGAGCTGGAGTTTAATCAAGGGCTTTATGTTATTGTAAAGTTTGAAATATTTGGATTAAACTCAGTTTGTTACTTTGGTGTATGATGTTAATTACTTGTTCAAATATATTGGCTATTTTTAAATTTGTTTTTATATAGATATATAATTTCTTATTTGATTATATATATATATATATATATTAAAAGCGAGATTTAAAAAATTTAATTTTTTTTTTTAAGAGATCACACATTAGTGACCGATATATCGGTTGCAAAATTAGTGACCAATTTATCGGTTGCTAATAGCATACCAAACCACCAACCAAAATTGATCGTATAGATAGAAAAATTAGTCACTAAATCGGTCACAAGATTTAATGACCGATTTATCTGTTGCTAATAACACACCAAGCCACTAACCAAAATTGGTTGTATGGATAGGAAAATTGGTCACTAAATCGGTCACTAATTTTTTAGCTACCATGGTTTTAGCTACTTCTGATTACGGTCGCTAAATCGGTCACTACTAGATTTAGCGACCGATTTGATGAAATTAGTGACCGAAAAATCGATCACTAATCACTGATTTTTAAAGATCGGACAACACTTGTATAGCATGAAAAAACAATAACACCAGCAAGGAATTAATGAATCTAAACATTACCACATCCATAAAATACCTATTACACGAACCACTAAAAATCAGACAAAATAATAGATTAATCACTATAGTCACAGAATAAATTGATCCATACACCGCATAATTCACCCATCAAAAATTGAAAACTCCCCAACTGCTGTAGTAGTGATTATAGTATTACTATAATTTATAAGAACAATTTCTTTTATTAACTTTAAGCATGCTAATGAGTTCCTATTCCCATGATCTATCAATTACACCGTTTACCTGTCAGCATTTATCAGCTAGTCAAAAACAAAATTTTCATGCCCGGACCACAGCTTCTCTGTAGTGAAGAATAAACAACGGTTATAAAGGAAAACACTCATCGGACAATAAATGCATGTAACCAGAAATTTAAAAAGATGGATAACATAGCTACAAAGAACAAACCAGTAAGCCCCTCTTGTGGACAACACTCCACGAAACGAATGCATGCCAAGCAAGAAATGCACTCCACTGCAAGCTGAATTCCACCAAAAAAACATGTGTTAATAATAAATCTCGGAATTAACCGACAGCAGCAGTGCAGTTTTCTAAACGAAACCTGAGCACATAAGCTGAAATTAGAAATCTCACGAGCATTTATCAGCAAATAATAATCCGAGTAAAAGCAACTATTTACGCTTCTAGGTAGAACATAAATTCAAGTGTAAACAATCACAAGCTTGAACATCCACACTGAGAAGTGAAAAGTAAAATAAATAAATAAATAAATAAACGGAGCGACCCCGTGCACAAAACTCTCACCAGGTGAGGCAACCTTACCGTTGTGCCGAGGCTCAACCTCAGACTGAGAAGTAAAAGCACTAAATTAAAAAAACTAAGTACAATAGAGTAACAAAGAGTAACAAACCTTTCTTTGCAATGTAGATGCATCATTGGCACCCTTTGGAGATTCACTACAATAGTTTCAGAAAAAAATCATTATTATTATCTAAGTTACCAAAGTGTTATGGCAGACACAAACCTCTCTCTCCCATCTTAATAGAGCTTCCAATAGAGGCACGGGCGTGTGCCGCGCAACCATGGCGAGGGAATTGAGGATTTGCTCGTAGGCGGGATCATATGGTCGCAGGTATTGCCCATCCTACGGTGAACCCGCAAAACAAAACAAAACAGAAAACAAAGCATTAAAATAACCAGTGAGTGGTTCGGATTACAATAAGAGGTAGTTCGAAAATAAGAAGAAGAAGAAGAAGGGTGTGGACCTTAAGTTAGTTAGTTAGTTTACCTAGGCTTGAGCGCTTTCGATACGACACCATGCGAGAGGGAGGAAGCGCTAGAGAAGAGCATCCATGATTAACTTGGCAGCACTCCTTGCCTTCATTTTTTAATTAACATGATTCCTTCTTCTTCTTCTTTTTCCCCTTAAATAACCATTCGCCTTTCTTTTCTTGTGTAAGAGTTAGGAGAAACCCCCAATTTACCCCCAAATAAAATGTAAGAGTAAGGAGATGAAATAAGTGAAATTGAATTTCAAGAAGAATTTTAAAATAATGATAAGAAGAATAAGAAGGGAGGGGTTGTTGAGGGTTGATGTGAGAGGAGGATCTAAAAGGTTTGAGGAGGAGGAGGAGAGACCATCGACGATGATCGCAGTGGGGCTACGCCAAAAAATTAAAATTAGCAATGAGGTTATTTTTCCGTCATTACAAACTCTGCTTTTTCTCGGTGAAGATATGGAAGCTAGTCAATATTGATCATTTCTCTCTCCTTTTTTATTTTATTTTATTAATTTTTATTTATATTTTTTTCTTCCAAATCAATAACCAATAATCAATTAATATCAATAATAATTTAAAAATCAAGAATCTAATTCTCAATTTTGTATTGACACATTACTATAAATATTTGACTAAATCTGTTATGAAATATTCATTTATGGATGCCTACATCTTTAGGTGATTCAGTTAAGATTTGATTAGATTATATAGAAACTATTATGATTTTATGTGTGTCCATCGCATTTTGACTCAATGAAAAATAATAGTTTGAAAATTGAGAGTCGCCACCAAGTTTATTTAATTTGGAAAATCTTGGAAAAACCAGTTCTATTTTTTTCAATGAAAATAGTGTTTGAAAACCATATATGAGTTCGGGAGTCGGTTATGCATAGGGAAAGGTAGGAACTTAATCCCACGCACCCCCAATACACCCGTCCTTAGACGATACCTTAGTAAATTATGCAGATTAAATAATAACCCCTTTAAAATTCAAATAAGGAAGATAAAAATTATAATTTTAGCACATAAATTAAGAAAAATTAATTTACCAAGAATATTTACAATTTAAACACATTAATTAAGAAGATTTAATTATGACAAATATATTTACAATTTTAACGAATACATTAACATAAATTAGTTTTTTTTTGAAAAAAAATATATTTACAATTTTAACATATAAACTAGAAAATAAATTAAGAAGAAAATTACTTTAGCAAAATACTTATAATTTAAACACATAGATTAAGAAGAATTAATTTAGACTAATATATTTTACAATTGAAATGTATAAATTAAGGAATTTAATTTATATAATTACATTTACAATTTAAACAAATTTAAGAAGATTTAATTTTGGCTTGACAGGGATAGCCTGCTCCTACGTATCCTCCGGTACAATGAGGAACTCAAAGTCACGTAGTTCTGTAGAAAACAAATGTGTGTTGGTTGATTTTAATTAACCCAAAAACATCTTCAATAAATAACATCTTCTCTAAAGAAAATATCCACTTTTGGAGAGGGTTTAAGTTAGCATTCGGCTACTCAATAAACTCTCATAATTCACCAATAGTAAAGGTAGTATTTGCTACTCAATTACTGTCATTGGTCATTACAACATAATAAAATATTTTTGAAAAGAAAGTATTTTGAACACATACATTTTTAACAAAAGAAATAAAAAAAGACTTTGAAAAAAACAAAATTTACTCGTGCATAGGATTTAAGTTAGCATTTAGCTACTCAATAAATCCTTGTGAGTCAACAACAGTAAAGATAACATTTGTTATTCAATCACCTTCGTTGATCATTGCATGAGAAATCATTTTTTTTATTTTTATGTTTATTTACAAGAGAAAAACATGGAACATATTTATTATTATTTTTTTACATGAACTGATAAAGCTAATTTGTAAATAAATAACAAACATGAAGTCAACCAATGCAAAATACCGGAATAAGCAAAGTAATCAAAGAAGTGCAAAGACCCTAATTACTTTTTTTCCTTTTCTCAATCTTTTCGACCCTTATTTTTTTTATAAGCCTTTAGCATAACATTTATTAAATACCAAATAATTGAAGCATTCCCTGAATTATTTATTTTCTTTCAAATGATAAAAAAAAAAATATTACAAATTATTTACAAGCAAAGAACATATTTGTTTTTTTACATTAATCTCAAGGAATCTGTAAACAAACGAGGAGTCCAAAATAAAGTTGAGACAAGCAAACAAACAAACAACCCAATCTTTTTTATGAGTCAAAGGTAAGTTAAAATAAGAAAGCAGTCTATCAAAGTATACAAAAAAATCACTCCAAAGAAAACCACCTAGAAGCTAGATTGATAAAACAGTTCAACAGCCCAAACCCTCACTTCTTGAAGTTTCAAGCAACCCAATAATGGAGCCCACATGATATTTTAAGAAAACCAACAAATCCAAACGCCAACCATCATCAGCAGAGAAAAAAAAAGAAGAGAAAACAAACAACAAAAATGCAAGAATAAAAGAAGACTAGCGAATGTGGTGAGGAAGAGTCTGGAACATGGTTGTTTTTAATTTCAAGGATGGAAGTATGAGTTTTATTACAAAAACTATAAACAAGTATACAACTACTAAAATAATAAAATAATAAAAAAGGGAAAGCAACAGGAGTATGGGTTTTATAAGAACAAACACATAAAATAACAAGATGCACATAAAGACGGCAAAACAGTAAAAAAAACATTGGAGACAGTTGAGGACTTCATTTTCGGTTTCAAACAAACAGCCCAAGTGAAGAAATATAGTTACTAATTGAGCTCAAAGGTATGGCCTTACAAATCCAAACACCTGTAACATACTAGAGGCACACACACGTAAAGCAACAACAAATAAAATGATAAACTACAAACGAAAACAGCAAGGAAAGTAAAGAGTAGTCTGGGACAGATGGGGTCTTGGGTTTCATTTAAGTTCACACCATACACACAAATACGCAGAGAGAGAGGGAGAAGGGGAAAGAGAGAGCAAATGTTTTTGCATGTGAGGGGGAGGGAGAGAAAGGAGTAACGCGATGGGCTTGCCAGGGGAGGAGGCTACGCGGCGCTTGCAGAGGCTGGCCTGGGCAGTCTTGGCTGTGGGGAAGGAGATCGCGGTAGTCTCGCGCAGAGATGGTGGCTATTTTGTGGCTAAGCAAGGATGGGTTTAGATCTGAAGGGAGAGATCCAGTGACTTATGGTGAGAGTGTTTGTGATGGGAAGTGCATGGTGGTGGCAACGAGAGGGTGATGATGGCATGGAGTTTGGGACTCATGGAGGGAGAAAGGCCGCGCAAGGGAGCATCACGGTGATGTGCTGGCTGTGAGGGGAGGAGCCGCGCGATTGAAGGTGATGGGGTATGGTTTTATCATGGTTTGATGGCTAAAGAGCGGGGGAAGAGGCCGCCTGGTCGGGCAGCGGAGAAAGGGGAAACGTGAAGCAGTGCGGCGAGGTGGAGGGGAAGTTGCGTGGAAGAGCAGATGTCTTCCCTCCCTCTCTTTCCCTCATTTTTCGCTTCAGGTTCTGTCCCCATTTTGCGCTATATTGGTTTTGGTTGATGTTGGGTCATGGTTGTGAGGCTGTTATTGGTTATTGATTGTGCTATGAGCTTGGGTTTATGGTAAAGATGTCTCTGGTTTGATTATGGGAGGAACAAGATAACATGTATGCATGGATTTATTGACTGAATATTGCGTGTGTGTGCATGTGATCACAAATAGAAGCTTAAGGAATGTACATAATTCATGTTCCAAGAATGAACAACACCCCAGCTAGATAACAAAAGCCCAAACCGAAATACCTCGCAGTGCTATTCTTATATTCTTGATTTTCCAAATCTCTTTGCTTCTATGATTATGATTTTACTCCAACCTTTCTCCCCCTTTCCCCGAAGCAAGACAACTCTCTTTTGCAAATAAATATGGTGATGTGAATAAAAAATCCTAATGATCGTGGTTCCTTCTGTCCATCAGAGTCCCGTGCTGGGTTTGCAGGAGGACCATAAAACCTTGTCTTGGTATTTTATTTTTAGCTCCATGCGTATTCCAACTGAATTGTCCCCTATGTTTCTGCCATTTGCAGAGCACTTCCTTATCTCACCAGAGACCCATCTTCGCTGCAATGAATGGAAGCTGCAGCCTCCCCATTTTCCATGATACTGCCCATCATTCCATGTTAATGCTGCGGTGTGTACCTTTTGGCAGGGGATGGGTAAGGCACCACATGTACCCCACCTCGGCCTTCTCTTATTTATTCATTTTTTGTATTTTTTATTGAAAGGAATCAAAAGAAGCAACAGACGTGGACTTAAATAAAAACTTGGTGATGCACAAACTTGACTTTTATATTTTTTTTTCTTTCTAAAATGAAGGTAAAAACAAAGTACCCGAAAAAGATGGTATGGGACCACTAAAAACATAACTTGACAATGGCCTTAAAAATTGAATGGAAACAATTTAATTAATTATTATTCTAAAGCTTGATTGAACATTGAGTGCTGACATCTTCTATCCCTTTTTATTATATCATTATTTTCCTTTTTACTCAAACTAAAGGCTGAACTCATAAGTACAAACAACCGGGCTTAACTTTTTTGTTTTACAATTAAAATATGAACTGGATTTAATAACATTGAATGGGCTGAAATTTTTTATTCTATTTTTTTTTGCTTTGCAATCTTAAAATAAAAGAAAAATGGGCTCAATTTTTTTTAGACGGACAAAATTAGATGTTCACAAATACAAAGGTTATTTAAACTACGAAATATGCAAAATTTTTGGATTTTCTATTTATAGGTCGGACAAAATCGGATGTTCACAATGTGATATTATATTCCTTTGGCTATAGATAGCCCTTTGGATGCTCCATATAGAACACCTTTGAGATTATCAATGAAACTATTATTTCTCCTCTTCTCCATTATTGTCTCTATTCTTATTTTTTATAACACGTTATTAGCATGAAACTCTACCATCTAAATGAAAGCTTGGACAACAACGCCCATAAAAGTTGTTTTTCTTTGCCATCGGTTGCTTATTCTATCTTCCTTTTAATTTTCGAGTACAACATCTACGTATGGACATTTACTAGTGCAAATGGCAAAGTTTTGATACTGAAAAGTAACCTAACCTCACAATGCTAGTAGTTTGCTTGACGCTCATTAGGAAGAATTGACATCAATCCTTCTTTGTCTAGGTTGGCATTAATCCTCTATCAATTTACTTTTGGTAAGTTATTATATGGCAGAAAAGAATTAAGGTAAGACATCCTAACCATATTTATTTTGAATATTATGTGTTGAGATTTATCTTTACTCAATGAGTATTGAGACTAATAGATAAGAAAATGTTGCATCCCATAAGGATTGCACAAATCGATAATTATTAATTACTTTAGTTTTTAATTTTTTTTATTTGACTATTCAATATGTACTCCTTCTACTTTATTCTATTTTTATATCATTCTTAGAAGTGAATGATAATCATTCATAGAAGTGAATGAGATGAGAATCATTCCCAGAAGTAAATGAAAGTTGTACAAAAAAAAATGGATAATCATTCTCTGAAGCGAATATATCCTAATTATTCAAAATTATTTGAGAAAAATATAATGGAGTTATTTCTCTATTTAAGGAGATTGGCATATTCACATAAGTAAATATGTCAAAAGATTATTCCCCAAAGTGACTGATTATATTATTCACACCACGTAAAGTGTGTGACATTATAATCTAAATAAGTTTGTATATTTCCTAGAAAAAATATTTTCATATTTACATTCCTTGAAGTGGATGTATCTCTAAAGATAATTGGTTGGCTTTGCTCCATTCCCTTGAATGTGATCGAAAAAAATTATAACCCCAAAAATGCTATTAAAGCCGATGGTTTGGCTAGACCGTGGTTATTTATTTGCGCTCGGGTGTGGTATCAACCCTTGGTTAGAGCACTGGGCCAAGATTTTGTATTTGTTCTTTCCATGAAAGCTTCCATGAAAAGGGAAGCACAACATGTAGGACCTCACACTTTGGGAGAGACTGTTAGTTTCAAGTGTGATAAATGTGATGAATGTTATTGCTATGACATCAAAGTAAATTTGGCATGTACCTGTTGTATATTGAGATATTTGTTTTATCCTTATTAAGTATCATTAAAGGAGAATGAGAAAATGTAAAGGCGATTCTTTTTCAAGATATATTATAAAATCATTTAATGATTAATATGAGCCATTTAGATGTATCTTTTTATCTTTTATATAAATATTATTGGATTTAATAATGAAAGTTTTTATTAGATGTATTACTTGAAAGTATTTTTAAGGAATATTTTAGAATATTTTATTTCAAAACTTTTAAGACTGAATTGTTCTCAATATTGAATAAAATAGCTATGCTATTCGTGGCATATTTCATAATTATTATTTTTATGTGATATTGTTGATATTTATGTATCATTTACTTTATTGATTTATGTCACATGATAATCTTATATATTATCATGATTAAAAATCATGAAATAATAATATATGATACTGATATTTTCAGGGTAATTGTGATACATGTATTTATATCACCATCACGTCATGGAAAATTTCTTTTCACTTACATAATATGTTAATGCTTTGATGACATATTTTGATATTTTCATCTTATAATAAGATAATAAAATCTTAACTTGATTATTAGTTTTGTGAGTATGATTGAAAGCTTCAGAAGAGCTACTATTATATTTCCCAAAGAAACAAGATTAATTAAAAATGTTAATATCATTCTTGATAACCAGATGAATGAAGACTCTAGAAGAGCTACTATTTTGTTTCCTGAAGAAACATAAATAAGTCTCTACTAGGTACAAAAGTAATAAAGAAACTTGATGAGTGTCACAGATATTTGCTTAAATGGATATCATATTGTGATAGTGAGTGAGGGAAATAGTAAGTACCTCCATATCACAATTTATGCTTCAAGTAAGAAAGTTGCTTTGGAAAAGTTTGTCTGCGCTTTCGTCCGATCTATAGTACTTATATGAGTACAATTGAATCATCATATGCTATTATAAACCAGCTGTTTGCTAGCCTACATGATCTTTTGGCATGACCAGTTGGGACATCCTAAAGCAATAATGATGTAAGGAATTATTGAAAACTCATATTAGCATTTGTCGAAAAACTAGAAGATTCTTCATTTTAATAAGTTTTTTTGTGCAGCATGTTCTCAAAGTAAATTAATTATATGGCTTTCACAGCAAAGATTGGTTTTAAATCCCTTAAATTCCCAGAAGGAATTTAAAGCGATATACGTGGATCAATTCATTCACCATATAGACCTTTAAAATATTTTATGATTTTAATAGATGCATCTATGAAATAGTCATATATGTGCTCATTATGATTTCACAACCTGAAGCTTGCGATATTAATTGTGCAAATTATTAAGAGTACAATTTGCTAATAATCCAATCAAAACAATTTCTTGATAATTCTGATGAATTTATTTCTCAAGCTTTTAGTGCTTGTAAGCCAATGTTATAAACGTTAAACATCTAATTATGTATGGTCATATATAGAAAAAGTTGGCTAGCATAATTAACTTATAAAATACCTTAACTTAATTGTTAGACCGTTTGCTCATATGAACAAATCTCCCGATTTCTAGTTGGATGCATATTATTTTACAATACTTATTTTTACGGGGCTAACAAATTGTCAACAATTCTCTCCCATACAATTATTTTGGCTTACAACCAAAAAGTTCCCATTTAAGAACTTCAGAAGTGCAGTACATATTTTATTGCCCTAACCATATTATATAAGAATAGTTGAGTTTGGTAATGTTAGATTACTTGAGCATGACGAATTTAGTATGAGTGAGAAATCGCAAAAGTGGATATTCAAGAAAATAGTGTAGAAACTCCTAACCTTGTGTTTCTCCTTAGGTTGTTGTCCCTCTTGTTGTATCACAATCACACAACATGTGAAGACAACAAATTAATATTCCAAATCCCACAGGATGAACATATGAATGATGAACCAACTGACAATGTGCAAGTCACAAAAGAACAAGTGATAGATCCACAAGAAATGACATTAAGAAGGTTTGAAAGGTAGAAAAGACTAGCAATTTCAGATGATTATGTGGTCTATTTACTTGGACAAAAGTGTGACTTGAGCATTGATGATGATCCGATCTTATTTTGGCATGCTATGGAATGTAGTAATTCTGAAAAGTAGCTCAGTGCTATGGAAGAAGAGTTGAAATCAATGGATGACAATAAGGTTTGGGACCTAGTCAAGTTGCTTCAAGGTTAAAAATGAGTCAGTTGTAAATGGGTCTTTAAGATCAAACAAGACTCAAAAGGCAACATTGATAAGTATAAGGCTAGACTTGGCGCCAAAGGTTACACTCAAAGTGATAGCATTGACTATAAAGAGACCCTCTCTATAGTTTCAAAGAAATACTCTTAAGGATTGTTATAGCTTTGGTGGCTCATTATTACCTAGAGAATTGTTATGGTTTATATGGAGCAACCTGAAATCTTGGTGTATAAGTTAAAGAAGTCACTAAATAGATTGAAACCCAACAACAGTATCTTAAGTTCAGTGATACCATTTTGTCATATGGTTTTGTAGAGAATGTTGTTAATCAGTGCATGTACATGAATTTAAGTAGGAGCAAGTTTATTTTATTAATTCTATATGTTAACGACATTTTTCTTGCTACTAATGATGTTGGCTTGTTATATGATGTAAAGAATTTTCTCTATAATAAATTTGAAATGAAAGATATAGGTGAGGCATCCTATGTGATAGGAATATAAATATTCTATTATAGATTACAAAGAGTGTTAGGATTATCTTAGAAAGACTACACCAAAATAGTATTAGAGAGATTAATAATGGAAAGCTGCTCTTCAGGAATAATTCGAATTCAAAAGGTAGACAAGTATAATCAAATGCAATGTCCCAAGAATATTTTGGAACAAAAGGCAATGAAACCTGTTCCTTATGTTTCAGTGGTTGGGAGCCAAATATATGCTCAGACATGCACTCGGCCTAATATAAATTTTGCTGTTGGAATGCTAGACTGGTATCAAAGTTATCCCAAAATAAACCACTAGAAAGCTAAAAAAAAAAGGTCCTTAGGTATTTACAAGGCACCAAGGATCACATGCTCACTTACAGAAGATCAAATAGCCTTGAAGTGGTTGCCTACTGAAATTTAAACAATGTTGGATGTATTGACTTAAGAAAAATCCACATTTGGTTATATGTTTTTGCTGGCTAGAGAAGCCATTTCATGGAAAAGTGGAAAAAAGTATATCATTAGTACTTCTACTATGGAGACAGAATTTGTGGCATGCTTGGAGGCTATAGTTCAAGTATTGTGATTACAGAACTTTGTCTTAGGGCTTAGTATTGTCAACAGTATAGCTAGGCTGCTAAGAATTCACTGTGATAATTCTACAGTTGTCTTCTTCTCTAAGAAGGATAAGTATTCAAAGGGTGCAAAACACATGGAACTAAAGTACTTGTTGATCTAGGAAGAAGTGCAAAAGTTGAAAATGTCAATTGATTATATTGGTACAGATTTGATGATATCAGATCCACTAACTGAGGGATTTTCACCCAAAACATTTTCTAATGGTCATATAAGATAGATGGATATAATTGATAAGTCTTTGTTAGCATGATTGTATGATATATATATATACACATGTATGGTTATCTTGCTTGTATTGTTGTGACACTTATGGATTCAATTAAAGATATGTTTCTACTTATTTTACTTGTTGTGCTCATTATATTATGTACATGTGTTATTTTAGTGTGATAATAAGTTGTGTTTTTTTTTCAAGACATCAAAGTCAAAGATTACATTATACTTTCATTAAAGTTATGTGAGTTAAGTTGATTTTGTGATACATTAAAGGAGACATGTTGCTGAATGACATTCATTGCCATGATTTGATCAATTTGATTCAATTCGGGGTGATGGCTTGACTATTTCAATGTAAAGTGAACACTTATGCTTGTTGAATTTTCAAATCGTCACATGGATCAAGTGGGAGATTATACGATTATTTTAATAACATAATAGTGTGGCTTATGTAACTAATAGAATTGACTCGAATAAAAGTGGGTTAAGAGGGTAGTTATTAATCTTTAAAAGATAATAGAGCCAGTAAGGGGTTTAAAATTTTGAAAAAATTCCTCGCATCTCTTTTCAAAATCTGTTGAAAGTTACTCCTAATAAGACACGGAACCAGGAGAAAAGGAAACTAAACTTTTTTTCACCATAAGAGAAAATGGGAAGAAAGAAGGAAAATAGCAAGACTCAAAGGAACTTAAAGGCACATCAAGCGATTCACAAACATGGATTCGGGTATGGTATTATGTTCCTATTTTTATCTCATTCTGTTATGTTCCTATTTTTATCTCATTGTGTGATAATTATGGAATCTAAGATTATTAAGGGCTTGGTTATTTTTTAATTGTGTAATAAAAGGAAAATAACAATTAGCAATTATGACCATCCCAGTGCCAGAATTTTAAATCTTGAATGTTCATAGTAAAGGATTGGCTGCAAATTCTTCTTTGGCTCCATTGGATTCCATAGGAACATCAACATCCTCCTTAATTTTGATTTTCCTCAGCCAGAACAAGGCAAATGAAGAGGAAGGAAGGAAGAAACTGTTGATATCGGGAAAAGGAGAACCACCAAGTAACGTAGTCGGGAAAGTGAAAAATATGAATGTATTAAAATAAAATAACAAAATGAAATAGTGAATTAGTCAAGTTAACAAAATAAAAGTTAACGCACAATATAATAAGTGGCGTTTGGTAGACAAAATTATTTTTATATTTTTGGAATATGGCCGTGGGAATATAAGATTCTCATGTTTGGTAGACGGTTTAAAAAAATATTCCTAGGTAATGAGGAAATTGACTTATTTTCATTTCCACCTCTACACATGGAATGTTTCTACAAAAGTAAAAGCAGCTAGTTGCCCTTAATCTTAAACCATCATAACTATTGTTGGACTATGACCTTTATCATTGGACCACCATCGTGGATGCTAGACCAACGCCATTAATACCGGACCATTGTCACCAACACCAAACCACTATTAGCGAGGCTGAACCACTAACGTATAAGGTTCATTTATTTTTAATTAAATAATAACTAGATAAATAAAAATAACAAATAAAATAATTATTAAGTAAATATTAAGATAGTAAAAATATTTAGTATTATAAGTTAATGTTCATTAAATATTAAAATATATTAAAGGAGGAGAGCATTTGACATTTTTTATTTTTATTAAACATTCACTTGTAAGAAGAATAAATGTAAAGAGAGGATAATAATATATAATATAAAATATAATACAACGAAAAAGTGTTGACTTTGAGGATATTTTTATTCTACTATTATGAATATCATGCAATGCTTGGTTTTGTTGCTTCTCTTGGCTTGGATTGAGCAGATGGATGTAAAGACAATTTTTCTTCATAGTGACTTGGATAAGAAATTTATATGGAGCGGCTAGAGCGTTTTATTGTTAATGGAGAGGAAGACTATATGTGTGTTTGGTTTCAAAAATCAGTTTTGCATTTCATTTTTCCTATTTTCAGGATTTTATGAAGGAAATATTGAAAACTAAAAATGGAAATTGAAAACTGGATCTTATAGTTTTTTAAGTTTTGAATATTTCTTTCAGAGAATTCAAGAAATAGGACAAAACAAATTTTGGGCATCATGATTACTCAATCCAGAGATTTCAAGAAGCTTTATTTGTCACAAGAGGGGTACATAAATTAAGGTGCTTCAAAGATTTGGCTTGGACATGGCTAAACTTGTTGCTAGTCAGTGTCCTACCATCAATAAAGAAAAAATAAGAAATGGAGAGAGAACTCCATATGCCTTGGCTATTCAAAGTTTGATGTATATCATCGTATGAATAAAACCAAACATTACTCGTGTAGCTGGTATAATAAGTTTTTTCCTTTTTAATCCTAGCCAAAAGCATTGAAATGCCGTCAAATGGATCATGGACATCTCAATGGTACAACTAATTTGAGTCTCTATTTTGGCGCGTGCTAATTAACTTTAGTGATGTGGATATGGTAAAATATATTGATTCTCGAAAATACACTTTAGGTTACTTGGTCAAGTTTGTAATGGAAGCTATATCATGGTAGTCAAGGCTAGAAAAGTGTGTAATACCTGTCACTATAGAGGATGAGTTCATTAAAGCTTGTAAAGAGTTGTTTTGGAAGAAAAAATTTTCTTGGAGCTTGGTTTCAAGCAAGAACTCTATGTTTTGTTTTGTAACAACCAAAGTGCCTTTTATCTCGGTAAGAACCCTTCCTTTTATGCAAGGTCTAAGCATATTGATATTATGTATCATTGGATATGAGATGTACTAAATTTCAAGTTTTTGGAATTGGCAAAAATTCATACTAATGCTATTGGTGGTGATATGATGACAAAAGCATTGCCAAGAGAGAAGCTTGAAGCATGTTGTTTGATCTCTGCCTAATCAAGAAAGAGGAGATGTGTTGGATTGGTTCTCTCTTATGTGTGAGGCACAATAATGCACAAGCCCAATATTTTAGGGGTGTCTATCAACAAGCCCTATAGTATTGTTAGCCTTATCTTAAGTGGTCAGATAGAGGGTGACTAGAGAGTTGTGAAGAGATAAGAAATTAATGAAATGTGTGCCATTTTTGCTAGTTTTCTCAAAAGCAACTAGTTTTCACAAAAAGAATGATTGGATGGCCAAATCTTATCTGATTGAGCTTAGATTTTAACTAGGGATCCCTCACTTGTGATTCTTTAATAGGATGATGCAATTAGCAATCTAAGGTCCAAATAATTCTAGAAAGAAAAAAGTCTGAACAAATGTTGTTTTCTTATGATGTTTTGAACCCTTCTTTGTTGTTTTTCATCTTGTGGGTGACCATTTGTTATTGTGGGAGAGGTGAAAATGCGTGCTCAGTGTTTGTAACTTGTAAGAATCCTTTGCGCCCTTTAATTTGGATGATAGTGGAGCTTTTATTATTACATGCGCTTTTGTGACCTCTCATATGTTGAGGTTTCTCCCCACATTAAATTTGATATTTTAATTTCTTCCTTATCTTAGTATTTGATGCTATTTTGTTGCTGACATATTGTGTTTAGAGTGCTTCCATAATGTTCTTTTTGTTAGAGTTTATTATTCCTACGGTTAAGCCCTACTAATCTTCATCAATAAAATTTGGAAAAAATTTATTTATAAATTATATACTATTTGCAAAAAGGCTGTCAATGAATATAACAATGCAAACAATTAAAACAAGATTTAACACAGAATAATTAGAAATCCATGAAATACATAAATAAATGATATATTTGTGTAGTTGTTATGTTTTGCAATACAAAATTGTCTATTACGATTCAAATAATGAACATGTCATGACCCACCTCGAGATCATGACCATTACGTAGAGGATATGCTCTCTATGCAAGCTTTACCTAAAAAGCACCCAAAATAACAGGCAAATTTTGCCTTGTTTTTGGACCACCCAAAATAGGAAGATACAATTCTTGCATAATTCATAATCACACTAATCATCATGGATCCAGGTATTCTCTAAATGCACTCATCGTCATGCAGTATATATATATATATATATATATTACGAGTTAGTTTCCCCATATCCATGATACCATTTCCAACATACATAATTTCAAAAATTTGTCTCAAGTTTGAAATAGATATTTAAGCACTTGGATTTAAAAATCCACATAACATAAATAAACACACATATAAATGTATACATATAAACCTAGTCTAGACCATAGGGTAATCGTATCTATAACACTAACACTTGAATCTAAGAGTAATTACAAACGATACGCCTGGTCCTTGGACAATAAAGTCTCACAAACATGGGAATGTGACCTTATTGGAGAGCTGGGGTTGTCAGTTCCCTGATTGACATCTGAAAAAAGAATAGATAAGTATGATGAGTTTTACAACACATTTAGAAATAGAACACTCATAGCACACAAAAATCAAAATAATAATAATAATAATAGTAACAAAATAACATAAAAACGTTTGTAATGAGATTCTATACATTCCTTTGAAACCATATTCATGTGCAATTACGAAAAGTCAAAAAGGAGTCATCAAGTAGAATAATCAACTATATGGGATGTGACATATCATGCATGGGTTAGCACATCATCTGCTAACCGGAATTCATCATAGGCCCATAGCCAAACTATATTACGCATGTGGCAAACATGCATGGGTTCATAGCTTTCAAACTTGGCTCAATCATCGACTTGGCCAAGGTATCGGGTCACTAGATTACTGGTTCAACTAATGGGTCATTGGTTGAACTGGTCAAATCAGATTTAATTAAGTTAATATATAAAAATATAATTTAATTAATTTTTTTATATTTGATATGACATAATGACACAACAAAACAACTAGCTTAGCTATTGGGAGCGCTCCTTGTTTAGCAAAAGACAATGGCTCGAGCCACACTGCAAATAATTTTTAATTATCTTGCACGCATGGTTCGTTATGGGTTAATGGCTAGTCCGTGTAGCCGGTTCATTGTCTGGTTTACAAGGAACTAGTTCACTCTAAGTCAAACCAAATTTGATCAATTTTCATGCAAAACTGATCCAAGTTAAGAATCGGACCGAAGTAGTCCGATCTAGTTCTAAAACTATGTATGGGTTAGTACCTCGCTTCTTAACCACATGTTAGAACTTCTCTTGCCAACTGGAGTTCATGGTGCTTTCCTCCCAAAAAAAATTAGTAATCAATTCCTCATTTTCTTAAATCCACTTTTGAATCTCATTTTCATCCTCTAATCATTTTTCAAACCACAGATCTAAATCTAGCTCAAAATCATAAATTCACAATGAACATAATCATAATTCATACCATAATCAAATAAATAAACATGAGACTTTCATAGGTTCACGATTTCATTATCTAGAGGACCTAATTTGGTTCCAAATTTCCACTGCATAAAACATATAATCATATAGATTCTATGTTAGAATGCGTATATAAAACCATAGACATTCCATCTACCTATATACTTAAATTGATGAGTGAAGATGTAAATCCATGAAGCCTAAGCCAATCTAGTGATAGTTAGGAGTATCTAGCATCATAAACATGACAACAACAACAATTATGAGCTAAATAATTCATAAATTAACATCAAATAACCCAGGATACAAAACTCAAATTTTTGCCAAATCCTAGGTTCCCTATGACCACTCCAAGCCTCACATAGAGCATCAATACTCAAAATGGAGGGTAAAATGGAGAGAATAACCTTATCCAAGAGAATTAAGAGGATCGAGAAAGGTGGGTTTCTACTTTTGTCACCTCCTCCACGCTCCAAATCCAACAACAATGCTGATGTTGGAGTGTGAGAGAGATAAATGGGGATGAAGGGAAGATACTAGGCATGTTGGGAGGAGTGCATTTAGGTTGAGATTACAGATATTTGGTTAAGGGGAATGAAAATGGTAGAAAGGAATAAGAATTTTAGAGGGGATGAAAATAGTTAGGGTTAAAGGGGAGATTTGCAATGGTACACTATATTACTCGGGCAGCGTTATTGTGCACTGATATTTTTCCTTGTTTTGGCTTATGCATTTTAGTGTACTCGAGGGTGCATGTTCACCCATCCTGGTCTTCGTACGTCATTGCCTTGCATAATGTAGCATATATAGGGTGTGTTATGGAATTCCTGAGACCTTCCAGAGTCCTATTTTGTAGTTCTTCTTCTCATTAAATCCCTCTAAGAACTTCTAGGCTTAAGAATAGACATGTTTACTGCTCAAATAGGGTTTTGTTATTACATAACTAGAGAGAGTTTAATTAAAAACTAAAAATTAGACTAGTAGAGATCAATTATTGCACTTTAATATATTACATATAGAAAACTAAAGAGAAACTTGACACTCATTTATTTTGCAAAATTCTCATTGAAAGTTCTTGAGATTCACTAAAATTACATTAATTTCCTTTGCAGATGCCAATTTCAATATTTTTCTTTTATTTGGCATGGAAATGAAATACTGGTTCATTAATTTAAAGTTTAATTATTCTATTAATCCCTATCATTTTATTCAACTTTTAATTATGTCTCTATAGTTCAAAAATTTATAATAAATCCTTGCATTAAACAAAATTTTGTAGTCCAGCCCCTAAATCTAACAACCATTACAAAACTTTGATCTTAAACAGAATATTTTATGAATGTTCCTCCTCTTCCTCCTCCTCCCTTTTCCTCTTCTCCATCTCCCTTTTCCCTCTTTCCTCCACCCTTCCCAACCACCCTTATCTCTTCAAAGCTCCATTCGAAACCATTCATCCTTGACCCTAGTGTGTTCTCCATTCGAAGCTCGCAGTGAGAGGACAAAAGAATAGCTAGCCAACCTCCCTATGTTTTCTTCAATCATTGTATTATGAGCAACAAAGTGTGCCCCCCGTCACCACTATCTCTTCTCTCCCTACTTCCCCCTACATTCACCCTCACAGTTGAGCTCGCGACGGTGGTGATGAGGCTTCACGATGGCACTCCGCCGTTTGGCACAGGGATGAAGCACAATAGCAATGTTGTGGTTGAGATGGTGAAGCTGTGGTGTTGAGGTTCAAAGACAATGGAAAAATAGTGTGTACTATTTCTCTATTTTTTTCAATCTTTTTCAACAAAGATGGCTTCAGGTTCGGAGAATTTGGATTTATACTAATTTAATTTGTCATTGGTTTTGGTGGGCACTCCGCGATTTGTTCGTGATTTATGCTAATTTAACATAGAAGGTTTCACCTGCCTAAAAGCTAAAAAATATAAAAACACAAAGATGGTTTCATGTGGTTGCAGAACAGTGGATTGATGAGATTGAATGGATGATCGTATGTTGAGGGTACATTATATTATTGAGTGGGTGTAATGATATTCTATATTAGTTTTGGGTGTGGATTTCTATTTTATATAAATTAAATAGTTTAAATCAGCGAGGTGTCTGATACACCTTACTTCAACAGGTGCACCATAATATTGACCAAATATTTTATAACTTTGAATATAAACAAGCATTTGATTGAAAATTATTTCACAATATAGGGATTTGGTTAAAAAAGTTTTAAATTACATAAACCTAATAAAAATTGAGTGAAACTATTGGAAACAACAAAATAATTAAACTTTAGTTTAAGTCACAAAAATATAACATTTGACATATATTATTATTAAGGATAAAATTATAATATTTTGATAATAATTAACATATTGATTGAATAAAATACCTTTTTTGCTTAAATATTTTTTTTATCACATGGAGATAAAACTTATAATAAGGGATATTTTAGTTAATATATGTCAAATATTGTAAAAAATATTTAATTTTATCATTAATAATTATGTATATATATATATATATTTTGTGTATAAATTAACAAATTGACATTTATAGAGAATGTCAGTATAATTTTATAAAATGAAGAGATGATAAATGTAATTATACTAATCTTTATTGAAGGTCAATCTAATTTAGCCTACAAAATTTAAGATGAGGGTGCATAAGATCACAAAGTTACCGCAAAAGAGTCTTGGCTGTCTCAAATAAAAATGATGTCCCTGTCAAATTAACTAAGACGCCGTGGACATATTTCACGTGAAGCCTTGCCCACACAGTTTGAGGGAAAGAAAAGGAAAAAGAAAAAAGGACATCATCTTATTGGCCCCAGGCAAATGCAAGCAGTAAACTAATTTACGTAAAATTTCATTTGAAATCGTAATATATATTTGTTCATAGCAATAAATGAATTATGTTTCTTGTAACAAAATAAGAGGTACTTTACCTTTTAGTCTTGAACTTGGAATCTCCTTTTCATCCTAATCGCAAGTCTCACATATATCCAGTCGTTTATGTTGTTGAAGAATTGAAAATATGCATGTTTCCATGAACTTTTGAAGAATAAAGTTCCACAAACTCCCCAAAATCCAACAATAAATCCAAACGCCAAGCTGACATAAAACCCAAAGGTTATGAGTTCATCTTCAACTATTCCATTTTTGTCTGAGCTTCCAGTATGTTGAGGATTGTTATCGCCTGGGCATTGGTTTTCAAGTGGTGGCCCACAAAGCCCATTGTTCCCTACATATGTTGAGGCATCAAAGGTATCTAATTGAGTGCTTTCTGGAATTTTCCCTGATAAGTTGTTGAAAGACAAGTTCATGAAACTGAGAAAAGTCAATTTCGACAGGCTTGCTGGAATTCTACCATAAAGATGATTTCTTGATAAGTCAAATGATTCCAGCATTGTCATATGACCAATGTTGTTGGGAATGTACCCTCTGAGACTGTTTCTTGAAAGATTTAAGCCAGCCAATGCTACAAGTGCTGTTATGCCATCAGGTATCTCACCGGTTAAGTGATTGCAGGAAAGATCAATAAGTGTCATCAGTCCGAGATTTTCTCCATATTCTCTATCTTCACCTTTCCATCCCAATATTGCTTCGTCATTGAAGTAGTGAATGTCATCACTTTTGACTCTAACTTGATCTCCAATGTGTGTAAAGCTTTCTCTCGGAAACATCATATTAGACAAAGCAATTATGCCACTGAGACATTGAGGAATTTCTCCAGTAATATTGTTTCCAGAGAGATCCAATACTTGAAGATGCAATAGATTACAGAGACTCGTAGGTATGCCTCCATGGAACTTATTTGCTTTTAATCGCAACAGATTCAAATGATGCAGCTCATAGCCTATCCATGGTGGTATTGTTCCTTCCAGATTGTTGTCCCCGAAATCAATAAACTTCAAGTTGCTACAAAGAGTCAAATTTGGAATTGCACCCGAGAAATTGTTGTTATTTAAATGGATCGTCTCAAGTTGTCGTAAAGTTCCAAATGACTTGGGTATTTTCCCTGAGAAATTATTGTTTTCCAAGTGTAGAACTTGTAAACTTTGAAATTGTCCCCAACAATCTAAAAGTTCCCCTGCTAGTAAGTTACTAGATAGGTCAAGATAGGCCAAATTGGGTAGTGATGTTGCACAGAAAGAAGATATGGACCCAGAGAACATATTATTTGAGAGAAATAGGCTGTGTGATTCTGGTGGAAAATGAGGTAGTGCACCAGACAAATTGTTGAAGCTCAGATCCATGGTCATATCCGAAGCATATGCAAAATATTTAGGCAAGGATCCAGTAAGTTTGTTATGTGAGACATTCAAGTATGCCAAACTTGAAGATATGTTCCAAAGCCACTCAGGAAATGAATCTGAAATACCACTGTTCGGAATATGCAACATGAGAAGATCTGTTTGATATTTGAGCCATGATGGAAAGCTAGGACCCAAAATACATGATGATGCCATTAAGATTGACAGTTGAAAAGGTGGATCCCAATTGGAACTCAAGTTGAATGAGAGTGAATTTTCGGAAACAATAAAAGTATCCAGTTTCGATAGGTTGGATAAATGTGCTTCACTAATGACACCACTCAACTTATTTGAAGATACATCAAACCATTCGAGAGACGAAACACATCCAATAGTATATGGAAGTGTCCCGTTCAAGTGATTATTGGAAAGATCCAAGTGGTATAGTGACGCAAGTTTGGAAAAATCGGGCAATGACCAATTAAATTGATTGTTGGAAAGATCCAAGGATTCTAATGACACAAGTTTGGCAAAATCAAGTAATGACAGTGGCCCAGTCAAGTGGTTATGATTGAGCTCAAGAACCGTAAGATTAGGGAAGTAACTAGATGAGTGTGGAAATGACCCAACAATACTTGAATTTCCAAGAGATAATTCCTTCAAGGCGGAAAACCTTGAAAAATCTGGAAGTGGTCCACTGCTGAATGGGTTACCACTAAGATCTAACTCCTCTAAACTATTTTGTGCACAATACAATCGTCTTATGTAGTCATTGAGTTGGCCAGACAATTTATTGTAAGACAACCTTAATGTTTTCAGTTGACAAAAACTCTGGAAAGATGCTGATATTCTGCCATCAAATTCATTGTCTGAGAAATCAAGATTTGTGAGAACTTTGCTAATATTAAGCAGCCATGATAAACTTGAAGGGTTCAAGTTACTCTCTGCTAGTCCAAGGATTTGGAGAGAGGTGGAAGAATTCATGCGGGGAATAGAGTTAAGATTGACCCAAGGAAGTCGACAATAATTTAAGCTAAGCTCCAACAAAGAAGGGATTTTGCTTATTGATGATGGCCAATCAACAGCTCGACCAAGATCAACAGATGACAGATCAAGGCAACTCAAGTTCCAAAGGCGAGAAATCCACATAAGGTCATTTGCAACTAAATGAAAATTGAATGAAAGGTCAAGAGTTCGCAAACTCGAAAGGTTTCCTAGAGTACGAGGAATGGAACTAATAAGTTCATTATCTGAAAGTTTCAACTCTATCAATTCACCAAGTGAACCAATACACTTGGGGATCTTCCCTTCTAAATAATTATAACTGAGATCTAAGAAAATTAAATGTTGCAATTCACATATGGCAGCATCCATCTTACCTCTGAGTGCGACGGAATAGTTCAGAAAATTTAGATCCAATCTGGTGACATGACCAGTTAAATTATTGCATGAGATTCCTTTCCATACGCAACAATCTTCACCTTCCCATGTGGAAAGGGTGCCACTCTCATCAATGAAACCATCTTTTAGCTTGAGAAGAGCTTGCCTCTCTATCTCTATGCACCTCTTCATATGCGAACTTCCAACACATAAACAGATGCATAGAGTGGCCACCAGACAAAAGAGACAGAGCCTATAACTAAACATGGTGATCAACTCAACTCTCTTTGGAATATTTTTAGACATTGAAACTGGACAATGTATAGATATTGTGTCAGCTGAATTATGAAGTGAAACCTAGCTATGGCCATTTATAAACGGCAATTAAAAGAAGCTAAATCACTTGTCTGACCAGATCAACTCCTTGAAAATTGTCTACTTGTGCCCTTGTTTCTTTCATTGTCTTCTTTCGTTGTTTCTTTCTGCCAAATATTGTGCCAAACGATGAACGTTATTACACTTGTCAAGAGATATCTCCTTGTGAACATCGTTGCAAACTTTAAAATCAACTGAACTTATCGGAGGGTCATCCTTTTGTGCAATTAAGCAAAACCTTTAATGAATCATTATATCCATCCTTTTCTCTTTTGTGGAAACGGCTCTCAACAATTGCATATGCACCTTCCTCCTCCTCTTCTTCGAAAGACTATGCTATATATTATTGACCGCTTTGCTTGTTCAATAAATAAAAAAATGGAAACACTTACTGTAGGACTTGGGTCGGAGAGTTATCTGTTTCTTCTCAGCTCCTCTGTATGTATTAAAATTGCATTATTTAATGAAAATTTTTATTTTATCTCTAATTGTATTATTATGGGAGTAAGGGGAATAAATTTGGATCATATAATCATATATAAATGGTCAAGATTTAAAGATAATCGATGACAATTAATACTCATATGCTCATTTAAAAATATCATATAACTTTATGTCTTAATCTTAATCATTTATATAAGATTCAATGATCAAAATGCGTGATAAATAATATTACTGCATAGAGGGGATCATAACGACAATCTCCAATTTTTATTTAGTATAATATAGGTTAATAAACCGAACCTGATGGCATCTTTTGTTTTTTTTTTTTTTTTTCCTTTTCTTTTTCGATGACTAGCGTCTTTGTATTTTGGATCTCTAGACCTAAAAAACGTACAAGCCAGAGCTAGAATTTAATAATTTATTTCTAAGCTGAGAGCAAAACAAGTGTTAAAAATAGAAATTTCAAAATTTTGTTAACGATTTATGAATTTTAAAAAATATATTTTAAAATATTTATAAAATCTACTGATACAAAATTACTTGACATTGCCATGTAGAACTCGTCAATGCTGCTCCTTGCCAGAAAGTCATAAAAGACTATATATATATTGGCCGCCATGAATCATCATCTCTAGTATAGTGTGAGTGTAACACCTGACATGTAGATATTGTTCATTTTGACAAAAACACATTTGTATGGAGAGGGAAACGAAACATGCCTTATAAGGGTGTGAATACGTCCCCATGCCGACGCATTTTCCCTTGAAAAAGGGACGAGCAAAATCCGTGAGGGTCACCCAATTAGACCACACACAAAGCTGATAATATCTGCATGCGTGTAACACTCACACTGGGACGGCAATACGTAACGCCCAGATGTAACAGATGTTACAATATACATATATATGGGCAAATTATAGTTAAATACGCTTAATCAAAAAATCAATTTAAGGAAGACTAAATTGGAAAAGAGGACATCTATTGAATATCAAAATGACTATAGTTTATTATACATATTACTATCATCAATTTTTTATCTAAATTTATTTTATTGGCCTTGATCAAAATTTGACTAAGTTAAGGAATAGATATTATTTTATACAATACTTAATCTTCAATTGCTTGCCCCCACCAAAATTTTCTATCAAAGTTCCGGCAGTGGCGACATGGGAATAGAACTGGATCCAGAATTGGAATTAATTATTTTTAAAAAATAAAAAAAAACTATTAAATATGTCAAGAAAATATATTTTTAAATAGATCAAAAAGTTATTTTAAAATAATCGAACTATTTATATTATCATTTGACTTCTAAATAATAATAATAGTAATATAAATAGGTTAGTTTATTATATCTACTAAGCATTTTTATTGCCTAGCCATATCTTGATATGTTTAACTGAAAATGTCTTCGAAAAAACAATGGCATGGCTTGTTTATCACATAGAATAGATAAAATTAGGCCGGAAAAAAAAAAAATCTAAGCCAAAGTAGATTAATCACTTGGTTTATTTCCACCCTTATTGATCGCGACTGATATCTATATGCCTATATGATAATCCATCATCGAGTAGTTTTCAGCTATAATAAGAATTAGTCTACTGCTTATTTTTTTTCCTGTTTTCTTTGACCTTGTACCAATTAAAAAAGAAGTTTGATCTTGTTTTTTCTGGTAGTGTGAATGTGATACGTTTATGCTCTGAAGGGGGTTATGAGTCGACCAATGACATGGGATAAAATTTTCAACGTTAAAATAAGGATTATATTATGGACTGAGATGAAATTGTAACCAAAATCAAAATGAATAATGAAGTCTAATTATAAAATTAAAAACACTAACAAAAGGATCAAATAATACTGACGAGTGGGATCTAATTAAGCACATGTTAACATTTCATTGGACCAATCAGCACAGGGTAATGAACCCATCATTTTAGCTAGATACGCAAACACCATGAAATTTAAGGACAAAAGAAGGAGGTGCTTAAGGTATGTTAATATGTTATACACAGTAATCAATCCTTTCACCCTCCTTGTCTCCTCTGTAATTCTGCATTTGTAACCCTTTATTACAAGATTCTAATTTCTTGATTCACATT
Organism: Dalbergia cultrata; assembly: GCA_031216105.1. Lineage (NCBI taxonomy): Eukaryota > Viridiplantae > Streptophyta > Magnoliopsida > Fabales > Fabaceae > Dalbergia > Dalbergia cultrata. Next base: position 51,647,812 of record CM062344.1, read on the forward strand.
CTATACCTTAAGCTGTCGGTAGTGGAGCCAAATGGATTCAGGATTGTTTGCTTTATTTAATATCAGTGCATAATTTCTTGTTAGTTTACCCAGTAGCTAGCCTAATAGTTTGCGTCTAGGAGGTCTATCGTTAGCTAAATAATTTCCATCATTAGTGCCTAAAGAGATTATTATTTATTATTATTATTATTATTATTTTGGTTAGAAAAACGGTTAAGGTCAGCCCTCATAAAATTAAAAATTTAATATGTTGACAAACAAATTGCAACAAATCTTACATTCTACACCGTTTACATCAAGATATCCATGTCTTGTAGCTAATGTGACAGTGAAAATGGCAGGCCCTTGGAGTTAAGAAAAGATCTTAACATCATGCCATACTTCCTATGAATACTGGTCTCAATAAACCCACATGCTTCCAAAGGCTTCTTCAAGTGCCCTCTTCCTGCTTATTTCCAGACTCCATCCACCTGCCCTTGCTCCTCTCTCAGCTCGCAGCCTCATAGTTTCCTCATCATCACCAGCAAATCCCAGCATGTCACCCCCTCCTAGTGGCAATGGTTGTGGCGCCATGCCCGTGGGTCTTGGCTGTCCTGGAAATGTAGGTGCACATTGTCCCTGCGGAATAGTACCAAATCCTGCTTGAGAATTTTGGTTTGCAGCCTGTTTCAAGAGAACAGAGAAAGTTACTCCAATGCATATAGTGTATACTGCACATCTGCTACTAGATATTCGAGCAAAAGCAAAACAAATCATTTACCATGGAGATTAGTACATATTGGCTGAAGTAAACTTAATGTCCCTAACAAACAAACCCGCTAACAAGAAAGAACAAAACTTCAAGCAAAAGTTTGGCCAGTACCAAATACCAAGTGGTGAAAGGAGCCTGGAAGGATCAAAACTTTTTAAGTTTTAACCCCTACTAGGATGCCAGATTTTTCAAAGTCGTCTCATATTAAAAATCTCACAGTTGGTATCCCAAAATTACTTACTAGCAACAGCAACCCAAAGCAGGACCAACTAGAGACACAATCAGTTAGACCATAAATGAATCTCAATTTTTGGGCATGTGCAAAGAAGACCTATAGAGGCTCCAGCAAGGAGAATTGATCAAAACTGGGCTAGAGGAAGACTGAGAAAAACTATAGGTGAAATTATCAAAAGAGACTTGGAAATAAATAATTTAAATATAAATATGATTCACAATAGAACACTATAGTGTCATCTGATCTATATTGCTGACCCCATCTAGTGGAATAAGGCTAGGTTGTTATAGACAGAAGGAAAGCTTAGCAACCTTAGTAATCTGACCAGTTCTGTCAACCATCCATTCTTCTGCAAAATCCCACTCAAATGTATCGACCATTCTATGCTTTCACTCCCAATATCCTTGAGCTTGTTAATGAATGATAATATCACTTCATTACCTCTTTGTATTTCTTAAAAACCATCAGGTAACAACAAAAACAACAAATTTCTTCCTCACCACGTTGGGTTGGCTATCTTTTATTTCTCAACAATATTTATTAAAAAAAAAAATCTGATAAGGATTTATTTATGAATTTGGGATTTCAATTGATTAGTATATTTTCCTCTGGAATTCTTAAAACATAGGAAGTAGCTGGTTACATCAGTGACTTGTAACTTACTACATGCTTGTAAATTAAAATAGAGGATGTAACATAAAATAATTGAATAAGCTCAATCTCAAATAATTGACCTAGTTAATTTTAGGTTCAGCATTGTGCCAAAAAAGTAAAGGTAATCATTGAAATAAATTGGCAATACAATGCTCACCGCATCATTATCAGTTTGTGCAGGTTGGCCCTTACTTGCTGCAAGAGCTGCAGCTAATTCTTCAGCCTGTTTTAATTATTATCAGCATAACAATACAGTAAAAAAGCTGGTAGTCAATTCACATTAGGATTACAAACTTAAATTTCACTATTCTATTATTAAGGAATGATATTCTAAAACAGATTAATATGATTTTGCAAATCAGGACTTATAAACCGCATATATGGAAGGGACTGAAATAATGAAGAGAGCTGAGGGCATCCACAGAAAAGTACCTTTCGGGCTCGATTAATCATTATTTGCTCTGCATTTTCTTCCTGGTATTTAGCAATTTTTGCTTCAATAGCACCAACATCTATTCCTTCAATCAAGTTGAATGCTGCAAAAGGCAGAAAATGGAATAAAAAATCTTCTAAATAAAGCAAAAGTTGAATAAATGAATTGTAAACAGGACACTTCAAGCTTGCTCATGTCCTCTACTTCCTCCAAGTAATCGTTGTATTCTCTCAAAGATGGAAAATCATCTTCACGTTTATTAAATTTATAAATTCACAGTAAAGTAAAACAAACATGGACAACCAATGAATTGGGTATAACATGGCCAGACACTGAGAAGTGAATACTGAATATATTCCACAAAATGTTTGAACCAAAACATCACATACATGAATCTAGCAAGGAAGATACAATAGGATAGAAAAATTTTACATGCTTGCAATCCTCCTCCTTATGGCCATTTCCTTATTGTGCGGATTGGTACTGGAGACCACCATTTTGCTGCTGTCAGCTTCCCCTTCTTCCCTCCTTTATCTCAGCTGAACTTAAGCATTCAAAAATGTTGAAATAGTGGGTCTTATATAGGGAAGGAAGAAAAAAGAGAATAAAGAATTTGAATCATATGAAAATATATTGATATATTGTGATGTAATGTGGTACAAAATACAATCAACCAATCCCTATTTATAATAGTAATAAATCCTATTCTTAATTAAATAAATAAACAAATCAAGAAATAAAGGTAAATATGAAATCTAATCCTAAGATATTATCTAAGATATGATATAATAATATTAGAAGTAATAAAGATATTACTAAATATTGCCTTATTTCAAACACTCCCCTTTTAAGCTAAAAGCTTATAAGCTTTAAGTTTGTTATAATTCAATCCTTAACAATAAAGAAATAAACATGGACAGTCGCGGAGGAAACAAGGCCAATGGGGGCCAGGCTTCAAGGAAAAGCCAGCTCACATGGCCAGTTGCCGGGAAAAGTCTCAAATGCTTAACCACCCATGGTAGAAGCAAACATCTTCAGAAATTGCTTAACCACCAAAGACAAAAGCCAATTATCATGCTTAACCATTTATGACAAAAGCAAACAACTTGAAAAACTGCTTAACGACTGAGGACAGAAGCTAAAATCCATGCTTAACCATCCAAAGCAGAAGCCAAATCCATGCTTAACCATCTAGAGAAAAAGCCCAAATTTGATGTTTAACCACCCAAGACACAATCCAACATCTTGAAAATTAGCTTAACCACCATGGATAGAAGTGAATCACCAATACTTAACCTTCCAAACATGATAGAATAAGGAATGAGTGCACTACAAAGAAAATAGGGGTGGCAACTATCATAGAGATGATGGTAGAATCTTGCTTCAAATGATTTGGCATGTTTGGAGGAGACTTGCAGACGTCCCAGTAACGAGAGGATCAAATGGAGAATAATATCATAAATAGAAGTAGAGAGACCAAGGAAAACTGTATTGGAAAAATAATTAGACAGGAATACAGGATTTAAATGTTAATGGATTTTACATGAATATGATATATGATAAAGATCTATAGCATCACTTAATCCACACAACCAACCCCACTTAGTGGAACAAGGCTTAGTTGTTGTTGATATTATGCAAGGACCATGTCTTAGATGTTTGATGTAGGAAATGATGAGCGCCCAGTTATCTTATTGTGGACATATAGTACTACATCACAGCACTCGCTGCTTAATCAACATTCCTCATGTGGGCATTATCATCAGGTGCCTTTCTCATTATCATATCCAAGCAAGTACCTAGTAGGAGATCATACTCTCGACACAATCAAGGATGATGGCTGTGCGACCCTAAAGTAAGTTATACACCATTTTGTTGCAAACCTCCATATTGAATCCTCCATCACAGATAGATCTGTCAACCTCCAGCATCCTGAATTCCCAATTCATCCTCAAGCATCTTCAGCTTGATATACCACTGCTTCTGAATTCATCCACTGCTATCATATCTCCATCTTCCTCCAGATGATAGACACTTACATATGTTCCATAAAAGAACAAATATTAAGGGAAATATGCTGGCCACTAAATCAACAAAGACCTTTTGAATGTGGTGAACCCATCAATAGCACTGGTGACCGTAAGAACCAAAAAACAAAAGTACAACAACAGCAGACAGCACCTAAATACAAAACTATGAAGACAACATACCGACTTTCACAAAATATTAACATGGCTAAGAGAAAAAATTAAACAGCAGTTCTCGTTCTTTTTCAATCTTCACAGCCTTTAATTTAGTAGTAGATGTAGACACATCTAAAATTCTTTTCCTGCATTACTAACTAATTGATCAACTTTTTCTGCACTACCAAGCCAAGTAATTACATACTACGTAGGATAAAAAGTGTGAGAATCCATGTATACTGAATAATATTGTGGACTTACATTCAACATACATTCCCTACGACATTCAGCTCCTCGAAATCTTCCTTGGATGAAACAAACTCCTCACTACGTACATAGCCAGCATCTTTCATTACCTCATTTAGTCCATCCATCAAGGGGTAAATCTCATAAGCATGAGGGTTGGAAGTGTCTCCCACCAAAAAGGGAGAAAATTCATTGCCAACATCAACCCAAGCACAACCAGGAGCCTTTTTCACCCCGAAATTCCTCATGTAAGTCCTCACATGTGCTAGTTTGCTCCAACAACCAGCAGCAGCATACATGTTGGCAATCAACACATAATAACCTGAGTGGTCAGGTTTCATTTCCATCAATTTTCCTGCAGCCCATTCCCCCATCACTGTGTTTCCATGGATCCTACAAGCTCCTATCAGAGTGGCCCACATTGCTGAAGTTGGCTTGTATGGCATCCCTGTGATAACTGCCTTTGCTTTGTTTAGAAGACCAGCCCTCCCAAAGAGATCAACCATGCAAGCATAGTGCTCAATACGCAGAATTATCCCATGAACATCTATCATTTGTTTAAAGAGCCACTGACCCTGGGCTACAAGACCAGAATGACTGCAAGCTGTTAAAACTGCAACCATTGTCACATGATCTGGTTTGATGTTGAGCTTGCACATCTCTTCAGATAGTTTTAGAGCAATCTGTCCTTCTCCCTTCATACCATACCCCATAATCATGGAAGGATATGTGACTTCATCTCTTGTACTTAATGAATCAAACACTCTTTTGGCTTCTAAAACATGCCCAGACCTTGAATACATGTCCACGAGAGCATTCCACAATAACAAGTAATTTTTAAACTCTTCACGCTTCATAATGTAGCAATGAAACTCTCTACCATGCTGTAGATTTGCTATGCGGGCACAAAGGGGAAGAACACTTGCAATGGTCACAAAATTTGGTTCAACACCCTTGTGCAACATTTCTCTAAAAAGGAGAGAGACTTCCTCAGATCGATCCATGTGAGCATATCCAGAAAGCATAGCATTCCAAGTAATCAAACCCTTCTCTTCCATTCTATGAAACAACATATATGCTTGCCTGAGGTCCCTACACCTAGAATACATTGTAATTAACGCATTCTTTACATTGTCAAACATATCTAAGCATGTTCTAATAGCATGACCATGAATCTCCCTTCCCAATTTAAGGGCTCCAACGTGGGAACATGCATTCAACCCAATAACCACTGCAACATTGTCCAGATGAATGTTTGTTCTCATATGAGAAAGTAGCTTAAGTGCCCCCCCGAAATTGCCTGAATGTAAGCACCCTCCAGCGATGGTGTTCCATATGATTGCATTCATTTCAACACCCTCCTCCTGCATGCGTCCAAACAGCTGAAATGCTTCCTCCCACATGCCCCTAGAAGCGTAACAGCTAATCATAGTGTTCCATGAAACATCATCCCTAGCTGGCATATTATCAAACAATCGGCAGCAACCTCTAATTCCCCAAGCCTGCCATACATGGAGACCAACGCATTGTGCACAAACAAGCTCCAACCCATCGAGCTAGCTTCAATATACTTATGAACCTCCACCCCAGTAGCACTATCCAACAATTCACCACAAGCCTTGAGAACAGAAGGGTAAGTGAAATCATCTGGTTCAATCCTCTTTTTCACCATTTTCCTATAGGCAAAAAGAGCCTCCACAAAGAACCCATTTCTAACATAAGAGGAGATAAGTATGTTCCAAGGCAACGGGTCCAAACTAGTAGAGCTTTCAATGACAACATGAGCATCATTGAGGAGATTAAAATTGGTGTAAAAATTAGTGAGCCTAGAAACCAACATTGGGTGCTGATCAAGACCCAGTGAAATGATGTGGGCATGAAGCTGCGTCCCCTGTGACAATGATTTAAGGTTGATGCAACCCAGTAAAAGAGAGCTAATGGGATGTAACAAAATATGGAAAGAAGCAGACTGCAGAAGAAGCTGCATGGTGCTGAATGTGAAAGAAGGTTTTGAATGCATTTGACACGTTCCCTTGGCTCACAAAGTCCTCGAGAGCAGCTGCAAGAACACCAACCATAGATGGATCAGTAGACACGAATGGTTTATCAAATTGCACGGCTGGCTGTTTCTATGATTTAGGTATGAACTTCTGAACTTGAGACAGCAACAGTTTTCTGGGTACAGAAGGCAACGTTGTAGAAGATGATGGCATAAACTAAAGACGTGCGAGTTGTTATTACTGTCATGGCAAATAGGAAGCGATCGCATATCTTCGACAACATTTGATGGAAATGGTTTGGGAACTGCCTCGAGGTTCAATTTTCCGGTTACTAACACGGAAAGGAAGGACCCCAAAAATGAAAACAAGAAATGACAGAAATTAGTAAAAATGACGACGACACTGTGGATGGGAAAGAAAGCTATAACCGAAATGGCGAAACTGAATAGCAGCAATATTGGGAAGCAGAATTGGACAAACCTGGTTGGAGGTTTGCAACACCAGCGGCGGATTCTCTTCTTCCTTGGTTGAAGAAGCGATGGAAAATTAACCGTAAGAACTAACAAGTTACAGCGAGGGTTGATGGAGAAGCATGGGATTTATCCAGAGAAGACGACAGGCACAGCAATTTAAACCAGGCCAAGCTACAAATTGAATTAACGGTGAGTTCTACAGTTGAGCTTGCTGAAAAGCGCTTTGCTTTTCTTTCGAATATTATACTAACGCACAAGAAGTAAAAACAGATGATGCTGGTCCACTTGAAAAAACAAAATAAAATAAAAAATACCTGACCAGAGAGAGAAAAGAAGTCGCAACTGCTGGAGTGGTAGTGGAGCGCTCTGCGAGTGGCGCGACAGTACTTAGATCTGTGCATTGGGCAGGGGTGATAAGAGGAGCGAGCAGTAACAGAGTGATGAGCCTAGTCAGAAAGAACAGGACATGGGAGCTGAGCGCGTGATGATCCGGCTAGGGCAACAAAAGGGCAGAGTGACACGGGCCTCTTTGGCAATAGATTTAAAAAACAAATTTTGATTTTGAATTTAAAAAAAAAGTGTAAAAAGACCTGTTTAACAAGTTATTTTTTTCATATTTATTTTAAAAACTGAAAACAGAAAATGAGTTTTTAAAACAAAAAGCCAAAAACAGATTTTGGCTATTTTCAAAAATAATTTTATAAATATAGACTTCTTCATCCACACAAATGAGTTCCTCCAAGCTCCTCTGAATTCCTCCAACGCAACCACCATCCAGGGCAAGTACCAACTGACTCGCTTCCTCGGCTGTGGAAGCTTCATGAGGGTGTACCAGGCATGCTATCTAGTCGACGACGCCACCATGGCAATCAAGGCAATCAGCAAGTCCAAGACGGTGGACGCCACCATGGAGCCCCACATCGTGCGCGAGATCGACGCCATGCACCGCCTCCACCACCACCTTAACATCCTCCGCATCCACGAGGTCATCGCCACCAGGACCAAGATTAATCTTGTTGTCGACTTCGCCGATGGCGGCGAGCTTCTCTCCAAGATCTCTTGTCGCGGTCGCCTCCTGGAGTCAACCGCCCGCCGCTACTTCCAATAGGTGTCCGCCCTCTGCTTCTACCATTGCAATAGTATAGCGCACGCGACCTCAAGTCGCAAAACCTGCTCCTCGATGCCGCCAGCAACCTTAAGGTCTCCGACTTCGGCCTCTCCGCGCTGCCGAAGCACCTCCAAAACAGCCTCCTACACATCGCTTGTGGCACTCCCACATACACCGTGATAGAGATCCTCTGGCTCTCCCTCCCTTTCCTTTTGCTTGGTGTGTTGGTGGTTTTGGGAAGGTAGGTTTGGTTTTTAAAAATGAGTATCCAAACAGATGATATTTTTGTGTTTTACTACTAAAAAAAATGTTACTTGATTACTAAAATAGTTTTAAAAAAAAAAAATTATTTCAAATAGGTCTACAGTTTTTATTTTGTTGTCCGAGTAAAATACTCTTAATATATATTATTATTTTTTTAATATTACATGTCCAAAAATATATATACAGTTGATAGAAGTTATAATGATTATTAGATAAAATAAAGTGATATAATCTACTAATTTACTTAAAGAGTAATAATTATGACATATTATTTTGGATAAGTTTCTGATTGCCAAGCATTTTTATTTTTATTTTTTAAAGTAAAGGTTTATTTTGGGTATGATATTATTAGGAATTAATTTTAATCACTTTTTATAATTTCAAAAGCTAAATACACATTTTCTCAATTTCAAATAATAAAGTAAAGCATGCATACAATTTCAATGGTCAAAATAAACATTTACTCTTTTTTTATTAATAAATTTTAGGGTCCGTTTGAACAAATAGTTTAAGGGCTTATGTGAAAGGAGTTTTTGACAAAAGATCTTAACAGGAGGCTTCGGGAATTATAACAAGGTGATATTTTTGTAATATTATTCTTCTCATAATGAATATGTTTATCGTCTGGTGTGTGGATGTAGGCAGTGTAACTTGCCTAACTATGTTAAATTTTTGTATCTCTACAATCAAATACTCATTCTCATCTTATTTATTTTTCCCTTCATTTTTTTTGTTTTTATTTGATTTATTGATTCGTACGAGACTATTTGTGGGACCCATTGTTGCTCCATCCCTAACAACTAGTATCAAGCTAATTAGAGCTCGATACAATAAACATGTTCATTGCAATGTCAAATCTTGCAGGTTTATCGTGGAGGATTTAGTAGAAATGAGATTTGGACTATAAGTGAAGATGTAGCACGAGAAAGGGGATTGAATTATGCTTTCAAACTTTTTAGCTTTCTGAAACTCAACCAAAGTCTATCAAGTGTTTACATTTGAAGGCAGCGAAAATACAAGTTAATAAGCTTCAGAAAGTAACATTTTGGAGTGGTTAGAAACTCAATGAAATTTCATAAAATAGTTTGAAAAGAGAAAGAATATTTGCACAACAGAAAAGAAATATCATACAATAATTTAAAGAGATAGAGAGAAAGAAATATCACTCAAGAGTTTTATAGTGGTTTGTCCATATAGTGCTTATATCTGATTCTCAACAAATCTGTTAAGTTCCATTACCAACAATTTTCTCAACTCGAGAAAGTAAGATATTCTTTGAATAACTTTCTCAAGCTATCTCTAGTGAGCAGTAGATATAATTAACTCCCACTCACAAGTAGTTTTGTTCTGACCTCCCTAAGCAAATTTCACTCTGATTATTAACGGATCAATGTATAAAGAGTACAAGGTTTGGTGTTTACTCTCCAAGAAAAACACTCAAGTTTCCTAAGATAATACAATATTTAAGAAAATAACTTGAGAGACTTCTTTCTAATCTTCCTAAAAATAATGTTTGCTAAGATATACAAGAAAGAATATTTTCCTTTATAGAAATTGATTTCAAAGAAGGAATGAACCTCAGAAAGTGTAAAAGAGCTTAATTGTTAAGAGTGCAATAGTTCCTTCAAGTTTGAAGGATTCCTCCTTTTATACTTGGATTTGAATAGGACCGTTGTCCCTTTAATCTTTCCTCCCCCTGACACGTGTAAATCAAGCTTTGTGTGTCCTAGGTCTATTTTCTAGAAGTGTAGGCTAAGTTGTGTCAGTATTGTCCTTGTTAGTACAAAATCCATTGACAATGGTTTATGAATAATGCTCTAGAAACTAATTATTCATTCTGAATGTGGTGTCTAAACTTCTTTTCTTATGAAGACCTTCTAGAAGATAGAGAATATCCAAGCATAAAGTTGATAGGTCTCTATCGTTACTTTTTAAGTTGTTAACTTCATATGAAATTCAAATATTCATTCAGTTTATGCTAGTCAAGTATGGTTTCTGATGTATTTGTGCTTTGTGACCAACTACTACACTTTCTGAGCCTTTTATATTATTTTTGGAAAATCTTTTTTAGGTGGATGATAATCTTCAGATAATGTTGATGTTCTTCAAAGATGATCACAATAGAGATTGATGATGATGTACTTGATATATATGATAATGAGAAATCACTTTCTCACATAATCACGACACTTTCTAAAGGCCCAGAATTGTTTTCTAATGTCCTAACTTGTTTTCTCAAGATTCTTATATACTCAAATTAACTTTCTAAATAATTTTTCACATTATTAAAATATTGAATCTTTTTAAATGAGGTTTTAATTGTGTTAAAACATGATATTGGGAAAAATGTCACAAATTAAATTGTTTGTATATGAGAATGAACCTATTAAGTGCTACAGAAACTCAAGCAAGATATTAGTTCTTTCTTCAAAATATTTTCACCAAATTTGCTTTATTGTCATTTAAAACACAATCTATAATTGTTTTCTCAAGGGTTCTAGAGTTAACACGGACATCCTAGTTTGAGGGATGGGAAGCTAGAAAAGATGATGAAAAATGAGTGGATTGTGCAACTACACATGTTCATTGGCCAAATGTTAGAATTGGTGTGAATCCATGTCATGTGATGTGGATTTGGATTACGCATACCTAGTACGTATTGAGGCCAATGATACTTATTGAGGTCATTTGGATAAAATATTGAGAGTCAAAAAGTACTTCATTTCAAAAAAAATTTGGAAAAAAAAGTACATATAGGATTTAGTTTAATATTTATTTGTGCTTCTCAAAAGAAGCAAAAACAAAAATGAATTAGTTTTTCTTTTTTTTTAGAAGTAAAAAGGGACATGCTTTTGGTATAAGTAGAAGCAGTAGAAGAGAGAGAATGAGGTTGGTTATTTATAGAAATTAATATAATTACAAATTTATCCTCACAAATTTAATGAAAAAACAAAAAATAACCTTCCATTAAATAACTCTCATTGCTTGCTAATTTAAATTACAAACCATGTCCTTAATTGTAATTTCATCCAAAAACTTACTTCTATGTCTATTTCATCCAAATAGTTTAACAATTTCTAATTATAATAAAAAGTATTTTTACAATTACATCCAAACATATACAAATTTTCTGCTTCTACTTCTAATTCTACTTTTGCTTTTGAAGAAGTACTTCTCTTAAAATTTTAACCAAATGAGCCCATTATGTTGTATTAAAAAATAAGCGTTCTTCATAGTGTTCATGAAATTTTGCACTTTGTACATGACTAGGCGACTTATATCTAGGTCTGTAGACAATTTTTAGGGTGGTAGAATATTCGCCAAGATGGAAAATTGTTGGAAAGTTGGCTCTTATATATTTTGATGGGATAATAAATGATTTTATTTATGTATATCCTTAGATTTAGAAATATTTAAATTAAGGAAATTGAGCATGTGAAGTCAGTTAGCATGTGAGAAATCCATTTAGATTTGAAAAACTGATTAAGATTTGAAATAATTTGCACAAAACTTTAACACACACACAAATATCAATATGCAAACTTACAAGATTCATTTGTTTTAAGTATTTAAATTTCATGTTCAGCCTTTATCAAGTCTTTATTTCATCCTTTATTTCACTAAAGTTTTGTATTATTTATTGTTTCTTTTAGGTCGAGGCCAATGTCGGGAATTCAGTTGTGCCATCTTCCAAACACTTGCTAAAGTAGTTTAGGAACTTACGGCTAATAGATGGAGTCCTTTTCTTGGTAGTTTAAAATAAATAATAAAGTCACAATTCAATCTTCATCTAGTGACATCTTCCTTTCACATTCATGTTTACTGATGCATCTGTGGTTGATATTCTTATTGCAACAATATAGGATTTTGTGAGCCAAGGTCACCTATCAAATGCATTTAAAACCTTCTTCCACATATAGCACCATGCAACTTCTTCTACTTCTTCTCATATTTTGGTACACCTTATCAACTCTTTTTTTTTTTAGGTTTCACCAACCTTAAATCATTGCTACAAGGTAAGTAGCTTCATGTCCACATTATTTCACTAGGTCTTGGTTAGCAATAATTTTGGTTTCTAAGCTCACTAATTTTTACACTAATGTCATTCTCCTTGACGATGCTTGTGTTGTCATTGAAAGATCTAGTAGTTTGGACCTTTGCCTTGTAGCATGCTTTCCCTTCTTGTGTTAGAAATTGTTCTTTATGGAGGTTTTGTTAGCCTATAGAAATTGGTAGTTATTGATCTAATGGTGATTAACCCTATCTACTTTCTCATTTTAAAGCCATACTAGCTTTATAAGATCCCAATCAATTTCAAAGAGAAAGGGGACAAGAGAGACATCCTCGTCTCATTTCATTGAATCTCTATCACATTCGATAGGTAACTCTCTTCTCACTCATTTCTACGTTACTGTCGGCCTATCTATTACTAGGTTGGTCCAATACTCATTCCCAATATTTCTTTTCATTCTTGGGTTGAGATGTTTTTGGCAATGGGTTCTCCCCTATATAACTAATCCAAGGGTCCGATACTCATATATTCAATCTTTTTGTTAATGCTCATGATGTCATTGAAAGTTCAAATAGTTTGATCCCTTTGCCTTGGAACATGTCTATCTCCTCTTATAGAAAAAAAGAGTTTTTGTGGAGGTTTCTTTGGCCTATAAGAAAATGGTGAATAAGAAGATTGAACCATATGATTTCAATTACCTTTTTCTCTTTAAAGGTTGTAGTGAACTGTTGCATTATGCTACTAGGGTGGATGTTCATAAGTCTATTAAAGCTAGCTCGATGGGTTAGAGTTGGTTTGTGCACAATGCATGGTCTCCATGTTTGCTAGGTTTGGAAAATTGGAGGTTGGACACTAATTATTCAATAATATGCTAGCTAGGGATGACGTTTCATGGAATACTATGATTAATTGTTATGCTCATAAGGATATATAGGAGGAAGCATTGATGCTATTTGAATGCATGCAAGAGGAGGGTGTTGAAATGAATTTAATCATATAGAACATCATTATTGGAGGGTGCTTATATTCAACCAATTTCAGTTGGCTATTTTTGTTGTTTTCTTATATGAGAACAAACATTCATTTAGACAATGTTGCAGTGGTTATTGCATGAAACACATGTTCCCACATTGGAGCCCTTAAATTGGGAAAGGAAATTCATGGTTATGTTGTTAAAACACGTTTAGACGTGTTTGATACCGTAAAAAAATGCATTAATTACATTGTATTCCAAGTGTACAGAGTTCAGGCATGTGTACATGTTCTTTCATAAAATGGAAAAGAAGGTTTGATAACTTGGAATGCTATACTTTTTGGACATGCATGCTCATATGAATCGATCTAAGGAAGTCTCCCTCTTTTTTAGAAAAATATTCCACAAGTGCTTTTCCTCTTTATGCTTACATAGCAAATCTATAACATGGTAGAGGGTTTCATTGGAACATTATGAAGAATGAAAAGTTTAAGAACTACTTGTTATTGTGGAATGCTCACATGGAGATGAATGAAAGATCTGGACATGTTCTAGAAACAAGGAAAGTTTCCGATGATTATGCTATATAAAAGATGAAGTAACATATACTTCAATGATCATGAGATTTGGTATGAGGGGAGAAGGAAAAACTACTTTAAAACTATTTAAAGCACTGGTGCAAGCTTGACTTTAAACCAGATAATGTAAAAATGGTTGGAATTATAACAGCTTGTAGCCTAAGGTTAGTGATTCTTTAAATAGATTATACCTTTGTGGTATAATTCCCCTCATTGAGGACTATGCTTGCATAGCTTATTTCTTTGGGAAAGCTGGTCTTGTAAAACAAAGCAAATAAAGTTATCGGAGGAATGCCATATAAGCCAATGTGGGCCACTCTCATAAGAGCTTGTAGAATCCATGGAAACGCAATGATGAGGGAATAGGCTACACAAAATTTCTCAAATGAAACTTGACCACTCATCTTATTATTATATGTTGATTGCTAATATGTGTAACGCCCCGATTTTTCTGTTAAAGTAAAAATGACCGAAATGCCCCTGAGGTCATTTTCGGCCCGAAACTTGAGAATAGCCGACTTGACAATCCTCGAGGGGCAAACTCAATGTTTGAAGGGTATTAGGTGATTTGTGAATCTTTCCAAGATTGAAAATCTTGTTTTTTGATATTTCAGGTCAAAATGACCAAAATACCCCTCTTGTGTTTAACATGGGTACAAGCGCCGGATGGGCCCGAGACTTCTCCAGATGGCTTTAAAAGGTGTTTTTACATATTCGGTGATCTCAGTTTAGGTCCCGGTGGTCCCGGGCAGTTTTTGTGCAAAATTACAATTTTGCCCCTAGTTTAGTGTTTTTGAGCTTAATCGCGTGATTAAGCAAACCTAAGCAATATTAGGCTCTAATAAAAAATTAATTAATTTTCATAATTAATCTATAGTCAAAATAATTTATTAAAGTTAATTAGAACCTAAAATTGCTTAAGATTAAACAAAAATCTCATTTTAAATTCAAGATTCCTAGTCATGAAATCTTGAATAGTGTTTTCTCTCTCTAATTCCTTAAATCATGGAATTGTGTCCACATTGTTTATTCATAAAATGAATTTAGAATCCTTTAATAATGTATGAGCACTCCTTAATCATATCATAAAATCCCTAATTTTATTCTTAGTTACCTAAACACATGCTTAGCAATTTCTAATCTTGCACCTAAACTAATACACATCACTAACACACAATTAGATGAGATATTTTTCTCTCCCTTGGGCTGTCATAAGGCTGGCCGAACTCCTCCCCCTCATTTTCCACATGTTGGAATTGTTTTACACTTCATGGCTATGCTTACACCTCACCTTGAACCATACTTTGAGTCACACACACCATGCTTTCATCCATGCTTCATATGACAACTTTTAGGAGATATTTTCCCTCCTCCCTTGCTGGCCAAATCGTCAGCCCCTCCTCTCCCTTCTAGAATAATTATTTCATTTCAAAATTAAAAGGAAAATACCTCAAAAACCATGCTTGAAAGCCATGCTTGAACCCATACCTATCATATACCTTCAACCATGCCTTGAATGACCACTTGTAAGAGATATTTTCTCTTCCCCCATGCCTCCATGTGCTATGGCCAGCCCTCCCCTTTATGAGCCCCCATTGTTTTTATTTTCTATAAATACATTTGTTAAGTTTTAGTTTTTAGCATTCTTTTTAGTTTTCCTTCTTCCTATTCATCTTCATCTTCTTCATTTCCTCCTTTAATCATAATCTCAGACCACCATACCACAACCTTGAATTATCCCCTAAACACTTGAACCTTCATCCTCAAACACAAACTCATCCAAAACACATTTCCTTTCTTTTTCTCTCCTCAAGGCCAAAGCATCATCACCACCCTAGGAGGAGTTGTTCTTCTCATTTCCACTTCAAATACCAAGCTTTCATCTTCAAACTTGGTAAGGAGTTGCTCTCTAGTTTTTGTTTTGCTCAAAAATGTGATTTTCTTGAAGTTTCTCTTGGATTCTTTTTAAGCTTTTCCTTGCTTTGCCTTTTCTTTCTTTTTCAGCCTCAAGGCCTTGATATGAGCATGATAGCTTGATGATGAGTGCCTCTAGAGAATGACCTTGTGTTCATCTCCAAGAGACCTCTAGAGCTTGAGTTTTCCTTTCCTTGAACTTTACCTATGTTACTTAGCTCACATGGTTTTTAACTTAAGAAAAATTAATCATAAAGATTTTAATAAACTCAAGGTCTACCCTTGTCAACCTTAAAGTTGGCCGGCACGTTATAGAGTTATGCTCTAGATAGGGGTCTTGAGTACATAATAAATAATTTGATATATATTCCTCCTCTCGTGATTTCGGTTCTTTATTTTTCTTTTCTTTATGTTTTCAGTTTTTGGTTCCTTTTCCTTATGGTTTTATTGTCTCTTAAGTTCATTTCCTTGAAGCTTGATGATGTTGTTCAATAACCATTTAGTTTCCTTGAAAACTTGGTTCAAGAACTCTAAAACTTACTTTGTTTCGTTGAGATAAATGTTGGGTTGAGTTTATATTCCTCTAAAAGTCTTGCTTGAGCTCTAAGTTAAGATGAAAAGAACTTGTATCCATATTTATCTTTATGTCATCACTAAACTCTCAAGATAAAAGAATGAACTTGCATCTTCATGTTTATGTTTATGTTCTCACTAAAATTTCTAACATAATAAAGGACTTGCATAGCATATTTATTTTATGCTCTTACCTCCTAATAAAGACTAAAACAAAGTGCATTGCATATTTATGTTTATGTCGATCACTTAAAAGATTTAGAGCTCATGGACTTGCCCATTATTATCTTAAACAAAGTTTGGAAATGAGTGTGTTTCACTCACATGAATTCGGCCATGTGATGATGATGAACTTAGAGTAAGATTCATCTAGTCATAAGTGCTAAAACCTATGTTTCATGGTTTTTACAAAGTTTAGATGATCTCAAGAAATGCTTTGAGCAAAGTTTTATGATTTAAATTCTTCTTGAGATTAGTTTGATATAGCTACTGCCCTTAGGTGCTTTATGATGGTTTTTGATGAAATAAAATGTTTCGTAAGGAGTTTTATAAGTTTTGAAAAGGTTCCAAGAGAAACTAGCAATTTATGTGCTTTATAAATGAAGTTCTATGCATTATTTGATGGAGATGTTTTTAGTTCTGCCATGCTTGGTTACTCACTGTATGATGCTGCTTCTATGATGATAAAATGAGTATGTTCATGTACATTTGATGTTAGAATTAATTTGAGAAAGTTAAGACAAGTTAATAACTAGAAAGGAATTAAAATGAGACTTTTAGATCCCTTAGAAAATAAATTTTCTGGATTATGTCCAGCAAGGGTAAAATTAGTAAATGATGGTTTATAATTAGTTTAAATGTATAGGAACTACTCGTAATTGGTTTAGGAATTGATCTTGGTGCCTTAGAAGCAAACCGAACTTAGAAAGGGTCAAAGTTGTGACTCCTAGGTACCCGTAAAGTATAAACTATGGATTCTGCACTAATGGACTTTAGAATAAGCTATGATCATAATAATTAGCAAGAATAATTATTTTTGAGCCTATAGGTGCATAAAATATTGAGATTGGATGATTAGAGAACTTAGGTTTCAAGTTTGAGGCTTTAAGGGTCAAGCATACGACACCTTAGGCTCCTTAATAAAGTAAGCTTATTTATGCAAGTATGATGTGATGATAAATGATATGATGAGTGTTTCATTGAGATGTTATGTCTATCATGTTCATGAAAGTTGAATGAGAAATGCACATGTGTTATGAGATTCGTGACATAAAGTTAGTTTGAAGGAAATTCGGTGTACAGCTGTTATGCTGCCAAATTTCCTTCAAAACTAAAAGGACCTGAGAATGTTTTTGAAGAAACAAATGAGATTTAAACCCTAGGTGACACCGGTTCGGCCGAGCACCCCCAGGAGATTTTTTTTTATGTGATGTAGCACCGAGACATACTTCTCCCGCTCTGGTGGGGAGGAGGCAAATCCGTGAAGGTATGAGTGGATGCAGCCTACCAAAGCGGACAATTCGTTGTGCACTAGATGCCAGTAGAGCGTTTCAAAGAAGGAAATAATCCTAAGAGAGGTGATCCTTAAGCCCCCTAGCTCGTACTCTAGTAGTCAGGATTATATTTATGTTTCGCTTATCTAGATGATAAGTAAGAACTAGTGACGACTAGTTAAGGTATGAGCTCATAACCTAGATGATGTTTAGGGTGGCCCTTTAATGCTAAAGCATGATGTTCTAAGTCACAATGTTGAGGACAGTTCCACTTGAAAGTTACATGCCACTTTATGCCACTTCTATGCTTCTTGATGTTATGCTTGGTTAAGTTGTTTTGTTTAAGGTATTACCATGCATTCATGCTTGATATATTGCATTCATGACATTAAGATACATTCTAAAAGGAACGAACCTTGGATAATCTAGTTTTATAAACCTAACGAATGAATTTATATGTATGCTCATCTTTTAATAATAAACCCAAGGTTCTTGAAGATGTGAACGATGTAACCCTAGATAGGAGATCCCTACTGAGTTTCTTTAGCAAGATTCTAACTCTTTTTTCTTTCTCTCTTCCTTCCTGTCACATCTTCAGAGCTCGATGGCGACCTTCATCCTGTTCATTGACACGCTAGTCTGGGAGGTGCATTACGACCTGGATCACCGCTCCTATCACTTCGAGGGTCGATGCGTCGTATGCATTTTTGTGTATATGGGACGATTTTTTGCTTACCATGTGTCCAACTATTGTTTCACTCTTACTGCTCCCTATGGCAATAATGATTTGATCTTCAAATGCACTCGCCCCTGCGAAGAGCAGACTCGTCGTGCTTGATCATCTGCCTCAGCTGTACGTGATTACCCCGAGTATGTCCCCCGCTCACAGTGATCAGAGACTGATCCATCCAAGGACTCCCCGACACATATCTATTCGAAAGGCTCTGCTCCTGCGGTCCCGACGGACACTGGTGGTCGTAGCAAGGATACGGTGACTCAGCCCCATTGAGTCCGGTGACCGGAGATGCGTCCACGCTGTGGAGGCCATACCCTACCCCCGTTCCTCTTGTTCACCTCCGAGGAGCTCACACAGTTTCTAGGGTACATACCTCCATCGCCCGAGGGTTCTCACCACCAGTAGACCTTGTTGGAGGGCTATTTGAGTGCTCGAGCCATCACGAGAGTTTTTCCCCTTTGCAGTATCTTCTGGTAGGGGTATTCTAGTTTAGCACTCCTAGCTTCAGCAGGAGGGTAGTATAGTGAGTTTTTGCTCTTCGTCATACTATGTAGTTTACTGCCTTTGTATTTTCCTATTATTTCCTTGTATTAAAAGTTTAGCCCGATTCTATAAGAATGTGATGATATGTATCTTTAACTATGATATTAATGAAGTATCTCCTTGGTGTGTTATTGACTGTTCATCCGTTATGTGTTCTTCTATTTTGTGTTCATTCCTTAGGAATTGCAATGTATGTTTAGTTCACGATTATTTCTAAACGTGGCTCTCACTTTGCTTTTATATTTCAAAAAAAATTTACTGTATCTTCCGCTAAGTATTTTAATAAAAGAATGAGACTAAGAAGTAATAACCTAATGATTAACCTAAATATGTTCTAGAGTATTGGGTTAAAAATTAGGATGTTACAATATGAATGCAGCTATTAGCTATTGGAGCAAATTGGAACAAGGAATGACTTACAAGAAGAATTTAAATGTGATGGAAGCTTTGATATATACCCCTTGATGGATTGAATGAGGTAATGAAAGATGCATGCTATGTACAAAGTGATGAATTTGTTTCATCTTAGAGAATTTTAGGAGTAGAATATCATAGGGAATGTATATTGAATATAAGTCCATAATATTATTAGTTATAGATGATTATTCTTATATATATTTTTCCATATGCATTATGTAATTACTTGTCTTAACAATGTAGAATAAATGATCAGCTGGTTAACAATGCATAAACAACTATGAAATTTGTTTACTACTAAATTGAAGGCTGTGAAGATTGGAAAAAATTAGAACTATTTTAGTTTTTTTATTTTTTATTTCGGGAGAACTACTATTTCATCCCTAAAAGGATTATTTTGTTGATAAAATAGCTCTCAAAAGAAACTACATTTGCCTTTAACCCTCAAAAGATCTACCTTCTTTAACAAATTTATGTAAAAGGTAAATTGACCTTCATCTTTGTTAGCATAAGTGATTATGTTTTTTGTCAAGTTTACACTATAGAACCATTACTTTAATCCCAAAAGATCATATCTGACGCGAGTTGTCGTGACTCATGACAAATTAAAAAGAGTTTAAAATACTAAATCACACCAAAAATGTAGACAGGGTGCGATCCAGGTCGTCTCACGTGGAAGCAATGTGATTGATTCTAAAGAAATTGGGGGTTTTTAGAATTATTGGAAAATAAATTAATTTGAGAAAAATTATGATGCAAAAATTACCTATACAGAGATTCCTTCAGATCAACAATTGTTCTATCACAGGTTCAAAAAAATAAATTCATGGTGGTACCTACCTATGTAAATTGTGCTATCGCATAATCGACGATGCAATTCTACTCAACAGTCATACGAACGTAATTCTGCTAAGGATTCAACTAACACAAGAACTAATGATCACAATCATGACCTTATAAACCTATGTTAATTTAGTTATCAATTGCAGTGGCCTAAATCCTAACGGAGTTAATTCCGACCCCTTACCAAATGGAATTAATCAAATCAATTGATCTGATTCCCCAAAAGATGTTCAAACTATGCAAACTATGCAAACAAACGAATACAAAATCAGCAACTTTTAAAACATAATCGCAACAATCATCGTAATAATATTTAAAAGAGAAAACAACAGGGATGAAAAACCAACCACGAATTGAATTTAAAACTGGGAACCTCAAGAACAATTATGATCTTCAGTTGTCTTTGTGTGCGGTAAAAAATTTACTCCTCTATAAGAAGAGTATTACAAATGTAGAATGATGAAAATTGTAAATTATAGTCCAGAATTTCAAATAAAAAATTAACTAAGAACCCTAGCCTAGAGAGAGAGTGAGGGAGAGAGAGAGTTTCTCCAAGACTAAAACTAGGTTACTGACTAATGAAAAAAATATAGAGAATGGAGTTTTATTTTTAAAAAGTCGAGATAGCCACCAGAACATCAACGAACACGGGAATTTTTAAACCTAGTTATGACCACTATAGCGGTGTTTGACCGCTATAGCGGTCTTAGCTTTTGCTCGCATATGCTGCTGCCTTGCTTTTCCTCTGGTGACCGCTATAGTGGTGTTTAACCGCTATAGCGGTCTTGGCAATGTTGGTCTGTGTCAAATTTATGTTATCAAAGCTCCTGAGCCATTTTTCTTGATTTGGTACCCAATGGGAATTCCTATTACTCACAAATGCTCAAACAAAAAGGATTAGAAGCACAAGTAATTTTCAAAAATCATTCAAATTAGTGCTAATAATCATTGAATTACTTAATAATGCAAGATGAGGACAAAATGCAAACTAACCAATTAAGCATCAATTAACTCTAATTCAATTACAAATAATTCAAAGTTATGATGAAAAATGGGTGCATAAATGCAACCCATCAATATCTTTGAAAGCAAAAAAAAAAGTTCATTTCATGCCAAGTTGACTTTATAAATCGATCTCTTTAACCTTCAAAAGATCATGTCTTTGATAAAATAGTCCTGAAAGAATTACTTTTGTTAATGAAAGTACAAATAAATTGATGTTTGAGTGAATTTGTTAAACATGATGGATCTTTGGAGGGCCATAGCTGAATAAAATTTATTTTCAGGGCTATTTTTGTTAGTAATATGATTTTTCGAGGGGCTAGAATAATGGTTCTACCTAATTTTGTTTTTTCTTTGACCGTGTTAATTTTTTCCAAAAGTTATCATGTTATCTGTGTAATTTTGTACTTAGGTAGTGTTTGCTATTATATTTTGCTATTGATGTACTTTATTTTTCGTTTTTATGATCTTTAGTACTACGATGACATCACTATGTTCTAAAAGTCTATGTTGATTTTGTGACATCACAGTCAATGATTTAATTCCTTAAATATTTGATATTTGGTAGAACATGTTTAAATGTTTATCACATGAAGAAGATGGGGATATGATAATAATGGATCAATTCAAAAAGTTTGATATGATGTCTAACTGAATGAGCTTTACGATGGATTAGGAATTTAGGATATTGGAGGTCGATAAATAAATATGTGGAAGATTCAATATGGAAATTTTGCAATTAACTGGGGGTATAACATTTTCACTTTAGAATCACATGACCATAATCCTTATAGTTGTACAGAGAGTATGATTTCCTATTTGGTGATTGTTTAGATCGTGTAATGAGAAAGACACCTTAAGATTATATTTATATAAGGAATGTTGACCAAGCAATAAGTGTTATGGCTGCAACACCATGTGTCCCTAGGAAGATAACTAAACACCCTTCATTTTCAACATCAAACAATTAAGCCATGGTACATGCATTGTATCATATAATAACAATATTAGCAATAAGGTAATTATTATTATGGGTAATGATATAGCAAATTCTTCAATTAAAGCATACATGGAATGAATCAATAATATTCATAGTTGGTGGCACGATATATTGAATGAGCCTAAATCTTATTTTGTTTGTCGAATCGATGCATTAATTAACTAGTTCATGAGTGTTTTATGTTAATCCATGCAATAATTGTTTAGAGTGCAAACATTTTATTTTGTATTAATTTTTACTTCAAAGATTTAAATTAACATTGTATGCTACACCTAATTTCAAGTATGATAATTTAGCTTACCTCTATTCAACTTATTGTTATATGAGCATAGCAATTATTTTTATTATTTTATATGAATTTCTCTTAAATTGCTCAAGCGAGGTTGCAATTTTCATTATCTATTTGAAGAGATAATTTAAGATGTCAATAAAAATTGAGGTGACTATGTTATTAGTAAAATACTCATCAATTACTTCTCCATTTGGCTACTAATAAGAAAGTAAATACTCACTATGATGATTACATATCATTATTCGATAATTCCTCAAAATTTTATTGGATAACAACTTAGAGGAAATGTGCGAGAGCTCAATTGCCAACTAGGTGCTAGTTGCACCAATTTGGAAGCATCCATGGTCACATATCAAACAAACAGAAGCATCCATTGTCACTTCCAATAGAAGATGCTCAAGGATGGCTTTGGAATTTACGATACAAAAGGTTGAAAAATATAGCCATTATGAAGAATTCAACATGGAGATTTGCAACAAATTGGGCTCAAGCTAGTAGGGTAACCCTCTGTTGCGAGTCCATAACCTTTTTTCTCTCTGTTTTATCTTGTCAACAAGTGCAAGTTGTTTAATTGTGCCAAAAGTTGTTAATTGCTAGTCAGCAATAGGGAATTGATGGAGCTAAAATGTTGGTGTTTCTTCACACACAACAATAGGGAATTGATGGCCTTAAGATCTACAAAAATGAATGAAGTCTTTGACATCAATTGTGGACTTTAAATGTGTTTTATAAACCAATGAGTCAATATAGTTCATATTGTGTTAAACCTACTTTTACATGATAGCAATGCATTGAATTAACATTAAGGTTGAAACATGTGACAGAATAATTAAACTCTTGTTGCTGGTAATTGAAAACTAATTAAGAAATTTTAAGAGAACACCTACCTGGAAACAACCCTATGTTAATAACTACCTTTACATGAAAGATGATGATCTCTGCTTCTTGATAAAAAGAAGTTAATGTAGATATTTGATGAAAAAGTTTGAAAACCCAAAATCTTAATTTGAATGATATGAGTCACACACCTTAATTCTCACCTTCCTTATAATAGGACACTCGTTACTTTATAAATTAAACCTTTCTCGTCATGCATTGTCTCAAAGATGAAAAGCAAACAAAAACTATATAATTACATGTTTACATTCCTAAATCTGACAATTCCTTCAATTAAAAATTTCCTACAAAACTAGTGCTCTAATACAAAGTCTCAAGACGACCATCTTCATACCAAATTTCATGCATGTATAATGTTTAGGTGAAATTTTCCTAGTTTGATGGTTCGTGGGACCAAATCCATTTGGTTACTAAAATAACTGGATAGAATCCAAAAACATGGACTATAAAATTGATGACAACAATCAACATCAAATATAAGCCATAAACTTGGTGGCACACCCTATATGTTTGTCGCCATATTTGCAAAATCCACCGTATGATTTTTTTTTAATGTCACAATTTTTTACAAAACCTATTATTGGATGATAAGCTCATATCATATAGACCATGTCCATAAAATTTCAATTTATTATAAAATTGTTTGTTATTTTTTGTATATATATGTGTGTGTGTGTGTGTGTGTGTGTGTATTTGTGTGTGTGTACGTATGGATGTATGTGAAATAACCACTATGGATGTACATGAAATGACCAGTATAACTTGATTGACTCGGTGGTTTTTTGACAAGAACTGGCGACTCGACAAATTGCCGGTTACAATCTCTAGAAAGGAAAAAAGAAAAGAAAAAATTGGTGTATTGTTGACATTGTAGTTCGAGGAAGAGGGTTATGCATCACCAATTTCCCCTCAAAGTTGGCGCAGCCTATATCACTCATTGTTGAGGGAGTGAGAAAGAGACGTGTGATTAAGCAAGAGAGAGGGACAAGGGTGAGAGAGAGAAAAACTAGTCAATAGACGAAGAAAGCACTGAGAAGAAGACGAAGAAGGGAGGCTGTGTGGCATGCGACTATAGCGTGATTGTGTGTGTAAGCAAAAGAAATGAAAAAACGTTACAAAATTAGGGTTTCAAGACTTTTTAAGTGGTCTTTTTTTTTTGTTGCTAGATTTATTCTTAAATGGACTTGTGGTACTTATAGCCCAATCTCTTTTTAAGATGTCTACCAAGTCTTTTGTTGAGCAAATTCATAGTGGGTTCATGACCCAAAAAATTTATATAGTGGATAAATGATTTGTATTGGATCTTCGTTTTTTATAGACTAAGATTTGAAAAATAAAAATAAAATAATTTTTTATAATTTAAATGTACTAATTATTCATTGGTTATACATTTTTATGCATATTTCTTATGCATATAATTTTTTAAAATATATTAAATACTTAATTATTTATGTTAAGTTATTGTATTTATTTGGATTTTAATATATTTTTACTATTTATTTAATTATGTCCAGTTCAACATGTTCAACTAGTGACTCATCGATTGAACTAATGACCCACTGAATTATTATCTTAACCAAGTTGATCACTGAGTCGAGTATTAAAACTACGAGTGCACCACAAACCTTGAAGATATAAAGGTTCAGATTAAAAAGAATACCTATACAACTATCCATTTGGCGCATTGTCTTAGCTCTCTTCTACACTCCTCTCCACTAAAACTGTGTCCCTCCCTATAGTCTTTTACTGTCACCAACCATCATCCAAGCCGTTGACCACAACAGCTCCACTTCCCCATAATTCGTTGGGTCGTGAAGATTAAGCTCCCAACATGCATTGAGCATGCCAGGGGAAGAGCGTGTGTGTAGAAAATTGTGTAACAAACTAGCATCAACATCATTTAAGTGTTAGATTAGGCTAAGTTATTGTGAAGTTTTTGGACTATGAGAGCAATCATGTGATAGTTATGTGATGTTTAGTAAATATTTTGTTCATTTTACTAATGTAACCTTATTGGATTAGTCTAGAGACATAAATATGTGATTGTTAATATGTTTAATATGGTTAAAAAAAAATTGTTACAACTATTGTAATTTTTTGCTTTTATTTGAACTCAAACAGAGTATGAAGAAAGTAATATTCGATGGTTTTACAGTACCATATGTCTTGTTCTGTTCTATTTTCATGTCCTGCATTCTTCTGCATTTCTTTCATATTTGAGTTCTCATTTTCCAGCCACTAACGTCATCAATTGTGAGTGTTTCATGTGGCCAAACCAACATTTGGCATTAGGGCTCTAGGGATTCTATGGCTATAGAGTTTTTCTTTCAAAAGGTAAGGGTTCATCCATTGTTTTTTTGAGATGGATTCCATGAGTCTCTCTTTACTTATCACACCAAATTTCTTTGGAGACAATTATGATTTTAGGGCAATAAAAATGTAACATTTTTTTAAGGCTAGTGATTTATGGGACATTGTAGAGAAAGGTTTTGATAATAGAAATCATGTTCTTTATAATCCCAAGATCATCTATGTTAAATCATCAAGAAAATTGGAAGACTAGATGCGGAAGCATACCTGAATATCCATAAGAACTGACTAGTATTTGGACATGTGGTTATTGATCTTCTAAGTTAATATGCATCCTTCAGAGATGGCGGCTCTTTTTTTTCTAATGATGGGATGTCAGTAAAAGAGGTGTGCGTATAACTTGCGAACCATAACCTTTTATAACTTTGTAAACCCTATTTTCTAATTCAACCCATCATAAAATTAGTAACTGGGTAAACTTTATAATAGCACAAAATATACAATTATATATACAAGTCAACATACAAATTCTTACAATCTCCCACTTGCACTTACCTATATATATATACACAAATTGTATATTAAACTGTAACTTTATAAGCTCTAAATTTGCCATCATGATCAAAACATCTCCTAACAATCTCGTCCATCAATTATGTCAATATAGGATCAAGATGACTTTCATTACATGTATCGTAACTAAGTCTATCCATGTTCGCATATATCAACACAACCAAATGACACAGATCAAGTATGGATATGTAGCATGGAAATTGCACGTAATGTGATCTAACATGTCTACTTCCAACTAGTTCAACCTTATTCCTTATGAGATCATATGAAATATAGGTCAGAGTGAAAAAACAAAACCAAATACTTTATTTCTGCAGAAAATATCCATAAACTTAAGGTTTGTCTAAATATATGAGCATCCAAATGCACACTCCTACTGACATAAACTATCATATAAAATGATGTCACACCCATATGAGCAACATGCTAATGAAAGATCTTGGGTGTCAATCCATTAGTAAGCAGATCTGCAACCATGGAATTTATCCTAATATGCTCTACAAATACTTTTATAACTCTGTACTCCTCTTAATCTATATGGCTACAACATTTTATCAAAAATAACATAAGTGGTCTTTCAATTTCATCTATAATTAATAGCCTTGTGAGAAAATTTTGCAGCCATATTGTATGATTGGATATCTCATAATAAGCTTTAAACACAATTACTTTACTGGAAAAACAACGAGTGTCTGCTTAGCACTCCTTCAAATATTACTTTTCCAACACATATATAATATTCACTTACAGTGGATCTATAATTACCTTTGTATCTGGCAAAGTCGGAGTCTGAATATCCAATGATATCTTATCTTATTCGACTTCTCACATGTGAACATGTGATATTTTTTTCTTCGAAGATAATATAAGATCCATTTGCCTGCTATCCAATGATCCATTACCGTATTACCGAAATATCTGCCTAACATCCCAACAATGTACATAGTATCCAAATATGCACAAAATTGAGCACATATTATAATTCCCATTGCGGAAGCATAACAAATCTTCTATATTTCTTTAATTTCAAAAAATACTTTAAGGGTGTTGATTAAAACTGAACATATCTCCTTTAGTAACAAGGGTGTATCATGATTTGCAATCATGTATGCCAATTTTCTTAAGTACCTTATTAACACAGCTCTTCTATGATGATCCAAGAATACATCAAGAGCAATCTCGATGCATCTAAATCCCTAATATAAAAGAGATGTCCCCTAGATTTTTATTTTAAATTGTTCTCGTATAGATTTCTTATATAAACTAAATCATAATTAGCAAGTAGTATGCCATTAACACATAAAATCAAATAATAAATGTACTCCCACTAAACTTTGGCACATACAATAATTAACCTTATCAATCTCAAAACCAAACAAGATAATAATTGGATGAAATTCGTAATACTATTGATAGGAATTTGTTTAAGCTCATAAATGGATTACTTTAATTTGCAAATCAAACTCTTTACATCTCTCAATATAAAGTTTTCTGATAATACCATAAAAATTGTCTCATCAATGTCACCATTGAGAAACACAATCTTAACATCCATCTTATGTAACTTGGATCAAAATAATCAGCAAATGTCATTATTGTCGTAAGAGAGTCTTTCTAGAAAATCAAAGAGAAAGTATCTTCTTAATTCATGCCTTCCTTTTGAGTGAAATCATTTGCAACAAGACATGCCTTCTATTTCTCCACATTATCCTCAAATCTTTATTGATTTTAAATATTTATTTGCAACCAATTCAAACCTTCAAGTAATGGGACGAGTTCCCAAATGTTATTGCCTTTCATGGACTAAATGTATTCACTTATAGTATCAATCCACAACTGAAAATTAGTACTTTTATGGTATGATGGAAATTGATTGGATCATCTTTCAACAATCTACGATCTTTCTTGCATTCTTGGAGAAGTATGAAATAATGATCAGAAGCCACACTTCTCTTTTCTTTAGTCGATCTCTTTAGTGGCATTTCTTCTTGAGGTTATTGAGTTTGTTTTTATAAATACCTTATTGATCTTTCTTGGGAAAATTTTCAATATTATTTCTAACCTTATTTCTTCCCCAAATTCAATATCCTCAAAGAACTAACATTCCTATCTCAAATATTGGTCTCATTGTGGGATCATAAAACTTATACCCCTAAAACCATACAAACTATCCAAACTAAGTAGCCACTGACCATTTCCTAAGTCTAGTTTCTTTTCAATTGGCCAATAAAGTCTTGCCTCAATTGGACAACTCCAAATGTGTAAATTCTTTATATTGAAAATTTTTCCAATCCATAATTCATAAGGAGTTTTGGTCACTACTTTTATTGGAACTTAAGGATATTAGCTGCAACTGTTAATGCTTCTTCCTAGAGTGATATTGGTAGGATAGTATGATTGATCATACTTCTTATTATATTTATTAATGTTCTATTTCATCTCTAATAAACACCATTCCAAGGATATGGCAAATGAATTTGGACATTGTTTACACGATCCATCATACCTCCCATAGCATTAACTACCATGGTAAAATTTGATAACCTTAATGTCTTTACCTTGATTCTTAATATAATCTTTAAAACACCTTAAACATGTCCAATGATTCAAACTTCTCATAAATGAGATAAGGTATCTATAACTTAAAGATCAACTATGAACAAGAAAAATATTGTTGATGATTCCACGAAACCGTATGGAATAATCCATAAATGACCATATAATTTCAAAGGAGTTTGAAAATCTACTGATACCGAATCCCTTTGTGATTGTTTGTTTCTCTTTAATACACATTCATCTGGATAGTAGAACCATAATCTATCCACTAAACGTGCCAAAAATTAACCATAAAACAAACAAAAATAAGAAATATATATTTCTTAAAATGCCAAAAGTTATATTTGGCACAATTATTCTTTATAAGTCCAATAATCCAACAAAAGTTATAGGTAAATTCCTCATTTATTCTTGTTGCTGTTTCTTCCTATATGAACTACTTGTAGCTTTGTCCATTTTTTTCATACTTTGTCCTTAAAGGTACTTGCCAACGAACACTTTTAATATTTTTCTCACTTTCACACATTTCTTCTTCTGACACATACAATTAAAAAAAAAGCTCATTAAGAGATCATTTGTCCTTTTGGTAATTATAATTGACCCAAGACTAAATAAATTGTGTCAAAAGAAAAATAAAACTAAATGCATGAACATATCACGAAATAGCTCTAACTTTAATGCCTTTAATTTTAAAGCAAGATGAGATATCTCCATGATATACTCCCATAGATTTTATTTTATTTTCTTTATGCTTTACAAATAAATAAAAATAAAAAATAAAAAAAGTTTGACAAAACCATACTTATTCTAGGATTATTGCTTTTAACAAAAGGTCCCCTTTTTATTTAAAAATAAAAATAAAAATTTCCTAAGAAATTTCTTGATATTGAATACCTTTTCGAACATATTGCCCTTGAATGTTTCTGAAACTTTATGCTTCATGGTTATAAGACTCATGCAATTTGAACAACTTCCTTTCTCAAAATCATCTTTTATTTTCATAGTCCTTAAGCGCAGTAGGTTGTTCAATCCTTAGTGCACGGTCCATGCCCAAGTAGTCAAGAACGATCATTATGTTCTCTTTGCAGTCCTTTAAAGTTGTTCCTTAATATAGGAACAAACTAATATTGGTAGCTATAACATAAGCATTTATAATATTAAAATTAGAACAAAACAACATACTCACATGAATTCAAATAAACTCAAATAATGGTAGGGCTCATCACAAGATACCTAGCACAACATTAATATTTAGTCTTTGGATAGAAATATCAACTTGTAGGTGGTACTCTCAATGTAGTCACGAGTATTGATAGTAAATCCTGTCAAATAACAAAACTATCTTTGGACCGATTTATTGCCCACATGGAACCTAATAACCATTACATACTCATGAACACAATTGTGCATATAATTCGGCCAGATATAGATCTTCATTTGGGCCAGTCAATATCCGTATAAATTATATGTGTAGTAATCAAATGTTGATAATAAATCTTGTTAAACAATAAGCCTGTCTTTGGACCCGCTTATTATTCACATGGAACCTAACAATCACCACATACTGATTACCACAGGTGTGTACATGTAATTCGATCAAATATTGATTTTCCTTTAGCCCAATCAATATTCGCAGGAACAACATACTCACAATCATCCTTATGTTCCAAAATAAATTGACTTAGATAAAATAGGCTACTTTGGCAGCATGTTGTTTCAGTCAATTGATTTCAAAACCCATAGAATTGTTACCCAAATTCTATATGTAGCAAGAATTGAAACGTACATATGTTCTTAATAGAATTACAATAAAGAAAAAGGTAATGTACTCCATAAAAAGAATACATATGTAGCACTCCAAATATCAATAAGACAAATCCTTATTTATATATGAACAAATAATTAAATCTTTTACTTCACCCATCACCATGCCAAAAGAAATGCCAAAAGAAAAGCCAAACAAAGGTGCAACACATATGCCAAACAAAAGTTATTTAGCTTTTACTTTTAACCCTAAATCGAAATCCAAAGATCAACAAAATGGGAGTCAATTATTTCTCAATGATTTAATCATGGACTGCTTTGATACCACTTGTTAGAAATCATGTTTTTTTTATAATCCCAAGACCACCCATGTTAAATCGTTAAGAAAATTGAAGACTAGATACGGAAGCGTACTTAAACATCCATAGGAACTTACTGGTATTTGGATATGTGGTTATTGATCTTCTAAGTTAATATGCATCATTCAGAGATGGTGGCTCTCCCATTTCTAATGATGGGATATCAGTAAAAAAGGCATGCATATAACTTGGGGACCATAACCTTTTATAACTTTGTAAACCCTAGTTTCTAATTTAGCCTATCATAAAATTAGTAACTAGGTAATCATGGTATTTACACATGATAAGCCCACACTAAACAAGATGATTTAAGCCCATTAACTTATCTTTATCGGATCATTTTAATTTGGGCTAAACTTTATAATAGCATACAATATACAATTATTTATACAAGTCCACATACAGATTCTTACATTTGAAGCTCCAGCAGCAGATGCACAACTAAGAAGCAACAAAGAACTTCAAATGAAAATTTTTCCAAAGATGCAAAACCTCTCTTCATTCTCCAATTTGTAGTCTCAGATAAAAATTTTCCAAGCATCATGAATGTGACTATAGCCAAGGACTTTTATTGCAGCTACTATAAATTTTTGCTATTGTTTGAACTAGAATAGAGTATGAAGAAAGTGGTGTTTGATGGTTTTATAGCACTATATGTCTTGTTCTTTCTCTGTTTTCATATCCTGCATTTTTCTACATTTCTTTCATATTTGAGCTCTCATTTTCTAGCCACAAAATAATCAATATTCAATGTACCATGTTCCATGTGCCCAAACCAACATTTGATATCAGAGTTCTAAGGATTCTACGGGCTATGGAGCTTTTCTTTCAAAAAGTAAGGGTTCATCCGTTATTTTTAGAAGATGGTTTCCATAAGTTTCTCTCTACCCACTGCACATAATTTCTTTGGAGACAATAATGATTTTTGAGCAATAAAAATTCAATGTTTCTTGAGGGCTAGTGATTTATGAGACATTGTAGAGAAAGATTTTGAAGCTCCAATAGCAAATGATCAACTAACCGAAGAGCAACAAAGAGCCTCAAGTGAAAATTCTTCTAAAGATGAAAAGGCTCTTTTCATTCTCCATTTTACAGTTTCAGATAAATTTTTTCCAAGAATCATGAATGCCATTATAGCTAACGAAGGTTAGACTATTTTGCAGTAGGAGAATCAAGGCACAAAAAAGGTGAAACTCATCAAACTTCAAACTTTGAGAAGAGATTTTGTGAATATAAATATGTCTAGTTCTGATTCTATTAAACATTTCTCTGCTAAAATGTTAGAAATTACTATCCAGATGAAGTTATATAGGGATAAAATTTCTAATAAGGAAATTGTTGAAAATATATTGATTTCCTTGCTTGCTAAATTTGATCCCATAGTCACTTCCATAGAATAATTTAGAGATATTAGTATAATGTCAATGACTAGGTTAGTTGGTGCTCTAGAAGCAGATGAGCAAACATATGAACAAAGAATAAATATGTGAAATGAAAGTTCTATTGAAAGGGCATTTCAATCTAAACATAAACAAAAATTTCCTTATTATAAAGGAAAGAAAAAGATGAATGGAGATAAAAATTTAGAATCTATTAAAAAATGTTTTTAAGCTTTAAAGAACCTGAAAGTAAGGGAAAATTTGCTCCATGTGGCATATGTAAAAGAACTAATCATTTAGACAAGGATTGTTTGTATAAAGAAAAACCTCAAATGTAATGTCATTTTTTCAAACAATTTGGCCATGTTGAGAAGTTTTACAGGTTGAACAAGGTCAAAGCCCTTCAATTTCCAAGCCAAATCAGCAAGCAAATGTTTCTGAGAGCAAAGAATGTGATGATCATTTATTTGTGGCTGCCTTGTCTTCTAGTTTTGATAGCAACGATTGATAGTGCTTGTACTAACCACATGACTCATAACTCTAAGCTCTTCAAGGAGCTTGATACTTCAGTAAATGTTTCTATTAGAATAGGGAATGGTGCCATTGTTAAACATGCAGGGAGAGGTGCAATTTCAGTTCCAACAAAGAAAGGTATGAAGCTTATTAGAAATGTAATGTTTTGCTTGTGCCTAAACTTGATTAGAATTTATTAAGTGTCCTCAAATGGATTCTCATGGATATTCTCTTATTTTTTAGAATAATAGCTACACTATTTGTGGTCCTGCTAAAAGGGTAATTGTTAGTGTTCCTATGGGTAACAAAAGTTTTTCTTTTATGTGGTAACATTTATGTGATGCTCTAAAAGCTAGAGTTGATGAGACTTGGCTTTGGCATAAAAGATATGGTCATTACCATCTTAATGAATTGAAGTATCTTTATAATAAACAAATGGTGAGAAATCTACCTCCCATTCAAGTATGTGATGATGTATGTGATGCTTGTCAACTTGGCAAGTTGAATAGATAGCCTTTTCTAGTTAGGAAAGCATAGAGAGCAAAAGAAAAGCTTGAACTAGTTCACATAGATTTGTGTGGTCTGTGAGGAAACTCTTTCTTAGTGAGAATAAGTATTTTATCTTGTTTATTGATGATTTTACTATATTGACATGAGTCTATTTCCTTAGACAAAAATCTAATGTGTTTCATGTTTTCAAGAAGTTTAAGATGTTAGTTAAAACTTAAAGTGGTTGTAAGATTAAAATTTTAATATCTGATCGAAGCAAGAAATATATTTCCATAGAATTTAACCAATTTTGTAAAGATGAAGGCCTGCAACACCAACTCACTATTGGTTATTATCTTGGACAAAATGATGTTTGTGAGAAAATAAATAGAATATTCATGGAGATGGCAAGAAGCATGATGGCTGGAAAAAAAAATCTACCTAAAACATTCTGGGTAGAGGTTATTAACACAGTTGTTTATTTGCTTAATAGGCTACCTACAAGAACAGTAAATGGCAAGACTCCTTTAGAAGTATGGAGAAATCATAAGCCTTCGGTCAAGCACTTGAGGGTGTTTGGTTCTATTTGCTATGTTCATGTGCCAGCTGAGAGAAGACATAAGTTGGAGATGAAAACTGAGAAAGGTATTTTTCTTGGCTATAGCACTCAATCTAAAGGCTATAGAATTTTCAATTTAAGGTCTAAAAAATTTATTGTCAACCATGATGTGAAATTTGATGAGGCTAGTTCATGGAATTAGGAGGAGTCCAAGATTGAGACATGACCAATTGTTATCCTTCAACATGATCCCTTATAGCCACTACATGATGAAGATCATATTTCTAATTACGGAGACTCAAGTGATTCAAATTTATATTCTGAAGAAACTATTCCTTATTCAGGCTTATCTAGCTCAAGTCCTTCATCTCGAAGAGATCATCATTCTTTTTCTTCACTTGCGTCACCAATAAGAAAACCAAGAACTCCTGTTGATGTTTATGAAAGGTGTAACCTTGCTGTTCTTGAACTAGAAAATTTTGAGACTCAAAATATGAAGAATGGAATTTAGTAATAGAGTAGGAGATTAAAATGAATGAAAGAATTATATATGGAAGCTAGTTAAAAAGCCAAATCATAGAACGGTAATTGGATTGAAATGGGCCTATAAGACCAAATTCAATTCTAATGGTTCTATAAATAAACACAAGGTCAGATTGGTTGTCAGAGGTTTTGCCCAATAAGTTGGCATTGATTGCACAAATACATTTGCTCCTGTTGCATGACATGACACCATCAGAATACTCATTGCTTAGAAGCTCAAAGAAACTAGATATTTGCCAGTTAGATGTCAAATCTTCCTTCTTGAATGGAGTGTAAAAGGAGGATATTTATGTTGAGCAGCCTGCTAGTTTTCTTGTAAAAGGAAAAGAAGATTATGTTTATAAGCTGAAAAGGCCTTGCATGGCCTCAAATAAGCACCTAGAGCTTGGTACGGCAAGATTGATTCATAGTTCACTGATAATGGATTTAGGAGGAGCATGAGTGAGCTAACACTTTATGTGAAGACTTACTCATACTCTAATATTATCATTCTTTCTCCTTATGTTGATAATTTATTAGAAGTAATGTGCAGCTCATTAATGCTTTTAAGAAGCAAATGAGAAGTGTTTTCGAGATGATAGATCTTGGCATCATGATTTATTTTTTAGGAATGTAGGTCCATCAATCTAGAGAAGGGAATTTGATTTCCTAAAAGAAGTATGCAGGGGAGATTCTTAAAAAATTTAGAATGCAACATTGCAAATTAGTTGGAACACCCTTCCCCATTAATGAAAAGCTATCCAAGTATGATGGTTATGATAAAATTGATGAAAAGAAATTTAGAAGTTTAGTTGGTAGCTTGTTGTGGTTAATAGCAAATAAACCATATTTAATGTATGTTGCCAGCTTGCTGTCAAAATTTATGAATGCTCCAAGTCAAGCACACTATGGAGTTGCTAAAAGGGTGCTAAGATACATTATAGGGACTGTTGACTTTGGAGTATGGTTTTAGCCATGTAAAAATAAGGATTTGGTGGGATTTGTGGATAGTGATTAGGTTGGCTCTGCTGATGATATGAGGAGCACAACTAGCTATGCATTGTCTCTTGGATTTGGTGTTTTCTCATGGAATTCCAAGAAATAATCTGTTGTGGCACAGTCTTCTGCAAAAGATAAATTCATTATAGACTTTAGTGGTGTAAATCAAGCAATTTGGTTGAGAAAAGTTCTCAAAGATTTAGGATAAAGATAGTAGCAAGCTATTGTCATAAATTGTGACAACAAATCTTCTATTTCTACGGTGAAAAACCAAATTAATCATGGAAGGACCAAACACGTGACGATCAAGTATTGCTTTGTTAGAGATGCTGAAAAGGAGAAAGAAGTCTCACTTGTTTACTGCCCTACAAAGTATAATATTGTTGATATGTTCACCAAATCACTTCCAAGAGAAAGATTTGAGTTCCTAAGATCTCTAATTGGAATGTTTAGCAAAAACATCAAGGAGGAGAATGTTAGATTGGGCTAAGTTATTGTGATGTTTTTTGCCCATGAGAGTAGTCATGTGATAGTTATAAATATTTTGCCCATTTTTCTAATTTAACCTTATTGGATTAGTCTAGAAATATGAATATGTGACTATTAATATGTATAATATGGACAAAAAATTTTTGTTGCAGCTGCTATAATTTTTTGTTGTTATTTGAACTAAAATAGAGTATGAAGAAAGTGATGTTCAATGGTTTTACAACACCATATATCTTGCTCTTGCTCTATTTTCATGTCTTGCATTTTTCTATATTTCTTTCAGATTTGAGCTCTCATTTCCTAACCACTAACATCATCAATAGTGATTGTTTCATGTGCCCAAACCAACACTAAAATTGAGAATGTTGCAACATCTCTTGGCTTCAACCCATGGCTCTTTGTTAGCATTGATTTCACAATTGCAATAGTCACATTAAAGGTTATGTCTATTAGTAGCACACAGTTTGTTTGAGGTGAAACATAATCATAGATAAAATTGTGCAACTACTTAAGCTTCTAAAGAAAACATTGCTAGGTTGTTGTTTAGTAATAGCAGAAGGGAGATGATTGAAAATTGTGGCCTTTAGGAATGAGGGTAGTACGGGAGAGATTGAGAAAAAAATAAGAAATTTTATAATGTATCACATAAAGTTAAGAGTATCAATCCATCATTATATCTTGTCCACTAGTTCACTTGGTTTGTAGTATACTGACCTAGTACACTAGTCTAGTGCATTATAGGCACCACAATTTAAAATAAAAAAATATTATTCCAACATCCAAAAGTAGGTGTCCAAATGGGACACTCACTCTATCACTATTGGATGTGATGGTAGCCCCAACTTTCTCCACCCATCCTTCACATCCAAAAGAGATGGAGTAGGTGTCAAAACTAGATACTCACTTTTGGGTGTCAAAATAGCAATGCTCATTTAAAATTACCTATTCCCATTATTTGCAAGCTACAATCTTTTCTCATACTCGTCCTATTATTGGTACTACTAGAAGTTGGGTAAAATTACGATAGAAAATTAGCAGGTACAATTAAAATTATTCAGAATTATAAGGCTACTTAAAATTACCTTCTCTCAAAGTTGTTTTCTCAAATGAGGGGCTACTCATATGAAGCTTTAAAAATAGCTCATTTCATTAAGCTCTTACATGGCTTTGTACATCTAGTGATACCTGCTATGTTTACTATACTAGGCATGTTTTATGGAGCATCCTATGAAATTTGGTGCATCATGCACCAACATTCTCAACCTCAAACAACAAAATCATCTTACACTAAAAAAGAAAAATCATAAAAAACAAGACCAAGCACCACCACCACCATCATCCATTGTCATCTTCGGTTCAAATTTATATACTCAACTCCATGCTTCTCAAAGAAACCTCTGGCAAGAGACACCAAGTCGAGTCCCTCTTCGATGCCAAACATGACCTTCGGTCCAAGCTCAACACTTATACCATAGAACTACATTATCCTTGATGGGGTGATGACAAAAACAAGGCCTTGATGATGGAATGACATGTACTCTCGTCTTTGCGGAGAACCAGATGAGCAAACCATTGCTTCGCTTTGACAAGCAAGTTGTGGAGTGAAAAGACATGGGCACATTAGTTTAGAGAGGGATCATAATGTCATCATTTTGAAGCATGAGGTTAGGGAACTCATGGTGTGAGTGGAGAACGAGAGGGTTTAGCTAGGATAGATTTGGGAAATAATGTGTTGTTAGTGAGGCTGATCAGGTTGGGAGAGAATGGTTTGGAAGGTGAGAAAAGAGAGGAGGTTAGGTTGAACATTGCTATTTGAACACCTAAACCTCACTCCATTACTTTTAGATGTGATAGATGATCAAGAAAGCCAGGGTCACCATCACATTCAATGGTGATAGAGTGGTGTGTTCGAATTAGACACCTACTTTTAGGTGTTAGAATAATATTTTTGGGTTAAGGAAGAAGTGAAGAGAGAGGGTGAGGAACTAGGATGAACATTGCCAATTTTATTTATTTATTTATTTATGTTGTTTATTCCAATTTTTTAACTTATAACTAAAACAAAGCAATATGATTTTCTGGGGAAAATGGGGTGAAAGCTTGATTTGGGTGAAGAGGAGGAATGGAACTTGTTTCTAATGATGGACATTGGGGACGAAAACAAACTTTTAGTATGGTTCATGTGGTATTAGTGCATTGCTAAACTATCATTTTTTGTCCATCCTTTTGAGGGGCGGTGCATGATACACTAAACTTCATAGGACGCACCATGAAACATGTTAGACATAGTGAACACTATAATTGTCATTGGGTAATGAGGAAATGGAGGATTTGAAGGAATCACGATTGAATTTTTTTTTTCCTTTTAAAGAATCCAATGGAACATTTAGGAGATGGTGAAGACTATGGTATACCAGATGAAGTGTGGTGTACTATACATCTGGTGTTTAGCCATACTTTACAAATGTGGCTAAGTTCATTGTAAGTGTATTGACTAAATTTATCACACTTTGTAAATGTGACTAAATGTTTGATATTTGGTATACCACACTTCATTTGATATACCATAGATAAAATCATAGGGGATATACATACATAACAAACTACTTGCAAAATGAAAGATAAAGAATCCAAAACTATGAGGTAGGGACATAGTGAAAAACCTGTTAAACCATGTTGGACTCAAAGACAATATTGACCCTTTGGCAAAACAGCCAACACACTTGTCAAAGCCTTGAAGACATATCCTATTGTACTACATCTTTCTATCTCTAAAGCTCTTGATGCCTCATCAACACAGTTTTGACATGGACGGACATGCAAGATGACCAACTCAATAGGTCATCAAAGTAGATGGTTTGTGTCTTTTCTTTTCTTTTTCCTATTGGAGTTTACGTCTATTTTATCTCACCTTTAATTTCTATTGTTTATTTTTAATGTTTAATGGATAAGGACTTATGTAGAATTTTTCTCCATCATGACTAAAGTATGCTCTTTCTTTTGTGAATCAATTCTTATTTGGGTTGCTTTGAAACGGTAGGTTCTGTGACCATTGACATACCTTATTTTTATTGTTCTTTTGTTGGATAAAAACTTTTATAGACTATTTTAAGCTCTTGTAAGTCTTTTTAGTTAATTCTTATAAGCTATTTTTTAGTGGTAGTTGTCATTTAGTTTGTTGGTTTTTTATCATAATATATTATTTTAAATGTTTTACTATATTAACATATGGCGACCATGTCATATTCTATATTTATTAAAATTTGTAGTAAACACCAAACTCAATCATTCAAGAATATTGCACTGGACAATTTGACCCCCCAAGAAAACAAACCTCTCCTATAGTCGCTCAAGAATTGAAACGTTAAACAGGTTAGTCCCTTTCTAAAATATATCTATTAAAGCTTAATAGGATGACAAGCGTAGTATGTTAATTCAATGATGCGGCACGTCATGTTACACGTGAGAATCACACTCATACTCCATTAGAAATACAACTTGTTTCAATGTTTACTTTTTTTTCCTCAAAACTTAGAACAACATGATTCAAGGGGAGTGATTTCTTGAATACGGGAAGTGATTTCTTGAATCCTTCCAAAATGATGTCGTTTGCATGTTAATTTGTCAGTTCATATGATGCATCAATATGGAAATGCACAATGTGCATCATTCCATTAATGGAGACTTGACAGGGAGACTAACTTAATGAGACTTAATGAGGGGGCTAACTTATCATATGTTTCAATTTTTGAGAGACTACGGACATGGCTTGATTTCTTAGAGGACCATATTGTCAGGCGTATTATTCTTTAAAGGTTACTTTAAAATTTGATAAGTGTCTTGGAGACTTTTGATATGAAAATATACGGATCAAACATAATACAATTTTAAGCCAGCTTCGATTTTAAATTAATATGTATTAAAAGAGTTTTGCTATTTCAACACCCTAAAAGTGAGTGTCTATTGGAACACTCACTTTATCATCATTAAATGTGATGATAATTTCTACTTATCTCATTTATCCATCATATCTAATAATGATAAAGTGAGTGTCTCAATGGACACCTATTTTTTTATATTAAAATGGCAAAACTCGTATTAAAAAATAAAA
This sequence comes from Dalbergia cultrata, assembly GCA_031216105.1. Taxonomy (NCBI): domain Eukaryota; kingdom Viridiplantae; phylum Streptophyta; class Magnoliopsida; order Fabales; family Fabaceae; genus Dalbergia; species Dalbergia cultrata. The sequence continues at coordinate 51,688,055 of CM062344.1, forward strand.
AAATAATGGCAAACGCAGAAAAGCATGATTTGTGCACATGATTTTTGTCCCACACCTTGTGCCAATTAATGTCCATGAAAGCTAACAAAGTTTTAATTTCTTTGAAAATTGAACTATTACATTAATGTTGAAGTCCCACTATGGCAACCTTTTAAACCAGTTTAGGCATAAGTTCCAAGTACCAAAACCTCAAAAACTCCATACAACCAATATATGTTTCAAATTTTGACTTGTTTTTCTAACAAAACAAGAAAATTAGAACACAGACCTTGGTTTGCAAAATGTTACTTTGTCATAGCTTCTTTGGAGTTGAAGATTTGTCTTCTTTAAGTGCAGCATATGTGTATGTTAGAAAAAATGAAAATGGATTTTTTTTATTTCTTTTATTTTTATTTACCATCAATTCAATAAAGAAAGTATGGGCAACTATGTGACTACAAGAGAATCTAATCAATGTTATAAATATGTACTCCATTCATTTCAAAATAATTGTTATTTTTTGACTTTTTCATGTTTTGGAGTATCTATCCATTTACAATATCTAGGTACTATTAATTAATTAATTTATTTATTTATACCCTTAGTATAAATATATTAGTTAAGTAATCAACATATTTACCAAAATGAGTAATAATAACTATACAAGTATAGTCTTATCAACTCATATAATTGTCCATATTTATCAAGATTTTTTTTTGTTTTTCTTATAATATTGTTTGGTTTTTGAGAATTATTCTGAAATAGAAGGTGTACATAACAAAATCATTTGACAAATGAGAGGCCCAATTTCGATTCACAAACACATGTTCTTTCTTTTTGACAAAACCTTCAATTTGGTTCCTCTTAAATTGAGCACAAGGCAAAATAATCTATCTAGAAAAAAGAAGAAGAAGCCCAAAGTGGTCTCTAACAATTAAATTTGACCAGCAAGTTAGTCGATCTCTCTATCCAATCTCTATTAAAAACGTAACATAACCTGTTAAATGCCATATTACCAACAAAAGTAGAATAAATTAATCTCTCATGAATTATAAAAAGTTCAAATTGATCCTTATCATCATCTTCCTCTTTCCTCTTTAATTTCTCATATCCTACAACTTGAATCTCATCTTCCTTTTTCTCTTTGCAGATTCACCTTGAATTATGCTCTTCCTCCTCCTCCTCATCATCTTCGTTTACCTTGACAACTCACTATTTGTCTCAGATTTTTTTTTTTGAAATTACTTTTATTTTATACGCCACTTCTCAAATGCCTTTTCCATTCTACTCAACTCAACAAATTGCCACAACAAAATAGTACCATTTACAATGAATTTACAAGGCAACACATAAATTTGATAAAACAACTTAAAACTTAGCATAGAGGGATGGAAATCTTCTATTCTTAAATAGTATCTCCTTTCCCGTCCCCTCAACCATTTACTAACATGTGAAGACAGGTATTATATATTTAATAACTTATCAATTTTAAAATATATTTTAATTCTTGTCTTTATACGTGGTGATAAATAATGTGAGAGATATGAAAAGGGACATCATTTGAGGACAAAAAATTTCCACCCAATATAGAGATCCATCTATGACTTGTATATGCAAAAGGAAGAAAGAAGATTCCAAAATGGAAAGATTTTCTATTCTTGTGCAAGATAACTATACAAGAGGAATTTTAGTGCTAAAAATTAGAACTAAGTGGAGCACAACCCGAAAAAAGAATATTCCAAGATCCTTAACAATGATATTTCAAATTGATTTCAACAACAAAAGGACTTAATTAGAAGGCTACAACAATAAGCAAATTCTCAATCAACAAAAACAAGCCTTGAGTCTAGAACTTGAATAACATGGTGATGAGGGGATGACTTGGCTTTGACGGTGACAATTGTCAAAGATTTTAGTTTCAAATATATCGTTCAACATTGAAAAAAAGTGAATTTTAGTTTTAGTCTTTGATTTTTTTTTCTTTTTTGTTTCGATTCAAACATTCTTAAAATTGCTTAATTTTATTCTCCCATCGTTAGATTATCTATGTTAAATGTTGAATTGGCTAACAGAGGTAATATAAATCAATTCAATGTAACAACCAACAACCATACATAACAAAGAAAACTAAGGGTGTGTTTCGTATGTTGTACTTGGCATGAAAGAGTAAACTTATATTATATGTAGGGGCGGAGCTAGACATCAATTTTAGGGGGAGCCAACACTAAAATATACATGCAAAAAATAATATATCTTCTGATGTTTGCTTAATATATAAATTTTAAAAGAAAGTCAAAATATATATGTAGAATAAAACTCAAATTGGTCTCTGATTAAAATAATACCAAATAAATTGGTTTCTTAAGCCAAAAAATATTTTATTGTCCCTATAATAAAAACAATAGGACAAGATAGTCTATTCTCAATATTTTAATAAACTTATTTCTCCTATTTATATTTTTATTAGCAATTAATTTGGACTATTTTAAATCATTAACAAACAATTTGTTCTAAAAATACTTGAAAAATACTAAAGACACTACAAGAAAAAAGCTCAAAGGCAACGTTTCAAAAGCGTTGCCTAAACACAGAAAAAACGTTGCTTTTTCTCAACGGCAACACTTTTCGAGCTAAGGCAACGTTTTCTAGGGGGTTGCTTATACTGGCGTTACCTTTTCTCTAAGGCAACGGTTGACAAAGCAAAGGCAACGGTCCCTGAAAAAAAGCGTTGCCTTTGTTGAATCAAAGGCAACGCTTTTGTTGCCAATCAAAGGCAAAAGGCATTGCATTTTATTCCAACTTAAGGTAACGCTTATAAAGCGTTGCCTTTTCTCTGGTTAAAGCAACGATTTATCTCATTGCTTTTTCTTATTGCTTAGGCAACTTTTGAAAAGCGTTGCCTTTTCTAATATTTTAGGCAACTAATTTAAAATGTTGCCTTTTCTAATTTTTAAAAATGTTGCAATATATCTTTTTTGTAACATTTTCCAAATGTTACTATTTACTATCTTTTTTATACCATTTATTATTTTTGTAACACTTTTAAAAATGTTGCAATTTACTTTATTGTGCAACATATAAAAAGTGTTACCAATGATGCCAAAACTAATTTGATATGGCTTAGTAAGTGTTACCATTTACTCCTTGTGCTCATATTTATAACAACAACACATTATGAATTAGGCAATAATTTTAAATTCATTCAAAATTCTACAAATCCATTACATTCAAAAATAAAATAAAAAAAAGATAAAATAAAATAGTATAACTCTTCTAAAACTTTTATTTACTGATGGTTGGCATGGTACAAAAACTCAACTCACAAGACAAGATGAGGAGCAAGAAAAGTAAAACTATAAAAGCAAATCAAATACTATGACATATTTACTCTAAATCATAATCAAAATAAATATCATATATAACATAAAATTAAGCCACACTAGAAAAAGACAAACAACCTCTTCAAGCTACACGGTCCTCCTCTTCTCCAAATCAAGCCTACAAGGAACAGCCCATAGCCATACACCTCTTCAAATCAAGCCTGCAAGCAAAATCATCCCAAGATAAAAGGAATTAAAAACACTAGCATGGCAAGACAAGCAAGGATAGTGTTCACTATAAGCTACTTAAAGTTGCACACATTAACCCATACATATGAGCTACATAGCTCACTATTAATTTTTTTTCCCTCTCAGTATTTGAGATCTATTGTGATCGATACCAAAAAATGAAGTACATGTTCTTATTGAGTTTCTTGATTGGTCCTAACTTCTAACTGCCAAATAGCATATTTCAAGATATCTATTCTAGTTTGTACAGCATTCCACATATATATTACACCTAACTTGAATACTTATCTGTTCATACACGCCAATCCAAATTGAATATAAAGCAAACTATGTATCTTGAAGGTAAGCAATGGATTTTAGAACAAAATCAAAGTCTTAAGAATACTCACAGGTAACACAGGTTTGACAACTTGGCCAAAGAATCTGGGATGGGTCCAATAAAATGGTTTAGGTACTGGTCCAAGCTCTCCAAGCTAGTAGGATTCCCCAGTCCACTTGGAATTGGGCTAGTAATGTTGTTGCTATAAAGTTCCCTACAATGACACAGATAATTATGTTAAAAAATAAGAAGATATATACCAGGATTTATATATATTCACCATTAAGACTATGTTAGTAGAAAGAAAATTGTTCAAAGAAGGAATTCAGCTCATATGCAACTCAAGTGAAATGAGAACAATAAAAAAAACTGGAGTGTTTCACTCCACATTATTAAAAGATTTCTCTTGTTCTCCTATTTTAATAAATGATTTATCTGTCAGATGAAAAAATAACAAAATATCATCAACCAAGTCCATATATAAGAATTGAATCATATAAAAAGGAAAAGGTAAAAGAAGATAACAAAATTGAAGGATCAATTCTGTGATTCATTTGATATTTCTCTTTATTAAAAGGTCAAAACAACTTTGAGCCTCAGAGTGCAAGCTGTTAGAAGCTAAGAAGACAAGTCAAAGGAGGCTGCATCAGCACATATGCTTTCTTGCACAGAGTACCAGAGCAGCAATAAGGCAATATTTAACAGTTTCACACCAAATAATAGTTCTATGGAGTAAATCATATTTTTCAATCACAAGAGAATTTCAGTAACATTCTCAAGCTAGTCTAAGTCAAGATGATAACACACCAAACCCTCAAAAAACAAATGCCAATAAGCTGAATTAACATTTATATATGACAAAACTGGCTGAAGTCTATATCTAAAAACAATGCTTTTTCAGCAAACAACATGCTAGCATATTGAAACAGCACCCTCAAATTTCAAAAGTTGTTCCTAAACTTACTCCTACATTAAGTTAACTCTCATCATCAATAACCACACTAAACACCAATAATCTCTAATTCCACCCCACAATATAATAACTGGAACAAATCAATAAGAATAACCTGTCTGTATATTATGAAACAAGATAAAAAGCCCCCACATATATCATATACCTCCTTCATTTTCCATCTGATCAACACTGAAATAAAAGGATTTGAGGCCATGGAAATAAAATCTTTTGCACTTATTTCAAATATTCACAGCTCCTCATTTTCCCTTTAAGTTTTAACAATGAACAATATGAATTGCATATCAAACACAAATAGAAGCAACTTCATAATAATGGTGCTAACTGCTAAATATTCTTATCATATGACCTTCCAATGTAGGCATAGCCATTTTCCAAACAAAAACAAAGATATACAACATGCCCTTGGGACCTTAAATAAAATTTCTCTATTACAAAAAATGGGTTCCGTTATTTATGTGGAAATTTCTCAAGCATTGTTCATGTTATCCATGTCTTGGTTTGCTATTCGTGAAGTAGAGTTTTGGCTGTTCATTAGAGTTGATCACCTGAGATTCAACCAAAAACTGATCAACACGACCAAAATTGAAAAACGACGAAAATGATCCACCAATTAAATAACACCTTGATCATTTCAAGCACCAATACTCACCTCCATAATCCTTGTTGGGAACATTAAGATAGGAATCCGGCAGCACCCAAAGAACTCCAGGCAACTCTATTAAGACAGGCAAAAATGTTGTCACAGCAATCAAGCAAATGAAACAATTATCCACAATGACAAAGTTTATATATGCAGCACCAATTATCATTTAGATCCCAAAAATCACATGAATGACAAACTAAGTTAATTATAAGGGGGAAAAGATATTATATACCACAACAATTATTCAAATAGGCGCAACAGCATTACAACAGAACCTTAATCACTAGTGAAAGCAAGGAAAAACTCAAACCAGCTAATTTAGTAAAGCAGCTACAAACTTGAATGATGAAAGAGAAACCCTTTAGAAAAGAATCACCTTTAACTTTACAAGAAAGCTCCTTAGAGATAAGGGCATCGAAACCAGTATATGTAACAGTAAAAACAGAGTATCTCTTCTTCTTAGCCTCTTCCTCATTAAGTAACAACCCAGAAAACAGAAAAAGCCAAAAATCCCAAATAGAAGAGGAAAAAGCAAAAGGCATTGAGAATAAGAATCATCCATCACCTTCCGAGGACTTGGGCGAGGGTTTTGATGTAGGTGTTGACCATTTCATCGTCGGAGGGTTTAGGGTTGTCGGGAAACTCCACGACGATGAACTAGTGCTCGTAGTCGGAGCCATCAAGAAGAATGGTCTCCTTGGGAGGACAGTTGCTCCAATTTGGGGAAGGGTCGTTGAGGGACGAGTAACCCGAGCTTGACGACTTGGTCCGAACTGGAGGGAGGAAGAGCCTTGCGGAGTCAGGGAGTGGCGGTAGGGTTTGCTTGGCGACGCAGAACAAAAAAGGGCAAGAGAGAGCAATAGAGAGAAGCGGTTGTCGGTGCAGATGGAGAAGTAGCAGCCGGATAGCTTATGAAGGCCAACCGATTAAAGGGCTGAAAGGGACGAAAGGATCTGATCAGGATGAAGGGATGAAAAATGTAGGGATTTGATGGAAGGTAGATGGCTAAACTTAGTTTTTCATTTGTTTTTTGTGAAGGTTTTAGTTTTATAGAGGGATTGATATATTTTCAGTGGGAAAGGAAATTTTTGGGGGAAAACACGTTTAGAATAATACCAATTAGTTTAGGCAACGGTTTAATTGTGATGCCTGTTAGAAATTAAATGGCAACACTTTTAAAATGTTAACAATTGATTAAAAATCGTTGCCTATGTGTATAACATACAGCAACGGTTTCAACAAGTTGTCTTTTTCTTTTAAGACAACGTTTTTTAACTGTTGTCTTAAAACTCGTTGCCATAGATCTGTACTCGAAAAACCGTTGCCTATATTGGCCAAAGGCAACGGTTTTGAAACGTTGCCTTAAAAAAGTGTTGCCTTAGGCCTAAAATGTTGTAGTGAGAGCGACTAATTTGTCCTATATTTAAAATTATGAGGGATCACAATTTTTTTTTTTTTTGGCTTGAAGGTTCACTGTTTTTATCAAAGACCAAATAGGGATTTACTCTAGATGAAAATATACATTCCAATCAAAACTCAAGAAATACATATATGCACAATATATTTTCTAGTACAATATTTAAATATTTAACTAAGAAAAGATTTATAAGAACTAACCTCAAATGTTTAAATTGTATCTTCCAATTTTGAGAGAAATAAACAATAAAAAAAGTATGAGTAGATGACAACATTGAACTATTGAGAGATCAAGCTTATTTAATTTCTTCTAAAAATAGTGATGTATTATCAAATATTTTTTTAGTTAATACATGAAAATTTTTAGAGGGTCTAATTAAATATTCATATATATATATATATAAAATAAAAATTTCTGGCCACCCCTCCCCTCTATGACTCTCCGCCCCTACTATACACTATAAATTATAATTCATTTCCATGGCTAATATTTTCAGACTTCTCCGATTCTCTTTTTCCTAACTGAGTTGTACGCATACACATTAAAATTGTGGTACTCAATTACAACACCAGATTTCCTTGCGTAAGAGAGAGTTAGCTGTATCTAGTTGCTAATAAGGTATCCAAGGAAGAAGACTCATTTTGTCTTTCGCCGTTATTCTTTTAACTAATTTGAAGCGTATCAATCTCTGACAAGGTCTTCACCGGAATAATGACCATTTTGTCTAAAATATAAACATCTTTTCAAAACACAACCCAGCGGTTCCGTTTACTAGTGTAATTAATATAAATAATAATTTATACTTGATGACATGATTTCGATGAAAATAATAAACTACGTACCGTATATATATGGTGGTTAGTTTTGCTGAGCTGACTTGAATATAGATGTGTATAAAGAATGAGTTACGGCAGATTGGATCAAATTCGATTTCTACCCTGATTTTTAAATTGGACCATTTTGTAAAGCTTAAACTCAATACAATGATGACTCAATTAATGATTAGGTCAAATTGAGTTAACTTGACTTTTAAACAATGAACCTATAAAAATTATAATATTATATATATTAAAATTATAAAATTTTTCAAGTAAGAAATAAAATTTAAAATATGTGTTACAAAACATATTTTAAAACAAACCATACAACTCTAAAATTAATATCAAGTTATCTAAAATATATTAATTAAAGTATAAAATGTTATAATTTATTACTAATTGATATAATACTATAATTCTAAAAGAATTATTGTGGCTTCATGCCAAAAAAAATACTGAGTCAAATTCGAAGAATCAAACCCGACACAATAAACTTCGGACCGGGCTGAATTAACAAGTTGAGTGTAGTTATAAACACCCCTACTTGAACATAGATATGCAAAGAAGATTTCAAGATCAGCAATTTGACATATATCTGACTACAAAAACTGATGATATTAATTCCCCTAAAATTTTATGATTGTGATCATGCGTGTGTCCTCCTTTCACAGTTCACATTATAATACATCGTATTACGACAGCCCACATGACTACCTAAATGCAAGATAATGTCTACAAAGTTTGTAGTGTTGTGTATATAAGTAGTGTATTACATGTTCTTTCAGTTAATCTTTCTCGTATAATTGGTCTTTTGTTCACGGGACTCCTTTTGGAAAAACGTGCTCATGCGATGCCGTAGGGTAAATATTTTTTATAACTTTTGCTGTAGAGATACAAAAATTATATTCTTTCTTACGTCATTATATGCATTTAAAGTTATATCAAACTTTTCACAATTCAAAAATTAGGTTGCGTTTACAATGTATCGATATAAATCGGTACATTCAATGTTGTTTCTATATGAGAACTTACTCTAATAGGTTTTCATTTCTTGCTTTTTTATTCCTAAATATTAAAAATGCCATTTTATACTTGATTCTAAATCAAATTTTCCATTCATACCAAAAAACAAAAAAACTCGACCTTGCACGCACCCAGCTCACGCCACTCATCCTAGTGATTATACTTCTAAGGCCATGGAACCACAATATCTCAATCAAGTAAAAAAAAAAAAAAAAAGTATATTTGTAAGCCCTCCATCTCGCAATCCTAGAAACGAAATCACAGAAGAGAGCATTGAAAGCAAGGTCCTTCCTTTTCGGGTCCACATGCCTATATATCTCGTTTGTGGATCTAGATACCTGATGGAGTATGGTTAATCCAATTCTAGCTATTTGTTTGCATGTTGAAATTATTCAATCAGTTTCCACCATTAGATCTGTGAAAAGCTTTAAGTCAATTGTTTATTTTAATTGAACATTGAATGTGCCTATTTGTTTCGGCACATTGTAAATGCGATCCAAAATTAATGTTATTGGTTTTCTGCAGATGAAAAAAGTTATTACTTTTTTTCTTTTTTCAATTTCCTAGAAGTTATACATTTAATAATTTCCGACTGTATTTGTATATTGTACCCAATGACTGCTACTTCATGTGTATTATATATTTTGATATTATGCTTTTATCACTCGTGAAAATCATACATGAGCGAATCATGATCAAATTATATTATGACTTTTCTGCATGCTCAGTTTGCTTCATTTTAAAAATGATAAAGTACTTGGGATTGAGGAGAACCATTTTCTTGTAAATTGTATTTGTCTGGAGAAAGGAAAAAAAATCATATATTGAATAATCTATTCACATGGTTTTGAACTTTTGTAAGTTTTTTTTCACTGACCAAGGAATAATATAAATGTTAAGGTAGGAGGTGTCAGAACTGTTGAATTTCTTGATAATAAGAAAGAGGTGATGGAGAGAATAATAATTGATAGAAATTGAAATGAAAATTTTATTAATAATTAAAATGTAAGGTAATATAAGTGTAATTTATGTAGAGAAAGGAGTATAACAAGTTATTAATTAATATTTAACTAATTAAATTAACTTCAACTAATTTTTAATTACAATTATATTCTTCAACAAACCTTAATTTTGACTTGGGTTTGATCTCTATTATGAGATTTAATCCAAAATCCCATATCAAAAAATAATTGAAATCTTGTGCAAGGCAGACTCATAAATAAGGTTTTGGTTGTTTGTCAATTTAGACATCCTTTTAAAAATAGGAGTGATGTGCCGTATGCGTAGTTTGTAGGAACAATCCATCTGCACTACCAAAAACAACGCAATAAGACACGCTTTTGTAACAATGGTGGTGCGGGCAAGGCTAAATAGAACAGCGATACTTCACCGTGCGAATAAAATGTCAAAATCTAACGCAACACTAATGCCATCACTCTCCCTCTCACTGTCATTATTGCATGCTCACTCTGACTCTCTCTCATGCTCTCTCGCTCTCTGCATCTTCCACCATGTCATTGACCTCCCGTCGCCGTCGCCGTCACCGCACCGCGTCCGCCACCGTCATGTTATCTCTCTCGCTTTTGCTATCACTGTGGCCACTCACACTCACTCTGACTCGTGCTCTCTCGCTCTCTGCATCTTCCACTGCGTCGACGACCTTCTACCTCCGTCTCTGCCTTCTAACATTTTCGCACTCTTAGTTTGTCTGGCACTTTAGATCACACTCCTGTAGGTTTCAATCCTTTTTTCTATTGGCTGATCTAGCACTTGAATTTCATTGTTCTTAATGTTTGAACTATGGATTATTGGGCTCTCAAATTTTATTCTATTGTTCCTCGAATTCTTGATTTGCAATCAATCCATGAGCGATTTAATCACGATTTGTCATTTTTCTATGAATTGCCACCTCCCAATGTGATTTAGGGTTGGTATTGGGGATTATTATCACTCTTTTGATTTTATACATTTTCTTTGCTACTTATCATGGTAATGCTTGAATCTCTGTTTGTTTGGTTAAAAGTGTATTGTCACCATCTTTGAGTTTGAATCTATTGAATGCTAATGGTTTTGGTCCTTGAGGAAATTGTTGTGGTTACATCTCAATTGGATTTTAGTTAGAGCATTATAATGTTTGTAAAAGGTGCTATTCTTTTGGATTTATTTTAGGCATATTTATCTCTTTCAGAGGACACTACTTCTGTTGTTGGATTGATAGCAATGATGGAATACCATTATGTGAATTGGTAAGAATGAATTTAAATTTTTGGAAAGGTTTGCACTTTGAGTATTATAGCTGTAATAATTGTCTGATAACATGTGACTGTACTAGTTCTTGATGAAGTTTTCATGACCACTGTCATATATAACTGCCATTTCTGTATGACTGATTCCAAAAGCACGTGTGACTGGAATCAGACCATTCTTTTTAGCAAATGTAAGTAAGCTGATGTTCTTTTCTATGAGGAATTCTACTACTGCTATTCTACTGTAGGTAGCTTTACTTTATAGAGTTGTTATTTTATTGAAATTTATCACTACAACATTTTTTGCTAACATTCTTTGCAACAATTCCTTCACAAATTCCAAATTCCCAAAAAAGTCATTTTAGGGGGAAATGGTTTCTCTATGTTAGAATTTTGTAATTACACCTACCACAAGAGTATCTTATCTTCTAGACATGATAATATATAGTCCTAGAAAGGTATGCCCCCAATTGTATGCCCTATCCACTACTTCAAAATAGCCACTTTATAGTGCTTCCAAACTAGAAAGGTATGCCCCCAATTGTAAGCCTTTTTTAACTTTTCATTTTAGTACTTCTTATTTTTTACTTTTTAACATGTGCAGATATTTTGGTTCCTTTGGACAACTACATTTCAAGGGGAACTACTCGTTTCCTTACTGGCAAAGAACCTAAATATCAACAGAGTCTCTGGAATATGATTTCCTCTGTGAGTTACTTTACCATTATGTCTCGAGTCACCACCTATTATTATTTTCACTGCTATTATTGATGTCTTGGATTTATGTTTCATGTTAACGATCATGTCAGACAAAAATATGGAGGACAATGATATTGTGCCAGCTCCAAAGCTTATAGAAGTTGGCTTTCAGAACTGCAGTGGAGAAGTGGATCACTGGGTTGAGTCATATATCAGAATCACAGTCGAACGCTTGCGCCGAACTGAAGAATCGTATCTGAAATGTCTTCTCGTACAAGTCGTAAGGGTTGTTATAATCTACAATTACAGAAAGGAATGGATATGTCAGGAAAGTGGCTTTATTGCTTTATTACAGTAACTTGATTTTTCTAGGTCCACTTTCACTCTTTGCTTAACACCTCGGGCTTTGTGAACTCAATAGCTTTGCAGAATAGTTTTAGTTTGGACTTGCCTGATATGTATTGAACCTCCAACCTAGTTGGCTTATAAAAATTGTGTGGGTGTAATTTTTTGTGGTAGCTTTCTAGTCAAACACCTTGTTCTTCTTGTTAATATGGATTGCTTTTCCTTGAATGCTATGATTTCTAGGTTTGTTTCTTTAAAAAGGAATAAAGCAAATGTAAGGAACTGTTATTGGGTGGTTTGATGCCTTTTCTGATTGACTATAGTTTAGTTAATCTATTAAAACTTAAAAGTTTCCCAAGCTACTATAAAATTATTTGCCAGACAGGGAAGATATCACATATTCCTTCTAAGTGGAGATGATTTTTCCAGATTGCAGATGATCTTTATTACAATGTAGCACTGACCCTTAGCATACTGCAAAAGTTAGGTGTCGCGTCAGAAATCTTCATTCTTTGGTTTCATTTGTTGCAACAAGATAGGAAGAGTGGTGAACGTGCTAATTTTAAAAGGTGTTTTTTTCGTTTCTCACCCTTCACTTGTACTTATTCCTGCTTTACTTCTTGTCTCCATACTATGCTTCCAAGTGGAAGTAAAGCTTAAGGTAAAGCATCTGTGACTTCCATTTTATTTTCTTTGAAGAATTATTAATCAAAACTCTATTTTGATTTTAATTAACAGGGGAATTAGAATTGTGAGGTTTTTCTGATATGGTGCATTGTGCAGGTAATCACAAGTTTTTCCTTTATAACGGTTCAAACGTGGTTGGCCATTTTTTCCTTTATAAACTACCGCATATTATTTTTCACCATTTTTCTTAGCCTTGGTTCCATATTGGATAACTAATCAGTTTATTTCTGAGGGTTCATTGCTTCTTGAGTTCTATTTTATTTGTAATTCTTTTGGTATTCTCAATGATTCAATTATGAGCTGTCCCATTACACAAATCTTTTATGCCTTGTAGTATATTTGTATTATTCCTTCACTAATACATATTTGGATATAATTGTTCAAATTCTTTCATGCTGAACACTTGCAAGTTCTTTCATATGCATATTTAACTTCATATGTTTTTAGCTTTGATATAGTAGGATTGAAATTAGTTTAGAATTTGATTCCACTAACTTAGAATTGGTTGGACTTGCTTTGAACTGTTTTGATTTAGTATTTCATGCCCTATTTTTGGGTTAATAAACTAATTAGGAGCTAGTTTATTGAAAAAGAGAAGTAGCGACATTACCCACATTTTTTAATGTTGGTAAATGTAAATTAAACCAAGTTCAAGAAATGTGGTTAAATGGATGATCGTGGCTAAACGACACTTTTGCCGGCGCATGTGCCACGTCATTGTGGAACGTTGGAATATCATTTGGCCACATTCAATAAACGTGGTTAAATATTAATTTTGACTAAAGAACACATTTTTTGTAGTGCCGATATAATATTTTGTAAGATGATTTACAGCTTGAGATGGTTCACAGCCCACAATTGCGGTCACACATTTTTCTACATTAAAATGCAAGTGCAACCGCAACAGCGGTCCTAATTTAAAATCGTGGAACCCTATATAAAACCCAAGCTCTACATGTTTCCTCTCTACATGCTCGCTAACCTTTTATTGAAGTGTCTCCTTGTGATGATTGCCCTAGGGGGCTCATCAGCAAGGGGTATTCTAGGTAATATCATGTTCTCGAATCATTTATTATTATCTTGTTGGGTATTACAGTCATTTTTTTTTTCAATAAAAAGAGAAAAACTGCCGAATGAATGATCTGATTTCTCATTTCCATAACCTGTTACTACAGGGGAGAAAGGGAAAGGAAGCGAGCTTTACTATGTGACTGGAATTCGAACCATGTTTGCTCAAAAAGATAGGTTTTGTGTACTACAGTAATCTTGTTGCAATATCTTGTTTCACTTCCTATTTCATCATATGTAGAATGACTGCATGTAACGCACAGGGACCAATTGATCCAGTTGAAGATGTTTATATGAGGAAGCTTGGGCTTGGACTTGGAGGAAAGAAACTTATGGCACATGAAGAGGCAAGTATTGAATCTAAGAATGAAAAAGGAGCATGTGGAGAGGCTTCAAAGCTTTCAGGTGTGAATCCTATTCCCACTGAAAATGTGACTTTGAAAAGGAGGGACATCACATAACTGTAGGTGCTTTTACTGAAGATTATCATAGGCCTAGGCATTAACATAACTGGGTGAGAAGTTATTGAAATCATTGCTTCTTTTTCCTTCAATGTCGCCCATGAAACTTGGTGTGAATATGCCATGAAACTATCTTTTCCAAAAACTTAAGTTGATACAATATCATTAAATCATCTCTCCTAAAAGTTTAAGCTGATAGATAAAAACATATGAATGGTTATATATATAACAATATATCATGCTTACAAACTTACATATTCTATTATGCGTGATTTGCTCATGTGCAGCAATTTCCTTAAGTTTGATTCCGATAAACCTTGTCTTTGCAAGGAAATTGTAATGTTATGCTCCCCATATATATATATCTTAAATAGGAATTCAGTGACCTTATCTCAAGTTTCCTTATAAACTAGTTATTTACCAAAGAGATTGTAATTATGTTCTCATATAAATTCTCAGGTTTCTCTTAAACGCAGTTGAGGAAAAAGATGCTGAGGAGAAGTCTATTGGAAGATTAAAAGAACAAAAGGATGATCAGGTTCAATGATCCGTTTTACACGTCACATACTTACATAAAAATTCTTTATCTTTCTTTCAAAAACTAAATAATGATCTTCTATCACAGGGCATATATATACCTGCAAAGTTTAAACCTGCTAATAATGAGAATTAATTAAGAGCTCTATCTCTACCTTTCCATTGAATTACTCTTGTACCTATTCCGGACTTATGGCAATTTGAACTCACACATGCAGAAAAGGAATATCACCATGATTTCACCAAGTGCCTTGAAATTCACCAGTTCTGTGATTCCAAGGAGTTGTCTCCCCAACACAATCTCGAAGAGTTCACAAGATTCCAATAATCATCTTGCAGCTGCTAAAGAGATTATGACTCTGATTCATAAGGATTACAACGGAGCGGCTAGCCGCAGGTCTCCCATCAATAATCAAGAGCCTAGAAATTGAGATAGCAGTAATGGTCGCTGTAATGGTCACTCAGGATATGTTTTGGCCCATTTCATCATATAGTTTTGCCCCAGTTAGGCTAGTATAACAACTACGTGTGGTACATTAACTAATATAACTTATCGTTGCTCCTAATGAGCTTTTGATGGGTCTCAAAGGCAACCATATTATGACTTTAAATTAATGTGTTGTTCTTTCTTTTCATGCTTAATATATAGCTACATATGTAGGTCACAGTTTGAGTGTTGTACATTAAGTGTATCTTCATGTAAGTCGTTTCGTAATGTGAATTATGAGTTTGCAGCAGTATATATTCCTCATCAAAATGCTGCAAGAAGATTCACTTAGCTGATCAATATGGGCAGGCGAGAAATAATTAGGTGATTTGAGAGAAGAGACAACATTTCTATATTTCATCTATTAATTGATACATCCGCTATTATAGTTAAAATGCAGGAAAAATGAGAGACAATTAATATTGGTCACTAATATATCAATTTATAAATAGAATAGATCAAAATGTAACAATTAAATATAATATTTTCATATTTATAAAATTTTTAGTCATATAAAATTCAGCATATCTAATTTATATTTATTATAAACTTCAATGTAAAAAATGATTAAAGTAACAGTTTATTAAAATAAAACTCATGAAATACAATTAAGAAATAGTTATGATTTCAACAAAAATGATATAAAAATAAAATATAATATTTTCATATTGATTTTTTTTATTTTATTAAAAAATTTATTTATTAAAATCTTTCATGTGAAAATGTTTCCCTTTCTTAAAATCTTTTCACAATAAAGTATAGTGTCTTTTATTTTATTAATGAAATTTTCAATAATCATATTTACATAAATATAAATTAGATATGCTGAATTTTATATGACTAAAAAAAATCCTAATAGAATTCAATCACATTGTGAAAACATTATGGGTAGCATCTCATATCTATTTCTCTCATAGTATCTTAAAATCTTTTCTTATTTTAACACATCTTTTGCTATATTAACAAATAATAATTTGATAATAATTTTTTTAACAATAATTTTTCTTATTCATTAATCATAAAATATATTTTAATAATAATTTTTATTATTGATTATCAATGCAATTTGATACTATTTCTTTATTAGTTTTTATGTAAAATGTATTTTATACATAATGAGTGACTATTACCACGTCATTTGCTTACCACTTTAATTCCTATTTATTCAATTATTCATAGCATTAGAAAGATGTGCTTGATGAAAAACATGTTTAGTATTAATTAATTTATGTTAATTCAAGTTCTAAGCAATTTTTTGAATAATTATACTACTAAATGAAAATATCAGCATAAAAAAATATTTTTTGATAAAAATTATTACTAATACTAAATTTTATTTCATGACTCAGATATTCAACTAATTACTAATTTATTATTTATCACAAAACTATATATTGAGTTATTAGCCGAAATTTAAGAACTAATTAAAGACTTTGAAGTTCATCACGATTATTTATAAAAGAAAAAAAATTGAAGAGATTATTTTACACTTTGTTCTTATTGTTATTATATCCTTCCCAAGGTATTCATTACGGGTGCAATGATTAATTTCTCACATAGCCCTATTCATAAGGTGAGAATCAAATTCTTGACACTTAACTGAAAAATGATAGAGCTCTTACCATCTCACCTTGTCCCTGTAGTTTTTTTTTTTTCTCGCAATTTTACACCTGAATGATGATTAGATGAAACTATCCCTTGTTTTTTATTTATATGTGTTAAAATTTAAAAGATTACACACAACTTTAAATCTTGACCATGGAGATTCAATATGAATTCCCTTAATTATGTTAATATTTATTTGAGATCTTAAGTTTATCAAAGTAATAAAACAAAACATAATTGTACTTTTGCTGAAGATAACAACATGTAATTTTTTTGGTACTTTGAAAATTATATTGATCGCAATAAAATTTGAATTTAGGACCTCATGCATTCTATCCAAATCCTTCACCACTACAACAACACGTAATTAAATACACATAGAATATTTTCATAATAATATTAAAAAATAAATTGCTGGTAATTAATTTAATATTAATAAATAAACGAAATGAAAAATCTACATGCTAATTAGTTCAAGAGTTGAATGAGCACTAGTATGTGAATGAGTTCAAGATGTTGCCAACTTTAATACGAGGTTTAGTAGAAATAAGAACATATTGAATTAAGTTGACCCCTTGCGGCTTACTTTTCATTGTAAGAAAACAATAATCAAACTTAGTTTATTTATTCAAATGAGTTGAACTTAAAATTTGGATTGACTTATTTGAAAAATCATATGAAGTTGAACTTGATTTGTTTGTTTATAACTTGACTTTTTCCTTCATCAAATCTCTTTTTGCAATCTCTTTCAAATTTATTACTTTAATATTTAATAAGAACTCCGTTAAAAAAATGAAAAAAGAAAAGATTAATCTTTGTTGCAAATTAGGATTAATAATAATTTTTATCAAAGAGTTTTTCTTTTATCCTGGATATTTTTATTTAACAATGCAATTATTCAAGATTTCTTAAAATTTGAATTAACATAAATGGACTAATACTAAACATTTTTTTTTGTCCAGAAAACCTTAGGAATACTACAAATAATTGCAATAGATCAGGAGTGCCTAAAGATAAATAGGAGCGTCAATAGTCACTTCCTTTATATATCTAAATCTAAAAGTAATATTATAAAAAAAAAATTGGAAAGTCATCTTTTCAAGAATTTGAAAAGTTCTCTTTCCATATCATTTGTGTAATTCTTGTGTGCTTTTAGAATTAGACAAAATATTTACTCTGATCCATTTAATGATTAACAAATTACCTATTGCATTAAAAATATAGGGGTGGTGAGAGACAATAATGGCTCACAAAACTTATACGTCAATTAATAAATAAATCAGAGTAATTATTAACATTTGATCTCTGTGCACTTAAGTATTTCTCCATTTTTGCATATGAAAAAATCTGAAACATTTATTAAAGTCATTTATACTATGAAAAAAATTGAAAAGTCATCTTACCATCGGCAAAAATAAATAAATAAAAGCTTCTTAAGCATATTAAAGTTGAAAAGCTAGCAATCACGTCGTTAATTTGTATTGCATTGATTCAGCCAATGCATTGACATTTAAAATTTACCTTTTTCCCTGAAATTTGTCTCTTGAGTAATGAGTACAGTAAAATTCTAATTTCATATTCATATATTTGATTTATCCAATAATATCAATATTGTAATTATTAATTTTTAAAAAAATTAGATATATTTATGTTAATTTATATAGAAAAAAGTACCTAGATTTTTCAATTGTTATCTTGCTAATAATTTAAATTTTAGTATCATTTACTCAGCTATTTATTATAAGCTTTCATATAAAAAATTATTAAAGTAACAGTTTAGTATAATAAAACTCACGACATACAATTAAGAAATACTAATGATTTCAACAAAAATGATATAAAAAAATTATTTTCATATTGAATTTTTTATGTCATTAAAAAATTTATTTATTAAAATCTTTTCACAATAACGTATAGTGTCTTTTATTTTCATGAAGTTCTCAATAATTGTATTTACATAACTATGGCTTAGGTATGCTTACTTTTATTCGACCAAAAAAAGATATAGAATTTAATCTCGTTGTGGAAGCATTATGGGTAGCATCCTCTATCTATATCTCTCATATATAGTATCGTATAATATTTTCTTATTTTAACTCATCCTTTGCTATATTAACAAATAATATATATTACAAAATAAAATTATAAAAATAGATTTAATATTTCATGAAATAAAATATCATACTGTCTATTATATGACTTTTTATATAACAAATATCAAAAGATACATATAATTTGACTGATTAATCTCATTACTCTTAAGATGAATAACTTTGCACAATTGTTGGATAATTATAACATAAATAAAGTATCATTATTTCAATTCGAAATATTTTCAACTAATTTATTATTTTAGTGGATTTTCAATTAGTTTTTGAAAAAACTTGTAGTTAATCAAATTTTTATATAAGCTACCTTTAATTCTTTTAAAATTTGAATTCGTTGGCCAAATAGATTTTATAACATATTTGATATGTAAATTTTGAAATTTGAAGAGATGATTATAATAAAGATGTCTATTAAGAGAAAAATGTTCATTTCACTCAAATTTTATTCTATATTAATTAATTAATTGATATATTAAAAATAAAATTATAAAAATTAGTCTAATATTTCATAAAATAAAGCAATAAATTAATTTATAAATCAATATATTAATTAAAGGGATATAATTCTATCCTTGGTTAATGGGTGTAGCCAAATTCATTATATAACTTTTTTTTTATTTTTATAAACTACCTTTAATTTTTGAAAAAATGAATTGGTAAGTGGAATATATTTTATACATATTTGATGTGTACATTTTGAAAATAGAAGATATGATTATATAATAAAGATGTCTATTATACTCAATTTTCATTCTATATTAGTTAATTAATATGTATTTAAAAGTTAAATTATAAAAAATAATTTAATACTTTCTAAAATAAAACATTAAATAAATTTATACAATTAATAAATATTTTTCTAAGCATCGCACGAGTATCGTCCAATATACATATATAACCTTATAAATCGACAATCGTTTAAATCCCCACTACACGGGTACTGCACTAAAACAGCAATATATCAATAAACAACTTAACAGTCTCATGTATTACACCGGTACTGCACTAGTTCAAAATATATACATGTTGGGTTTTTGCTCTTTCACTAAAGCCCAATAGGGCCTAGTGTGTAAGAAGAGCCCAAGAAACCTAGAGCCCGTTACCTTCAAAGCTAGATTGGTGGCGAAAGGGTACATCCAAATAGAAGGTGTGGATTATGAAGAAACCTTTTCGCCGGTTGCCATGCTTATGTCCATCCGGATTCTCTTAGCTGTTGCAGCAAATCTTGATTATAAGATTTGGCAAATGGATGTCAAAACTGCTTTTCTAAATGGAAATTTGGAAGAGGATATCTATATGCAGCAACCAAAAGGGTTCATAGCCAAAGGGCAAGAAAACATGGTATGCAAGTTGCAAAGGTCCATTTATGGACTTAAGCAAGCGTCCAGATCATGAAACATCAGGTTTGATCAAGCCATTAAGTCTTATGGTTTTGAGAAAAGTCCTGATGAGCCGTGTGTGTATAAAAGGATCCAAGGTAATGTAGTATCTTTTTTGGTACTTTATGTGGATGATATACTCCTTATCGGAAATGATACGGAGGTATTGTTAGGCATAAAGACTTGGCTAAGCAAGCATTTTGATATGAAGGACCTGGGGGAAGCCAATTATATTCTTGGTATTAAGCTTTGCGAGATCGGAAGAATAGGGTATTGGCATTATCTCAGGCTAATTACATCGACAAAATACTTGCCAGGTTCAGCATGGAGAATTCCAAGAAGGGAATTTTACCCTTCAGGCATGGGATTCATCTCTCTAAGGAGCATTCTCCTAAAACTCCTGAGCAGAGAGAACGCATGAGTAGGATACCTTACGCTTCAGTAGTAGGTAGCCTTATGTATGCTATGTTGTGCACCAGACCAGATATTTGCTATGCAGTGGGAGTAGTAAATCGATACCAATCTAATCCTGGAGAGGAACACTGGATAGAGGTTAAACATATACTCAAGTACCTTAGGAGAACGAGAGATTATATGTTGGTCTATTCTAGTGGGAGTCTTGAAACCATTAGTTACACAGACTCAGATTTCCAAGGAGACATTGACTCAAGAAAATCCACTTCTGGGTATGTGTTCACTCTTAATGGCGGGGCCATTTGTTGGAGGAGTGTCAAATAATCATGTGTGGCTGATTCTACCACAGAGGCTGAGTATGTAGCTACTTCTGAGGCTGCAAAGGAAGCTGCATGGTTAAAAAAGTTCCTAACGGATCTTTAGGTGATACCAAGTGTTAGTCGTCCCATCACACTTTACTGTGATAACAGTGGGGCAAGAGTACGCCCAAGGAACCAAGGTGTCACAAAAGACAAAAGCACATAGAGAGGAAGTACCACTTGATCCAAGATATAATTGAAAGAGGAGATACAGTGGTAGTCAAGATAGCATCAGACGAGAACCTTGCTGACCCTTTTACTAAGAGTTTGCCTGAACCTGTTTTTGAGAGGCATATAACATCTATGGGTCTTAGGAGGATTCCATATTTGCTATAGCTTTAGGAAGTTGTTATTTCACTTTGTTGTTTTGTGCTTTTTGAGCAAGACATTATGACATTGTAATTTTTCTGAATGTTTTAAATGAGGTATTATTCATTTATTCCTCACACTATTTACAAACACTAAGGTCCGGATCAATTGTGAAGTATATGATCATATGGATACGTTCATGGAGGACATGATCATAGGTTCTCATAATTGATGAACAGGTTCACAGCTGTTAAATAAAGTTAGGCACTTCATTTAGGCTGCAATATTTTATGAAATGGTTTTGTCCGAATCATTGTAAAATATTGGTGTGAATTAACATTCACATTGAAAGGATCAAGGAGAGATTTGATTAAGGGTGTTTTTCTGTCATAAGGTATCAAATCTCCAGATAACTATAGTTATAAGATTGCTCTTTAATTCTGAGTTTATTATAAATAGGTAATCAAATAGTTTTCATTCTTTGATTTACCAACTGGTGAGGTGCGATCTATTGACGGCCAATAACTCGGTATTTTGGGAGTGAGATTGTTTGATTATCGGTATTTATGAGATAAATAATATGAAATTTGTAGGAAATGTCCCCTTGATATGTTTCGGTACTTGGATATTGAAGACACTTTGGCGGTGCATGTAATCCATTAGAGAAACTATCATAGTCAAGGGAATAAATAATTGATTGGGTAACAGAAAACTAGTCAATCAATTATAGACATTCTACAAAGGGATGATGCATATACATGTTATATATGTTATTAATCTTGGAGTTCAAGTTCGGGCTTTTAGTGGAGTAGCACCGAATTAGATAATCATTTGTTGATTATCATGAGCCTTGATTAATAACAGCTGGTAGATCCCCAGGCTACCTCAAGATAAGGGATGGGGAAATTTCAGTTGATGATGACTAGTGAGTTACATGGTCTTGGGCTTTAAGCTTAAGTTTGTACTCAAGAGCAAGTGGGAGATTGTTGGGTTTTTGCTCTTTCACTAAAGCCCAATAGGGCCTAGTGTGTAAGAAGAGCCCAAGAAACCTAGAGCCCGTTACATCTAAGGGTTAGGTTTTCTAGGAATCCATATATATACTACACTTAACCCTCTCCATAGATAGAGAGCAGTCACAGAGGTAGAGGCAAGGTCATCTCCTGATAGAGAGAAAGTGCCCACACACTATCTCCTTCCCCTTAAGACATAGTCTGGAAGGTCTGCCGTCAACCGACTACAAGGAGATCAATCGTGCGGTGACACAAGGATTTTAAGGCGAGGGAGATCATCAAAGATCCGCACTCTAAGAGGTAATATTCCTTGTGTGTTTATGAAACAATGATGATTCGATAAGCATACCGATGTACTAGATCCTTAAATCGCTTCCGCATAAATCCAATAGTACCTACAATTGGTATCAGAGCCTGACTGTACATTGGTATGTGAATCTAGTTTCATTATTCATGTAATTAGTTTGCTTCGTGAAATATGGCACCTAGGATTCTATATTTGTTGATCATATGTGTTGTATGTTTATCTTTATAATTCTTTTCATAAAAAATCAATGCTTTATTTGGTTTTCAACTTTAATCCATGGTAGAGATTTGAATGTATTTTCTTGGGTTGTAACAAGGAGGCTAATCCCATATGATTAGGTTTCCTCCTTGATTTTTTTTATTTTCAATTCTTTTATTTTTTTTTTTTTTGATGTTATACAAAAGTTGTAATAAAAAGAAGATCAAGAAAATGCAAAAAGAAGGACGTTCATCACTGTTTGGACATGTTCATGGACCTCTGGATCTTGGAATTGGACGTATCATATATCGTTGGAAAGAGGACAGAAAGACGAACAAAAGGGTGGATGGAACACGGCCAGAGGAGCCTCCACGCGCCACCAGAAGTTTCTGACAGTGGTTTCCACGCGCCTGTGAAGATGGAGAGAGTGAGGGCGCGTGGAACATCCAAATTGGGTGATTCCAGTGACGTTGGCTTTGTATCTTCATGGCGGTCCTAACCCTAAACTTTCGTGCTGATCTGAGTTCGGGTGTGTGTGATGGACAAAGCGATTAGGGTTCCTTGAAGTTGTCTTAGGTTTTCTTGCCAAAATTTGGTATTTTGGGCTTATGGACCCATGGTTACCATAAAAGGGCTTGAGATAAATACCTATGGACTAAAAGGAAGGACAAGAAGGACTTGAATATTTTTTGTTATTTTATTTTATTTTTCTCTAGGAAACCATGGATTAAAGTCTATTTTATTTAAATTGCTTTATTTTATGAATGGATGAATTATATGATTGATAACATGCTTATTGTGATAACACGTCATATAGAATAGGTGGTGCCATATTGCTGCATAACTTGAAAATTACATGAGCATAATAGCTATTTTGTCATTCCGCGACTAGTATGATAGTTATTATAGAATTATTTTGATTCAAAATTATTCTCGAAAATTAATTAAAATTATTATGATTTTTTGTTAAAAATCTAGATTAATGATTGAATTAATTAATTTTGAATAATTAAAATCAAGACAAATAATCCAAATTATTTCCTAAGAGAACTGTTTACATTGCGAGTAATTTGTGGGTCTTCTAAAATGGTCATGTGTTAACACACGCTGCATACCACAATCATGTATCATGATTGTGTGGAGCACACGCTGCCTATCATGATCGGATTGTAGGACCTTAATGATTTTAAAATTCCGATAAGCTAAGCTTGCACGTTCATCGGCTTGCGGGTGCTTACATAGTTTTTGAAATCAAACAAAGAATACTCGAATTTAAACAATTCTTGGAAATTGGAAAATTCTAAATTTTTAAAATATTGAATGGGTGAAGGTTTTTTATTAAGTAATTAATTAAAAACCTACAGGCTCCAATTGTGGGTTTATTAGTTAAAAGGTTATCGCTGAAGCCCTATCGGATAAGGATAATCGGATTTCACTAGATTAAACCTTAATATTTTCAAAATTTTAGTAAAGTTTTGTATGACCCATCGTCAGCAACACTTAGACACTAAAGAGAATTTTGAAAGTAAATAATGGTTAAATACATTCAACTTTGGTAAAGTTGTTAACCCTCCCATCGAGGCTCTGGCAATGGAACTGAAGGCCCAAAATAACAATATTAGTTTTACAAGTATCTTGCCCATCGTAAGCCTTGTAAAGATAACTAATAGATTGTTAAACTATAAACGAGTAGTAGTTATCAGAATCTACTAGCGCAATATCTGTTTATAGTTATTCTAGTTTGTAATTAGTGTGTTTTTCCTTATTTTCAGAAAAATGTCTTCATTCAATCCTTTAGCTACTATCTTGAGTCAAAAACCTATGGATGGTACAAACTACAAACAATGGAAAACTAATTTGGATATTGTTCTTCAATATGAAAAGCTCAACTTTGTTCTGACTACCCCTATGCCAGCGCAGCCTGCTGAAGATGCGCCTGAGGCAACAAAGACACGTTTTCAGCAGGAGAAGGAAAGATGGGAGAAGGCAAATGTGGCAGTTCGCTGCTATATTTTAGCTTGATCTACTTGATCACCTTCAGGAGCAAGTAAGCATGATTGAGAGTGGAGCAAAGATGCTCCAAACTCTTGATGGCATATTTGCTACGTCCAGCAGTTCTGCTAGACAGAATGCCCTGAATGCAGTCACCAAGATAATGATGTCTGGAGGAAGTGTGCGGGATCATTGTCTGACAATGATAGCAAACTTCAAGAAGGCTGAAGACCATGGGGTCAGATTTGAACAAGAAGTAAAAGTTGACCTTCTCTTGCGATCCTTGCTGAATACTTCAATCAGTTCAAGATGAATTATAATATGAATAAGATGAATCTTGACCTTACTCAGCTGATGCATGAGCTTGAGAGTGCTAAACAGTCTCTAGTCAAGCAGGGCAGTGTATTTTTTGCTGGTGAGAGTTCTGTGAAACCTTAGGGGAAACCTAAGGGAAGAAACAAGAACAAGAAAAAGAAGAAATCAGGTGTTCCAGTTGCCAAACCAGTTGCACTGAAGCAGCCAAAAGGCAAGTGCTTCAAGTGCGGACAAAAGGGGCATTGGAAGAAAAATTGCCCACGTATGAATAAACCAGGTATAGGTAATTTACATGTGATTGAGGCTTGTTTAGTGGAGAATTACAATGATAAATGGATCGTTGATTCAGGAGCCACTAACCATGTTTGTTACTCTTTGCAGTGGTTCAAACATAGCTTGCCTTTAAGTGAAGGACAAAGAGTTTTGAAGCTTGGAAATGGGGAGCTTGTGTCTGCACTAGCAGTGGGACAAGTTGTTTTATCTTTTGATAATTGCAGAACTTTGGTTTTAGAAGACTGTTTATTTATTCTGGATTTTAAGAGGAATTTAATTTCTGTTAGTTGTTTGGTTAAATATGGTTTGACAGTTCAGTTTAATTCCTCAGTTTCAATAAGAAGTTCATCTTCTTTTATTTGTTCCGGTGTAATGTTTAATGGTCTTTATTTCCTTAGTCCTGTGCCCACTGAAGTTAATCATGTTGAATTAGGAGATGTTGAGCATGTTCATTCATCAAAGAAAAGAAAAGTTTCCAATGAAACTTATCTTTGGCATTTAAGATTGGGTCATATTAACTCTAAAGGATACAAGGTTTGGTCAATAGTGGGATTTTAAAATCCCTGAACTTTGAACCGATACCAGTTTGTGAATCTTGTTTAGAGGGTAAAATGACTAAGAAATCTTTCAAGGCCAAGGGCAATTGTGCCACACTTCAGCTGGAATTGGTACATACTGATGTATGTGGACCAATGAATGTTCAGACCAGAGGCGGGTATAAGTATTTTATCACTTTTACTGATGATTACTCTAGATTTGGACATGTGTACCTGAAGCGTCACAAGTCTAAAGCTTTTGGAAAATTCCAAGAGTTCAAGGCTGAGGCAGAAAAGCATCTTGGTGTTCAAATTAAGACTCTTCGATCTGACCGAGAAGGTGAATACCTATCTGGAGAGTTCAGGTCTTACCTGACCAAAGAGGGGATAGTTTCACAATTATCTTCTCCAGGGACACCCCAGCAGAATGGAGTTGCTGAAAGGAGAAATAGAACCCTTTTAGAAATGGCAAGATCTATGCTCAGTTATTCATCTCTTTCTGATTCATTCTGGGGATATGCCTTAGAAACTGCTATGTACCTATTGAGCTTAGCTCCGTCCAAGACGGTTTCAAAGACACTAATAGAATTATGGAGAGGGTGTAAGCCCTCCTTGAATCATATTCGGATTTGGGGTGCTCCGGCACATGTCTTACAACAGAAGCCAAATAAGATGGACTCGCGTGCAGTATGCATGTTTATAGGCTATCCTAAAGGAACCAGAGGTTGGTTGTTTTATAGTCAGAAAGAAAAGAAGGTCATAGTGAGCACACTGACTTTCTTAGAGGAGGACTATATGGCAAATTATAAGCCAAGGAGTAAGGTTATTCTTGATGAGCTAGTCTCAGATCAAGTTACACCTCAACCTCAGGCGGTTCCAGCTTTTGTTCCTGTGGTTGTTCAAAGAGGGGAAAATATACCTATTGTTGAACACACACAGGAACCAGAAATAGAACCAGAAGTTCAGCATGATGATCAACAAGTGGAACTCAGAGATGCAGTTACCGCTTGTGGAAGAACAACAAAATCATGAATTGGTTAATCCACTTAATGAGGGTCCTCATATAGAAATTGTTAACCCACCAAACTTGGATCCTCTCAGATGCACAACAACAAGTGCGGCAAAGTCGTAGTGGGAGATTGATTCGTAAACCCGCAAGATTTCTCTTGTTGGGTGAATCACCTCAGGAAGTCATCATTGAAGAAGATGATGATCCCACGAGTTATGACGAGGCACTAGGAGATGTTGATGCTCAGGAATGGCTTGAGGCTATGAATCGTAAAATGGATTCTTTGTATTCCAACTCAGTTTGGTCTCTTGTAGATGCACCAAAAGGGGTAAGACCCATTGGGTGTAAATGGATCTACAAGAGAAATAGAGGATCAGACGGGAAGGTTGAAACCTTCAAAGCTAGATTGGTGGCGAAAGGGTACACCCAAATAGAAGGTGTGAATTATGAAGAAACCTTTTCGCCGGTTGCCATGCTTAAGTCCATCTGGATTCTCTTAGCTGTTGCAGCAAATCTTGATTATGAGATTTGGCAAATGGATGTTAAAACTGCTTTTCTAAATGGAAATTTGGAAGAGGATATCTATATGCAGCAACCAAAAGGGTTCATAGCCAAAGGGCAAGAAAACATGGTATGCAAGTTGCAAAGGTCCATTTATGGACTTAAGCAAGCGTCCAGATCATGGAACATCAGGTTTGATCAAGCCATTAAGTCTTATGGTTTTGAGAAAAGTCCTGATGAGCTGTGTGTGTATAAAAGGATCCAAGGTAATGCAGTATCTTTTCTGGTACTTTATGTGGATGATATACTCCTTATCGGAAATGATACGGAGGTATTGTTAGGCATAAAGACTTGGCTAAGCAAGCATTTTGATATGAAGGACCTGGGGGAAGCCAATTATATTCTTGGTATTAAGCTCTTGCGAGACCGGAAGAATAGGGTATTGGCATTATCTCAGGCTAATTACATCGACAAAATACTTGCCAGGTTCAGCATGGAGAATTCCAAGAAGGGAATTTTACCCTTCAGGCATGGGATTCATCTCTCTAAGGAGCATTCTCCTAAAACTCCTGAGCAGAGAGAACGCATGAGTAGGATACCTTACGCTTCAGTAGTAGGTAGCCTTATGTATGCTATGCTGTGCACCAGACCAGATATCTGCTATGCAGTGGGAGTAGTAAGTCGATACCAATCTAATCCTGGAGAGGAACACTGGATAGCGGTTAAACATATACTCAAGTACCTTAGGAGAACGAGAGATTATATGTTGGTCTATTCTAGTGGGAGTCTTGAAACCATTAGTTACACAGACTCAGATTTCCAAGGAGACATTGACTCAAGAAAATCCACTTCTGGGTATGTGTTCACTCTTAATGGCGGGGCCATTTGTTGGAGGAGTGTCAAATAATCATGTGTGGCTGATTCTACCACAGAGGCTGAGTATGTAGCTACTTCTGAGGCTGCAAAGGAAGCTGCATGGTTAAAAAAGTTCCTAACGGATCTTTAGGTGATACCAAGTGTTAGTCGTCCCATCACACTTTACTGTGATAACAGTGGGGCAGTAGCACAGTCCAAGGAACCAAGGTGTCACAAAAGACAAAAGCACATAGAGAGGAAGTACCACTTGATCCAAGATATAATTGAAAGAGGAGATACAGTGGTAGTCAAGATAGCATCAGACGAGAACCTTGCTGACCCTTTTACTAAGAGTTTGCCTGAACCTGTTTTTGAGAGGCATATAACATCTATGGGTCTTAGGAGGATTCCAGATTTGCTATAGCTTTAGGAAGTTGTTATTTCACTTTGTTGTTTTGTGCTTTTTGAGCAAGACATTATGACACTGTAATTTTTCTGAATGTTTTAAATCAGGTATTATTCATTTATTCCGCACATTATTTACAAACACTAAGGTCCGGATCAATTGTGAAGTATATGATCATATGGATACGTTCATGGAGGACATGATCATAGGTTCTCATAATTGATGAACAGGTTCACAGCTGTTAAATAAAGTTGGGCACTTCATTTAGGCTGCAATATTTTATGAAATGGTTTTGTCCGAATCATTGTAAAATATTGGTGTGAATTAACATTCACATTGAAAGGATCAAGGAGAGATTTGATTAAGGGTGTTTTTCTATCATAAGGTATCAAATCTCCAGATAACTATAGTTATAAGATTGCTCTTAATTCTGAGTTTATTATAAATAGGTAATCAAATAGTTTTCATTCTTTGATTTACCAACTGGTGAGGTGCGATCTATTGACTGCCAATAACTCGGTATTTTGGGAGTGAGATTGTTTGATTATCAGTATTTATGAGATAAACAATATGAAATTTGTAGGAAATGTCCCCTTGATATGTTTCGGTACTTGGATATTGAAGACACTGGCCAGTGCATGTAATCCATTAGAGAAACTATCATAGTCAAGGGAATAAATAATTGATTGGGTAACAGAAAACTAGTCAATCAATTATAGACATTCTACAAAGGGGTGATGCATATACATGTTATATATGTTATTAATCTTGGAGTTTAAGTTCGGGCTTTTAGTGGAGTAGCACCGAATTAGATAATCATTTGTTGATTATCATGAGCCTTGATTAATAACAGCTGGTAGATCCCCAGGCTAGCTCAAGATAAGGGATGGGGAAATTTCAGTTGATGATGACTAGTGAGTTACATGGTCTTGGGCTTTAAGCTCAAGTTTGTACTCAAGAGCAAGTGGGAGATTGTTGGGTTTTTGCTCTTTCACTAAAGCCCAATAGGGCCTAGTGTGTAAGAAGAGCCCAAGAAACCTAGAGCCCGTTACATCTAAGGGTTAGGTTTTCTAGGAATCCATATATATACTACACTTAACCCTCTCCATAGATAGAGAGCAGTCACAGAGGTAGAAGCAAGGTCATCTCCTGATAGAGAGAAAGTGCCTACACACTATTTCCTTCCCCTTGAGACATAGTCTAGAAGGTTTGTCGTCAACCGACTACAAGGAGATCAATCGTGCGGTGACACAAGGATTCTAAGACGAGGGAGATCATCAAAGATCCGCACTCTGAGAGGTAATATTCCTTGTGTGTTTATGAAACAATGATGATTCGATAAGCATACCGATGTACTAAATCCTTAAATCGCTTCTGCATAAATCCAATAGTACCTACAATACACACACACATTGCTATGCAAGAAACAAGTTGCAAAAATATAATCTTGTTTGCATTGTACGGACTCACATTTTGACGAGCTCTTGAATGGTCATTGGTGTACACATCAATTTATCTCTAATAAACCGAGATGCCATGCCTGAATATGCTGCTTCAGTGAGATGAACTCCATCCCAGAATAAATGCTCTCCTCTGTTCTGGCAAGGAATTGTCAATGGAACACGCAACAACTTTGCCACAGGAACGCAACATGGGTTTCTCACATCCGTTAGCCCTGCAAAATATATAGGAGATTGAAAATAAAATTATAAATTTTTAAAGATCGGTTTTGAACCCAAAAAAATATTTATAAGATGCATTAATTTTAAAAAAAATGAAAAATATCAAATCATCCTAATTAATTTGGAAAGCTTCTACTGAACAAACTAGTCTTTGCAAATAGACTAACAGAATTGACATTTGTTTTATACAATCTTTAGAAAAATTCTTAGATGCTTTTAGAGCAAGACAAAACATTTATGTATTTCATTTAGTAATTAACAAATCAGCTATTGTATTAAAATTGTAGTGGATGTGGAAGACAATTTATGTGTCAATTAATAAATAAATCAGAATAAATATTATCTTTTGTATTTGGTGCACCTAAATACTTCTCCAATTTTTATCATTTCCGACATAAAAATTTGGACTATAGTAATTATACTCGTGGAGCAAGATTTCAGAAACAAATACATGTGTTTTTTAGGGGGTGAGAAAGATGTGATGCATGTTTATAAAAATTTTTATGAAAAATAAGCAAAACTAACACAAGTTAAAGAAGGTTTACTTAATTCACTAATACTCATTTGGGATTTAATTTTTACCAAATTTGGAGGGATTTTTGATTGCCTCTGTGGCAAGGGTATATGCATGACCAAGTGCAAACTTGGATCCTGGAAGACTTGATGTTAGATTATTTAGCGTTGCTGGGAGCATCTGGTTGTAGTATGACACATATTGGTTTGCTTTCTCGTCGCAGTCACCTGGGTATGTGGATGTTTCCCTGAGATTAATGGGGTGCACCCTACGGGTCCGACTTCACAAGTCACTGCCTTCTTGGCTCCCAGTTTGTACAATTTCTGTGACATGGTTAACAATTTCATGGTAAAATTGAACATTACCCATGAGATGAAATTCATGGAGAAATTAAAGGAGAGTGCTGCTATGCACCCTACTTCAAGTTTTGTGATAAATAATGCGGTGCACTTTGTGATCCAAGGGTATATATAGATCAGGGCAGCATTTAAGCCTCTCAAACACAGGCTTGCAGCAGACCCCCACTTCTATGCCGTTTGATGGGCGCAATATCTGAGATTGTGTCCGGAGGACCCCTGTAGTTAATTGGAAGTTGGAACTGTGTACTGCTGACATTAATTGTTGTCTCAATTAACTACCAAATGGAAATTGGTAAGCCCCAATCTCATTGCATTTTAATTTCTTTGGTTTTTTATTTTATGCAATTCCTGTCAAATTTGGGAGACTTTGTAAACGTAAAAAATTGTTAATCTGTTAAATTCCCTTTTAATATGTTATTGATAGTTAGTTGTTACACCTTTTTTTTTTTTGGGTGATTTTGGTTTCTTATTTTATGCGACGTTGAACGTAGATTGTTTTACGTAATTAGTAACTTTTGTAACAAGCTAAATTTTGTTAAATTATATGATTTAAGATTGCTCAATAAAAAGGTCAATCTATTAAAATACAGGGGATTATTGTGATGAAAAATTGCTTTTTGGTCTTACTATTTTTCATTTGATGTCAACCTTTAGTCCCCAACCATACTTTGGTAGTAGTACCTCACATGTTACTATGGCCAGAAGGGTGAAGATAAATAAAGAAAAAATGTTTATATCAAATTTCTTTTTCTAATCATTTTTTTTCTTATTTCTTATACGTGATGTGTGTCCCATATTGAATCTGAGAAATGAAATCTGTGATCTATGATTATTTACAAACTGATATATATACAACAGAGTGAGTGTGTACCATAAGCTTAATGGTACAACATGTATACAATGAAATCCTGAAAACTATCTACACAACTAGTAACTAATTCTGTTAAATAAAAAACATGTGATACAACTTTGATCAATATTTACTGAGTGTGATACTCCCCCTCAAGGTGGGTTGTAGAGATTTTGATAGCCCAACTTGGATATGTCTTGAAGAAACCGGTTGAGCGGTAGCGGTTTGGTCATGATGTCAGCGAGTTGATGCTTGCTTGGGACAGAAATGAGTTTGAGCCAACCTTGTTGGACGTATTGACGTACGAAGTGGCAATCAATGTCAATGTGCTTGGTACGTTCATGGAACGTGGGGTTAGACGCAATGTGTATTGCAGCAAGATTATCACAGAAAAGTTTAACAGTGGGAACAATGATGTCGAAGTCCTTGAGGAGTTGAGTTACCCATACCAGTTCACTCGAGGCACTAGCCATGGCCCTGTATTCCGCTTCAGCGGACGAATGAGAAACAGTTGCTTATTTCTTGGATTTCCAGGAGATCAAGGCTTCATCGAGGAAGATGCAAAATCCTGAAGTTGACTTGTGGGAGTCGAGACAGCCGTCCCAACCTGCATCAATGTATGCAGAGACGGAGTAGGAAGTGTGAGAAGGAAAAAAAATTCCTTGACCCACTGTGTGTTTAATGAAACGTAGCAAATGATGAGCTGCATTGAGGTGGGAGGAGCGTGGTTGGGAAACATATTGGCTAAGTTTGTTAACTGTGAAGGCTATGTCTGGCCGAGAAAGGGTTAAGTATGATAGACGTCCAAGGAGACGATGATAAGCAAAGACATCAGTGAGTAATTCTCCATCATCTTTTGTTAACCTGCCATTGGGTTCCATCGGGACAGATGCAGGTTTGCATGCTAAAAAGCCAGTTTCATCAAGAAGGGAAAGAGCATACTTTCGCTGAGAAAGGTAGATTCCTCGACTCGAGCGTGCGATCTCCAAACCAAGGAAGTACTTCATGTCACCTAGATCCTTTAGTTTGAAAACAGATTGGAGCATGTGTTTTACTCGGGTAAGGGCAGAAATATCAACTCCAGCTAGTATGATGTCATCTACGTAGACAAGGAGCATAACTCGAGAGGTGCCAGAGCCGTGGTAGAATAGTGAGTAGTCATTCATTGACTGAGTAAAACCATTAGCTAGTAAAGTAGAGGAGAACTTATATTAGTGAACCATTGCCGAGATGCTTGCTTAAGCCCATAGATTGATTTGTTTAAGCGACAGGTCAAGTTCTCCCCCTTTCCCATGGGGTGGGTGGAAGAAAAGCCAAGAGGAATTTTCATATACACCTCTTCAAACAATTCACCATTCAAGAAGGCATTGTTCACATCAAGTTGAATTAAATGCCATCTGTTGGCTGCTGCCAGTGCTAACAACACGCGAACGGAAGTGAGTTTAGCAACTGGGGAGAAGGTTTCTAAATAGTCAATGCCAGCTTGTTGTGTAAATCCCTGAGCTACCAAGCGTGCCTTATAACGAGCAATGGTCCCATCAGAATTGTGCTTGATTTTATAAATCCATCTGCAACCGATTTGTTGCTTGCCAGGAGGGAGGGGAACGATGGACCAAGTATTATTGTTGGTCATTACTTGTAGCTCTTCAGCCATGGCTTGGCGCCATTCGGGGTATTTTACTGCTTGATGGTAATAGTGTGGTTCAACAGAAGCAGTGACATTGTTCACAAATGTTTTATAAGAAGGGGAGAGGCGATGATATGACAGGCAGGATGAGATAGGGTATGGTGTGTCCAAGGATGAGTTGCAAACGAAATCTTGCAAGTAAGCAGGTGGTTTAGATGGTCTGGTAGATTTTCTAATGGGAGGTTATTGTAAGGTGAGGGAATTCTGAAGTTGGGAATGAGGAGGGTCAGTTGGTGGGGGTGAGTTATTTTTTGGATCAGGTATGTTGGTGATCGGAGTATTAGTGGCAAGGGGTAATACGAGAGTGGATGTGGATTGCGTAGATAAAAAGGAAGGAAGGTTGGGGGAGTGGTTGGCAAAAGGAAAGATTGATTCGTGGAAGACAACATCACGAGAGATTTGGAAGGAATGTGTACGTAGATTGTACACTCGATACCCTTTATAGCCAGCGGGATAGCCTAAAAACACATAAGGTTCACACGTGGTGTGAATTTGTGTCTTGTTGATAAAAGGGTGAAGGTAAAGCAAAGGCAGTCAAACACTCGCATGCTATTATAATCAGGGGTTTTGCCATATAAGAGCTGGTATGGAGTTTGGTGTTTTAAGATGGGGGATGGGACACGGTTAATAATGAAAGCAACACTGGCAACACATTCTCCCCAAAATCGCAGGGGAACATGTGACTGGAAGAATAATGCACGGGCTACATTCAACAAGTGCTGGTGTTTGCGCTCTACCACTGAATTTTGTTGGGGCCTTTCTACGCATGAATATTGATGCTCAATGCCGTGTGAAGCTAAGAATGCTTGGAGTTTTAATTCAGGAGCATTATCACTTCTCAGGCATTTGACAACTACCCCGAATTGGGTGGAAACCCATGTTAAAAATTGTTGCAGAATAGTGGGAGCTTGTGACTTTGTGTGCATGAGGTGTATCCATGTGTAGCGTGTGTGATCATCCACAATGGTGAGGAAGTACCTATGGCCATCCAAAGTTTCCTCATGGAATGGTCCCCAAACATCACAGTGAACCAAATCAAAAGCATTATCAAATATATGATTGAAAGAAGCAAATGATAAACGCCTTTGTTTGGCCAAAGGGCATACAGAACATGTATGTGTTTCAGCAAATTTCTTGTGATCAAGCTGTAAGACAGAGTGTAAAGTGTGTAACCTAGGAAAGGAGGTATGTCCGAGTCTACAATGCCATATATCAGCAGTGACTTTATTATTGTGTGCGTGTGCAACTAAAGCTTGAGAGCTAATTTTAGAAATATTGTTTACATCATGTGAAGTAGTATATGAGGTAACAAAATTGGTAAAGTTTGGACAAAATGTAGCAGCATTGAGAACATATAAGCCATCTAAGGGCTCAGCCTTGCCAATCGTCTTCGAGCTGAGGGGGTCCTGAATATAGAATATGAAAGGTGTGAATGTCAAGTGGAGTGATGAGGATTTTAAAAGAGCACTTACTGAAATGAGATTGTATTTGAAGCTAGGTACATAAAAGACATTATGTAAAATTAATGAAGGTGTAAGTGCAATTGTGCCAATGAGTGTTACAGGGACAGCTATTTTATTCGGCAAATGAACACACAAATTTGATACTGGAGTAACTGATGAGAATTGAGATTTGTCATATGTAATGTGGCAACTAGCTCTAGAATCAATGATCCAATCAGATGGATTTAGAGAAGTAATGGAGGGGACAGAAAGGACAATACCGTGTTCAACTTGCACAGGATGGTGAGTAGACTCCAAAGGTAGTGGAGGTGGAGGAGTCTTGTGCAAGTGAGTGGCAAGCACAGCCATGAGTTCTTGGAATCACTCAGCAGCTACCAAGCCTGGATCTAAAGGAGGTAAGGCTGGATCAGTTCCACCATAGGTCTGGTTAACAACATTTGTGGATGATCTGGTGTTCTTCTTATAACCAGGAGGATAATTGTGAAGTTTGAAACACTTTTCCACAGTATGACCAGTGATTCCACAGTGAGTACAAATTGGTCTGTCTCTCTTGTAAGTTTTTGGTTTTGAGTTGAAAGCTTTAGCATTGAAAACTAGTGGAGGTGCAGAAGTCGATTCACAACTTGAACTATCATGAGTTTGAATAACTTTCTGCCTTTCTTCTTGAATAACAAGAGAGAATACCTTGTTAATTGAGGGAAGGGGATCCATCATAAGGATCTGAGCACGAACTTGAGTGAAGCTATTGTTTAAGCCCATAAGGAATTGCATTACTTGCTCAGAATGCAGCTGATCTAAAAATGGACGAATTCCACCACATGTACAATCAGATATGATACGATACTCACTCAGTTCTTCCCAAAGTGACCTCAATTTTGTGAAGTAAGCGCTAACAGATAGAGCGCCTTGACGGAGAGTAACTATCTCCTTCTGGATCTGAAATAGACGAGCTGCATTACGCTGATGGAAGCGCTCTTTCAGATCTAGCCAAATTTCACTGGCAAAGTGGTATGAAACTACAGTAGGAATGATTTCTTTGGAAATGGCATTGAGGAGCCAAGAAATCACAATGTTGTTGTTGCAAAGCCAATGTCGATAGGTCACAGCATCAGCGACAGGATCAGGTGCTGGAAGAGTTCCATCAACGAAGCAAAACTTGTTCTTGACGCAGAGTGCGATCTTCATCGCGCGACTCCAAGATCCATAGTTCTCACCTGTGAGAGGTTGAGAAACAAGCACTAAACCAGGACTATCAAAGTGGTGAATGAAGAACGGACTTGCTACATCATCAACGGACGCCATGAAAGCAACCATGAATGGTGAAGGTAGAAGAAGATGATAGAGAATTTTTTTTTTTCTTAGCGCGAAAAGTTGTTAGAGAAATAGAAGAGAGAGAGCGCGGAAGTGAGTATTTTCTACTGATACCATATTGAATCTAAGAAATGAAATCTGTGATCTATGATTATTTACAAACTGATATATATACAACAGAGTGAGTGTGTACCATAAGCTTAATGGTACAGCATGTATACAATGAAATCCCGAAAACTATCTACACAACTAGTAACTAATTCTGTTAAATAAAAAACACGTGATACAACTTTGATCAATATTTACTGAGTGTGATATCCCATTTATCCTTTACTTTCATCACATAAAAAATTTAATAGGACCAACACAAAAAATATTACTAATAAAACACCTTAAATAACATAATAAATATAGTAAATAATAAAAATCAAATGAATTCGAGGAAAAGAAACACATCTATAATCTAGAACAGGTTAATCAAATTGAAAATGAAAATTAAAGAATCAGGCCACAAATCATTCTTGAAGTTTGACTAAATTGTATTCAATCTACCAACAATTTATTGGATGATTGGTTAGTAGGTTCGTCTCCTATAAGAATGATTATACAAGCTTAAATCCTGAAAACTACACTTGTTACGGGAGGATTAACTGCAAAAGCTCCATCCTGGAATTGCGGGAGCAATGTTTCCCATAGTTTGTTGCACCATAAAAAATTGCATTCAATCTCACTTGTTCTTTTGATAAGAAAAAATATCATTATAAAATAAATAATTCATGAGTAAGTAATTTATTTGATTTTAACATCTTTAATTTGATACCAATTTAATTCTAACTAATTTTTTTACATCGATTTAGTCATTATGTTTTATCTCCATTTTAATAGAATGACTAAATTGATATTGAAATAAAAAAATGTTAGCACTGTGAAAAATTTTGTTATGATAAAAAAAAATTGGTATAAAAAATTTGGGAATTTTATTAGTACCTTATAAAATTCAAAGAGATGTATCTTTTAGTTATAGGTGGCTAAAAATATACCACATATTCTACTAACTCAAGTTAATATAATTTATGAAATCAATAATTCAATAACAACTGTTTAAGATAGAATAGGTATCAGTACCCATTGAATATAGAAGGAAAAACCCAAAAGTTTTGTTATAATTAAATCCGTTTATTGTATATATTACTTGGCATACCAAACCCTCCCCTGTAAAAATTAAGATGAGATATATTTTATCTATATTTAAGTTTTTTATTTATTATATTTTATTGTTGACTAAAATACATCTTATTATTAATTATACATATTATCTTTTTAAAAAATAAAATATGTGACTTATAATAATATAAAATATTGATATATAAAATTTTTTGCTATGAAAAGATATCGAATAATATATTATTAATAATATGTAACAATAATTTGTAATAATTGCTTCTTAAAAAAAATTTGGATTTTCTCAACTATCAATTTTAGAATATTAATGTGTATTTTTGGTGATAAAATCACAAAATTCTTCTTCTTGCCTTCTTCGTGATTCATATTTATGTATAGTCTTAACAAATAATTTTTTTACGTACATCAATATTTTAAAATTAATAGCTAAAAAATAGATAACTTTTATTTTTGAAAAATATTCATTACAAATTAATAATTTGATCTCTTAATATGGTTAAAATTAGAAAAATAAATTAAAATAATATGAAAATATGAGATTAATTTATACATATTAACGATATAAAATAATTTTACACCATGAGCTATTAGAAATTAAAAAAAAAATCAAATCGTAAATTCGTAATAGATAGTTATTATAATGGGTAGTTACTCACTACCATGTTATAATTTCTTGGCTTTTATCAGTTGTAGTGTAAAATTATTTTATATTATTAGTGTATAGAAATTTGTCTCAAAAACTATAAGTAAATATTTTATATTATTATAATCACATATATTTTATTATTATTATTATTATTATATACACACACACACACGTATATAAAAATATTTTAGTAAAAACTAAAATAATAAACATGAGATAATATACAGTTAGCTTCGAAAATTTGAAAATGATCAAAGTGTCATTTATTTTAATTTTACGAGGACAAAGTGTATATTTCAAAATAAAAAGGAGAAGATTATAATAAAATTACCTCTTAAAAACAAGAGTTGTATTTTACTTTAAAAAAATATGCTTCGAGCATATGACCACTAGAGTAGTATTATAAAGCACGTACAACTTTTATTAACATTGAGATATTATTAATCATTCTTTTAGCTCCTATACACATTTAAAACTAGACAGTTATTTATAAATGGAGGGAGTAGTAAAATTAATGAACACTACTTCTGTTCTCTAATAAGTGTCCATATTCACTCATGCACATATATTAAGAAAATAATTGAACTGTCTCGAAATTAGATAAATCTAAGCATATTTTACAATATTACCCTTATCATCATATACTATCTCTCATATTTAATCTTTCCACCAACTCTCTCTCTTATTATCCCTGTTATCTAATAAGTGTTTATCTATAAAAATTTATTTTTCTACTATTATTTGTTCTTTTAAGAATTCTATATAATATTAATTATTTTTCCCATGATACCCTTATAAGAGAAAGAACTAGTGGATAGATTAAATATGAGAGGGGGTATTAGAGTAGGTGATGATAAAGGTAACGTTGTAGAGTATACTTAAAATTATCTAATTCCAAGACCATTCAATCACTTTCTTAATAGGTGTGCATAAATGAAAATGGACACTTATTAGAGAACAGAGATAGTATAAGGGTATCATATGAAAAAAATAATTAATGTTGTCTAGAATTCTTAAAAATATAAATAATAGTAGAAAAATAAAATTTTATAGAAGAATATTTATTAGAGAACAAAGATAGTAAGTAATTGGAAATGGGCTAATAGTGAGGGATTTGGATAGTTTTCATGGGATCAAAGGTTTAAGTTTTATTGCTACCAATGTTGAAAAAGAAAAGTTAAATTAATGAATAGGTAATTGCATATAAATAAAGGGTAATGCTATGTCAATACCAATTTTTTGGTGTCACATCTAGACACTCATTTCATCATTATTGAATAAGATGGATGCATGGAAATGAGTGTAAATTACACTGAGACACCTAAAAGTGGATGTTAAAATAACATTATTAAAAAATTAATAGTAGTATTTATCATATATAAACTATTAGTACTATTTGTCATATTTTTAAAATATTGTTGATTATTGTAACAAATAATATATACCAGTATGAAGTTGGTTATAATAGTTAATAATATTTTAATAATCATTTATGCAAAAAAAATTGTAGAGTTTAATTTATGTACATGGATAGCGTTTAATTTGATATCATTTTAGTTTTAATAAAAACTTTGACATTTATTTAGTCATAATTTTTTATTTTAATACTAATTTAGTCTTCTCCATTAAATTTCACTCATCTTTAAATACATTATAAAAATTGATAGAGATCCAATAAAATGATTAAATTGATGTTGAAATGAAAATATATTAGGACTAAATTGATACTAAAAATTTTGTTGAGATCAAATTGATTATGAAAATTAAAAATATTGGAACTGAATTAATATAAATTTTTTTGTTAAGACTGCATTAATATAAAAGTAAAAATATTAAGACAAAAAATGTTATTTGCTTAAAAAATTTGCTTCCAAACCCCAGCCACAGTATTCCTTTTTAACTCATTATGTTCAAATCTAAGTTTCAATTAGCAATTACGAATGCGAATGACGTATTTTTAATAGGTGCAATTTGAAATGTTAAGAGTCTTGTGGGGGTAAAAATAAAAATTAAGAAAATGCCTAAACCCTAAACCCAAAAATTAATTCAGGGGTTTACAGGGGGCCAAAACTTTCGAGCCCCAGGCTAAAAGTCACCATAGATCACAAGATGTGTATGGCATAACGGAGGATTTGTGGTGCAGTGTACACTACAAGAAAGAAAAACATTTATTTTCAATAGTTCTTTGGCATTCAAAATGTCAATAAAAGTATTATAAGTATAAGTAATTTTGATAGATAGTGATCGTTGAAAATACTTATAAAATTTTATTGACAATAATAATTATTGATAAAAATTTATAAATATTTTTAAGAATCACTTTCTGTTAGAATTATTTTTCTTCACAATACTTTTATTGACACTTTATATCTCAAGAACAGTTGAAAATACTTTTTTTTTTGTAGTGGTAACAACTTTTATTTTAGTCAACTTTAAAAAATATGTTTAAATAAATTTTAAAAGTGATTTTTGCAATTAAATAAAATTTTTAAAATATCTAATAGATAATTGTAAAAAAATGTATCAGACAAATAAAATCTGATCACTTACAAAATCAATAAAAATGTAGTCAAATACATCTTAATATTGATTAAAATTTATCTTTTTGATCCTTAAATTAAGTGTAGTTTTTTAAAAAAATATTGTGGTCGCTTTAACATATACAATAGCTAGCCAAGGTGCGTCACAATTCGAATCACTAAATAGCGTTCAAGTATAGTGCATCAAAGACACTGCAAGTGGAGAAAATCATTAGCAAGCGGTGTAAGTGCTGCTGGTGAAACTTTGAAGATGAGTCGATTGATGGGTTTTATGGTAAACCTCTTATTTTTAGATCTATTATGGATTCTTTATTATTAATCATTAGATCAAATTATCTAATAAAAATTATATTTATTCAATAATTAATAATAAGGAATCTATGATAGACATAAAAATTTGAGATCCAATTTATAATTTGTGAAGTTAGTGTACTGGAATA
Organism: Dalbergia cultrata; assembly: GCA_031216105.1. Classification (NCBI taxonomy): domain Eukaryota; kingdom Viridiplantae; phylum Streptophyta; class Magnoliopsida; order Fabales; family Fabaceae; genus Dalbergia; species Dalbergia cultrata. The sequence continues at coordinate 51,729,579 of CM062344.1, forward strand.
GAAGGGAAAGGTTGTCATTGACGAGTTTAGCAAAAGGTTGGGGCTTGAACCCCTTGCTTGAGACGTACAATGGTTCAATGTAGTTGTTGATGTAGTCATTGCTCCCAATGGAGATTGCAAATATAGATTTTCATAAATGCTCAGATAACTTCGATGCATCCATTCTTTTGGACAAATCACACTCAATTATCCTTTCAAACGCGTCAATTTGTTCCCTCAAACTCATCTATCCTCCCTGCAGTATATCATGAGCAAGTCTTATAAAGAATTCAAGTAATCATGTTTCTCCATTTTCTTTCTTTTTTTTTTTTCAAACCCTTGTTACATTCATTGATGACTAACAAGAATTGATAACTACTAGCATATTGGCCTGTGCGTACGTTGCATGATTTATCATCATGATATAAAATTACAAATTAATTTTAATAATAATCATACAGTTATTTGAAAATAAAAGAGTATGATATAATAATTTTTAATTTATATACACCTAAACAGTATGATATAATAATTTTTAATTTATAAACACCTAAACAAAGTTTTTAAATCTAAAATAAAATACTAACATAAATCTATAAAATGTAAAATGATCAAATACTAATATTCTACGTAATTCAAAATTTATATGTGTGTGTGTGTAAAATATAATTTTGAACATCTTATAATAAAAATTGTAATAAACTATATATCATCTTTTCAAGGTTCATAAGAAAAAAAAAAGAGAAATTAATTCTCATTGATATAAACTTTAAAGTAAAATAATTATGGATCATTGAAATTCATTTTATTTGAACATATACTTATATTTTTCAAGTTGAGATTTAACAACTAAAAAAAATACCTTTTTCCATGTGTACATTTGAAATTAATATATTGTATGAAATTTTTATAATTCCATAAAATGAAACATAAAAAAATTATAAATAAACATATATCCTTATATTTAATATAATAATTTAATTTTATAATAAATATCTAAATATAAACACATTTCATGTAATTTTTTATCTTAAAAAAAATTAAATATCCAATTGAATTTTATAATAATGCATCATCATTAATAAAATTTTTGTCACGTATTATTTCTTTTATGGAGCCACATGTTAATTTTTTAATTCTAAATTTACCAAAATGAATATGAAGTAACCACTTAAACACTTATTTATAAATCTATAAATTGATTAAATTGAAAACTTATCTTCATAGAGATATTCATAATAAAATATATTTTTTATTATATAATTATATTATCAAATAATAAATAAATATTAAAAATAAGTATTTAAAAATTTAATTACAAAAATATTTTGTGTAAATTTTCACTTCTTAACCATTAGGTTTTTTTACTAACCAAAAAATAAAAAAAATTGTTAATTACGTTTTTCCATCCATTGGCACATTATTTACGTATATACACCAAATATGAGTTTATAACAATTCGGCAAACCGTAAAACACATTGGTAAAATACTTCGTTCAGCTGTGAAACGAAAAATGGGAAAAACACGCTAAACACACCGCCGAATTACCTCTGCCGACATTGCAACAAATTAAAGCTAGACTAAAATTTATGGCCAATAGTGCTCCATTTTATAGTTGGTCATACTGCAACAGGGGATCAGCTTTTCCAGTCATGATTCAGCTAACACACAGCCGATTTGCATGCGATCAAACTGCATGCACTGGAACTTGCAGGCGATGGCACTGTTTGGCCAATATATCGGCTGAGACAGAGCCGAATAAATAATGTGTTGCTTCTATATTCAAACTTGAATAATGCCCAATCTGTTGATTTTCATATTACACAGGAGACTGTGTCAAAGGCTGACTTTAGGTAGCCAGTATTATCTCATCATCATCATTATCTTCCGGCATTGATGAGTTTAAAGTATAAGCAAAATATAATAACATTCAATATAAATAATCAATCAATTATGCTGATTAATAAACTAACCACAAACTTCATCAAAAAAATTAATAACAATAAAAGCTAACCATTAAAAAAAAGACTAACAACTAACCACTATAACAAAAAATTTAAATAATACTAAAAAATAACAACTAACCACTACATTGAACACTAAAACTAACAATTATAACAATAAATTTAGATAATACTGAAAACTAAATCGCAAAACTTACGCAAAAAAACTAACCAATAACATTGTAAATATAATTTTACCATCGTTCGGTTCTTCTTCATAATCCAACTCGTTGTAAGGCTCATGCCCGACAATTGGACCGTCAGGTGGAACCTCTTTACCAATCTCGGCTGCCAATTCTCTTAAGGTTGAGCCACTCATCACATTATCTGTATTCACTTCTTCAAGATTTTCATTTACCACTGCAGTAGGCATCAAATGAATCCGAGAAGACTGAGCTAAAGACAATTCATTAAATGCTTGATGAACAAGAGTGCTTCCATCAGAGTTTACCTGCAACTCTCCTAGAGCTACGAATACCTCCATAACATGAAGATCAGAAAATTGATTATGACAATCAAACATCATCCTCAAGTCATCATCACTTTCAATACTGCAACTCTCATATCGAATAACACCTTGACTAATCAATATAGGTAGTCGATACACCATTTGAATTATTTCCCTACCTCTTGCGCGCAACTTGTGAAGAATTTTGGCATGAAGCTCCAAAAGTTTCATGGATGACCGGACACCAATAAGTAGTGGATTTTGACAACAAAATCTGACTCCATCTTATGAGTTTTGAATTATCTCACAGTTATAATGAATAAGCATAAAAACCTCCCTGCCATTTTTTCTCAGCACCTCACTTAACAAAAAAGCTCAAATACTCCTGCCCATATGTTACTCACCGGGTTAACATTTGAGCTTGGTTATATAGGCGATTTTTTTTTGGAGGAGTGATATATATCCACCTCTAAATGTCCACCTCTAAATGTTCACTTCTAAAATATTGTAAACCAATTTACCAAAAGTTATAAACCAATTGGTTTGCAATATTGGAAATTGGTTTACAACATTTTGCACCTTAGTTTACAACATTTTACATTTTAATTTACAATATTTTGTATTAGGTGTAAGTGGAGGTGGATATTTAGGGGTGACCATTTATCATTTCCTTTTTTTTTTGGGGGGGGGGGGGAGGGGGGGGGGATAAAACATCCAGATGTGGGCCGTATGAAGTTCTTATTTCGGCTAATTGTCTGCCAAATTAGCAACCAAAATTTGCCCAACAGTGAGCCAAATTATTGCATGTAATTCGTTCAACTGCTGGCTGTTTCCTCTATAACCTTTTGTGAAGCTGTTAGCCATTTTGCAATTGGTCCATATTTATAAATAATGTGCCAACGGATGGAAAAACGTAATTAACTATTTTTTTTTCAGTAAAAAAGCCTAACCATTAACTTAATATATATTTTGATAGAATTCATCGTGTAATGTATAAGCTAAAAAAAATAGTTTTTGACCAAAAAAAAAATAATTTTCAACTTTTTCAAATATATATAAAATTTTAGTTTTATAATCATTTATCTTCTTAAATTTGAAACAAACGCACCCAATAATATATAAAAACGGGAACGAGGTAATAAGAAAGTGTTGAACATATAGATTGTAAAAAAATCAATTTTTAGAAAGAAAAACAAATTTGTGCAAAATATATACTTACAGTAACTTTTCCAGTGTCTAACAAAATTCCAAAAGCACCAGATGCAAAATTAATTCCAGTTAATGAGAGTCGCCCTTGAAGGCTCATGTATGATGGAGGATATGGCAATCCAAGATATTCAGCTGAGCATCAAAAGAAAAATTATAATAAGGAAAAAACCGGCATACGTATTTTATATAGCACGGGATCTATCATAAAAAAATTGACTGAGAAATTAGTTGATGATACGGTAATGAGACAGCTGTTTAGAGCATCAAAAAAGAATGTCTAGCTTAAAAAAAATGAGACAACTGTTTAGCTACTAAATAAATAGGAGAATATATGCAACAAGTAAGCTTTTGATTTATATTTCGTGAGATGATTGAGAGAATTATAATTAGATATTTAATTACTGATGAATAATGATACGCGTGCAAGAGATCGTACAAAAATATTATTTGTATTTATAATATATAAACGCCATACCGACTCATATTTTATTTATCATTGTGAACACTCGATTATTGTTCGACACATAAAACAAAAAACCAAAAAACCTGCATCTTTCATTTTACTTATTTCTTTGAACCAAAAAAAAATATATAAATAAATAAACAAAAGCAAAAAAATTGAAAAAATGCTAGTCCGGGTCTTCTTGACATAGTACTTGTCTCGAGTTTGTGTTTAATTGGTTTTAGACAAGGAATAGTGGATTCATTCTTTATGTTACATTGTATCAGCCCATTTCCACTTGTTGGACAAAACATATAATAATGAAAAGGAAAGTGGCAGACATGGTGCGTTCCTCCCATTCCCTGCATTGCCCATCTCCTGAACTCCATTCTGCTAAAACACTAAAGCAAAGCGTAATGGGCAAACTGCAGAAGCATGGGAAACAAAGTTTATTAGTTTTCCTTCACCCAGAGCGGTACGGGGATGAAGCTTTGTTTACACAAGCAATCTCAAGTACTAATAGAGAGAAAACGGACACAAAGCAGGGGCTTAACCATCAAAAACAACCTCCAGAACACTCCTGACTACCATATAACTATCTTTATCATCAGCCATAAAAAAAAAAAAAGATCTTCATCATCCCCAACTCAATCAATCACCAGCACCAATACTTTTTTTTTCAGACGGTTCATTTATACGGGTGATCTAATTTTAGAGGCTCGGGGAAATGGTCAAGAAATTTTAGCAAGATACACAGAGCACGGTTATCATCGATACTTACTTGATGTTGCTACTTGGAGTGATCTAATTTTTAGAGACTTTAAAAGAAGTAGCAACTATCATTCTGATCATCAAAAGAAAAAAATAGAAGGAGAGATAAGCGTAGGTAAGCAATAGGAAAGCATGAGTTTATCTTGTATTTTTTTTAGTATCATCATTTCTTAAGAGCTATTGCAGCCTGCACACAGATAGCATGGCTCTTCATTCTCAAGTCACGAAATACAAACATATCATTTCTCAACACTAAATATAACCTCACATCCAGCATCATCTTCAGTTTTAAAAAAATCTCAAAGTTGCAATGAACACATTCAGAAATTAACCATTCCCAGCATCAATTCATATAAATAAAAAAAAACAACAAAACCAGCCCATGACAGAGTGCAATGCGCCACTCCCTCTTCTTCTGCTCTCAATCGTGGTGGTGGCTTCCTCTTCAATTTGCCATTGCGAGCTTTTTCTTTGTACAACCGCAAAGATCGCAGCCTCCTACCATCATCGCCATAGCAAAACACAACTCCTCACCATGCCATTTATTACCACCATCACAATATCCCATAAAAAAAAATGAAAAAACAAGGAAGAAAGATCCATCAGGGTCTTACCCTTTCAGCCATCATCATCATTAAACCAAAGAATTCATAAGCACTCACCAGGACCTCCAAACCACCGCCGGCATCTTATTTCCTCCTTCATCGCCGGCAGCAAACCCGATCCAGCCTTCCACCATGAAGCCACCACCGTGGGGTAGATCGGCGGTTCCTTTCTTCTTCCTTGATGACCGCAATCATCTTCTGTACATCATCACATCATCACCATCCCTTCATGTTCCATGGAACAGCCATGCGTAGAGCTCCCTTTGTTCACGCTGCTGTTCTCTCTCTCCTCACTCCCTCTCTGTCTGTACATATGAAGCTAAAGTGAAAAGCAAACTCAAAATGATCAAATATTCCAGAACTCCAACTCCTTTTGTCTTTGCTTTGATCGATGATTTCCCTTGCCTTTAGGTATCTGAGTGTAGTTCACGTGTTACCTACTTTTCTAGATTTTTAGAATAAAAAATTTATGTTGGTGGGGAATGGAATCGTGGACATTGTGAAGGCCTTCACTACTTTTTTGCATTGTTATTTCATGTGTACGTGATGACAGCACAAAGGAGGAATGAAACCCATTTTGTTTCTCACTTTATAGATTATTATATTCTTTTATTTATTTGTTGGGTCCTGTTTGATGTGGTTCACGTGTAAGACTTACTAGTTTGTTTAGACACTCTTAGTTATTGGGCTATTCATTTTTATTTTGAAGCTTATGGTTAGTTTTATAACATGTGCTAGTTACCTCTTTTTAATTGTTTGGTTAGTTGATTTTGGCATATTGGTTTTGGTTTGGGTCATTATCGCTCAAAATTTGTATTAGAGTTTATGTCCATTTTTTTAAAAAAAAAAAAAAGAAAGAAGAAGTGTCTATGCGTGGGATTTTAAATGATTTTGTGTTAAAAGTTTCTTTTTTTAAAAAAATAATAATAATAAAGGGGATAAAAAAATATGCATGAAAAATAGTAATTAGGACTTTTTTAGTTACGATCACATCACTTATCAGTTTTTTTTTTTTTTTTGCTGAAATTAGCTATATGATGGTTATCTATTTATGAATTAGCTTGTCAATTCATGTTGAAATTAGTATAAAAAAAATAAATTTTGTTTCATTTTTCTTTAAATAAAATTAAAAAAATAAAAAAAATAAAAAAAATATATTTCCAATGCCATGGTCAGTGAAGGTGATTGAGTGGCAAATGTTATCTTCACCAATATTGAACCATAAGGGTTTATTGAGTAGCAAAGTGCTAACTTGAATCCTATGTTAAATTTACCACCAAAAATTTTTTTTATTAATTAAAATTGACCAACACACAAATATTCTTTACAGAACTACGTGACTTTGAGTTCCTCATTGCACCAGAGGATACGTAGGAGCAGGCTATCCCTGTCAAGCCAAAATTAATTCTTCTTAATTTATTTGTTAATTTGTAAATATTTTGTGTAAATAATTTTTTTAGCTTATGTTAAAATTGTAAATATATTTTTCAAAAACTAATTTCTCTTAATATATTTGATATATTTGTCCAAATTAAATCTTCTTAATTTATATGTTTAAATTGTAAATATTTTGCTAAAGTATTTTTTCTTAATTTATGTTTTTAAATTTTAATTTTTTCTTCTTCTTTGATTGAAATTCTAAAAGGGGTTATTAATTAATTTGCACAATTCACTAAGGTACCGTTTCAATACGGGTGTATTAGGGGTGCTGTAGGATTAAGTTCTTACCCTTCCCTAGACATAACCGACTCCCGAACTCGTATCTGGTTTTCAAAGACTATTTTTAAGAATATAAGATTGGTTTTTCCAAGGTTTTTCCAATTAAAATAAACTTGGTGGCGACTCCAATTTGTCAAAAATTATTTTTCGCCGTCCCGTCGCGATCTGGGTTGCGACAGATGGCGACTCCACTGGGGACTTCAGTAAGAGAGTTAGGCCTATTATAGTTAGTTGTGCAAATTAAATATATACCCTATTTATTCTTGTTTTTCTTTCCTCACTTTATTTTGTGCAGTGTTTCTTGAATTCTCTTTTGTATAGTTTAATTTTCTTGATGTTTATATATAATATTTGTTTATTCGTTAAAACTCTAGGATAGACAACTATTGTTATTCTATATATACCTGTGGTTTGAATTTTCTAAAATTTTCTTTATTTATTAAAATCTTAGGATAGATGACTATTTTGTATATATGTGTTGTTTGTATCTTGTTTTGCAGGAGTTTCTGTAGTGATAGGATCGGAAGGTTTGTATGCTCCCAGCACATACTTCACGATCACTTAATTCACACACTGTATTCTTGGACTCTATACCCGAGCCCGTGCGAGCTTAGGATTAGGGGTTTTCTTGACATTGCCATAAGGGGCTTCATGCTAACTTGGTAGTTGTTGGGACACCACTCAGATTGTTACTGGCCTTATGAGTCAATCATATTGAGAGGGCTTATCCCTACTTATGGTTGGTTCAGAGGTCGGATCCTTGTCCTGTGGATAAGGGCAATCTGGGGACCATGGTCATTAGAAGTCTAGACCCACCATGAGTGTGTACACGTATAGTCAAACCTAGTAGCTACCATGTTAGGGTTTCTGGCCTTAGAATATCCTACCCATTAGGTTTTACCCGACTAGGACAATGGGAGCATGCTTCTTTCATCCTTTTACACCGCACTCCTTTATGCTTTATTTTAGTTGCTTCTACACCAAACATTGTTACATTGCATTTAGGTTAGCTAGTTCCTTATCTCATAACTTAATGTTGACGTTCATTCTCAGATGTTTAGGCATTTTGTTCATTATCACATGCATTCATTCCATTCGTTTCTCATAACATAACTTGTTTTTTACATGAAATGTTTCTTCAGTTTTGTTCACTTACATAGGTTTGCGCATCATCAAATTCTCAAGGAAGCATCAAAATTTTTTTTTCATAAAAGCATGCATTCTTATCTCTTCCATCTTTTTAATTCTACTCAATTATTTCATTCTTGTACACAGTGTGTGTGGTTTTTGATTCATCATCAGTTCAAAGCAAATGGATACAATACCGATGAACACTAGCAATGTACATGACTGGAAAAGAAATATCAAGGTTACAGTGACGAGCAATGAGCTAGAGAAAGTAAAAGAAATAGTCTAGCTGATGCCTCGTGAAGTCCGATCCTCTTTCAAGAATACCTACGGGTACATATTGGATTTATTGTCCATTCCGGTGAAAGCACCAGCATTAAGTGCTCTCTCACAATTCTGGAATCCTTCTCTTTGTTGCTTTGAATTGCCCGATCTTGATGCTGTGCCAACCATAGAAGAATATGTGGTTATAATGAGACTACCGATCCAAGAAAAATCAGGTGTATATCTATACCAAGGACATTATGTTAATAAGGAGAACATTGCCAAGATAATCGGAGTTGATTCAAACCAGATGATAATGGAAGTAAGGGGGTCTACTCAAGGAATCAGAAGAAGTTTGCTAGTGACTCATATGCAAACTTTGGCTCAACAAGGAGGTTGGGATTTCTTCAAACGAACACTGGCACTGACTATCTATGGGTTGGTCTTACTTCCATTCACGCCCGATGTCATCGACCAAGCTGCTATGGATGTGTTTTTCAAGTTCGAAACGTGTGGCATGAATCCTATCACGGCCATGCTAGCAGATACATTCCTTTCTTTGGGGGTTTGTATTCAAAAGAGGGTGGGAAGGCTGCGTTGTTGTTTGCCAATGCTATACGTGTGGTTCATGACCCATGTATATGCTAATAGCAGCATGGGCCTTCTTCCTAATCCGTTAGGGGACTTCCATCGTATACAGATAAAGTGTCAAGAAGCTCAGGCATGGAAAAAGGAATTCTCACAGATCCAATCAAACACTTTCAAATGGGTCTGTCCTTGGTATCGTGGAGACAGTGTTATCTACAGCTGTGGTGACTTCCATAATGTTCCGTTGATGGGTCCAAGGGGATGCATTTCCTATACACCTGCATTAGTGCTTAGACAACTCCACTGGACTCAGACAACGCCACAAGAAGAACAACTTAAAGTATTCAGTTTCCTATACCAGAAAGACAAGAGTACCCTGGAGCAAGAAAGGAAGATCAAAATGGCATGGAATGATGTCAAAATCTTTGGGAAAACGGAGCTCGGCCAACAGCGTTTAACCTCTTCTCAAGAATACAAAAACTGGAGGAAGGCAAGGGTCGGGAAAGATAGTATCCCAAAATATATTCCCAACAACCTAGCCCCCGCGCGAACTCCAGAGTTGGCCCAACAGATGGAAATGATGAAGGCCCAAATGCGGTTTCTGGAGGAGAAAAAGGAAGCAGCAAACCTGAAGGTTGACATCCTTCAAGATCAATGCAAGAAAATGGCCAAAGAAATTGAGGCCCTAAAAGACGAATGTATCGAAGCAGGAGAAATTACCAAGTCCAGAAAGGGCAAAGAGAAAATCTCAAGCATGCATCTGACCAAAATCCAAAAGCTAGAAGGAGGACTTCACAAGCTTGTGAAGGAAAAGAATCAGCTGGAGAGAGAGGTTAGTAAGAAAAATCGCATGATGGAAAGAGTAGAATTGGAAGTCAACCAACGAGATAAAGACATCTGGAGCTTGAGAATGGAGGTCAAGAAAGAGAAAGGTATGAGAGAGAAACTTGAGGGACAAGTAAAACACCTATCAACCATGTTGGCACAGACTGAGCAGAAGGCTACTCGAGGATGGGCATCAGCAAACCAATATCATGATTTGTTTGTTGATGCAACAGAATTCGGGAAGTCATGGAGAGAAAAGGCGTTAGAATGGGAAGAAAAATGTGGAAAGCTCACCGGTGAATTGAGTCATTACATTCCAAACTTTATTTACCATTTCGAGCAAGCCAAGAAGCAAATTAATAAGTTGCCACCATTCAGATTGCCTCAAGAAGTGACGGAATTCATGGATTCATGCGAAAGGATCACTAAAGGCCTCAAGAGAAAGAAAATGAAAGCTTTAATGTAATTGTCTGTCATGAATCAAAGGTTGTTGAATTTCCTTGTTGAGAAAAGAGGATCAAAACTCATGAAATGTATCTTGAAACGATTTGTACTCAGAATTTCAACCAAGAATGAATGAAACTTTAATATTTGTACTTTCACTTCGACTGTCAATTGTGACTTCTCAAGCTTGCCAGATGCTCTCTATAGAGGAATAGATGTTCCCTTAGAAAGTAATCAATCACATTTTTACCTTGAGATAGTTTGTCCTTGTGTAAAAGTGTGAGAATGCTCAGACATATGAAAAGGAACCACACTGCTAGTGTTCATTGGATAGTACCTATAGAGGAGTGAATCCTCCCTTAGATTTGCTATCAACTGCACCTCGACTTATAGGGTGATATATCCATAAGAATGGGTGCAGGGCATCCTTGCTTTTAAAATAAAAAGGAAAAAAATATAACTTTTTGACATCCTTCGTTTGTTTCTTATAAAAAAAAAAAAAACATAAAACGAGATTTTAACTTTTCGGTTGTCACAGTTTACACAAGATTCGTAACCATTGGGTGCCCAAGGAAAGAGGACACCGATCTAACTCGTGTTCATAACACTAGAGCTCGAACGAAGATGGCCGGCGGAAACACTGAACCAGGAAGGATCATCCCGTCTGCAATTGTTTCTGAATCGGGAGGAACTATTCTAGCTGTAACCACCTCGGCCATGATGACTTCTGAACCCGAAAGAAACTTAAGCATGGAAGTTGATGTAGTGAGAGGAAGACTGAACGAGTTGTCAAATAACCAGGGAAGAATGGAGGAGATGATGCGGGCTATGATGGAGTCACTCGACTTATTGAGAGCCCACCAAAACTCAGGAGGTGTACAACCAAGTGTTACAATGATGACCATACATGTGGTATCGGATGCAGCTCTAAATGTCATTCAAGGGATGAATGACGGGGATGGGATTCCGAATAACTCTCTGGGATAACCACCACCAACAATGCCAATTACTATCCCTATCGGAGAAGGTTATCATGCTATAGAAAATGTACAGGCTGGAGGACATGTGCATGCTACCCATACTTGGGAGCATCCTCGTGTTGTTGTCCAAAGACAGTTTTCTTCAGCTGGGAATAACCATGCAGATTCAGAGAAGGATAAGCTAAGAGAGGAATGGATGGAGAAAATTCAAGAGCAAATCAAGGCTATACAGAAACCTAGCATTTATGATTATATGGGGGTCGAGCAGCTTTGCCCTCCTATCAACGCAGTGGTTCCAAAAGATTTCAAAATCCCTGACTTCTCAAAGTATGATGGAACTGGCAATCCACTCTTTCATTTAAAGAGTTACTGTACCAAAATGTCAATCTGGTCCAAAGATGAGAAATTTCTCATCAGTTTTTTCCATGAAAGTTTAACTGGACCTGCTTTGGAATGGTACATCCAACTAGACCATTCAAAGATTTCTAGCTGGAGAGAACTGGTAGACCAATTCATGAATCAATACAAGTTTAACATGGAAATAGCACCAACTAGAGAACAGTTGAGTTCTATGCAGAAAAAGAAAGATGAGTCATTCAAGCAATACGCTCAAAGGTGGAGAGCTCTGGCTGCTCAAGTGCAACCACCACTCATCTCATCTGAGATGTGTTCATACTTCCTAGCAACTCTAGGGTCTCCTTACATCGGGGCAATGGCAGGAGCAGCATACAGAGATTTTTCTGAGTTAATAACCGCTGGAGAAAGAATTGAGAGCTTGACTAAAGCTGGCAAGCTCCCGATGAGCAGTGAAGACACTAAGAGAGGATTCCCACCCAGAAAGAAAGAGACGGAGGTAAATTATGTACAAAGTCAGCAGCCTTTTATCCCAAGATACGCACCAATGCACCCAGGACTCCAGACACCACCATACCATACCTCAACCTCTCCATACCCATTTTACCAAACCACCCAGACCACAAACACTACTCCGTATTCCCAGCCTCAAGTCAACAATATCCACATACGGCCATACCGACCCGCCCGTCCAACATATCCAACCATACATCCTCAGAACTTCCTAAACACAGCACCTTGACCCAATTCTCAAAACCAAAATCGCAATCGTTTCCCAAACCTACCACCTTTTCCAAAGTTAGCCATTTCCAATGCTGACCTTTATCAACGGTTGTTTGATGCTCATTTGATTTCACCATACCCTGTATACCCGTTACAACCTCCGTTTTCGACTTGGTACAATCCAAATCTGACTTGCAAATACCATATGGATGTTGCGGGACATTCGATTGAAGATTGTGAAGGTTTTAAGACGACAGTGAGAAGACTAATTGCTTGTGGGAGACTGGATCTCCAAGAAGATCCAAAGCCCGATATTGTTAATAACCCGATCCCGAATCATCAAGGAGGAAGTCATGTGAATGCCTTGGAAGTGGAGAAACAATTGATCAAAGAGGTTTTGAGTCTCTGAACACCCATGGAGAAAGTGTTTATTGCTTTGAAAGAAGCTAATTATAACATCATAGCACCTGCTTCTATGATGAAAGAAGAGGAGAAATATGATATGGAATTAAGATGTGCATACCATTGTGGAAGTCTTGGACATGATATCGAGAATTGTTGGGATTTCAAAGTGCGTGTACAAGAACTACTCACTTTAGGTGTGATACAAGCAGAAAAAAAGCAGAATTTTGTTGAAGATGTGAATGTAATTGAGCGTTTTGTACTCAAAGTGCCTCCACTTAATCAAACTCCAAAACCTGAAAAGGTAGTGATCACTGTGAAGAAGCCAACACCTTTCAGTTATGAGGACACACGTGCTGTCCCTTGGAATTATGAGCCTCAGGTCAAGATAAGGGGAGACATAGGGGAAACCTCGAAGGCTCGAGAAAGTGAGGAAGTGACGGGTGTCATGGAAGTAAAGGGAATAACAAGGAGTGGAAGAGTTTATGGGCCCAAAGAGTTGGAGAAGGGGAAGTTTGTTGACGAAGGTAACGTCGGCAAAAGCTTAGACTTAGAGAGAAAAGAAAGAGAAGGAGAGGAGGAAGAGTTTTTAAAGATTATGAAGCAAAGTGAGTATGATATTCTAGAACAACTAAAGAAGACTCCCGCTAGAATATCACTCTTGTCACTAATCTTGTCATCGGAACTCCACCAAAAAGCAGTGTTGAAGGTGTTAAAGGAGGCCTATGTCAAGCCAGATGCATCATTGGAGAATGTAGTAAACATGGTGGACCCGGGGAAGCGTGTTAACATGATCACGTTTTCAGATAAAGAGATTATATCTCAGACCAACCCTAGAGCACTATACATAACTCTTAAATGCAAGGGTTATATTGTGCCCAGAGTCCTTATTGATGGAGGGTCAAGGCTAAATGTCTTGCTAGTATCAACCCTGCACTATTTGTCAATGAGTAAGGATGATATACTGCCACAGTTAATGGTAATGAAAGCATTTGACGGAGCTAAGAAGAGCATCCTTAGAGAAGTAACACTGCTACTTGAGATGGGCCCAAGCAGATTTGAAGTATTACTCCAAGTGATGGAGATTGAGTCGGATTATAATATGCTACTGGGAAGACCATGGATTAACAACGCCGGAGCTGTCCCCTCAACCTTGCATCAAAAGGTGAAATATGTGGAGAATGGAATGGTTGTTACAATTCATGGAGAAAAAGAAATCTTAGTGTCCAAACCAGTGGCATTGCCATATGTAGAGAATGTAGAGCTGGTGGAGAGTAGCTTATGGCATAATTTAGAGGTAGTAGGATTGAAACAAGAGCAAGCTAAACCCCCAATACAAAGTCAGGTGGTGGCCCACATCATGGCTAAGAACGGATATTTGGAAGGCAAAGGACTGGGATCGTGTTTGCAAGGCACCCAAACCCTTATATCGGTCCCCGAAAAGTTCAACCGGTTTGGTCTGGGGTACAAGGACTCGTTGAACGAGGAGATGAGAGCTTTGAGTCTGGAGCGGAAAGAACAAAGTGGAAAAGTGAAGCAAATCCCTCACTTAAGAGAGACGTTTCATGGCCCGGTTGAAATAATTACAGCTGGAATAGTTCATTCCCCTTGCCATTATACTACCATCAACATGGTGGATGCTGAGAAGGCAGAAGAACTCAACAATGCTCATGCTGTTGACAATGATGAGATGCTGATGAACTGGACTGCTGAACCAGTGATTGATGTTATTGCTGCAAAGTAATTTGTTGGGTTGTATTAATTAAGATTTACGGTTTTGTTTATGCTACTTTGAGACATCATTTAATAAGCTTACATGATTTTTCAATAGCCTTCCTTTATGTTTTCCATTTTTGCTTCGTTCTTTTTCTCTTTCTTTTGTTTTCTCCTTTCCTTATTCCTTTACTTTTCCATTCCCAGCTCGTTAATTCGTGTTTGTCCTATATTGTTTGTGATCCATTTTAGCATTCCAACCTACCATAATTACTTTCCAGGAACATGAATGACATAAAAATTTTGCCACAAGAAAAGGAATTTGGAAACTTATCAATTGATTCTCTTGTTGCATTTGATTGCGATAACCATGAATCTGAAGAGGATGAGGGAGATATTGAGCAGTTTTCAAGCTTATTAGAACATACAGAAAAAGGATTTGATCTGGACAATGAGGCGATCGAGGTGATTAACATGGGCACTGAAGAAGAGAAAAATGAGTTGAAAATAGTGGCAAATCCTGAACGTACAGAGATGATTACGTTGTTTAAGGAATTCCTGGATGTATTTGCATGGTCCTATCGTGATATGCCAGGATTAGACCCAGAGATTGCTTCACATAAGATCCCTTTGTATCCTCAAGCTGTACCGAAGAAGCAAAAGTTGAGGAGGACGCGGCCTGACATGTCATTGAAGATAAAGGAAGAAGTGACTAAGCGACTTGAAATTTGGATTCCTGGAGGTTTCAAGACACACTGATTGGGTGGCTAATATTGTGCCCGTGCCTAAAAAGGACGGAAAAGTCAGGATGTGTGTAGATTATCGGGATTTGAATAAAGCTAGTCCAAAAGACGATTTTCCTCTCCCTCACATTGATGTCCTTGTTGATAATACAGCTAGAAGTCACCGATTTTCCTTTATGGATGGATATTCTGGGTATAATCAGATTCCTATGGATGTTCATGACAAAGGAAAAACTACTTTCACAACGCCGTGGGGAACATTTTGCTATACAGTCATGCCATTTGGATTGAAGAATGCTGGTGCCACCTACCAACGTGCTATGGTCACATTGTTCCATGACATGATGCATAAGGAGATTGAAGTGTATGTAGATGATATGGTCGCCAAGTCTAAGGAGGGAGAAAGCCACGTGGCAGTTTTGCGAAAGCTGTTCGAGAGGCTCAGAAAGTATAAGTTACGATTGAACCCTAATAAATGCATTTTTGGGGCTTCTACAGGGAAGTTACTCGGGTTCATTGTCAGTAGAGAAGGGATAAAAGTGGATCCTGACAAAGTAAAGGTGATACAAGAAATGTCCGCTCCCCAAACTGAACGAGAAGTGAGAAGTTTTCTTGGAAGACTCAACTACATTGCTAGATTCATTACCAATTTGACTAGTACTTGCGAGCCTATATTCAAGCTGCTGCGAAAACATCAACCTGGGGAGTGGAATGATGAGTGTCAAGAAGCTTTTGATAAAATAAAAGCTTATTTGATGAGACCTCCAATTCTAGTCCCACCTGTACCAGGTCGTCCTTTAATATTATACCTCACAGTGTTGCCCACGTCACTTGGGGCAATGTTGGGTCAATATGATGAGTCTGGCAAGAAGGAACGGGCAATTTATTATCTGAGCAAGAAGTTTAATGATTGTGAATCCCGTTATCTGACGATTGAAAAAACTAGTTGTGCATTAGTGTGGGCATCCAAGAGGTTGAGGCAGTACATGTTATATTACACTACTTGGTTGATTTCTCGAATGGATCCATTAAAATACATATTTGATAGTCCACATGTGTCGTTGAGAATGTCAAAATGGCAAGTGGTGCTATCCGAATTTGATATCAAATATGTGACTCAGAAGTCTATCAAGGGAAGTGCAATTGCCGATCATCTAGCTGAAAATCCTCTTGAGGATGTACAACCTATCGTGCCTGAATTCCCCGATGGTGAAGTATTAACGGTGGAAAAAGATAAGATAGAAAAGGAGAATGTATGGAAAATGTACTTTGATGGGGCTGTTAATATGAATGGATGTGGAATAGGAGCTGTAGTGGTATCACCAGCCGGGAAGCAGTACCCAGTTTCCATCAAGTTGGATTTTGAATGTACCAACAACATTGCGGAATATGAGGCTTGTGCGAATGGTTTGCAAGTTGCAATTGACTTAGGGATCAAAGAATTAAAGGTGTTTGGAGACTCTGCGCTCATAATCTACCAAGTTATTGGAGAATGGCGCACAAAAGATCCAAAATTGATACCTTATCAGAAGTATTTATCTCGACTAATTGAGCACTTTGATGATATATCATTTTCTCACTTAACTCGAGACAAAAATCAATTTGCGGATGCTTTAGCCACTTTGGCTGTGATGACTAAGTTGGAGATCCACGCAAATGTACAACCTATTCGCGTAGAGGTGCAAGATGAACCGATATACTGTGACAGCGTAGAGATTGAACCAGACGGCCAACCATGGTATCATGACATCAAACAATATGTTCAAAGAGGAGAATACCCGATTGGAGCAAATGAAGTGCAAAGAAAAACAATTCGAAAGTTGTCCATGACCTTTTTCCTAAATGGCGAAGTCCTTTACAAGCGGAATCATGACACCACTCTCCTTAGATGTGTGGATGCTCATGAAGCTCGAATGATCATGATCGAGATCCACGAAGGAATCTGTGGAACTCACGCTAATGGGCACATGATGGCGTGCAAGATCCTAAGAAGTGGATATTATTGGTCTACCATGGAAAATGACTGCATCGGTTATGTTCGAAAGTGTCACAAATGTCAAACATATGCAGATCGAATCAATGCTCCTCCAGTTCCATTACACAACATGGTATCTCCTTGGCCTTTCTCAATGTGGGGCATGGATGTCATCGGCCCGATTAATCCCAAAGCATCCAACGGCCATCGTTTCATTTTGGTCGCAATTGACTATTTCACAAAGTGGGTGGAGGCTGCTTCATATGCCAACATCACACAAAAGGTGTTTCTCAGATTTATTAAAAAGGACATTATTTGCAGATAAGGGATTCGGAAAGAATTATCACAGATAATGCTCCTAACCTTAATGGTGCGAAGTTCGAAAGTTCTTTGAAACTTTCAAGATCAAGCATCACAATTCAGCTCCTTATAGACCTCAAATGAATGGCGCAATTGAGGCCGCGAATAAAAACATCAAGAAAATCGTCGCCAAGATGGTGATGAATTACAAGGACTGGCATGAAGTGCTACCATATGCTTTACACGCATATGGAACCAACATACACTCAAGCACAGGGCAACTCCTTCTCATTAGTATATGGAGCAATTGTATCTCCCATAGAAGTGGAAATCCGTCCTTAAGGATTTTGATGGAATCGACTTGGAGGAATCTGAATGGGTGAGGGCTCGATATGAACGACTCAACATGATAGAAGAGAAAAAGTGGCGGCTATTTGTCATGGCGGTTGTACCAAAAGCAGAATGGCTAAGGCTTTCAACAAGAAAGTTCGCCCTAGAGATTTTCATCCAGGGGATTTAGTTTTGAAGAAAATTCTCCCTAATCAAGAGGACGCACGGGGCAAGTGGGCTCTAAGTTATGAAGGTCCTTACATTGTCAAGCAGGCATTCTCAGGTGGGGCGTTGATTTTGCAAAACATGGATGGACAAGAATTGCCTAAACCGATCAATACCGATGCAGTCAAAAGGTTCTATGCTTGAAAAGATGTTGAAAAAGCCCGTTAGGTTGAAAACTCGAAAGAGCAACCTAAGCAAAAGTTAGGGTAAAATGAAAGAAAAAGAAAAAGAAAAACAAAAGAAAGAAAAAGCTCGTTAGGTTGAAAACTCGAAAGAGCAACCTAGGCAAAAATTAGAGCAAAAAGATAAACATCATCTCAACCAACCTATACTGAGGAAATCTTTAGTGTTGAATTTGTTCATTGAATCAAGTTGACCAAGATTGAAACTGGGGCAATTTTTGGAAAAAAGGGGTTTGAAGACATCATTAAAGATCATGACTATGGTGTTCAACTTACTGCGAGAAATTGATTGATTGAGCCACAAAGAACTTACGTTAGGGCAAATTTCATGTTTTTCACAACCTTGTCTTTCACTTTTATGATTGTTCCCACCTTTTGTCATCCGATACACCAAGCAATAAAGATGTCTATTCAGCCAATCTTGTTATTTTCTCTTTAAATGCATGTTTATTTATGATGTCTCAAGTAGGATAAATTTAAGTTTAAAGTTATACAACCTAATAATTCTTACAATAATACATCAACAATCAGCATCACACTAAGAGAATTCAGAAGTCTCAGTCAAGCTTGGCAGAAAAGCAATCATCATCCTAAAAAGGAAAGATGGGAAGGAAGTGAGCAAAGGTCTAGAAGAAAGTTTATGCCAGAAGGTCCAGCGTGTGAATTACGAGTTTGATCGGTTATAGTCTTCCTTGAGACTTGCTTGATTTGGTTACGGTTAGTTTCCTGAAATAAACTGATGACTTGTGCATATAACCTGAAAAAAAATGTGAAAATCGTTGTTTTCCATCATTGCAAATTTACATTTCATGTCGGCCTCAGACTGCCAATTTAATTTTCTTGTCGGCCTCATATTGCCTCCATTTAATTTTCTTGTCGGCCTCAGATCGCCAATTTACTTTCATGTTGGCCTCAGATTGCCAATTTACATTTCATGTCGGCCTCAAATTGCCAATTTACTTTTCCAGTCGGCCTCAGATTGCCACTTTTACTCTTTCAGTCGGTATCAGATTGCCACTTTACTTTTCATGTCGGCCTCAGATTGCCACCATTTAATTTTCCTGTCGGCCTCAGATTGCCACTTTACTTTTCATGTCGGCCTCAGATTGCCACCATTTAATTTTCTTGTCGGTCTCAGATTGCCACTTTACTTTTCATGTCGGCCTCAGATTGCCAATTTACATTTCCAGTCGGCCTCAGATTGCCAATTTACATTATTCTGTCGGCCTCAGATTACCACTACTTTTCTTTTCATGTCGGTCTCAGATTGCCATTTACTTTCTAGTCAGCCTCAGATTGTCACTGCTTTTTAATTTCCTGTCGTTGTTGACCCATATCCAGTTGGTCACAAGATTTTTATTTCCCTGTCAGCTCCTGTTGGCTTTTCAATTTTTAGTCAGCCCTATTAGCTTTTAAATTTCCAGTGAACCTCTGTTGATTTTTATCTCTTTGAGTTTCATAGTTCATGTCATTCGTACATCTTGGTTTCCGAATTACATCATTGCATTACATATACCTCTCATGAGCATTTAATTTCTTTTGCCATTTAAATTCAGTCTTTCTCGCTATTCTCAATTTCATGCATTGCCGAACAAAATCAATGTTCATGCCTTTACTCATTCCTTATAAGGACAATATGAAAAACTTATGTTTTTAGTATTATCTTATAAGAAATGAGCAAAGAGGGGCAACTGTGAGCACTCGATTCTTGTTCGACACATAAAACAAAAAACCAAAAAACCTGCATCTTTCATTTTACTTATTTCTTTGAACCAAAAAAAATATATAAATAAATAAACAAAAGCAAAAAAATTGAAAAAATGCTAGTCCGGGTCTTCTTGACATAGTACTTGTCTCGAGTTTGTGTTTAATTGGTTTTAGACAAGGAATAATGGATTCATTCTTTATGTTACATTGTATCAGCCCATTTCCACTTGTTGGACAAAACATATAATAATGAAAAGGAAAGTGGCAGACATGGTGCGTTCCTCCCATTCCCTGCATTGCCCATCTCCTGAACTCCATTCTGCTAAAACACTAAAGCAAAGCGTAATGGGCAAACTGCAGAAGCATGGGAAAAAAAGTTTATTAGTTTTCCTTTACCCAGAGCGGTACGGGGATGAAGCTTTGTTTACACAAGCAATCTCAAGTACTAATAGAGAGAAAACGGACACAAAGCAAGGGCTTAACCATCAAAAACAACCTCCAGAACACTCCTGACTACCATATAACTATCTTCATCATCAGCCATAAAACAAAAAAGATCTTCATCATCCCCAACTCAATCAATCACCAGCACCAATACCTTTTTTTTCAGACGGTTCATTTATACGGGTGATCTAATTTTAGAGGCTCGGGGAAATGGTCAAGAAATTTTAGCAAGATACACAGAGCACGGTTATCATCAATACTTACTTGATGTTGCTACTTGGAGTGATCTAATTTTTAGAGACTTTAAAAGAAGTAGCAACTATCATTCTGATCATCAAAAGAAAAAAATAGAAGGAGAGATAAGCGCAGGTAAGCAATAGGAAAGCATGAGTTTATCTTGTATTTTTTTTAGTATCATCATTTCTTAAGAGCTATTGCAGCCTGCACACAGATAGCATGGCTCTTCATTCTCAAGTCACGAAATACAAACATATCATTTCTCAACACTAAATATAACCTCACATCCAGCATCATCTTCAGTTTTAAAAAAATCTCAAAGTTGCAATGAACACATTCAAAAATTAACCATTCCCAGCATCATTTCATATAAATAAAAAAAAAAACAACAAAACCATCCCATGACAGAGTGCAATGCGCCACTCCCTCTTCTTCTGCTCTCAATCGTGGTGGTGGCTTCCTCTTCAATTTGCCATTGCGAGCTTTTTCTTTGTACAACCGCAAAGATCGCAGCCTCCTACCATCATCGCCATAGCAAAACACAACTCCTCACCATGCCATTTATTACCACCATCACAATATCCCATAAAAAAAAAATGAAAAAACAAGGAAGAAAGATCCATCAGGGTCCTACCCTTTCAGCCATCATCATCATTAAACCAAAGAATTCATAAGCACTCACCAGGACCTCCAAACCACCGCCGGCATCTTATTTCCTCCTTCATCGCCGGCAGCAAACCCAATCCAGCCTTCCACCATGAAGCCACCACCGTGGGGTAGATCGGCGGTTCCTTTCTTCTTCCTTGATGACCGCAATCATCTTCTGTACATCATCACATCATCACCATCCCTTCACGTTCCATGGAACAGCCATGCATAGAGCTCTCTTTGTTCACGCTGTTGTTCTCTCTCTCCTCACTCCCTCTCTGTCTGTACATATGAAGCTAAAGTGAAAAGCAAACTCAAAATGATCAAATATTCCAGAACTCCAACTCCTTTTGTCTTTGCTTTGATCGATGATTTCCCTTGCCTTTAGGTATCTGAGTGTAGTTCACGTGTTACCTACTTTTCTAGATTTTTAGAATAAAAAATTTATGTTGGTGGGGAATGGAATCGTGGACATTGTGAAGGCCTTCACTACTTTTTTGCATTGTTATTTCATGTGTACGTGATGACAGCACAAAGGAGGAATGAAACTCATTTTGTTTCTCACTTTATAGATTATTATATTCTTTTATTTATTTGTTGGGTCCTGTTTGATGTGGTTCACGTGTAAGACTTACTAGTTTGTTTAGACACTCTTAGTTATTGGGCTATTCATTTTTATTTTGAAGCTTATGGTTAGTTTTATAACATGTGCTAGTTACCTCTTTTTAATTGTTTGGTTAGTTGATTTTGGCATATTGGTTTTGGTTTGGGTCATTATCGCTCAAAATTTGTATTAGAGTTTATGTCCATTTTTTTAAAAAAAAAAAAAAAAAAGAAGAAGTGTCTATGCGTGGGATTTTAAATGATTTTGTGTTAAAAGTTTCTTTTTTTAAAAAAATAATAATAAAAAAGGGGATAAAAAAATATGCATGAAAAATAGTAATTAGGACTTTTTTAGTTACGATCACATCACTTATCAGTTTTTTTTTTTTTTTTTTTTGCTGAAATTAGCTATATGATGGTTATCTATTTATGAATTAGCTTGTCAATTCATATTGAAATTAGTATAAAAAAAATAAATTTTGTTTCATTTTTCTTTAAATAAATTTAAAAAAATAAAAAAAAATAAAAAAAATTATTTCCAATGCCATGGTCAGTGAAGGTGATTGAGTGGCAAATGTCATCTTCACCAATATTGAACCATAAGGGTTTATTGAGTAGCAAAGTGCTAACTTGAATCCTATGTTAAATTTACCACCAAAAATTTTTTTTATTAATTAAAATTGACCAACACACAAATATTCTTTACAGAACTACGTGACTTTGAGTTCCTCATTGCACCAGAGGATACGTAGGAGCAGGCTATCCCTGTCAAGCCAAAATTAATTCTTCTTAATTTATTTGTTAATTTGTAAATATTTTGTGTAAATAATTTTTTTAGCTTATGTTAAAATTGTAAATATATTTTTTAAAAACTAATTTCTCTTAATATATTTGATATATTTGTCCAAATTAATTCTTCTTAATTTATATGTTTAAATTGTAAATATTTTGCTAAAGTATTTTTTCTTAATTTATGTTTTTAAATTTTAATTTTTTTTTCTTCTTTGATTGAAATTCTAAAAGGGGTTATTAATTAATTTGTACAATTCACTAAGGTACCGTTTCAATACGGGTGTATTAGGGGTGCTGTAGGATTAAGTTCTTACCCTTCCCTAGACATAACCGACTCCCGAACTCGTATCTGGTTTTCAAAGACTATTTTTAAGAATATAAGATTGGTTTTTCCAAGGTTTTTCCAATTAAAATAAACTTGGTGGCGACTCCAATTTGTCAAAAATTATTTTTCGCCGTCCCGTCGCGATCTGGGTTGCGACAATCATTAAATGATATGTCAATCCTACTTAAATAGAATTCACAATCCATCTAATAATAGATAAGATGTGAGCCAATTAGATATGCACGTAAAACATAACTCGAGATTGTACGTGTAAAGCACCTATAAAATCGGTAACGTTTCTTCCATTTGTGAATCTTCCGGTGGGACCCGTTGGGAAATCATCACCATAAGGCAAGTAAGTTGCTTTTGCAAGAGTCAACAAATTGTTATTACCAGTGTCAAACAAGGAGTCCCCGAACGCAAAATCTAGGTGCAAGGGGCACGGCCCTAATTGGGGATAAAAGGTCAAGGCAAAAAACGAACAAGAAATAGCTAATCATTAAATTTGTTCTCCTCATTTTCTAGTCACCATATTATGTAATGTAGAATAATATAAAAGGATCATGTGGAAAATGAGAGAACGTGTAGAGCGTGAATATTCTTTGTGTTTCTTTGGAGAAGCACTTATTGCAAAGACAGGACCACTGCCTCATGAATTTTATAGTAGGATAGTAGCCTGAAAATAGGAGCATGTAGCACATTGTGCGGCCTTCATCACAAATTCCATATGTAACTGATATTTCGGTAAAAGGTTCCTAACATGTATTTTGACCAAGGAATTGTATCAAATTAGTATATGATTAGTCTCACCCCCATTATATCCTAATCCTTACTCTCTTGCAAAAAAATCAATCGTTGCTAATCACTGAACCACAATCTCTAGGCTGTGAGCTTCTCCTTCGCATTAGTTTCTAGACCTTGAATTTTGTATCACCATTCATTTTGAAATGTCAATGGTGAATGGTCGACAGGACATGGAGTCGAGGGTCCCTGCTATAATCAGAACATTACATTCTCTTTTATTTTCTCGATAGTTAATCATGATCACCCCATGAAAGCCATAAGGGAACATGAAGTGCCATGAAACCATAGTTATATGCTTACAACCTGCCTAAGGATAGCATGCCATTCAGGTCTACCCCTGGCTATCGAACCAAAACCTGAACAAAACCAAATTGCACACGTATTCCCAGGTAGTGCAAAGAAAACCCTATTTTTTGAGAAATGATACTGTGACACACGATTTCGACGCATACGCGACACATACGTACAGAAGAAGGGATGCTATTGCTATGGTCACACATATTGAAAGACTACGTGGGGAAGGTAGCATTAAAAAAAAACAATAAAGGAAAATGGAGATAGTTACATTGCACATTCTCCCTTCCCGTGTGAATATCCTTTTGGCGCTAAAGCAATTTCTCTCTCCGGAAAAACTCATTTTGTGAAACCCCTGAGAAGAAAACCAAAAAAAAAAAAAAATAGAAACCCCAGATGGAGCTTCAAGGTTGCTCAGATCAGTGCTTCTCCGAGAGGAAAGGCCAGAAGAGGAAGCTCGACATCGAAATCGATGTGGAACAACACCAGATCTTTGCTCTTCCCACCGGTGACACCCATGATGCCCTCCTCTCTGACGTCAAGGACCAGGTCTCCATCCTTAACCCCACTTTGTTCGACGACGCCCATGACTCTGGTCGAGCTGCCACCAAGTGCGCCACTCATGTGCTTGCCAATCTTGTCCAAAAGGGTAAATCCTTTCTCGATCTCCTTGCTTCTTGCTCCCTTCATTCTGGTTTTTGCTGAATTCGGTGAAGCATATGTGTCGATGTTTTTTTCTTTTCTTTTGTAGAGTAAGTGGTGAATGCGATAGTTGAAAGAGGCATAATTCCGGCTATAGTTTAGTACCTCCAAGCACATCCTATGGTGGAGAGAATCTTGTTCAGAAGCTATAGCTGTTCAAGCACGAAGATGAGAAAGGGAGTGCTTTTGCACTTGGTCATCTTGCCAACAAGGTAACTTCATTTTTTTTTTTTGTGTTTTCCAGTAACTATTATTAAGGGATTATTGCAATTGAACTCATTTATGCCTTGAATTCTGCATGTTATATGGTGTAGGGTATAATGTTTGTAATGATTCTGTAAATTGAGATTAAGATTTTACTTGGTTAGTTCATTAACTACTATTTATTTGTAATATACTAGTAAATTAGTAGAGTTATTTTACCTTGAATTTGCTTACTCAGTGTTGATTATGTATTTTTGTTTTCAAATCTTACCTATTATTTTGTTTTGGTTGAATGTTGTGAACGATTGTGAATTTTGTTTGAAAATACCATTTATGGCCTGAAAATCAATAGCTCCTGTTTATGTGCACCGCCTTCGACCTCCATCTCACCACTCGAAGCCCTGCCTCCATCACCGACTTTGATTTCTATATATAAAAGAAGATATTATGTGGAATTTTTGTATTTTGTATTGGCTTCATTTTGCTTTCAAACTCAAACCTGTTTTGTTGAAATTCCGAAAGCTTATAGACAAAGATATGGTTAGCATGTTAGAATAATCTTTGGCTCTCTCACATTCATTCACAAACATAGAGAGACCCATGCCATCATGAGATGCTTACCGCTATAGGTTTATATCATATGACTAGTATGTATTATCTAATTGTTTCAAGGTAAACTTGTCCCGCATGTGACCCCTGTATATGGAAAGATATTAAAAGAATTAGGATGGACAAGGAGATGTATTTCTTTCTGGAAAATTTTTTATACCTTTTTATTACTTTATATTAGTTCCAATAAAAGCTTATGTGATTTTATGTATGCTTTCTTTCTGGTCTTTATGATACATGTCTGAGCTATGTGCAAGAGCTAAAATAACAATTCTGTCGGAAGATTTATTGATAATTTATGACATGGAAATTGCTATCTTTCTAGAATTTCTTCTATTGTTCTAGATGAGGTAGACAAAATGCTTGATATGGGTTTTGAACCATAGATGAGAAAGGTTAGTGGTCTTGAACTTTTGCTTCCCATTTCAGTTTCGGTATTGGTGCTCACTAGACGATGCTTTTTCCTTTCTTTTTTTTTTTTGTATGTGCTCTTAGCATAAGGAATGTAACAATAATAATTGGAAACGGTTGGTTCATTAATTGTAGTTTTGTTTCCTTATTTTTTTTTCTTTCAGCTTTTATCAAGTTAAGAGAGGAGCTTGGTTTGTCATTTTGTGGTCTAAGGCTTTAAGGATCCACCTTTTTGTAAGCTTGATTGGGGAAGAGGTAAGGAACCTTGTCTTGTCTTAATTATTAGCATGGTTTGGTTTAGTAGTTTCATTTGTTTGATTCAAATTAATTTAGCATCCCATTTATTCATGCATTCATGTTTTTGTCCACATATTCTTTCCTCCAACTCAAACAAGTTGTAGGTTGTATTAAAAAAGAAAAGAAGTTCCTAAATCTAGTGATCAATTACCAAACAATTTTTCTAACTTGTATCAGGAAAAAAATTCAGATCACTTTAATCTTGGATTACAAATTGGATGTGATATTGTTGCCAATACAAACCATTTAACTCCAAACACTCAAGGAAACACAAACTTTGGTGGTTGATCCTAGTAGGAATACTACTAGTCTAGTGTTGTTATTGGAACAGATCAGAAACTATTAATTTTCTGTTATGATAAGTTGAGTGTTATTATTGTATTGTTATTAGTTTGTTACTATCAGTACTCATTTGTTGCATATTTTGTTTGATACTAAACAGCATCAATTGAACC
This sequence comes from Dalbergia cultrata, assembly GCA_031216105.1. Lineage (NCBI taxonomy): Eukaryota > Viridiplantae > Streptophyta > Magnoliopsida > Fabales > Fabaceae > Dalbergia > Dalbergia cultrata. Next base: position 51,756,464 of record CM062344.1, read on the forward strand.
AACATCAATTTCAATTGACAGAGGAATGTTCATCAAGTTTAAACTCTGATCTTGACTTCTTTCCTACCCAAGTTAGGATGCTGAGAGTTTGCTCCTGCTGCATGCTCAATTTAAAGAGCCAAAACTCCTACAAAAATTGTTATCAAAAGAGCCTATCTTGTTGTATCCAAAGCTTTTTGAGAAGCTGCATTTGAGGACTATAAAAGAACTAATGAAAGAGCCAGACGAATTACAGTTATCATAACTGGTGGGGAACCACAGGTTGTAGGGGATAAGAATGTGCAAACTTTTTAGCCTAAATGTAATTTCATTATATAATTCATAGATGTGTAGAGAATCATGTATTATAAGTCTTGCTCACGTGAATAGTCACTGGTTGTATTTAATATTTCATCTTTTTTTGTACTTAGAATTCTATTGCCTTGTTAATAGAGTTAAATTAAGAAAATCATGTATTAGCAATTTTTTGATGATAAATTAAGTTGAGGAACCTGTTTAGAGGTGTGTTCCATGAATTGATGAATCTAGCCTCAACATGACACCCAATTTGTGCTCCAAAATAAAAGTGATTTGAAATTTTTTCTAATATATGTTGGTAATCGGTTCCAATATATTGGTAATTCTTAATCAATTTTATGGTAATCTTTCACAAAAGTTGGTATATTTTCAACTTTGATTTATATTAAAGGAAATAGAAATTTTATGAGAAATTAAATTAGAGAACTAGTTTAGATGTCTTATGGGCACTATTAATTGATGAATCCACCCTAAATATGACATCTAATTAGTCTTCCAAGACCAAAGTGATTGAAAAGTTTTTTTTGATATAGGTTGGTAAGTGATCCAAATATGTTGGTAATTTTTTTATCAAAATATGGGTAAACTTTTCAAAATGTTATTTCTTTTTTATTATTCACCAACAAATTTAACATGAATCACTAACATTTCTTATTGACATACCAACATATATCAGAAAAATTTTGGTTAGTTTTCTTCATTTTGCACATGTTGGATACTCTTGTAACTACTAAGTCATCAATCCCAAGGACTCCTAAGTCTTTTACAATAGTCCTGAAATTTAGTTTCCCAAGACAGTGCAACCAATTTTCAATATTTTCAAAATTGAAAATATACCAACATTTTCGATTACTCACAAATAATTTTAACATGAATCACCAACATTTCTTATTCACTTACCAACATGTATCAGAAAAATTTTGGTCAATTATTTTCGTTTTACATAGGTTGGATGCTGTTGTGACTACTAATTTATCAATCCCAAGGGCCCCTAAGTCTTCTACAATAGTCCTAAGCTCAAGTTTCCACGAAATTGAAAATATCCCAACATTTTCGTCTACTCACCAACAATTTTAACATGAATCACCAACATTTCTTATTCACTTACCAACATATATCAAAAAAATTTTGGTCGGTTCTTTTCGTGTTACACATGTTGAATGCTGTTGTGACCATTGTTAAGAAAACCAGACCGGACCGGCCGGTCCGACCGGGTTAACCTGGAACCGGCCGCCTGGCCGATCCGGTTGAGTGGGGAAAACCGGGACATTTCAGAACCGGTCAAAACCGGTCAAAACCGGGAAAACCGGCGAACCGGACCGGTCCAACCGGTCCGAAGCTTTTGATTTTTTTTTAAATTTTTTTTTTAGTTTCAAAGTTTAAACACTAATATTTTATAGCAGTTAGAAAGCAAAAATGAAAAAAAAGGGTTATATTTATTTTATATATGAAAAAAATACTAATATCCACGAGCTGCTCATCATAAAATTCGCTAGTCATCCAACAAATATTGTTTTCAAATACTTTTATAATCATATTGTGCGACTAAAACTAGAAAAATTTTATATGGATTAGGTTTATTTTTATAAATCTATGAATATATATATTTTTTTTGTTAATTATGTTAATATTAATGATTTAATATATTTTTTATGTTCTAATTAATTATACATATATATTTATATATATTTTTTATTATATTCCGGTTAAACCCCGGTTGAACCGGTTGAACCTCTAAACCTTTGAACCAGTACCTTGACCGGTTCGATGCCCGGTCCGGTTTTCTTAACCTTGGTTGTGACTACTAATTCATAAATTCCAAGGGTCCCTAAGTCCTCTACAATAGTCCTAAGCTCAGTTTCCCACGGAAATGCAACTCCTTTTTAGTATTTTCAAAACTAAAAATATACCAACATTTTGGATTCCTCACCAACAATTTTAACATGACTCACCAATATTTCTACACCACATACCAACATGGACCAGAAAAATTTTGGTCAGTGTTTTTCATTTTGGATGTTTTTGTGACCAAGAATTCACCAATCCCAAGGGCTCTTAAATCCTCTACCATAGTCTTAAAGCTCAATTTCCCAAGACAATTAACCCCTTTTCAGTATTTTCGAAACTGAAAATATACCAATATTTTGGATTACTCACCAAGAATGTTAACATGCCTCACCAACATTTCTCTACCACTTTCCAACATGGACAAGAAAAATTATGGTAAGTTTTTTTCATTTTTCACATGTTGGATGTTGTTGTGACTACCGATTCATCAATATAAAGGCCTTTAAGTCCTGAAGCTCAGTTTCCCAAGACAATTAACCCCTTTTTAGTATTTCTAAAACTAAAAATATACCAATATTTTGGATTACTCACCAACAATTTTAATATAACTCACCGACATTTCTCCACTACTTACCAACATGGACCATAAAAATTTTAGTTAGTTTTTTTTGTTTTTCACATGTTGGATGTTGTTGTGACTACTAATTCATCAATACAAAGGGCCTCTAAGTCCTTTACCATAGTCCTGAAGCTCAATTTTCTAAGACAATGCAACCCCTTTTCAGTATTTTCAAAACTAAAAATATACCAACATTTTGGATTACTCACCAACAATTTTAACATGACTCACCAATAATCATCCACCACTTAACAACATGGACTAGAAAAATTTTGGTATGTTTTTTCATTTTGCACATATTAGATGTTGTTATGACCACGAATTCATCAATATAATGGGCCTTTAAATCTTCTAGCATGGACCTCAATCTCAATTTCCCAAGAAGATTCAACCCCTTTTAAGTATTACCAGAACTAAAAATATATCAGCATTTTTTAATACTCACCAATAACTTCAACATAGATCACCAACATCTGTATTACCAAAACTGATAACATACCAGCTTTTAGCATTGGTCACCAACAAATTTAGGAACAAATACCAACATTTTTTCAACACTTACCTGTATAACAAAAAATATTACACCTGTTTTTTGCCGTTGGAGAGCATTTTGGATGTTTGAGCAATTCTTTAATAGACATTTAAGGGCCCTTTGGATTGATGAATTGGAGGTGAACATAACATTCAAGATGTGCTTGATGGCGGCAAAAATTGGCAAAATTGCCAACATTTTTAACCCATTTACCATTGGCAAAATTTCACCTTAGACACACTCCATTAGTTTAGAGAGTTGAGGAATGTTCTTATGCAATATGATATATAAGATAATGGTCCATTGCTACAAGTGACATGTTCAAACTAGATAAATTAATCAATAAAAATCAAAATACAACCAGCATAATCAATAGCCTTCTTTTGAACAATGTAGAAATTCACAAATATTACAAACCCAAACCCTACCACATGTAAAAATCTAAAGGTTTGAAGGACAATAACCAAAATATAACTAAACTGCACAACAATCATCTTTATATTGAAATAAAAACTGATACATGGACTTAACACAAAATAAATAAATTTAAATTCAAATATCTCATTTGTGAAAACATTAATCTTCCTATTCCTTGTACTCCACTTAGGTACCTGTAAAAACCAAGAAAACAAGAGAAAAATTAGACAAACACCAAAAGCAATAGTACAAAAGAGCATTTGGTAATTCACACACATAAGATATGTCCAAAACGTTGATCAAACAAATATAGGCCTTACCTATACAAAACAAATTCAAAAGCATGAGATACAAATTGACAAGCTTCATAATTTACAGTTATTTGAAAATCCATCTACAAGCACTCACTCCATTAATTTAATTAGCTATGATCAATACTTCAATATGCAGTAGCTGTAACACATATAAAAGTAGCTTGACATTGGCTTTCTAAGTTACAAAGAGAAATCTATTGAGATTACTATATTTTACACATTCTTATAATACTCACTGAGAAAGATATTAGATCAATTGCTTATTTCCCTTAGTAGTTAATATTGGTCCTATTTAGTTTTATGTCATTTCAACCTCGTGATGCTGAACACATTTAGGATGCATATTTTATTTTGTTTGTGTTCAGCAGCTCTAGTATCTTCAAGATGCACCATTATGTGAAACAATGCTACTTGATTAATACAATACATAATTAATAGGAATTGGGGAGTTAAACTTCAAGACAAGACGAATAACACTTGGACCATGTTATTCTAGGTCCCTTGAAACAAACAGAAGATATGAAAAGTAGGAACTCACCTTGCAATGCTCTAACTAGCCTAAGGTTGAATAGTAATGTCTAATTGCAATGCTTATTCACTTTGGAAGCACTCCAATGAACCTATAACAACAACATTTAATGCAAAAGAAAATGGTGTCTTGCAACCTAGTTTAGAAGATATAGAAACTTGAAACCCACCTTTACAAAACCCAAATCATTGGTCCAGACAAAGTGCATGCATCTCAATAAACAAATAATGCTTACTTAAACATCACATATTCAAAAAAAGAAAAAGACTTCACGATAAAATGAATTAAAACAAAAGGTAGAAATTGTCTTGCTCATAATTTATTAAAAAAAAAACATAGGCCACAATGTTTACCTTGAAAAATGTAGGCCAATCTTCCCCTTGACCCAGTGTTCTTATAGTTTTGAAACACTTGTTCCACTAATTCACTAGAGTTTCAATTGATCTATATCATTATATGGAATCCAAATTTATCATAAAGTGTCACTGTTAGTGCTGAGAAAAAATTTCACCCACAATCAAACACCATAGCAGAACATAAATAGAATCAAGAACCAAAATCATCAAAATAAAACTCACAAATCAAAACCATGCATGACCCAAAACATCTCATAACCACATATCAAATCCATTCACAGATCTGAATGAGAAATGAAAAGGAGCAGAAGATTGCAGCACTCCCCACCTCCATCAAGTCATCCTTTGCTACACCTCACCATGACTATCGCACAATTCCCTGGCCGCACACCAGCACCATGAGCCCGTCACCCCGTCTTCATTGGTTGCATTTCCACGGGGCACCACTAGCTGTCACCGTCGCAGTGAGGATTAGGTCAAGGTCGAAGAAGGAGAAGGTAAGGTTGAAACAATTTGGGATGATGAGTGGGTAGGAGTTTGGGAGAGTTGATTGCTTGGTTTGTCAGACAATAAAGTGAGGGGGGAAAGGGAAGAAGAGAGCTCAAGGTTTCTCTTCTTTATTTTTCTAAATATTTCTTTTATTTCTTTTTATTATTTGTAATATGCTCCTGCCCATCATGTTCCCTCAACATGACAGTGCATATTAAGCACCCTCCCCTTCCGTACGTATGCTCGCGCCCAGTGCGTCACAATAACACTCCTCTTTGATAATATATTATACAAAAGCAAATTTTTTATGAGTTTTTTACACATATAAAATTAAAAAAATCAGATATTATATATGTACTCAGAATTGAAAAAAATTACACATATGTGTTGTTTTTAATTATATGGAAATCGGTTTAAATCGATTTTAGTGTTGAATCATCAGGTGTGCTTTACATTTTCAATAAAGTTGAGTTAAATCGATTTGGCTAAAATCAGTTTAAACCGATTACTGTAGTGTGTCAAAAGTGTCAAAAGCTTTGAAAAATCGATTCAAATCGATTTTAAAATCAATTTAGGCCGATTTATACACTGACATAACTGCAAAAAAAAAAATTGTGCAAGAAACACTGTACTGTATAAAATCGAGTTAACCCAATTTGTGTAACGTGTGAAAAGATTTCAATCATCAATTTTCGAACTACCAGTCTGTCTCTACATTTTTCTCTCTCCTCCTTCCCTCTCCCATCCTGTCACTGGTACCCCCTCCCCCATTCTACAATTCCGCCACTCTTCCTCCCATTATAGGAAAGCTACAATATCTCAAGTAAATTAATATATCTCCCATTCATTTTTACTGAAGGAAGTAAATCATCCCTTTCCTTTGCTTATTTTCTTGTTCAATTTAGTCATCATATTGGACTCCCGCATATCTTATGAGACCTTCTATCAACACCTCTGATGCTCAATAATACCATAAGCCCATTGCTGTTTCCATGACAAGTGCCAAGCAAAGCAAAAGCCCAAAATTCAAAAAGGAAAAAGAAAAAGCTAATTTTCTATGCATATATCTGATGAGTGAGCACAGCGTCCATGTACCCAACAAAGAAAAAATTGGATGGTGGGGTGGTGGATAGGTGAGGGACGGTGGGGTGGTGGATAGGTGAGGGACGGTGGGGCAGTGGTCAGGGTGCGAGAGTGCATCAATGAGAAAAAGTGAAATTTTGTTAAAATAGATAGGGTAAAATTGGTAGATCAAATCATTTTCTTTTTGATAATATTAAACTGTAAAATATAAATTTTTTACAAGCATTTCTTATACAATAAAATGATTGAATCGGAACCATTTATTCAAATTTTTATGGTTAGGATTCAAGGACCATGATGGTCCATAATATAACTCGAACCATCATAGAAGGCTCCAACAAACCAAACAAAATCAAAGCAGTACTCACATTATTGGGTTGGAATTGGCAACAACCCGAGCATGCTAGGTTCGTTAAGTGAAAAACACCAAAAATTGAAACCAGAGTACACTTAAAAAAAATTCTCAATCAATCAAAGTGAGGTACATGTCACTTTTGACTTTTCACATTGTTGGTTTTCGCTATGCAAACCAAGTGATTTTCATTCCAAATTTACTGCGCTCCCAAGCTTCCACTTTCCACCTACGCAGCCAAGTGCTACCTCTATGAAGAAAATACATGACATGAAATACCAAGACAAAAGGGCACCGAATTGCTTGAGCAAAGACTACTTAAGTAAATCAAACTCCAAAAATGGGCTTGGTAGTTCAAAAATTGATTTCGATCGAAATCTTTTCACACGTTACACAAATTGGGTTAACTCGATTTTATATAGTACAGTGTTTCTTGCATGGTATTTTTTTGCAGTTATGTCAGTGTACAAATTGGCTTAAATCAATTTTAGAATCGATTTTTCAAAGCTTCTGACACTCGCTGACACACTACATTAATCGGTTTAAATCGATTTTAGCCAAATCGATTTAACTCAATTTTAATGAAAATGTAAAGCACGCCTGATAATTCAAACACTAAAATCGGTTTAAACCGATTTCCATATAATTAAAAACAAGACATATGTGTAATTCTTTTCAATTCCAGGTGCATATATAATATCACATTTTTTTTAATTTTATATGTGTAAAAAACTCTTTTTTATATAATCTAAGCAAAACATGTTACTTTAAGGAACAAAACAAACAAAACATGTTACTTTAAGTGATACTTGTACTTGCATAAGGTACATATTCTTTAACTCCTTTTCATATAACCATCCAAAGGGTCTTAATACACTAATAATGAAAAGTATTTTACATTTTTAATTGTGAACCAATCATATGTAATCTTTTATGTCATATGAGGTAATTAGGATAAAAGTTAATCAATTTTAATGATCTGACTATATATGGTTGATTGATAACATAAAAATTCAATATTGATTATGGATTAAGATTAAGCTGCACTGGACTACCATTAAACAAATATTACATCATTAAATAACTTTTTATTGGTGTAATTTTTTTTTACAAAACTCACCATTGGATTAAAAGATCATATCATATAGATCATATTTATAAAATTTCAGATTAATTTAAAATAGTTTGCTGTAATTTTTAGGTAAAAAAGTAATTTACTCCATGCACTTTAGGCCATGTGTAGATTAGACCCCGACTTCTTAAAATGTACAATTTGACACCCTAAGCTTTCTTGATTGTGCAAAAGAGCCTGTCTATTAAACTGCCTTCCACTCCCATTGTTAAGTGGTCACGTGACATGCACGTAATTCACTTTTTTTCACAAAATTGCCTTTCCCTTAAAAGAAATTTCCCACCTCAATCCTACCCTAACAGTGCAATTTCCCAAAATCCGTTCCTAAACCCATTCTGGTTGAAGAACCTTTGCCCTTTTAGAACCTCTGATCGTCAAGCCTACCCCTGCCATCTCTGTTGTCGCGCATCGTACCTATCTGCATTATCGCATCCACGACCTGTCTCATGTTGAGCCTTGCACATCGCACCATGCCAAGGACCCTAATCTGGTTAAAGAAACTCTGCCCTTTCAAAACCTCTAACTATCGCACCTGCCCCTGTCTCGTGTTGTGCTGTCCATGCCGCACCATGCGAGGGACCCTCGCATCCTTTCCACCACTTGCCGCCAAGTAAGCGCCGCCGTTGAGCCAACACCACTGTCATGTCTTTCTCGATCCCCCTCTCCCTCTATGCTACGTCACAAAACCTCATCCTTTTTGTTCTTCCCTTCCTCTGATTGAGAGTTTCTTTTTGAAATTGCTTCTCTTTTTGGCCTGAGAATTACTTTTAGTTGTTGTTGTTTTGGTTTATTCTCTTATTTGGGTTCTATTTACTGAAAACAAAAACAAAAAAAAATGTTTCTTTATTTTCACCTATTATATGACATGTCTGGTGTCTATGCTATTAGAAATGTAGTTGTTGGTTGTGTTGGGGCTTCACCCCTTTTATTCATAAAAAATGAGAAAGGGAATTTGACTAGGGATTTCAGTTTGGGTTCATAACTAAAATTATGCCGGTGGTGGTGGTCGAAGAGTGGGAGGATGAGGTTCTCAGCGAGAAAGAAAGAGAAGAAACGAGAGCTAATGCTAGAGAAGGAGATGGCAGTGGGGAAGGGCAATTTTGTGAAAAAAGTGAGTCACATGCATGTCACGTGACCATTTAACAGTGGGAGAGGAAGGCACTTTAACGGAAGAGTCTTTTTGCACATTTAAGAAAGTCTAGGATGTTGAATTGCACACTTTAAAAAGTCAAGCTATAATCTATGCATAACCTAAAGTACAGGGAGGTAAATTATTTTTTTCCCTAATTTTTATGCACATCAAAATCAATGTAATATATATGCTTAAAATGAACAAAAATAAGAACTATATAATTATATTGCTATTGATACTCAATTTTTATAAAATTTGATACAAATAATATTTTATTATAAGTAATTGTAATTCAATGATTGAATTGAAAAAAAAATTATTTCATAAAAAGTTTTATGCGGTGTAACTTTGCTTGAAGTTATACTGATATAATTTGATCCTAACCCATATATATATGGGTTGGATTCAAATAACACCATTGTAACTCTAACAAAGTTATACCAAATCTTGATCATTGATTTTACAAAACATCCACGATTTAGAATTAGTCACTTAAACACTCACGTGCTCTTCACTCCTCTCTCTCTCTGTCTCTTCCATAAACATGGTTCTCTTTTCTCTCTCTCTCCCTGCAGCATCACATCTCTGCTCTTTTGCCCCCTTCTCTCGTTTCCTTTCTCTCTCTCTCGTCTCACTTTGGAAGGTTAGGCTCATAACTCTCTCCCCCTCTGCTTCGCGAATCTTCTTTCTTTTCTTTTCTTTTCTTTTCAACCTAACATTCAATCTTTCTCTTGAAGGCACAACCGTCGACGACCTCTTCCCTCTATTTGACAAGTACGGTAAGGTTTTCGACATCTTGATGACTATCTTGTTACTCTCTTCAACCCACCGTGCTTGATTGATTATTTCTCACATTTTCAATTGATTAATCAAATTAATTAATTAAATTGATTTTACGTTGTTGAAGGGCTGGTGAGTTGAGGGGTTTTGCCTTTGTGCATTACAAGTGTGCTGATGTCGATAGGCTCGATGGTATGCTTTCTTGATTCTATTTTCTTATTAATTTCATTTCACAAGAGAATTCAATTTTGACTCTTTTTATTTTTTTAATCCTTTAGTTGTTTAATTTTCATTGTTCAGGAAGAATGGTTGATGTGCACGTTGTTTCACAAGATAATATTTTTTTAATTCTATTTTAATATTTTGAGTGCATGTTGTTTCTCTCTGTCATTGTTACATGTGTTCTTACTGTGATAAAGTTGTGGAAGATAAAGACAAAATGATAGCAATGTAGCTCCTGAGGCAAAGAAAACATACGACAAGAGATTGAATTACTTGGCAACATCAAGTACATCGGTTGAAAATAGGCTAAAAAGTAAGGCAACTACGTGATTGTTGGAAGTCAATGAAGTAAGTTCTTCATGAAGGGATGGAAGAGAAAGCTTCACTGTTTGCAATATTTGAGCTAGAAGTTCAGAACTAGTTATATATATATTTGCATCGTATGAATTCACATTTTGACTAGCTCTTGAATGGTAATTGGTGTACAGGGGTTTAGGCCCTACTTTTATCAATTTTTATGTCTAAAAATTTTTTAAGTTTATTTTACAATTTAATTATTAATTATTTTCATATAAAATAAAATCAAATATCACAATCATTAAATAATCAAATATTAAAATCATTAAAGATTATAATTTGCACTAAGAAAGAATCCGTGTCAATATAATTATGATTTACAATTAAATTAAGAACTATTAATAGTTTCACATTATGAAGGTGATATAAAAAATTATAAAAGAAGTATTTTCAAAATAAATAAGCTTTAAAAATTAGCATTTTGTTTCTAATTAAAAAAGTGGGCGGGTCAGGTTGTTAATAAATTACTAATTGATTGATTTTGATATGATAATAATTCAAAATTTAATTTCTACCAAATTTATTCTTAATTAAATATTTAAGACTCATTATAATACTAATATATTAATTATTCTTAATCAAATATGATAATAATTGATGTAATACTAATATTCAATACTCATTACATAAAAGTCTTTCTCATGGAATGTGGAATGGAGACTCATGATAGGGATATGGATGAGAATGGAGACAAAATTCTAAATGCGGACTGGATTAGGGAAAATTATCTATCTAACTTCAAATTTAGAACTTTTAAAAATCATAATAAAAAAATTATCTATCTACCTATATCATTATATCCTATTTAAGTTTTTACAACTTGAATATTCCAATATATCAATCCCATACTTTTTTCATACTATTTTTTTAAAAAAAAAAATACATTCAATTTTTCAACACTAAAATATTTAAAAAATCAATATCTTCAACTCTTCAATATTTAAATATTTTAAAAAAAATCAATTTCACAATTTACAATTATTTGATAATAATGTATTTTTAAAATTTTTTCTTTTTAAATTTTTTTAATGAACCCATAAATGTCGATAGGGAGTTAAATCTCCATATGGTGGGACCCGTGATGGGGATGTGGATGAGAATAGAGGCAAAATTTTAGATGAGGACTATATAAGGGGAAAATTTTCTAACTTTAAATTTAGAACTTTTAAAAATCATAATAAAAAAATTATCTATCTACGTATATCACTATATCGTATTTAATTTTTTACAACTTAAACATTCCAATCTATCAATTCCATAATTTTTTCATACTAATTTTTTTGAAAAAAATACCTTCAATTTTTCAACACTAAAATATTTAAAAAAATCAATTCCACAATTTACACTTCTTTGATAATGATACTAAATATTTACTGATTTTTAAAAAATTAAATAATTATATTACTTTTTTTGATTGAAAATAATATTACAATTGATATACTACTTTAATTGAGATTATATAAATTAGAATTATATATGTTTTTTTACTAATCATTACACACTAATTATAACATATATTTTTAAATTGATATTTTAATTTATTAAAAGGATGTACAAGGAAAGGACATGTAATTGAAATCATATAAATTAAATTTATTCATTATTTTATGAATTAGAAAATATATTTTCATATTTTTATAAATTAAATATTTTAATTTATTAAAAAGATATAAACGGTTAGGGATGAAAAAAATTGAAAGCGGGTACAGACGATAATTATCCACAGTGGGAAAGGGAGTTGAGACATATTTTGCCTTCACAAGGATGATTGATGGGGATAAGTTCCCATTTGTTAAACAGAATAGGCACAGAGATAATATACCTTCATTTTTTTAATTATTTTTTATTGTATTTACATTACGTATGTATTTTTAATTTTAATTTGCATTATATTGCATTAATAGTATTTGATATTATGGATATTTATGCTTCAAATTGTAAAATATTTTTTAAATTTTTTTCTTTTTAAAATTTGTTAATAAACCATTGACTATCATAGGGATTTAAAACCTCCATAAGAGATGGGAAATGAGGACCCGTAAAAGGATGGAGATAGAGATGAGAGGCAAAATTCTAAAAGAAGATGGGGGTTGTGAGACATGCCTCCTTTTTTATGGATTCTCATTGACATCTATATAAATGACTCATAATATAGTAAAATTATCCATTTATTCTTTTTCTTTATTCAACAATTTCATCTTTCAAAATGTGCAAAATTTTCATAACATAGACTCTTTATTATTAGTTATAGGTCATTTATCGAGATTTTTCAACCTTATAAATATGATATTTAAAATAAGATATACAATAAAATATCACATTTATATTTTATCCTCTTATTTAATTATTAAACTTTTAAGATAAATTTACATACTCAATTTTTTATAAAATATATTTAAATAAATTACTATTTATTTTCGATAATAATTAACAAGCTCTTTTTTATTATCTATCTGTACATCGTACACGTCAATTATATATATTTTTGCATCGTATGAATTCACATTTTGACTAGCTCTTGAATGGTAATTGGTGTACTTATCGACTTATCTCGAATAAACCGAGATGCCATGGTTGAATATACTGATTCAGTGAGATGAACTCCATCCCAAAAGAAATGCTCTCCTCTGTTCTGGCAAGGAATTGCTAATGGGACACACGTCATATTTTCCACAGGGGCGCAGCATGGGTTTCTCACATCCGTTAGGCCTGCAAAATATATGGGAGATTTAAAAAAAAAATTAAAATTTTCTAAGATCGTTTTTGAACCGCAAAAAAATAAAAATGATAAGATGCATTAATATTTCAAAAACGAAAAAAATGTCAAGATTATCTCAATTAATTTGGAAAGCTCCAACCATGTGGTGTGGTACAGCTGAGAAAGGATTGTATTCCCTTAACCATCTCCTCCTGAATTCGATCCTTAAAGGAATAGAAATAGAGTGTCACCTGTGGCCAAAATCACCCCCCATTTGAACCCCATAGTACTTGAATCCGGATTAGCCGGCTTTTTGAGCCGGACGCCAAGTGGGAAACCAAAAAAAAAATAAAAAATTGGAAAGCTCCTTCAGAGCTAACTAGTCTTTGCAAATAGACTAATGGATTTGACATTTGTAATATCTTTATTCTATTTTGGTGACTACGAGCATAAAAATTTGGAAAATAGTAATTGTGCGCGTGGAGCAAAACTTCAAAACAAATAAAATATATATTTTTAGTTTAGTTTTTATTTAATTACATATTACCATATCAATAAAAAGGATTAAATCCTACACACATTAACTTAAAAAGTCATGCACCGTATATACATAGAAATTGAACTATTTTTTGCGGTGAAAGATATTATTTCTAGCAAAAAAAATTTATGAAATGAGTGAAACAAAACACAAGTTTATAAAAAAGGTTACGTCACTAATACTCATTTGGGATTTTTACCAAATTTGGAGGGATTGTTGATTGCCTCCATGCCAAGGGTATTTGCATGAGCAAGCGCAAACATGGATCCTGGAAGACTGGATGTCAGATTGTTTAGCATTTCAGGGAGCCTCTGGTTGAAGTGTGACACAACTTGGTTTGCTTTCTCGTCGCAGTCATCTGGGTGTTGTTGTTGCCCTGAGATTAATGGGGTGCACCCTATGGGACCAACTTCAAACATCACTACCTTCCTGGCTCCCAGTTTGTACAATCTCTGTGACATGGTTAACAATTTCATCAAATCAACATGGCCCACGAGATGAAATTCATAGAGATGGGAGGGAGAGTGCTGCTATGCACCCTACTTCAAATTTTGTGATCCAAGTGTATATGTAGATCACGGGATAAGTTTTATAGTGGATTTCTTATCTTTGGGTCCATCATGAATATCCTATTATTAGCTATTAAATTAAATTATTCAACAAAATTGATAATCATCTAATAATTAATAATAAGAATTTCATGATAGATCACAAAATTTAAGGTTCATCTTATAATTTGTCTACATCACGATTTGTATGGCGTACTAAAAGATTTGTGGTTCATTGTAATAATTTTTATTTTAGTTAGATTTAAAAAATATGTTTAAATAAATTTTAAAAGTGATCCTTGAAATTAAATAAAATTTTTAAAATATCTTATAGATAATTATGAAAAAAATATATCAGACAAATTAAATCTGATCACTTATAAAATCAATAAACATGTAGTCAAATACATTTTAATATAGATTAAAATTTATCTGTTTGATCCTAAAACGAAGTGTAGTTTGTTTTTCAAAAAATTATTGTGGTCACTTTAAAATATACAGTAGCTCCAGACAAGGTGCATTACAATTTGCACCACTAAATAAACTTCAAGTATTGTGCATCAAAGACAGTGCAAGTGGAGAAATCATAAGCAAGCCTTGTAAGTGTTGCTTAGTGTATGTACCTGGAATAGAAGGGAAAGGTTGTCATTGAGGAGTTTATTAGCAAAAGGTTGGGGCATGAATTGCTTGCTGGAGTCATACAACTGTTCAAGGTAGTTGTCGATGTAGTCATTGCTTCCAACGGAGATTGCAAATATAGATTTTGATAAATGCTCGGATAACTTTGATTCATTCATCGTTTTGGATAAATCCCACTCAATTACCCTCTGAAACGCGTCAATTTGTTCCTTCAAACTCAGGCATCCTCCCTGCAATATAATATAAGTATATCGTGAGCGGGTCTTGAAAAGAATTTCAAGTAATCATATTTCTCCATTTTCTTTCTTTGTGTTTTATTTATTTATTCTTTTTTGGCCTTTCTTGTTACATTCACTTATGAACAACAAAAATCAATATTGTCTCCTTTTTGCTCCATCTGTCCAAAACCAAAAAAGCATATAGATTAAGAAAATAATTAATGTATATTAATAATGGTAAAAAAAATTATAGGAGTGAACCATACTACCCATATTAAAATATAAATTTATATTATTACAATGTTTTAATAACATTAGGGATAGTATTAGAAACGAAAAATTTAATACTTCTTGATATAAGAAACGGATTGAAGTTTTGCAGCAAAAAAAAAAAAAAAAAAAACATAGACAAATAGAGTGAAAAGGAGGGGAGTAACTATTAGCATAGTGGCTTAGCATTGTACAATTTATCATAATATGAAATTACAAATTAACTGAAGTAATAATTATAAAATTAAATGAAAATAAAATATTATAATATAATAATTTTTAATTTATACATACCTAAATAAAGTTTTTTAACAGCCAACAAACCCAGTGACAATTCTCAAACATCAAGGTATCAGCTAGTAGATTCAGCGCTAACTTTAGTCATCCCAGAAATCGTTAACCTTCCTTCATCAATACCTAGAGGTGTTTATCGAATGTTTTTAATTGATTTCTCTTCATTAATGAAATATCACAACCTCTCCATTAGGGCTGAAGTTTGATAGACATTACTTCATTAATACCTGGAGGGGTTTATCGAATGTTTAATTGATTTCTCTTCACAAATAAAGTATAACAACCTCTTAGGGCTGAAGTTTGATAAACATTACTTCATTAACACACCTCTAGGTATTAATGGAGGAAAGATTACCTCTGAATCTAGATAAGTTAGCTATGAATCACCATAAAATCATTAAGATTTAATTTTTGGTCGTCTTTTTCGGATTTTGATTTTTTTAATCAATTTTCTGATTTTTTTAGTTTTTAATTTTTTGTTTTTTGTGAGTCAACTCATTAGTTGTTTAATTCACCAATTTGGGTTCTGGCTCATTGCAAAAGTGAGTCATCTCATTTTTCTTCTTTTGACCCGGAATGGACCAATCCAAGTGAGCTCTCTTTGACATCTTTTATCCCAATTACAAATCCAAGTTCCTTTAGAGTGTGTTTGGAATAATTAGAAATTAGAAATAATTCAATTTGTATATCAAAATATTGCGTTTGAATCCTTAAAAAAAAAAAAATCATACATGAGTTGGTTTGTAAATCTATGGGATTTGCTTCCTTTGTGTTTGAGATCCATCAAATTTGACGGGCTTTGAGTGGATTTTTTTTAATTTTAAAATTTAAAGAGAATTCAAATCAAATTGATTCCATTTTTAATCATTGGAAACACATAATCTACTGTATCTTAAACATAAAAATTAATTTTTAAATCAATTCAATTCTTACATTATTTAATCATTCTATACATAAAATTTAATATATAAATCAATTCACTTCAAATTAAGTCAAATCAAGTCATTTTATGATTTTAATAATTCCAAACACTACTTTAATTAATTAATGTCATCTGGTGAAACATTCTTCCACCGATGAATAACTTTTGCATTTTAGTTGTGTAACAAAAATAAAGTCTCCTAAATTATTAAAATAAGCAGATAATAAGCAAGTAATGAAAGGAATAATAAGTGTGTTTGGATGAGCATTTTTCCCCCCTTAAAATCACTTCTTACAAAAAAAGTTCACTTTCCGTATATTTCAATAATTTTTAAAAAAATATTCAAAATATAAAAAGAATTAGTTTTTCAACTTTTTAATATAAGTTTAAAAAAATAACTTAAGAAAATCAATTTTCAATCTTTTCAATTATATATAAAATTTAAGTTTCTTAATAATCTTTTAAAAATATGAAACAAATGCATCCAATAATAAATATAAAAAGGGGAGTGAGATAATAAGAGAGAGTTGAACATGTAGAGTGTAAGGGTATGATTGTAAATTTGAATTTTGGAGAAGAAGGGAGATGAGAGGAGAACTTGTAATATAATTATACTACAAGTCCTTCCTTTCCCTCTCCTTCCTCTCCTTCCAAAATTTAAACTCACAAACATATCCTAAAAGATCAATTTTTAGAAAGAAAAATAAATTTGTGCCATGTATATACTTACAAAAAGTTTTCCGGTATCTGGCAAAATTCCACAAGTACCGGACGCAAAATTAATTCCAGTTAATGACATTCGCCCTTGCAGACTCGTGCACGGTGGAGAATACGGCAACCCAAGATATTCAGCTTAGCATCAAAAGAAAATTTCTAATAAGGAAAAAAAAAAAGGCATATGTATTTTATATAGAATGTGATCATAAAAAGTTGACAGAGAAATTAGTTGATGATACGATGATGAGATAACTGTTTAGAGCATCAAAACAGAATGCCAAGCTTAGACAACTGTTTAGCGAGTAAATAGTAGAAATGTAACAAGTAAGTGTTTAATTTATCTTTCATAAGACCATTGAGAAGATTATAGTTAGATATCATATAAAAAAAAAAAAAAGGGAAAAGATTATAGTTAGATATTGACGGATGAATAATATGTGAGAGAGTGTGTGTAAAGCACCTAGAAAATCGGCAATGTTTCTTCCATTTGTGAATCTGCCGGTGGGACCCGTTGGGAAATCATCACCATAAGGCACGTAATTCACTTTTGCTAGAGTTGGCAACAAATTGTTGTTACCAGTGTCAAGCAGGGAGTCCCCGAACACATACAATCCAGGTGCGACGGGAACGGCCCTAATTGGGGATAAAAGGTTAAGGGAAAAAGAAAACAAGAAATAGCTAATCATGAAATTTGTTCTCCTCATTTTCTAGTCCTCCTCTATGTAATGCAGAATAATATAGAGGGATGTGGAAAATGAGAGAGCGTGTAGAGCGTGAATCTTCTCTGTTTCTTTGGAGAAGCACTTACTGCAAAGAGAGGAACAATGCCTCATGAATTTTATAGTAGGAGAGTAACCTGAAAGCAGGCACATGTAGCACATTGTGCTGCGGGGCCTTCATGACAAATTCCATATGCAACACATGTATTTTGATTTTTGACCGAGAAATTGGACCAAAATTAATTAGAATATGATTAGTCAAACCCTATTATGATATCTTAATCCTTGCTCTCTCTCTCTCTTGCGAAACAAATCAATCAACCGCCGCTCATCACTGGACCACAACCTGCGGGCCAGGAGCTTCTCCTTCATATTAATTTCTTATCGCATTTTTCTGTAACACCAGCTAAACCAGAGTCAGCCTCACCGCAAGCACCCCCGCCATCATCGCCGGAAATTGTCCCAGCAAGCACCCATCCCAGCCGCGGAAAACCTCCACCCTCGCAGCTCCCTCTGACAGGCGCCGCCGCACCGACCGCCGCCACCCGCCTGTGGCACAACCACGAGCCCTAAGCGCGCATGCACCTCCGCTTTGTCATCAGAGACGCTGCCGCTGCTTTCACTGGAGATAGTCACGTTTGCTCGGCCCGCCAAAGCAGCAGTCGCGCCGCCGGGGATGCCACCGCGATAGCCCACTCCACTGCCCCTCCTGTCTTAGTTTCTGCCCTCACTCTCCTCTTTTCTTTTGTTTATTTTGTTTTTTTGGGTCTAGCCCTCACTCTCCTCTTGTGTTGCAGTAATTAGGATTTTTGGTTTTTGGTCTGTTTGTTTCTTTTGGTGTTTTGGGTCAGTTTTTTTTTCCTATATTTTGTGGAGAATCTTTTTTATGTCTGTTTGGAGGTGGTCGTGTTTGGGAAATTTTTGGAACAGGTTCATGGGCCTCTTAAGTTTTGTGGGCGGTGGTTTTGGTTTTGTTTATGACCTTTGTTTTCAATGATTACGATGCTTTTTGGGCTAGTTCCTTTGTTATGTTTTTCTTTTTTCCTCTTTTTGGGCTGAATCTTTTGTTTTTGGGACTGGATATGTTATCTTATTAGTGGGTTTTAGTAAATGAACGAAATGCTTTACCAAAAAAAAAAATGTTCTTTGTCTATTCAATAATCACTAGCTATGATTTGAGCAAAAAAAAAAAAAAAAATTAGTCATGATTAAGAGGTGGATATCTACTTTATATATTGTTAAATTATAAGGATTTATTAAGTAACTTATTGCTAACTTTAATCTTGTGCAAGAGTGAATCTTTCTTTTTTAAAAAATATATTTCAGTGCAAATCTCTTCAAAAACAAGACATCAACCAACATATTTTTTCATTGCACCTGAGGATAACGTGGTTGTAAGTTTCTCATTGTATTAGATGATATTTGACCTAGTTAACAATTGTCAAGCTGAAATAATTTTTTCTTAAAATTTTTTCTTTAATTTTTATTTTAAATTCTCATTTATTTCCTTTTTTGTAAATATACAAATCTTACATTTTGTTAGTCTTGCTAAAAGGCATCCATTTATAATGGATCACTTTTGTCTATTTTCTTCTTTTCAAAAACCATATTCATACATCTCCAAACTATCTATACTATAACAAAACATAATCTCCACCAACTTGTCCTATTCCTCTTTCACGTTGAAACGCTTACCCAAGCTTCAAAAAAGGTCTTGGATAAGGGGGACACCCACTTCATATTCTTCCCCCTAAGCCAATTACACCATAGGAAATGCGCAAACTTGCATGCAAAGAATTAATGATAACTATCCTCAATAGCCCTTTCACATAAACACAAGTTTTTTGGTGCTATTGTAATATACTTACCCTATGGAGCCTAGCTTTAGCATTGATTTGATCAATTACGACAAACTATCTCGACTCAAGGTGGAACCACCCTTTTCCAAATAGCTTTGCTAAAGATGTAATTATTGACACTTTCCAATTCATCTTTTGCACTTGAACTAGCAGTTAGCACCGATTTAGTAGAGAAAATCTCATTCCTATCAAATTTCTATGGCATCCTATCTTCAAAGTGTTGATTCAATTCAACCATGTTGAGAACATTGTGTAGCTCATGCAACAACTCCATTTCCCACTAGTGATTTTTCCTTCGCCATTGGAAATTCGAAATCCATCCCATCACATACCTTGGATGTTAGGAAAGGTGAAGTTGTGTCTAATTCTGATGATGGTAATAAGTCTATTGATAGTGATAGTATGCCATCTTTTGGAGGATTGCTCTGATAAAGATGAACATGTTGACAATGTTGTTCATGGTATGAACTTCTTGCTACTAGGCCTGCATTGGGTTTACAAGTTTATGAGGGCAACCTATAATATAGTGAACATATTGTTGTGCTATCATCTCCCAATAACGTGTATATTGATCAAATCAAAATTAACAAACTTCTCTTGGGAATTTGGAGCATGAGATACTAGAAAAAGAAGAGCGAACAGAGGTCAAGAGAGATAAGAATGCCAAAAAAACTCATTGGTGAGTGCAAAGAAAGAAAAGAGTGTGAACAATGACCATGGTGATAGAGTTGAGGTGATACAATGTTTTTGTGCAAAGGAGAAAGATTTGCAGGGTGTTTCGTTCGACATTAGAGCTTTTGTTTCAATTTGGTTCAAGGAAGTCTCACTCTCTACAACTATGCATTTCCCCAAATTTTCCATGTCATTTTGTCTCTTTGCTGCATGAATTTGAAGATGTTGTGTTTGACCTTAGACCATGTTCGGTGCTAGCAAGGACAAATAGAAACGCTAACAAGATTTGAGGACGAATCTTTTTTGAGGAAAGAGAGAATGAAAAGAGCTTAGAAAGGCAAAATAGATAGTACAACACTTGAAGAAAAGATCTTATTATTGGCTAATTTGCATTAAAGATATATTTCGAACAAGTTGGGCAGAGTATAATTTATTTAGTTTATATTTTAAATTATTTTAAGAGTTGATTCATTTTAATGTTTATTAAGCCTAATTGCTATGTGTACCAAGTTGGGCCAATTCTAGTAGGATTAGGAGATAAGATTAACCAAAATAAGAGGTATAAATACCTCCAAACTTAGCAACCACTTTTCTTTAGTTTTAATTTGAATGAAATTTCTGTTAGTTTCTTTTAGGCTTTGTTTAGATCAAAGGAAACTGGAAAGAAAGATAGGGGAGGAAGGAAATTGAAAGGAAATGTACACTTTTCCATTGTTTGGTTGAGAGGAAAATAGAAAGGAAAGAAAAAATAACTATGTGGGACCCACCATTTTTCGTTCCTCCCATGACCGAGCGAAAATGTGAGGAAAACTGAACAAACACTTTTTGATTCCAAAAATATCCCTGTGTTTAGCTTGCACCACACTATCACCCCATGCTCGTCCACCCATAGCCAGGACCCCATCACTATCCACGCCCACAACCACAGTGAAGTGTGAGAGTCAGGCCCCGCGACCTCCACTACACAAACTTAGTCGCGCCACCACCTGACCACCTAGACAGCAAGTCTCCATCCTGTTCGCTATGCGCTTATCAATTTTTTGTCGGCGTGGCTGTGTGTGGCCGCTGTGCAGTCCCTCAGCTGCACCACTATCTCTCCTTCTGTGAAGTGCCACCCTCTTTGCTACAACTCCCCAAAATTTTGCATCATTTGTGATCTAACTTGATACAGCTTTGAGACTATATTTTTATGTCACTTTCAATAGTTTTATTTGTTTTTGTCCCTGCTTCAATTTTTTGTAATTTGTTTGGGCTTAGCATGGACTGCAAAAAACGAGAGCATTAATTTATATTGTGTAATTGTATCTGATAGTAGTAATTAGTAAGTTTGGCTTTGATCTTTTCAGGCTAAGCGAACAATGTTTGATTATTATTAGATAACATTAAACATAAACTAATAGAGTTTTCTAATATTTTTTATTATTATGGTAAGAAATTATTAATTAATATTTGATCTTTTAAGTTACTTATTTACTAATTATTCTCTAATGACTAAAATTTTTGTGCTATTAATTTTCTAGATAACTCCATATTTTGGTTAAAATAATATCTTAAAAATAATATAAGGGTAATGTTGTCATTTGGTATCATTATCTTTTTCTTTCCTTTCACTTTTCCATACAAACAAACAACAAAAATTAAATCTTCTTTCATTTTCTTTCCTTTCATCCAAACACATTTGTGGAAAATGAAATTCCACTCAATTTCTTTCCATTCAATTTCTTTCCTCTTATTTTTTTTCCTCTCTATTTCTATCCTTTGCCAAACATAGCCAAGAAATTTTGTGTGTGTGCAAGTGAGGTTGAGTGATTCCCTTGTAGTATTTTGTTCAATTTCAATCATATCTCATTACTTGTTTCATATCAATTATATGTTGAGGTTTTTGAATTTTTTATATCCACAAGATTCGCATCACCCAAGTGAGGGGCTTCATGGCAAATGTATATACCCCTGTAACTGATCATAACATATTGTTTTAATTTTCCAACATAAAATATGGATTAAAGTTGGCATATAATCTAAGAAATTATCTTCTGGTGCGAAGAAATGTTCATCATGTGGAAGCATGTTTCTTGCCATGGCCTAGAAGATTTGGAAGGTTAGCTCGTGATTTCTATGCAGCTTATTTGGGGATACGAGAGCTTGAGAAGATTATTAATTGTTACTTTAAAGGGAAGTTTAGGTACAAGGAATCTATTGATACTTTAGGACCAGAGTACGTGTTTCAGAGTTGCAAGTTTTCACATACGTTTGAAACAAGAGATGTCCAAGCACAATAAACTTTCACTGTAATTTATTGAATCTCAAGTTAAGAAGATTGAAGGAGAGAAAAGTGGAAAGAGGGGAAAGGAAGAAGAAGCCAAAAAGAATGCTTGCAAGGTTTCACGCGATCCTTACCAATAAACATCAGCAACTTATGCGTGTACTTGAAGTTTTCATTGATTGTTGATCTTAAAATCCTTTAAAACAATTTGTTATATATTCCAAACATGACAGTTTAACAAGAGACTCATGAGATCTAGGAGTAGACTGAGCAAATCTATATTTTATTATTTAAAATTCAATTTTAACTGGTTGTCACCTTTTAGACTTTTTGAATATTTTTTAAACCTCTAAAAATTAAGCGAATTTTAATTTTAATCCTTAAATTTTTTTCAGTTTTGGTGCAAATATTATATAAATTATTTGTTTAGTGTCCGTCATTAGTTTATCTTTATTTAATGTTATGTTAGCTATCAAAAAACCATAACATCTAATCCTACATGACATTTAGTAACCCTAGGGTGGTTATTGGATAGAGTTTAATAAGTAATTGGATGAGAGTTTTGACACATGCAATTATGATATAGCATGTTGAATTATTGGTTGTGTAATTGAAGGACATAATGTTTTGTTAGTGACTAAAATTAAGTATTCAAAATTATAGTGTTCAAAATATGCGGACCAAAATCAACATTTTTTAGAAATTCTATATATTTCAAGAATTAAAACATATTTAAACCTTTGAAATATTTATCATCTAATTTTACATTGACATCCTGTTTAAGAAACTTGATTATGCTAAATGACATGACATATATAAATCTCATAAAATAATATTGTGATGCATCATTATGGGCCAGTTTGGATGATCTTTAAAAAATGGATTTCTTGTATGTTTTAAATTTATCTTTCTACATAAAATTTTTGAAAAAGTAAAAGTTATTTTATATTTGGATATAACATCAATTATTTATATTTTATATAGTGGTGAGGAGTTTGGGTAAAAAGCATGAGTATAATGTAAGCGTGTTTCACTTTAGTTTATGAAATTTTATATTTTGAATTTATCTCTTTACAAATAATGTAATTTTTTAAGTTTAAAAAAATGAGTAAAATGTCACTTTGGTCCATAAAATTATAAGCGTGCTTTACTTTAGTCCTTAAAATTTCAAAATTAACTTTTTAATCCCTGAAATTGTATTCCGTATGCCACTTTAGTTCTTGATCAAATAATTGTTACATTTTGCTGACGTGATAAGTTAAATAATATAATGATTGACTGATAATTATTTGACCAGGGACTAAAATGACCTATGTAATACAATTTTAGAGACTAAAGAATTAATTTCGAAATTTCACGAACTAAAATGGCACATTTACAATTTCATATATCAAACTAACACTTTACTTTAAAAAAATTTATATTTTGATATGGTATTAAAAGATCTTTATACATATTTTTTATATTATAAAAAAGCTTTTTCAAAAAATAGAAATTATAATTTGTTAAAAATGTTTTTTTAATTTTTTCTAGTGATTTTACTTTTACAATAGTCCCCACTCATCACATCTAACAGTAACAAAATAGAAAATGTAAGAATATTGTAAATTTTTATTATCCGAGTATCATTACTTTTTATACAAACATATTAAAAGAATAAAATATCTTTTTTTAATAAGAATATATATATATATATATAAATAATGACACACAAACCAGTACCAAGTAAATATGATTTGCTGAACTCAAAATTAAATTTTATTATTTATGTGCTTACGTGATTATTAACACTGCATTTATTGTTTAAAGTGAATAATGCACTTTAAAGGATCTTAATGCATCAAAGAGGAGAGTTTACCGGTTTAGAGGTTGAAAATGAAAGCTGCTTCATTTTTTATTTTTTGTTTGATTTTACACAACCATTTAATTAGACGAATGATTCAAATTTATCAAAGCCACATTACACTGCGTGATTGGTCACAGTAAAAGCAAATGGCTTCAGACAAACTTTAGGGGAAAATGATTCCGGGGAAAATGATTCAAAGTTACTTTCGCTATTTTTGTCTTATTATAAAAGTAATAATTAAGTATAAATTCCCCTTAGGACTTGATTATTTTAAGTTTTTGAAGACATTTAAATTTTAATAGCTTCTTATAAACGTTCATCGGAAAATGTGTGCTTTTTTCAGTTTACGTTAATACAAAAGTAAAACAAATTAAACACGTGAAATTATCTACATCAATCTTTCGCAGTAAGCTAACTCTTGTTTTTTGTTTTTTGGGTGATGTTAGCTAACTTTATTAAAGAGATAAATAAAGAGAGCTAAAATGTTGAGTTCCCATATAAAGCCGATTGTACAATACACGATCACCTACAAAGCGACATGACAAAAGGTTTTTCATTTCTTTTTGAAAATCGAAAACTCTACAATTTCAATACGAATACCCTAGTAAAGACAAAGAAATATACGATACACGACAAATTTGGAAACATATTTTAAGCCACCTCACCTTGTATGTTAACATCAAACAAAATAAAACCAAGTCGTGGAGCAGATGCAGGCATTAAGAGGCAGAAACCGCGACGATAAGGCGAAGAGGACTATGTTTGGCAGACAAACACAGATATTCAGTATAACTTTCTTTTTTTTTTTGATTAATAGACATTCAATATGATACAAAACAACCGTACTATTTTACCGGCTTGGGTCTTCTATTTAATAGTATATTATACGCATGTCAATTATTCAGTCTTGTTGAAGAATGTCTCGTACTTCGTCATTGAATATGCACCAAAATTCAATTGAGGTAAAAATTTAATTTGTATATATCGAATATAAAAAAAATTCACATAGATATTTAATTATATATTATTATATATAAAAAAATAATAAATTTAATTACTCATTATCTTAAAATTAAAGTCTTTAAATAAAAATATATGATTAGTTAATTATTAATGTATTAAAATTAAATTCTTAATATTTGAGACATTTTTATATATGAAGTAAATGATCTGACATATATTTAATAATAAATTTAATTTTGATTCATGGTTAATATCAAAAACTTTCACAAAGGTATATAATAATGTATTGTCATAATATTAAAAAAGTTTAACTTAACAGTTGATATTTTAAAAGTCTTATAAATAAAAATATGCAATTGACTGATTGTATAAAATGATAGTGCATCATAATTAATCTCGTTTACAATATATAATAAAAAATTTTATTTTATGAAAAATAGAAAGTTACATACATTTTTATCTAATTATTTTCAATATCAAGTACTTATTATTATTAATTAAACCAATTACAAAAAATTTTAGTAATTAAAGAACAGTTTCCAGAGAATTATATAATAAAATTGTTTACTTTATATACATTATTAATATAATGATTAAATTGATGTCAAAATAAAAAAATAAAAAATAAATTAATATTAAAATAAAAAAATATTAAGTCTAAATTGAGATAAAATATTTTACTATAATCAAATTGACGTTGAAAATTTTTTAAGATTAAATTAAGATCTTTTTTTTTATGTGAGATTTTGGTGCTGTATTTACATTAATATGTTGCTTTGAAAAAAATCACGCAATATGATTTTTTTTAGTATAGAATCCGCTTTTGGCGAAATTCAATTATATTCTGTTAATAACAGATTAAGTGTAAAATGAAACTTAATATAAAATCCACCAAAAACAGATTCAGAAAAAATGAAAATAACATAGAATCTGTCTATGATGGATTCTATAAATAATATATACAAGTAAATTTATCTATTATCTTATATAAACATAAATCACCTATCAAAACACCGTATATAAATTATTTTTCCTTAAATTGACATTAAATAAAAAATATTAGGATCATAAGTCATTTATTCTACTTGGAATGAATGAATACGCGTTAAGATTACTTATTTTGGTACCAGTATTCGTGTATAAACATTCCCTTTGCGCAATTATTCCCAATACCAGTACCCTTTTCTCATAAAGCTATGTATAAACAATCCCGGTACCCTTTTAACACTTTTCTTGAAGTTTTTGAAACCTTAAAACCCACTCGCTTGAATTCAACAACACTTGCACGCTACTGCCAAAATCCGAATTACCCTCACCCGCTCCTCTCTTTTTAATTTTCCACGGAAGCTCACAATAAGCCTCCAACTCAGACCACTTCCACTCTCTTTCCTTCTTTTCAGTGGTAACTCTCTTTTTTATTGTCTCCATTTGCAGTTTCTTTCTTTCACCAATTGTGGTCTCTTTCCTCGTATTGGCTGTCTCCGCTTCATTGACCATATTGACCCAAAGGGGCACCACTGACTATTGCAATTTGCTTTCAGAACCATGCTTCGCAGACCCAGTAATAAATTAAAAATCTGATTTTTTTTTTCTTTCTTTTTCAATTATGGGGGTGGTCTTCTGCTGATTTGGTATGTGGGTTTTTCCTTTATGCTCTCTCCTTGTGCTTTTTTTTTTAGCTGCTTCAGTTTGACAAGATGAAGGAACTGTTATTATTATTTTTTATTTATCTATTTGTGATTTGGCTTGGTGGGTTGTTTATTTATTTTGTTTGGATAAGAGATTTTTTTTTTTTTGCGGGGGGGGGGGGGGTTGGGATTTTTTGTTGTTGCTGGCTTCGTGTATTCTTTGTCCTTGTTGTTCAATGTTTTGGGAGAAGAACAGTGCAAAGTGCCGAACTTCTTTTTCTTTTTCTTTTTTTTGTGGGATGTATCAAAATTAAGATGTCGATGGGTTTTTGAATTGTACACTATCTCCTAAACCCTGCTGCAATTACTGTTAGTGCTATTACGTGAACCGTAAAACGGAAAAAGTAGATGTATAAATATATTTTTGCTACTTTTTATTATTGTTTTTGCCAATTTGTCAGGAGTAGGGTGTATGATCAATCAATCTTCGGGTAAGCTAGTGATATGGCACAGTTCTGTTGGTTTCCCTTTAATCGATGATTTTGGAAAAAATGGTTATTATTGTCAGAGTTAAGGTATCCATGTCATGTTCTTTACTTATGTATGCCGTGCTTTCTGACCAGATTACTGAGATCATTATATGTTTCAATATTGATATTTGGTATGCATTTTTGTTAAGATCCTTCTTAAGTTTTTGGGGTTTCGTAACCTTCATCTATATGTGTTTAATGTATGTGACTAGCAAATCATTTCAAATTTGGAACAAATGACCGTATGATATTTATATTTATTTTTATTGTTGAGGCACTGATGCAGATCCTTTTTCACCAAAAGATAGGCATTGTCTACAAGACTGCTTCATCCAGCTCCCCCAAAAATATGCATGGAAAAATGGATTTGGCTTCTCTAAAGTAAGAAGGATGGTAAAGTGAGAAAGTGAGAGGTTAATCACTTTTAGATCAATAACTTCCATTGTTTCCATTGTTTGTCCGTCCCATCAAATGATTTAAGTGATTAACCTATCACTTTCTCACTCTACCAATTCTCCTCACTTTTGAGGAGTGAAATCCAGGAAAAATAATGGACTATCCTCTATCTTGAATTTTCACTTTATGTCAGTTTTACCTGTGATAGAGTATTGAATTGACTTAAAATTGTGCCATCATTTTTACAGTGAGCCTCTGTGGTACTTTTGTTCTGCAAGATGATTTCATTGTTTGAATATCAAGAGGGATCAAAGAATGGTTCGTCAAGCTGATTTAGTTATCATTGGTGTCTCTACTGGCTTGGCCCTTGGAGTTCTGATATCTTGCCTCATATTCTTTGGCATAAGGTGGTACAAGAAACGTGCTCATTTTATACAATCTGCAAATGAGCATAGCGCAACAACTCTTCCGATACGAACAAATGGATTGGGAACAAGCGCCGATTTTAGTGCATCTATCACTAGTTCTGTAGCGCCGTCAAGGTTGGAAAATCTGCCGAAAAGTTCCCATTTCAGCTGGTGGAGTAATCAAAACAAAGATCGTTTTGCATCACCGTCAGGCATTCTGAAGTACTCGTACAAGTATGTTCATTTCTCTTCATTTATCTATTGAGCATGAGGTTTACCCTTCCTTTTCCAAATTGTTCTGTCTATGGATAACTATTACTAGTTGACAAACATGTAAGTATAACCATTGATGTTAAAATGTGATGTGTTGATGATTTGCTCTGTCAAATTGGGAAGTTTATGTAGTCCTTTTATAATGAAGTTTCTTTAAACGTTAGAGCAACCATTTGCAAAATCTTATTTACCTTGCCCATTAGTCTGGAAGGAGAAAGTAGGACATGTAATTATATATGAAATTCCCTTAGAGAAGCGTTAAAATTTGTAATGATATATCTGACCATGTTACAGAGAAATTCAAAAGGCAACACAAAATTTCACGACTAACTTGGGACAAGGATCATTTGGCACAGTTTATAAAGCCACAATGCCCACGGGAGAGGTGGTAGCTGTGAAGGTGCTTGCACCCAATTCCAAACAAGGGGAGAAAGAATTCCAAACAGAGGTATATATAGTACTGGGAAAGGATTGTTTGGTCATGTTATTGATTTAGAAGCCAATGAGTTCCTTTATTTTGGAAGACAGAATACATTAGTAATTTAAAAGGAAGGGAAGGTAACTTACTTCCACTGGGCTCCAAGCAATTGGCAACATAGTGCTAATTTGAGCAACTCAAAAGACTATATTGTACATGTAACATCAGTCACCAGATAAACTTTTTTAACATTGTATGTCTTCTAACAAGATGTTGGTTTAGGTGCTTCTGCTTGGAAGGCTGCATCATCGGAATCTTGTGAATTTGGTTGGATATTGTGTGGATAAAGGACAACGCATTCTTATTTATCAGTTCATGAGTAATGGGAGTTTAGCAAATCTTTTATATGGTAAGAGGATGATCTTTCATGTTGATCATCTTAAGATTTTTTTTAATATGACAGTTGTAAGTTAGAGTTGCATGATTGTGCCACCAAATAGACAGGCAGATTATAATTTCTTTCCTTTTGTTTTCAGTGGTCGCATAATGATTATAGTCTATTGACAATAGTATATGAATGAATGTAGGTGAAGAAAAAGAATTAAGTTGGGATGAAAGGCTGCAAATTGCTCTTGATATTTCACACGGAATAGAATACCTCCATGAAGGAGTATGTATGTTAGCTGATACATGTTGTCTTATACTGCGTGAAGATGCATTTGGTTAACATGAATTTGCATGTAACAGGCAGTCCCACCTGTCATACATCGTGACTTGAAGTCTGCCAACATATTGCTAGATCACTCAATGAGAGCTAAGGTAATCCTGTTTCCACTTTCTTTTTTTTTTATAGTCAGATTGCCAATTCATTTTCTTAAACTTGCAGAAGATATTAAATGAAGGGACATTATCCTTCTTGATTATGTGGTTCACAAGAAATCCCTGAGGGAGGTTTCGAAAGAATTGTTTTGGAGATCTTGTCAATGACAAATCTTTACTATATATGCCTGAATGCAATGTTGATTATATTCTTTTACCGTGCATCTAATACATTCCCCTGCCCTCCCTTTGTTCCTCTTCACATTGATGCAGAAATAACAAGAGATGCATAATTTGGTGCTGATTCATTAGTGTGCAGTTGGGAATGGATTAATCTTACTGTTAGGATCATTTTCCTCGAAATAACCAATATAGACAATGCAAAACTTATTCCAACCTTTTAACTGCTAATTACGTGTTTGGAATTTCCGAGCTGGAACTTGACATTGTTGTTAGCAGTTGTGCAAAAGCAGCTGAGTTACAATTAAACAAAATTTCTTGTCTAACCTTGGGAATTGTCATATACTTGACATTTATATTAATTAATCATCTTTTCATCAGATATCAGTTATCTTCAAAAATTTTTTGTGTAGGTTGCTGATTTTGGGCTCTCCAAGGAAGAGATCTTTGATGGCCGGAATTCTGGCCTTAAAGGTACTTATGGCTACATGGATCCGGCCTACATTTCCACAAGCAAGTTGACAATGAAGAGTGACATCTACAGTTTTGGTATCATAATATTTGAGCTCATCACTGCCATCCACCCACATCAAAACTTGATGGAATACATTAACCTTGTAAGTTATTTTCGCTTTGGAAAGCAGCTGCTTCATCTTGAATTATGCTACGATTCTTGTTATCAACCTTACCTGGTGCATTCTTTCTAATTTGCTCATTCGTCTCTTATTGGAAGGCTGCAATGGATCATGATGGTGTGGATGAGATTCTTGACAAGCAACTTGTGGGAAAATGCAGTCCTGAAGAAGTGAGGCAGCTTGCTAAAATTGCACACAAATGCTTGCACAAATCGCCTAGGAAACGCCCCTCTATAAGCGAGGTTTCGCAAGGTATATCGAGGATAAAGCAAAGGCGGCTGCGCCATGTGATGGAAGCTAACATGTCATTTGCAAGCAGTAACTTTTCCCGAGTTGTAAGCCGATTGGAAGATCGACAGCTCGAATTAGGTAGGATAGCCACCAAGAACCTGGAAGAAACTGGATGAAAACAGTTTCTCCTGTTTGGGGTGAGTGAAACATCTTTGTAGTCCTCTCGGGACCAAAGTTTGCAGCTAATTTAATGAAACATCTACTATTGCAAAATATGGAAAATCAAAGCCCCAATTCAAGAAAAAATGCAGTGCTTTGTTAGCCGTTCTAACTCGTGGTGTAGAGGGGCGAAAATAACCATTTACAATTCTAATGCGAGAGGGTAAACTAGTGGTGGATTCCTGCATGTTACTTTGAAATAGAATCAACAAACTCTAATGTGATTTTTGATATGACTTTGTTACGTGTGATCCCTTACCATTGATTTTGAAAGTGAGGCTCAAGCATGAATCAGCATGAGAGGATCCATTCCCAATGTAAGGCAATGATCCCCCTATAATTATTACTCAAACAGGTTGAAATCATTGATTGCTTTTACTAGGTATTAACAAGAACTATACATATTTTTTTTCGATAATTAGGATAAAGACTCTTGCTAAAAACAAAAAAGGATAAAGGCTAAAAACTCTACATATATAGAGGAACAAAGAAGTTACAAACGCAGAGAATCATAATCGCTAAAGATAAAAATTACGAAAAAATCCATCCACAACAAGGTCCGACCAACAAAAAATTAGAAAACCATTTGGAACTGACTAAAAATAATCTATACTATTAATAAAGATGATTTACTTTCATAACTATTTTTTGGTGTCTCCTAACTCTATTTAATTTTATTTTGAAGTCCATTCAATTCAAGTTTTCCTCATTTTCTTCTTTCCCACTCACTTCTTCTTTTGGGGAAAAAATTGAGCCATTTACAAAAAAAAAAAATATTTGATAAAATTTAACAATTTATTATTATAGAAATGTGTGGTTTTATTAGTATTTAAAAGATAAAAAATGTGGCTTGACAGGCACTAATAAGAGGGTTTATTCATGGGTTCTCTTAAGATGGTTTCTTTCTATTTCTTCTTTTAGATGACTTATTATGATCGTCCTTTGTCCTTAGGCCTCAGCGCTCAACTCTAAGCTTTTGCCATAGTCCCATATGCTTCTTGCATCATGCTGTTGAAACCGCCCTCTCTCCCCTCACTTTTTTTTGCACTTTCTTCTTTCTTCCCCCCGGTACGCAACATTACGAACCAGGCCAAGAGATGTTTGTACAATATTTTTGTAAGTTGGCGCTTGCATTCCATAAATGGTTGCAATATAGCCAGATGGAATGCAATAACATTTTCCATGTGCTACATTCTGTTCAAGGCAACAAAATCTTTATGATAAGTATTTCGCTCATTTGCTGTGTCTTTTATTTTAACACATCAAATGCCAAACTGGGCACAATGGAGCATAAATGGATACGGTGTGTTGGACAGTTAAACATATTTGCTGCATGATTATCGCCCCCTTATTGTTCATCACTAGTACTAATTTTCTTCAACAACTATGGGTTTATGTTATGTTTACATAGTGACTTAAACATCTCAGTCGACATTCAGTGATCAGTGTTTAAATAAATGTAAATTTCAATTATGCAAGTGCTAAATTGGCGTATTACCTTCAATTGCATACATGGAACGATCACTGTTTAAATACGTGTAAATTTTAGTCACACAAACATCGTGTTAAATACTTATATAATTGAAGTTCACACTTATTTCAATTGCGTATATTGGATGTCATTTAGAGTGTGTAACTTAATACGCACAAACATTTCCCAACAGTGATCTTGTAACATGTATAATCTATGTTGTCCGGATATGGATACTGTAACATACCCGGTATGGATACAGGTACGAAGTATGACAATTTTGTAAGAAGTAGTGTACGGGTACACCAATATATAAAAAAAATCATAAATTTCATATAATAAAGCTATCAATTTCAACATAAAACAACTCTAGCAGTGCATTTGAAAATCCTTAGAATTCAATTTTATCAAGAAATTGAATTGAATTCAATGATTTAGAAGTAACTTAAGTGAAGAAACTGGAATCTCATGGTAATTAAAAATCAACAAAACTAAGGAATTTAAATCAGACCCAAATGCGTTTGATTTGGTATGAGAATTAAATTCCAACAAATGAAAAAACCAAATAATCTTACTTGAATATAAACTTTTATTCCTAACATATTAATTAAGGATAAAATAGTAAAATAATTAAATTAATTCAATTTTAAACTCATTCTTAACATATTAATGAAGGATAAAATAGTAAAATAATTAAATTAATTCATTTTTAAACTCATTACAAATATAAGAATTCAATTCAATTTCTAACAGAATTCAATTTCTAATGGAATTTAATTTAATTCCATCTCATTAAAAGTTTCCAAACACCCTGTAAATTATTCAACAATCAACATAATTTAAACATAATTAACAATCAAACATTACCTCCTCCAGATTTCTTATCTTGCAACACAGTTACATATACCCAAAGGGGGTCATTGTTCTCAGATTTTCCAATAGCATATTTACTGGTCAAAGATGTAGAGAAAGTGGCATTATTACCACTAACAGTCCCCCCCCCCCAAACTACCATTATCAAACCCATCTGTTGAACCTTGTGAAAACATCTAATAAATTATTAAATAATTACATAATTTTAGAAGCTGTTCTTGTCCAAAACACACAACAATGGTAGCAACAACACATTAAAAGAAGAAAGGTATACAAAATGGAAAGACAGAGACTTAGAACAATCAAAACAGAGAGAGCCAAAACAAGGAACAATCAAGACATTATCAAAACAGATAACAATCAACCTTAAACTCACTGAGAGGGAGACAAAGACACCCCTACCTCTAGATCGCTAGAGAGAGAGCCGCTGCCGCTACCTCACTGGATCGAGGCCGAGGGAGTCGCCAAAGACCGTATATTGTTGCGCTACTCCACCATTCCGTAGCTCACACATCGCCGCTGCTTTCGTAGGTCGTAGCGTCATTGCAAGGTTGCGTCGTTGTCGCTTTTTTACGCCATTCCACCGCTACAAGGTCACGTCATAGGTCACGTCGCTGCTCCACCATTCCGTCGTGTAGCATCGCCGCCATGGTTGGGTGTCCGCCGACGATGAAGAAGTGATGTTGAGGAAACTAGGGCCGACTGTGACTTTAGTGTTAAAGGTTGAGGTATTCTTTGGGTGGGAACATTTAAGAAAAGAAAAGAAAAGATCCATTAAAACACAGTGTTTTGGTAAAATGGCATACCCAATATTGGGTACAATACCCCGCCATACGCAAATTTTTTCACAAAAAAAAAAAGAGATGATGGAGTGCGTGCCACTGGCGCTTTTGATGCAGGCACATACAGTGCGGGTATTTTTCCAATTTAGCTATACCTATGCTTTAGAGTGTATAATTTGGCCAATGTAGCCCCATTGGTAGAGTTAGGAGGAATATTATTCTTCCAAATCCTTTTTTCATTGTCACTTTGAAAGTGGGTTTAAATCATTTTAGTCATAATGGGGAGGCAAAGGAAGAAAATTAGTCCTAATATTAGCCCTTCAAATGAGTGGGTGCATAGGATGAAGTCTCATTAGGGAGTACGCTTGAGAGGTTGATATTAGAACCTAGATAAATAACTCTACATGTGGCTTGGTAGACTTTGGGGCTTTGTTACCTCTGCCCATGGATTTGGGCCTATAAGAGGCAGCCCAAAGAGATAGTGAAGAAGTCTCTTTCTTCCCAAAGAAGGACACGATATATGAGAGTAAAAGAGAGAGAGAGAGTGGCCCACAACAAAAAGGAAACCATTTCTAGTAATAAATATAATAAATCACACACACTCCCATTGTCCCACAATAACCCAAATATAGGAGCGTACCAACCATTGCTGAACTAGAGTCTTTCCTAGCCTACATCACGAAAGTTCAAACTTGTCACTTTGTAACTTTATGTCTTTTCTATAGCAGCTGTCTAGGACCTCAAAAATCTCACTATTCACACCACTCTCTTATCATCTACTGCCAGCAAGTGGGGATCTCCCCCTTTCTTGGTCCTGAAGTTGTAGGATGGAGCCATATACATGCATACAAGGTACCCACTTCAAAGAGAAGGACAACCCGTGTTATTTTGACAACCCCAAGTTAACTTCCATCACCCTGGCTCTTCACAACCCTTGTGAGACATTCACAGAACCACTACTATCTCCTCCATTCTTGACCTCCGTGCCATACACGATGAAAACCAGAGACGTTCCCTATTCTAAAACCCAAAAGAGAGAGTAACTTGGTTCAGCATTCTTGCGCAAAGGGAAGAAGAGAGGCTCCCATTCATCCATCATCATCTCTCAAATGTTGGCATCACCTATTCTTAGCCCAATCCACAACAGAGTTTCTCTTCTACTATTTTCTTACCAAATCCTCATAAGTTTACCAACCCATATATTAAAGTCTTGTTTATTATCATTAAATCCGTTCCAAAACTCAAATCTGAAACAATTATAAATATGACTATTAGGTATTGTAATCAATATGTGAGAATTATGAAGTGACATGGGGAAAATTTGTGTTAAAACTCTCAGGAAAATATGTTACATATGGGTTAATCATAGCCTAAGTTGAGTTGTGACATGACCAATTACTCCTCATGGAACCATTGCCTTCAATCAATGAGATTTTTTTTATCGATATTTCAAGAGTAGAAGCAAAGGTAGCTTAGTTCTAATTATACTATAGACGAGGCTACAACATTTGTTGTCAAGGCTGATGGTTCTAAATCTAGTGTTGATATGAAAAAACAAAATGATATATTGCATAGGTGGGAGTACCAGAGGATATATTAAATAAAATTACAAAATCACAATTAATAAAGTAATTATATAACAAAATAAGTGAATTTTTTTATATCTGCAAGTGAATATATCTAAAGAAATCAAGACTAGAAGGGATAAAGTAATATTTTGCTTCAATTAAAAGCAATTAAAATACTTTAATTCTATACTTTAATGTTTTATAAAGATTAATTTATATTTAAGTATTGTTTACTTATTATAATATTTCACTAACAGATATCCATCAGTACCCATTAAGTATCGGTTCCAGTTATGTATCCAGTATGGGTAGGCACCTATCCAAGAGAACACATGCTTCAAAAGCTGATCAAGAAGCATTGCCTCCCCGATACTTGAAGATGTCATGTCCAAGTGTTTTAATATCCATGAATATCCACTGACTTATGCTATGAGCATTTGTTTCATTTTTCTCTTTTTTGGGTCGGCACGATATGGTGGTGGTAGTGATGAAAAGGATGAAAGGAGGAAAAGGACAGGGGATTTTTATTTTTTTTAATATTAGATATTAATTTGTTCGACAATAAAATTATTATTAATACCATTAATATTTTCTGTGTATGAATCATTAAGTGTCTAATTTTTAATATTGTCACTTATTTTTTATATTGTTAGGAACTAAATTGATATTTTTTAATTATTTGGGATAAACTTATCCGACATTAAAATTGTTAGGGACTAACTTGAAAGTTTATTCAGATTTTAGTCTATGTACCAAATACGCCAAAACATCGTGCTTGAAAATGTAATTATCAGGAATAACATTATTATACTATTCATAAGAATGAAAATCAATCTACCTCGCAAATGATCCCTAAGTGTCAACCAAAATTAAGAAAGTTCCTCACCAGACATATTTCTGGGAGTTTAATCCATCTACCAATACTCTCAAAATCTCATGTGTGAGAAAACTATTGAAGATAGCATTACCGGCAATAGTATTCTCGGGATTAAATCCATCTACCAAATGCCCCCAAATACAATTCTCCATTACCATCCCTAAGCCTATTTATTACTAGTGTCTACTAATTACGAATTTTTCTCAACATTTTTTTTATATATTTTGGAAAATGAAATGTATGAAAACATTTCAGCACGAATCAGTTTAAATTTCTTAATACTGACGGGCAGACCAACTATATCACTCGCATAGTAATCGTTATCAAATATGATGTGAAGTAAGATATAGCGAAAGATATAGTGAATCAATATATAACGTACTAAATTATATAATGGAGGTAGTAAGTGCAAAAAGACAAAAACTAGGAAAGTAAAGTACATATCACCCAATTTTAAAATTATAGAAGTGAAGTGAGTCGATTCCTTAAATCAATTTAGATTAGTTTCATTCCAAACAAAAAGTGGCAAATAAATATTTTTCCCAAAAAAAAAATCCTCCTAAACCTAAACACTACAAAAGGCTGTGCTGATTCTTTTGGACAAGTACTAGATTCAGATCATGCACTTTAAAAAAGCTTATCAAAGATTGCTGAGGCTGCACCAAAGTCACAGCTGTTTCCTCTATGTACAATGGCATCTTGTTATGGTGTTATCAGGATGAGTTGGACCTGCTGCAATAGAAAAAAAATTACAATTGCTCAGACCGTGCAGCATGCTGGACCTTGTTTTGCATAAGAGGACCACATAATAAAATGTAAATGGTGGCAGGTGACACATTGGTGATACCCTTTCCAAGAAATTGTAACCCCTTCTTGGGTCACACTAACTCCAACTCTACCCATTTTTTATTCTTTGTTTAAATGTGGGGATCTGTGATTAGTTAAATAAATTTGATGAATTGGTCCTTGTATTAAAATGTAAACAATCTTCTGGGGATCATAATCATTTGGTTAAAAACCCAGTTTAGACTTATGATTTATAATAATAATACAAAATTGCAATTGCCAAAGAGAAAACAAGGATGCCCAGAAGGGACAACAGTCTTGGGAGCTCCACCAAAATAAGTCTGAGGGATGTGAAGGTAAATCAACACCACCAGCACTTAGAGTGGAAGAAAGGGAAACGAGGCATATGTCATATGAGTAAAATATTGAAGATTTGGGTTGATTTAAAAAAAAAAATTGGGTAATCGCAATAATAAGTAAAAGGGAAATAGTTATTCTGATTCCCATGTGAAATTGTGAATTCTTTACTTATTTATACATAAATTTTCAGCACATGACATTATTATTATTTACCATTGCAGTTCTTTCGATTGCCAAACAATCAACCTAAATCCCCATTATTAATACATACAGGTAATACTCATTCTATATGTCCAAATAATAACATATTTTTATATTTTATACGATGTTTGGGCACTCTCCACCAAGTCTTTATCTAGAAATGCTTTTAAGTTGCCCATTTTAGTCATTCCAAAACCACAGAAGTTGTTGCTCCTACATTGGACCACAAAATAGTACAATATCCTAATCATGACTCCTAGCCATCCATTAACCTTCCAACTACACCTTTTCGAGTCTTCCCACTTAATCTTATTTCGGTCCACAAACATGATGGCAGGAAACTATCACAGGCAGCACTATGCAATTGCAATTTCTTAATGCATAAGAAGGTTCGAAGCTTCAGTGTAACATTTTTATATTATGTAATTGCAAAGTTCAACTATGAAGAGTTGGTGAAGAAGCATCTAATCTATGAAATTAGAAAAGGTAAAATAAATAAAATACAATAAAAAAAAAAGAGTCTCTCTTTTGGTCTTCTCTACAGTGTCTAAGATCTGGCGCCACTTTGCTATTGCTATACACAAGAACCTATTTCTCAAAACATTGAAATTTATCTAATTTATCTACATGGTTATTGTGAAGTATAGCAAGGAAGGGAGGCACACACAGATCCTTTGAGTTCATTCAGAACCTATTTCATCAGGGCCATCCCTCTGAAATTGGTACCAATCGGCTTTGCCTTTTGATGGAGGATTGTGAATAATAAATCAAGTGGCATGTGTTTAACGAAGATCATGATGTGCTTCTCAGTGTTTCATCTAGCAATTGCAAACATTCCTGTGGATTGGCATAAAAATAGTCCTCTTCTTTCGGTCTGTCTTGGATGACAACTCTTCTTTTCGGGTTTCCCATCCTATTAGCATGAGCTTTCTTCACCGTGATTGAAAACTCATCCCAGCTTAATGACCCATTTGTGTATTCATCTATTAGGCGCACCAAAAGCTTTCTATCCAGTAGTATAGTCTTTTTGAAGCCAAGGAATCTGAAAAGAAGGAAGTAAGATATCAGAAAAATAAATAAATAAATATATATCAGAATATGTGGCATCATGCAAACTAAATATCATTGTTTTGACATTAATAAAAAAGAAAAAAGAATAAAAGGGAAATTTAATTTGGATGTGTTGAATTTATGGGTATGAGAGTCAATCATATTTGTTGAAGTGATAATATATAATTAGATGAAATTGTAAAAGCCTTTTATATTTTCAGGGTACTAAAATTAAATGAAAAATACATATGTATAAAGAGGGATCCATTTACTTCAGGAGTAAATCTCGGTATACTTATTCAATGGAATAAGTATAGCATACTTACTCTTAGAGTAAACGGATTCCACATTTGTGTGTATATATTGGAACAGATTTTATTAGAACAGGCTTGGTTTGCAAAATACACTCAGATAGTATTGCAGTAGTAGACAAAAAATGAAATGTAGAGAAGGTATAATGCTTGATTGCTTGTTGAGTTGTTCAACTATGAATCCCATTATACTATCTAACAGGATTTGTCAAAAGGGAAATGATACTGTCATAGACTTAAGATCATGATATACTTCAAGCACAACTGTAATCCAAACATTTTTACCAAACACATCAAAGGATGAGGTAAAGACACCTGGCAACACACTAATACCTTCTATGGCCTTCCACAACTTTAGCCATGTTACCATCATATGTTGGAATAAATATGTCACTCTCTAGTGACACGAGATAATCCAGTGCAGCCATCTGTGATGAATGGTTTTGGAAGAACTTCAGATCTGAAGGTTCCAACAGAGTTTCCTTCCTTACCTGTTGTAGTTAAGGCAAATATAAGTGACAAATTAACATATAGAAACAAAAGCATGATTTTGCTGCTGCTTTTTTTCACTGACCAGATTAGGAAAAGCTGCAAGTAAATTTGCCATCCTTCTCTGTCCACCATATATTTCTCCAGCAGCAATATATATTTGAACACTTTGATCTATGCCTAGTGCTGTCAATGTTAGAGCAGTTTCCTCAGGCGTCAAAGGGCATAAACCATCTTGCCTCTTAAGCTCAGAATTAATGACTTTTTCCTTCCACCAGGGATAAGCATATCTAACAAATAGAATTTTTCAAAATTACAATCAAAGGGTAACGCCTAAACATAAATATGATCTATGATAGAGTGCTATAATGTCATTTGATTTATGCAGTCGACCCCACCTAGTGGGACAAGGCTTAATTGTTGTTTTTATCGTTGTACGATCAAAGGGTAACTAGACAAACAAAACAGATGTTATTAATATAAGATTAAGATTACCTCATTCTTGTGAGTTCCTCCACCTCTCTGCTGTCACATCCATGAGTACAGCCAGAGAAGGCCAACATGTCCATCTCATATCTGAGATGAAGTACAAGAAAAGGCCCCCTTGCCCTCAAAATCCTAACAATCCTTCTACCAAGTTCCTCTATCTGGGGAGTAAACCTCAAAGCATTAAAATTCACTCTGCATCGGAGCTTTTGAATCTCTGGAGGTAGTCCATTATTTGCAAGTCGAGCATCGGTTCTATTTAGGTGCAAAATCTTGTGTTTCCGCAACAGGGGAAGGATCTGTGATCAAACAATTTGGAGAATTAGTTTCATTAACCTAACACAAACAAAGACTGATAGACGAAGAAAATCATCATGTAATTATGTAAACCGTGTGAAGACCTGCTTTTCATAGTATGAAATATCAGACCAGCTAACGGGTGGCAATGAGCGGTATAATCCCGATTCAACTCTTCTCTTGAACCGAGGTGGTAGTTTCTTTAATATTCTAACCTGATCTCTCAAGGATGCAATGAAATTATCCACATCAAATATGTCTTGGAACTCACTGCCACATCAAGGGAATAGAGATGATGACATTTCAATTGAGAAATCAGGATGATAATCATAAATGAGATTTTCTGAACTAAAATTATGATAGCAAGAATAACACACAAACCTTGGATCAGCCCAGAAAGATGTTTTATCCAGTTCAGGAACAATGAGAGTGGCATTTAAATGCCTGGCAACAACAACCATATCACATATCTGCAAAAGACAATACCAGATTTTGAGAAAAGAAAGACTTTGCCGATATGATGACAATGAATTGCAGCGAAGGATAAAATAATGTAATAAAGCAGTAGCACTCACTGCAGCACGCATTTGGTTGAGCCCTCCATTGCACGAAACCATAAGATAACCATTGTTCTTATAAATCCCTGATGGCAAGAATCATCAAATTTTGCACAGACAGTCATGAAAAGGCATAAAATCTTTAGCAATATCAATTAAGCTCCCTCACCATTAATTGAAAGACAAACCATAGACCAACTGTTCCGGTCCCAATTCAAGCAGTGAGACTTCCCTCTCCTAACTAGCTCTCTACCATCAAGTCTCTCCCCCTCGAATTGGGACCAGAACAACAACGAATTAGGACCCTTTTTTTTTTTTCCTTTAGGAAAGAAATTCTTGCTGCCCATAGAGGACAACCACA
The DNA here is from genome assembly GCA_031216105.1 of Dalbergia cultrata. Taxonomy (NCBI): domain Eukaryota; kingdom Viridiplantae; phylum Streptophyta; class Magnoliopsida; order Fabales; family Fabaceae; genus Dalbergia; species Dalbergia cultrata. The sequence continues at coordinate 51,798,234 of CM062344.1, forward strand.
TAGACATTTTAACAATCATATGAGAATCCAAGAACTTACTTTTGGGTGGGAGAACAACCTTTGGTGGAACATAAGGCTTTGCTACACCAGCCTGAGGTGCATCTTGGTTATTGAAACAATAAGGCATGCCTTTCAACAACCTTGGCCCCCACAACTCCCCAATTGCCATCAGCTGAACAACACAGGTCCAAAGTATCACAGTAGTAATGGCACGAGCCATCCACACCTTGAACCTAGGCCTTATAACCAGCCTCCTGGACTTAACAGCTTCCCCACCAGAGCCCAAAACATTGAACCCCATCACCTCCACCTCCTCACTATCACAGTGGTCACTTTTTCCATCAGGCCCCTTCCCCCACCTCAACATCATTGATTTTTCTTTTTTCCTTTTTCGGTTTCAGCTTTAGGTCACACCCCACTTAAAAAGCTTAAAAAAAATAAAAATTAATAAAATAAAACCTTGGACTTAGTGATGCTCAATAAATGCCCAGGATCAAGATCAAAATCAATGCTGAGGGTTGAAGTTTGGATCTTTCCCCCACCCAAAAATAAATGCTAATCAAACAAAAACCATTGACCCCATCATAATCATAACAAATACTATTTTCTGAAGCCTAAAAAACAAAAAAAAAATCTATGAAACTCACATCTGCAGGTGACACCTTGAAATCATAAAAAAAACCATTGAAGTTTCAGACACGTGAGCACTAAAATATTACCAATGTGGCTCTCATGATCTAACAAGGACAAGAACACTTACACTGAAAGTGCAAGTGCAAAACATGAGCATCTATTGAGAGTGAAGAAGGCCAAGAAGGCCAAGAAGTGAAAAATGGTGAGTCCCAATTTGAAATCCTCTCAAAAGGGTCTAATATTGATGGGTTTTCAATGGCATTGATGATGAGAAGAGAAATGCAGAACACTGTTCTGAGGAGCAATGTTGCTTGAAAAAACAGCAATGGTGAATCGAAGGATAAATATGGTCAATTTGGAAGTCAACCGTGGGAACGGGTGATGAGTGGTGACTATGGAAGCAATGGTAATTTTCCCCGCGGGATTTTCCGATCAGATTCTGGCGAGGGTCGCCAGAGAAGTGTGTTGACGGCGAGGAGAAACTTGTAAGGGCGAGGGTGGTGATATAAAAAGAAGATTGAAGCAAAAAAAAAAAAAAAAAAAAGGCTATAATTAAAGGCGGTACTGAATTAGTGATGACTGCATTATGTGTATGGGACCTTTTTTATTTTTTTTTTTCTGTGTTCCCACTTCCCACATAGTATTCCCACGGCCGTAGTGTGGGACCTTTTTCAAGCGTAACAAACCCACTTTCCTTTCTCCATTTGTCATTTAAGTTTCAATACGATTCACCATCGTTTTCTAATCTTCTGTGAATGCGCGATTAGTTATATTGATTTGTTATGAGTTTAATTTTTGTGTGTTAATAATATAAAATAATTTTAACCCGTTGGTTTAAACAAGTTTATAAAAATAATAAGTTAGAGAGGTTAACAATAATAGGATATAGTTACTTCCTATGATTTATCATTGGAATAAATTTTTGGTTAATAGTATAAACTTATTTTATGCTTCTGATATCTAAAAACTAATTTCCCTTAATAATTTGATACTTTAAAAAATATTAAAATTGAGTTTCATAATAGAGATTAATTTTAATACACCAATTATAAATTTTCATTTATTTTATCTTCCTAGTCAAATGATGATGATTAACTTTCCATTGCTATCGAACTCTTCATAGTTTATGTGAAGTTTTTTTTTATTATTATTTGGAATTTGATGCTGTTATCCATTACTAATGTTTTTTTTCACCTATGTTGTTTTCTCTAACACCTTTTTTTTTTTTTTTCCTTCTAGATGGTATTGGAGAAAAGGGATGTGTGAGTCCAACACATAATTACTCACTCAAAGATGAAAGAAACAATCACAACCACCACTATAAGTTTAACCGCTTTCTCTTACTTACTAGGGTGTATTTAAGGTAGTTAAATATTTTAGAGTTCAATTTCTATGCATCAATAGTTAAAAACTTATTGAACCATCAACCAATAAAAATTTAAGATAGTAGCAACACAAAAAATCAATACAATTTTAAGATAGTGTCATATAGTATAGTTATCTATCATGATTTGATAATTTCTTAAATATTTGTTAACTGATAATATAAAATTATTTTACATTATTGGCACATTGAAATTAAACAATTTTTTTTAATGTTGTTTAAAATTCAAATTTAACTATCAAGATAATGATTCTATTCCTTTACGTTACTTTCAAACTTCTATCTTTCTATAAGATATATAGGTAAATGATAAATGTATGAGAACATAATTCTAAACCTTTTAGGTTGATTTTAAGCTTCAATATAATCTTTCTATCAAATACCGGTAAATGGTGAATGTATGAAAACTTTAATTGTGTCTACCCTTTCCAGAAAGTTTGTATGATATGGGAGTAAAATCTTATCCTTCACTTGGCTATTCAACTGCGTTATGATATCGAAGGATGACGATATATGATCAATGATGCAATGCCATTGTGGGTGAAATGCTATACTCAGGTGGATTAGATAACCACACATCATAGTGAGACTGAAAACAATTTGACTTTCAAACAAAACTTCTCATATTTCTCTCTTCTAAACAACCCAATCTGCAACAAACTCTAACCAACCTCAATCTCTTATCCAATTCAATCCATAAAAATCTGCCCTAAAATCATCTCCCTCCATCCAAAAATCTCTCTCATTCCCCTCCTATAAATAAGAGACAGTCTTCAACGTAACACTAGCAATGGCGGCATTGCCGCATTGATCACTTTCACCGTTCCATCCTCGTAATGTTTAAGAGTATTCAAATATTTGCTCAAAAGGCAGTGGCATAATCCAACTTAGGTAGCATTTATTTATTGTCTCTAAAATAGAAATATAGAACAGAGGGTAGAAAAAATATAAAATTTTTATACCTTCAAAATATAGGGATAGGAAATAAAGACAAAAATTTAATATTTTTTCTTCTAATAATACCTCTATACATATTTATTATTTATATCTCAATCTCTACTGTTTTTACTATTCTTGTATTTCTATATAGTAACAGTAAATAAATGCTAGCTAAGTGTGTGACGTTGGTTTTTAACTTCTTTGGGGCATGACTAGGGCGCTATTTGGGCCAACATTTGTTTAAATAAACTGCATTGTTTTGGCCCACTCCTTTGTTTCTTCCTTGACGTCATCAAGCTTGGATCATTGTGCTCAACGTAGTTAGACCATTCTAATTTTGGGTCAATTTTTTTTCATATAATAAAAAAATTACAAAAAGAGATAAATAAGAAATACATATATTTGAGTTGATTTTGTAGTGAGGATTTTTCTTTTCAAACATTTGAGCCTACTCAACTTACGATGTTTTGCTTATCTGAATTAATTAATTGCCTATGCTATCCAATAAAATACTTGCAATACACATTTATGTTAACCTTACTTTTTAAATAGTAAAAAAAAAAGCTTTTCACAATTTTTCAATCCTCACCGCAGCTCATATGTTAATGCAAGATTCACCATTTTTTAAGTTTCCGAAGACTTGTAAAGGTTTATTGTATAGCTAATATAATCTTGAGCCCCATGCAAAATATATCTGTTTTTTATTTTTAAAAATATTTTTAAAAATTTTATTTCATAATATTTCAATTTTTATTTTAAATATTTATAAATAAAATTAATCCAACCCATGTTCACTTTTCTAAGAGAATTGTGTTGATTTGAATTCCTTTTTATTCCATGAAATTAAATATGCAGGAGATTGTCGTATTTGTCAAGTCAATATTATTTTTTTTAATCTTTGTTCCCTTTGTTTCTTTATTTAAATGTTTTTAAGGCTTCAATTCTTTTTTTTAGGGGAAAATAAAATTGTTAGAGTCATTGTTTAATTCACACAACGAACTTTAGGTAACTATTGTCATATAGATGTGACGAACTTTAAGTGAATGACCCTCTTGTCCTGGTAGAGTCCCATGCATGTTTCCTCGTATTATCACCCATTGGTATCCCAAAAGATTAAGTCATACACAATACACAATATCAAGATAAATGTGGTTCGAATGTAGATTCAAGTGCTAGTTAAATGAAATCTCCAACTAGTCTTTTTTTTTTTTTTGATGAACCAAAAGTATCCACCATTAGAAACAATGACTAATCTTCTCGAGGCGTAAAGTTCACATGTGTAGGTCTTGACTCTAGCCATAAAACTTTCTCCATACATACCACTAGGAATCGAACCCTTGACTAGATGCTTCAGGAGCCCAATTAGCTGCCAACTGTGCTAGGCCTTATAATTATTTGTTATTGTAACTTCTACAGTTTGTTATTATTAGTTATTATTCGGGAGTTTGTTAATCTTTTCATGACATTCCCTTGTCACTAGCCCTTTCTGTAATAAACTCCTTCATAAGTTCATGTCCACTTTCAAGGAAGTGGAGAACAAAGATGCATCTACAACTTTTTCTTTGATTGTGGCTAGCTAGAAATGGTCTTCCTCCTAGTTGTTGTTGATCCATAGTTGTGGAATATCCTCTAGAGACTTTTCCCAATTGCAATCTTGTTTGATCACGAAAATGTACAAGAAAATCAAGATTTTTTTCTAATGGCTTTAGGGTACTCTTGTGTTTCTTGCATACTTTCCTAATCAAACAAGATTGGAATTAGGAAAAGTCTCTGGAGGATATTCAACAATCATGGATCCACTACGATTACGAGGAAACTTAAGAGATGCAAGTTATGTGATACTTGGGAGATTGAATCTTGATGTCTCAAGCCTGCCAATCCCTTTTGATTCACAATTGCTCTTCCCAATTACTAATCTCTATCTATTTGTCCTTAAATAATAAAGAGAATAAAAATAGAGTTTTTGACTAAATCCCTTAATTTTCCCCTTTTCAAATCAAATCAAATATTCTGCTGAGTTGTAGGTAATATTTAATCTTCAAATCTTATTCAATATCTTTTGCCATCTCTTCAAGTCTTTATCCAAATCTTCTCACATATTTAATTGATATTGTTATCTTTTTTTTTTTTTTATGAATCAAGGGTATCTATCATCAGAAACAATGACTAATAATCTCGAGACGTAGAGCTCATATATGTGGGTCTTGCCTTTGGCCATGATCAAACGTTCTCCATATACACCCTTAGGAATTAAACCCCTGACTAAATACTTAAGGAGTTCAGCTAACTACTAACTATACTAGGCCTCATGGTTATATTGTTATCTTTTTGTTCTAGAACAAAAATAAAAATTGTGAGAATATCTATCAATTAAATCCAAAAACTCAGCTTAAACAAAAGATAACCTCACTAGTAGCAAAAAGTAATCAAAAAAAAAATGGAAGATATAGGAATAAGATATGAATTACTCCGTCATTTCAAAATATCTGTCAATTTAGGATAAATATAAATATTAAGGAAGATAATAAATTATATTGATAGTTAAGTAAAATATAGTGAATGGACTAATATATTCCTATATATTAATTATATAACATAATGTTCAAGGTTAATATTAAATGGTATGTTTTGAAAATGGGAAATTAATAAGGAGGTAGTATTGGAAGAAAACAACTAATGCTTTATTGAATGCGAAATTGACAGATATTTTAAAATATAAAATTGTTGAAAGTGGATAGATATTTTAAAAGAGATAGAACAATTAACAAACAAATGTGAGAAAAATAAGATAATTAAGAGTGGGTCATGAAACTTGTCTCATTATGAAAATATTCTTCAGGATGTGTTTGCGTATGGCTCTTGGTTTTATTTCTTTTGCTCCTAGATCTTGTAAATAGGTAGCTGATGCTTTGGCTAACTTTGCTTTAATGTGTGATTATGGAGTAATGTTATTTTGGCTCACACTTTGTGGGATACCATACCGACACACTCACATCCACATCCAATTCAATGATAAATGTGAGTGTGTCGGTATGGTGTCCCACAAAGTGAGTCAAAATAATATTTCTCTTGATTCTGATGTTTGGATTGAGGAACCCTGATATGTTGGAATATATATGTATGAATGTATATTCCTGTAAAGCACAACAGAAACAAGTGCACACAAAAATATACGTTAGAATGTATAATAAGAGTCATAGTAGTGTCAATTCTAATGTTGCCAACCATAGGATAAATGCTTTTTAGGCTTGAGCCTTTAGTAGACATGCTTTTCATAATCAGAGGAAATATCAAAAGAGCAGAGGAAAAAACACAGAACAAACCAAATGGAAAGCAAAAATTCAGTACTTGGTGCAACAAGAGTTCACACTCATCCACCACTAGCTGATATAAGAATTGGCAGGTACGAGGTCTTAATTATGATGATCAGTTATATTAGTTGAAATGGGCGGCTTTAGCTTCCTAATCCACCGTCCATCAATATGTCTGTTGGTATTGAAATTGATGGCGATGGATTGAATAACAACATTTTAGTATTGAACACAGCCATTACCTGAGAAATCGGCATCTTGCTTTTTGGAAGCGAAAACCATGGGCACTTATAGGGCTATTTTCGGTACCCTAATTATATTTAAACAGAATTAATATTTTTTAATGCTTAATTACTCATTTAAATTATAAAATAAAAAGAAAAAAATATACTATTATACAATTTGATAAATTAATAATTGAATATTAACTGCTGACTACTAAAAACGTCCATGACCTCTTAAATATCAAGAATAAGGAGTTCCTAAAACCCAAGCTTGTTAAATTGCGGTGACGGATGTTGTAATTGCTGTAATTACAAATTAAAAAATAAATTGTGAAAAAAATGTGGCTGATATGGTCGCAATTAGCAAAATCACATATTATCACTTCCAAAAACTTATTAAGCTATAGAGTAGAGGTGCATAAATAATTTTACATCTATCAAGCCTTCTTATATCTAATACACTCTCTCACATTAAAATTTCTTTTGAGTTTGAACTATGAACATAATTTAAAAGAATAAGAGATTACAAGTACTGAATTTTAAATCTCTTGATTATAAAAACTATTATGCCATATTATTATCTCTCCCAAAATTTAAATTGAGAATAATTTTATAGTTAACAATAGACATCTTCAAAGTCGCAATATTATTGTCGCGATTGTGGTTACACACCGCAGATGTACAAATAAACTAAAGCAGCTGGCATATGTACACTAAATTAAGCAAACACTTTTCTCCTTTTCTTATTATTATTAGTAATTTTTTCAAATTTGGCACCATTTATGTCATACAATATGAAAGCAAGTTGCAGGGATCTCACCTTTCTTCTCTGAGTTTCAGAAGATTAAGTTCCATAGAGTATTCAAATTTCAAAGGGAGAGAGACAGATGTCGTTCTGTATACAACTCGTACAAGTGACAAATTCCCGTGACTGCAATCTGCAGCACCTTTTTTGTTTCATTTTATGGTCCCACAGCATATATAATGTTAAAATCTTAAAGGGTCCCCAATGCAAAAAATAAATAAATTAATTAAATAAACATGACTATAAATTTGAACAGGATCCACTTGAATGAGGCTTGGTGACTGGGGGTTGTTGTTTATGTCTTCTTTCTAGGTCAATGTTAGTGGCAATTCAACGAACCAATGATAGTGGTACGCTTCCAAACGCTTCCAATTGGATAGTTTGTAATGATGCCATAAGCCCACAACTTTGGTCACTTATAGGGCATGGTGGAGTTGAACATCAAAACTGAAGGCGAATTGAAGCCACTCCTGTCCTTATTATTCGTTAATTATAACTGACCAAGTGAATGGCAAATATTGTATTTTGGGGCCATTGGTTTGCATAAACTCAGGATGGTGATGTTGACTTTTACAATTCTAGGCGTAGTGGACAGCACAGCATGGTGTGGAGTAGTAATTTGTTCAAGAGAAAACAAATAACATCAGCAAGTTCCGCGTAACGCAGTCTGTGTCATCCAAGAAAAGAATAATAACTTCTGCTCAAGAAATTCAAGATGGGGATGATGAGTGCATGACCTTTTGATTTCTATTCAATTCCCTTTTGCTCCTGTTGAAGGTTTTGTTTTCTCCTATTTTTCTTTAAAGTAAAAAAATTGACAAATGTGAAGAAGAAACATAAAAGATTTCTTCAAGAAAATGTGAATTATGCAACTGAGATATCTGTCGCCGGCTCTATAATAATCTGGCTGGATCCTTAGCATGAATCAAAATCTTGAGTCATGGACTTTAGTCCCCACATTGCAATTTGGTAGGAAGCAAAATTGGAGTCTCCCTTTTCGAAACTCGTTGGTTCAACGGTGAACTGAATCTAACAAACAGCGTACCCATAATCACATGTCGATTCATATAATTTAAATGAATGGCCTTGGATTTTATTTTTCTTTTTGATGTATTTTTCATGGTTTGAAAATGTCTTGACATCGTTTTTCGTTTTGTCTTCTATCAGAAACGGGTTTTGTTTTGTTCTGTTTTTTTGGTTTAAATATATAATTTTTTAGTATTGATTTTAAATTTATTTCTTATTCAATCAATTTATGTACTTGCAATTGGTTGTAAAAACATCTCTATTTCATCAAATGGAGTTATAACTCTTCTATTGGGTCGTTTTACTTGACTAAAAAAGTATAATCTAACTATATCAATTGCTTGGTAGGTTATTATATGGCAAATGGCAAATGGCAAATGCCCCATAGATAGAACATATAATGAAATTAACAAAGCCTAACAAAATTGTCCACTCATGCACGACCTTCTCATAAGAATTTTTTTAAACTGTATTTTACTCCGATGGTCACATATGATGTCCTATTCAGGAATTATAACCCCAATAAATGGTGAGGACTTCTTTACAAATAATTACGTTGTAAAGACTTACTAGAAACCTTTTTTTTTATAAGAATTAAAATTTGATTTTTTTTTTTGTAAAAGAATTATAAAATTATGATATTTATTAAAAAAGTTATATTTTCTTTTGTTATCCAACTACCCACCGCCGATAAGAGTGATTAATGCCTCCTCTAAGAGAATAAGCCTCTTGCCACGAGACCCATTTTCATACACATTACTAGAAAATTGAACTTATGATTATATGTTTAAAAAACTCAACTAACTATTAAATATACTAAATCTCATGGTTAAATCTTGGTGAATTGAGGATCTAACTAGTTGAGGTAGTAGACATTTACTGGACTCAACCTATTGTAGTCACACCAATCATTTGTGCCAACATCAGTTGGCCAACGAAGTTATATTTTAACCTTCCTTTTTTCTTTCTAGGCCCAAGTCATAAAGAGGTTTATGAGACGAGCTGGGTGGTGTGTTTGTTCGAACTTGAATTTTCCAGCCCATTTACAGCCCAATTAAATCAAACAGTTGACTCGGTGGCGAAGCAATATCGACCCAAAAAAAAAAAGCCAAGCAATACTCGTCCAAAAAACAAGAATTATCTCTTCTTTTGTACCAAGCCAATTGGTTAATCTAATTCACCAAGAGTTCTTGAGTGATCAAAGAGGAAGATAATATATTTATTCTATTATATTTAATAAATGATATATCATTTATTATATTAAATATGTAAGTAAAATGAGAGACAATAATAACTCATAAAACTTATTTATCATTTATTAAATAAAACAGAATAAATGTATTCTTTTACTCTCATAGTATCTAAGTACTTTTCCTAATTCAAAATAACATTGTTGGTTAATTTAATTTATCTTTTCTCCATTTTTAACTTTGGTAGTCGTTACTTCTATTTTCTTTTAAGTCTCAATTAAGCAAAATTCAAGACTCGAACCCATTTTAATAAGTTTTGGGTTAGGCCGGGTTGACGAGTCAAGACAAGTTATGAAAACCCCTAGTTTGGACTTTGGATAAGTATTCTAAAATTTTGAATTATTTGAAATCCTGCATAAATTAATTGCTGCAACTCAAATACAACTAATTATATAATTTGTGTTTGGATATCTTTTAACAAAAGCCTCACAAAGAAGGGGAAGATTTTCAGGACTCAATTGTAGGAGATTCCTCTAACCCAAAATATAGGAGCATTTTTCAATAATTGGAAAACATATAGTGATATAGGGTCGATCAAGCCTCATAGATAGGGTTGTTTATGATTCGGTTTGGTTTAGTTTGAGGGCAAAATCTACACAAAGCAAATAATAAATTTTATTTTAGTTGGTTCGAATTGATCATATTTGAAGAATCCAACCAAATTAAACCAATTTAAATCGATTTGGATTAATTCAATTCAACACTTTATAAAATATGAATAAATAAATTTTAACAACATTAAATTAAACAAATCATTATTATGAAACTATATCATTATATAAACTAAATTAATTTTTAAAATTTAAACTAATGTGTAATACTACTTACTAATAATAATGTGACTTTAAAAAATAATACATATATAATTATTAATATAATATTTTACCTGTTTAGTTTGTGATGGTATCAGATCACTTGAGAAAGAGGGGATTTGAATCAAGTGATCTTTTAAAAAATTTCTGCACACTTAGCAAATAGTTAAAAGGTTCACCTAATTGTCTCTTAAATATTTAGGAGATGTTCGTATGATAGTTTGTGATTCTTCAAATGAAAAGCGTTCAGATACAATATTTATATGCAGATTTTATTCTTCAAATACTATCTTGACAGTTTGAAAAATAAATATGATTCAGTTATTAGGAGATGGAAACTCAATGAAAGTAAATGCAAAAATAAAGAGATAGAGTTAGAGAGAGTGTACCAAGAAGTTTTTATACTAGTTTAACTTCAATGAGAAGTCTACTCCAGTCCTCACCAATAATGGTGAGAGTTCCACTGATTTCAAAGTTCTAGTAAAAATCTCAAGCACAAGCTACAAAGCGTTTTGAAGCTGACCGAAAATTCACTCGCAAACACAACCTCAAGAATCAAATCAAAGGACTAAGACAAATTACAAGAAGACAAACTTTTCCTTTTGATAGAATATTCTCACTAGTATGTTCACTCAAGGAGAGGTTAACAGTGTGGCTTTTTCAAAATGTATTTTTGGTGAAGATAACAGCCTTTTACAAACTAATATATAGGTACACACTCAAATGGTTCTCTTTCAAATGAAGGAAATAATAAAACAGTTTATTTGAAAATGAGAAAGCATAAGTTTGATGGAGGCAGGAGCTGCTTTTGGAAGAAAAGACAAGCATTTCCCTTTTTGATGAAAGTCAATGGGTATTCCTTTTTTTAATGCAGAAAGCTTTCAGCAAGATGGGTGCCAAGTTATAGTAAGTTTTTGACTGTTCATAGAGCCACATGTGATGCCTTTTGCTGTTGTCCTTTTTTTTGCTATGTGCTATTATGTAGCATAAATGGGCTTTTGTCCTTTCACAATTTTCCTTACTAACCCCCTTATACTTTATCTTGTTGAGCACTATTTCACTTTCTTTCTTGAACTTTAGGATGTGAACATTTTCTAGCTTCATGGGTCCCACAAACTTAAGAGAGTATGTCTTTTACTTGTGTAGTACAATTCCTTCTCCTTTTGTTATTTTCGTGACTGCTATCTAAGTTTCCTTCATGCAGTACAGGACTAGAATATCTCCTTGTTGATTAGGAAACATTTGCTGTTAAGATGAATTTCTGAAATACTAACAAACAGATTAAAAAAATAATACAATTATATTTGTTATCATTTAAAGGTTCTCAATCCAACAGTTTGGTTTGACTTGGTTCGATTTTGGAAGTAAGAATCGAAAATCAAATTGACTGTTTTTCATTCTTTTTTGATCGATTTTCAATTTTAGTTCAATTTGGATCAATTTTGAACACCTTTGCATAATTTTAGGAGCCTGTTCCATAATAGCTCAACCACTCGAGGATAAAGGGGAGAAAAATGGAGAAAATACAAAACATACACCCACTTACAAGCGAAGAAAATTGTAATTGAAGAAAATTTTAGGTTGACTCTAGATACCAACTTACAAGCATGAGTAAATTATGAGAGAGAAACACTCAGCACTATCATATATAACTACTACTAGTCATATTATCCGTGCGTTATATGATGTGATAATGAAAAATAGTTTGTTGATCACTACTTAAAAAAATAATAATTTAATTAAATATGCCTTACAGTAAATTGAATATATAAATTAGTTTTAAAAATAATTTAATAGTTAAATAATTAAATAATTAACAAAATATAAATGAGTATATACCTAAAATAAGTCATCCTATTTTGTATCTTATTTTGAATGTCATATTTATAATGTTTAGAAAATCTCGATAGATGACCTTTAACTAATAATAAAAAGTATATTTTACGAAAATTTTGCACATTTTGATAGATAAAATTGTTGAATGATGAAAGAAAATAAGTGAGTAATTTTACTATATCATGAGTCACTTATATTCTTTTAGTAAATTAGAATATTTTATTTATAAAAATATAAAAATATATTTTATAACTGATAAAAAACAATGAATAAATTTAATTTACGTTATTTCAAATACACCCCCTTTACTTTTACATCCTTTTATTAAATTGAAATATTAATTTTAAAATATATGTGATAATTAGTAAAAAAAGATCATGGATAATCTTAATTTATATAATTTCAATTACAACTCATTTCCTAGTTTAAAAACAATGTTATATGTAATATGAAAAATTTAAATAAATTGAAATTCCTTTCCTTTTATGTCATTTTAATAAGTTGAAATTTCCAATTCAATTTATGAATTTATTTTAAAATAATTATATAGTTAAATAGATAAATAAATAATAAGTATAAATGAATATATTCATATGAAATTTGTCATTCTATTTGATATTTTATCCTAAGTATCATACAAATAAAATTGAGAAAATTTTACTAGATAGCTTTTAATGGACAATAAAGATCTTATCTTATAAAAACATTCTTGTTTCACTAGATAAAATTGTTAGAATAATGAAAGAGGATATGTAAATAGGTTTACTATATAATTATTCATTTACGTTAGTTTAATAAATCAAAATATCTAATTTATAAAAACAAATTTTATTTTATAATTAATAAAAATTATGAATAACCTTAATTATACACAAAATATATTTATTAGAATACTCAAATATTGTCCATATAGAATCTACAACATACATATTATATGTTAGGAGGCACAAAAATATAAACCCGTTATAACTTAAACAATAACACAAAAACTCTAAGGCATTAATCACTACTTGAACCCTTACATCTCCAAGCCTTCTTCCTTACAAAATTTCTCAAATGCATCACACTCATATCTCAAGTAGAAATTTATAAATAATTACCCTCAAAGAATTACCGTAAAAAATTCCAAAATTTTTTTATTTCTTATTTCTTATACTTGAAAAATATCATAAATAAAAAAAATTTAAAAATGCAAGAGAAATATAGTAGAAAGGATAAAAATCAGATGAATTTAAGAAAAATAAAGGAAATAAAAAATGTACCTCTAATCGTAGAAATTGCCTTATCTATCAAGTTAAATTAATCAATCATTTGATATAAAAAAAAATTAAGAAATATATTTGCTACCCATTGGTTTAAAACCTGTGTGATGTCAAACCAATATCCACAATGAGCAATGCTTAATAATAATAAAACCAATAACAATAGTGATCATAAAATTTGGGCTTAAAATATCTTCTAAGTATTTGATATCCAATTAATTAGATATCATAATAAAAGATATTATCAAATTGATTTAGAGATATTTCTTAATTTAATTAGGAAACTTTTGAACCAATATTGGATTAAATTTAAAATAGAAAAAACTGATTGCAATATAACAATAATGACAAGCGAAATCTTTGGGATATAAAATGACAACTGATATCATATTAATTTGATAGCAATAAATGATAATATGAAAGGACTGATATCAAATAAGATTGATAGACTTTTACCAAAAAATTAGAATGATAAAACAGTTGATATCAGTTGTAAATTTTGTGTATTAATCAATTGGATTTTTTATTTTATTAGAGGCCTGATATTTCTTTCCTATGAAATATCTGTTGTTCATCATTTAATATATTTATTGTTAATTTAGAATTTTATGTTTTACTTAAATTTTGTAAAAGTTGTTGGGGTAATTTAATTTTTTATCAAATACATTATGTTAAATGTATTAAAACAAAATAATGAAGAATATATGTCTGCGTAAATTGTAAAAATATTTTTGGAATTAAATTAAATCAAATTTTTATGCAAAAAAGTATTATTCATTTTTTTTTCTGGTTATGTAATGGAGCCGAAGCCCAGGTATTGTTCAATTTAATAATATAATCTTTCACCCATTACATTATAGAGTACCATTAATTTATTTAATACTTTATCTCAATTGATTTTAAATTGAAAACTTTCGTATGGAAAATCAAATCATGTTTCACAAACAAAAGAAGAAAAGTGTAAGAGGAAGAAGCTATAAAAATAGAGAAATAAAAATATGATGACAGAAGAAACAAACACAATAATAGATCATGATGCTTATATTTTTATGAAGGTGCCTTTTTCTAGAGGATGCTCTCAGTCAAATTACTCCTTCTTTTGATGAAAGGAATAGAGAAGGCTCTCATATTGATAAAAACTCACATATCAACATTGAAGATAATCACAATAATACAAAAAATGATTGTACTCCTTTTATAACTCAATATACATAGCCACAATAAAGCACTTGAAAATAACAACCACTTTTGGCAAGAAAGACAAAGTGTGATATCCCAAATAAAGAAGTTATAATTATTATAAATTATTATTATTATTATTATTTATTATTATTATCAAGTGCACCTAACACTAATATTATTTAACATTATAATTACTAAGTGTGGTTAGCATTAATATTAGTTATTACTATTATTAAGTCTAGATATATGCCACTAATATTAATAATAATTAATATTACTAAGTGTAGCTAGCATTAGCATTATTATTATTAAGTGTACCTAGCATTATTATTATTTAACATTATTATTACTATGTGTAGCTAGCATTAGCATTATTATTATTAAGTGTACCTAGCATTATTATTATTTAACATTATAATTACCAAGTGTAGCTAGCATTATAATTATTATTACTAAGTGTAGTTAGCATTATTATTATTTAACATTATAATTACTAAGTGTAGTTAGCATTAATAATATTTATTATTATTATTAAGCGTAGACAAATAGCACTAATATTATTCATGATTATTATATTTGTGTATAAATATATGAGTGTATGAGTGTGTATGTGTAAGAAATGTTTAGTTTCATTTTGCTAAGTTTTGCTTCCACCTCCTCTAAGTCAAAGCTCCTCTAAACAAAACCTCTTCTTGGCCGAACTCATCTCTTGTCAAACTCATGATCTTCATGGTCGAGCTTCAGTGAGCCTAGCTAATCCTCTCTTGGGACGTTGTGATGCTCCTTTCTTTTAATCTGTGAGATTGATTATTTGTACCATTCCAATACTTCATAGTAAAGTTATTAGTAGAAGCACACTCACGACTACCAACGGTGAGTGAGATTAAGCTCATAATTATACTTTTGGTCATTATTAATATTTTTCCATATTATATAAATTATTTATGAAATTTTAGAATGATTTATGTCAAGGGAATATATTGTTATAATTATGCCCATTTTAGAAATATTATTACTTTTACAGTTATCATGAAAATTAATCATTTTAACAAAACTCATGGGATCATAATTGATACCTTGCGTGTTATAGAATATATTTTCCTAGTTTATGAAATTGTGAGACCTCAGTTTAATGTTTATAATAGAAATATTGATTATCATTTTTTCAGATTATGTATTTCCTATGAAGATTTTAGAATATTAGATATGATTTATTAAAAGTATTGAATAAAGTATAATTCATAACAATTGTCAGATACATATTCTATTGATTACTGAAATCACTATGTCTACAAGCTGGTGATCCCTTGGGCATGATTTTAGAATCTTAGTTATGCTACAGTCAAATTGTTAGAATTATATGAATTCAGAGCTTTTATATTTATTTGGTTTATAAACAAATTATTTTATATTAATTAGTGAGAAACAGATCAACGAGTTAACGGCTGCAGGATTGATAGTTAACCTTGGTACCAAGTGGTCCGCTAGAGGACTAGCTCACCCACAATAAGAAACCTAGTGAGGTGTGCATTTATGTGACCTAGTTAGGTGCTCATCAGATTAGCCATTGGCTCATATTTAGCTATTCAGCTCAGATAATTATGTACAGAATAATTCATGTTTCTCTACTAGTTATTGCCATAGATTCAGTTAATTTATATGTAATTATATATGTAATATATTTCACATCAGTTGCATGTATATGTTATGTATTTGTTATTGTCCCGTGTGGGTTGTGAGTGGAGGCTCGCTCACTGAGTTTTGATGAACTCACCCATCTCTTTTCCTTTCCCTACAGATCTGACTCTGATTCGGTTGTACCACAGGATCCTCAGTAGTTGTGCTACAGCTTCCTTGGTGAGCTTCGCTTTGGAGTGGAGCTTATTGTCAATTATGTCAGTCTAGTAGTGCTCCAACAAACTGTGTAGGCAGGATCCTCGGACATGCATGATATATTTTCAGAATTTCTGTTAATTGTTTTGTTATGTTTGGCTTTGGCCTAGAATATGGATTTTATGTAAATTTATGTTCAGAATTTATGTTTTAAGAACAATTTCATATTATTGAAGTTTTAGTTGAACTTGAGATATTTTGAATAAATTTGGATTATTTATGCATATTAGTCAGTTACGTTACCAAAGGCTTCCGTGGGGACCCAAATCCTCAGGTGCCGGTCACACTCCGTAGGTGGGTCGTGACACAAAGGCAATAACTGAAAGAGATATGGAGATGTGAAATTGTTGAGTTGTACCTTAAAAATATCCGTTCAACAAAAAATGAAATCTAACTAAAATGATTGTAATAAAAAATACATTACATATATAAATACAAAAGAAGAATGTAGACAACAAAATAATAATGAAAGAAAAGGGAAGAGAGAGAGAGAGAGAGTAAAGGGGAATATGTGGGCTTGAGGTTTAAAATAGAGAATAAATGAATTTATATTGATTAAAATGTTTCAAGTATAATTCACTAAGTATACCGATCGTATCTTACATTAAAATAATGCAATATTTATGTAATTAGAATTAGAATTTAATATTTGATCACATATATATAAATTACATTGTTTTTAGGATAAATTAGATCAAATCATTCTCAAAAATTAAACTCTTGAATAAATCTAAAAAATCAGGTCATATAAAATCATTGATTCATACTTGTGGTTTTTGAGATATTATACTTGTGTTGTGTGAAGGTGATTTTGAATTTAAAAAGAATATAAATTAGTTTTAAATGATTTGATCTTGCTTTGATTATATTGTTTTAATTGATTAATCATATAACATAAAGTTAATATTTTTTTGATAAAATAACGTAAAGGTAATTTTTTTGGTAAAATAACATAAAGGTAATATTGCATCATGTAAATATAATTGGAATCACGTTTCAAATGTAATTGGTTATTGATTATATGAAATATAACTATCTAAGACTCATAAATAATCTTTTTTAAATTCGAAATTCTAGAATTCTAGAAAAATGATGTGTGAAATAATTTAATGATATAAATTAGTATTCAATCAAATAAGAGCAAATTATAATCAACGTATAATTTGAATCAAATCAATTATCTCTACACTATTTTAATGATCTATCATATTTAAATTATGAAAATAATTTTTAAAAAATTATTAATAATTAATGTTATAAAAATTACGGTCTCTAAATTACTTTGAAAGAAACATATGGAAAAACTTTCCTTAAAATGAGTCTTAAATGTTATTATTATTATAGATAAATTTGACCTGTGCTGTTGCATGAATAAGTAAATTTAATAGATATAAAATTTTCAATAAATGGATGTGGTAAAAAAATTTCAATATACAAATGTGGTAAAAAATAATGTGAAAACTTGTGAAAACTCACTTGATATAATATAACATTAATTTTCTTTCTTTTATACATTTTAATAGCTTTTATTTGTACCTTTTATCATATGTGAAATAAAAAATAAAGCTTATAAAGTAATATTTTTCAAGAAAAATTTAAATATAAATTTCAAAACTACAATAATTAAAATACTGATCTATAACATTTAGCTTTTAAAATTTTTATTTTTTTTATATATTCTTGCATTTCATAAACATTATAGAATATAACATTTTCTTTCTTTTATACATATTCATAGCTTTTATTGAAATTTTAATTATAATATGTGAAATTAAAAATAAATCATATAAAGTAATAATTTTTGGCAGTAATTTACATATAATTTTTAAAACATAATAATTAAAATATTGATCTATAACATTTAACTTTTAAAATTTTTAATTTTATTACTTATAATTTCATTTTATAAACATTTTTTAATTGTTAGTATTATTTATCATAAATTATTTTTTATTTATTTATGTATTAATTATCTATAGTTATAAATCTATATGTACTGTTAATATTGTTATATTATTTTATATATATATATATATTAAAATGAAAGAATTAGAAAAAAGAATCATGATATGGACAGTACATTTATAAGTAGTAGCAGTGGTAGTAGTAATAATAATAAGGAAAATGCTAAGAAGCCCAACATTATCACCGAACCGAACGACGTGGCACTGTTTTTGAAACAGTTTACATGTTCCATATTAATATAATAACTCTTTTGTTGAAAATAGCATGAAATACCAACCAATCATGGAATGCCACCAGTGTCGGTAAGTTAAAAGTCGGGCTTTGATTCGGGTTAACTAGCATCACTCTAATAATAATAATAATAATAATAAGTACTATTCACAAAGTATAATGAATAGTAAAAAGGATACTACTTTATTATAAGTATATATAAGTATAAATATATATAATATAATACTAATTTTGGCAACTCCAATGATTCTTATAAATTATTATATGAGTGTGATACTAAAAAGTTTCTCAAATAAACTACTTTATTTAAATTATTTTGAATTTTGAAAAATGCTATGAGAGAAGATTGAACAAACCATAAGAGGACCATAGTTGGATCCACCCTCTTGCGGATTCGATTTGCTTGCTTCTTGATGATGTTATAGGGGCTCCCATACCCCGCTTGTATCCTCTTTTCCGCACCTTTTGGCCATCCAACTTTATTAAAAAATAAAAATTAGTGGACACTTGACCCGTAGGATTGTGCTATTGCTGGAAAAAAAAATTACTAGATAAATGTCAAATGTTGTATTGTAGATGATGTAATTAACTCTCTTTTACAATAATAAGTAGATAGATTACACATTGTACAAACGGGATCCCTTGAGTATGGGCTTCAAATCTCTAATCTTGAATCTAATTCTAAGTAACTATCTAATTTAATATAATCAAATCCTAATGCAACAGACATAACAGAAATAGAAGTTTTATACAAATCAGTCCATATCAATTGATTGGCTGGGTTTGAGGAAAGTCCAAAAGACTAATTATAATGCATCATATGCAGCACCAAGAACATCAATAAAATTATATATGGTTATCAAGTTACTAGTTGAAGCTCTAGCTGAAAATAATTAATGGCTGCCAGCCAGTAGCGAAGTCATCAAGGATTTTTCTTTTTGGTCATTCTTAACGATTTTTTTATGCTCAAACCAAAAAAAAAAAAATGCTTGAAATGCAAATCTACCACCAAAAGTGGCAAATCCTTATTATAAATTTGTAGTTTTGTTCAATATCAACTAAACCAGCTCGTCCTCATTTTACATCTCAGAAAAGAATTCAATCCTAATCACTCCATTATTACACAAAACCATAACACATGGATCTAACATAAGTTTATCCTTTTCCCGTGTTCCAGTTCTCAGATTTGTTTCCAAATCCTCACGTAGGTTGCCAGAGACTTTACTAACTATATGAAATGACAACTGAGACACTCGCACGTTTCTTCGTTTTGTTGTCAACCGGGCTCACAAGATATTCAACTCGTTTAGACATATGTTCTTCAGCAGCTTAAGTTCGAACATTTGCAGTATACAGTAATATCACAATCAGAAGCGTCAATTGGTAGAATAATAAAGCATACAAGTACTAGAAAGTAAGAAATGACACGACCGAAGCTCCAAGATGAGCATATCCTTAAAGTTTATTGCTACTTACTAACATAACAATGATGTATCATCTTTTTTTTTTTCCAGTAGTAGTCACTATATATGCTGCACATTCACCCTCATATATAGCTAATTATATTATTGCCATAAATATTACAATTCACATAAAGAACATGAGTTCACCAAGTGGGATGAAGTCGGGTTTTAAATTACGGATGCGGTCTCGGTCACGGTTGCGCTGCGATGCAGAGAACTGCAGAAAAATGCTGTCAACACAGCTGCAATTGCCACTGCAATGCGTTCAGAGGTCTTGCGAACTGCAATTTAAAACCATGGAAGGAACTAATATATTTGGATAATTATTGATTGACGTATTCTATTTAATCAAGGAGAGATATTGTTTAGAGGGGAAGCAGGGGGATGGCCAGGGCTGCGAGGTGGTGGAAACAATGGAGGGAACAGTGGAGGGAAAGGAATGGGGAAAACTGGGGGTGGTGGAGGTGGTGGTGATGGAGTTAAGCCTGGTATTGGTGGGAAAGGAAACAAGGGTGATGGTGTTGGTGATGGAGGGGGCTGGAATGGGTTTGGGAAGAGTGGTGGTGGGCTTGGTGGTGGCTGAAATGGGTTTGGGAGGAGTGGTGGTGGGCTTGGTGGTGGCTGAAATGGGTTCGGGAGGAATGGTGGTGGACCTGGTGGCTGAAATGGGTTTGGCAAAAGTGGTGGTGGGCTTGGTGGTCTAAATGGGTTAGGGAGAAGAGGGGGTGGTTGAAAAGGGTTAGGGATTAGAGGGGGTGGCTGAAATGGGTTGGGGATCAATGGTGGTGGCTGAAATGGGTTTGGGATAATAGGTGGAAGAAATGGGATTGGAGGAAAAAAGAGGAATTGAGGGTTTTTTTTATCTGAAAGCTGATTGTGTGAAATTTTAGTTGGATTTGAATCTTTAGTCTTTCCTTGGAGTGATGGTGGAAATGGTATTTCTGGTAGGGGTGGCAGCAGAGGAGGGAGTAGTGGCAGAGGTGAAAGGCCAGGTATATCAGGAAGGGGAGGAAGAATGCCAGGTGTGGGTGGATCCTTCAGTGGCGGTGGGAATGATGGATCTATATTTGGAGGAAATTTTGTTTTCACATAAGCAGATTCCTTGGAGTTTTGAACAGTTGGCTTTTGGTTACACAAGTTATTAGGCCTTTTTGCAGGCTTGAATGATAACAGTCCAGCTAAAAATATATGTTCAGCTTGGTTTCTTGACTTGAGGCTTAGTGAAGATGAAGTGGCTGCTGAGGCAACAGCACAGTCAGGTTCACTGCTACCACTCAACTTAAAAGTACATCCCTTGATTCTCTTCACATGTCTGCTCACTAAGAAAGGTAGTTGCACTTTGAATTCCCCATGCTCATCTGTCTTCACTTCTTTCTTGAATCTTGGCTTTGAATTCCCATCTTTGCACTCTACAGCAACTGAGGCACCTGCAGGGATATATGCAAATTTTCAGCCACAAAATTCAGATTATACTTGAAGGGATGTGAAATTGAACCCTGCCATGAATAATAAAGGCAATTTGTTGAAAATGGACCTGAAATGAAATGGCTGCCCAAGGAAAATTCCTGTCGAAAACATGTGTCACAGTAGACACTGCCAACCACAACAGCAGAAGGGAGCTTCTTGACATGGCTAGACTCCGAGAGACTGCCAAATGTGAGTGTGAGAAACAGAATTATAAGGGACCAAGACATTCTAAGGTTTGTTCTCTCAGAAACTGTCTGAGTGAAGGCTAATAGGTGATATAGTGTGCTTCCAAATAAATAATGAGGATGTAACTCACTGCTCAAGTATCCTTTTAATTATTCCTTTTTTATTTCTCCTCTTTATCTTTTCTTTCTCCCCTCTGGCGGTCTATGATAAAGACAATCCGTGAAAAGGCCATTTATGAATCATGCAATAGCCTGTCAACTACCAACAATTTCTTTTCTTCCAAGCAGAAGGGACTCGAGTTCCTTAAAAATGAGATTCTAGATTTGATCAAAAAATTTATGTATATAAGAAAAAAAAATTGCTATTAAAAAATGTCCTTGTCTAAGTATACGAAGATGCTCTGAAAAATTAGTCTCTTATCTTTTGAATGTGAGATTACTCTAGATAAAAAAAATGGTGTGAACGGTAAACCAAAAAGTACTAGTTTTAGGTTTGTTTTCCCACTGCAAACCGAAAAATTTGGAGTATGCAATGATCAAACAATAGAAATGTGAGATTACTCTAGATAAAAAAAAGGTGTGAACGGTAAACCAAGAAGTACTAGTTTTGGGTTTGTTTTCCCACTGCAAACCGCAAAATTTGGAGGATGCAATGATCAAATAATAGAAGGTCCTGGATTCTTTTTAATTTACTTGGAAGTTTGTCCCCTTTTTGTTGGTGTCAAAAATGCCAAAGGTATAGTTGTGGCCTGTTGGTTCACGAGACTAAGAAAGTAGCAACATGATATGTGAGCATGACATTTAACATTACTGGTGACAAACACGTAAGGAGTATATCCCTGTTGGGGTCACACTGATAGCCAAGACAAGCATGACCTCTGAAGTGGTACTAATTTGTTTATTATATAAGAGCTTTGGCAGTTTATGATGGGTTTTGTGACATGTGAGTTGATAATGTTGCAGAGAAAAAGGGAAGAAAAGAAGG
The DNA here is from genome assembly GCA_031216105.1 of Dalbergia cultrata. Lineage (NCBI taxonomy): Eukaryota > Viridiplantae > Streptophyta > Magnoliopsida > Fabales > Fabaceae > Dalbergia > Dalbergia cultrata. Next base: position 51,821,087 of record CM062344.1, read on the forward strand.
CTGTTTCCGAGATGATATTTGTGCATTCTGAACACAATAAATTTGAGAGAACTTTCCCGTTGTGGACAAATACTACAAGCTCTTCTCCTAAACTCAGAAGTGTTTGATAAATCTATGTATTTAGAGTTGCATGCGAAATACCAGGAAGGTGTTGATCCGCATGAAAGTGGCTCAATATAAAGTTTTTGGTTGAATTCCAAAATTCATGTGTATGAAAATTATAAACCCTTCACCGTATCCTCTGAACTTAGTCTCTCATGTGTCTGATGAAAGGATTCCCTGTGGAACAAAGAAAGAAACAGAGCCTTATGCGAACTTTTTTTTATATTATCTCCAGTTATTTGTGATTGCTTCATCGAGTTTGGTGTTCTGTTTTGCTTCATAGTCGATATCCATGTGACTAGCGTAAACGATGTGAAAAAACTACCAAACTTTCACGTTTTCTCATATAACTCCACATATATACGATTTATTCCGCCAGCCATATGAAGGAAAATTCAGACTTCCTTATAATAATTCTATTCACTTCTAACTTCTAAATTTGTGTCTGTTGGTATTGATATTATTTTTTCTGGTAGAAACTCACCTATAATTTATTAATTTGATATTTTAGTTATTTTGCTGAACATTTTGTTTTCTGTATCTTCATTGTCTCTAATAATTGAATCTCCCTTCTCATTTTGTGGAAGACAAATTCTAAACAAGAATCTGAATGATTGGTTTTCAAGTCATGTATACCTCAAATGATCTTTTCTGAAGCATATATATATAAAAAAAATGGAAAAAAAGTTCAAATGACCAGCGAAGATTGTCCCATTTAGTTTGATTCATTTATGACTCAGAAGTCAGAACTGTTATATTTTGGCTGCTAAACTGTTTGCAAGGTTTGCAAAGGAACCCACACGACCTGTAGTTGTCACTAGCTACTAATGCTATGCGGGCGGGTGTGTCACTATTCCCACTCCTCATTTTAGTATGAATTATATTATTTATATTTATAGAGTATGAGATATTGTGTTGACTTATACATAGTTTATTATTGGATGAGATGGAGATCCATTAGTAAAAATATTAATTTTTTTACTATTGTCACTTCTAATTAATTAGTGTTTATTTCATTTTTCTAAAATACTCATTGATCCTTCTTTCCTTATAATTAAACCGTTAATTTATCCATTTTTTTTAGTTTCATTCAAACACATTGTTGTCAACATTTTTCATTAAGTTTTCTTTTACTTTTTCATTATTTTTGCTTACATATTTTTTTTATGTTGTTTAGAAAATTTTCTTTTCTCATTTTTTATAAAACACAAATTTAGATATTTAACTTTTGACATAAATATATAGTAGATTAACGGCCTCTCAAGTTGGTTCTCTTAATTATCTTATAGGTAGTTTATTTTAAAGGTAATTTACACATAATAATACTTACATAAATATCATATGAAATAAAAAAGATATGTGTTTTTTTTTTAGATAATTTGGTAAACAAGTCTCCACAACCAGCCAAGATTGAGAGAAAATACAATAGAGTTACCTCAAATGCATCATGCTCCTAAACAATGTAGAAAGCTATTTTCTCAAGATACATGCACCAACAAACCCAACATCATAACCAAACTCAAGAATTCTAGCTAGACCGGCACCTGAAAAATATTGTATTTCACAATAATGCACTTTCATCATACTGTCATCATACCTGTATATATAGTTGCACTTTTATGTATGTATTCAATATCTAACCATTTAGTATTATTTAATTTAACCTAATATTAAATTGACATAGCATACTAGTATTTGTGGTATCAATCTCTTAAATTTTATTATAATTTTAAAATTATTTAATTCAAATTGTATTGTCACATTATTCATTAAATAATGTGATATAATTTATAATGACAATGAATATTGACTAAAATTTGAATTCATTAACAGAAGTTATTTTGTTTAATTCATACATTATTCTACTAAAAAAATTATTAAACCTATTTTATCTTCTAATGGCATTTTTTATTAAAATAGAAAATTATAAAAAATACTAAAAGAAATTTGTGTGTATAAATCAATTTGAGATCATTTTTTTTTTTCATCTGTATATATAAAGCTAAACTTAACATTTATATTATAAAAAAAATGAGAAGAGTCTGAATTATTTTCTCAAAATTAAAATCCATGAAAAGAAAAAGTAATGAAATGTTTTATTTGGGTTAATAATATTGAATCTAAAAGAAAAAAACTACAAGTAACAAGAAATCATTAGTTAATTATGAGAGAGAATAAAAGGATATTTTAGAAAAGTTAAATAATATAAGAGTGAGTGGGAGTGGCAATAACCCCTCGGATGTTTAGGAAGAAAATATCACTTTAGTTAGCGTGTACAAAGCATAACAAGACAGATTGAGAACTGATTACTTGACTATGTTTCAATCTTCTATGTTTCTTAAATAAATAAAAATAAGGACAATAAAACCAAGAAAATTGCTCAGCAACGTGCGACTGCGACCACAGTTATTACAGCATAAGCTTCCAAAGTCTCCCTTAGCCATAGAAGACGCTTAAATCCTGTGCCTCCAGCCAAATCCCATTCTAAAATCTAACATCAACTTGCCTGATCTCACCCTTGTATTTATCACTCACTTGAATTTTCATTTCTTTATTTGGTACTTTGATACTTATCCTTAGTATATATTATTTTTAGGGTTTTGTTGACCAATACCCTAAGAATACTGGTTAATGGTACTAAAAAAAAGTAACTTTAATTCTTTCTCAAAACTTTAAAAACACAAAAAAATTTCCTCCTCAAGATAAAATAAAGTTTTAATTCCTTAACAAGTGCTCTTAGGGTATTGATTAAATAAACATTTATTTTAATCTTGATACATGTTATATGTGGTTTCAATTTTCAAACCATTCAAGAGGAATTCAATTTAAAATAAAATTACAAGAAGTAGAATCCAATTATATTTCAAGATTCATTACATGTTGCAATGCAAGAAGTAAAATCCAAGTGGAATACTTCATCAATATTGATGATGGTCAAAGGAATGCAATAGACTTCACTAGAATCATCATCATCATGACAATTTGATCCAATGGTATTGTTTAGTTGGAAGTGATCAAGATCAATTTGATTAAGTATTAAATGTTTTTGTTTGTTAATTATGCACCAAGAGCTCTATAAATAGAGCATGCTTTGGATTTCTATAAGGCATTCAAAGTCCATTACCTTTTTAGTATTAGAGAAGTTTGTTGTTATTCTTTAGTTAATTCTCTTTTATGTGTTAAGTGTATAAACCAATGAAAAAATATTGTAAAATATTTTGAGTGTATTCGGGACTTGAATTGGAATGGAGTAAAAACACTTTTGTATCTTTATCATATTTTTATAGTAAAATATTTGGTTGTCATATTTATCTATAGATGTAGGTTATTTGTTGAATCACGATAGTCCTTTATATCATCTTTACTTTACGTTTTTATATATTTATCTTTTGTTACTTTATTTATGCCTCTCTTGTCCACCATTTTTACAACAATACAAATTAAAAGTTGAACGTTTTCCTCTGTTGTTTTTTCGATAAGGGGAGGACTATTAAGTTTGAATAAGGAACATACGAAACGCATAAGAAGGCACGTGAACCATTGATTGTCAGTTTTAAACAAATGGAAATTAAATAAGGACATGCAGTTAAGGGGGTTTCGCTTGTTTTCTGTTTTTCAATTTTAGTTGATATATTTTTATTATTAATTATAAAAATAATATATTTTTTTATGCTTTTTCTTCTGTTTTTGGCTTTTCTCAAAACATTTTTTAAAAAAATAGTAAAATAGAAACAAGACATATATATACACATACACATTAATTTTCAATCAATAAAATATACAATTTAAAAAACTGAAAATAAATCAAATAGCATCTTAACAATCGTTACTAGCAACTGTGGAAAATGATACGAGAGCTATAGAAAATACAATTTTTTTTCTTAGAATAAAAGATGAAATTTATGTGGGAAACAGAATAATAACCTTGACAAAGGGGCAATTGTAGTTGTCGACTTCTAGGAAGTCGTTATCTTCACGGGTGCTAGTGAGCAATCATAACATGTGCACTGATGAGTCTCCTTGTATGATTAACGAAGGGGGTCCCATACGATGTCGTATAATGTTATTTCTTTACTGATAAGCCAGTGATATGGAAGGAGGGTGTACTATCTTCAACATCATTAATTATTTTTCATTTATGCAATTAATATTAAAAAATTAATATTTATGCAACAGGGTGAAATAACTATACACTACGTTACTACTAACTAACAGAATATGGTCTGCTGCAATGATTTGTGTTATTGTCTGCCCTTAGTGTCAGTTTTGACAAGTCTGTCCTAATCCCTTTAAATTGTGAGAAAAGGTGGGCTGGAAGAACGTGAGAGGAGCTAAATTGTAGCTTGGTGAAGCTACCAACGATGTATTTGGGTATTTCACTAGGAGCTAATCAAAAGAGGCTAGAGACTTGGGGACCTAATAATCAAGAGGGTGAAGAAGAGACTAAGCCAATGAAAGCCCAAAGTGTTATCGAAGGCAGGAAGATTAGTGCCTATAAAGTTTGTTTTGAATAGTTTGCCCTCATATTATTTGGGCTTGTTCAAAATGCCAAAAGGGGTCACAAATTGATTAATCTCGCTTTAGAATTTATTTTTTTGGGGTAAAATAGAGGGCAAAAGAGGCATTGCACAGGTTAAGTGGAGTCAAATACAAAAGTCGAAGCAGGAGGGAGGGTTAAGCACTTAAGCGTAGGTGATTCAATCATCAAAAACTCAGCACTACTATTTAAATGGTGGTGGAGGTTTTCAAAGGAAGATTGCCTATTGTAAAAAAGAATTGTCTTTGTCCAACGGTTTGAGGCTCAATGAGCCCCAAGACATTCAAGCCATTAGAGACACGGGAGGAATTTGGGCAGAAATTTGCAGTCTTAATTTTACGAATGAAGGTTTGTTGAGGGCTATGGTCGAGGGTGTTAGAGTAGAGCTAAGTGATGGTACAAAAGCAAGCTTTTGGAATGATGTTTGGGCATTTAATATAAGATTAAGTGAGGCTTTGCCTGGACTGTTTAGGAAATGTTATTTTAACCACCCATATCTTGAATATCATGTTAACACTCAATCTATCACTTTTAAATTTTGTGTGGTTCCTATTTAAAAATATAATCTTTAATTTTTAGGTTTGATTGGGACACTTACTTTTTAGGTGTTGAAATATCCTCACCCAGACTGGTTTATTATATGGAACTTCCATTGGTGTTGGCAATTACACTATTGGGAGGTGGATTTGCTTCAGGAGTTACATAGTGTTCTTAATATGACGAAGTTGAATCAACACTCTCAGGACAGAATGGTGTGGAAGTTCGACAAGAATAGTATTTTTCTTTTTTTTAGTGAATACCATGTTTGGTCCCTCAAGATTTTTACATTAAACTATTTCGTTCTTCAAGGAAAAAAATTAATCCTGTGGTCCTTTAAGATTGAAAATGATAGACACATTAGTTCATCTGTTAGTTTTTTTTAGTGGACTTACACATATGACACAATACATTGATGACGCACAATTAAAATGTTAGAGACAAGTTAAATGAAGTTATTTTGGAACTTGTTACACTTAGTTTAGTATCTAAAATTGTACAAAATGAATCACTTTATGACTTATAATAAATATTTATATGACTCATTTTGTGAATTTCAACCACCAAAATGAGTCATTTGAAACTCTATTCCACTTCAAATTATGTATACATCACTTAACATCATGTTATCAAGTCAACAAGCAATCCTATTAGTGTCCTATTATTAAAATTTTAAGGGACACGGTTGAATTTTAGTTTTTGAGGGACTAAATACTGTTGTAAAATTTTTTTAGGAACTAAATGATATATTTACTTTTTTTTTTCAACAAAATCGGTGGTGAATGTTCTCTCAAGGTCACGAGAGGAAAAGAAAGGTGCAAATAGCTATAGCTTTAGTAAAGATGTCTAGAAAGGAGTTGTTCCACCTCGAGTTGAGCTACTCTCTTGGTTTGTTGTAATCGATACAATCAACATTAAAGAAAGGCTCCATAAATTGGAAATTTTAGAGCAGCACCAAACATTTATTCCTTGCATGCATGTTTGCAAATTTTCTATGGTGTAATTGGCTTTAGGATAAGAATATTAAGTGGGTATCCCCCCTGATTCAAAATCTTTCTTTGAAGCTTGGATGGGGATGCATATGAGAAAGAGCGAAAGGAAAGACTAGTGGAGAAAGTTCTTTTTTACAATTTGGAGGTGTAGGAAAAATATGGTTTTTGAGAACAAGAAAACTGAGATAGCAGAGGTTAGTTTTTTTATGGTAGAAAAGCGTAGAGAGTTTTTGATAGAACCAGATTCGTGTTGAGACCAACATCTTCAGTACATTTTTATCAGATGTCAAGTGGAAGATGAGAAGAGGAGGCACTGCATCATGGAAGCGACAAGATGGAACAATGCAAAAGGCAAAATTAGGGCCTCAATTTTCAGGGGAATATAGATAAGTGGATCATAGAATATAGATGCTTAATGATGCGGTCGCAAGAGTTTTGTTGATGACAAGTAAATGTTTGTTACTATAAGGGACTAGTGTGGAAGTAGTTGAGATTGTTTCGTGTCAACGAGTGTAGTGGCTTGTCAGATCAATTTGATATGGCTTTTGTATTGTGTTTTGATTTACCCATGCTCATTGTTGCTTTTGGTGAGTATATTGATTAATTATCAAAAAAAAAAAAAGAAAAATCACTCAGTGTGATTAACATTTTTATCAAATTTTATTAAATTTGTACCCCTAATGCTATTTACAAGCTCCACGGCATACTGACCAGCATCATATTAGACCGCGACCTAATCCTCATGAGGAAGTTAAGGTGTGATCTCTCCCGATTGAGTGGGACCCAGCTCTGCATGAGCACCACCTACCACCCACATACGGACAGCCAAATTGAGGTCGTCAACAGAACCATGCAACAATACCCAGGGGCAGAGTCTCCTTATGTTCAAACGGGCAATGCCCCCCCTAAAATTTCTATTTTATCTATAAATTTATAAAATTCTTCTAATTTGGCCCCCTCTAAATAATTTTATTAATTATTTAGATGATACTTATTAAATTTTTGTTTAATTAGATGTTGGAATATTACAATAGATAGTATTTCACATGTGTATATATATACATGTGTGTAATTTTTTTTAGTGTTGATTTTTAGTTCTTCTACATATTATGTTTCAATTTTTAAACAGGAATAAAAACTATAAGATATATATTCTTTTATGTAAAATTAACCGTCAATTATTGGGCCCTCATGAGAATATGGTCTAGCTCCACCCCTGAGAACATGGTGTTTCTGAATAGAGTTGGAGGTTATAGCAGCCCAGAAGATCATCATGTGAACAAGGAAGACTATGGCCGTGCATAGTGGTTTAGGGCTGAGTCAGCAGTGAGAATGTCGATGCCAATGATTAGAAGAAGAATACCTTTGGATTTTACCATTTCCTCCAAAAGTGGAGCACGACTCCCCGAGTGTTTAAACCAACTTTTATTTTGAATCAAAGCATGAGATAAATTTCAATAGATAATTTTTAATTCCTTCTAGTAGACATTTTTTTAACCTAGCAATTGCTATCAGAGGTTGAATTTGGATTTAGTTTTTTGGTAATTTCGATCACTGGTACTGCTTCATATAAATGGTATGAAGGTGATTTCGTGAAAATATTCGGAAGTGATTTGTAATCAATCGCCATGGGTTTCGTGTTTTTAGGAAAGAGAGAAAAAAAATATGGTTCCACCCAAAATATATTTTAATTTAAGTTTTTTTAATTTTTCGTTGTCACTTGGTAGACATAGGTTATATATTCCATCAAATTAAAAAAATTTCCATGGTTATATATAATAAAAAATATATTAGTATTTAATATACTAAGCATTTCTTTAAGTAATTAATGAAGAATCAAATTTTGATTCCCTTATTACGTAAACTTTTTTTACACACTATTATCTTGTTACATATTATCATGAAATTATAAATTTGACTTTCACCTCATTATTTTAAAAGTTATGCACCCGAAAAGATTTAATTAAATAACAATGTAATTATTAATGGATTTAAATTTTCATTAATTAATCTTAAAACACTCTTAATGTAAGGTTGTATATTACTAGCTGGCACCGGTGCTCTGTATGAAAAATGATTTTTAAAATTACTATTTGTTTGGAGTTATTTAACCGTATTTGATAATTCTATTTGTAAATATTTAGTTAATTTTTATGTATTAATTTAGTTTAATTTATATTTATATTTTTTTTAATCCAAAGGGAATTGAAAATATAAACCAATTCATAATTTTGTTTGAACAAATTTAGTGAAATATAATTTAATATATATCTATACATAAATTAAAATTTTACATTTTCAACGTGGCAACATGAAAAAATTATATTAAATATTTTAAATTAAAAAATTAAAATTAAAGGTAAGAGAGAAATTTTATGAAGAAAATGTTTGGCTATCTAAAAATTTTAATCATGAAATAAATATTGTCATTTATCCATAAATTTGAAATTATCCTTGTTCAAATAAACCAAAGACAATGGCAATTACCACTTGCAAAGAATAATAACAGCAATTACAATAAAGTGGTAATAAAGAAGGAGACATATTTATTTAATTTTTATAAATTCAACAAATTCAGTAAAGTCATAGTTGATGAATAATCTAATTGCAAAAGGTAGTTAGATAACTTTCGAGACTTCAAATTCCTGCAGAAATAAAAATAAAAATAAAATGTATCGATATATTTAAAATACTAAATATTAACTAAATTAGACAGCTAAAAAATGATTGAAAGTAAAAAGTAAAAAAATAGTTTGTATCATCATCCTTAATTTTGCACAATTGCAAGAGGAGTACTGTAACGCGGCAAAGCCATCATTTATTTGGAAAATATATGCATTAACAGTCTTTGCTTATGAACCCAAAGAATTCAACAACGCCTACAATTTTTGAAAAAAGAAAAAGGAAACAATAAAACACCTGAATTAAAAATTTTCACGCTCAATTTTGAGTAAATATTAATAATAAGATAAAAAAGAAACATGGACAAGGTACTCAAGATATAATAAAGCTCCATATATATATATTTGGACTATTCCATGGGATGCTAGCTGGCTACCTTGCCAGTCACATCTAACATATAACATAAACAAAAATCTGATTATATTTATTACAAAAACAAACAAAATGTACGTATATGTGTGTAACTATATATTCAAATTCAAATAGCATAAGATTATACATTGAAATACTCATGCCATCAACCCTTTCTCAGACTCCAGCAGAATTCTAGAAATGAATCTCGAACGCATGCCCAGAATTTTGAAATGAACCGTTGTTAATTAGGTTAAACATCCAATTTAGAAAATTTTACACCCATCCTTCATGCAAAATGTAAATGGAAGTTTTTGACGAAATAACAGTTTTTTTTTTTTGTCACAAAATAATAGTTAAAGTAACCATTTGAAGAAAATAACATAAATTTGAAAGGACTGGAACATAATCAAGATGTAATAACCCAATCAGAAAAAATTAGGAGATAAAACATATGCAAGAATTAGAAAGAAAATTACCTCTTTGTCCTCCAACATCCTTTTCGATCCATGTTGTTAACTTCAACATGATCATTGAATTTCAAAGTAGTCCTATCCCCAACAAAATGATATGAAAAACAATTCGATGTGATTGTTTAAGAGGAAAAATATCAAAAGTCCAAAGTGAAAGCTATAATGCAAAATATTTGATTAGGAAATGCGCAATAACAGAAAGACTGCAAGAGGCAAATAACCTGTACTATAAGTTGCACCATCAAATAATCTCTTCATGATATCATATTTATAGACAAAAAGCGCCAAGAAGATTTGAATGAGCCAGGAATTGAAATCTGGAACTCAGGAGTGATGACTTCAAAGGGCTTAAGTTAGGGACCATGAATCTAATGTCACTTCCCATTTATTGTATATTTTATACTATTTCTCAAATGCCCCAAGCCTTTTCAATAATTTGATTTTTTTTATTTGTTTTACTCTCCCAATTAAATTAAGAAGCCCTACGTACAAAAAAAAAAGGGGCAACTTGACAAGAACTAGCAATGTGAATACATCCCCACTATGTAGCGATATAACTTGCAAATCTACTAGTGTAGTGAAACAAAATTAAATAACTTGCAAATTTAATAACATTCTTTCAAGTCATAATAGTGCAAAAAAAAAAAAAAAACCTAAAATAAATCTTGCAATATTACAATTCCCAAAAAAAAAAAAAAATCAAAAGTCTTCAAGTGATATGTGTCCCTGCAATACCAAAAAATATGAAAAAAGGTGTCACGACCCAACCTAGGGTGTGACTGGCGCGTAGAGAATATGTTTCCTCGCAAGCCTTAATGTACAGATTTTCACGAAAAACGGGCAAAGTTTCCTTTATTTTCGGACCTAAATACAAAACATGTAATATATATAGCAAAGCCTCAGCATAATCAAGATACTAAATAATTATTCATATATCTTAAAGTATGATTTTCTCATGAAATGAGATTTTTTAAATCCAAGCGAATCGAAACATAAAAACAAAAATATCAGTTATCATATTTTAATTCTCATAAAGAAACATACTTTTATACGAAATCATCACATACAATCCACCAAAATAAATTTTATAAAAATATAACCATGTCCCTGACCCTGCCTGTGATACATTGGAGCTACAATCCTAAACACATGAGCCACGAGATCAAAAGCGACTCACCACACAACAAAAAAAGATTTTTGAGCTGGAGAATGCATAAAGCTGGGATCGACATCTATATTTCAAAAGGAGGGAAGGTAATAGAGTGAGTTTGACAGCTCAGTAAGTAGATAAAGTATCCATAGCCCACATGAGACAATAGTAAAACCAAATAAATAACGCTTGAAAGCTATATAAACAACAAGGGAAAATGTATTTATAATCAAAATAAATAAATATGAGGAAGTGGTCTTGGACAGGACATTCCATCAGGATTACACACTCGGGCGGCCATTCCCTCATGTGATCCTGTCTTTCATAGGAACCACAAACATGTGGACCTACACTCATCCATCATGTACCATTCTCATATAAAATCAACTTCATCATCCAATACTTAAATACTCATGATGGTTACATAAGGAGAACAAATTTTATTTGGGGAGTAATCTCAACCCATTTAATCTCATTTTAAGGTGTCTCAAATAGGGTCATCCCATTCTTTCATATAAATTCTTTCATCTAAATGAAAAATACTATATGCACATAGGCCGTTATATATATCTCTTCGCTATGGCGAGCGGTATTGTCATTATATCTCTTCGCTACGGTTAGCGGTAATGCCATTATATCTCTTCGCTATGACGAATGATATTGCCCATAAATAAATTTTCAGTTCTAAAATCCACATATCCATTATATCTAGATCATTCTTGTTGAAACATTATGTAAAATAGTTTATTTTCTCATGTGGTCATTAAAATATGTTTATTTTCAATCATTTTCAATTAACAGTAATAAATAAATCTTCTTAGATACTTATATCGTATAAATTTTGTAAACAGGGAACAATAGGGATTCAATAACATTTATAAATAATATATAGATTAAGAAATTAACTATAGATACTAAATCTACTCATAACAATGTTTCTCAAGGAACCGAAGACTACTCCTCAAAGCCACAAAATTCTTCAATTGACGTCTGTTTGATCTATAACACTAGGAACAAGCCAACAATAACATATATGAGCTAACAATGTTACCAATTAACATATATTAACTCTAAATTTCAAAATCTCCAATTATTCTAAACCTAGGGTTCTAAAAGTCCCAAATCCTCCATAATAATTTATAGGAAGCTCAGTTAGACTAATAGAGAGATATAGAGACTTACCCACATTGTCAAAAGGAAGAAAAACAGAAGTACTACCTCAATCTTCGAGGTTTCAGCAGTTTCCTTTCTTTAGAGAGAGAAACCACATACAAATAGAGGAGAGAGAAGGATGAAAACAAAGGAGATGGGCCAAGCAATGGCTGCCAGCAGTGTCCTCACAGTGGCCCCGATGGTGGCTGGATGAGGCAGTGGCTGGCTGGGTGGTAGAGGGAATATGTGAGAGAAAGAGAGTGTGTGTACGTAGAGAGAGAGAAAAAAAAAACAAGGAGAAGAAGAAGTGAGGGTGTCCGTGAAAGGAGAGGAAAATAAAATGGGGAAGGAAAAAGAAAGAAAAAAAAAGGAAGGGAAAAATAAATTGGGTTTCACCTGTTATTGTTGGGTTACTAATACCATTGCATCTAAATGCAAGTCAAAAATTGATTCTTTTTATTTTATTAATTTATTTATTTTTTCAGTCCCTGTTATTATTGAGATATGAATTAATTTAAAATTATAGGTCATCACAATCTCTCCCCCTTAAAGAATTCAGCCCCCGAATTCCAAACACATTGGTAATATAAACATACAATTCTTTCCAATACTTTATCTTCCCAATTTCAATATAATTTAAATGACAAATTTCCACACTAGATTACAGCTGCATCCGCAACAATTGTTCAAGAATCATACATGGTTACTATTTTTAATAAGTTATCAAGATATCCTACTAATGATCCAGCATCTATCACTAGAATCATATAATTCAACAACCGTAACCACATGTCTTTTGTGCAACAATACAAAGCATGTGTGGATTATCAAGAAGCTTACAATTGCAATAACAACAAAAGAAATCACTATTGCATTCAGTTCTATTAAAGAAAAATCATAAATGCATTTAGAACCATCGGATCCAAACAACATATCCTTGATAATCATAGTGCATCTGGTAGGAATAGTGGCAAGACATGTTACAACACCCTAATGTTTACAATTTATTCACACATAAAAGAAATTAGCATGAGATTGCCAAGAGCAAACAAAGAATTTTCTTTCTCTAGATGAATCAAGAGTACAGTAGAAGAAACTGGAGGGATAATGAAGTTTGAGGTGTAACATGCATAAATCCTAGGTACGTAGCTATAAAGCTTTAGTCCGCAGAAATGAAATTTTAAACATGCACACTCAATGAAGAAATTATAAAAGAATCCTTTTTTATTTTAGAAACAACCTATGACATCAATCAAGATAGTCAAACCTCAATTGCCAAGTACACAGACATTCATATGATTCCATTCTATTATCTAAAAAGTGGCAATTATAGGGTAGTACACTTTGAAGCAACAATACAATTTATGTCTAATGGTATCAAGCTGTTAAAATTATATAGGTTAAAATGACATCAATGCCTCCTGCATGATTTTTACATTATGCGATTCATATTAAAGCATAAGCAATGCTTCCAATTACACTAATCTTATTACATCTATTTGAGCTCACAAATTGCCTCATTCTCATTCCAAGTTGGCCAATATCAACTCCCTAAATATGTAATAGCCCGAAGACAAGGTGGTAACAATTTCTGCTTAAATTAATGCATAGATTTGAGAGTCACAACAGACTAGTAAGAGATGATTATGGATGTGTTTCATTATGCTAGAATAGAAGGCAGGCATACATAAATTGAAAAAAAAAGTAAGAACCATAGTAGATTCAATTTAATGAGTACTTAGGAATAGTTATCTTCTAAATGAACAAAACATGCTAAAAAAAAAACTCCAATGACAAGAACCACCTACTAATGTCTACCTAAGTTGAATGTGCATGCTAAAAGACTCTTAAGACAACGATAATCAAGCAGTTAAATAAGGATAAAAACCAGCAAGCAAGCCCTGAAATGCAATGGCAGATCAAAACAATGATATTAGAACAACCAATAGTTCTCCCAAACCATAACTTTGTGCTAAGAACCCTTAGGCCTGCCAACTAACAGGGTTCCTAACTGTGCAGAATGAACAACCTAACAAACACATTTGTAACATTTTTTGAATTAATCACTTTCACATATACTAGAGGCTCATGGTCAAATTCAAAGGAAATAACAGAAATATTCTTCAGCTCATTAACTTAATCCATGAGATTAATGCTAATCATTTACATGTTTATTTCGATTCACTAGCAAGACTATATGCATACCAAAGCATTAGAAACCAATTCTAAGAACTATCTTAGCTTCCAAGCCTAAATTTGTGTTATGGGCAAAAGCCTTCTTAGGTATATCCTAGGTGATCCCTGCTTAATTCATTATTATTTAATTGCGATGATGAGATTCTTATTTCCATAAGCCTTCATATAACTTGTTCAAAGCATAAATGATAATTTGGATTCTAATTTATATAATTAACTGGCTGAATCTATAACATAGGTAGCAAGAAACTTCTTTAATTAAAATCATAGCTTGAAACTTAAGCAATAAGCAATTTCATGGCTTCATATAATATCAAGACACATAAACAAGACATAGGATTCTATTTGTATTAAAAACCTTTGCATGCTTCCAACATAAAATTAGTTAGCCAACTCAAAACTTTTCCCTTTACTAGCATCAGAAGGATTTTTCAGTAACATTATTTCATTGTTAACAGGTTGAGAACGAATTTCATACAAGTGTCTATGGACAAACCATGCCTTAGTGGTTTAAAATAAAAACCCCATAGATTACTCAAGTTCACACACATTCACATTACCTTTAGCCATAGTTGACATATAATGAACTTCAATACTTGAAGAATTCTATCCTTTGATTTTAACACACTTAAGTAATTCATCAACCCAATCTATTTTCCATCATTGATGTTATCACACAATGAAGAAAAGTAGGAGCAACTACATATCCCAATATATAGGCTGCCAAGACAGCTTCTCGAAGTTTCCAAAAACATGAGGAAATAATTTGTCCTCTCAACCTTCTATTCTATGAAGTCAACCTCAAAAGATAGTCCAAGTAACAACACAAATAGGAATCAACCGACAAAGAATTTACATAATAATGACAAAAATAATGATTATCATATAATTATAATTGTTAGTTGAAATCACTAGAAAAATGGGAAAAAAAGAGAGAAGAGTATCTGAATTGGGAGAAAAAGGTTAAATGCTTTACATGGGAATATTTCAGATTATTATGCCAAATGTAATCCAACAAAGACACATTATTTCAAGTATAAATGTATAGTAGTTCTTTGGAGCAACGAGCTAATTCTCACAAATGTCAATCTAAGATCATGTCATTAGTCAATATGATAAGAGGATTGAAGCTATGTAGTCTTTTGAATCTAATAAGTACAATAATAGAAACTCCAACAAAGATAAATTATCGTTAGCCATGAAAAAGTTGCCACTATATACAGCCTAAACCATTTCAAGGGGTCTACTGCAGAATTGGACATACAAAGAACTTAAAACCACACAACGATAGCGACAATGATTAGTAATCAGACCATCTATATGAACTACAAATAATATTAAAATTAAGGCGACAAAATTTCACATGTGAAACAATGGCAAAAGTCAAAACAATTGATGACTTTACGAAACTGAAATTTATGATTTCCTTTTTTACAATATTGAACAAAAACAATATTCACAGCAAAAAAAGACCTTAACAATTTATCATAGCCTCATCTGGCAATCTTAGGGGAATAGAATCCATATCAATGGCCCAAGACAATAACACTAACACAAATTCATCTCGTTCAACTAACTCAACCACTATGCATAATGATCAACATATACAAATAGAAGATACAACAAGCACTTGAAACTTCACCTTTTAATTAAACAAGATTTGACACACACACACACAAATGCTAACTGGGGCCAAATCCAACAAAAACATGTGTACTTAACCTACAAGTTCCATCACCACATAATCATAGTCAAGCATTTATACCTCTTTAACACTATCACAACATCAAACTCACTATTAAAGGAAGAAAACATGAGGCAAACAAGAACAATCAAGCATAAGTGAGATTCAAATCACATCTAGCACATTGGGACAAGCAACAAATCTATCCTACATAAATACCACACCTATATCATGCAAAATCTCAGTTTCAAACATAACAAACAAGGTAATATAGAAGTCACACATAACACAAGAGACAATTAACATTTTAGAGATAGATTGGAAAGAATAGAATAAATTGAAATTGGGGTATGAAGAAAAGGAAGTGGTGACTTTTGAAATATGAGAAGCACGAGGAGCATAGAACCAAGGGTCGCAAAAGATAACTGAGACATAAAGGACAAAACAAACATTTCTATTAGGCCTTTGGTAGAACCACAATATGGGAAAATGGGTGCGCTTCCATTTACACAGTTGTGATCCTACTAAAGGATACTTGCTCCAATTAGTCACAAGAAAAAACCTAAAGCTCTGATACTAACTTTGTCACGACCCAACCTAGGGTGTGACCGGCGCGTGGGGAACATGTTTCCTAGCAAGCCTTAATGTACAGATTTTCCCAAAAAACAGGTAAAGTTTCCTCTATTTTCGGACCTAAGTACAAAACATGTAATATATATAGCAAAGCCTCAGCATAATCAAGATACTAAATAATTATTCATATATCTTAAAGTATGATTTTCTCATGAAATGAGATTTTCCAAATCCAAGCGAATCAAAACATAAAAACAAAAATATCAGTTATCATATTTTAATCCTCATAAAGAAACATACTTTTATATAAAATCATCACATATAATCCACCAAAATAAATTTTATAAAAATATAACCATGTCCCTGACCCTGCCTGTGATACATTGGAGCTACAATCCTAAACACATGAGCCACGAGATCAAAAGTGACTCACCACACAACAGATAAAGATCTTTGAGCTGGAGAATGCATAAAGCTGGGATCGACACCTGTATCTGAAAAGGAGGGAAGGTAACAGAGTGAGTTTGACAACTTAGTGAGTAGATAAAGCATCCATAGCTCACATGAGACAATAGCAAAACCAAATAAATAACGCTTGAAAGCTATATAAACACCAAGGGAAAATGTATTTATAATCAAAATAGATAAATATGGGGAAGTGGTCTTGGACAGGACATTCCATCAGGATTACACACTCGGGCGGCCATTCCCTCATGTGATCTTGCCTTTCATAGGAACCACAAACATGTGGACCTACACTCATCCATCATGTACCATTCTTATATAAAATCAACTTCATCATCCAATACTCAAATACTCATGATGGTTACATAAGGAGAACAAATTTTATTTGGGGAGTAATCTCAATCCATTTAATCTCATTTTGAGGTGTCTCAAATAGGGTCATCCCAGTCTTTCATCTAAATGAAAATTACTATGTGTACATAGGCCGTTATATCTCTTCGCTATGGCGAGCTGAATTGCTGTTATATCTCTTCGCTATAGCGAGCGGTATTGTCATTATATCTCTTTGCTATGGCGAGCAGTATGACCATTATATCTCTTTGTTATGGCAAGTGGTTTTTCCGTTATATCTCTTCGCTACAGCTAGCGGTAATGCCATTATATCTCTTCACTATAGCGAATGGTATTGCCCATAAATAAATTTTCAGTTCTAAAATCCATATATCCATTGTATCTAGATCATTCTTGTTGAAACATTATGTAAAATAGTTTATTTGTCTCATGTGGTCATCAAAATATGTTTATTTTCAATCATTTTCAATTAACAACAATAAATAAATCTTCTTAGATACTTATATCGTATGAATTTTGTAAACAGGGAACAATAGGAATTCAATAACATTCATAAATAATATATAGATTAAGAAATTAGCTATAGATACTAAATCCACTCATAATAACGGTTCTCAAGGAACCGAAGACTACTCCTCAAAGCCACAAAATTCTTTTATTAACGTCCGTTTGATCTATAACACTAAGAACAAGCCAACGATAACATATATGAGCTAACAATGTTACCAATTAACATATATTAACTCTAAATTTCAAAATCCCCAATTATTCTAAACCTAGGGTTCTAAAAGTCCCAAATCCTCTATAATAATTTATAGGAAGCTCAGTTAGACTAATAGAGAGATATAGAGACTTACCCACATTGTCAAAAGGAAGAAAAACAGAAGCACTGCCTCAGTCTTTGAGGTTTTAACAGTTTCCTTTCTCTAGAGAAAGAAACCGCATACAAACAAAGGAGAGAGAAGGACGAAAACAGAGGAGAGAGGCAAAGTAATGGTTGCCGGCAGTGTCCTCACGGCGGCCTCGATGGTGGTTGGACGAGGCAGTGGCTGGCTGGGTGGTAGAGGGAAGACGTGAGAGAAAGAGAGTGTGTCTAAGTATAGACAGAGAACAAAAAAACAAGGAGAAGAAGAAGTGAGGGTGTCCGTGAAAGGAGAGGAAAATAAAATAGGGAAGGAAAAGAAAAGAAAAGAAAAAGGAAGGGAAAGAAATAAACTGGGTTTCACCTATTATTGTTGGGTAACTAATACCATTGCATCTAAATGCAAGTCAAAACTAGATTCCTTTTATTTTATTAATTTTTTTTTTCACTCCCCGTTATTATTGAGATATGAATTAATTTAAAATTATAGGTCATCATAAAAGGATAGTGAGAAACTTGATTAAATTAATTAAAAGATAAGACATAGTAGATAATGTCATATATATATATATATATACCTTAATAAACCAATTACATATCTTAGATCCAATTTTCAAAACATTGAAGTGAAAAAGCATATAAGCCAATTATATATCGTAGACCTTTTTTTTTTAGATATGAAACATCGCTCAAACAACCTTATAGTAATTGATGATAGAAATAATAAGAACAAAAGAAAATCTAACAACTTTATAGCAATTGATAACAGAAACGATGCAATTAGATAAAACAAACTAATTATCTTAATTACTTATAATAGAATCAATTAGATTAAAATTCATGCTTATCACCTGAAATAATCATCTGGAAGTATGAACTCATCTCAGCTTCAAAATTATCTCCACAACCAAGATCCAAACTGCTTTCTTTTTCAATGTGATTTTCCATCGTTCAAAAATATACAAAAAAAATAAAATAAAATGCATCTCATTTAAATACAAATGCATGATTCCCAAATAATAAGAAACAGAATAAAAAAAAAATTCTAATCCAAAAAAAAAACCAAGAAAAGATCGGTCTAGAAACATTCAAAAGAAAGAGTCTTATCACAGCTACTTATGGGGTAGGTGGGCAAGGTCGATAATGGAGTTTGTGCGCGAGGTTGCTGACAACAATGGAGGTTGCATTGTTGTTGTCCACGATGAAGGTATTGGACTCGACGTTGTTAACGAAGATGGAGGTTGTAGTGTTGTCAACGATAGTGATCATGGGCATAATGTGGCTCATTGGTGGCGGAGGTTGTTAGATTAATGAGGATAAGCGGAAGTATGTAATACCTGGAGTACATATGTCCTTAGACTGGTCCTGTACCACCTTAGGGTCTCGAGGAATCCACCTGTATTGTCGAAAAGGCCCCAGATGTATAAATGACCAAATTATATAGAATTTGATGTTGTTGTCTCTACTATATCGGTCCAGGATCGCTATAGCAGTCACGGGGATGGGTTGGCAGGGTTTAGGCACTCTATTGACTGCTATAGCAGTGCCCTCCAAAGCGTGAACAGTGAAAAATAGTGCCATTTTGTTCAATGAACCCCTTACCCCTTTTTAAATCCTTAACTCGGGCTTTCCATTCTCAAATTTGAAACCTTTATTCTCCAACGCCCTTCCTGCACTTCTCTCTCAATCCTACTAAAATCTTTTTCATCCAAGCTCAAAGGTAAGAAATTATTGTTGGTTTATGATATCTTTCTTTCATCCTTTCATTTTTTTTTTGGGTTGGGTTGGGTGCTTCGCTATTCTTAGTTGTTGTCAAGTGCGGGTGCTCTCCAATGTTGTTAGCGTTAATCTAGAGTTAACTAGAGAGTATTAAAGATTAATCTAGAGTTTTGTGATTATTATGGTAGACGTTATGCCATCCCCGCTCCATGGAGCTCAACTGGTGTTGATATCGTATGTTTCTCCCTACCAGTTGAGTGGGTTCGAATCATGTGATCTCCATGTTGATTATTAGAGCTATTTTCTTTAAATGGTGGCATAAATGCATGATTTAGAGGCTATTAAGAGAAATTAGAGATTTTGTTGGTTTTGCCAAGATTATCAAATTATGGTTTTCAAAGAACATGCAATACATGTTTTGAGAAACTCATGGGACTATTTGTTGCTAAAATGATTTTTTATGAAGAGCTAGATATTATGAATATGATTATATTAGAGATTTATGACTACCACAATATTTCAAGAGTAGTATATTTATATGATAGAGCTTTCAAACCCATAGTAGATCCTAATACAGAATTTTAGAGAAAATGTTTGGTTTTTATGATTTTCAACTAGATGGTAGCTATACAAAAACAGGCAGTGAGTTAACATATGTGAATGATTGTTAACCTTGGTATCAAGTTATTCTTGAGGGACAATCTCACTCGGAGCAGAGATGGAACCTAGTTAGGTATCCAATTTGGATCCTTGAGGAACCCCAGAGATCAGAAAATTTGTTATGTTACATATTGTGCATAACCAGAGATCCCTGGTTCTCTATTAGAGTATTGTAAATGGTGAATTTAAGAGATTATCGATTTTGAGCTATTATGTATGTACATATGAAAAATGATCTTAGAGCAATTGCATTGATTAAATTTTTATGGTTATATATATGTATTCTTGTTGCTGTCTCATAAGGGGGTTATGGATAAGGGCCTACTAATTGATTTTTATATGAAAGTCATCCTCTCCTTTTTTTTCCCATTACAGATGTTGTAGCTGATGCGCGTCCTTCTCAGCCACTTCATCCCCAGCAGTAAAGATATCAGTTGGTAGCCTTCACTTTAGAGTGAAGTGCCTTTTTGGATTATAGTATAGAGTGCTCCATTGATAAGGTCATAGACCATAGGATTTTGCATGTTTTGCACCATGATTCATATTTATATTGTATTTACATTATTTATTTTGTAGAAAGAAAAAACTCAATATATTTTGTATTATGACCATAGATTTAGAGCTTGATTATAAAATTTTTTTTTTATGATGATTTTGTTTTTAGAGAGGAAGAGGTTTATGTCAGAGATAAAATAATGTTTTAAAAATGGATTTATGACTAAAATAAGCATATAGAGAGACTCAATTATCACGAGGTTTATGTGGAGATGTGATTCCTCATATACTGGTCATGTTCTCAAGTCCGGTCGTAACACCGTGATGATGAGTGGTTCTGGCTTTGAAGGTGGTTTTGCTACTTCTGACCCCATAGATGAAAGGAGGAAGTGATAGTTGAGTTCCCGCATACTGTCTCTTGAAATTCTTTGACTAAAAAAATAAAATAAAATAAAAAAGACTAATCACTAACTAAGACTTTAAGGGCAATTTAGGAAAATGTTGAATGCAATCCATTAAAAGGGAATAACATTAGACAAATGAGAGTGGCAATAATCACTCTCTTTAAAGTTATAGGAAATTAGAAATTTTAGATATTGGAAATTGGAAAAGTATATGTGCATCAATAAATGTTTAGTTGTGCATTCAAAAGATTAAACGTAGAATAACTTTCCTAGTAGCATGCAAGTATCGGAATATGAGACAATTTACTTCATCCTGAATAATTGTTCAATTATAAATGTACACTGAAATTAAGAAAATGATTAGAAAACAACAAAGTTATAAAAAGTTAAAAATAATTAATTGAATTGCTCTCGTTTCTTTTCAACATTCCACCTTTTCCTCCCCTTATTACTATATCTCCCTTTTCCTTCAATAGTATTTAATAGGGGTATTATTAAAAAAATAAGGGTAAATTACACTAATCTCCCCTGATGTTTATTAAAATGTAACAGACACCCCCTCTATTTGTCCACCTGACATTTACCTTCACTGAACTAAATAAAAACTATTAACTGAGAAAGTTAAATTACTTTTATGCCCTTTATCGATTTATCAAACAAAAACTCTATAAATCCAAAATTTCTCTCTGTTACCCTCAGCCACACCCACCCACCCACCCACCCACGCCACTTTGTCCGCATCACAGCCACTCAATAGCGGTCAATTCCCCCATTGACGTCTCATCGTTCTCCCTTACCATGGTATTATCACCCTAACCATCGCGGAGCCCCCTCAACACCACCGCAGCCACTGCCGCAAAGCTACATCGGTGGCGGCCGGCGTCGACGCTTGCCTGCGAATGGCCGCCATGGCCGTTACTTCTTCCACAACGTGCAAAAGCACAAGGACCACCGACCACCACTGTTGTCTTCCTTCGCTGAGACAATGAACTAGGGCTCCTTCAACCTCTAGATCTGAAGCTCCATCGCACCTCTATATCTCTCCGCCGTCCATGCATTGCATCACCCTGACGCGCCATCGCGCCATCAAGCCACTGCAAATGCCACCATTGCAGACTCCCCTCTCCCTCACTAAACTTGACACCCCTTTCTCACTGTGACTTCCTTTTTCCCTTGTTCTTTCTATGGTCCACTTCTGTGTTGTATTTTTCCATTTAATTAGTGAGTTTTCTTTCTTTTATTTCTTTTTTTAAAATGCATGTTTAAAGTTGTTTTTGGGCTGGTTTCACGTTAAGTGCATTATGTGACAAAAAACCATGGCCACAGCCACTGATGCCTTTAGTGGGTGGGTGGGTGGATGTGCGGTTGAGGGTAACAGAGTGAGTAATTTTGAGTTGGTAGGATTTTGGGTTGATAAATTAACAAAGGGTATAAAAGTAATTTGACTTTTTCAATTAATAGTTTTTATTTAGTTTAGGGGAGGTAAATGTCAGGTAGACAAATAAAGGGAGTGTTTATTACATTTCAATAAATCTCAGGAGAGGTGGACTATTATTTCTAGATAAAGAAAATTTTTAAAATAGATAATTATTCAAGATCAGAAAGAGTAATATCTAAGTGCCTAGGAAT
Organism: Dalbergia cultrata; assembly: GCA_031216105.1. NCBI lineage: Eukaryota > Viridiplantae > Streptophyta > Magnoliopsida > Fabales > Fabaceae > Dalbergia > Dalbergia cultrata. Next base: position 51,844,101 of record CM062344.1, read on the forward strand.
CGACCAACAAGATAGGATAGGACAATTTTTGAATTTATTTATTTTTATTTTGTGAATATATATACCTTTAAATAATATAAATTTTCTTAATATTTAATAATGTATTGATTGAAAATTAAAATTAATCATTACTAGTATGTTCTTTTAATTGACTTTTAAATATTACTTTGTTGTAAATTTATATTATTTAAAATTGTATCATATGTCAATTTTAAAATTATTCTTTAATATTATATTCATTTTATTTTGGATTACTAATTATTTTAAACAATCCTTAATCTTTAATATTATATCCATTCTTTTAAATCTTTTATACTATCTTGATTTTAATTGATTGGATGATGATTGATAAGAAATTCCGTTATCATTATTATTGGATGTTATTTGATATAAATTTCTCATTAATATTTTCATTGCAAATTAACATTATTTAAAATTACATCAGATGTCCATTTTTAAATGATTCTTTAATATTATATATGTTTCTTAATATTACATTACTAATTATTTTACACAATTCTTAATCTTTAATATTATATCTGTTTTAAAATTAAAAAAATATTATATCCGTCTTTTACAACATTAGGATATCATATCTTCATTTGAAATTAAATGAATTCAAAACAAATTTCTTTTTAATATTTTACACTATGTTGATTTTAAACTAAAATTAGTCATTAATATTAATTTTATTCTAGACATATTTTGTATGATTTGATTAGTATCAAATAAGGAAAGTAATTAGAAAATTTTAATTGATTAAAATTATTTATTTATTGAAATTGATCAAATATTGATCTTTAATTAGTTAAAGAACTAAATAATTGATTGATTATATATTGAAACAAAGTCAATTAAAAAAGAATAAAAATTGATTCAATGAAATCATGTTAATTTAAAATTGATTGAAACATAATTAAATAATTGATTTTGAAAAAAAATTGAAATGATTATGTATTAGGCTGATTTTTTTTGATAATGTGACATTCTTTTGGTAATGGCTTCATATACACTAATTTTTTAAAATTATATTTTTATTTTAAAGAATAATATTTTATATAGGACATGAAAAAAGTCATATCTTTTTTTTTGGATTATTTTTTTAAAAAATATATGATTTTTTATGATTGTAATAAATATAATTAATTATATTATGTTACCAATCGTTATTCATAATTTTTTATTAAATTATATTTTAGAGAATGTAACATGTTATTTATTTAGTCAACTGTATTTACTTATATTAATATGTAAATTTCTCCCTGCGTCAAAAGATAATATGTTATTTTTGTAATAAGTATAGTTATTTATAATTTATGCAAAATGAACAATTTTTTGTTACTATTTTTCGTACATGTTGCCTACTTTAATAAGAATAATTTTTTTTCGAAAGTACATCTACGCGTAATGCCAATTATAATAATTATAGTAATAGATATAATTAATTATAATTGATTTCGATATTTTACTTTGACTTAACTTATTTATGTTGGAAATATACTAATCATAATAATAGATATTATTGATTCCAGTTTGATTATCAATAACAATTCTTGACTTCTCGTTAAATAAGATATACTAATTTTTTTTAGATTAGAAATTTGTTTTAAAGGTCAGTATTTAAAATAGGATTTAATAAAAATAAATAAGATTTTTTTTAACAAAAATATGTACTAATATGTGTATTCATTATTGAAAATTATATTGTGGTTTAAAATAAGTTATTTCAATCCGATGATCTTACAATTATAATAATTATAATAATAAATATAATTGATTCAAATTATCTATATATATATATATATATATATATATATATATATATAAAATATTAAAATTGATGAGTTTTGGATAATTAAATGAAAATAGCTATGTGTCATCCAACAAATACATCTATTTTTGGTCCTTAAAATGATAATGAATGAGACAATTATATTGAAACATAATTATTTCTCAAAGATGTTTAACTCTGATTTGATTAATATGTTGTTATCTACATTTTATACGAATTAGAATAATGTCATATGTTGATTAACTAATATCTAAATATGTTGTTATTTTGTAGAACATAAAGATATGATGTATAGCTTATTTTCATCGTAAAATTGATAATTAGTTATGGTTCTCCTTTCTTCATAATATGTATGTTACATAAATAATATTGTACAAATTATTTATCTACTATTATACTTCACTTTTTTTCTAATTATTTATTATATTTTATTGAAATTGAGATAAAATATTATAATTTTTTAATTACATATATATATATATAATATAATTTTTTAAAAAACATTAAATATACTTAATATTTAATATATATTTTTTATTATTAATCATCGCACGGATAATAAATTAGTACTTACTAGATATTATTACAATAGCTCCGTGTTGTTGAAACCAAGTGTTACGACAATAATACCAAATGAGCTCAGAATAGCAAACCAAGCCTAACTCCACCACCCACCAAAGACCAAAACCAAAGCAAAGCAAAGAAGGGCAAGGGAAAAGGCAGAGACCAAAACACATAACAGAGTGAAAAGAGGGCACTTCAATTTCGCAAAATTCCATAGCAATTCTCGCCGCAAAATCCAAAATTTCATCGGCATACACATCTATCTATATGATTCCCTTTAAATCTACCAATTCCATCCAATTTCGGAATTTCAGGTTCCTCTCTCTCTCTCTCTCTCTCTCTCTCTCACACACACACACACACACACACACACACACACACACACACAGCTGCTTTTTCAATAAAATTTCAATTCAGTACAAATTCAATCTTTCTCTCTGTTGTCTCTTACCCGCTTCGATTTTTCGATTCCGATTGCCGTTTTGATCAGTGTGATTGCTTTTTGCTTTGATAATTGAAAGTGGGTCTCTTCCCTTTTGTCAATTTGATTGTGCTTCTGGGTTGATCCTCTCTCCTTTGATGGAAAGTTCCATTTTCTGCAGTGCGATGGATAATTTGGATGTGACTATACCTCTTTTTTTTTTTTTTAATAAAAAAAGGTTCTGTTTTAATATATTTTTATGTTCTTAAGTAGTTGCCACATTTTTTCATTCGAAAGGAAAAGACTGATCTCTGTGTTGGTCGATGCATCGGTATAGCTCACCATTGAAGAAAAGAATCAGTTTTTTTTTTTTTTTTTCAGAATTTGAAGTAACGCTGTGCTGATGAAAGTGTCGGTGCGTGGCAGAAGACTCAAATAAACGAATTTCTCCTTTAAATATATTATCATTTAAATCTTATACTAATTTCTATTGTTATTATTATTGTCGTATCCCACTTAGTTGTTTTGACTTGATCACTTGATCCTATAATATGGCCCTGATTTCTATTCTATAATAATGTTGCATGAGCATTGCTACATTGCTAGATTTTTCATTCTCGTGTGCACACACGAGTGCAATAAATTAGTCAACAATTGATAATTCATTACTTCGAAACAAATATTCGCTTTCTTTTTTTGGGTAGGGAAAAGTTTATGATGAGAGAAAGGATAGTCCAAGTCCAACATCGGGATCAATAGTCACATTGCATAGAGAGTTATGTAACTATTTAATACTACTTCCGTCCACTTTTATCTGTCTTTTAGGAATAAAAAAAGTTTGGTACATTAGAAACCCAATGTATCTGGACGCAAGGGTTTCTAATGTACCAAATTTTTGCTAATTTCCTGTAAGACAGTTAAAAGTGGACAGAGGGAGTAGTGATTAGCTAGAGCAAATGTTCACATTAGTCCATGAGCTTGTATGTGTGAGTGAATATGCGTTTTGAAATTCAAAAATTACTCGCTTCATTCTCTAGTAAGTGTCTATCTACAACATTTTGTTTTTCTACTATTATCTTTCATTTTAAGAATTTTAGATAACATTAATTATTTTTTTGTCCTGATACCCTTATGAGAGAGTGAGAGAGAGAGAGAGAGAGAGAGAGAGAGTTAGTGGATATATTAAATATAAGAGAGAGTATGTTGGAGTCGGTGATAAGGGTAGTATTGTAAAATATTCTTAAATTTATCTAACTTTAAGATCATCTAATTATTTTCTTAATATATGTGCATCAGTGAAGATGAACACTTATTAGAGAATGGAGATAGTAGTATTTTAGTTCTTGAAATTGTAAAATATGAGTAACATTAGTCCCTTACCCGATTTTCGTTATTGTGCCGTCATATAGGCTAACATTCTACTTGGTCTTTGCTGATTAAATTGCATGGATGAAACCAACACTATAGCATGATTTTCACATATAAGTGACAATGCTCAAATATTCAGCATATGCTAGCAATTTGATCTTATTATTCAACCATGTCACCTTTGACACCAAGTAGGATGTCAGCTTATCATCAATGTGGCACTTAACATAACACCTAGCCTAGTGTGGTGCTAGAGGAATGTCTTGACCTTGGATTAGGGTCGACCTAAACTTTTAGTACATAAGGAAGAATTTTCTTTTATAATGAAGTTAACAGGTGATTAATCTAGTGTACACAAATTGTTTGTGTGCATCAGTGTGTACAAGAATTTTGTGCTCATTAAAGCCTGATTATTTATTTCTTTTTGGTTCAAGAAAGCCTGCTTATTAACTGGTAATATGATTGCATGAATTGCTCCTACAACATTCTCATTTTTTTTTTCAGTATTTTTACATCAGTAAATTTGGTGTATTTTACAGGTGAGCAAGAGAAGCAATGTTTATCCATATTAAGGGGTAATCTCAGCTGAAGAGGGAAGATACTGGTTTGTGGAGGGAGTGGGACTTCTGCAAGCTTAGAATCCTCTTAACATTAATTTCTGAAAGCAAAGCTAGTGTGGTGCTTTTGGAGGCTCCTTTTTATCAAAGCTTTCATGTAGTACTATCGATTTGTTGTTGATCAGCTGAAGAGTTGGGAAAATAATTAAGCTAAAGAAAGAGATTGGGAACCTGGAATTATGGGTTCTGTTTGTTGTTGTGTGAGTTATGATGATTTTGAAGATTATGTAAATCCAAATCGTTCTGTATATAGGAACTGTCCCTGTCTCAGTTGCTTGATACAGAACGTATTGAATGTGGTATGTCCTGAAATCCTATCTCCTTCCCTCTCCCCTGTTTTGTTTCTTACTTTTCCTTTCCCTTGTCGGTTATCCGAAGGGCAGTTCTTTTGTCTTATGCAATGTGTTGTCTCCATATTGAATTTGATAGCTCTCCTCATGACTCAATGCATTGTGTTTTCCCAGAATCCCATACCTGTGAGATGGCGAACTAGTTGCATTTTCAGGTGCTTGTATCTGGTTTTTGTTAGCATTGGTGTACATGTCATCTTTTCTATTGTTTCCTTGATCCAGATATAAATACACAAAATTACACACAAGTTATATGCGGGGGATTGCTGGCATTTTCTTCCCAAAAGTTTGCATATGGTGATGTGGTGTTATATGCATCTGTGAAGAAATCTCACGTGCTTTTTAATTTAGAAGTGGCTCTTATATTTAAGTTACCTGCAAGCCAATTGTGGCAGGGATAACTGATAGGTTTTCCTTGTTTACATGTCATAATAAGACCACTAATATAATCAAGTATGAGCAATATATACTCGCCTATTATTTACGTTAGGAAGGTATGTCTGACTGTATTAATTTCCATTTACATTATTATTTGCTAGATGGCAACTTGAAAAATATTTTAGCTCAAAATCATGTCTCCAGATTATGACTCTTGAAATTGATGAGAGCTGTAGTAGATAATTTGCTATAACAATTTTCCTATGTACCTTAAATTTCAGTATGCATCAATATTCCGTAGAGGGGAAATGCATTCGGTTCCTTCGTCCATTCAGGGGGCTGCATCCATGAATTCTGCAGCATCACTTGATAATTCTCTATCTGACATGTACCGTTCTCCTCCAAGGCCATTACCATATGATGCAGAATCTAGATATTTTCACTCACAACGTGATGGCCTAGTTTCAAGGCGTGAGAAGGGTTCAAGTCATTCAAATGAGGAGTCAGAACCTTTAAGAAGCAATGTAGATGTGGATCCAGAATCTTTGAATTCAGGAGACAAATGGAATGAATGTGCCTGTGAAGATGGATCAAAAGAATACCGCTCTAAGTCATCACTGAGAATTTCATCTGCAAAATATACCACTGGAGTTGGGCTTGCCTATGCATCATCAGAAGAGGAGGATATCTGTCCAACTTGTCTTGAAGGTAGAGAATCTTTTAAGCCTCAGCGTATGTTCAGTTGAGGGGTAAAATTGGGGAGAAATTTTCTATGGATGAACTTCATGCGTAAAATTAGACAAGGAGCTCATCCATGAAAATTTCACTCCTATTTTTATCCCCTAACCAAACACACCATCAATCTCAGATTTCCATTAGAATATCCCTTGATGCTAGGACTTAATTTTGCATGAAGTATTGATCCGTAAGATGCTTAATGGCACGTCTTTTACCTAAGCCAAGCAGTATGGATACAGCATTTTCATTTCATATATTTGTTTGTTGTAGAATGTAGATTTTGTTTGGTTCTTTAGTGTATCTACTTTTCTCTACTCTATCTAAAAGGTAGAAAACAATAATACACTAATGTTGAAGCAGCATTGCTGAATTTAGAATGTAACCTTTGCAAAGCAACGTAGGAGGCCAGTCTTTAAATTCTGAGTAATCCTTGTGAAACTCTGTTGTTTGTACTGGGAACCACACTGTTAAGAGAATAGGAAATTCTAGGATTCTAATGTTTCTACCATTATTTTTGCTTGCAGAATACACTAAAGAGAATCCAAAGATAATGACCAAATGCTGTCATCATTTTCATCTTGGTTGCATTTATGAGTGGATGGAGAGAAGTGACAACTGTCCAGTTTGTGGAAAGGTAATATTAATACTCAATATTTTCTGAATTCTTTCCTGCTTTAATGTTTTCAGTTCATTAGCAATGACATAGAAATAGATTACATGGAAATCAGTGTCCTGAGAAGTGAGAGCCAGTGTAGTCTAGACTGGTCACTTTGACTGGATACCAGTTGTGTCTCTGGTTTGCTTCTCACCTGTAAACCTTGTTGGGTGCAAACCTGTGTGAACTTGTCAAAACCAGCTAATTCCAGTACGAATTGGCATAACAGTTTAGTTCCACCAATCCCTACTAGCATGAGGTGTGGTGCTACATTACCACTCAATTTTCTCATTTTGATGGGAAGAGACAGATTGGAGCAGTGAAGTGAAAAGATCTGGCTAAACAGTTCCAAATATTAAATTTCCTTCGTTTTTGAATGCTGAACAAATAAAACGTTGATCTCAATCCTAGGAACAGTTCAAAATATTTAATTTGCAATTTATGTGCTTCTTGACGTAGTGACAGAAAGATTGTGTGTGGTATTGCAATTATAGTACGTTGGCACAACTGTACAAGTATTGGTTTCCTGGGTGACTTAGTATTATTTAACAAGATGCTATTTACTGAAACGAACAGCTGCTTGGACAGCATAGTGCAGTTTGGACCCTTCATGCAGGGTAGGAGTGTATCGGTTATGTGGTGTCTAGTAACTACTATGGGTTTGCTTTCATATATGTTGAGTTTCCTACATGTGCCAATTAATTTAGCTGATCATTGTGAATGCCCAAACAGCCCATGATGTTAACTGATGGAAGAGAAGGAAAGAAAGATTTATCTAATCTGTGTGATTTTTCTGTACAAATTTATATATACTCATTGGGTGGTTGGAAGATTTTGGCAAAGTAGGCTTTTGGGTGCCTCATGTTTCCTCAATTTTTGTTTTAAGATTTGATCCCTTATATTTCAAATTGTTTTCAATTTGGTCTTAACTCATTGATCTGTCACATAGTTGACGGAAGATGGAAAATACTCGCTGGCGTAAATCATGACATGGCATAAATAATTTGAAAACAATGTGAAACATAAAGTCTCAGTCTGAAAAAAATAAAAGATAAGGGATTAAAAAACTTATTTTGCCAAAAGATTTATACATGAGCTGTTGAAGGAGAGCCTTGGCGCCATGATAAAGTTGCTGTCTTGTGACTTGAAGGTCGTGGATTCAAATTTTGGAAACAATCTCTCTGCAAAGTGGGGGTAAGGTTGCGTATATCTACTTCCCTCAGACTCCACCAAGTAGGAGCCTCGTGTACTAGGTCGTCCCTTTTTATTTTAAATTTATACACGAGTTATTGTTGGTTGAGCATGATTTTGGTTACTTAGAGGTGACAATGACTTCCACCCAGCTTGCATTCAGAACAACTATGTGTGCAAAATATTAGACACAGGTCAACATGTATCTATGTGAATGTACTCACTATATTATGGCTATTTGATTCTTGTACTGATTAAAGTATTATAATGTGTCACGCTTATCTAGCATGAGCATGAATTGAGAGCTATAATCTGAACAATGTTTCTTTGGCTCTTTGCTAATTTTAATGAGCTAAATACTGCGTTTTAAAGTTGGAGTTATAATGAATTTATTAGTTATATATTTGGCTTTTTTTTTGTATTGGTTTAGGTGATGGTATTCGATGAAACGACTTATCTTGATTAGAAAGTATGTGTCGTGGATGAAGCCAGCTACAGAGGAGGGGAAGAATATTGGTATACGCCTTGTGAATACTGCAGATTATGTGCTTGTCATGTATATAGTGAGTATGAAAAGTTTTCTTAACCATTGTTGTGAGTTCATTCTCATTCCGGTTGTTTTTCTATAAAGTTTTTCCCACTGGCCGAAACTGTGTAGAAAACAAAAAAAAAAAAATGGAAAATGCAATTTCAGATGGAAACTTTGTCATGGCTTCATCATGTGCTGTTATTTCTTTGCTTGTTGATAGTCTTGTTGGAATCGAGCCCAATAATTTTTTTAAACTAACCGACAAAATAGTAGCATTGAAAAAGAATAACTGAATAACGAGACGGGCTTTCCTAATCCCGTGCGATATTCATTCAAACTATCAGCATAGTTTCTTTAGCTCATGTACCGAAAACGAAAAAAAAAAAGAAAAAGAAAAAGAAAAAGAAAACTAGCAGCATAATATTATGATTCTTGATATTCGGAGTGGGACATATGCATTCTGATCGATTGATTATCTTCATTTTTATCTTTGGTTTAGAAAATAAAACAATTAAAACATAAGGGTGTGTTTGGTTTTAGTTTTCATTTTTCGGTGTTATAATTTTGTGGAAGAAATAGGCTTTTGTTTTGCAAGACCAGCATAAAAGCATCATTCATGAATGAAGGCTAACTGTTTAAGAATCATGATGCATAGTTTTTTTTTTTTTTGGGTACAATTTCTTTTTGCTGTTAACCAAAAACAAAAAACAAAAGAAAGAAATATGCATAGTTGATGATAACTCTTTGCACTGATGCGTAGTTAAATGCTACAAATTGATCGGATGTTTTAGCGTTTTAGATGATAACTCTTTTCAAAAGGGAAAATTAACCGAAGTGAAAACATTCTTTTTCTGATAAAGAAGTGCCCCTCTATTTTGCAAGTTATCATTAACCTTTGGTGAAATTTCCTAAAATTGCATTGACTTTTCCTGCATATATTAGTTCATTAATTTAAGTGACAAAAAATATATGTGATATATAAATAAGTATTGACGATGAAATTATAATATTTTAGTAATATTTAACACATCAGTTGAATAAAATATTTTTTTATCATATGAAAAAAACACTTATAATTAAAAAAAGTATTATAGTTAATATATATGTCAAATATTATAATTTTTCATTAATAATTATGTATATATATATTTCATATTATCTTTCTTTATCATTTAAATCAATGAATTAATATCTGCAAAAGAGGTTAGATAATTTTAATAAACCTCAAGGAGGTCAGTGATAGTTTTGTAAAATAGAAGAGTGCCAAATGTAATTACATTAAATCTCAGGGGAGTGAGTGTAAATTACTCTAGAATTTATTTTCATTCACTTCTTTTAAAAAAATTTAATGATATATTGGATATAAAAAGACTTTTCAAATAGAAAATATGTTAGAAACTAGTTTCTAGAATTTTTGTCAAAAATATGATAAGCAGATTTTATTTTATTTTTAACTTTCTACCGTGAGTGTCCATGGATATCCATTTATCTATGAAAAAAATTAAAGTATCATGAAACCAACTCTCTCAAAAGCTTTAAACTGTTGGCTTATGGCACATTAATAGTTTTATATTTAATATACCTCCTCACGCGAAGCCTCTTTTTGGACTTTGAAGCGTGGATAATGCACATACCCACCATATCTTGTACTGAAATATAATTATTTTTGTTAAGAAGTGGGGACAACAAAGATCAAACTTTAGACCACTTGATCGTAGAGATTCTGATATTATGTCATAAAACTATTTGTCCTAGAAGTTTAAGCTGTTAGGTTATATCACACTAATAATTTTATATTTAATATAAAGACTCACCAATGCAAGTATGAGGCAAAAAATGGGACGAATTTTCATCGGAGAGTGGGGAACAAGGATACTCCCATCCCTGCTTCATTGACATTCCTACATGTGAATGTATAGTGGTACAAATAATAATTTTCTATAATATTGTCATCCCATTGGCAGTATAAACCATCAAATTTGAAGTACACATCCTATATACAGGATTAAGCAGTTATCACATTTAACGTAGCTATTAATATCTACGGTTTTGACATAGTTGGTGCCTTCAACATTCATCACATGTTGCAAACTTTACATGCCACTTCATCTATTAAAATGATACAGAATCGAGAATGAGAGTAGTGCTACTCGGAGCAGTTCGAGCTTCAAGCACTTCCTCCAGCTATTTTTCTTGCTTGTAAACTCCCACTGCATCATTTTAACACTTTCTACAATCAGATACTCTCTCTCATTCGCCGTATAAGTCAATTTTGAGTTTTGGACAGCGATTAAGATAATGGTTAAATCTTATTGATATTTTAAAAATTAAATATAAAAAACATAAATATCCTTCTATCACTTGACCTTAAGTTATCATCTTCAACTAAATACTCCAATTAACTTACATCTACTCATTTTCTCTCCAATTAAATAGGAAATAAAATGAATATAAACTTATTAATGAGTCATTGAAATATGAAAATGATCAATATTTTTTTTTAATTTAAAAATAACTTATATTGGGAAGGAAGGAAGTAAAATAATGAATGTTATGATAAGATTAATTGGGCTCGATTGGCGGCTGCTTCTGACACCATGAGGTGGACTTTTGTTGGTATGGGAAACTTCCAATTGTTGATGGCTTATCATTGTGCCATGGGGCATATATCCCTTCTTTCAATAATAATAATAATAATAATAATTGGGGCTCTATTTCAAGATTTTATAAAAAAAAATTATCATTGTGTTCCTTGAAATGCTATATACAGAAACCTCATTCCCATATATTTTAGAAAACTTATTTATCTAGTATTAAATATTATTGAGATTATTTATTGAGATTTTTGAACTAAATTTTAAATTTATCTTGACAAAAATACATAAATCAGGGAATATATGTCCCAAAATATAAATTCTTAAGATATCTAATGATTTCATAACTATGGAGAGAAATGAAATAAACGAGAGTTATTTCAATATTTATGTTTGATAATTGTTATTTTGAAGTCATGTAAATCTTTTATCTCGCCCTCTATTATGGAAATGAGTTCTGCTCAAAACATAGAATTATTTATTTTTTGGGAATAATTAGTGCCTGAAAATAATTCTATAAAACTCATAACAAACAATAAAAACAAATCATTACCAAGTAATTATTCCTAAATATAAATTTGCAAAACACAAAACAAACACCCCCTTAGCAGCGTTTGAAATTCATAGACTTCAACTAATTGATTTTAGTCGGGTGCTTATTATGAGGTTAAAGCTTTGAGCTTTCTAACATTAGTTTTATTTTATTTTATTTTCATTCACAAGAGATAAATCCAAAACTTTCACTTAAAAAGAACTAGCGTCAAACTCTTTAAAATAACTAAAAACTAGTTTATTAAAATCCTTTTCAAGTGTAGATACTGAGGTGAAATTGTATGTGAACCAAAGTTTTCAACCAATGACGAACTTTTCCGTGCTTCGAACTTCCTAATGGCCTTCACTGAAACAATTTATCAAAAATTTGCTCTACCACCATAGAAATGGGGATCTACAAGAGGTAGGAATAGTTTGCATGCTTTAATTTTGCCATGTTAATTAAAATTTTCAAGTGAACAACCCTTGATTCTCCAAATTTAAGACACAATAGAAAGAACGACTACAAAATATGATATTTTGCTTGTAAACTCTCAATTATATTCCTCAAATCGGTCATTTTGCAGGGTATTTTAGTAGACATATGTATGTTGTGAAATAATTATTGAGTTTATTCAGTTAATTTTATATTATTATTATTTTTTTATTATTTTGAATTAAAAAATATTATACCATACATACGGAGTGCATCACGGTATAATAATTGAGTTATTAAGCTATTTTTATTAGTTTTGTTATACCAATATTAATCATTAATAAGTATTTTATCTAATTCAGTTTGAAAAATATAATATATTTTTTATCAATGGTTTCTCATGTTCCCTCAATTTTTTCAAGGGTGTTGGTACCTTGTATAAATTAGAGTTGAAATTAAGTCACATGTAAAGTTTTATAAAAATATATTTAAAAATACTGAAATTCATGGTTAAATAGTAATCACTCATTGGCAATGAATATTAGTACCCTTAAAATTGTTATGGGTAGCCAAAAAAAAAAAATCCAAATATATAAACCTTCCAAGTTTATGAATTGAGTTTACTTGAATACTTGAATTCGACAACCTTAGTTTTTGTGACAATCAACATGTTTCTTCTCAATAAACATGCTTAGAAGATAGGCGAAAGAAATACCTGGGTGCCAGAGTAAGAACTAGCCTTTCTTGTGATTGTAGCTCGGTAGGATCTACGTTTGATGAGGAAGAATTTCGGCTTAGGGTTTCAGGCAAGCAGTGTGGACGTTCAGCTAGTGTCTTCTCCTTATCCTTTATCTAGGCATGGATGTAAGAAAAGTCAACTTTTCTTAAAAAAAAAAAAAAAATTATTTGTACTCACGAGAGGTGGACTCATACCTCATCTATTATTAAATAAAATATAAACTTTATTTGAATAAGATCCACATCTCATCTAATAATAGATGAGCTGTATGAGTACAAATAAAACATCTCCTTCTTAACAATATAAATAATAATAAAAAAAGTTCTTGTCTATAAGACTGATAGATTGAAACATTATTAGTGGCACATGTAGCTCTACCTTCTTTGTTAGTGAGTTATTTTCTTCCTGCAATGCCTTTGCCTGTCATATTCACAATTCCACACCATAAATTTATAATGTTTGCAATCGTAAGGAAACAAATTGCACTCCTTAAGCAGAAATCAATTTAATAAAAGTTAGTGGAAAACAAAAATAAAAAGAAGAAACAGATTAAAGTAGAAAACACAGACATTTAAGAATTACTTCCAGGAATTAATGCCATACTCCCTTCTGATTAAAATCAAACTAGCTTGTTACATGTGAGTGAGTAACTTTGTGCCTTTTATTGTAGATGTCCTTATCGTATTGCACATGAAACTGAATGCCATTCTCTAAATTGAAAAATTATATGCTACTAGAGATTTTTAAAATGCATATTATTTGATCATTTATTTTAACATCAATCATACAAACACCTTCTGAGTTAAATGTAGAAAATGCATTCAAAAACCTTTTCAAATTTTTTTTTTTATATTTATTTCTCACCAGGTCGTGTAGTCTAAAATTATGTACAAATAAAATGCCAGTTCGTAAACCATTCTTATCCCATATAACAAGGCCATCCTCTGGCCAATACCCAATTGTCCCTTACCCTTTTCTGCATCACCGAGATGGATTCATTCATGACGTGGTTCTGCATAAATCATAATTAACGGTCAATTGAAGATCAGTCCAAATGTTACATATGCTAATTTGAATTTCAGAATATGTGAATTTCCTTCGGTTGATTTTTTTTTTGACCCTTCTAATTTCCTGTAATGAATATAGCAATCTTTCACCTTTCGTGTTCTGATTCGCTTTAAAGCTGCGTCAAGTTGATGCTCCAAACTCTGAAGCTCTTTCAAGCTCAAGGGATCCAGATCATGTCCCATGATGTTCCTAGTATCGAAGATCATATAAGCATTTTTTTTTTCTCCGTCTAATAAAGTTTTGGAGCATTAACTGGAAAAGTCAGCACTAGCTACTACTAGAACCTTCTACATATATTGGGATAAAATGAAGCATCGATCTTTGAACATAAAACTGAAATATCTGGAGGTTTCTTGCCTTGGAAATTAATCAAGAAGTCTCTAGATAATTAGACTAAATAATTATGAAAGCTAGAAAATTCTTGCTGCTGAAATTCGGTTTCTAACCGACATAAAATGATATATACATATGTATGTGTGTGTACACACACACAGATATATATGAGTGATTGTGTGTGTGCCCTTGTGTACATTTATATACCATGGGAAATTAGTGCTAGTGAGATAGTGTATCGTGAAGCCAAGTGTGTAAGAGTACTAGCCTTGTGTGAAATGAACTCTAGTGTGCACCACTTAGATAATAAACACCAGTGGTCTTGTGACTTTATAGTTAAACAAGACTTTATTTATAAAGAGTAGTGCCACCTTGCTCTACAATTTTGCATCAGAGCTAGTCGGTTTGAGAACGCTTCAAGTGGGAGAGGATAATTAGTTTTGGGCGAGCTTTTGCACAATCTCAGTTTGGGACTGCAAGGCTATTAGTATAAGACTAAAGCAGTAGTAAGAAAATTCCATCTCGTCACCATAGTGGATATCCAAGTGGTTAGTGGAATTAGGAAGCTTATCACCGAGAATTACAATACATTGCAAACAGTCATATCTCCAAGGCCAAGACCTTTAAGAAGTTGTTGGAGGTAGTGAGACCACATCACCTCATGCACCTGAAGTCGAAGCTTTGTGAAACTGTAAGATGAAGGCAAGGAAGGCGATGTTTGCGATCAAGACAACAGTAGAAGATGATATTTTAGAGCACACAAGGAAACGTGCCGAAGGAAGCATGAGACACTTTTGTAACA
This sequence comes from Dalbergia cultrata, assembly GCA_031216105.1. Classification (NCBI taxonomy): domain Eukaryota; kingdom Viridiplantae; phylum Streptophyta; class Magnoliopsida; order Fabales; family Fabaceae; genus Dalbergia; species Dalbergia cultrata. The sequence goes on from CM062344.1 coordinate 51,859,207, forward strand.
TTGTTTCTAAAGAAGAATGACATGAGGCTGCAATTCTTGGAGAATGAGCTCTTGTCGACAATTCAAGGTGACATGACAATCAACCAATATTTAACTAAGGTAAAACTATCTGTTAAGACATTTCTGAATTAGATCCTACTAGTAAAATATATGATCAATGCATGAAAATTATTATTGTTCATGGTTTGAGACCTGAAGATAAAGGTATTATTGTTGCCATTCAAGGTTGGTCTACCCAACCTTCTCTTTTACAATTGGAAAATTTGTTGGTTGACCAAGAGGCGTTAGCTAAACAAATTCCTTACGTATTAGTCAAGAGTGAAGAAGAAGCACTGTTCATTGGTAGAAGAAAAGGGAAGAGGGAAGCCACCCTCTACTAAAAATTTAAATAATAAGAATGAAAAGTCAGGAAAAGAAAAAGGAGAAGATTCTCGACTTGAAAAGGCAAACAAACATGATGTCGCTTACCTTAAATGTGAGAAGCAGGGACATTTTGCAAGAGATTGTTGGTTTAAGAAGAAGTTAGCAACAATTAATGCTGTAATGTCAATTCTTTAGGTGGTGAAAGAAAATTACAGTGAAAAAGAATGAGACGCTTCTGCTTCAATAGCAATAGAAGAAGACATTTACCAAGAGGAATAAATAAATTTTGACAAGATTGTTGTAGAGCTTGTGGACACACCAAAGGTAGAAGGGGCTCTCATAATAAATCATCAGTCAACTTTTGACTATAGTAAAGATTGGATTATTGATTTAGGTTGCTCTAATCACATGACAGGTGACAAAGAAAAGTTGGAGTGCATAACAGAGTACAAAGGCAACTGGGTGGTGCTAACAACAGATAATTTGAGGTTCCCAAAGCACTAATCTCACCTTAATACTGTAACAATTAGGTACACTCACAAAATGTCTATTGCATACCTGGAATGAAGAAAAAATTACTTTCAATATCATAAATAACAAAGTCAGGGAAGTACATGGTGTTTGGCCCAGAAGATGTTAAGATTTATGAGAAGATAAAAATTATTGTGACACCAATGTTGAAAAGGTAACATTTAGGGTCAATCTACATAATTTCTACAAATCCGCTAACATAGATAAAACTTGAAAGAATGAGATAGTGGATCTGTGTCATGAATGCCTTGGGCACGTGCACTATCATAAGCTAAAGGTGTGATGAAGAAGATGATATTCAAGGTTCTCTCTCAATAGGAAGTGCGAGAAGATATTATATGTGTTGGGTGTTAATGGAGTAAGGCTCACCAACTTCCATATGAAAGTTTAAAGTTTCAAGCTAAAGAGCCATTGGAGCTAGTTCACTCATATATATGCTTGAACTAGTTAAACAAATGTCAATCAACGAATATCGCTACATGGTGAACTTCATCAATGACTACTCAAGGTACATATGGGTATATTTTATGAAGGCAAAATCTGAGATATTAATAAAATTCAAAGAGTTTAAAGAGAAGATTGAAAGAAAAATTGGAAAGAATATTTGATGCCTTCGCATATACAATGGGAGAGAGTATATGTCAAAAAAAAAAAATTCAACAAGCTCTTGATGGAGTGTAAGATATGAAGACAAATAACGTGTCCAAACATTCTTCAACAAAATGTGTGGAAGAAAGAAAGAATCGCCATTTGACATAGATATGTTGAAGCATGGTTGCATGCCAAAAGTTTCCCAATCAAATTCTAGGTTGAGTGTATGAAGATTGCAGCACATGTGATAAATCAGCTTCCATAAACCAAGCTTAGGTTCATCTCATCGTTTGAGAAGTTATGGAACTTTAAACCTAAGGTGAGCCACTTTCAAATATTTAGTTGCGTGTGATATGTCTTTGTTCCATATCACTTAAGGAGAAAAATAGATAAAAAGGCTATTTGCTACATCTTTGTAGGATACAATAGTAAGAGAAAAAGGTGGAGATGTTGTAATCTCACAACTGGAAAATGTTATACATCAAGTAATATGGTTTTATAGGAAGCCTCCTTTAGGTGGTTGCTACAACAAGTAATTCCATTGGATTCTAAAAATATTGAAGGCATGATAGAAGAAAACATGGGAGCAAAAAGAAATTGAAGAAGTACAGTCTCCAAGTGCCAATAATGTGAAGCGACACACACAAAGTCCTCCACAAACAGGAGTATATCAAAGAGGAAAAGAAGAGCTCGAATAAGAAGAAGAAGCAACTGAGGAACAATTGGCACTCAAAAGATCTACCAGATAAAGAAAACCCATCCGAAATATGCAAATGTTGTAGAGGTCAAGGAAGTAAAGAAGGCTACAATATATGGACATACCTAATAAAAGAAAGAACGCAGCAAATCAATATCAATAAGGAGACACCGGACAAGTTGAAATACAAAGAAGAACTAATGCTGAGGGGGAAAAACGAAAAGTTATCACTAATTATTATTAGAACCTTCTACATACAGGGGAATAAAATGAAGCATTGATCTTTGAACACAAAAATGAAATATCTAGAGATTTTTTGCCTTGAAAATTAATCAAGTTATCTCTAGATAACTACAATAAATAATTATGAAAGCTAGAAAATTCTTGCTCGTGAAATTTGGTTTCATATATATGTGTGTGTGTGTGTGTGTGTGTGCACACCTATGTATGTCCGTGTGTGTGCTGGTTGTGTATATTTACATACTGTAAAGAATTAGTGCTAGTGAGATATTGTATAGTGAAGTGAAGTGTGTGAGTGCTTGCCTTGTATGAAGTGAGTTCTAGTGTGCACAACTAAGATAAAGTGCACAAGTGGCCTTTTGACTTTATGGTTAAGCAAGTCTTTATTTATAAAGAGTATTGCCTCCTTGCTTTACATTAACCTTGTATAACTAACCCTCTGACTGAAAGGTTAGATCCATATTAAATGAACCTCATATAGCATATGTTTTGTTCACTTGTTCACCAGTAAAAAAGGAAACATGTTTTTCTATCCAAAAGGCTTTAACAAAAATCACCAAACATGGGGTGGTGGTCATAGTTTCCAAATTCCTATTTAAATTCTAACACACACACACACACACACACAAAGTCCTCTAATGTGCTACTTGAAGCTAACTTAGGGACACATCTAAGAGGAAAATGTTAGCCATGGGTCCAACAAAAATTTGATAATTTTTTATGAAGTATATATATATTGTCTCCTTTTATTAAGTTTGACTTCATATCAAACTGAAAGTTATTTTATTATAGTTGTCAAAATAATTGTCTCTTTACTTAGGGTGTGTTTGTGAGTTTAGATTTTAAAGGAGAATAAAGGGGAATGAAGTACTTGTAGTGTAATATTTTAAAATCTTATACTATTAGTCTTTTCTTCCCCTCTAAAATTCAAACTCACAAACATTCCCTTAAATTTTCTTTTCTAGATCTGTTACAACCTGGTTAGCTCTACTTGACAACAGGATAAGGTTGCCTAAGGGATACCTCCAGAAAGGGTTGACAAATCTCAAAAGACTCAAATAAAAGCAAAGCAGCCAACATTGTGGAAGCAACGTAATATTGTTCTGCTTTTCCTTTTGGAGTATAAAAATGAAAATGATAATCGATGTATTACTAGTAGAAAATTTTAGATTGTGAAAGTTTACTGTGCTAGCTGACTTTAATTAGCATATATGAATAGATTCTAATCATGTTCTCATTTGTGAGTGTTTGAAATTAGAAATAGTGATATGAGAGTGCGTGATGTGAGCAAGTGTAGAGTGATGGCTAAGCGTGAATAAACGAGTGGAGTATGTTGTGGAAATAGTAATCTTGTAATTTTCCCTTTCATTGGTGTTTCTAATAACAAAGAAGAATATGCATTTTTCCTACTATTGGTCTATTCTCATCATAACTTTATAGGCTTTGACTACTTCAAGGGCAATCAAGGATTATTGCCTACTGGAGCTTTTCTACACAAAGGCCAACATGAGATTATAAAGCTCAAGTAGGACTTTAAGTGAATCAAGCTAGTTGATTCATGAGTTTCCAACAAAATTAGTTAATAACAAAACTTGAGTTATTGTTGGATAAGGTACTCTCCTTGAATAATATGGTAGAATCAATTAGATTGCATAAAACATAAGTCAATCTAATGCAGCATTCTTGGAATTTAGGGATTGTAGTGATTGTAGGAGGGTGAATGAGGTGCTACTGTTAAGTGCACTTTATAGTGTTATTATTGGTAGGTGTATGTTATGGTGTTCTTGGCAGAACACAGACATTAGAAGTCATTCTTGCCCTGCTTGGTGCCTTAGACATTTTTTGGTACCTTTGACTACCTTTGGGAGGTTATTGAAGGTATTGAGAAAATGCCACCTTCAATAGCTAGAGTAAAAGCATTACGAACATAGAAGAATAAAGTAGAAGAAGGTCACTCTTGTAGATCACAACTTGATCATCACCTAATTCTTTGTTGAGGTGAAGTCTTTCTATCAAGAAATCTCTAAATTGGATCCAAATAGCACATTTCTAATTAGTGTATGAAGAGGATTATTATTTATAATTCAAGAGCTGAGTATAAAGCATCTATTACTAGTACTCATGGGTAATCATCCCAATATTTTCTTTTACCATTAAAAATTTGTTTGCATGCCAAGGAAATAAATGACTAGAGTATTAATGAAGAGCGAAGATGAAACACATTTTACATCTACGATAGGAAGATGGAAGCCACCAGTTAACACAAAAAAAGATGTCAACAGAATGAATGAGAAATGGAGGGAAGAGCTAAAAGTAAATTTGAACCCTAGAATAACTCATCAAGTTAATAAAAAGAAATGTGATAGCACATATTTTAGTTATGGAACTAGAGGACATTTGGCACAAGATTGATTGTTCAAGAAGAAATAAGTGGAGAATAATTCTACAATGTCAAGTTGTTTCTTGTATATGTTTTCACTTTGTTGGAAATCAAAGAAAACACTAGCCTTCAAATGAAAGAATATTAAAGATTGTGTGTAGCCACCAAAGGTGGATGTGACACTTACAGTAGCCAAACCAATTAGATATTGATTATTGTAAGAATTAGATTATTGACTTAGGCTCCTTCAATTATATGCTAAGTGATAAATTAAAGAGAAGTAAGAGACCTAAGCAAAAGCAGACAATTTATGTGCATAGAGCTTAGCATTCATCTCCAATCACCAATGGAGATGAATGCTTGTGCACATAAAGAAAAAATTTCTAGAACATACAACTATGTATTGAGTATTGACTATTTCATAGGAAATCTCATGTACTTAACATTAACAAGTAGCACTTTTCGTGTTCAATTGTGTGTGAAATGAGAGTGAGGCGAAAGTGTATGACATGAAGTAGTGTAAAGGAGTAAAGATTCATTTTGCTCTTTGAAATTCTATGCATACTTTACTTTGTTCTTGAAGTTAAAATATTAATAGTGTAGCCATTAAAATCATAAAAAGTGATTTAAATTGATTCCTAGGATTCCTAGCACAATATTAGCATAGACTAACATAAATCATTAAAAAATAATAATTTCAATTATTTTTTGGATTTTGCAACTTTAAAAACTAGATTGTTAATTTTTTAATTTTAAAGACTAAAATAGAATAAACGTACAATTTTAAGAACCAAAATAATTTTCAGCATCTAGCATCACTAGTGAAATGAGTGGAGTGTGTAGTGGACGTAAGTGCAAGTTGAATGTGTCAATCCAATATAATTTGTAGGTACTTTTTTTTTTCTGTTGTACAAGCGTTTCTATGTAATAAAGAGGAAATGTTTTTTTTTTTTTTGTTATTGCTGGTCTTTTTTAAAAAGAAACCACCTAAGTGAGGTGGGAGTTCAAGCCCAACTACCCCTAAGGGATTATTTGGTTCATTATTTTTTGTTATTTTGAGACGGTCTTAGAAGAACAAAAGTCACTCTTAGTATTGTTCATTCAAAAAGAAGAAAGCAATTGGGCAAGAGGTTATTATTTATAAAATATATTAGAGTCAGAGTCTTGTATCAAAATTTATTTATTAAAATAATGTGACATGTATGCTATTCCTTAAATAAATAAATGTCTCTTTAATATATATATATATATAATGAACTTCTAGTTACTTTTTCATATTATGTAACATTGCTCAATTCTTTATTAGTTGACAAACACATTTGAACAATATTATGATTTTTGTATATAATCACCCAAGTATAATGATAGTAATTAGTTAAAAGACTGCCTCTATAGCTCAAAGTAATTGTAAATTTACCATGAAATCTCAAATTTGTACCTTAAGTTGCTCTCTAACATGTCAATTTTTCTACTGAGCTTGTAGTATTCCAATGACAAGTTTCCCTACAATGAAATACTCATTATAAAGTACCGACTAGATTTAGATGGCATCTCGAGAACATATGGATGTATAAATAATATGTTACTGCTTGCTTAAACAAAAAATTAAAGGTAAATCTGACATCTACACAGAATTAAATTTTGATGATAATTAAGTTGAGTTGAGCCAATTTTGATAAAATAATTAGACAACAAGCTAAATCTTTTGTTTGAGTTAAATTTCTTTTCTATGCAATTTTGTCTCTAAATAAAGAAAATGAGGAGATATTTACCATTAAATTAATTCCTATATGGAATTCAATTATTGATCTAAGAATAAATACCTTTCACTTTTTTACTTTATAAATAAGATCACATCACATAAGCTTTTTCCATAAGAACCCATTAAAAAAAAAGAAGAAATTGTGCATCGAGGTAAGGGCACTACTTATATAAGCCTTTTAAGATTGAAATTTTAGTACAGTAAAAGCAAAATAAAATATTTATTATATCCTATTTATTAAGTGTCATGTCAACTATTGCATTGAAAATGCAGGGAGAATGAGAGACAATAATGAACCCTAAAGTTTTCAATGTATTAATTAATAAATAATACAAAATAAATATTTTGTGTTGCTCTCAAAGCATTTAAGAATTTCACTTCATAATTTGATAATGATAATGTGCACTCCATTTGTCCTGTTATAAATGTAGTTTAAGGTTTTGATATATAAATTAAGAAATAATTAAAAAAGTATAAGCACAAAAAATAAATTAATAAATACATATAAATGTTGACAAAATTGTAATTCTAAAAAACTATGCATAATTGTTATGAGAAATTTGTATGTGAGATAAAATATATGGAAGGAATTTTCTCCTAAAACTTGCTATTCATTATAATGCATAGATTGTCATATTGGGGGGGAAAAACTGAGATTATGCACTCCTACGACCTCTCTATGTGTCCAATGTAGTATGAAGGAAAACACAGGAATGGTATAGGTCTAGTATATGTGTTATGTAATAGTAATCAAGTTCGCATATCAATATCAATAGCAATTATGTTTCTATTAAGTACCTGTGATTCAATATCAGCTCCATCAAGTTTAGATGTATGAGCAATATGTTTCTCATATTGTTCTAGGATGCTTTCCATGCTGTTACACAAGTGAAAATATGGATTATAACACATGAAAATTGTCATCCTCATAAGATGTTGTAGGTGCTAACTTGCTAAAAGACATCTTAAACACATGATTTTGCATACTAATTGCTACTTGGGAAGGTATATAGAAAGGAATATTTCTCATAACTTGATCAAAAGTAGATTCAGTGGTCATAGGAGTGGTACCTTATTTCACTAGAAGACATTTGTTAATTTGCATGTTAGTATTTGGAACAGAAAAAGATGCATCGTTCCAACAACTTTAGAGGATAATGTATGTTTTGGTAGGTTTTTAAATGACTTAGTATAAAATTCTTTGTTTAGATATTAAGGTATTTTCAATACTTGAAAATAGTAAATTTCAAATTCCCTCTTCGTAGAGAAAATATTGAAAAAGAGTGGTATGAAATATTAGTGCCTTATTCTCATGGATTCTCGAAGTTCATAAAAAAGGCCCATATCAATTTGTGGGGTAGAGCTTTTCAAATCCATTCTCTCCAAAGTTAGATAAGGAAAGTTATCTACCATGAAAAAAGCAAGTAGAAACAACAATTGAAGGCCATAATTAACTTAATCATATCATTAGAGCATTGATTCCAAAGAAATATGCAAATAAAAAAGATTAAAACAATGCAGTGGTGAGTTTAGAATATGAAAAATGGAAGAAATAAGATGGATTGTTGAAATCTTGGTTGCAGCTATCTTCGATGTGCAAGTCGTTTACCATATGCAAGGTTGGATGTGAGTTTTCGAACTAGATCTAGAAAAGGTTGGAAATATTTTTCACCTCTCAAATCACTACCACAACAAGGCAATTGAAAAACAAATTAGGCAACACAAAGAAAGAAGGTTCAATATCTTAATATTTGTTTGAAATCAAGAAGATAACTAATACATTGATCTTTATTGGTGTTTCAATAGATGATTCAGATCATGTTAAGGCACCTTAATGGATTGTCTGAGAAATATGCTCCATTCATAACTACCATAATTTTGAGATCTATACTAGTATTAATTGGTGAACTTGAGGCATTATTGATGGCATAGGAACAACTAATTGAGAAGTATTGAAGGAATAATGCAATGATATGTGCAAATGTTGCCCAATTTCAACCTCGTCAAATATTTAACCATTGTGAGCAATAACTTCAATTTGTTGCAAATTCGCTTACTCAAAATTTTTGAGTAAGAGTTGGAGGACATTTTGGTCGTGGAAAAGCAGCTAGATACTTATCTAATCACCCAACCTACTAAATGTGTAGAAAAGTTGGCATCAGTTGTTTAGTTTGCAAACTCACAAAGGATATTTTTTAGACTCACACAACTGGACCTTGATTTCAAAAGATCTCATTGCATTGTAGCATCTTGGTCTCCAATCTACAAGGTAAGATGTCTCTATTTCCACAAGGGTCAGACCCTCATCTACAACCTACGTTCTTATTTATGTAGATGACATAAATCATAACCAGTAGTTCTTATATTAATGAGGTTATTCAATGTATGAATACTAATTTTGCTTTTGCCCCTTTCATTATTTTTTGGTTATAAAGGCATCACATATTATCGAAGGAAGTCTCTTTCTATCCCATGCTTAATGTGTCAGAGACTTATTGCAAAAAGCCTAGATGATAAGTTGCAAGCCCTATGCCACACCTTTCTCTTCTTTCTTGAATCTATCAACTCGTGGAAGCTCTACCTTTCATGATCCAGATTTGTAGTAGGAAGTTTATAGCACTTTACAATCACAAGCTAAAACTAGCTTTTTGCAAAAATAAAGTATACCAATTTATACAACAACTACTTGAAAAACACTGGAAAGTGGTAAAGAGAATCATCAGATATCTTAGTGGGACTTGGAACATATGGGCTGGACATTCACAAATCATTTAACCTTAAAATAACAGGCTATAATGACTTTGATTGGGTTTTTAAGCCCGATGATCATAAGTCCATTCGTGAATTTAGTGTCTATCATAACCTAACCTTATTTCTTGGTCTTCTAATAAGCAACATTCAGTTTCTAGATTAAGAACTAAGGCATAGTAAAAAAGTTTAGCCTCCCTTGTTGCTTGTATGATTTAGATTAGTAATTGCCTTGGTGAATTGCATACTCCTATAACAACCACTCCTCATGTTTATTATGATAACCTCATTGTAGTATTATTAGGAACTAAAGCTATTCTTCGTTCGAGGTCTAAACACTTTGAGTTTTGATTTGCATTTTGTAAAGGACCCTACTTAGAATGGTCAAATGCATGTTAGTCATATCCCAACAAACATTTGGTATCTAATATTCTGACCAAGCCAATCTCCTTTACGTTGTTTCTTAAGTTCAAGGACAAAATTAGGATTACATACCTGCAATCCGTAAGTTTGAAGGGGGATGTATGGAATAAATGATTAGTTTAGTGTTAGTTAAGTTTTTTATTGTAATCATTTTGTTGTAAATATTCCATCAGAGTTAGTTACTCATAGCTCGCTTGAGTATCTTGGAAATCACACAAAAACATTCAATGAATTCAGTCATCATCTTGATCACTCATTCTCCTCTCTATCTCTCTTTCTTACACACCCCTCAAGTCTACTACCATTAATCAACAACTACTTGCTTGATCGTCATTGGCCATTATATCCTCTCGTCCATCACCTGTTGTTGCCCACATCCACACATGATTTGTCACTTGCTGCTTATCATTACATATCATTCAGTGCCCACTGTCTACTCTTACGCATAGAGGAGGTGACATAACTTCATTATGCAAACAAATTATTTTGTAAATAAAGTGATACAATTATCTTATCAAAACAAATGAATTTAAAAATGAAACAAATTGATCAATTGAAGCATTTAAATTTCTTTGCATTGCAAATTGCCTAAACTTCAAGATTACTTCATCTAAATACAAACTTTAAGTTTTTAGTTGTGATTGTCAGTGGTTGCTCACATACAGTTGATGGTCAATACAATTATTTACAGTTACATTTAACCATATTTCTTAAGTATGGTTAAGCACAAATACAAGTGTGGCCAAACACAGATCTAAACTTCCATTATTCTTCTTATTCTCAGTGCCACATTCTTCAAGCCACTCTTTCCTTCATCAACCAACACTGCTAATTCCAAATTAAATCCTAGATTCTGATAATTAAATCCTAGACTCATTAAATAACTTATAAATTAAACCTTGAATCCCAAATTATCATACATCAATACTATGTTTAGCATTGAACCATTTAGCCAGCAAGCTTAATTATTGACATGTGCTATTCAATGGGTCTCCATGGAGCACTGCATTTTTCCACTAAGAGTCTTATTTTGTTCCAATAAAGCTTATGTCCCTTATATTCGTTTATGATTGAGCATATCATTTTGAGCTAAAATTTGATTATTTTTTTCTTGATTAATCAGATTTATTTGAAGTCGTGGATCACAGAGCGAAGGTTGTTATCAGTGACTTATCTTAAGAATAGTTTGACTCTGAGTCATCTGCACTTCAGCAGCATTGCCAAAGAAAGGAGAGCTCAGGTCGCCATCATGACAGCACCACCCAAGATGACGGTCGCGTTTGTTTCTTCCTTGGGTAGGAGGAGTATTCATAGTGGTGGCCACTACCACATTCACACTGGGGATCGCAATGGAACTCGAGGTTGTCCTCGCTCACATGTACTCCACGTTGTCATACTATGATGGTCACCGATAGCCTTGAACAATTTACAATAAGGGTTAGAGATATGAAGCAGTTTAATATTGGTTCTAACTTCTAACACATTGTAGTTCTAGGTTGATGAAGGAAGGAGGAGTGGTTTCAAGAATGTTGGACTAAGGAGGAGAAAGGTAATGGAAGTTTGGATCTATCTTTGGCCACACTTGTATTTGCATACACAACCACCATGATTGATAGTAAAGGACAATGGTGAAATTTGATTCATCTTTATCTACTATTCTTATCTTTATTGAATAATATTTTGGTGTTCTAAATTGACTAATTTAAATTTGAGGGACCCTAAGGAATTTTTCAAGTGAATAACTTAGACATTGCTTTTCTATTTGAACATTTTTGGCTTATAGCTTTTATGTTTGAACTTAGTCATTCATTTCTATGCTCATAGTGAACACTACTTGTCAACACGATTCAATTAGAACTACTAAATACATAAATATGATCTTACAATGACATTAGTTAAAGATTGATTTATTCAGTATGAATTGTAACATAGTAGGAGATTCAATTATTTGATAATCAATATAGGCAATATGAATTACATGTTCTATACAATTATTTGATCCATTCGCTTACTTTTAACTTTATAGATTTACATGTTCTAGTGCAATTAAAGAATTCAACCTTTAGATGATTTATTTAGCAAATATCATAGATCATGAACACTAGCAAACCCCATTGTACTGTGTGTAAAAAGATGCATAGAAGATTCTTCAAGGTTGGCAAACAAAAGAGTATCAACTCTTGCTCTAGCTAGAAGAGACAATACAAGGATTTAACCATAAACAATTGATTAATGGAACTAAGTAAGATAGAAATGGAAAATTATGATACGATAAACACCTCTTTAACAAATATAAATAATTTCTTAATTATACCTTATATATAGCATACATATCATTTTATTCCTTAAAAGATGCATTTAACATCAACTTGAACCTAAAAGTTGAGTGATATCAAATAAATTCCTAAATGTTGAAATGTGCCATCACATTAGTTCGTCTGTTAGTGGCATTATAATAGAGGAACTGACGTAACATTTTCATTATTAGTTACTTATTTTTTGTCACACAACCTTTTGGTATCAAGTTGATATCACATGCTTTTTTCAACAAATAATAAGTTTTGTGTTCATTATCCAAAGTGTTTTTGTGAGCTAGTTTTGTATTGGTGTTTTGTTGTTAGCTTTGTTGGTTTTGTGTTCATTTTGACCTTTCATTTTGCATTTATTTGATGTTGTGTTGGACTCTTCTAGTTTCTCTTTCTTCTCTTTTTGAAAGGCATGTTTTCCTCAACTATAAAAAAAAAAGAAGAAAAAAACACAGGGACCAACACAAAGATTAACATGACCTCACATCCTGGCTAGCTTTTGAGGATATATTTAATATCACACAACTTTCAAAGATAAAGTTAATAGTATAGACATTATTAAGAAACTGTTAGGGATACGGTTTGATTGAATATGGTGCACAGTTATCAATATGCAACTAATTGTAGTTATTCTGTTAATCCCTTGTAGTTATTCTGTTAATCCTCTAGTGGCTATATATATATATAGATGTTGAGTTTCTCACTTTGTAGAATCATCCAATATCATTTTTTGATTACTCAATAACACATGCTTAATAACATTCTCACTTTCTCTCTTCCTTGAGTGCGTTCTTCCTTTTCCATATACAATAGCTTATGATACATTACATGTTATCAGAGCTTTGTGATCCATGGAGCACCTAGAGTCCACAATTGCTTCTACACCCATAGCTCAAGTAAGTTTTGTCATGAAAACCTTCAACAACCCTACCTCCTTCAAATTTGAAGAAGATAACTTCATCCCATGGAAAAGATAGGCACTTGCATGCATCAAAGCTAACAAGCTCAAAGATCGTCTCTGCAAAGGAAAGGTCCCCAAGCACTTTGCTTTAGGCGAAGATGAAAGTGAAGAATATGAAACCCCAGAGTATCAAAACTTGGAGCAACAGGATCAACACCCCATGGCATGGCTGTTTGCATCAATGGATATTAGTTTTACAAATCCATTTGCTAAATACAATTTCACTCATGAGATCTAGGAAAATCTTGAAGAGTATTTGTTTCCTATGCTAAATTGAAGATCATGTAAATGAAAACTTAGCTCAAAGGTGTCAAGAAATAAGGCTTCTCTGCTAATGAATGTCTAAGCAAGATCAAGAAGATCTCAAACTAACTTACAGCATTAAGGGCTTCACTTGCTAACGAAGATTACTTCGTAGCTGTGTTTGATGGGTTGAATAGAAACTACAACGCTTTATCTCAATGGCAATGGCAAGATTAATGTTGATGAAAGTAAGTGAACTCCAATCTTTATTATTATCTTAAGAAGATTGAAAGATTTCATAAGACTGAGTTAAGCTTTGTACAAGTACACCTAGCTCAAAGCAACTATGAAAATGGAAACTATGGCAGAGGATAAGGTAGGCACAACAGAGGCTGTGAAACGAGCTTTTAAGGTAAAGGTTCATGGAATAATGGTGGTATACTAATATGCCAACTGTGTGGAAAAACTGGTCACGTTTGTGGCAGTGCTTTCATAGGTTTCATGAAGAATTTTCTTACCCAAATCGAGCTAAAAATGCTTCCACTCCCCCTCCTAAGTCTTTCCACAACCCCGATACTCCATCAGCACCTTAGGCATCCTTGGCCTCTACTGCAACAACAGCTGATGATGATTAGTATGTTGATTCAGGCACATCCCACCACATTACATTTTATCCATAGAATATGAATTAAGGCACATAGTACATAGGAGCTAACCAAGTTTTAGTAGGTAATGACAAAGGTATGAAAATAAAACATATTGGCACAGCCACTCTATAATCACATTCTTACACCTTCGTATTAAATGATCAGTTACATCTATCTTTTATAACCAAAAACCTGATAAGTGTCTCAAAGTTTACTGGAGATAAATGTGTTTTCTTTGAATTTTGGCTGGACAAATGTCTCATTATGTAACACCCCGATTTTCTGTTAGAGTGAAAATGACCAAAATGCCCCTGAGGTCATTTTTGGTCCGGAATTTGAGGAAAGTCTGTCCGGCAGTACTCGAAGGGCAAACTCAATGTTGGAAGGGGATTAGATGACTCGTGTACCTTCCCAGGATCGAAAATCTCGTTTTTCGAGTTTTCGGGTCAAAATGACCAAAATGCCCCTGCGGTGTTTTACCCATTTGCAAGTGCCGGATGAACCCGAAACTTCTCCAGATGGTTTTAAAAGGGATTTTTATGTATTCTATTACTTTATTTTTGGTCCCGGAGGTCTCGGGCGAAATTAGTGCAAAATTACGATTTTGCCCCTAGTTTCGTGTTTTTACGCTTAATCACGTGATTAAACAAACCTAAGCAATATTAGGCTCTAATCGAAGGTTAATTAATTTCCTTAATTAATCTTGAGTCAAAATAATTTATTAAAATTGATTAGAACCTAAAAGTGCTTAATTACAACTTAAAATCCTATTTTAAATTCAAGATTCCTAGTCATGGAATCTTGAATAGTATTTTCTCTCTCCAATTCCTTGAATCATGAAATTGTGTTACGCATTGTTTATTCCTAAATGAGTTTTTAATTATCTAATGATGTATGAGCACTCCTAATCTTGTCATAAAATCCTTAAACCTCATTTTTAGTCACCTAAACTTAAGCTTAATTATTCCTAACCTTGTACCTAAACTAATACACATTTAAACCTACCATTAGCACCCAATTAGATGATCAAATCTCACCTCCTCTCTACTATCCCTAGTCTGGCCGAACCTCCATGCCCTCCATATGCATCACATGTTCAAATTTTTAACACTTCAAAGCCATACCTCAAGTCACATACACCATACCTTGTCATATTTTCAATCAAGCTTGATTTTCCAAATGAATAACTAAATGAAATAAACCATTTTTCCCCATTTATTTGTGGCTGAAAAACAAACAGCCATGAATTGTTTCTAGACGCCTAATTTCATTTAAAATTGATAGGAAATTCACTCAAGTCAAGCCATACTTTGTATCATACACTCCATACTTCAAACCATGCTTGAATGACACCATGTAAGAGATATTTTTCTTCTCCTCTCCCTCCAAATTGCTACGGCCAAGGCTTCCTCTTGGAGAGCCTCATTGCTTTGTTTTTCTATAAATAGGTGCATTAGAAGAACTTGCAAACACTTTAGCTCATTTGCACACTTTTTAGTTTTCTAAGCTTTCTTGAGTTTCCTTTCTTTTTCTCTCTAAGTTTCAAGAGAGTTTCCTCTTGTTCTTCATCTTCATCTTCATCCTCTTTTCATCTCATAATCATCTCATAACCTTCAAACACCACCCCAAACCCTTGAATCACCTCCTAACCTCTCAAACACCTCACCTCAAACACAACCTCACTTGAAACACAACTCCAACCTTCTTGTTCTTCCTTGGCCGAAACCATCTAGCCCCAAGGAGGAGCTCATCATCTTGTTTTCCTTTTCAAAAGTTCAAGCTTTTTGTCTCCACTCTAGGTAGGAGTGTTTTCTAAACTTTGTTTTTCATGAAAATGAGCTTGTCTAGCTTTCTCTTGGATTTTCTTTTTGAAACTTTCTTTGTTTCTTCTTCTTGTATTTTCGGCCTCTTGGTCCTTTTGGCTACATGATAGCTGAATGATGAGAGCTCTTAGATGATGGCTTTGTGTTCATCTCAAGGGAACCTCTAGAGCTTGAGTTTTTGCTTTCTTTGAGTTTCAACTTTATTTACCAACTCAAGATGATTTTTACTCAAGAACACCTTTATTTCCCTTGCTATTTTTTGTTTCGCTTTTCTTGTTTCCTTTTCTACAATATTTCGATTTGGTTCCTTGATCTTTGAGGTTTTGTTTTGAAAGTTTATTTATTTTGAGCTTGATGATGATGTTCAAGAAGCTAATAGTTCCCTTGAGAACTTGGTTCAAGAACTCTACAGCTCTCTTTGTGATGAGATGAGTGTTGGGTTGTTATATGTTAAAGTCTTGTATAAGCTCTAGCCAACCTTAAAATGAACCTTGCATCATGTTTACTTTTATGCTTTGCACATCATATTTACGTTCCTTGCTATTACTAAGTACTGAGAAAATAAATGAACTTGCATTATCATGTTTATATTTCAAGCTATGCATTATCAAGTTCATATTTCAAGTTCTCACCTAAATATCAAAGATAATAATATATTGCATCTCATATTTATTTTATGCTCTCACTTTACTTTCTAATGAAAGCTAAAACAAGTGCATAAGCATATTTATCTTTATGTCATCACTTAAATGAACCTAGAGCTCAAAGACTTGCTTATTGTTATCTCAAGCAAAGGCTTGAAAATCTATGTTTTTGGTCTTCATGTTTTCGGCCTCAAAGAGATTTATTGTTTACAAGTATTGAAAACTATGTTTTATAATTTTTCTAAGCTCTTATGAGTTAAAGGAATATATAGAACTAAGTTTTATGAATTTAGGACCTCTTGAGACAAGTTTGATTTAGCTACTGCCCTCATAAATATTTTAATGATTTTAGATGGAAAAAATGTTTATAAATGAGTTTTGAAAGTTTTAAAAAGGTTCCAAGAGAAACTAGTATTTTATGTGCTTTAGAAATTGTGTTTGATGCCTTTAAATGGAGATGTTTGTTTCGGTTCTGCCTTGCCTTGTATGACCACTGTATGAGCTATTTTAATGATGGTCATATGCTTATGTTTGAGTATAATTAATGTTAAAACTCATATGTGAGAGATAAGAGAAGTTAGAAACTAGAAAAGAATTAATTTGAGAGTTTTAGATCCCTTAATGTTCGAATTTTCTGGATTCTGTCTAGCAAGGTTTAGTAATAATAATCATGGTTCTAAATTAGTTTAAATGTGTAGGAATGACTCATAATTGGTTTAGGACTTGATCTTGATGCCTTAGGAACAAACTGGACTTAGAAAGGGTCATTGTTGTGACTCCTAGGTACCCGTAAAGTTAGGATTATGAATTCTGCATTCTTGAGGTTTAGAGATGTTCTTGACCATAGTGTGAGGTGAGAAATACTTAGTTATAACCTTATCAGTTCCCGAGAGATTAGGTTTGATGATTTATAACTTAGAATGTGAGTTAAGGATCTTAAGGGTCAATGCATAAGACACTAAGAAAGTTGTTAATGCTATGATGTGTTATATGATGCAATGATATGATGAGATGTGCTTGATGCATGAGAAAATGATTGATGAAAATGTTAAAGTTTATCATAGCATGAGAGTTTATGAGAATATGATTGTGTGAATTAGCTTGTGGCAGTTTGAAGGAAATTCGGTTTACCAGCTGTTATGCTGCCGAATTTCCGTCAAACCTAAAAGGGGTTGAAAGGATGTTTTAAGAGTACCATATGAGTTGAAAACCCTGGGTGACACCGGTTCAGCCGAGCACCCCCAGGAGATTTTTATGTGACAAAGCACTGAGACGCGCTTTCCTGGGTGACACAGTTCGGCTGAGCACCCCCAGGGGAGACAAATCCATGAAGGTATGAGTAGATGCAGCCTACCAAAGTGGACAAATTGCTGTGGCTTAATGCCCGCAAAGCGTTTCAAAGAGGGTATATCCTAAGAGAGGTGATCCCTGCCCCCTACCCGTACTTGCGAGTTGAGATTATTTATTATGTTTCGCTTATTCAGATAATAAGCAAGAGCTAGTGACGACTAGCTGAGGTATGAGCTCATAACCTAGTTATTTTAGGGTGGCTTATTATGCTAAAGTACCATGATTGATGTCACAAAGTTGAGGAATGATTCACTTGAAAGTGTATGCCCTTATGCCACATGGTTTATGTTTACATGCTTTGATGTGTTGTTGTATATGCTCAAGTATTGACATGCATCCATGATATAACCTGTTGCATTCATAACATCAAGATGCATGCTAAAAGGAATGGACCTTGGATAATCAGTTTGGAAAACACTAAATTGAATCTTATATGCATGATCACTGTTTTATAATTAAACCCAAGGTTCCTGAGGATGTGAACGATGTAACCCTAGGATAGGAGACTCCTACTGAGATTTCTTTAGCAAGAATTCTCACTCCTCTCTCTTCTTTCTTCCGTTACATCTTCAGAGATCGATGGCGACATTCGTAGTCTTCATTGACATGCCCGTATGGGAGGTGCACTACGACCCAGACCACCGTTCATATCATTTTGAGGGTCGTTGTGCCATCCATGTTTTTGTGTACATGGGACGACCCTTCGCCTATCCGGTATCGAGCTACCAGTTCACTCCTACTGCACCTTTTGGTTGTGACGACATGATCTTTGAGTGTACCCGCCCGCGCAACGAGCAGAGACGTTGTGCTCGTCCATCTGCTTCTGCCATCCGTGACTTTCCGAAGTATGTGCCACGTTTGAGGAGGTCTGAGACGGACCCATCTAAGGATTTTCTTACGCACGTCCCTTCGGAGGGTCCTGCACCTTTTCCCCAGTATTGACGTGCAGAGAGTGAGGAGACCGTGATGCAGCCGCGTCTAGCGAGGAGGGCCGAGATGCGTCCGCGCCGAGGAGCTCATGCCCAGCCAGCACGTGTTCCCTTCCCACTCCACTGGCCGACTCAGGAGGAGATTGAGCAGTTCGTGGGCTACATACCCCCATCGCCCGAGCGTCCCCATCGTCACTAGTTTCCAGTGGAAAGCCTTACGAGTACCCGAGCCTTCGTGAAGATCTTCCCTTCGGCAGTACCTTTTAGGAGGGGTTGTAGATTTGTACTCGTAGAACAGTAGGAGAGTAGCATTTTGGGTTTATCTTCTTGTCGTACCATGTACCTTGTATTTTCTTATTCTGTTATATTTTATTTCTATTGTATTACAAGCTCTGCCCCGTCTCCATGAGGGTAAGACTACTTATGTACTCTAATTAAGTTATTAATGAAATGTTTCCTTTGTTATCATGATTGTTGTTCTTTGGTTATATGCTTTACTTTATGATTTCTAATGGTTGTTACGCGTGCTTTATATTTCTGTCGTTCGACTAGTTAAGTTCGTGGCTCTTACTTTGGTTTATGTTTTCAAAAAAAAAATTTACCCGTAATTTCCGCTAAGTATTTTATTAAAATGATGAGACTAAGAAGTAATAGCCTAATGTTTAACCTAATGTATTCTAGAGAGTTGAGTTAAAAATTAGGGTGTTACACATTAAATCCCACGTGTCAAGACAGACACTAATATAAGGAACTTAAAAAGAAGGACTTTACCATCTCAATGACTTGCACAATATACCTAGACAAAATCCTAGCCAAATTTTTGTGTTTGAATGCTTGTAGAATGTCAAATTCTTTGTTTGATTTGTAACATAAGAAACTAAGCCCGCTATTCAAATAAAATTGTATCCTAGGTATTACAGTCTTGTGATATCTCAAATTCAATAAATGAAAGCATTGTTATTCCATCATTTTCATTATGTACTACATGTTGTATATGGGGAAACATCATCAATTACCATTCCCTGCACTATCTACAACATATGATCCACCCCGTACATTGGTTTACTTAGACATTTAGAGAACCTGCACCTGTGGTTGGAAAGCCAGGCAGCAAATATTACATTTGTTTCACTGATGCTTATATGAAATATACTAGCATTATGAAAGCATTGTTATTCCATCATCTTCATTATGTACTACATGTTGTATATGGGCAAACATCATCAATTACCATTCCCTACACCATCTACAACATATGTTGCACCCTTAAATTGGTTTACTTAGACATTTAGGGACATGCATCTGTGATTGAAAGGCTAGGCAGCAAATATTACATTTGTTTCACTGATGCTTATACCAAATATAGACCTGTATTTACCTGCTTGAAAACAAATCACAATCCTTTGCCTCATTCCTTCATTATAAACCCCTTATGGAAAACAAAACTAGCTATAACATCCTTACCCTCAAACTGATAATGGGAAGGAATATCTCTCTAATAGCTACAAAACATACTTCTCAGACCATGGCATAGCTCATAGACTCACTTGCCTTTACACTCACGAACAAAATGGTAGTGTCAAAAGGAAGCATAGGCACATAATAGAAACAGGGCTAACTCTACTAGCTCAAGCCTTTCTTCCCTTATCTTTTTGGGATAAAGCCTTTGCCTCAGCCACTCACCTCATCAATAGACTCCCCATACCAGTCCTTGACCTCAAATCACCTTATGAACTACTACATAACCACAAACCTGACTGTAGACTCCTCAAAGTCTATGGTTGTACATGATACCCTTTACTTACTGCCTATAACAAAAATAAATTTGATTACAAGTCCCAAAAATGCATCTTTATTGGTTATGTTTTTGTTCAAAAAGTTTACAAATGTTTACTACCATCAAGAAAAATAGTAATGTCTAGGAATGTTCTTTTTGATGAAAATGAGTTCGCATATACTCAATTGTTTGCTCATGTTACTGCTAGTATAACACACTAAAATCCAAATCCAAATCCAACCCTCTTTGTACCCACCTCTCAATACATCACCTATACCACCCATAGCCAATTGTGCTCCTTATCATAACACTGGTATACATACTACACTTGCTAGCTCTGCTTGCTATGGTTTTCTTTTAGGTACTATAAGACGTGCTACTGCTAATAAAGTAGCAACCAATACTGCTACTGAAATTGCTCATACTGACATAACTGATACAACTGCTGAAATTGTAGCTATTGAAACCATTAATATAGTAGTACCAGTACTAGCTAAACCACCCTTAGTTCCTAAGTATCTAGTCAAGGGCATTCAGTGTGTAGTGGCTGACAATAGTCATCATAGGCTTATAAGAAGTAAACAGGGTGTGTTTAAACCCGAAACCTATGCAACATGGTAAAAAAAAGTCCACCTAACTTAGAGAATAGTGAACCTAATTCAGTTGCTCAAGCACTCACTTTCTCTCACTAGAAAGTAGCTATGGAGGAAGAATTTGCTGCCATATAAAAGAATTAAACATGGAAGCTAGTTTCCCTACCTTATACAGCCACACTAACAGGTTGCAAGTGGGATTTTGGGGTAAAAAAAAAGCTAGGTGGGTCAATTTAGAAGTACAAAGCAAGGTTGGTGGCCAAGGCCAGGGTTTCCATAAAAAAGAATGACTGGAGTATGACTAGGTCTTTAGCCCAGTAGTGAAGCCAACAATAAGTAACACTATGCTCTCCCTAGTCTTGTCCAAATGATGGAAAGTAAGACAATTTGACTTCAACAATGTCTTTCTTAATGGAGATCTTGAGGAAGACGTGTATATGTAGCAACCTGAGGGCTTTATTACGAGTCCTAACCTTGTTTGCAAACTCCAAAGGTCATTATATGGCCTTAAACAAGGTCCCAGAGCTTGGTTCTTTAAGCTTAAAACAACCCTGCAGCAATTTGGATTTAATGCAACCAAGTCTGACCCTTCTCTCTTTACTAAATTCACCACTACCTCCATTACCTACATCTTGGTTTATGTTGATAACATACTATTCACTGGCAGCAACTCCAATAAATCACTTCCCTAATCCAATAACTTAATGGAGTGTTATCTCTCAAAGATCTTGGTGAAATGAACTTTTTCTTGGCCTTGGAATGTTCAACCTCAGGCTCAAGTTAGGTCAATATCACATAGACAAATTACATCAAAGATTTGCTACAAAAGGCAGGAATGGATATAGCCAAATCAATACCTACAATGATCTATCTCACAAATTGTCTGCTCACCTACTCAGCCTTCACTTATCCCTCCCTCTATAGGTATGTGATTGATGGTCTCCAATATGCCATAATCACAAGACCTAATATATCCTTTGGTGTGAATAAAGTCTGCACACTCTATTAGATACCCTTTGGAAGGCAGTCAAAAGAATATTAAGGTATATGGCCGGAACCTTGAACCATGGCTTACAATTCAATCAAGTTAAGGACCTTAAGCTTCTTGCATTCTGTGACTTAGATTGGGGTTCTGATATAGATGATAGAAAATCCACAAGTGTCTTTTGCATATACCTAAGACCTAATTTGATTTCATGGTCTAGTCGAAAACAACATGTTGTCTCAAGGAGCAGCATAGAGGCATAATTCAGAAGCATAGCCTATAATGTTGTTGAAATCCTATGGCTCCAAAACCTTCTGGCTGAACTATAGTTGCAATGCAAACATCCACTAGTTATTTTTCGTGACTATCAAAGTGATGTAATGTTGTCAATCAATCCAGTTCTGCATAATAGATCCAAGCACTTCGAGGTAGACCTCCATTTTATCAGGGACAATTTGTAAAAGCACAAAATATATGTTCAACACATTCCAACCTTTGACCAATAGCATATCTTTTCACAAAGCCAGTGTCCTCTAAATCGTATCTCATACTTAGAACCAAATCTCATGTTGTGGATACCACACCTCAGTTTAAGGGGGGATGTTATTTATAAGATTAGATTGAATAACTAAATCTATTTCACAGTTAGCAATATGCAACTAATTGTAGTTATTCTGTTAATCTCTTGTAGTTATTCTGTTAATCCTCTAGTTGTTGTATATATGTTGAGTTTCTCACTTTGTACAATCATCTAATATAATTTTTTGATTACTCAATAGCACATGCTTAACAGCATTCTCACTTTCTATCTTCTTCGAGTGTGTTCTTCCTTTTCCATACACAATAGCTTTTGATACCTTACAAGAACTAAAATGTTTATATGCAAACTATCAACCTATACATTCAAAATCTTAACCACCTTTAGTAAAGAATATTTGTTTTAGGCTAAAGGAAGATTATTAGGAAAAAATGGATCAAACTGGGTTCATATATATCTATTGATGCATATAAACATTTAGCGAATTTATAAATTAATAATGAAAGTATATAGTTTATGGTTAAACAACTATATTCTATTTCAAATATAGAATACTCTTTGACCTGCATAGGTTAAGCAGAGAGGACCCAAAAAGCCTGCGAATTAATGGGCTATAAAATTATCCAGACTTAATTTGTGTGTATTACAAGTTAAATGAATTGATCTATATATCGTGATTCGTATACCTAGCTGTTTAGCATCTATAAAGTGAGAAATGTTTATATAAGCATTATTTGTAAAATGAATAATTGACATTTATACAGTATTCTTTCGATATAGGAAGATGATTTAAAGTAAATAATTTTATATATATCAAAGGCTAGATTGTAAGTGTTAACATATCATCACCTTTTATTTTATTTTATTTTATTTACAACCAGTGCCTATTTAAAATTTGAGTGCTTTCCACTCATTAGTTACTTTAATGATTAAAATATCAACGTTTGTACTCGTGTCATGCCAAAATTGTACTAGTTTTGAATATTCTAATATCCTTATGAACCATATTGCAATTCTCTATATTTATCCGAAAAGCCACTATATATATGTTTGGCCTTTGGGATTTGAGAAATAAAATATAATATAAGAGGCGAACGCATCTTGTTTTCTTCTGCTTTCTTTGGTATGTAGTTAAAAATAAAGAGATTTAACTCCCAAAAAATGAAGGAACTAGGGTGACTTTGGTATAATGAGTAGTTGTTATTTAAATTCATTGACCTTATTTTCTTATCATATTTTGGACCTTAGATATTGTAGTAATAATATACCCTTAAGAATATCATAATAGTAATTTTAAGATTATCTACCGACGAAACCATGGAAATCAGTGCAAAAAAGTTATAGCTGTATAGAATGATTTAGATTTGTCACATTTATATATTTACGACAAGAACAAAGCTCACCCTTTCTTCCCATATATACCGTACTACTCATGAAAAAAAAATATCAAACTCCTTCAATTTCTACACTGTCTCTTCCTACAAGTTACAGTATATTATACTATATAATAAATAAATCATGTTGCGGTAAACCGGAAATAAATAAATCGTATTGTGTCCTATTTTTTTCTTAGTGTATCAAGTATATAGCCACATTGCTAGGCTACCAATCCAAGAAACCATCACCCCCCCCCCCCCAACAAAAAAAAAAGCCCAAAAATGATACACAGCTCTAGGGTACTGAACTACTGATAAATTAATGTTAATTTGTCTGGTAGTAGATTTCCGTATTTATATGAAAACAAATGCATATGCATATACTGATATACATATGAACACAAACAACAAATAAAAACAAAAGAAATACTATATATGAACGATCCTCAATAATATATGTCAGCAGATGTAGTGCGTGTCTAAAGATTAACATCTTCCATCATGTTTGAGAATATTGGGGGTGAAATGGACATATGATGGCACAATTTAAGAGACAAATATGTGTAAGAAACCCAAGAACAAGCTAAATCTAGCAAGTAGTAGAACCGAACACTGCTATTTCCGTTTGGTCAAAAAGGTATTACGTACCATCAATTTTGGAGGAAAAATGACGTAAGGAGAGTGACAAGAAAAAAAAAATTTGAAAAACGAAACAACAATTGAAAAGACAGAAAAGAAAAAGAAAAAGAAACTACTACGAGAGAATAGTGAAAGAAAGTGAATTGTACGGTCCAGATCCTGTAAATAGCAACAAGAGAATACGGAAACTAACTGGTATCTGGTATTTTATTATAATCAAACAACAATTGGCTCACCCAAAACGAATTAACGATATGGAAGAAGTGAATTCAAAACAAAAACAACCCAATAAATTGGAAAAGGTGGAATTCAAAAGCGGAGCTAAATATCGGAGAGAGGTTAAATTAAGGTCCGTACCTGGATTCAGATGAATACTCAAAGAGTTTCCCTTTTGCGTTGAAAACAATCAGTGCAACCTGAGCATCACAGAGCACTGAGATTTCGTGGGCTTTCTTGCGCAGCCCCATTCTCCTCTTCGAGAACGTCACTTGGCGGCTGATTTTGTTCTCGATCTGCTTCAACTGGACCTTCCCTCTCCCCATTTTCTCAGTGTCTTCCCTGATTGAGAGAGGCACAAGAAGAAAAAGAACAAGTAGAAGGAGTGGAAAATAATAAGCAAGAAAGGAATAAGGAGAGATAGAATAATAAGCCCTGGTGAAAGCAGCAGAGAGTTGAGAGAGCATCCATTCACCTTAATTAAGTCAAAAAAGAAGGAAAAGCACCAAATCTGAAGTATAGACTGAAGAGTTTCTATCTATAGGATGTTGAGGGCTACTTTAATTTCTATTTTTGTGTGGTGTGCTGAAGTGTTCACAAAGAGTAATCAGAGATGATTAAAAAAGGTAGTTTCAGAAATAATTTTTTTTTTGTAAAGATTTAATTTTCATACATTGATAATATAAATTTTTTTACATAATTATTTAATTATGTATTGTCACATAAGTTATTATGGTTAACTTTTATATTTATTACTTGAAAAGTTATTCAAACGAAATATTTTGATTGGATGACGATGTAAATTAGTTTTACATTGTCGATGTATTAAAATTAATTTTTTTATAATTTAAAAATAATTGAGAGAAATAATAAGTAGTTTTTCAAAAAATTGTAAAACACTTTTACCTATATAAATTTAAACAAGGACTGTTAACACTTGTTTTCTGCTTTAGAATATTTGAACAGACCTCATTGCTAAATAATAATAACTGGGTCCTCTTAACAGTGATATATTTTCATCTGTTTAAACTTCAACTTTTTTAAGGAGTGTAGCTCACTTATCGTTGCATCAAATTCTTATTAGTTTATTATATGTGAATAATTTAAAAGATTATTGTTGATATATTAATATAATCTATTTTACATTATTAAAGGATAATGTGCTAAATTATTTACCAAACTTTTAAGATAGGTATTTTATTAAAGTAAAAGACTTTTCTATATTTAGTTATAAATGAATTGATAAGAATATAAAAAAAATTATATATTGATAGTACATATAAATTAAATTTATAATTTAAATAAATATGGGGCTTCTTTGGTACCTATAATTGTTTCAAGGGTACCAATATCTCATAAGGATTGACAGTTGAAATTAAGTTGTAAACAATTTTGTAAAAGTTAAAAGTATATATATTTGAAGGTAGTAGGTTCGTGATTATTGCAATCATTTATTGATCATAGGGATTGTTACCCTTAAAATTATCATGAACAGGAAAGGATTATTCATGAATTAAATAAAAAATACATATCTTTTCACAGTGTTTGTCTTAAAATTTGAGAGGAGTCAAATATTAAAAAAAATAATAAAAAGGAAATTAAAAAAAAAAGACAGGGAAAAAAGGGGCAGGGAAGGGAGGAATTAAGTATGTTGATTTTATAGTACCCCAAAAAAAAAAAAGAAGATGTTGATTTTGTGCGTCGGTACAATGTGTTGTCGAGTTGGGATTGGAGGAGAGGGACAACGTACGATGCGTTGTCAACTTGGGATTGATGGGGAAAGGACACAAGACAAGGATTGTGACAGAACCGTACGAGGAGTGGGTCCACGACGAAACCACACATGCGGTGCAGACTAGAAACGATTTTTATCTGTCGTGTTTATATATGCGACACATGTTGCTGTTGTTGTGCGCCCCCTCCCACTCCCATTCAATTCAATTGGACTGAATTCAATGATTCAATTTGGAGGACCCCAAGTCTTTAGCTGCTGGTGCCCACAGCAACCATTCCTTCAATGCTATTGCCGCTACATAGTATATGCAGAAAAGAGGGAGACAAGCGATATAAAGGACTACCAAATTGATAATCTTCGCAAACAAGTCAGTATTCAGAAAGTATAAATTCGATTAAAAGCTTTTAATAGATTAAGAATCTATTAAAATTAAAATTAGGGTTGGCAATCCCAATCCTATTTATAGGACACCTATCCTATCCACCTCGCTTGAATTGAGTTTTAAACCCACCCGACACCAAATTCAATAGATGTGTGACAGATTTTGTATGCGAGACAGGGTGGATAGGGGGTTTAGGGTGCACCCATACCAACCTACCCACACCCCCATATAAATTTTAAAAAGTATTACTATATATTTAGTTTAGCCTAACCCTAATACCCTCTTAGACAATTAATGATGGAGTTGAGGATATAAAAGTTGAAGAATGATAGCTTGAATAGTTGTGACGATAGACATGCAAGTGATTATATGTGTGTGTATATATATATATATATATATGTTGTAATTTAAATGACTGTATAAAATTATTTGAAATTTAGTTCGTTATTTTCTTACTTCTAAGATTTTTCATGCACTTACTAATCCCATTTTCATTCCCATCCTCCACCCTGGATACGAGAACGTGCCTGATATTTTGAAAAGACAAAACCACCCTTACTAATCTAAGCTAACTCGCAAATCTCCCACTTCTCTCGCTAATTCAATCCCTCCCCAAGCCCTAATACACCATCATCCTCTCCCAATCTACCGTGATAACTCCATCGGTGGCTTCCAAATCTTTCACCACCGCGCACCCAAGCTCCTCTGCCAGTCACTCAAGCTGGCTCCGGACACCCAAACTCGCTCATATTCTACACTAGACAGCCAAGATTGACTCCAGACCGGTGCATTATTAGTTGCGTGCTCCAAATCTGTGCACCAACCTCAAAAAGTCATTTCAACCGCAAAAGGCATAATGATGGCGATGGCTCTATAGCGACCAATCATAGTCTCTCTCTTGGTTCGATTCCTATAGATTGAGCTTAATTTTAAAATTGGTAGAGTTAGAAGACCAAAAAAAAAAAAAACTATGTTAAAGTGATTTGAGTATCTGAAAACTCTGCAGAAGCAGAAGAACGCTTTGCTAGGATTTCTCGCCTTCGATTTTCCAAATTGACATAAGAAGAGAACTTTTCATTAGTTGACTACAAAACCAACATTTTTTTTGTATGGATAAAACAAACAAATTTTATGGAAAAAATAAAAATGAATAAGGGAAAAATAATTAATAATAATTGTAGTTCTGGAAAAATTGGTTTTAATTTCTCTCTTCCTCTCTCTTTCTTGATTTTTAACATGAATAAAAAATAATTTTTTAGTTTAAATTATTAGGGATATTTTTGGAAATGTACACAATATTTCCAAGAATATTTGTTATCAGCCAAATACAGAAATAGTTTATTTATTGACATATTGTATAAGATTTCTAGGAATTTAATTTACAAACCAAATGTAAGGATAATTCATTCATGAGAAAGCTACTCCTAAGAGTGTAAAAACATTCCCCCCTTTAGGATATGTTTGGTTGAAATAAAAAATAATAGTGAAAATTTTATGGGTCAGAGTTTATCTATGAAACTTTTATCTTTATTTTTATTCTTTAATAAATAATATCGAGTTTAATTTTGATACATTAATATTATCGTCTAATGAATTTTTTTAACATCATTTTTTTATTTGCATTACCTTTTGAATGATAAGCATTAGAGCCAACAATATTTTATAACGTGACAATATATAATTGATTAACAATTTTGTAACAAGGTATAGGAATGAGGTTACTCATAGATTTAAATGCACTAAAAAGTTATCCTAGCTTCCACTGCAGAGGTGATGGCAAAGGTTTGGTGAGGGCACCTATAAGGACTCCGATGTTTAGTTAGCAATGTATCCAAGAAGTTTGAGTGTATGGGACTCATTCCATACATTTCATATAGAGTGGATTATATACTTATAAAGTTAGTTCACACCTTTTTCCCATTAGCATTTCCCCAAGATCTCAAAGGTGGTGCAATAAGGGAGAGTGTTCAAAAATCCATTGTAATACCTGGTATACACTTATTAGTGAACAAGTTCTATACGACCTTAGGGTCTTCTGGGACCCACTCATTTTGCTGGTCTTGAATTTCGCAAAGTCTAGATCGTATACCTCCTTGGAAAACTATATGATGGAGCCATTTTCTTGGGATTAAAAGTCCGGTAATTGATCCGAAGAGGAAAGTAAGTTAAAGAGTGATTTTTAATAAATTTTATGAAACCTTTAAATGTTTTATTTTTAGCTCACAAGTTTAAAAAATCTGAAAGATTCCCAGATTTGAACTAAAACTAAAAATTTTGATTTTGATTTGTTGGAAATTTGATTTTTATGATATTTTATTTAAATCCAAATAGGGGTTATTTCCTTATTTGTAATTATGTTTTAAAGTTAATAAAGAGTAAAATAAATATAAATGAATGTTGAGACAACCTAGATGCTAAATGACAGAAAGAGGAAGTTTGGGTGCTATTGCTGCATAATTATATAGGGCAGCCTCGCTGTAGTGAGTAGACAGTAGGAGGCTTGCTGCAACGAGATATTTTTGCTGCAGCCCGATGACAACATAGTAGAAAATGATGCAGTTTTGGGTTAATGATCCCCTACCCCTTTATAAATCCCAAGCTCGTGTTTCTCACACCACAAGCTGAAGTCTTCCCTCTCTAACTCTTTTCAAACCCTTCTCTACTAAATCCCACTGAAATCTTTCTCCTTCCAAGATCAAAGGTAAGGGTATTGCAAGTTTTTGTCATCTTCTTCCTCTCCACTACATGTTCTAAAGTATGGGCTTTGTTGTTTCTCTTATTGTTGTCAAGTGGGGGTGCTCCCTTAATATTGTTAGAGTATATCTAGAGCTAACTAGAGAGTATTAGAGATTAATATAGAGTTTATAGTTGCTTTATGACAGTTGTTGGTGTCATTCCAAGTTCTTAAGGTCATGTTGGTGGTGCCCACATTTTATGGTTGCTTTATGACAGTTGTTGGTGTCATTCCAAGCTCTCAAGGTCAAGTTGGTGGTGCTCACATACTTCTGGCTCTAAATGGTGAGTGGGTTTGAGCTCATAGCTTTAATTTCATCATTATGAATATGTTCTAGCATTATGGTTGTTAAATATGAAGTTTGAGATAAGAAAAAGCATATGGAATGATTTTACATGGTTATGTCTAGCTAGAAAAATTATGATTTATGATGATGGCATGGAAGAAATCTGTTTTAGAAAAACATGAGACCATGATTGCTATGTGGTATGCTACGGAAAATGTTTTACATGTTTGAGAAAGGATTTATTTAGAAAATGTATGATTTAAAGATGTTTGTGAAAAGGTCAAACACGCATTATGGTTTTACAATATCGCTACATTTAAGGAGATTTTAGAATATCATGTTTAACTATTATAAATAAATATAGAATATAGGACGATCTAGCTTTATGAATAAATATATTGTATGATTTTCGTGTTATTATGATTATAAACCCTAGTGTTTGAACTATGATTTTGGAGTTATCAAGTATACAAAAAAATATGTTAGTTTAAGATATGAATTTTGAATTTCATTTTTATGGCATCAAGAGGTACGGAATTCAGTATGATTCATGGCAACTGGCAGATACATATTCTGTGAGCTTGAAATCGGAATGCCTACAAGCGGGGATCCTTTGGGCACGATTTTCATAGCTACAGTTATACTAAAGTCAGCTTGTTAGAGTTATATGAATCTAGAACTCTTAGAGTACTAAGAATTTAGGGGCTGTTGTTCACCAGGAACTGAGTACCCACCTTTTTATTATGGATTTTGTTAAATTAGTTTAGTTGATAGAGATAAAGAGACAGACTGTGAGTTAACGGCAGTTATTTCGTTAACCTAGATATACCAAGGCTTGCCAGGGGCAACTTTATTCTATTTCAGTTTAGTCCACTAGAGACGCGGTTTGCCAAGGACTATTAAGATTACAAACAGAAGCTCTTGCTCACCAGGTACTGAGCAACACTTTTCCATTCATGATTTTATAGTTTATTATTATTATATATTTATTTATTATGTTCAGCATATTGTTTCTCGATACTCTACTGCACCCTCAGTTAAAATGATTTCATGATTGGTTGGGAATTTATAAATGCGTCTTTATGAATATATGAAATGAAAAGTGTTTTCCTATCTAGCTATGTATGTAAATATCAAATGATTTATAATTGTTGCATGTATATTGTATTATGTATATTCCTTGGTTGTCCCATGTGAGTAATGGGTGATAGCTCACTCACTGAGTCCGTTGACTCACCTCTCTCCCTTCCTCTCACAGTCACAGGTATAGTTTTAGTTTCAACCCAGATTGGTAGACGCAGCTCTTCCCATTGGTGAGCCTTATTTTTGAGTAAGGATTAGTATAGGTTCATGTTAGTATTAGAGTACTCAAGTAGATGTACAGGCCGGATCCAAACCATGCTTTATTTTCATACTTTATATTAAGTATAAGTATTTGATACAGCATGTATTTAGTTTACAAGTATGGATTTAAAATGATAAAGTCTGATTTGAGTCTATGTAACAAGCCAAAGCGATGTTATTTATAATTCAGTTTTCAAGTGTTAAGCAAATTTTCGTATTTAAGATTTATAATTTATGCTGAAACAGTTTATAATTTCATGATCAGCAGATTTAGTTAAGATATTTTCTGAGCTTGAATTATTAAATACTTTCAGTTTATAAAATTAAATGTTATGTTTTAATTAGAGAAAATATTCATATTTTAAAGAGATCATATTTTAAGTATTATATTATGATAAATTAAGTGTTTAGAGAGACTCAGAGGTCACGAGACTTACGTGAAGATGAGATTCCACATGTGCTGGACACATTCCCAGGTCGGATCGTGACATCTACATACTTAATTGTTAGCTGTTTGGGGTGATGATGTTCTTCACCCATGATTGTGTGGCTAGGTTAAGTTATTTCCCAAGTCGAGCTTGCCATATTGAGATTAATTGGGCATGCTAAACAATTAGGTTCAAGTTCCTTTATTGACATCAAGTATTGTTCCATTAGCCATAAAGTAACTTAGATATTTGGTACATGCTAACATGTCCTAACCTTCTATACCAAAGCATAACACTTATGGTTACTAAAAGAAGCAAAACATTTTACATCTTGAGATTTTATATCATCTAATGTAACACTATATATGTTACCGTATCTTTGGCCAACAAAAAATATTTGCTTGATGCATTTGTCACTATCAAACACAACCTAATAAGCATTATCACATAATAGACCTACACTAAGCAAATTATGTTTTAGTCCATAAACATGAAATACATTATCAATGGTGGTAGAAGAGTTTTTACTAATTTTGCCAACACCAATTATCTTGCCTTTTCCATTGTCTCTATAGGTCACATTCCCACCTTATTGATTCTTGAGATGTAAGGATATGACCTAATTTCCAATCATATGTTGTGTGCATCCATGGTCAAGGTACCAAAGTTCTTTGCTTCCTCTATCTATTTTCGGTGGATTCTCTTCATCATTATCAACCATGAGACAAAGTTTAGCATAGAGACTTTCCTCACCCTTACTACCGAAAGAATTGTTTTCAAGATCTTACCAAGTTAACAATAGTTCCATTTTCTTTTGTTTTGTTTTGTTTTTTTTCATTCTTCTTTCTTGAGTATTAGGGGATACTTGTTTTTAAAATGACCTAGTTGCTTGTAGTAGTGACACGTTACATCTTTCTTGCTAGACTCTCTATCATGACGTATCTAGGGAACGTGATGGGCATGTAAAGGATTGGATCCCCACGAAAGCTAACCTCTGGTAATGTGACTAGCTAGACATAAATAACAAAAATATATAGTCCAACAAATTAATTCAATTGAGTTTTGTAATTCTGAAATAATTCCAAAACATAATCCTTGAAAATAAAACTAAGTAATAACTATAATCTGGGTCGAAGCCAAAAATAATTAAATAAATAACTGGAAATCAAAATAAATAATCATAAAAATATATATATGTCTTGGATCCTGCTTACACAATCACTAGAGCACTACTATAACTACTTGAACATATAACAAGCTTCACTTCGAAGTGAAGCTTACAAAAAGAATATTATTGCAACACTACTGGGGAGGATCATGTAGTGCAACTAAGCATGTAACTATATCTGTAGAGGAGGAAAAGAAATGGATGAGTTAAAACAAAAACTCAGTGAATAAATCTCCGCTCATAACCCACATAGGACAACAAGAATAATACATAAATATACATGCAGCTAACATAAAATTTTTTAATATTGAATTTCATAGGTATATACTAAAAATCATGATTCAACTGAATCCATAACAATAATTAGTAGAGAAACAGGCAGGGGATGAACTGTGAATTGTATGTGTGTGTGTGTGTATATATACATATATCACTACACTGAGCCAATGGCTAAAATAACTTGGTACCAAGGTTAACCATCGATTATGCAGCCGTTAACTCATTAATCTGTTTCTCACTAATCATTGGCTAAAAACTAATATTCAATATTTCACTATTTTTGTTGTTCAGACTAATTGGGATTCATGCCATTTTTCTAATTGATAAATAATTCTAAAGTATGCATATATACAACAATTATGGTCCCATGAATTTTCTAATTAAAATAATATTTTTCATGATAACTGCAAACAATAATTTTTCTAAAATTTTTATAATCTATGAAAGCATGTTTTCTAGCATAAATCATTCTAAAATTTCACAAATAATTCATAAGATATTGGAGAATAGTAATAATGAATAAAAGTATAGCCATGAGCTTAAACTTACTCATCGCTTGTAGTTGGAAATGTGCTTACATTGACAACTTAACTCTAGGGAGTAGGATTGACACCAGCAACTGCCAAACAATACAATGTAAACATAAATAATTGGACATTGTGCCAAAAACTGAATTTGAAATGTTAGGAAGAATGTTGTGAGAAAAACCATGCCAAATAATGCCTAACTCATAAACTAGATAAAAGGAAAAAGAAACTGGCTAAATTCCATAAAAATCACTTGCCGAAAGCTTGGGAAAGAGAAAGAACAGATGAAAAATGTGAGACAGATATAGAGTGTTAACACAGTGACTAGGGTGTATAGCCCGAGCCTATGGATGTGTTTATATAGAGTAGGGGGCGTTTTAATAAAATTGCATATTAAAAATTGCATTGTTTTGACGCAGACTGGTCTCAGGCCGACTGCTA
Organism: Dalbergia cultrata; assembly: GCA_031216105.1. Classification (NCBI taxonomy): domain Eukaryota; kingdom Viridiplantae; phylum Streptophyta; class Magnoliopsida; order Fabales; family Fabaceae; genus Dalbergia; species Dalbergia cultrata. The sequence goes on from CM062344.1 coordinate 51,893,293, forward strand.
TAGCAGTCCACACAAGAAACTGGCTAATCGGGCACACATTAACCGCTATAGCAGTATTTCCCATAAGCTCCACCTCTATAGCGGTTCTGCACTTTTCTTGATTTCCTGTGTTTAGGGGCTTTCTGGCGACTTGGGTGGATCTTGGGGGACCTCTAAGACTTTACTAGACTTATCTAAGGATACACAAAAAGACATCACACTCTCCTCTATTATTGTCTTTTCTGGGAGCATATCCTTTTTTGGCTTTTCCTTGTTTCTTCCATAATTTCAACCTTCTCTAAGTAAACATAGTAAACTCATCATCTTTGTTTAGTTCTTTCTTAGAATTTGAGTATTTATCTAGTTCAATTTTGGATTTGAGCACCAATGCCTTCTGTTAAGAAGAGTGGAATGAACATTCTGAACTTTATTGATGAATATGATAAGTATATATACAGCATGAGGAAGAGGTAACATTGTGTTCTAACGGACTTGCTTCCTCAATAAGTAAATAACAAACTTTCTGACTAAGGTTACAATAACTACCTACTTGTTACAATGATTAACTTTGATTACACTAACTAAGGTTGTAACTTAACTTAACTAACTTTTAATAAAGTCTAATACCCCCCCTCAAGATGGAGGGAAGATTGTTTGGACTCCCATCTTGGATAATAAGTCATTGAATTTTGGGTTAGGAAGAGCTTTGGTTAATATATCTACTAATTGATATTGGGTTGAAATGTTGACGAGCTTGAGCAGTCCTTGTTGAACCTTTTCTCGAATGAAGTGTAGATCAATTTCTATATGTTTCGTTCTCTCATGAAATGATGGATTTGAGGCAATGTGGATTGCTGATTGATTGTCGTAGAAAACCATGGAGTTACTTATATGGATGTTGAAGTCTTTTAGTAAGCTGGTTAGCCATGTAATCTCACTGGTTACATGCAAGAGACCTATATTATGCTTCTGCTAAGCTTCGAGCAACTGTAGGTTGTTTCTTTGACTTCCAATTGATTAAGGAATCACCAAGAAACACACATTGGCCAGTCACAGATTTTCTAGTGTCTGGACAAGTGCCCCAATCGGCATCTGCATACCCTTTGATGCTGATCTGAGATTTAGCTGAGAATAAAATACCTTTTGCTGGAAATGCTTTAAGGTATCGAAGTAAATGGTGGACAGCATGTAAATGAATGGAACTAGGCTTGGACATATATTGACTCAACTTGTTTACTGCAAAAGTAATATCAGGTCTGCTTATGGTTAAATATAGTAATCGGCCAATGATTCTTCTGTATTAAGAGTTGTCTGAGAGTGCTTCTCCTTCATCAGCACTTAATTTTAAGTTGGGATCCATTGGTAATGAAGTTGGCTTGGCACCCAAAAAACTAGTGTCTTCAAGGAGTGAAATAGTATATTTTCTTTGAGATAAAAAAATACCTTTGGATGATCTTGCTATTTCTAGACCCAAGAAATATTTCAAGTTGCCCAAGTCTTTAAGCTTGAATCCTTGTTGAAGCTGAATTTTGACTTGTTCCAGCTCTAAGAAGAAGCAGCAGAATTTCAAGACCACCACCTTATCTGGCATAATATAACTGTGGTTTTGCTGGAGAGCCTCTGTATCCAATCTCCAATTTTATCGGTTACAGCTCCATCACTCCATCTCATCATAACTTCATTTTTACAGGTGGATGCATCATTTGAACCACAATTCTATCATCAAGTTGTCCCTTATGCAGTTTGGAGACAAGCCATGAAAGAAGTTAGCTAAGGTTACAGTAACTACCTACTTGTTACAATGATTAACTTTGATTACACTAACTAAGGTTGTAACTTAACTTAATTAACTTTTAATAAAGTCTAATACCTTCTTGTTTTTGTCATTTTCCACATCAGTTGTCTCAAAAGCAATAAGATTGACTTTTAGCTCATCGTAAGTCAATGTACTGATGTCTTTCCCTTCTTGAATGATAGTGACGTTGGATAGCCATGAGGTGGCGAGAATTCTAAGAATCTCTCTCTTGTTCTTCATCCTCAAAGCACTTACCCATCATAACTAGAGTGTTGGTAATTATAGCAAAACATTCCAACATTACATCAATTTTTCTTCTTCCTTTATATTAAAGGTCATATTCTCCCATGAGCATATTTGTCTTAGTTTGTTTGATTTGCTTTGTGCCTTCATGAGTTACTTGGAGCTTGTCCCAAATTTTCTTTGCATTCTTGCGTCTTGAAGCCTTTCTACACTCTTCAAAGCTTATGGTGCAGTGCATGAGTTTAATGGCCTTTGCATTCATTATTCTCTGTGAGAGTCCATTCTTCATTGGTCTTATATATTAACAACTCTTTGTTCGTTTCTGCTTAGTAGTCATGGGAGTTTTGGGACCTTTGATGATGATTTTCCACAAATCGTAATATGTAGATTGGATGAAAATCCTCATCCTTTCTTTCCAGCAAGGATAATTAACTTCATTAATGAAGGGAGAATGTGTAGTGGAATGTCCTTCTATGAGCGTGTATGGTACCATATTTGTCATGCTTGGTCCTTGGATCTTTTCTCCTAATAGTTAAGTTTGACCCCTAGAAACTAGCCTCTGATACCAATTGATGGTACTAGAACACTTGAGAAAGGGGTTTGAAGTAAATGCCCTTAAAAATTTCTACACACTTAATAAACAATTAAAATGTTCTCGGAATGTATGCTGAACTTTTAGGAGATATTTAGATAAATGTCTCCTAAATTCTCAAGATAAAACAAAACGCAGGAAGTAACCAAAAATATTCTATTTTACTGGTATGTATTCAATAATATTAATTCATAGGATTTTAATTATAAATATAAGCTAAGATAATAGAGTTTAGAGAGAATACAAGAATTTTTATACTGTTTTGACCTCAATGTGAAGTCTACATCCAATCCCCATCAGTTGGTTAGAATTTTACTCACTCCAAAATGCAAATACAAGACAAAGCTCATAACTCAAGAGTAGGCTAAACCAAAGCTAAGAGACTCATAGTCTTACAGATTACAAAAACAAATAAAAGAAACAAAAGAAATCAAGTTCCTTGAAATAATACTTTCACTCAAAAGGCTTTCTCACAGTATGTATCACAAAAGAACAACTCAGCCTTTTTCAACCAATATACCTTAATAAACTCAACTCTTAGAACAAAATTACGATGATAGCACAAAAGTGCTTTACAGAGATTGTAGTAGACAAAGTATTAAGAGGTAAAGGTGTCAAAATGGGTTGGCTCGTCCTGTCTAGGTCTGTCCCACCAAAAGCCCACATAAAATGGGATGGGGCAGACCAACTCATCAAAATATAAAAAAATTCCAAAAAAAAATATTTTTTTATTTATGGATACCTAATTTTTCAAAGTCCATAACAACTATAAACCAACTTTGACTAAAAATTGTTATTGTTAATAGTGTTTTTGTGAGTTATGATACTATTTTATTTTCAAGTTTTAACTTTGAGTGAATAATTTCAATTGTATAGTGTTCTTGTGTTACTAAGTGTACACATTTCTTACTTTTTTCACTAATAAATTGTGAATTTTTTCCCAAAAAAAAAAGACTTGGCCTATAGGCCAAGCCCACCTCAACCCACATAAACCTGTAGGTTAAGTGAGGTGGGTTAGGTGGGCTGAGTTAGGTGGGTTGAAAACTTTAATCCAGTGTATTAAAAATGACGATTTTAACGGACTAACCTGCCGGGCTTATACGGTTTTGACATCTTTGTTTTGAGGAGAGAAAGAGGAATTGCCCAAGCATTGAATATTAATGGGATTCTTGAATATTAGCACTCTCTTTTTCTGATTTGTTTGCATCCCCAAATGTTTTCTTAAATGTGGATTTTTGTTGACCGTCGCAAGGGTACAATGACAGCTCCTACGGTGTCCTTTTCTTCCATTCCATGAGCCATCTATTTAAAAAAAAAAAAAGAAGGTCTTTTGAATTGATAATAATGTCTGATTTCACATAAAACAATTTAGAATGAATTATAACTTTCCTTTAGAAAAGAGAGTGTCAATATGCCATTCAAAAAAACGCTTATTAGGCCACTTCTTAAGTATGGAATGTTCAATTTTGGACCTTGAGGTATGTCAATATTACAACAAAATAAAAGACATCAAATTACCTTTTTACTCTCATCACATATCTACCCCGGTAAATATCTACCCTGTTAAATGAGTTATGTAGTTTTGATATTGAATAAGTTAAAGAGTCATGGAACAAAAAGAAAAGAGAATAAGTTAAAGATTCCTTTAACTTCTGGTTACAGTCAAAAGCTTGAAACTTTTTCTGCTGAGAGTTTAATTTCAATTTATTGCGAAGTTAGAGCGTGTTTGGTTGGTGATTTTTTGTTTCCATTTCCATAGAAAATGAAAAAAGAGAGACGAAAATATGTTTGGCTTGGTTTTGTTGAAAATATTTTGAGAAGATATTTCTTGATTTCCTTGAAAAATTGAAAACGTCAAATTTAGGTTTTCATTGTCTTCAACCACATCTCAGTACATTGAATGAAAATATTTTCTAGTGAAAAAGCAATGGCTATTTTGTAATTATTGTAAACTTTTAATAGAAGATAAAACACAAACTGCATCCCACTTCCAACAACCAACCATTATAGAGGACATACCAAAAGACGAGGAGGAAGAACCACAGCGAATAAGCTTCAAAGTAGCAGCCATGGTCATACCTGGTGTCAACACCACCGCCATCGTCAGCGACGGTCACATCTCAGTGCTCTGGTGTCAACGCTGCCGTCGATATCAGAGAAAAGGATAGCGTTGTGGAGGGAGATGATAGATGAAAGCTCTTCGCATCACCATTGCCGTTCGTGCCTCCGCCTTGTTAGGGCAGCAACTTGTCGTACATAGCAAGTAGCGACCCTCCGGCCATGGCCATTGTGGCCTCGTCGTGGCGAACTGGCGCATCATGGCCACAGCTCCGCAACCGCGGTCTCGGATTACCGTTCCCATTTTCTCTTGGTCGTCGATATCCCTCCATCTCCATGATCGCGCAATCATGGCCATTCCTTGGCCGATCTCGCTTCGCGCCGTGCAATGCTCCTCTCCCTTTCTCTCCATCCGGTCTCTCCTCCGCCCCCCTCCCCTCCCCTCCCCCCTCTTTCTTTCTCTGTATGCAATGTTACTTGAAGAACCCATACTCCAAATTGTTTTGTGTCCTTTCTAGACCTTTCCCTTTGTTTTCTTGTTAGTTTGTTTATTTATTATTTTTTTTAATTTTGAAATCGAACAAACCAAACATATTTTTATTATTTTTTCTTTTTGAAATAGGATCTTCTTTTATAAACCAAATGCATTTTTTTATTTTGAAAAATCTAAAAATGAAAATGCTTTTCAGAAAATGAAAATAGGAAATATTTTCACAAACCAAACACACTCTTACTCTCCCACTTGACTTGGAGGTCTCACCAATAAAGTTATTATTATTATTATTTGATATAGACCAATAAAGTTATTTGAATACCCATCTTATTATCATCTGGTGGTAGAATGGGGTAACTAGAAGTCATCGTCACATTCATGATAAAATGAGTTTCTAAACGCTCAAATAACATTGCTCACGGTATTACTATAATCTCCACTCGATCTTTGCCAGTTGTAAATAATGAGTTGCTTGCAGTAATGGATAAGGCACATGGCGGTGTCCAGCATTAAGACAAGAAGAGCTATATGTATTTGACCTACTCAGGTTTGAGTGGGAGATGCTTTCTAGCATTCTTTAATTACTCGTCTGAATGGAAAGTTTAATTGAATAAATCTGCAATTTTTCCAAGTATACTCAGAATCTCATAAGTCACAATAATAATATTGTGCAAAATACAAACTGCACACTTCCTATTTGCTTGTACCAAAGGTGGACACCTGAAATTGCTACTTAGAGGAATTGCATTTTATAATGTTGTCTGCAAGGTGCTGAACACAAAAGGCTTACCTTGTCAATTAGAATGAAACCAACTCTTGTTCATGTCCTCTCTTTTTGTTGGAGTTAAGGGTGGTTCTCAAGTAGGGGGAACTGGCATTTTTTCCCCCAAAACTTTTCACTTTATCAAGAATTCTTTTCTTGTACGTAGTTACTCTTGAAAGAAATTCAAGAGATTGCCACAGCTTCAAGACATTTTACAATATTTTCAAATCATAGTCCAATCTCCACTGATGAATGCAATCTAGATGAGAAAACAATGCCTAAAGCAGTGTCATATTAATATATGAAACAAAAGAAAAACGGAATTAGCTTGTCATTCGGATAAAGTTCTCCTTCATAGACATTCAAAATACTATAAACTTCTCACATGCCATGTGTCTGTGGCTAGAGTTTCAAGTCAGTGATCACAGCTGTTTTTTTATACCAAAACGAATAACAAAAGGCACAAGCAGCATTTACACATTATCAACACCAAGAGCCGTTTGGATTTGCCCTTTGGTATTTTCTTTTTATGTAGCCAGTCAAATGTTGAGCTTAGCTCAAAGCATCCATCCAGGAATAAATCCATTCACTTGTTGAGCTTGAGTTGTGGCCGTTAGCTGTTCTGAGGCCACAGAGTTGTACCTGTAATCAGGACTGAATCGAAGGGATAGGTGTCAACATATAAATTTCAAATCTCCTTCAGCAAAAAATAGACAAGATAGTTATTGTAGATTACCCTATCTGTAATGTGGGATTGCATTCAAGAGGCTGGAAGAAGCCTTGAGAGTGAGCATTTTCTGTACCATATTGCATACTTTGACCACCAGTTTCCCATGATTGCCGGTACTGGTTTCTTGAATTGATTTCTTCCAGCTGCCAACAAAGAGCAGTTGCATGAATCAAATCATCAGCAGAGGGCCTTAATATGGTAGGAAGAATTGCATGCTTAAGTTCTTCTTTATGTACTTATTTATTCACCAAAAAGAAAGTAATTTCTTAAGTAAAAATTGTTTTTTAAGAGAAGCTACTCATTCAGATACTACTTTATTTTTCGGTCAAAAAATAAAGCTGAAACAAACACACCTGAAAATTGAAGATACAGTGAAGGATGGTATCTCCATGAGGGCTTACATTAAGTGAAAAACTAGTGCACGATCATATTTTGGAACAGGACAATTAGTACAATCACACCAATGCATATATTGACAAGGTTTTTGTTTATTTTGTCACACCACATTCATTCATGCTCTTACTACTTAAGACAAATCTTAAGGACTAGTTGCAAGAAAATTTGAATGCAGCTATAAAGAAGCAAGACTAATACCAATCTTGCTTTTTTGAATCAATTCATGCATTATTGTATAATGTTACCTTCCCGGTCAATGCTCTGTTCGCTTCCACTAACAATTGCTCCTGTATACAAGCAACAGGTTGAAAGAATTAGGCACACATAAAGGTGCTTTATTCCATTAGTTTTGCTTATGCCGACACCATGTTAATTACCTTATTTTGAAGATCAGCTAACTGGTCCAGCATGAATTGGGTCTGCAAAAATGATGTTCCAGATAGTGCCAGATGACAGAAGTCATGATATGCTTTTCATAAGGGAACTTAAGATTTCATAAGGGAACTTAAGACTAGTTAAAAATTGTTAAGACTATAAGCACTATATCAGTATTTTCAGCCATATGTATGAATTTTTTTTTTTATAGCAATAAAAAGCATGTCACCTGTAATTTCTTAAAACTTGCAGCGATCATTTTCTTCATTTATAAAAATGTTCAATCTTTTATCAAGAGAAAATTTTCTGTTGGTGCCAATTTTCTAATTATTACTGTTTTCAACTAATTACTTTCATTTTAATTTAGGAGTTGATAATTGTGCTATTATGAAATCTTTTATTTACGCGATTCATTTTTACCTTTTTTTTTTTTTTGGGTAATAGCGATTCATTTTTACTGAGTGATCTATCATTCATTAAAACTAGTCCCAAGCTTAACATTGTATAGTAGTAATTGATGCATCAGAAATATTATTTGTAAAAGCAAATGTTGTAGAAAATATCATACAGAGGATGAGGAATCCAATGGAGAAAACTACATACACATGTGGTCGGGACCAATGCAATAACTATGAAAGAGCATTTTAGATATAATTTTCTAAAAATTAACATAAACACAAATATTTCATGACCTTTGTGGACCTAACTTGCTTGAGAGATGAATCCAGTTGCCGCTCAAGCTGCTCAAGGTCTTTGGTACTTAATGGGCCCAAGTCTTCACCTAGAAGGTTTCTGCAACAAGGAACAAATGCCAGGGTCTTAATGAAACTCTTCTGATGCAAATGGTAAACCATTTTTTATAAAAATAAAATGAAAATTCAATAGTGGTGACTAAATATTCTCACATCTTAACCAATAAAAAAAAATTAAGGGAAATTTTCATTGTAAGTAAGACATTCGGCTCATTATAGATACCCCAATATTTAGGTTTGAAATACATCGAAGTTTATGATACAAATAATATAACCCAAAAACGAAAAGAGAAAAAGTGAAAGACGGGTATAATTTAGTATTAATTTTATAAGGAGTTTGTTTTACTGTTATTTTATATACAATACTCTTGTATAAAGTTTACCTCTGAGTCCTTTGAAGGGATTCAAAACTTGCTTTCAGTTTCAAGTACTCACGGTAGCTGCTCTGCTATAAAAGAAGGAAAAAAAATCATATTGCAATATGTAATAAAAATATATATAATTTACATGGCAAAGATTTAATAAGTTAGCATAAACGTGCAAAGTTCTAGCATTTATGAAAACCTTTTTTTTTTTTTTCTCCTATGTGAACTTTCTAAGAGATGCTAAAATGTTTTTATCACAAGGCAGTGGCTACCTCAAGCTCTTTGGCAGGTTTGTTGACTTCCACTGCACCATAGCTGCACTTTTGGTACCTTTGAAGTGTTTTGAGCATGCTGATTGAAGGAACAGAAAGGAAGAGAAGAACTTACAAATAGTATACAGCGTATGATATATATGATAACCATGTATACCATCCTAGCTACTAAACCGTATATACGTTACATTAATAGTGCATATCAAAATTAAATTCAAATAGTTTTTTATATATCACCATGTATATGAATGGAATTGAATAATAATTCTATTTGTAACCATACCAAACAATTAAAAAGAAAATCGTTCAATAACCAATAAGTTGGTTTACAAAAGATGACTAATAAGTTGCTAGTATCAAAGCATTGAGTTCGCCTATATTGATTCACTTGAATTATGTTTGATTTTTCCTTCGGGAAGTTCCAACCTATGGTTTGGACAAAAACTACAAGAGTATCCAGCTTTTGGTCTAAACCATGATTTTTAGAATTTCAAACGAAAATATAACACATGCTATTGGTTTTTTTTAAGCATACAATGGAGAGCTAGAACATCAAACTACATGAAGAAAAGGACAAAGAGATCCTCCCATGACGTCAGTATGGTGATTAATTGATCATGGTTTGCATATGTTCCTTAAGCAAACTATATATGCTGACAAAATATTTTCATGAAATTTTGCTATTGTATAATTTCCGTCAAGGGATGTCCTTGATTATAAATGATCTAATATTTATGCTAAACACGTTTTGTTGTGAGTATCTATTCTAACATCTTGCTTTACATTAAAAAATAGGATGAAATAAAACTAGAGGGCAACAAAAAAGACTCTTAAATTTTTTTTAATAAAAAAACGAAAACAGAAGATAAAAATAAATCGTATCTATTGAACCAAGCTACTTTCCCCCTGCATTATTGAACTTCTCTGAGTATATAGGCTAGCTCTTAATTAAAGGGAATCGTATCATACTTGATACTTGTCATTTCAGTTTGAAGTACTCGTAATAAATTCATCACCTAAGCACTTGGCTCCAACAATAACGGATAATAAAAGTTTGTAGAACTCATCATAAAAATTGACCATAAAGAATAAGAAGAGGAAAAGGGTGAAAAAATAATCACTTGATTACATGAACAAAAATTAAAATGGAAGTGCCAAAATGATATTACTATTATATGTAAATAACAATCCTCCTCCCTTTACAAAGAAGAAGAAATTGTTAGATGCAGCAATTTCAGACAAGACGTTCCGCACACTCATACACACAGTAGCAAGCTCAAGTTAGCCACACTTTATATTGCCTTCCAAACAGAAAGCTATTTGTTTTTAAATCGAAAATCTGTTTATTTGTTTTAGTACATCCTGTGTCCTTTGTTCATTGGAAGACGTGTTCAAAGGAATCGATGTAGTCATACGAATTTCATTTCAATATAATCTAGTACTGCTGTTAACATCTGGAAGTTGTCATCGGCAACTCACACAGCAAGATAATTTCCAACAAAAATTCAAGAAATCAAAATGCTTAATTTGTTCTTTTTTTTTTAAAAAAAAACAAAAAGCATGCCAACAGAAACAATGATATTGGCCTCATTACTCATTAGTTATTAAATAAATCAAGGGAACAAAAAGGCACCCCAAAAAAAAAATCCAAATTAAGCAAAATCTCCCAAAACAAAACTTGCCGTACAAATAAACAAAGGATCATCGGATATTCAGCAGATCATGTACTATAATCTCCAGATCTAATGCATCCATGTCAGTAAACCGTGTATACGAAGAATCAAATCAAAATTGAAGCTTGATGACTCTCCAATTGCAGCTCACAGAAAAGAGACGTGTAATATTTCTCAAGCCATCATCAATCACAGAACACAAGTCACAATTAAATACACATAGCAAGGAGGAAAAGAAAAGGGAATTAAAAAAAAATGAGAGCAAAGCCTTCTATGTTAGAATTAGAGCAAACTAATCCAAGGGCACCTTACACAAGGAAAAAAGAAATATAAAAGAAGAAGAAGGTAGATTTCATATATGTACACATATACGTACATAATCAACAAAGAGAAATTAAATTAGTAGCTAGCTGAACAACAAGAGAGAGGGAGAGAGAGAGAGAGATATTAAAGAAAATCATCCAAATTATCTTTATGAGCTTATGCATGCTATAATTGTATATCAGTGAATGGAAGTGCACACACAGGACACTACATGTAAATACACATACCTATTGCTGCTACAAAACTCATAAAGCTTGCCACGGTTGGAGAAGATGATAAGGGCAACCTCAGCATCACAAAGAACAGATAGCTCATAGGCTTTCTTGAGAAGCCCATTTCTCCTCTTTGCAAATGTGACCTGCCTGTTTATCTTGTTCTCTATCCTTTTCAGCTCCACCCTTCCCCTCCCCATATCTTTCTCCTACTACTAAATAAATACTACTACTTATTAATATTCCCCACAACCTCCTCTTTCTTCTTACTTCCTGTTGATCTTTTCTTCTTTTCTTGTCTCTATATATATCTGCTCCTCCTCTTCTTGGTACTTGTTGATCCTGCTTTTCTGGGTCAGTACTCAGTACACAAGTGCAACCCAAATTTGTGAAAAACACAGAGAGAAAGATCTAGTTTTGGATACTTGAATTAAGTTTAAAAAAAAAAAAATTTTTTTTTTGAAGCCCTAGAGAAAGAGGAAACCAAAAAGGAAAGAAAAAAAAAAAAGGAAAAGAGACGGAAAGAGAAAACGAACAAGCACAGTGCACCCTTGTTGTGTTAGAAATCATCTCTAACTTTGCTTTTTTATCCTCTCATTTTTATTTTTTTTTTACATTTTCTTCTTTTCTTTTCCAATCCCCACCAGAAAATGGAGTGCAGCTTAGGGTTGGTGCTGGTTTCCTGTTTCATAGAACCCCCCTTTTCCCATGCTTTACTTGGTTATGGTATTTTTAGAAATATTTGCTGCTCACTCGCACACATGTCGCGTGTATACTACGTTCCAACATCCCTAGCGGTTCAAGGGGCGCGCGTGTTTTACAGCGGCGCGTGGTGACGTTGTCTTATATGCGTTAATGTTATTGACAAAAATCTATGCCTTTTTTCGTTGTTTTTCACATATAAGAGGACAACGTCGTCAAATACCTGAAATTGGACCCCACACGTGTCGCTCTATCATTGAGTTTTTACCATGCATAGATAATATGAAGGACAAAATTTGCATAAGTTTCTTATTATGTGCTTTATAACCAATTCTTAAATCAAATAACAATATGTAGATATTTTTCTAAAAATAAATAAATTACAGATTGAAAATACTTATTATTTTTTAAAACTATTCATTGGTTATTTTTTATCAAATAATTAAATATAATGAATATAAGAAATTTGATCTTAATATTGACTCCTTCACAAATAAGTGAGTGTTAATAATGACATATATAATATGGTACGTACTAATGCGTTGCCGAACAAAAAAGGTATGGCACTGATGCAAGTGATAAATTATGTGATGATAAAAAATTTGAGAGACTTATTATGGTTTTATTTTAAATAGTTCGGTACTTATTTTTTGAGTAAAGTTACAAATTTGAGTCTATTGAATAAAAGAAATTAACATTGAAAAGTTTTTTTTTTATCTATAATACATGACTTATTTATCTTATTTTAGTATATGCCAACTCAATCAATTCGAGTTCATACAACGAGTTTGAAAATTTTGAACTGTATATCTGTTGCCCGAAAATGTTAAGTCATAAGTGAACGAAGATGAAAATAGAATTACCACAAAAAAAAAACATGGTAAATTGTAGTAAAAGGTTAGAATCTTATATGGGAAAATATATCTTTAGAATGTCAGAACTACATGTGAAAGCAAGATTGTCGTCTGGATAGTTAGATAGAGAATCCCAATTTTTCGCCGGTTTGAGAGAACAGTGGCCAGCTCCTCCCCCCCAACCCCTTTGGCCTTCGCTATAGGGCTAGGACGGGATACTATGGTTACATATTACAGATTATTTAGGAAAGGAAAAAGATATATAGCTTGAAGAGCTAGAGTATAAATTGGTGTGCGAAATATCTCCATCATTAATATATTTTTATTCCACATATTTTGTTTTTAAATTTTTTTGGCTAAAATAATAACTGTTGCTGGATTACTTTTCGTATCCTTTTGACGAAAGTTTTTCATTCCATGAAGCATCTCTCTTTAGGAAATATATATCTTGTACTTGTTGGGGAAAAGTTCTAGTGATGATTTGCTCCATGATTTTATTGAAGTAAATCTTTTGGTTAACTTATTAGTGTTGCTTATGCTTTGATCTTTCTTTTTCTGTTTCTTTTTTTGATTAAATTGTGTACTACATATATTAAACGTTTCTATATAACTCTTTTTTTTTTTTGGTGAACTATTTAACTGTACTTTTTTTTAAGAAAACTACGGGCATTATTTTCTTTAATTAAAATAACATAAAAGTTATGTGTTTTATGGGATTTTTCAAATATCACTACTAGAAACTCGAAGAACACAAAAGGATTTTTTCCATCTCAAATACAGACGGATTTGCAAATGAGAAAATGAAATTGTGAATTTTTTTTTTTTATCAAAGTCTAGAATTTGTATTCAATTGTTAGCGCAAACTCATGCCAAATGATGTGTAACCGTTACAGAAAACAAAAGAAATTTTTTTTAGAAAAAATACAGATGGATTTAAAGACCATTTTTTTATTTAAAAGAAATTCAAGTCATAACAGATGGTAAAATCTATCTGCAGTTTGAATTTTGAAGCATGTATATTACACACTTTACAAATGAAAAAATTTGTTTGTAATAGGAGAAATAAAACGCTTCATTTCACTTACAACATTACAAATAGATGTTTTTGCCTGCAGTAATATCTTAAATGAAACATATCATTTGAGTTATGACTAATACAGACAGATTTTATTGCCTATAAAGCATGAAATGAAACGAAGAGCATTTAATGAAACGCATTACAGCGTTTCATTTCAAGGGATTATAGATGGATTTTTTTTTTTTGTCTGCAAAGCATTTAATGAAACACTGTAATGCGCACGATAAGGTTTTAACTGTGGTGTCCCTCCTTTTTCTTCTCTATTTTTCATCCTCGTTTCTCTCTTGTCTCCCTTTCTCTCTTTAGCGTTGCCTCTACCATTATCTTAATCATCCTTGGTGATAGAAGCATCCATTTTGCAAATTATTTGCACCATTGTATTCGTGATAATGTTCTCTACCTTTTAATTAATTTTATTTTTATTTTTTGCCTTTTTTGTGCTTTCCATTGCTCAATGTTATTAGCTTTTAATGCTACTAATTGAAAGAAATTACAATTGTTAATTAGGATTTTTTAGCACATTTGGAGCATTGGATATTGGAGTAATTTGGTGCACATTTTGCTTGCATGTTTGCGGAGCATTGGTAAATTATGTATGATAATGTTTTTATTTTTTGTATTTAGGAATTGAAAAGTGTTAGTGAATTTATATGTGTCTCAATTGTCAAATTGGGTTGTAGCTCTAGTCAATTTATTTGTGCCTCAATTGTCACATTAGGATTTTAAAAGTGTTGGTGATTTTTCTAATTTTAGTGTGAATTAAAAATTTTGTATTTCTAATATATGTGTTTGTTAATTTTGGATTTTTGCTATTTGATTGTGCACATCTTGTGAGCCATTGATTGCTTATCATGCACTGCTATATAGATTAATAATGAAATCTTTATTGTTTATATGCTTTAATACATGTAGGATAAAGAATTATGATTTCTAGAATAAAATTATAGGACTTGAGATTGCATGAGTGAGGGGAAGGCGGTAGAGGTCATTCCTTGACTTGTTTGCATTGTTTACTGTGGAAATTGATTGTGTATAAGGAGATTGTAGGATATGCATCATGTTGTGAAGAAATAAAGGGGAGTGCACTAGAACGATTTTAGTATTGTGATGTGTTGATTAATTATTTTGTCGTGTAATTAATCATTTGCATATAATTGTTTTGTCGTGTAATTAATTATTTGTGTAATTGAAATGAAATTGTGGCTTGTTAATTGATTGTTAAAAACATATTTAACTGGATAGTCTTCAATTAGGGGAACTCTATCGAAGTTTTTCAAAATATAATTTTTTGGTTTAAACATAACCGTGATAGACATAAGGGGACGATGCTCATACATTAGTAGAGACTATGATGAAATTTACAATAGAAATTCATGTAATTTAAAATAAAAAGGTTCATAAAGTGTTGTGGTCAACTTTTAGCTTGACATAGTTCTTGATCGAGATGTTCAATTCCTTGAAAATTGTTCATAGATGTATGATAGGTTGCATCCAAGTTAGGGGGAATAAAACCAAAATTCCATGAGAGTATTAAGGAATTCATACGTGTTGCTTGCAATTCACAGCAATTCATTAATGACCAAAAAAGTTAAGTATCCATGTTCTAAGTACAAGTGTAGGAAGTTCTTAGATATTGATTCAATTAGGTATGATTTATACAAATTTGGATTTAATCCTGATTATTTAATCTGGACTGGACGGAAGTAGTTGATGTCGATAGTTTACAATGGGTTATGGTGGAGGTAGTTCAAGTGCGGTACAACTAGGAGGTCAGGATGTCTGTACTGTGACTTAGGAAGAAAACAATAGTCATTATCAAGAAATGGTTTATCATTTTGTTGGCCCCAAATTTAAAGCTTTTCTTGTCTGAAGCTGAGTAAGAAACACAGAGACTATAAGGTTTTATAGTCTGTCAAAGGCAGCAAATGACGCTATATGGGACGAGTGTGTGCACTCAGAGTTATATATCCTTAGCAGCAAAAATATTGATGAGCATTAAGTCAAAAGACAATCAAAATCAAATTTCATTTGATCACTAGTGGCCTACATGTGAACGTGTAAAGCCACTGCCACCAACCAAAAGAAATTTTCAAAGTGCACAGTAGAATTTCTACTGTGCATGCATGTTATTGACGAAAATTTCAAACATACACAGTAACTAAGTTACTGTGCACATGTGAGAGGGTTCGGTGCACCTACCGAAATGCATGTGAAGTTACTGTGCATTGATTGCACAGTAACTTCCCGAGCATCTATAAATAGAGAGCTGCTGAAGGCTCTCAAATGCAATCAGTAGAAACGAAGAGAGCATAATAGAGAGAAAAAAAATATATAGTGTCTTCTGAGAGTTTCTCCTATTTTTATAGAGAAAGGTGTATTCTCCTAGTATAAGAGAGAGTGTTATTGTTCTCTCCTTATATTTAGAGAGTGGAATAATTTTATCTTCCACATAGTGAAAATCTTTCTCATTCTTGCCTGTGGTTTTTCCCTCATCATTAGGGGGTTTTCCACGTAAATATTGTGTATCAGTTCCATTACTCTCAGCTCTATTTTAGTTGCGTTGATCTGTTTCTATTACTCTGGTACCCAACAGTGGTATCAGAGCTTTGGTTTTGTGGTATTTATTCTTAGTATGCTCTGTGGTTGCAGCTTAGGCTGATCTTCCACATCAGAAAAGAATTTTTACCTGGTACTTATCAAAGCCATTGGTTATAGTTCACGCTGCGGGTTACTACTCTTGGTCACTGTTTATACGTGTAGTTGTATACTTTTATAGTATTGTTAACGTATACTAGATTTGTTCCATATACGGTATAAATATACGGTATATAACGGAGAATGAACGTGCGGAACTTCTACTTCAAAGTCTACCTGACTCATATGATCAACTCATTATCAACATCACAAATAATAATATTGCCAACTATCTATCCTTTGATGATGTCGCCGGTGCTATTCTTGAAGAAGAGTCCAGGCGCAGGAATAAGGAAGATAGATTGGAGAACTCAAAGCATGGAGAGGCATTGTTGGTGATGAGAGGGAGATCAATGGAGCGTGATTCCAGTGGGAGTCATGGTCGGAGTAGATCAAAGTCAAGAAGAAGGAAGAACTTCAAATGCTACCGTTGTGGCATGAGAGGGCACTTGAAGAAAGATTGTCGAAATAACAAGAAGAATGCAGATAAAGCCCCAGAAGCATCAACCTCTCAAGGATGTGTTGCAAGTACCTCTGAGGATGGAGAAATCCTATGTAGCGAGGCAGCAATTGGTTCTAGAAGTAATAAAAAGCTCATTGATATTTGGATAATGGAAACAGGAGCATCATGGCACATGACTCCACACCGTGACTGGTTTTACAGTTATGAACCTGTCTCGGAAGGATCTGTATTCATGGGAGATGACCATGCCTTAGAAATTACTGGTGTTGGTACTGTCAAAATAAAATTGTTTGATGGTTCCATTCGAACAATTCAAGGAGTGCGACACGTGAAGGGATTGAGGAAGAATATATTGTCTATTGGGCAACTGGATGATCTCGGGTGCAAGACCTGTACTGAAGGGGGAATCTTGAAAGTTGTTAAAGGTGTTCTTATGTTGATGAAAGCAGAAAAGACCACAACAAATCTATACAAACTTCAAGGAGATACGTTGCAGGAGGCAGATGCATCAGTTGCATCAGCAAGTGAAGAAGAAACGACGATGATGTGGCATCGCAAACTAGGCCATATGTCGGAACATGGTTTGAAGGTTCTTGCAGAACGTAATCTCATTCCTGGGCTCAAATCGGTGAATTTACCATTTTGTGAGCATTGTGTTACAAGCAAGCAGCATAGATTGAAGTTTGATAGATCAACTGCCCGGAGTAAGCACATTCTAGACTTGATTCATTCTGATGTGTGGGAGTCACCAGAAATGTCCTTGGGAGGTGCAAAATATTTTGTATCATTCATTGATGATTACTCCAGGAGACTATGGGTGTATCCAATAAAGAAAAAGTCAGATGTGTTTCAAATATTCAAAGACTTCAAAGCAAGAGTAGAACTGGAATTTGGAAAGAAGATCAAATGTTTGAGGACAGACAATGGAGGAGAATACACAGATGGAGATTTTCTAGCATTTTGCAAGCATGAGGGTATTCAAAGGCAATTTACAGTTGCACATACACCTCAGCAAAATGGTGTAGCAGTGCGGATGAACATGACTCTTCTAGAAAGAACAAGAGCAATGCTGAGAACAGCAGGTTTAGCCAAGTCTTTACGGGGCGTAGCCAAAGCGTCTGTTATGTGATCAATCGGTCGCCATCAACTGCAATTGGTTTAAAGACACCAATGGAGATGTGGAATGGCAAGCTGGCAGATTATTCTTCTCTAAAAGTGTTTGGATGTCCGGCATATGTGATGTACAACTCCTAAGAAAAAACAAAGTTGGACCCGAAGTCCAGGAAATGTATATTCTTGGGCTATGCTGACGGTGTAAAGGGGTATCGCTTGTGGGATCCCACTGCCCGCAAGGTTATTGTCAGCAGGGATGTTATATTTGCAGAAAATGAACTGCAAAGTGAAGAAAGAAATGACAACACTGTTAAGGAGACCACTACTATTCAGATAGATGAGAAAACTGAAGAAAGAGATTCTCAAGCGTAACTGAGCATGATGGACAAGTACCAGTAGAGGCCAATGATACAGAAGTTAGGCAATCATCACGCCAGACAAAGCCACCTTCATGGCATTCAGACTATGTTATGGCAAGCCACGATGCATTTTGTCTTCTAACAGAAGAAGGAGAGTCATCAAACTTTCAAGAGGCTTTGAATAGTCCAGATGCTTCTCTGTGGATGGCAGCAATGCAGGAAGAAATGGAGGCCTTGCATAGGAATAAAACATGGGAACTTGTTGCACTTCCAAAAGGTCGAAAAGCCATCGGCAACAAATGGGTCTATAAGATCAAACGAGATGGCAATGATCGAGTGGAACGATATCGTGCAAGACTGGTGGTAAAAGGATTTGCTCAGAAGGAAGGTATTGATTTCAATGAGATATTTTCTTCAGTTGTCAGACTTACCACTATCAGAGTAGTATTGGCTATGTGTGCTGCATTTGATTTACATCTTGAGCAATTAGATGTGAAAACTGCTTTTCTTCACGGAGAACTTGAAGAGGAGATATATATGCTCCACCCAGAAGGCTTTGAGGAAAAAGGAAAAGAAAACTTGGTTTGTAGGTTGGCCAAATCTCTGTACGGTCTAAAGCAGGCGCCAAGGTGTTGGTACAGGAGATTTGATTCCTTCATAATTGGCCTCGGATACAACAGATCGAGTTGCACCATTGTACATACTACAAGAGGTTTGATAACAATGTTTTCATCATTCTGTTGTTGTATGTGGATGACATGTTGGTAGTAGGCCCCAACAAAGATCGAATCCAAGAATTGAAGGCACAACTGGCTAGGGAGTTTGATATGAAGGACTTGGGACCCGCAAACAAGATTTTAAGGATGCAACTTCACCGAGATAGAAAGGATAGGAAGATCTGGCTTTCACAGAAGAATTACTTGATGAAAATCTTGCGACGCTTCAACATGCAAGATTGTAAGCCAGTCTCAACCCCACTTCCTGTGAATTACAAATTATCCTCAGGTATGTGTCCTAGCAATGAAGCGGAGAGGATGGAAATGTCTCGAGTACCATATGCATCAGCGGTGGGAAGCCTTATGTACGCCATGATTTGTACCAGGCCAGATATTGCTCAAGCAGTTGGATTGGTCAGTCGGTTTATGGCAGATCCAGGTACTGAGCATTGGAATGCTGTGAAGAGGATCCTGAGATATATTAGAGGAACCTCAGGTGTTGCACTATGTTTTGGAGGATCAGAGTTCGTTGTCAGAGGATATGTTGATTCAGATTTTGCAGGTGATCTTGATAAAAGAAAATCTACTACAGGCTATGTGTTTACACTTGCAAAGTGAGCTGTGAGTCAAGTTATCCAAGTTCTGCATTGTTGTAGCTCTATCTACTACAGAAGCTGAATATATGGCAGCTACACAAGCTTGCAAGGAAGCTATTTGGATTCAAAGGTTAATGGAGGAACTTGGGCACAAGCAGTCAAAGATTACTGTGTATTGTGACAGTCAGAGTGCCTTGCATATTGCAAGAAATCCAGCTTTTCATTCCAGGACAAAGCACATAGGAGTTCAATATCACTTTGTTCGAGAAGTAGTGGAAGAAGGAAATGTGGACATGCAGAAGATTCATACAAAAGATAATCTAGCAGATGTCATGACAAAGCCGATCAACACTAACAAGTTTAAATGGTGTAGATCTTCCTATGGTCTATCAGAAACGTAGGCAGTATGGAACTGGCAAGATGAGAAAAGATTTTGAAAGCTTACCAAAAGTGGCTTTAAGTGGGAGATTGTGAACTTGTAAAGCCACTGCCACCAACCAAAAGAAATTTTCAAAGTGCACAGTAGAATTTCTACTGTGCATGCATGTTATTGACAAAAATTTCAAACATGCACAGTAACTAAGTTACTGTGCACATGTGAGAGGGTTCGGTGCACCTACCGAAATGCATGTGAAGTTACTGTGCATTGATTGCACAGTAACTTCCCGAGCATCTATAAATAGAGAGCTGCTGAAGGCTCTCAAATGCAATCAGTAGAAACGAAGAGAGCATAATAGAGAGAAAGAAAATATATAGTGTCTTCTGAGAGTTTCTCCTATTTTTATAGAGAGAGGTGTATTCTCCTAGTATAAGAGAGAGTGTTATTGTTCTCTCCTTATATTTAGAGAGTGGAATAATTTTATCTTCCACATAGTGAAAATCTTTCTCATTCTTGCCCGTGGTTTTTCCCTCATCATTAGGGGGTTTTCCACGTAAATATTGTGTATCAGTTCCATTACTCTCTCAGCTCTATTTTAGTTGCGTTGATCTGTTTCCATTACTCTGGTACCCAACACTACATTGATCAATAAGCTTATTCTCCAACCAAAGGCCATCCTAAAAGACTTTTGCCAAGCAAAAAGATTAGTTTCCAAACTTAGTTTAAAAGAAGTAAAAATTAATTGTCGTTTGAAAGGATGCGTGCTCTATTACAAATACAATGCTATATTGCAACAATGTAAATTCTTTACAGAGCCCAAATTTAAGCCAAAGAGAGTTGGCAAAAGTGATAAGTATAAAAGATGTGCCACAAAAGCGTATTAAAAAAAATTAATTTATACCAATTAGAATGATAAATATTAAAAAAATAAATAAATAAAAACATGCCTATTGGCCAATCCGTCAATGCCCCCTTGGCGTCACGTGACACGAAAGCATATACCAATGGGTTTTTGACAAGCTTGGACCATGCAATCAAGTCAATATACCCCTTGGAATTGGTGCACACCATATGGTGCATGATGGATCAAACACTACTGACAGGTATATCGACATGTTGTTGTCTATTTTTTTAAAACAAATCACATGTAAAAAAAAAAGAACACATCATTTCGTTAGTATTTCTAATAGGTCCGTACCCGTCGATAATCTCCATCGGTATACTGCGAATTTCTAGTAGTGATAGCAATTACTTCCCACTAACTCTACCTCAATTGAGTGGGGAGGATTGCTCAAGGGAACTGGAAAATAAGTATTTGGAGGTATACAACTCTCGAAGGGTGGTACAGAAAAATGCAGAGAGGTCTCAGAATGGGCTTTTCGCATCTACATCCCGAAAGCCTTTATCTGTCAATGTATAAATATGAGAAAATTTTTAGTGTTGATGACCAGCACTAACACGCAATGATAAAATTCTCAACCACCCACCAAAAGCTCTAAAGAGCTATCAGATAATGCTAATGCTCAACACTAAAAGGCAAGAATTGATCAAACCACATCGAAGCATCCTAAACAAAACTTAAACAAATAATAATCTAATACTCCCTCTATCCCAAATAGACATAGCCTGATATATTGACTTTTTAATATACATCAATTTATTCAAATGGATAGTTAATGAGTTAATGCTCATTTTAATTCCTAATTTTATACTTATGAGTCATTTTAGTTCATAACTATTAAAATAGATCAAATTAATCGCTGATATTGTAAAACGTGAGTGAAATTAGTTCCTCATCCCATTTTTATTTAATATTTTATTAATTAAACGATGTCACTTTCGTAGTTTAGGGGTTGCAATCCTAGTTAGATGTCACTTTCGTGTTGCTGTGGGACCACACTATACCAAGACCACACCGTAGAAAGTAATGTCGAGGATCTGGGTTTGAGCAGAACCCATAGATGATAAGTTACGTAGGTGAACAAGTTGCAAAAATAACCATCTGATCAAGTAAGGAAAAGAAAAATTCATAGCAGATTATAATGCTAGCTACGGGTGATTTCATCAACTCGTGTATTATGCCAAAGGAAGCAACCTGTGTAGGGTCCAGTATCCCCAAAAAGGAAAAGAAAGCTGGATTTTCTTTTCTTTTTATCACATTAAAATCCACCACTTCAACTACACTTTACTAGATGTGCTGCATTTTTTGTGGCCTACGAAAGAGCCCCAATTCTGCTTCTCTCTTGTTTTATTTATTATGATTTTGAAAAGGGACGACACCTTTCTTAACAAGTGCCTCCTCCTCTTTTCATGGTAAAAAACACGTGCATCAAATTTAAATGCATACAAGAATTAAACAAAAATAATGGAAAAAAGAAATCTCAGTGTTAACAAACTTTGCGTGCATTTTATAAAACCTCAATTTCTCCTTCTACTACTCTCTATTAAAATTTTAGTTCTTTATAATCTCAAGATCATCCATATTAAACCATTAAGAAAATTGGAAGATTAGAAACATTCATACGAATTGAAGAGTGCTTAGACATATAGTTCTTGATCTTTCAGGTTCGATAATTTAGAAATGACTGCTTTCTCTTTTTTAATAATGAGATGTCAGAAAAAGAGGTACATGTATAATTTGAGATCATAACCTTTCATCATTGTACTAACTCTATTTACTAATTCTACTCATCATAAAATTAGTAATTAGGTCACATGATATCTATACATAATAAATACATACTTATTAATCAGATTATTTAGGTTGAATCAACTTGTTCTTATTATATAACTTCAATTTACGAACACTTAATAATAGCATATATATATATATATTCTCCTTCTGAGCTTTTCTCTTTTACTACTCTCTCATTTATCTCATAAGGGTAAAAAAATAAAAACGATGTTAGAGTATACTTATGCCACAAAATGTTACATATCACTTCACTAAACGATTAAATAGAATTTACTTCACACGTATTATGGAATTATGCATATAATATTTAATTAAATGAATATTGGGGATAACGCCAACGAACATATATATTACATTTATTGAAAGAAAAATATTATATCATATAGTATATTATATATTTATATATATTATATTGTTTGGGTTACTTTTTGGCTGATTGAGTGTAAGCGTCCTAGATTTTGTACCAGTTAGCCTTAATACAAAGTCTGGTATCAATTGTAAATTTCAAAGATCAAACGATTAGTACTGTTTTGTTTATTTATTTATTTATTTTGTTGTAAGGATTCTCATAGTAGCATTATGTATATAATAGATGTTGTTCATAATGATACCCACTCGATGTTATCAAATGGGTATCTGCAGAATTCAACGGCCAAAAGCAATTTCTTTCTCATTTTCATTGTTGATTTCAATTCTGTCAATTTTTTTTTCACTCTTTTTATGTTTTATAATATTTCATATCCATTTGTCAAACACTTAGGGTGTGTTTGGTTGGGATAAAAATGGGAAGAAAATTTTTATAAATAAATACTTCATATGTAATTTTATATAGAGTTTATACTTAAAATTTTTGTTCCCATTTTTATTCTACAACTATATACCCTTAATATTAATAAACAATCAGTCCGTAGAAAGAAATGACCATTCGAAAGACTGTTGCATAGCTTTATGTATAAAATAAATTTAACAACTGACCTTTTAACGAAAAAGGAAATAGCCACTATAACACCCGACTAACTTCATATTAAAATAAGATGGTACTTGTATTATTAATGGCTAAAAGTGATTAAACGATTGCAAGCCATGGTTTAATAGCACCAAGAGAGATTAGACGATAATCAAATGGTGGTTGAACAATAGTGAAGATTGTTTGGACAAATTAAAGAGATGCCACTCACAGCAATTGGAATCACAGCAAAAGAAGATAGAGAGATGGTTGTTAAAGCTACAAATGTTCAATAAATCCAAACAGGAGCATGATTAATGGAAGATTCTTTCAACAAAGGAACATAAAAATAAAACCTTGAAACAGGTAAACAACCGTGAAATAGGAGGAGGGATGAGGGACTAACGGCGTCATTGTTTTTTTTTTTTTTTATAATAAACTAACTATGTTATGTTCTTCAGACGGGGTGGAGAGGTGATTTTGTGTGAGAATGGGGTGGAGTGTCAATCTTGTAAACCTTTAAGTGTGGTATTTGTTTATTTCCCTTAAGACTACAACAATGATATTTGCACACCATTTGGGTGGCCACCTGCATTTCATTGCAGAAAGAAGTAAGGAAAATGACAAAATAGAAGTATGACTCATATAAATCACAGTTTTGAGAACCGGATTGGTGACCGACTCGATTATAGCACTGAGTCATAGGTTTAATTGGTGGATCAGCAGTTGAATTGGAAAAAGTCCAAATATTTTTTGACTAGCCATGGGATGCATTAATTGCATATCATCAATCGTGAAGCCCCTGCTACATGTGCATGGCCTGTGAGTTGAGAGTGACAAGCTTGGAGCATTAAATGCACTACGTGCGCTACATGTGCATTAAAGAACAGAGCATTAAATGCACTTTAGATTCTTGGAAACCTTAGCATGAGAAGCTCTATAAATAAGAGCTTCATTGCATTAAATGCACTTTAGATTGATGGAAATC
Source organism: Dalbergia cultrata (assembly GCA_031216105.1). Classification (NCBI taxonomy): domain Eukaryota; kingdom Viridiplantae; phylum Streptophyta; class Magnoliopsida; order Fabales; family Fabaceae; genus Dalbergia; species Dalbergia cultrata. Next base: position 51,917,898 of record CM062344.1, read on the forward strand.
TTAGCATGAGAAGCTCTATAAATAAGAGCTTCATTTGCAAACACTCAAGGCATCAGAACATCAACGAAGAATTAAAAACAATCCATCATCTCCTCACTTTAGTATAATAGAGTCAAACTATTTGTTCCTTATGAGTTCTTCTCTTTTGTGAGTTGAGAGTATACACCAGTAAGAAAAATACTGTGAGTATTCTGGGTGTATTTGGGATTTGAGTTGAGTGGAGTGTGTCAACCTTTTGTATCTCTATTATATATCTATAGTGAAATATTTGTTTGTCGCATTTGTCTGTGGACGTAGGCTTTTAAGCTGAACCACATAAATTTCTAGGGTTATTTATTTTATACTTTCACATATTTATTTTGCGCCACTCTATTTCTGCCTTTTGAACCCACCATTTCACTACAATATATATATATATATATATATATATATATATATATATATATATATATATATATATATATATATATATATATAATGAGATATAATTAACCACCTGAGTAATTGGCCTTGTGATAGCCTTGCTCGTTCAACTGTGGCCTACCCAGTGTGCCCCAGATTTGACCACAGTTGACCAGTTCATATGTGCATCTGGTCCATTCAACAAACCGGATAGGATTAGTGATCAGTTCACTAGTTTTTGGTCCGAACTGGCAGATCCCATCTATTTCAATTTTTAAAACTATTGTATAAATGCTATGGTGGTAAATTGAAATTTTGTTAAATTTTAGAAACACTTGAATAAAGAAAACAAAGGAGAACAGACCAAAGCTTTCCTCTCATCTCACAACCACCATCACCCTCAACCCTATGCTTCAGTACAGACTATGGCATTGTTAAGCACTTTTAATTAACTGTGAAATGTGTTGTTTCAAAGTAGCTAAGGAAAGTTTGGTTAGAGACCTAATCTTTGGTCATATAGCCATGTGAGAAGTCTGGTACTCTATTAAGAAAGAAAAAAATTTCGGTCGACCTACCCAGGGCTCAAGGGTGAGCTTTATTTAAGAGAGAATGTCTTTCTAATCAAGGAGCACAAATTGTGTGTGTGTGATCCTCAATGCACCTTGAAGGTTGAAAATGCATTCACGCACATGAATCATCCCTTTGTTTCTCTCCTTACTAATCTCAATGCTACCTTGACTTTTGTTGGTGGTTGTAAAAAGCAAAGGAGAAGGCTTTAACATGTTCTCTTTTGGTAGGGGGAGGCATGGTTTGTTTTATTTGCTTACGAATTTTGTTAGTTTGGTTTTGCATTGTGCCTTTTACATTCTGAAATGATAATGGCACCAAATTCCCTATCATCTCATCTCTATCATTGAACTCATGTTTTATTCACTAACTTACAACTTGTGAGCAACAATTTAGAGCTTTTCTCAGCATGTGATTACAAGTTTTTTTTTAATTGACTTTTAAGTTTTCATAGTTGAGTTTACAAGTTTCTTACACTTGATTTATAAGTTTTCAACATTGAGTTTACAAGTCTTTTGCAATTGGTTTATAAGTTTTTAGTACGAATTTATAAGTTTTTTTTTTCATTTAATTTACAAGTTTTATATACTTGGTTTATTAGTTTTCAATGAGTTTTCTCCACTGGGTTACTTTGCACGAGTTTATAAATTGTATTTTGGTTTAGCATGGGTTTGATAGTATATTACTTTGATTTTGGTTACTTGAAATTGGTTATCGCCTTAGATTATTGATATCAATTTATGTAAATGATACATGAGCTTATTTGTGTCCTTTTTTTTTTTATACTAGATACATAACCAAATAGCACATTCAAAAGCAAAGAGCATAACACAAGTGGAAAAACTTATAAACCAGTGTTAAAAACTTGTAAATCCATGTTGAAAACTTGCAAACTCGTGTTTTGTCTTCTTTTCTATTTGTTTTATGCTCTTTGCTTTTGGACACGCTATTTGGTTATGTATCTATTACAAAAAAAGGACACAAATAAGTTAATGTATCATCTACATCAATTAACATCAATAATTTAATGCGATAACCAATTTTAAGTAACAAAAATCAAAGTAATCTACTGCCAAACGTGTGTTAAACCAAAATACAATTTATAAACCCATGCAAAAACTTGTAAACAAGTGGAGAAAACTATTGAACTCATGTTGAAAACTTGTAAATCAAGTGTTGAAAAATTGTAAATTAAGTGTTGAAGACTTACAAACCTGTGCTTAAAAATTATAAACTAATTGTAAAAAGCTTATAAACCAAAGCTAAAAACTGAAAAATCAGTTAAACTTGTACACACGTGTCAAAAAGCTCAAAACTGCTACTCACAAGTTGTAAATTAGTGAATAAAACATGAGTTCAATGATCAAGATGAGATGAGAAGGAAGTTGGCACCATTACCATTTTAGAATGAAAAAGGCTCAATGCAAAACCAAATTAACAGTTCATGAGCAAATGAAACAAACCCTGCATCCCCGTTACCAAAAGAGAACATACTCAAGCCTTCACATTTGCTGTTTACAGACACCAACTAAGGTCAAGGTAGCGTTGAGATTAGTAAGGAAAGAAACAAATTAGGGATGATTCGTGTGCATGAATCCATGTTTAGCCTTCAAGGATCACACATACATTTGTGCAGCTTAATTAGAAAGAGGAAGCATAGGAATGAGGGTTGAGGTGATGTGGTTTTGAGATGAGAAGGAAGCTATGGTTTCCCACCCAAATGTTTTGTCTTTCCTTTGTAACAAACCATATAAGATGTGCCAAGGAGAAGTTGTTCGCTTTTCTTTTCTTTATTCAAATGTTTTTAAAATTTAACAAAATTTCAAATTTTCCACCATAGCATTTATACAAACCATACTCTTATTTTATTCTTTTCCTTATTTCTTTCTATAGTGAAACCGTAGGTGACCACTTAGATGGTGTGCAAATATCATTATTGTTAAGACTAATATATAGAGCTTTAATTTACAATCACTATAAATTGTGATTACGCAGTATGTTACAAAATCATACAAAAATATTAATAAAAGTATTAAACAACATATGAGACCATGTATATATATAGTACTTCTAGAATATTATTAAAGAGTACTAACAACAATTTTTTATGTATCTAGCAATGCTTTTAAGCGTTACTAAAAATTTTAATAATACAATTTATCAATAAATATTCTTATAATTTAAACATAATGTAGTGAATGTCTAATAATATTCTGATGAGAAAATAAAATTGCAAAGCAAACGTTAAAAATAAAAAGTTTTAAAAACTTTTATTATCTACTTGTTCAAATTAATTTTAAATAATAATATAATTTAATATTTTAAAAATAATCTTTATAAACGGTACTCAATATTAATTTTTCATAATATATTATTATATTCCATCGTTAAACTCACCAATTTCGAAGAGTCATCAGGGCATACAATCTGTGTTACTCGCACAAGCGTACGTGTCGAATTCTGATTAGATATTTTCCACAGTACCAGGTGACGCTAGGTCGATTGACCGAAAAACAGTGCCCTACATGGACACTTGTCGAATTTAGAGGGTAGGACCACAGGGCATTGAATGACCATGCTACGGACACGTGCCTTTTAGAAAGAAGGCTAGTTACTGTGCAGTGATATGGGGCAGGGAAAATTGGGTAGAGTCCACCAGTGACCAGGTCCAATCTTTTATTCAAGTCAATTAAGATAAATTAAATAATCATTCCTTCCATATTAATAATCACTTTTAACAAGTCACGCAATTTTGATACATATTAAAATTTGTACAATTTTTTTGAGAGTACCTATTAATTTGAACAGAGAAAGTATTTTTGGCTATTTATTTCTGTTTCCGTTATCTGGTTCATATTCATTTCCAAAATTTTATATTTCTATTATTATTTAATTAAATTTTTTAAAAAAATATAAATTATATTAATTACTTTGCCTGTTTTATTTCATCTTTCAAATAGTAAAATAAAATATGTATAAAGGTAAATTGATACGTATTGACGATATAAACCTATTTTATACCATCAATCAATTAAAACTTGACATATCACTTTAACTTTTGTAATTTTACCACTTCCTCATCGATTTTCTCACCAAGTAACTTATGTGTCAAGTTTTAATTGGTTGATTGATGGAGTAAAATGGGTTTACATCATCAATGAATAGTATAAAGTTGTATGAGTGGACAAGATTTATTATCTTGAAAAACCAAATGAGAATTATTTTTCTAACTCTCTATACACTGGATACAGTAAATACACCCAATTCACCATCTTAAATTTCATGTAGACCCTACTTGAAGCAAAAAGTTCTTAGTTTCTATCATTGGATTTGAGTGGGTGTTCAATCTATCTCTCACTTTGGGTGGTTGAAATAACATAACTTAAATCAAATTAACTAAATATAATTAATTGCATCAATGGTATGTTTGAATGAAGAGTAAAAATAAGTTAAATTTTTTATAATTATATTTTATATGTAAAATTATAAATAAAGCTCAATTATAAAAAATTTACTGTCAATTTTACCCTTCAACCACATATAGCTTAACAGTAATAAAAAAATTAATGCTTTTTTGACATGAAAAATGAATAGGCATCAAAACGAATCTCAAAAAATTGATATACAGAGGAGAAACAGAGCGAGTACATTTCTCCTTATTAAATAATATCCATTACAGATAGTAAGTGTACTAGGTGGAGGTATTAAATATGATAGAAAATGTTAAAAAAGAAAGAAGGATTATGACTTGATTTGATAGTGTGCTATAAGAAGATATTCTCACTTATAAAAAATATAAGACATATTTTTCAAGTTATGTTATTTATATTTATGGGATATGTGACATTATATCAACTTATACTGTATCTATTATTGAATGTAATGTGGACGCTAATTGAATGAGATCTATTTTTCATCAATTAAAACGATAGATGAGATGTAAGTTGATACAATGTCCCACACTTAATAGTATAAATAATGTTTTTTTTTTTTAGTTTGGAAAACAAAAGTTGAGTTACTTTTACTCTTTCGAAGTCACAGTTAGGGCATTTTAGAGTTGGCCTTATGCTATTGAAAGCATAAAAAAATTAGTATAATTTTACTTTAATATATAACAATAATGGTAGAAATTACCATATTTAATATTTATATCTGTTATAGTTATTTTATATTATAATTAAGAGAAACTTTATAATATATTTAGCAAATACTATCATGAGACTTCTTTTTATTAAGAGTAACTTTTACATTATTTTACTTAATAATATTGCTTTAATATTTTGATAGTAGCTTTTGAAGAGGCATAGAATTCAATAATTCTCAAAAAAAATTATAATAGTGTAAAACTAAGTCTAAGTAATAAGGATAGTTTTATAAAATATACCTAAATTTTCTTAATGTCTCAGTTTATTTCCTTAATCTATATAACACAAGTGAAAATCGACATTTATCATAATAGAGTAATTATTGATTTATTATTTTAGCTTTTGCTAATAATATTATGCACGCAGCAATTTACGAAATAACAAGCTCCAAACTTCAACAAAAAGTCAATGTTAACAAATTAAAGACGACAAGTATTTGCAGCCAATTTACTCATGTATTCTCTTTTGCCTAAACATTACCAAATTTTGGAAGGAAAAAAAAAATGATTTCTCTATACATGGATATGAATAGGCATTTATACCGAAACAAATATGATTTGGTATCCAATCTTTGCATTATTCATTATGGGTATTTATAATATGAATCCCTTATAAGTTTGAAAAAACCAATTCTTGATTCTTCTGATGAGATGCTTACTCGCACAATCTGCTAATTTTGAGAATAAATTGTTTCATGTTAAATTTTTACAAGATCTTATATATTATATATTATCTTTTATTATTAATTTTTTTATGTCATATATTTTATGTAGTTTCAACCTTTGAATCAATGATTAGAAGTCACACACAATAACATCATATAGAAATTGAGTAAAAGTTTATTTTGGTCACAATTTATTTCACTTTAATTCCAAAATTAAGAAATTACCAATTTATAATCCTTAAAATGGTAAAAAATTATTTTAGTCCCTACAGTAATGTTTGCCAAAACAGATTTGAATTACCAAAAAGATCAATGTGAATAATTTTTTGCAACTTTGAGAACTAAGTTATTAATTTCTAATTTTCATAAACTAAAGTGAAACAATTTTGAGGATAAAAAAGAGTTTAATTTTAATACATTAACGGTGTAAAATATACTATATTTTATACTGTCGTTCAATTAAAATATTTCATTTGAATAATTTTTTAATTAGTGGATGTAAAAGTCAACTATAATAACTTATATAATAATGCATGATTGGATTACTGTGTAAAATTTTTTTACACTTTTATCCATGGCAATTGAATCCTAAAAATTATCCTTTATTCTATGAAAATTTAACATGAAGCTCTCTATTCCCACTCGATTTTGTCTTTGCAATTGCGAAGTTACCACTACCTGCGAATCGCTATGAGAATCCTGCACCGCCCTAGTTCCCCTTTAAAGGAACAGCATCTGCCCTACTCATGGCCCAACAAACTGCCACAAAGGTCACTGTCCTAGGTCCACAGCCCAGTCTTTCAAAATTAATTTAACCAAACACGTTGAGTGTGGTTTCAGTGTGTTTTGGGAATATAGGACAAATGCTTATTCAACTATTCCCTCGTCCTAATGACTAGTAATAGCAAGCAAACAATCATCTATGTGCAGCTTGCCTCATGAAGACTAGAGTACTTGTATCTCAACTTGTGCAATATCTTGTCCAAAATTATATCTGCCCTATCATGCTCATCTTAATTAATTAGTTGGTCTTTGGAATTCTTGACTGAGAATTGACCTTTATATCACTACAATTTGAATGACCTTGACGATGGATTGGTTGGTAATGAAGGTGTTGGTTGTGGGTTACTATTTTGCTTTAGTAAGACCTAAGCAAGATCCGATCTAGATAGTACATAGTTTTAATAATGGAGAAAAGCCTGGTAGTATGAAAAAGAAAAATTTTCTAAGTGTATGAGTAAGGCAAAATATTTGTACGGCCTTATTCGTTAATTGACATATTAATTTTATAAGTTATTATTATTATTACACACACATGCATAAACCGTATTGATTAGTTAATACAATAATCATTCTCGGATAACCTTTCCATGCTCTCCCAGCTCTCTTCTCTTTTCTCCAACCTTGGTTTCTGTACCTATACTGCCATATTTTTTTTTTTTAATGCATGATTAAGGGTATCCACTGTCGATCACAGTGACTAATCACCGTGTTGGCTTGTAGGCACTTCGATAGGTGGGACAACTATCTCAGAGATTTAAAATTTCTCCATACCCAAAGTTAGGAATCGAATTCCTGACATTTGGTTAAGGGTGAATAAGTACTTTCCACTTAACTACACCCCAGGGTTTACCTATATAGTCATATTCTAATTGAACTTGTTTTTGACCATTACATCTCATTTATTATCTGTTTCTATTGTGCCTGGTTTCAATCATTCACATGTTCTTTTGGTACTAAGAAGCTTTTTCTTCGTAATGAATCAGTCTTAACAATAAGCTTAAAAGAAATTGAGCCAATAGCGCACAATAATTTTTAATTTAAGTAGTGATAAGTGCTCAATCCAATAAATAATATTATAACAAAGGCCATAAGATCAATAGAAAATATTCATTGCAAGTCAATATTTTAGCTTGTCTGTCGTGTTAGAGTTTCTGATCCAAAAAGGCATGGATTTTGAAAGGCAAATTCTAGGAAGGAAAATTCATAGCCGTGGTCAAGAAAAATGATATGCCCTTCGGCTCCATTTTCTTACAAATTCTTAAATTTAATAAAATAAATTTTGATTATTTTTTAAGATTTCAAAATATGGATTACATATACTTTTTTTTATTGCGTTTAGCATGCAGAAAGATTTAAAAGAGGATTTCGAGGATAAGATATCATTACTCTTGATTGCTAAGAAGCAAATTAACATGTCCTTAAAGGGGTGTTTGGGACATTGCCTAATAGTTAAGATTACTAGTAATCCGATTGCCACCTTTTAAATGACTGATAATGTTACAATGCAATGTTTGGAATCTCAACCAATGTAATCTAACAGACAATCTTTATTATACTGTTTGTTGTATCAAATGGATAAGTCATGTACTTTTTTACTAAAATATTCTCCAAATAAAGAATAGCCATAATAATACTAATATAAAAATAATTATTTATTCCACCCTCTCCTTTACTTTTTAACCAAATCAGCCCATCAAAAAATAATAAGAAAAAAAGGGAAAAAAAAGTAAAAGACGATGGCAACCACTTGTTGCCTCTTCCATCGAGGCTCCCATTTCCTGCCGCATCAATCGGTTAATGGCACAAAAAGGAGAATTGTGGCCACAAAAATATGGGAAAGGTTAAAAATAAAAATTAAAAAATAATCATTTTAAGAATGAGAATAGAAATCAAGAACACACAACTATCAGAACCAACTTATAGGGCATGCGAGATGCCATAGAAGCAGCGAGGAAGCAGAGAGAGCAAAAAGGTGGAAGGAGACCAACACGGTGGGAGGGTCAGCTACCAGGGGTTCAGATTTGATTAGAATATTTGGGTAATAAAATGACTTACAGCATGTGCTTGAGTAATTATCCAACTATAAATATAGACTGAAATTAAGAAAATAATTAGCAAAATGTCAATGCTAATAAGAATTATGAATAATTTATAAAATTATCCTTATTTCTTTTCAATATTTCAACTTTTTCCTTTTTTTCATAAATAAGTCAATAATATTTAATAAGGGTATTATTAATTAAAAATAATTAATATTTCTTAAACTTTTTAAATAAACAATTATTTCTAGATAAAATAATTTTTAAAATAGATAATTATTCAAAAACTTACAGAGTATAAGATTGCCACATGAGTGGTATAGATTACAACTTAGAAAGTAGAAAGTTCTTTTTTGCTATTCTCACTAACCTTTTTTCTGGAAATACCCTTTTGTCTTTTTCATAATTATACTAATTATATATTGCCATTGCAATGCTGTACAATCTCATCATTATTAACATTTTCAAATTAAAATTGTAGTAATGTATATGTAATTTTTAATTATTGTTAACGTGCACCTAATTAAATAAGCCTCGTGCTGTGAATACCTATTCATACAATGCATTTGACTATCTTTTTTATTTTTTTATTTTATCAATCAATGAAATTGACTATTTGAGGTGTATATATCAATTATGGAAAATAGTTTCCTTTAAAGAAAAATTATGTTGTATAGGTATTGTATAAACATTTTATATTAATATGAGTGTAGATGAGTGTCGGCATGTATAATAATAAAAAGGTATTATACATATTTAATTTGAATATATTTATAGTAAAAAATATTTTAATATTATCATCTAATCAAATTCTCTTATATACATGACTTTTGAAACAATAAAGTAATAGTCAAACTTGTCTAGCTAATGTATCAATATGTCATTAAATAATTGTATAAAATAATTTTAACTAACTTGTAAGAAACAAACAATAAATTTGAAACTTTAATAAAAATTAGGAGATTGATATAACAAATACTAATATAATATGTTTATTTCATATTAGATCAAATTATATAAAGGTTATATGGTACAACACTGTGTATGTATATTATATATTATAATTTATTATTATTATTTTTAGAGTTTATTTTTGATATATTGAGTCATCAAATTAAATATTTCTATTTTGCATTAGCTTTGAATTAGTAGGTGTAATTTCATTTTTTATATTGACAGTGATTAAAATTAAATTCTTCTATTGTCTAACATACTTATTATTATATTATTAAATAATTATATTACTGTGTTATAAAAAATGTAACAAGTAATGTAATATTTTATATATATATATAATAATCAATCTTAAATATTTTAAAATTAAATTAAGCAAACTAATATAATAATAATAATGATAATAATAATAAAAATTTATACAAAAATATTATGAAGAAGTTTTTCACCATATAAACAAGAGAAGCGCAAATACTATAATATTAAAAGAATATTTTGAAAATATTAATAATGATGGGTTTGAATTGCATTGAAATAACAATATACAATTAGTTTAAAAGTTTAATTGTGAAAGAGACAAAAGGGTATTTTAGAACAAATCAAAAAAGATAGTTAAGTGGGAGTAATAATAACTAAAAAAAGAGAGTGACAATAGCTAAAAAAGGAGTGGCAATAACCCTTGCCTAGAAGTGATGTGGATTATCTTAGTCATATGAATTACTAATATTGAGAATTACTAAACAAAACAATTATGTGAGTCCATGTAATTTTAAACATTACTAGTAATCCAAATGTATTTCCTCTCGTACGAAATGTCCCCTGAGTTACTTGAAGAAGAATAAGATGGTGTTAGGAGAGAGTCCAACAAAGGCTAATTGAGAAAATCATGACTAGTCATATGTGATATATATTAATCCAAAATCTAAAGACAATGAGTTTGTGAATTCTCCCATCTTACATATTTTTTTTATTTAGTTCATTTTTTGACCAATACAAGATTTCATATCTCATACCTGAAATTTCAAGAAATAATGACTGGTGAATATATATCAGTAATATCATGTTGAAGAGGAAGAATAATAATTCTCTTTCTTTGACAGATCAAATATCAATTATATGGAGGATTTTTAGTAATTTTAAGAAACCATGATTAGTAGCCCCCTTTCCGTTCATTAGTGTTACCCCACACGAATTACATTTGCATAGTCTAAACCTCTTCTGCATTTCCAATAGAAATCTTAAAGTGGAATTTTGCATATCCAAAATAGGCAAATTATAAGTTATTTGATAAAATATCCAAAATAGTCTAAACCTCGTATGTTTAGGTTTATCACGGACCCTTATTATTGGCCATTAGATAAATACTATTTTTATTAAGTTATTTGATCTAATAATTAATAAAAAAGAGATTCATGATGGATCTAAATATATAAAATTCACTATAAAATCTACCGTAAAAAGATGACAAGTTATGATAATTTTTGCAAAGTTTATTTTCCAGCAAATTAGACGAATTGGATCATACTTGAACCTTTATTGCACCTTATGTAAAACAGGCCAGATCCAAAGTGAGCATTTCTTTCTTTACTAGTTTGCCTTTAAGTGGGCTAAGCAGATCTCCAAATTAGGGCTCTCACTTTGCACAAAGTGGTTCCTTTGCTTCAAAATTTTTCTCATCGCCGGTTCAACATTTGCAGAAAAAACATAGCCAGTTCCTCATTGCTAACTAGTTTGACCTGACATTTGACAGAACTGTTTTTGTCAAGAAAATACAAAGTTATTATTATTATTAATTTTTTTTTTTCCCAATAGAAGAAGCTCAACCTACCCAAATGGAGTAGTGATCAAAGTTCGTACAAAATGAAACCACAAGTTCACGAAATCAACATGTGATCCATGTCAATTTGTCTGCAAACATCAATAAGAAATTTCGGTCCATCTTGCCCTATTTCTGCCCTCTTGATAAACTTGCATCTTCCACCGGAGGAAAAAGAAAAAGACACTTCCATCCATTCGCTTTTTTTCAGGGTTACCATTAGCATTTTTTTTTTGTCAAGGGGGATGGGGGTATTATGTCCCCCTAAGGCTGTGTTTGTTCTCTGTCTCAGGACAGAAATATAGGGATAGTTTACTCTTGTATCATGTTTGGTGGTGGAAACGGGATATGGGAACAGAAAAAATAGATAAAAATTTTCTATATTTCTATCTCTCCAAAAAGTGGGGATAAGACATAAAGACCAAAACCTCCTGTGGTGGTCAAGTTATCATGTCTTGTACTCTACAACTAAATATGATACAGAGACAAGATTTTTTATATCTTTATTTCCACTATCTCTACTGTTTCTCTATTTCCTATCTCAGGACAGGAAACAAACGCTACCTAAGAGAGTAGTAACCTACTTATTACAGACATTGGGGTGCCCACTCTGCCTTGTGCCTACCATTTGCATGATTAAATTTTTGTTTAGAATTTCAAAAACATAGTTTGGAGGTTCCCAAATTGTAAACCAGAACTTTGACCCCAAAAAAATAAAGAAAAGAAAACCAAAACATGCTGCACTTTATTCTAAGACTCAGGCCTGTTTTTATTAATTTTCTTTGAGCGGGTGCTTCTATTTATGAGAAGCATAAGCAATTTTTTTTTTTCTATTTCGTAAATAAAAAACTGAGATGCTTTTAAACTCCTGACTTTTAAAAGATGAGGGTACTTTCGAGAGTCCTCCTAAAGTGCTTTCGACAACCACATTATGCTCCCTAAAATTAAAAAAAACTAATATAGCATTTCATTAATTAAGAGTTACAATTTCTAGAAATTACTCATTTCATATTTATGTCTATTATAGTCATTTTAAATTTTAAAAGCAACTTTATAATAGATTTACCTAACACAATTCCATGACTTCTTGTTGAAAGCAACTCTTTTCATTATTTGGCCACACAGTACTGCTGTGAATTTTTAAGTGCATCTTTTAGAGGGTCTAGAGAGCTCAACAGCTGTTGAAAAGTTACAACATTATCGAACTAAGTTCAGACTCATCCGCACTTTGAAACTTAACTCTTAATCTGTCTAGTGCCATATAATAACTTTTCTGCACAAATTCAGACGAAATCCAATAAGCTCTTGGCTTTTGTTAACTCTTTTCTATTACTTTAAATGGTCATTCGTATCTTCCTCTAAGACTATCATTGCTCTATTTCATATTGTGGTCCAATGACAGAACAAATGCATCAATGATGTGTTTCCAAGAAAGTACTTGATCTAATATGGAAAGAAAGGGGTTAAGGGTGTGTCAGGTTCCAGAGTAAAAATAGGGGTAAATTTTCCATAATTGAACTTTATGTGTAATTTTACACATGAAACTCAATCATGGAAAATTTACCCCCATTTTTAACCTTTAAACAAAGAGAGGTAAGGTTGTGTACATCTACCTTTCTCAGTTTCCATCATATAGGAGCCTTGTGTACGGGGCCACTCTTTTCTTTACCCTCTAACCAAATATAGCCTAAAAGTAAAAAACTAACATGAAATCAACCTATTATAGAGATAAGACATACCGGCAATCTGGCAAAAAAGCGGCATCCTGATCATATCTGTTCTTGCAGCAAAGCTGCAGAACATAACTGCAGTTACATGTTACCAAATATGAGGTTTTATTGTCACAATGTTACAGCAATGCAGGGCGAGATTCGAGGTTGTGCAGGAGAACACTTGCAGGCAGAGAAGATAAAATCACACTGATTATAGTTTAGAACATTCAGGACATGGAAAGTAACCTTTGGATTGACATTTAACACATGCTATCTGCTTGACCTTTGATTGGTTACCAAGAGTTTCATACAAATCATCTACAAGGTTAATACCAAGTATTCCTCCTTCTTTTACTGTCCCGGTTCCTTTGCATCTAGAGCAAGCCAATCTCTTCAGATCACCACATCGCTTGCAAATCCCCAATGACCTGCAAGCAAGAGGTTGCAGCATATATGTCAAAATCTGAAAGTAGAATTAAAAAAATGTCCCACTAAAAGCTTGTTAATAATATTATTCACATTGTAGTTCTACATAATCTACACTATTATATTTATCTAAATATCAAAAGTTCTTATTCCGCAGCTAAAACCATTTTGTTATTACTGTTAAAAATCCAATCACCAAAATCCACTTCATCATTAGTGTTCATAAAAATTCAGGTATGCGAAAGGTTCAACACCATGTCACTGAATCAGATAGTGAAACAGGCTAACAATACCGAAAATTTGACAGCAGAAAAAGGCCCAGACAAATTAAAAAGCTGCTAGTCAGAGATAATGATTTTTAAACATTCTTGGCAGGGTAGCTTCATCATATCCCTGTCATTAGCAGGACACTGACTGGGTATACAACACACAAGGCTGAATTATATTTCAGGCCTCAATCGAATCTTCATATGAACTAATAATACTAAATGAAAAAGTTATAAAGAGGACATAAAGTAGACTAAAATGGCTCTCAATCACTTGCCAGAACCCACCCAAAAAAAGGCATCCCAAGGACAACCAACAACTTCTAGACATGAGAAACAGACAAGTACCCCAACATGTTATTATTAGTGACGAGATAGAATAATGCAATAATGCATAGACAACATAAGAAACTCCATGAACCCCAAGAGTTGAATACATGACTGCTCTAAGTCCTAGCCATAAATATGATCTGTGCTAGTCAATCATGACAATCATGAATGTGTTTCCCATGATTATGCTCCAGATTTCAGTTATTATAAATTCTATTCTGTAACCTTGCTGTTGTCATATTCAGAGGAAAATTTGTTAGCAAGCATTTGAAACCACAAGAATGAAATACAAATGTTAATCTTCAATAACTTACAGGAGTGATCTCCATAGAAAAAGCATACATTCTCTTCTTATGCTGGTAGGAACATACAAGGACATCCAAATATGTCCCGAATGACTGATGATAGGAAAATGTAGTAGTTTCTGATGGTTGATGTACATAATACATGAGTTTCCTTAACTATTTTTATAGACTGCATCTAACAGGTTGAATAATCCTTGCAAAATGGGAAAGTAAAAATTCATGTCAAAAACTTATGGGTTATGACTTTATGCATTTTTAATTTAAGTATTATTATGTTAATTGTGCCTAATTTTACTTATTTGTGTTGTTAATTGTTATCTATATGTGTGTGTGAATATAATTTTCCACCCAGATAGGAATTTATATTCCGTGCTACAATTTGTTATTATAAGTTCTATTCTGTAACCTTGCTGTTGTCATATACAGAGGAAAATTTGTTACCAAGCATTTGAGACCATAAGAATGAAATACAAATGTTAATCTTCAATAAATTACAGGAGTGATCTCCATGGTAAAAGCATACATTCTCTTCTTATGCTGGTAGAAACATACAAGGCCATCAAAATATGTCCCGAAATGACCAATGATCGGAAAATGTAGTAGTTTCTGATGGTTGATATACATAATACATGAGCCTTAACTATTTCTATAGACTGCATCTAACTGGTTGAATAATCCTTGCAAAATGGGAAAGTAAGTGAATAAGCAATTTATTTTGCTGATTGATATACATAATCCATGAGTCAGATTCCTTAAATAGTCTTATAGACCAAGTCTTCAAAATGGGAAAAGTAAGTGAACAAGCAAGTGTTGAGATTATGGCTTCCTATGCAAATTGACGATATAAAAAATTGTCAGGATGCTCCAAATCATTAAGGGCATGTAAGCATGTTTGTTTTGCATTTGAGAGAAGGCAAAAGTAGAAATTTATCTTCTTGAGGCCCTTATAAAAGGCGACAATTTTCTTATTTCAACCAAAAACATCTACAACTCTCAAACTTTAAACCAAAAAAAGCACTAAGCTATTAGAGATCAAATATTACGAAGCCTTAAAACATGCAGCATGCAACAAGTTTGAATTGTTGGAAAAAACATGCCAAGATCCCAATGGGTTGAGAAAATTGGGAGAAAATGAGAAACTAAGATTATGCCTGGTTAGAGGGTGAAAATGGGGATAAATTTTTCATGATTAAGTTTTATGCATAAAATTACAAATAAAACTCACTCATGGAAAAATTTACCCTCATTTTTACCCTCCACCCAGCCTTGTATCTAACTATTTATTAACTATCTGCTGAGTCATAAAACTAACTCTACTAGTCTCCAACCAACTCAAGTAACCCTTCAATCAACGTAACACCTGCCATATACCACAGAATAAATAGAAATAAAATTTTAAAGCCCAAGTAAGAATTTAGTGCAGAAGGGTTCAAGGGTATCAAATGGAAAAATTCAGAGATAATTAGTAATTATTTTCAATTTTTTTTAAGGAAAAAATAGCCTTAGAATGAAATAGACATCAATATGAATTATAACAGCTTTTATTGAATTTGGGTAGCATTTTGAGGATGGCCATAACATGGGACAGTGATAAGAGTGGCAAGGAAACATAGACTAGCCCATCAACTGAAAATATATTAAGGAAACCAATAAAACAAAATAAAATAGCACAACAAACATAAAAAGAGAAGGAAACCCAAACACAAACACAGAGAGAGAGAGAGAGAGAGAGAGAGAATTGGGAAAGAGTTGACCTGCGCTGAGAAGAAGAGAAGAAAGCATCGATTTTGGGGGCAGCAATGGTGGCACAAAGGAGCAGGGTGCCCACTCCTAAACCTGCTACTTCGCTTGCTGTAATATTATCCATTCTGCTCTTCCCTCGCTTCTGTTCTGTGGCTCTTGGAATAATAACCACTTGCATTTTCATAGAAGAAATATCATCTTAAAAGGGCTAATATCAACTGGCCTATTAGCTCAGTTGGTTAGAGCGTCGTGCTAATAACGCGAAGGTCGCAGGTTCGAGACCTGCATGGGCCATATGCATATTCTTTTAAATCTCTTTTGGGGTCAGACGCTGATTTTTTCCCCCCTTATGGGACTGCAAGAATGTGGGGCTTATTGGCTGGTAGCCTGGTAAGCTTATTTGGGCTATGTAGCTCCCATACCGAATGGATCTTCGTCCAGAACATTAGGACAGTTTAAGTTACCTGTCTGACCAATATATATAATTTACTTGGTTTCAGACCCAAAAAAAAACAAGAGACCCAAATACAATAATGGTAATATTTACTTGTTATCAGAAACTTGGGACCGCCACCAAAAAATAATAGCGGTAAGCCAGAAGAGTGAAAAACTCAAAAAATTCATTAAAGATTTTTTTAAATTAAATTAAATCTAATTAAGGAGAGAGTGTAACTGTGTAAGGTTTGAGAAGAGTTGGATGCTTTCTTTTCTGTTTTTTTTTTTTTCATTAATAGAGTGTATTTGGCCCGTGGATAAGAGGATACATTTTTTGTCACCTGCATGTATAAAATTATATATGTTATTCATTAAAAATTTGATCCCTCTTTTTACTCTATATTAAATGCACCTTAGTATGGTTGGTGAGAAAAATAAAAGGAAAAAATTTTTACGCATGAACTCGATATATAATTTCACACTCTCCATGAAATTTTTTCCCATTAGTACCCGTCAACTAAACACACGTTATAGTAATTTTTAACCCAAAAAGAAAACCAGCCTGAGCCTGTAATCAATAATTTTAATATATATATATATATATATATATATATATATATATATATATATATATATATATATTTCTTTTGTTCCCAGGTCGTTTTTCTTGATTACAAAAGAAAAACATTCCAGCAGTCATATCCCAAAATAAGTATGTCTATTGAGAATTTTATATCTCTTGTTAGTTACTTCAATTAATTTTTTAAACTTCTCAATAATATTTTTTGTTTTTTATGAAAAGTCTAACATTAGTTCTCTATTAACAATGAAAGTTTTATTTGAATTTATTGTTGTTAATTTAATTAATAAATTATTTCATTACTTTTTTAAATATTCATCATATTTTTAATTTTTTATTTGACCAATAAACATTACAAGTATTTATGATTAACTTATTCAATATAATTACTTCAACTTAAAAATTAATATATTTTTCAATTATTTGCAATTGAATGTGAATCATGCCTTCTGCATCGGCCAAAAGCATAAACTTTAAGGTTGTTGTAAGGGCTTGGTCGGTTTCATTTTTCTTATTTTTAGGATTTTATTAAAGAAAAATTGAAAATTAGAAATGATAATTGAAAACTTAATTTTATAGTTTTCAGAATTTTAAATTTTTTCTTTATAAAATCTGAAAAATTAAAAAATTTAAAATAAAAATTGAAAATCGAAAAAGAAACGAATCAGCAGGCCCTAACACTTATTATCGATGAGATCCAAGCTTAGGAAGCAGGTCAATTGTTGGCTTCTCTACGCTCAATCTTAACCACCCATACGTTATGCAACATTGAGAGTTTGATATGAACAATACAAGCATACTTATGGTAAAAAGATGAGCCCCTCAATTCTAATATTAACTTATGGCTCCTGATGCTGATGAAGAGTTTGGGGTTGTGAATCCTGGCTATCTGGATCTAGATCACCAAGATTAACTTCTCCTGTCATGGGTGCTCTCATCTCCGTCTAATTATGTCATTCTTCATGGCAAATCTAGGATTAGATTCATGTCTATCATACTCGTGCCAAGACCCAACAACTTCGATATGAACTGCCCAACATCAAGAAAGGTGATGGTACAATCTAGGTATCTTTTAATACGGATACATTTACGATAGAAATGGATATGATAAAGGGAAGAGAGAAAAAAACTCCAAAATTATTTCCGTCTCAGAATATTTTTTTAGCTCATTTATGTATCTCTATAAATGAGGAAATATGAGAACATGTCTTTAGGAAACAAATTTAAAATATTTTTTTCCCAAGTAGTATCCATTTAAACATTTTATATTTTATCTTTGCTTTTGTATCTTTTCAATTTTTCATCAAATTATAACTTAATTTTCTTCATTTTTTTTCAATCACTGTATCATTTACACCACTATCAAATATAGTTTTGTCCACTACAAGAAAAGTCATCATTTTCAACAGTTTTTGGTAATTAAAGTGTCAATAAAAATATTACAAAGAAAGGTAATTTCAACATAAAGTTACCATTAAAAATATATCCTTTGAATATTTTCGATAATTAGTATATGTCGAAAATATATCTTTTGGGTATTTTCGACATGTACTAATTATTGATAAAAATTTATAAGTATTTTTAACGGTCACTTTATGTTGAAATTATCATTCTTAATAATATTTTTATTAATACTTTAATTATCGAGAACTGTTGAAAATATTCATTTTTCTTGAAGTGGTCCTTGACTCCAATATCATCTCCTTCTCCATTATCACTTTATGGGCACATAACAAACGCAGCCTAAGGTACGAAGCCCTCATGCATACACTATCATTTGTTAGCGATCCAGGCATATTGGTGTGATACTTGATGGACTTCTCGATGATTATGTTGGATTTATCACTCCAATGATGAGTAGGCTTGAGCCCTACTCAATGGTTGAGAGCAAGTAACTTTATTTTTTACATGTACCTCGTGTTAATAAAGACTCGAAGACAATGGTTTCTGATGTCTTCTTAGCTGAGTTGCGCACATCCCACCCCAAAAACCTGATTGCTCATCTCAAGTCTCCATGGTACTTGAGTCGAGCTCGATTTCCTCACACCTAGTGCTGCCCATGCCTCAATTTTATTGAGGTGGCCCTTTACATACAATCGTGGTAGTAGGTCTGGTGGATCCAAATCTCGTGGTCGTAGAGATGGCCCCGGCGCTGTGTGTGAGGTTTGCTTCAAGCCTAGTCACCTGGCCTCTATCCACCACTAGGTTTGATGAACGCTATCAGATGTCTGCATTTCTTGCTTCCAAGTACTTTGCACCTAATAATGTGAAACCAAATAGCACTACCCCTTCCACTCCAATGGCACTAGAATAGCATCATTATCCATTTACCGACAGTTTGCTGACTACCCAATGGAAATCAATGAATAATCAGTAATATATACAAACATAAGTCTGTAAGGGACACATATCATCGTATGGATGATCTATTAATTAACATAACTTGCTAATCAATATCAATAATCAATAAAAAAATCAATCAAGGAAGATTATTATAATCAATGCTTTCAGTTTTAAAATAAACAATCAATCAATCAAAAACTTGGAATATCAATTAATTTCAAAACAGAATTTATGCCTTTTCAGATTCATTTCCTATATTCTTTTTATTTTATTTTATTTTATATTCTCCTGTAAGCTTCATTTTCTTCCTGTATATACATATATATATATATATATATATATATATATATATATATATATATATATATATATGTATGTATGTATGTATTATATAAATAATAATAAATAAATTTGAATAATAAATTTTTTATTATAAAGTCTAAGGAAAGGGTTAAAGAAAAAGATAAAAGCAAATAAAAAAGAGTCTTTATTTTTTATTGATTGATTCATTTTACAATTGATTTGACAATAACGAACGGATTACGAGTAATTTGTGTTGATCTCCCTAGAAAAAGTGCGTAATGATGTTGATATATATATATATAAGTCCTGTCTCTGTCAATTACAGTAAACGATTATAATCTAAAATAAAAAAAAAAGAAGGGGCTTGAATGAAATCATAATAATATCTATGTTGTACGCCCTTTTCCTTGGGATTGCAGTTCAATTGGTTAGAGCATCGTTCTGTCAAGGTAGAAGTTGCAGGTTCGAGTCTCATCCATCCCATTGGACATACATAAAAAAAAAAAGACATCAATTCATTTCGTGTGTGAAAGGGAATAAAATAAAAATAACAAACAAAATCTCATTCTTATTATGAATAATCTAGTATCCTTATGCATGAAGATAATAAATTTGATCATTAGGGTCGAACTCTATTATGGATTTCTGAGCACATTCTTCATAGGGCCTTCTTATCTCCTCCTTCTTCAAGCTCAAGTTATGCAAGAAGGGACCAAGAATAAACTATCAGCAATGGTGAATGATTGAGTGGTGAAGGCTATATGGCTATACAATACGATTTTATCCATCTCTTTATTAATTTTTTTAATACTTTCTAACGTTTTCTTCCTCCAAGTAATGAGTTTTTTTAAAGCTCTTTAACCATGTTTAAGTGTGGATTTTCATTCCTATGTGATAAAGTTTCAACTTTCATCCTTTTGAGCTTATGGGTATGGTGTGGTGTTAGATCAAATTCCTTACTTCACGTTAGT
Source organism: Dalbergia cultrata (assembly GCA_031216105.1). Lineage (NCBI taxonomy): Eukaryota > Viridiplantae > Streptophyta > Magnoliopsida > Fabales > Fabaceae > Dalbergia > Dalbergia cultrata. The sequence goes on from CM062344.1 coordinate 51,938,682, forward strand.
GGTGAAGTACTCTGTAGTGTTATAATATTCTCTACATCTTTTCACAATTCAGTTTCTTCTCTTTATTTCCCTATTCAATTCCTCTTTTGTTTTTATTTATTTCTCTCATATGAAATTGAAGTTGAAGCATAGAGAAGTCCATACAACAATAATACTGGATGATTTTAAGTTGTAAGTACTTTATAATTTTCAAATGTCCATTTCTTTTTCTTTTTCTTTTTCATCTTTTCAACTTCTTTCCATATCAAATTTCATTATTGTTCCTCTCAGCTTTGATTTTCAGTTGGCTTTTATTGTTTGATGCAACATAACTTTTAAATTAATTTATGGACTTAGCTTCTTTGATTTATTCTTTCATCTCACAAGTTCATTGCATTTGAAACTCATATTCCCACTATTTTTCTCTTTTCTTCCATATGGAATTTTAAAAGTTTGATTTTGTTACATTATTGTCATTTAAAGTTGTTATGATTCATCTAAAATCACTGTGTTTTTTTATCTACATGGTATTTAAAATATCTATTTTTTAAGTTGATTATTTTTAATTTGTTTGTGATTGTATTAAAATATATTAGAAAATGACATGTTCTCATATGATTATAATAGGTGGTTTGATTCCACAATCGGATTTGTTATTACTGCTGTGTAACGCCCTATGAAGGCTATGGCTCACTTACAATGGATCAATTTATTTGAATCCATATATGAGATCTGTGGTGGTTAATGCTAGCTGATTTATAGATATTATAAATGTAATAATTTTTTATTCATTTTATTGCGTTCATTCAATTGGAAGTCGATATCCCATTTACTGCGATATATATATATATATAACATTTAAATTAATCCTATATTAATTAATAAAAATGTTTCGAGTGTCAATGTAATAATATTATCATAACTTATAACTTTTTAAATGAGCTGTAATTTAAAATTGTAGTCATGTTATATACCTAGATAAATATTGACAAAATTTTTAATAAAGATCATGGTAGTTGTTGGATAAAATGAAGTGTCATGACTCATTTATTTAAAGGTTAAACAATCAAGTCACATTATTCTAATAATAACATTTTGATAAAATCTCTAGTTGTCTAATTAACATTTTTCTTTAATATTGTTTTTATCTGTACATATGATAGAGTTGGTGGCCCTTCAAATGACTAAGAAATTCCTAATCTGGATGATGATGATTTTCTTCAAAGAGGGCACAATGAAGATAGAGATCACATAGAAAATAATGAATATGATGATCATGGCCTCACATATTTACTTTAGATGTCATTTAATTCTAGCTAGTATGAACTTGGAGACTTATGTTGTGTTCTTCAATGATTTAGTTTTAAATCATGTGGAAAACTTATGGGCTGTGACTTTATGCATTCTTAATTGAAGTATTATTATGTTAATTGTGCCTAATTTTACTTATTTGTATTGTTAATTGTTATCTATATGTGTGTGTGAATATAATTTTCCATCCTGATAGGAATTTGTATTCCGTGCTACAATCATACGCTTTATGTTCTTATTTTCCTTTGCCGTTCTTAGGTAGGAGCTCTATGTGACAACCTTGGTATTGTAAATTGTTATATATATATAAAAAAAATATATTGTTGTTCCTGTTTAAGTCTAATGTTATAGAATTTTATCACATTTTGGCCTCTTTTTCATATATATATATATATATATATATATATATAATTTAAATTAATCCCATATCAATTGATGAAAACATTACGACCACAATATTCGATCTTAGAAAGGCTCTGTGCCTGAGTCCATATAATACTACTATCTTAACTTGTAACTTTTTTAACGAGCTGTAATTTAATATAGGAAATGCTATATAACCAAAAAAGTATTGACAAAATTTTTAATAAAAATCATGATAATTATTGAATAGAATAAAGTGGTATGACTTATTTATTTAATGGTTTGTAATTAAGTCACATTATCTAATAACAAAATTCTGATAAAATTTTAACATTTTGTTTTAATACTGTTATTATTTTTTCATTTTTTTTCTGGCATGACTTATCCTTTCATTAACAATATTCTCTTAAACCAAACAAATGCATGTTCCCATATTCCCATTCGTATGTATAGATATCGTATAATATAGAGCCAAACAGCCGACAATAGTTGACTTTGCTGGGAAGAAGCCAGGTGATATCTTATAAAGATAAGAATTTAAATCCCTCTTGGTACTATAATTGAAAAAATATATATATACTCTTAATGGAATGTTAATTCAATGAAAGTGGGTTGAGTTATAGGCGAATTTTATCTATAAAATTTAGGATTTGAATCCTTAGGAATACTTTTAGTTTTAGATTGGGACTATATCACTTGCCACTCCAGTTCCCAAGGCTTAGGCTTCCTTGACCATTTAACCATTTTTTCACACAAAAACTAGAATAAAAAATTAATTTTCAAGATAACCGTGCTTGCTTGATTCCATGAACTTATATCGTCATAGATTGTAATTATTTTATAGGGGTTGTAATATATTAGTATTGCCTATACACAAATGTCTCTTAATTAATTAATTAACAGTATTCTATTCCTAATCCCAAGTGTTTGCTAATGATAATTGGCTTAATGAATTGGTAGAATCTTACGGCTCAAGTTATATGTAATCTCTTTACCCATGGTTTGACCTTAAATTAAATGAGGCAACTCTCCCCAATAACTAAAAAAAATAAAAACTACATATAAAAAACATGAAGTTTCATGGTTTTCACCATATCTTTCTTCTATAAGAAGAAAGGCGAGCAGCATGTGGAACTCCAGTTTTTCTCGGCAAGACATTGTTCTTCTAGATAGTACGTATGTGTCATGGAGAACTTGGATGAGATGCTTGTGTCAAGCTGGTTTGATTTTCAATCGACGGTGCCCCAATCTTATGTGCAACCACCGGAAAGCAGACCCAGCAGAGTCATCACCCCTTCAGGTGATAAGAATTTAATTCACTAAGAGAGAAATGAGTATTTTCAATGGTTTTTAACATTTGAAATATCAATAAAAATATTATCAAGAAAATTAATTTTGACAAGAAGTAACCGCTGAAAATATTAATAAATTTTTATATATAATTATTGGGTTTTCTTGCAGCGGTCCCTCTGATTGATCTTGGAGGACATGATCGTGCTGGCACTATAAGACAAATTTTGAAAGCCTCCAAAGATTATGGCTTTTTCCAGGTTTCAAATCCATACCATAATTTTTTCTTTTTTTTCCCTCACATGCATGGTATCACTATTCGCAGCTTTATAGGCCTGTGTTTTATAAGGTGTTAATTTCCTCCATAATGAGAAGGAAGTGCTTTCTTTTTATATGCACTAGATTTAATTTTGAGTAATCCGAAATACCCTGAATTATTAGGTGATCAACCATGGAGTTTCCAGGGATTTAATGGACGAAGCGCTGAACATTTTTAAAGAATTCCACGCCATGCCTCCAAAGGAAAAGGTGAATCAATGCACTAGAGACCCAAATGGAAGCTGCAAGCTCTACACAAGTACTGAAAATCACATAAAGGTTCCTGTTCGTAATTGGAAGGACACACTATCACACTTTTGTCCTCCTTCGGGAGAAAACATGGAGTATTGGCCTCAGAAACCATACAAGTACCGGTAAAGTATTTTGTGCATTTATGAATATTTTCATTTTCTAATTGCCTTTTTAATCTTGTTATACTTCTTGGAATTCGTTTTTTTTGGCCATTTAGTACTTCTTTTTACCATTTGCAATGTAATGAAGTCTTCGAGGTCAAGTTCGGTACTTCGTGCACAAAATGCACCACTTGCTCTCTCTTATATTTAAACTCAAACAAATTGGTTCCTCTAAAAAGAAATAAAAAATTGGTCCTACAAATTTTTTTTTTGCACAAATGGATCCCTCCGGAGAAAAATACCAAAAGAAGTCCCCTTCAATTAAAAAGTTGGATAGATTAATCTCTGCGTACAGGGATCAATTTGATATTTTTCATGATTCTTGAAGAATTAATTTGTCTTATTTATTTTTTTAACATAGATTAATTTATCTGACATTTTAAATAGACAGAGACTTGTTTGAGTGTTTATTTTGTAAAGAGACCAATTTATGCAATGTATCATTTAGAGAAAACCCCCTATTTCGTCTTCCATGAAAATAACACTGGACAAATTGGTCCTTCAAGAAAAGAAATGTCCTTTTTGGTCCCCCATGATTAAAATTGGATAAATTGATCTCTAATAAAAATACAAATTAGACAAATAAGTGCATCGAATATTGAAAATGGACTAATTTGTTTTATTTTTTTGAATCATGAGGGATTATAAGAAGGGCCGCTCTTTTTTTGAGGAATTAATTTGTCTGACATTATTTTTATGGCGGACCAAGCAGGGTGTTTGCTTTAAAATTTAAGAGGGATCAATATAATTTGGGGATTTTGTCTAAAATTTACTTTGTCATTTTTTTTCATTTTTAATTAAAATTGTGATTTTACTTCCGGTATAAGGTCAATTATGATATCCCATCAATGAAAGTATTTTGATTTGTTGGCATTTTACTCCTTCCCTTTTAGAATATTTGTCCAATTTCAAACAAAGTTATTTTTCAAAATATCTGTCAATTTCACATTCCAATCAAGTAAAATTCTCTTGTTTCAATAGCACCCTTTAGTAATCAATGACCATTAGTGTAACATTTTATTTTTAACTATTTAATGTACTCCACAATTAATGACCATTAGGGTATATTAGTCCATACACCATAATTTTACATCGAAATATTCTATTATCATATTATTTATCATATTTCTTAATATATATTTTATCCAAATTTAACAGATATTTTACAAGAGATGGAGTAGTTTATTATGGTTGCTTTCAACGCTAATTAAGAGGTGATCAGATTGCATCATCACAAAACTTGATTAAGTGGATTACATTGAAAATGACCAACAATTTAATGCGACCAAGCCAAGTCAAACGAAGGATATGAATACTAGAATGAAATACAAGATTTCTTATTGATATTACAGTTATGTTATTTGTATTCACAATATATGGGACATCGTGTTGATTCAAATTTCATCCACCATTGGATGAGGTGTGGGCTTTATTCAAGTAGGGTCTATATCTCATTTAATAGTGGATGAGATGTAAGTCGGCACATTATCTTATACCTTATGAGTACAAATAATATTTTTCTTGATATTATTATGTAAAAAGTTCTCTTTTGTAGTTTTCAAACCCTTTGTTTTTGTTGACCCTTCCCTAACCTTCGGTTATATTTGGATTGGTGGTAATTAGTTTGAAGTTGAGTCAAATAAATGAGTAAAGTGGAATAATTTAAATAAAGTGAAAATGAGTGGATCGAGTGGAGTATCATATTTATTTTACTTCGTTGTCCACATATTTAAGTAATAGAATGAAGTAATATTTCACTCCATTGTTTGAATATTTAATAGAATTGAATGACAAAAAAAAAATGATAATTTGATAGATAAAAATTATCAAAGCAAGCCATTCTATCTCATTCCTATGAAATTGGGGTAAGAAAAATGACAAAAGATTATCGATAATCCATTTCATCTTCCTCCATTCCCATCCATTTCACCCAGTTTTTAAAAAATAAAAAAATAGAGTTTAACATCAATCCAATTCATTCCTCTCCGCTCTATCCATTTCCATCAACCCAAAGGAGCGGATTCTCCCCTCTCTTCTCTATTCCCAAAGCCTAACCCCTCTATTTTCCATCTCTATAGTGAACATATTTATTTCTCTCTTCTTTGTGAACCACCCTCCCCAAATTTGAAGCCCTATCCCCCAGAAACTGACATAGGACATGTCCAAAGCCTCTTGTACACCTTTTTTCACAACATTGTCTACTACTCGTCACTTGTCCCCTCACACTACAACACACCTAGGCCATTCATATTATTTATAACCAAGAGATCTTATCTCAAAGATTCCTTATCTCCAAATCCTAACAAATTTTCATATCTTGAATCAATTTTTTCAAATCTAAACGAAATTTTCATATCCTAATAGACTTCACTATCCCACCAAACTTACACATAACTTGACAAACTTTACATATTCTACTAGATTTATCATATCTTACCTGATTTCACATATCCTTAATTTAAATATCCCTAAATCTAAGGATACACATCTAAAGGATATACATAAATACAATCAGTTGTTATCCTATCATAAGATATACACATGAGCCGAATTTCCTAACAATTATCCACCTTGGTGAAAGTCCCATCACCTTGGAAATTATTAACAACTCCACTTTAATCCAAGACGCCTAATTAGGTACAAAGTGCAAAACTTCATGAACACCATGAAACCTTTATTTGTTAATACAACAAAGAAGTACTATTGACCACAATGCATACCAGCTATACATAACCCTAATACACCATAAAACATGGCTACACATTGATTCGAGCATTCAGCCAATGAACATGTGTACAATCCACTTATCGTTTGTCATCGTTTCCAACTTCTCATCCTCAAACCAGGGCATCCAAGGCTTCATTTTCCATCAAATCAAACTCGCAAGATTTGGCAATGTGCCAAACATTTTTGTTAAACTATACTGAGCTCCAAGGAGCTTTAATACCAATTGTTGCTGGGGATGGTGTGCAGAATATAATGAGTCCCACAAACACACTCCTACAAATATAGTAAACCGAAAATAAACACCACAACACAAAGGAGAAAAGAAAACATGATGACCATGAGTGCATGAGTGTAAAGACACAAGAATTTAACATTGTTTGGCAAATCACACCTTCACTATGAGAAGAAAAATAATACAAGAATATCACTTTGTTCCCATATCCAAAACCTCTTATACATCCTCTTTCATAATAGAGTCTAACACTCTCACTTGTTCCCATTACATTACCACACTCTTAGGCCATTGATATTATTCATTTCTTAATTGTTTTTATTTTCAAATCTAAACAGATTTCCCATATCTTAACAAACTTCACATATCTCACTAAACTTTACATAACCTACTAGACTTCACATACCTTATTGGATTTGCCATGCCCTACTCAATTTCGCATATCCTTACTTTAAATATTCCTAAATCTAAGGATTTAGATATCAGATTATACATCTTTGGCTACCCATCTCAAGATACATATCCTAAGACATACATCTAAAGGATATACAAAGATAAAATCAATCATTATCCTATCAAATGTGCACATAAGCCAATTTTCCTAATAACTTTTTCATGCCTTGAACCATGGTGTTTTCCTTTTTATGTTTCTTTGAGTTTGATGTACTCTTGTTGCTTTTCTCTTTATAACTTATGCTTTTTGTTATATTATTAGAAAAAAAAAGCAACATTTCTTTACGACAAACTTTCTTTGTTTACTTTGTAATATAATCCTCAGCAATTACACATTGGTAGAAAAGAACTGAATCCCATATGTGTGATTAAGACTAAATGACAATGAATTGATTTAATAAAAGATTCAACATATAACACCAAAAATAGAAGTTTCAATATGTTGCCAAGAATATTCATCTCTAATAACTTAGTATTAGTTCTCAAATCATAGAGCACATCTCAGTCGACTTCCTTTTTCCTTTTTCAGCAATGTTACAAAGTTAGAATTATTCAGAATTTTTCATAGAGTATATACAGATGATTAGAGTAAATGTGACAATAGAACTCATTCGGTTAATAAAAATGAATAAAACTTAGTTATTCATTTAAAAATAATTATCAACTGTATCACATGATTGAAACACTTATTTTCTGTAAAAATATTGTTGTCTAGCATTTTGTTTCTTTTTAGTTTCATCACCAACAATCTCTTCAAAGCTTAATTTGCACAAAAATTAATAATTTTTAATGCGTATGTCTCAAAGTTATTAATTGATTAATTAGATAATTAATTAATATTTTTTGTTTTGGTATTTTTTTTTTTTAGTGAGGTTGTTGGGAAATATACACAAGAACTGAGGAAACTTGCATTTCAAATGTTGGATTTGATTTGTGAAGGCTTGGGACTGACCCCAGGATATTTTTGTGGTAGACTATGTGAAAATCCAAAAATAGTTGCTCATCACTACCCCCCTTGTCCTGAGCCAAGTTTAACCTTGGGTGTAGCCAAACACAGGGACCCTTCTGTTATAACAATTTTGCTTCAAGAGGAAAAGGTACATGGACTTCAAGTCCATAAGGATGGGGAATGGATTGAAATTAAACCTGTTTCAGGTGCCTTTGTAGTTAACATTGGCTTACTCCTACAGGTAAACATTCAAACCAAAGCCTTTTGTTCTCCCACTTTGCATTGTGTTTTCAGTTCATGTAGCTTTAATTTGATCCTAAATAATTTGTATGTCATGATTCTTTATACAATTAGCTTCTCTAATATATTTCTCAGACTACATATCACAAACATGTAATAATTCTTTAGCTAGCTAGTTTATGTGGAATGAGAATAATGGTATTGAAATATTAAGGCCAGTTATCTATGGCTCTATTTATTGAGATAAGTTATTTGAAGCCATGATATGTTCACCCCAATATAAAATAAAAATTAAATGCCTCATTAAATTTTAAAAACGTAAATTACACTCACTTTTCTTAAGGTTTGTTTAAACTCAATTCACCTCTTTAGGTGTTCAATCTACATTAACATCTCCTAATTTACTTATTTTTCAAATGAGTTATAAAAAATGCCCCTACCTTTACCCTACCTTCTCTCACTCAAACTTTTTTCTTCTCTCTCTTTCCCCTTTCCACATCCCAAAAAATGCCCTAGTAGAATGTAAGCACAAATCCATCCACTACACATAGCAAATCCAATGAACCAGTCATCCAATCATGACCTAAATCTCACAACTTCACACATGTCCAAGCTATTATAAAACTATTTTCTCATTTTGAAGACTCATACAAGCGACCCACAATACGAAAAAGAAATCCAACAATTTTTCATAAAAACAAAAACAATTAGCTATTACCTAATCCAAAACTAAAAGAGTGATGAAATTAAGCTAGATAGATAGCATTGAATACCTTGGTACCTTAAGTACAAGTGGTGAGGGTATTGCCAACATTTTTAAGCTGGAATAATAAAGAGACCTTAATGTCACATCGATCCTTCTTGGCAAAAGGGTCAAAACTGCAAATTCACAAAAACCCATACAAAACAATACCTAGAATTGATTATTCATATACAAGGTAAAACATTGTGTTAAAACTGACACTTTAGAAAGGTGATGGAAATAAGGGGGTACTTTCACCTTCTTCTTGCGATTCTTTTTTCTCTTAGAGATCCTCATGTTCTTGCCAACCGCATAGCTCAGTGTTTTGCAGGTAATAGCAATCATAGCTAAAAGAGATGAGAAAGAATAGAGAAGAGGATAGTGGGTAAGGGTGAGGAAGGGGTATTTTTTGTAACTCATTTAGAAAATGGATAAATTATGGGGGATTAGTATAGTTCAAACAACTATAGGAGAAGTGAGTTGAACTCTAACAAACCTTAAAGGAGGTAAGTATAATTTACATTTAAAAAATAATAAAACCATGATATGTTAGGCATGGTAATCTTTAGCCAATTCTTTAGATCTTTTATATATTTAATTTGTAAAATAAATGCATCTACATTATATAGTATATAATATAATTTAAGGTTGAAATCACAGATATTAAAACCATACCAAATTGACCAATTTCAACCAGAAATTTATGAACTAGTCATTTGCTTGATCTAGTTCTTTTTGTAGACTAGTTTTGCAATTGACTCGATCACATCCAAGTCTAATCGGTCGATTTTTATATGAACCAAATCGAACATTGTGCACAAGATATGTGACTATGCAACTTATTTATATATGTCAAAAATAAAATATATTATATTTTTATATATTTATTTAATTAAATATGGTTTAACTGGTTGAATTCAATGACCTAATACCTTGGCCTTGTTAATCACATTTTCGAGTTTAATAGTTATGGTTGAAATTCTAGCTTTTACATAAAAAGAGCCAAAAATTGTGACAAATTCCTATGATGTCACTTTAGACTTATTACTTTTAAGTCGATATGTCATGGAATTGGTTGATAATCTTGTAATGTAAATGATACCAAAATTTCACATTAACTACAACTAGTGAATGAATTTTTCCTAATTGTTTATCTTTTATTATCAAGACAAGGTTATTTTTATTCTGTTGTGAAATTGTGAATGATTAATTTAGTTGAGTATTATTTAACTGCATTTAACCTTCTTAGTAATAGTCTAATCATTTCAAGGAAGATAAGCATTTTGTTTATCATTGCTCTTTTCCTCTTACAGATCATTAGTAATGGAAGGCTTATTAGTGCTCTACATCGAGTTGTAACAAATTCAAGCACTGCACGTACAAGTGTTGCCTATTTTATCTATCTATCACTTGAAACTGTCATAGAACCGGCAAAAGATTTGGTGAATGGAACCATTGCACCAATTTATAGATCCATTTCACATGGAGAGTTTCGAAGAATTTTCTTCAGCAAAGGTCATAACATTGAAGAAGAGTTGAAATCCTAACTTGCCAATGTGATATTTGATAAAACTATTGATCTCTAGTTAAGACAAGAATTGGAATTGCGTATATGCAAATATTATTACTACATAATTAATTTCATGCCTGTTTTATGTTTTATTATTTTGTAGTTCCTTCTTATACCATATGAGCTATAGGTGGCTATCTACTCATTGAGTTTGATGACTCACTTTTCTCCCCCCTTCCTCCTTACAAATATACTTGCTGATCCAGTAACCTCCCAGATACCTTTTCTTTAGTAGTATAGTAGCTGCTCCAATGGTTATTTTTACTTTGAAGTGAAGTTTAGTTAGGAATGTTAGATTTATAGTGTTATAGTCGTTGTGCAAATAGGATTTTTGGACCATGCATTATTTTATTATGTACACAATAAGTTTATTTTTCTTATGTTTTACCATGGCATAAACCAATTTAGAGCAACTCGACTTATGGACTTTTTTTTTATGAAAGATTTGATTTATTGAACTTGATTATTAATTATGTTTAAATTGAGATTTTGAAATGAAAAGTATACATATTTTATGCATGCTAGGGTCACGTCAACCAAAGGCTTGTGTCGGGACTTAGTCCTGCACATGTCGGTCACATTCCTAAATCGAGTTGTGACATAGTGATATAAAAGTCATAGGTTTACTTGCATGGTACTGGAGCAAGTGTCCATAAATAGCGTAACATTTATCTAAATGGAAGCATGCTCATTTGCATCACTGTGGTGTTACTTGAGGTATTTAGGAAGACTCAGGAATGTCTAGATTTAGTAAGAGCCTTATCTTTTCTTGACACTCATGATCTCATCCTATGCCCTTCTTTCTTAAATCTTTCTTAAGTGTGATTATATGTGATTATATCTTATTTTTGTTGGTGATCTAAGTCGAAGTAGTTGAGGATAAATTAAAGCTTTCACTTGTGTAAGTATGGAAGTTAGATATGATGACATAGAGAATGAATCATCCTTGTGAACCACAAGTAGCATTCGATGTAGTATCATGATCATGCAAGTAAGTATAGCCTAGTACAAAGATGCTTGACCTCAAGAACTTTAGAAATGCTAGATAAGTATTATTTAAAATATAGGGACCAAATTTTACTTAAGGAGGTAGTAAGCAATATACCAATTATAAACGATCCATATAAACCAAGAAATGACCTTTAGCTATAGGGCCACATTCCAGTTCCCATATATGCTAGATAAAACTTGGAATATAAGTTTTAAGATATAGTTTTATTACTTATGTTTTCTAAATTATTGTGAAAATATATGAAGCTGTAGATGTTTGATTAACGTGATTCTTACACTGTTAAGAAGCTAATTCAATTATTAACAAGTGTTATTTGTGGCCTCGAGGCCAAATTCCAATTGTATTGAGAGTTATTGATGAATTAAGTTGCATATTCATGCTGAGTGCACACTTATGGTAGCGAGAATACACCCATTGTAGTGAGTTGAGCCTAGCAAAGTGACAATTTTGGGGTACATGCTTGTTATAGGAAGTCTTAGGGTTGCTATAGTAAGTCCTCGATATTAGAAAGTTACAGAAACACATTTTCATGCATTTAAATTAACCCCTTATTATAAATAGATATGTTATACACCCCTTCCCCAAACACTTTAGGATGAACCCTAGCCGCCCCAAATAGTGCTCCTATAGCTCTGTACATGAATTTCCAAGTAACTCCAAATGATTTTAAGAGATTCCAATTGATTTCCACTGATTAAATCCTTTTCGTAAATGTGTTCTTCATATTCCTATAACCTCATTCTTAAGTTTAGTAGTTATTGGGGCTTTCATGGTTTAGTTTTCTCTTCCCAATACTTTCAAATCAATTCTAATAGTGTTTCCATGATAGTTGAAAATGTCATTTCAAGTTCCTAGGATCATGTAGGCAGTGGTTAGGTTCTCCCAACAACACATAGTGAGTGGATAGTTGCTAATGGCTATATTTTAGCCATTAAAAGTATTTTAAAATTAAAATTATTATATCATATGTATATATGATTTTAAATTTGGAAAATTTCATATGTATTTATAGTTTGCTCATATTGACCTGAAACCTATTATTTTTTGTAAAACTCATGGTACCATTGTTTGTTGCATGATATTCAGGAAGTGTTGGTCAATGTTATATTATATTCTAAAAATACATTGATTTTATTTGACATGATATGAATTAGTTTATTAATTAGAAAATAAGTTGACAGTTATCATAATTTAACAATTATAATATTATTTAATTATTATACTACAAACAATGGGCAAGATATCATAAAATAGTTTACTGTGAATTTTAAAAATAAGATTATTACGTATTAGCATAAAACAACCTAGTTAATTAGTTACCAAAAAATAAACAGTTAAGTAGACAAAACAATGTATAAATACAATATCATGTAAATTTTAATTATGAACAAGGACATATCTAATATTAGAATTAGTTAAGTAGCTAGTGCAATTAGCTTGCTCAGTTATAATCAATTATTATTTTAGCATTATAAAATAAGATTTAGCCAATAAACAGAAATTAGTTAAAACCTATCGTTGGTTCCACTACAAGAAAAGCATGGGATACCGACTCGTTTATCGACGGGTGTAATATATACTGACAGGTGTACTGACGGTTACGGGGTCCTTGGTTCTGAGGCCGTCTATGAATATTACCGATAGTAACAAAAAACCCATTAGTTATTTTCGACTATTATACCGATGGGTATTAAGGAATATAGCCGTCGGTACAATTAAATAAAAAGTGTCACCAAGGCTGTCAGAGACATATTTATACTAATAGGTTTATTTAATTTTACCGACGGATGTTTAAGTAAATAAAATAAGTTTTTAAATCATTTACCGACGGCTTTACCGATAGGTTTATTTATTTATAAAAAAATTTATTTAAAAATATTATTTAGTACCGACAACCATACCTATCGGTAAAAAATTAATTTTTTATTTCATTATTAATTTGTTTATTTAATTGATATATAATAACCTAATCATCAATTAAATTGATATTGAATAAGAAAATAATAAAATGAATAAATTAAAATAATTAAATAAAATATCAAATTATGACAATAAAATATATACAAATTACAATAAATGTAAAAAAATTTAGAATGGAGAAAAACTGAAGCTAGATAAAATCAAGTTGAACTCCTAGGCGTCAGTAGCGTCATCATCATCATTATCATCATCTGGACCATCATTGTCATCTACGCCATCTAACTGTGAGTGGTTCTCAGAGATGGAGGGGAGTGGGATATGGGAAAGTAGGGTCTGGGGGAGTGTCTTGCTGAAGCTAGAGGGTCCAGAAGCCTGCATCTCCCAGAAGAAGGTCATCACATTTGCAATGATCTTTTGTTGCATCTTCCAAAACTAAGCCTTCTTCTTCTTTGTTTTCTCTTCCTACTGCCACTCCAAGGAGAGCTTAAGCTCTCAGATCTCTCTCAGCTCCTACTTCATAGCTGCTCGGCCTACTTGCTATTCCTGGAGTTGCTGAAGGAGCTATGCCTGCTGTTGCTGGATCAACTGTGCCTGCTGCTACATCCACTGGTTGAAGGCATGCACACATTCCCTCAGGGCATCATCCCCAGTAGCTGACCTAGTGGCAAAGGATGGGGATATACTCTCAGTGTAGTACCCTATCCCATATATGCGGCCTTGTAAAGGCCACCAACCACCTGGGCCTTGACATCTTCATTTGGAGAAAGAGGAATGTCAGCATCGGGCCTAGCCTTAGCCACCTAGGTCTAAGACTGGGTCTGTGCTTGCTTCTAGAGGTCTGTAAACTCGTGCTATAAAGGAAAAAAAGATAAAACACATTGTAAGTAATAATTATGACATAAATGAAAACAATAATAATAATTAAGTAAAAATATGTATAAATTCAAACTTGCATAGGTCCCCTCGGAGGAAGGGTCTGCCCATACATCTCCAGACTTCCCCCTCTGTTCACCCTTTTGGGGTGTGGGACTCCCAAAATAGCTCACCTTGTGTCGAAAGGAGGTTCAACTCCTTCGCCTGCACAAGCAAGCACAATAAAGTCATAAAAATATAGTATTTGCCACAATTTAGATATAGTAAATGTTGTTATAATATGGAAAAAGGTTAAAGAATTACCAAACGCTTGCAAGTCTCCTCCTAGGTGCTCGACTCACCCATGTGCAGCGACCCGCCTTTCTGTGAGGCTCGGTTTATCTTTCCCTTATTTGACCTATCCTTGATGGTAGGGTCGCTGGCCTAGTGGCACTGGAACTTGCTCAAGGTGGCATCATTCAGCCATGAGCTGTTCATATGTCCCTTACAGATATCATGAAACATATCCTACAGTCACTTGGAGGACCTAATCCTCTAAGCCCTTTTCACTGCGGGCTCATGCTCGGGCTGAATGTAGAAGGATCTCTGCGTATACAAATTAACATCACATAAGTTATTATATATGAGCATGTAATTATGACATATAAACATATATTTTAACAAAAGTGAATAAATCATAGAATTACCTTCCGTTCCTTCCACCATGACTCCTTGACATCAGTAGGGATATCAGTCCATGTGGGCCACGAATGGTTACAGTGACTTTGTATAACCTTCGTGATCCTATGATGAGTCATATCAAACAAATGAAAACTATTACATAGATAAAATAAATCAAAAAAACAATCAAAATATTTTCAATATCATAAGCTATGTAAAATTAGAATGTAATAAAAAACATGTTTCAACTTACCTATCTCGACCATCCAGCTTAATCTGCCAAAGCGGTCTACCATCATCCCCAAGTGGCTTGCCATCTAGGCCGAAAGGCCTCCTATCTACATCCCATGGTTGTGACCTATTGGAGGAAGGAGGAGTCTGATCAGATACATGACTGGTAGTCGGGGCAGTGGTAATGCTAGGAGCAATAGGGCTAAGGCAGTGGTAGGCCTAGGTGTGGGGTCGCTAATGCAAGTGGACTGTGCGTGTGAATACGGGGGATATGGGGGCCCAACATACCCAAGAGTGGACATCATCCTGAATCCTAGGGTGCTGATAGTAGGGACTGAGGTGGAAGTAGTGGACAGGGAGGTGGTGGAAAGAACAGTGGTTGAGGTGGTAGGAGGGGCGGTGGCTGAGATGGTAAGAGGGGCGGCGGCTGAGATAGTGTGGGTAAACCGACCTTCCGAGGTTGGCCTCTGCCTCTACCAGCCATACTAAAACAATTAAAAAGAAACCTAAATTTTACATAACATGAATTCTATTAAGGCTTGGTATGAAGTGTATTTGATAAGTTGCTAATTTTGTTGGCCTTTAAAACACAATCAATTGGTCTTTTATTTAAGTTTTATCCAACTAACTCAATACTAAAAAGAAAAATGGACATGTTTTTGGGGTCAAAACAAATTGGACTTCTGTTTTTTAATTATCTTTTTATATAACCTCTAAATTTGTTAACAACAAAGATTAAGAATATAATAATAGAATGAAGCAAGAACCCATGGGGTCTGCTTTCCAATAAACCTGATTTGTTGTTGTTAGTTTCTAATTGTTTTGTGATGGGCATTGATTGTCTGTTGGAAATGTTTTAAAGTTCCATTGGGAAAATGAATGTTGTGGATGGCGTGTTTAGTGTTTGATACTCATTTTTTGGTGCTTCAGTATAGGACTGTGTAGTGGTTAAGTGTGTAAATTCTTTCTAGTAATAATTACTTTGGTGGCATGCAATTTTGATGTTTATGGATGCTTGGAATATTCATACGTAATGTGAATTATGATATGTGCATCTCATTATGAATTTTTGATATATGTTAGTGGGCTATGTCATGCACCATCTCTGCACATAAGGCAAGTCTCTCTGTTTTGTAATAATTTTGAAGAAAGTTATAAATATTCTCATGTTTCTAAATTATAGTAACTTTAGGGTATTTATAACTTTTCTTAGTTCAGATGTTTGTAACCTTCTTCTAATTGTGGCAAGTGACTTTAGGTGTGGCACAGGAGACTAGCCAGTTGAGTTTCTTAATTTGCTACCTTTTCCAGTCCATTTTTAGCTTAAGGAGACTCACCCTTCCCACTGATTATGAAACCGATGCTAATGTGCTTTTTTTCTTTGAAGAAATAAACATGTTTCTTTTTTTTTTTTTTGGAAAATATCTCAGATATTATTTTAGAAATCATTTTTTTCTCTTTTGGATTTGCCTGTCTATGAATTCATGACAGATTTTAATCTCTTGGGTGACTTGTGAAGAAATTCCATTTTTTCATTCTATAGTACATTTGTTAAACTTTGAAGTGACCATTTGGCCTTGGCATTCTCATTTATGCTCCCCTTTGGTAGTTAGTACTTTTTTTTTTCCCTTTCAAATGATTAAAAATATTAATCTACTTAACCCCTTTTTATTAAAAATTTTATAATGGAAAAGGAAAAGTTATATCAATATAAAAATATCTTATATATATGATATTTATTATCTTATACATAAGAATTTACAATTTCATATCTACACATTGTTCCATTCAAATCAGCTTCTTCTCGATTCAACCAATGGCAAAGAATCCTACACCACTCTTAAAAATAGTATATTGAAAATTAAATATATTATTTTCTTCAAATTATTTAAATATATGTAAACTATAAATATATTTATAGTCTCATCATGTTTTTATTAATAATTATTATGATTAAGAAAATATATTTAACTGTACATATAAAGTTATATGAAGATAAATAATTAACAATAATAATAAATATAAATCCTTTAAAAGTTAACCATAAAAAAATTGGTCTTTAAATTTTATTTGAATTATTATTTTTTAAAAAACTCAATTAGCTTTTATGTTTTAGTTACTTTTTTTAATTTATTATTCCTACAAAAAATTTTAGCAAAATTTCAACAGCATCTCCCTTTAAATTAGGAGCTTCCATCAGCTGATATTTATTTTCCTAAGTCTTTAAAACACATTCAATTGGGTTTTAAGTTTTATTTAAATTATTATTTTTAAACAAATTCAACTAGTTTTTAAGTTTTTTTTAAATATAGTTACTTTTTTTAATCTATTATTCCTACAAAAAATTTTAACAAAATTTCAATAGATCTCCCCTTAAATTAGGAGATTCAATCGTCAGATATTTCAGTCAATTCAACAATTATAGTTATTATTGTAAAAATCAACAATAGAATAGATATAGTGAAATAGTTACATGTTAATAATTACATACAATTCACATAATCCTAAAAATCGTTCTATTGTGCATCCCTTTATAACTCCACAACATGCATCCTGCAATCTCTGTAAACACAAAGAATCCTATAGTAAACAAATCAAACAAGTCGGGGAAGGACCTCTACACCCTTTCCCCTAGTCATGTAATCCCTATTTCCTGTAACTCTATCCTAGAAAATATAAGTCCTTATATATCCTACATATATATTAAATCAATATAAATAACAAGGATTTCGTTACTAACCTCTATAGCAGTAAAAAAAATACAAAATGTAGGAAACCTGAATATGTCTAGCAAACTCCAATATTGAAAATACAAAATGATAAATTTAAATCAACACACTTATATACATATAAAACATAAAACAACAGAAAGAATAAGAATGACAAACCGATAATTGCTACAATAATCTCTATTACCCTAAAATAAAATTCCTACATTAATAAATTAACAACGATATTACTTCCCAATGCAACAAAACACTACACTATGGGCACCAATAAACGAACAAAAAAGGTAAACCAAATCAAAATACTAAACCAATTAAAATGCTCACCAAAGACCCTAGATCGTAATGGTGGCCTCCATTTATTGAATGGAGCTCCGGTGGTGGTGAACGGAGGAAAAACGCAGTAGCAGTAGCGAGCTTAGAGAGAGAGAGAGAGAGAGTTCAAAGAGTGAGGAGGAAGAAGGTCGCGGTGGTGATAAATCCGCGGCTTACCGATGGGTACGCGTTTAATGAATGGTGCATTTTAATAACCAGTAATTACTGACGGGTATACCGATGAAAGATGTGAAATTTGTGCAGCAAATTATGAACTTTCAAATACCCGCCGAGAATACCGTCGATAATAGATAATAATTAACAATTCTTAAAGATAAATACCCATCGGTTAGACCATCGGAAACGTAATTAATAAATATAATTATAATTATAGTAATGAACTGTCGGTTAACCCGTCAGTATATTTAATAAAATATTAAAAAAATTAAAATGTTAAATATACTTGTCGGTTAACCCGTTGGCTTATTTAATAAATAAATAATAAAAATAAAACATTGTTAAGATCGTCCGTAAACCTGTCGGATATTATGCGCATCGGCGCTAGCATTTACCAATTGTATTACTGACAGGTTTGTCATATATACCAATAACAACTAGAATTATTTCCCACAATGCGACAATCCATTGGAGTTGGTAACTACGGACGGGTGCGAACTTGTTGATAGTTTCCGTCAATATCCCGCGTTTTTCTGGTAGTGTTAACGATTAATATATCATAAAGATGTTATTATGTGAGTATCAATTGAATAATAAGATTAGTCTCAATATTAACTAAATTTTTTTAATCAATAACAACTATCCATGATAAAACTCAATTCAATACCATAATTTAGCTAGACAGTCGATGTAGTCCCCTAATTAAATAATTAATTAGCTATTATTATTATTATTATTAGGTAATATGATAAGGCTCTTTTGATTAATAGAAATTAACTAATAGCTTTTGCAGCTTCTATGATTAAATTATAAACTAATTATTAAGGTATAAGAAGTGTTCAACACAACAAGATTAGTTTTAGTCTTATTGTATTATTTAATTATTATTAATTTCTAAGATTAATTTATTTATTTATTATAAGAGAACCCAACCTTTTAGCATTAATAAAATAGATAAATAATAATTAAAAGTTGATAGTTAAATCATCATCATCATCATCATTATTATTATTAATAGATTAGTAGACAATATAGCTTGAACAGTTGATATGGCTTAATATTTAACATTTAAAATGTTATCACATAACCAGCAATCAAGATATTAAGAATAAGATTTCGTGTTATTGAATTTATTGTCTATTCAATTGAATTACATATGTTTGATTTTAGTCTGAGTAAAGATTATGAATAAAGATCATACGTTTATGCCATTAATTTATTTACTAAGCACTTTAAGACCCAACCTCTTAGCAGATAATGATTAGTCATGTCCTGTAGTTGCAAGTGAGTTATTATTTTAATTGTTAGCATGTGAAAAGCTAACAAAGCCTTAGAAGTAAGTTTAATGTTGTTTTATTTTATTCTTTATCCAGTTAAGTTATGTACGATGAGAGTTGGTAAATCAGAGTTGCGATTTACATTTAAAAGTCGTTTACCTTGTTACACCCAGTTGCCAAGGAGATGGTGTATTAAGCAATCATGAAGGCAATCTTTCAAGATATTACTCCCTTCGTCCTCAAATAATTTCCATTTAAAATTTTTTATTTGTCTAGAAATGATTGTCCATTTGAAAAATGTATGTAGCTTTAATTATTTTTCTCAACAATACCCTTATTAAATACTATTGAAGGAGGACAGAGATACAATAGAGGAGAGGGGAGAGAAAGTTGGAATATTAAAAAGAAACGATGACAATTCAGTAAATTATTTTCAACTTTTTTAACTTTGATATTTTCCCAATCATTTCCTTAATTTTAGTGCGTACTTAAAACTAGACAATTATTCAAGGACACAATAAGTAATAACCATGGTATGCCTACCTGTCAAAGAGGTGGTGTACCAAGCACCCATCGAAGCAATCATATTAGTTGTTAACCTTGGCATACCTAGCTATCATAGAGTCGATATGTCAAGCGGCTAGGGAGGAAAACTTTTATAATTCAAAAATAGCATAGAATATGGGCCTTGGGGAGATAATCTCATAAATATATGTTCATGATGTAAGTGAATGTTTATTGAATACGAATTTAGTTCCAAGGTAATTTCCTTAAGTTAGATTTTATTTAGTTAAGACAAGAATTTGAACTACATATGTGTAAATATTATTATTGAATAATTACTTTCATGTCTATATTGTATATATTATTATTATGTAGTTCCTTATTATTCCATGTAAGTTGTGGGTAGCAATCTATTCATTGAGTTTTATGACTCACCCCTTTCCTTCCTTCCTTCCTTCCTACTTGCAGATACAGTTGCTAATCTAGTAACCTCCTAGATACCTCTTCTTTTGCAGTACAGTTGCTGCCCTAGTGGTAAGAGTTGCTTTGAAGTGAAACTTAGTTAGAAATTTTAGATTTAAAGCATTCTTGTAGTTGTGTAGATGGATTTCGGACCATGCATTATTTTATTATGTACTTAGTCAGTTTATTTTCTTATGTTTTGCCACGGCACAAATTGGTTTAGCCTAATTTGATTATGATTTCATGTTATGAGCAACTCAAGTTATGGACTTACTTATGAAAGATTTGATTTATTGAACTCGATTATTATGTTTAAACTGAGTTTTTAAAATGAAAAGTATACTTTTTTTACACATGTTTATGTCACATTAATCAGAGAATTCTATGCAGACTAAGTCCTTTATGTGCTGCTCACGTTCCCAAATCGGATCGTCATAGTGTACATGTGGATTTTGGTAGTCAAAAATGAAGTTGTGTGGGTATGTTTGATGTCTGTGACAGTGGGAATACGCTCTTTGCGTGGTTTCTTTTTTGTGTGTCTGGGTTCTTTATGTGTGTTCATTCTCCGTGTGTGCGCACACGAGTCTTTATGTGTTTTAGGCTTGTGTCAATCATTTACCAAATTTCTAACGGTGAATGGGTTCTTTGATAGTCCTTTATGTCAAATTTGATGACAATGTCATAGGGGTTGGCTTGGGGAACTATTCTTTGTGTATAGAACATTCATGGAATTAGTTCTGGATGACTTGATTTCAAGTGGTTGCAAGAGATTGCATGTGTTTTAAGAAAGAAGGGGTGAAATTTAGTATGCATAGAAAGGTTGCTACTACTAAGTGATTTATATGTTGTTTCATTTTGTCGACAACTATGGATTCATGGCTGGCTCTCCCGATCCTTGATGGCAATGTTAAAGGGACGGGGTTGGTTCTTCGCTAATATCTTCCATTCCCACAAGCTACAAGTAGCCAATGTTTTTTTTATTTATCGTGTAGAAGACTATATTTATCGTGACTGAGAAATTGAGTTAAAGGAAGAAGAGAAGAGAATTTATGTATTGATGAAATAAACTCTTGTTCTGCAAATGAATAAGAGCTAAAAGTTGTCTTATATACAGTTTTCTGACTTGTAGCTAGAATACTGAACCAACTAACAAACCAGTTGGATGAGCTGTAACAAACTAACAGAATAAGAACTGAAAATTAACAGATAACTGAAAACTAACAGGTAACTAACATAGCTAACATGATGCATGGTGTCTTCATATATACTAGTGTTGGTTTTCTGCCAAATTGGAATAGGTTGTAATGCCTATCTTCAATGCTTAGGATTTAGCATGAACACATAACAGCTTAATTCTAAGTTACAAGGTTGTGTTCTTCTGCTGCTGGCCTTAATGAAGATTCAGTGTGTCATTGCTACATTGGAGAAAAAATATTGTTGTGATGGATATCATTTGGTCCTATGGTGCCTACACTAAATGGACTGAAAGTATAAATGGCAATGGGATTGCTGATGCTCTCATGTTTATCCATAAGGTGTTTGTCTAAGGATATGTATGTGGATTTGGAATTTAAAGGAGAAAGAAGAGGAGGAAAGGGAATGACTTGTAACGTAAGATTTTAAAATTCTACACTATAAACCCTTCTCTCCCCTTTCTTTCCCTTCTTTCCCTTAAAATTATAAACTGACAAACATAACCTAAGATGTCTTGACTTGTTTTGTTGGTTTTTGGTAGCATATTAGTTTTGGATGCATGTACCTATCCATTCTATCTTTTGATACTTTGGCATACTTTTGTATGTTGACTTCTGCTCCTCCTGTTTTGGATTTTGAGCTCTTTTATTCATACCAAAAAAAAAAAAAGTGTGCAAATTAAGATACACACTGTATAACTAGGAATGCCATCGTAAGTGTGGGTGTGGTTTTATTTCTACTACTCAGCTTTATAGAAAATGTCATTATGCTTAAAATATTAAGCCATCCAATACTACTTTTGGAAATAAAGATGCAAACTTGAATTGCAAGAAAGTAATATGTGCGAAAATATTACATGTGTAACTTTTGCAGTTTTTTATTAAATACAAATTAGTTACGTGATTCAAACTAGCAGAACATGCAAAAAAAAAACTTTATAATCTTTATGTTTAAAAAAATTTATTACAAAAAGATGAAAGAACAAGAAATACAATGTCTTTCACGAATCACATTGAGTAATAGTTAAATAACAAATGTTAGAGGAGTATAAAATCTCTTCTGAGAATTAAACTGTTGTAATGCTAAAAAAATTTAGATGTATTAGTGGGTCCTTTTACTTTATGTTATTTAATAACTTTGTCTAAACTTGATTGAGTATAAAATTCCTTGATTGGATACTAATACAAATGAACTTTAAAATTTCAATTATTTCTATAAGGTATTTTCAAAGTTTTATGAGAGTAGATTTTAATTTTCACCTCCATAGAAGGAACTATATTATTTGCAACGTTTTTTGAGGAATGGAAAAATTTCTTGATGAAGATCTCTTAGTCTATGTAACAAACCTAATACTTCCCACTTACGCTTAAGTCGCTTTGTTACCTTTAGCTTTGTGGAAAACTCAACTGATTTTAGAACTTAATTACTTTATTAAAACAAGTGGCTAATTTTTTTCCTTTTAACTTTTTTTAAAACCTCAGTCTTAGTCCCGGAAAGGATGAGTGTGTAACAATGCATAATGTAAAGAGAATGAATATGGTAAAGGAGAACAAAACAACTATGGGTAAAGGAACTAGGGCATTAAGTTAAATAACACATGTGAATGATATTAATGATAACATTGACCATAGCAATACAAATTGCATCGTCATAATAGGCCTCTAATAAGTATATATAACTGGAAATAAAGATAACTAATTGGCATACAAGTATGTCACGACCCAACTCAGGTCATGACCGGTGCATAAGGAACACACTCTCTTGTAAGCCTTTAAATGCAAGATTTTTATAGAAAAATAGACAGAGTTTCCTCTGTTTTTTGGACATCTCCAAATTTAGAAATACAATCTGTATGAAAATAAGGATAAAATACATAATTAGACTTCAAGCATTCTCAGAATGCACCCCTAGCATCAGTTCAATCAACTCAACATATAAATTTCAATTCAAGTTCTAATAAGTAATCTAAATCAAATCCAATCCTAAATCAAGCATGAATCAAATTAGTTTTTAAAATAATTTCAAGTGTAAATTCATAACCATAAAATATATGTCTAACCATAATTAGGAATATAGTTCAAAATATAATTCAATATAATTCTAAACTTAGTTTACAAATCCTTTCCATAATGTAGTCTATATATATCTAAGTCTTAACTACACATGCTTAAGCATAAATATAAATATACACACCAAACTAATTCGATGACTCTACCTGTGACATATGGAGCATTATGGACGGTTCTAATCAGACAATACTCAAAAAGAAAATTATGTCCCAACATACAAAAAGCCTTTTGAAGAAGGCTCACCAACTCAGAGTTTGACTAATGAGGAGCTGCGGGATTGGAACTTGAAGCTATACCTATATCTGGAAAAGAAGGGGAAACAATGGAGTGAGATTTGCAACTCAGTAATAGACAGGATGTCTATAACCCACATGAGACAATATATAATCCATAAGAAAAACAGTAATAACTTCATAGTTCATATAAATTCAACAAATCCTTTTATCTATGAAAAAGAATTTTGAAAACAACATGATTTATATAAAATAATAGAGAATGATCAAATTCAGTATAAACAAAAGGATTCACACACAGGTAGTCATTCCTTCGTGTGATCATGAAACAGAACAATCCTACTCATGCGAGTAGCCGTAGAACAGAAGGATCCACTGTGTGGTCCTAATCAAATATAGTTAAGGTGCACCAAGGCTAATGTTTACTGTCGTTAGCTACAGATCCTGTCAGAGAATCTCTCCAAAACATATAATTATTTTATACATATCATATTTAATAAATTTTCTACAGATCAACAAAAGGACCATGCCCACTATCCATAAATCATTTCTCAAGTCCATATCATGCATCAATAGTTTTCAATTATTTCAAATCTATGAAATTTTTTATTCTTTATGAAATTTCCAAATTTGAAGTCATGCCATATTGTCTCATATGTAAATTTTCAAATAAAACATAAGCTTTATGCATTAGATTTACTTTCATCAAATTTATATAACATAGCCAAATAATTTTCTCTCAGTCTGTAACTTGCTAATATACATTTAGAACTAATTTAGCATAATTAAAAATAATTATAAACATAATGTCTACTCATAGACTGGTTTAAAGGAACTGAAGAACAACTCCCAAGTGCCACCAATCTAACGGTTAACTCTCAAATGCTCTATAACTCTAAGAACGAGATAAATAAAATATTAGTGAGCTAACAATACTGTTAATTTACACTAATTATCCCTATATACTAGAAAGCCCCAAATCTATATACTTAGGGTCCCAAAACCCCAAATCTCATAACCTAGGTTCCACATTTGAGCTCTAATCCTATAACCACAATATGACTTAGCTAACCCATGAAATTGGAAGTAAGATTGAACTCCATTTTACCTTGGATAATTAAAGGAAGGAAGAGGAAGGAGTGGGTGTTGTTGCTTCCTATAGAACTTGGAGCAACAACCCTTGAACCACCAAGGAGAGGGAAGGGACGTTGTTGTTTGTGTCACAACAAGCATAGGCAGCACCAGCGGTGGCGCGGTGGTTGCCGGCGGTGAAAGGTAGGAGGTGGCAGCGGTGGCTGCTGGAGAGAAGAGAGAGAGAGAGAGAGAGAGCTTGAATGGAGGGCGAGTGTCGCGTGCTCTACTTTCGTGAACAGAGAAGGAAGAAAAAAAGAAACATTTTAAGTTAATGTCCTCATTTATTTTACTCTCCATTAACTTTAAAACATAAATGTAAATAAGGAAGTACCCCCTCTTTGGATTGGAATAAAATATTATAAAAATTAAAATCTCAACCAATCAAATCTAAATTTTGGATTTTAGTTTAAATTCAAGAATTTCTAAGATTCTATAAACTTGTAGGTTAAAAAAGAAATGTTGGAAAGTGTTCTAAAATTTGTTACTTTTAACTTATTTTTATCTTGGGAACAATTATCGGGACATTTGAATTTAAGAAAGAGATTATATCATATTGCCCTCCAAGGATATATAGGGTCCATACTTAGTGAAATTCAGGACTCAGAATGACAGATAAGGGTAACCGACACCCTTTCTAATTCAGAAAAATAAAATAAAATTTTCTAGCCTTTTAATTTAAAACTAGGGTATTACAAAATAGCTGCCAACACTTGCACTATCATAATATTTTAATAACATCTTGTGAAACTGTTATGGTAACTATTTAAGAGTGTAAGGGCTTCGATCCTTCTTATGGTGATCTAGGTCTCGATCCACATCACTCAATTATCTACTCTCGGTTGACCTATCAAGCACTCTGTTGGAAGCTTCATCAAGGTCTAGTGACATTATGGAAAATCATGGTGAAAAATATTAATTTCTTAGTATGGTCCTAAATAGACAACTAATTTCATCATTGTTGTCCTCGCCACTTCAGGTTTCTTATAAAAATGTGAGCATATACATAGGCTTCATTTAAATTACTGTGAAATTCTAATTAGCTGAAGTGATTTCCTTTTATATGCTTCTTTAACATACATAAACATGACATGCCTTTTGAAGACGATGACACTACATATATCAAACACAAATGGAAATCAATGAATATAAAAAATGAGGATGTGCACTTCTAACTTTATGCTTCACTTTTCTTAATCCTAGGCCTATGCCCAGAGTCCTTTTTAAATTATTCTTAACATGAACTGGTCTTGACTTTAACCTATGACATCAACCTCCGCTTTGAACTTAAAAGCCACAATGAACCTCCTTCCCAAAATCATCAGCATCAACCTCGATTTCAATAAATGGTATTAAGTCCAAACTGATGGCTGTCGCCTTCCCTTATCAAACCTTTGTCTGAGAACCAAAGGATAGTGCCTCAGTCTTAGGGATCACCTTCCCTAGCTAGACCCATGTTCGAGGATTGAAGGATCATATCCATCATCTTGTCTTTAGGGATCTTGTTCCATGTTGGAAAAAAGATCACACCCTTCGTTTTCCTATTCTTTATCAATGTAAAGAAATGTCAATAGTATTCTCTTATTCATGAATGTGCTTCATCATGCATAATGTCATGGTTAACTTAACTCAACAGCATATGTATAAATAAATAAAAAAGAAAGAAAAATAATTAAATATATATTATCATATCATCCACCACACAAATGCATGGTCACTTATATGTAATAAGAAAAAACATATATCATAAGAAGAAATAATCCTAATAACTTAGGATTCCAAACCTGCATGGTGTTTTATGATTTGTTCAAGAGACCATTTTCTAATTTTCTTCATTTTTTTAAATGCTTCTATATTTAGCGTTATATTTAACTCTTACTTATTTATTAAAGCTTGGAAATTTTATTAGAACATTTCGGGCCATACTTATTTAGATAACCATTTCCTATTTCTTCAATTTTTAACAGATCTGGTGGCTCTTATTGAAAAATCTATATAATTCCTATAGATAGCATTTTGACCTAATATTTTATGGGGTAATTTCTCAAGATTTCAAACAAACCTATTTTGAACGAAAACCAAATACTACATAATTTTCTAAAAATCCTACATATAGGTTGTTCTGTCCCACGACCAACAGAGGCTACAATGACTTTCGAAATTTACTGAAACAAAACTTGAAAGCGCTTGGTTATGGAAAATTTCTAAATAGTAGCCTACGCGTTAGCTTTCATTCAAAACTAGTTTTGCTCAAATCCGAATTGTAGAACTCGAGTTTCAAAATTTTCTTTGCACACTATTTGGGATTCTGACAACAACATCGGAGCAAATTCGGGGATTTTTCATGAATTATTGAGGTGTTATAATTTCATCATATTACTCCTAGAACATTACTACATGTCTTGAGTTTCATGCAAAATTTGAATAGATCCAATTGGAGGTTCCAAGGCAGAGTTATGAATTTTTATTTATAGATTGCCCGAAAATATAAAAAATAGGATTCTCATGACTAAGTAGGAATTTTCGTAAAAATAGCGTCTTTACGGTTTCTTCCGAAATTTAAAACATTTTCTAACATGAAATTAATAAACACTGATAATTGTAGGATAATAAAAGAGTATCTTGAAGAAAAGGCATAGAGTAGTGTGCTGAGTAAGGTTTGGCTTGAATCGATTCATGTGCTTGACTATTGGATCGAGTGGACCATTATATCCAGAATAATATTTTATGTATAATTAAATTGCACAACAAATAGATACCACACATCTTATTATTATTGAATGTAATGTGTGGTCTACACTCATTCTACTTATTCGTTAAATCCAATAATAATAAAATGTGTAGTATGTATTTATTATGCAATTTAATTATACACCAAACATCATTCTTATATCCATTATTAGACTTAAAACAAACATGCGATCTCCACGCAAAACAAGATTATTTTTTCACAAAGATTCACACTACCTTTGGGCTATAGAAATCAAGCAAGACAGAAGAGGTTGGTGAAAGAAAGCTTGATCCTCCGAGAAAGGTGTTAGAAGGCTTGAAATCCTTGTTTTTACTTAAGGCGTTTCGACCCCAACACTTGGACTCCTAGGTTTAGGGCGAAAATTTTGTGTTTAATGATTCAATAATGAGCTACAATATGTCTAATCATTTCCTGAGTTAGTGTGTCTTTTCAAAATTCTAACAAATCAACATTCCCTCTCTATTCTGGACTAGCCTACATAGGGCAAGTTGGTCACTCATTCAATTTTTTTTTGTTTTTTTTGTATGCACTAGGGTTAACCTAATTTGACGGTGCCAAATGGCGAAAATACCTTGTGCTTGAAAAAGTGCCGTTTTACCCAAATAATGCCAAAACACATTTAAAATTTCATCTAAAATAAAATATTTCTAACTTCTTTCATTGAAATTATAATTAGTATTTGTCATAATAAATTTCATTTTATATGTGTTAAATAATTTTACTATTTTTCTCATTTTGCCCTTCCTTGGGAAGTTACTGTTTTTCCCTTTTACTACAAAAGGCCATTTATTTTGACTCTTTCTTAATCACTCATTGTTAATGAGTTGATTAGTTTAAAGGGGAAAGGCTGAGATTGTTTTTTAATATTTGTGGTTGATGTGTTTTGAATTAGGGTATCTCAAAATTGATCATGATAGAAATTAATATGGCATGATCAAATCTCCTTTAAAAATCTTGACGTAATAATTTATCGGACTAATTAGGACAGTCTTGTGATTTAAATTCTTTTTAGTGCATCATGAATTAAACTTTATTATAATTAATGTTCCAAGCATGTTTAATTTTTTATTGTCTCCTACTTATTCATTTGTTTATCTATTTATTATTATTATTTAAATTAAGTTTTTTTTCCATATAATTAGTAAACTAACCCTTGATTAATTTACTAATAAATTATTTTAATAACTCATAATAATGAGTTATTTAGAGTAACTAAAATCGAGATGTTACAGCATGGCTTTATGCGGAGTTTATGTTTCAGAGTGCTGGTTTTTTATTTGTTGTCATGGCCATTGCAGACATATTTATATTGTTTCTGGTTTTCCTGTTAATTTCGGCTTTTGCCTTCCGTTTCTTTTGGTTGCCGCTTATAACTCCTTTTGTTCTCCTCTTATTGGAGTGATGAGAGACGACTCTCATCTATTTAATAAAAAGAAAGAAAAAAAAACCTTTATCTCTTGACTCCTTTTTTCATCAAATCTACGATATTGTCACCCCACCAGGCCACCACCTGCTGTTAGACGCCAATCGTTGGCTATGGTGCCTACCAGTCGCCAATCATTTGCCGTTTGCTGTCATTATTGGCCAGTGCCCACCCATACACACTCTAAAACAAGAAAAATTCTTTGATGTTATAAGAGTAAAAGAAATGTTTTGTTCAGTACTATTATTTGTTTGACACACTAGTCACTATCAGAAATGTTATAATAATGAGAGACAATTATGATCTACAAAATTGATTTGTTAAATAATGAATGGTAGGAAGCAAAACTTTTGTCCTTTTAAGAGTATCTAATGATTTCTTTTAAAAACAATATAATTTGCCGGATACACTGTAGGATGGTTTCTAAAATGATTGATTAACTAGTAGATTAGACTATAGGTTTTCTTGGTAATGTATCTTACCCATGTTTGAATCCATATAACCAGAAAAATATTGACAAGATTTTTAATACATTATAATAGTTGTTGGATAAAAAAAATAATACGACTCATTTATTTAAAGATCAACAATTATATCACTTCATCCTGATCATAAAATTCTGATAAATTTTTTTGTTATTTAACATTTTTAAATATTGTTACCTGCACATGTTTTCTCTTAATAATGCATGACTCATTCATTAACAATGTTCTCTTACGAAACCAAACACGTGCATGCCTGGACCTTAACGTAATAATCCGTAAGTCAAAAAGCAAAGGAAAAAAAGATCCAAGCTATAACTATTAATTAGAAGGATCAATTAATATTTTTAATACGTCAAACAAATTTAAACAATAGAAAGTACCCAAAACAATATGGTTGGATATCACATATAATATATAGCCAAATAACCAACAAGAGTTGACGTAGTAGCTGGTAAGAAGCCAGCTCATATCTTACGAGGATATGTGGGTTTAAATACCCCTCCAAACTACAAATAAAACAAAATTCGATTTTCAATAGATAAGCACTTGGATCATCCCATTAACTCCTATGGTCATAAATTGTCATCATTTTGCAGGGCATGTAATATATTAGTATTGCCTATACACACACGTCTCTTAATTAAATAATTAACAATATTCAATTCCTAATCTCGAGTCTTCCTAATGATGATTGGCTTAATTAATTGGTATAATGTTACGGTTCAAGTTATATGCAACCTTTTCGCACATGGTTTGACCTTAAAATGAGGTAACTCTCCCAATAACTTAAAAAATAAAAATAAAAATAAAATTTCATAGTTTCCACCACATATATGTATATATTTTATATATAAGAGGCGAGCAGCATGTGAACTCTCTAATTTTTCTCAACAAGACATTGTGCTTCTAGAGAGTAAGCATAATGGAGGACTTGGATGAGATGCTTGTGGCAAGCTGGTTTAATGTCCAATCCACGGTGCCCCAATCTTATGTGCAACCACCGGAAAGCAGACCCGGTAGAGTCATCCCCGCTTCAGGAAATATGACAGTTCCTGCGATTGATCTTGGAGAGCAAGATCGTGCTGACACTATAAAACAAATTTTGAAAGCCTCTGAACAATATGGATTTTTCCAGGTTTCAGATCCATACCATAATAATTTTTTATTTTTCTCACATGCATGTTATTCACAGCTTTATGGCTAGCTAGGCCTATGTTTTATAAGGCTTTAGTTTCCTAGATAATGAGAAGGAAGTGCTTCATTCTCTAATGCTAAAAGTCTTCCAGACAAAAAAAAAAAATTGTGCTAAAACTTTACATGCACTAGATTTAATTTTGAGTAATCCGAAATACCCTGAATTATTAGGTGATCAACCATGGAGTTTCCAAGGATTTAATGGACGAAGCGCTGCATATTTTTAAAGAATTCCACGCCATGCCTCCTAAGGAAAAGGTAAATCAATGCTCTAGGGACCCAAATGGAAGCTGCAAGCTCTACACAAGTAGTGAAAATTACGAAAAAGATGTGGTTCATTATTGGAAGGACACACTATCACACTTTTGTCCTCCTTCGGGAGAAAACATGGAGTATTGGCCTCAGAAACCATACAAATACCGGTAAAGTATTTTGTGCAAATATACATATTATTTACTTGGATCTAGTATTTTTGGCCATTTAGTACTTCTTTTTACCATTTGCAATGTATGGAGTCTTTGAGGTCATATTCGCGGTACTTCATGTTACAATTTACTACAGTTTGTCGTTTTGTTGGTTCCGGTTAAGGAGTCATTTAGTTTTCTAATTGTGATTTTACTTGGTCTATGAGGTCAATTATAATATCCCACCTACGAAAGTGATTTGATTGATTGGTGTTGTAGTTTATTAAGGTTGCTTCTAATGCTAATTAAGAAATGATCTGATTGCATCATGACAAAACTTGATTAAGTGGATGACATGGAAATGACCAATAATTTGATTTGACCAAGCCAGCTCAAATTGAGCATATGAATAATAAAATGGAATATAGCATTTCTTAATGAGTAACTTTCTTTGCTTTCCTTGTAATATCCTCCTCAACAATTATACATCGTCAGAACAAAAATTGAATCGAACGTGTGTGATTGCGATTAGATGACATTGAATTGATTTAATAAAACATTCAACATATAACACCAGAACAATGAAAAGTTCAATATTTTTCGGAGAAGATCCCTCTCTAACTGCATATTAGTTCTCGAAATCATGGAGCACATTGCAGCTGACATCCTTTTCCTTTTTCTTTTTTCTTTTTTCAAGCAATGTTACGTAGTTTTTTTTTTTTTTTGTAATAATGTATTCAGAATTTTTCACAAAAAATTTATTGATGGTTAGATTAAATGTAGTATATGTTAGAGCTCACATATTCATCTAAAAATAATTATCAATAATGTCACACGATTCTTACTGTTATTTTCTAGAGAAAACGGCGGTAACGTTGTCTAGCATTTTTTTTTCTTTTTAATTTCATCAAACCTTCACTTCAAAGCTTAATTTGCACAAAAACTAACCATTTTTAATGTGTTTGTGTCAAAATTAATTGAATAATTAGATAACTAATTAATCTTTTTCATTTTGATATGTTTTAGGGAGATTGTTGGGAAATATATACAAGAGCTGAGAAAACTTGGACTTAAAGTGTTGGAGTTGCTTTGTGAAGGGTTAGGACTCACCCCAGGATATTTCTGTGGACTCTGTGAAAATCCAAAAATACTAGTTCATCACTACTCCCCTTGCCCCGACCCAAGTTTGACCTTGGGTGTAGCCAGACACAGGGACCCTTCCATTATAACAATTCTGCTTCAAGAGGAACAAGTACATGGACTTCAAGTCCTTAAAGATGGGGAATGGATTGAAATTGAGCCTATTCCGGATGCTTTTGTGGTTAATATTGGTCTACTCATGCAGGTAAATATTCAAACTAATGCCTTTTTACTGTCCCACTTTACATTATTTTCATTTCATGTGGCTTAAATTTGATCCTAAATTTACATGTCATCATTCTTTATACAATTATCTTCTCTCATATATTTCTTGGGCTCCATATTAGAAACACGTAATAATTATTTAGCTTGCTAGTTTATGTGGAATGGCAATAATGGAGTGGGAACTCTGAGGCCAATTATCTGAATTCATAATATGTTTATCCTAATATAAATTACATATGAGTTTAATTTTGATGTATTGATAGTGTAAAAATTCCTTACACTATCATCCAAGTAAATCATCCAAGTTGGATTACTTTTCAAGTGGTAGATGTAAAATTCAACTATTTTTATTGATATATCAATAAATTGTTAAATGATAGTATAAAAAAGGTTGTATACTGCCAGTTTATAAAAAAAACTGACTAAAAATCATATGCTTCCTTAATTTAAAAAAATAAAATAAAATCGTGATGTGTTATGTGCGGTAATCTTTAGTCAATTATTTAGATCTTTTATATATCTAATTAGTAAAACAAATGCTACTAAAATATGTAATATAATTTAAGGTTGAAGTCAAATATATTAAAATAAAATCGATCAGCTGCCGGTTTGCGCCGGAAGCCAATGAACTATTCACTTGCTTGATCTAGCTGTCTCTTTAGATCGGTTTTACAATCGACCTAGTCACACCTAGGTTTGACCAGCCAATTTTTGCGCGAACCAAATCGAACCCTATTCTCAGTATATGTGGACGTGCTCCTTTACCAGACTATACAACCTATTATGATATATGTGTGTGTGTCTGTTTGACTTACATTAGCTTTTGATATATTTATTTATCCGATTTAATCGATTCACCAATGAACATCTAATTATATCAATAATATTGTACTTGACCAAATCTATCACCAGAGTTGGAGCTATAACATTTTGTTAGGAGAGAGCCAATATTTAATAGTTAATTTTGCATAAAAATATATATCTTATTATTTTTATTCTTATATAATAAAATGCATACACGTGTATATATAGTTATAATTGATTAATTATTATAATATTTAAACATATAATTAAATAAAAATTTTTTAAGAATCATCCAAATAATTTTTTTAAGATGGGGCTAAATTAAAAATTTAAAAAAAAATTATAAAAGGAGTAAAAATATTAGGGCAGCCCTTGCCCTCTCGCATGACGCTAGGCCCCGCCCCTCTCTATCACTTTATGAGTTTAATTAATAACTACGGTTGAATTTCCATCTCTTACATAAAAGGAGGGAAAAATACGACAAATTCCTAGGACGTCAATTGAGAATCTATAGTTTTAAAATGTGCTATTGTCATGTCAATATGTCATGGAGTTTATTGTTATTCTTGTGACCAAACTTTCATGTTAACTACAGCGACTGGATGACTTTCTTCTAATTGTTTATCATTTGCTGTCAAGTCAAAGTTATTCTATTTTCTTTCTTTTGTGAAATTGTGATTTTTTTTTTTTGGTTAAATGGTTGATGAGTAACACAATCTCAACCCAACATAAGGAAGGTGAGAAAAGAAGTCAAGAGACCACAAAAATAATCATAACAGGCACAATAATTCCAAAGAACAAGATCAAAATATAAAATGTATGTTTGGATCAGAATTTGTAGACGGCGTTTATAGCAATTTTATTATATCAAAGTTTATTTTGATCAAAAGTGAGATGATATTAATGTGGTTTGTGTTTAAAAAATTTTATCCTAAATTGATTGTCATAGAATAAATATTGTTTGGGTGATGTGAATTAAAATCACGTTTACATGTGTATTTACTAAAAAGGAAATGAGAATTATATTATGTTTTTAGCATTATTTTAAATTTTTTAAAGATATTTGGATAAATTATATTAATATTGTTATAAAATTATATGAATGTTATTATCAATGTTGTAAATAAAACTAAAACCATAAAATTATATAAATATCTATTTAGGATATATATTAAATTAGTTTCAAGATACATAAATAACTCTTAATTAGTACTAGTATTAAATTATAATAACTACAAAAATTATTACAAAAATATATAAAATAAATAAATACGAAAAAAAATGTAAATATGAAAATTCCAAACCCATATTCTATAATTAATGAGAAGGATAAATATGACAACTGAAAATTAAAATTGCCTTTAAAAGTCCCCAACGCAACAAAAAAGCAAGAGAAGCACACACTAAGGTCTCTCTGTTGCTCTGCGACTCGAACTCGCGCACCCTCGGTTATGTGGCTTCCCAAAGGCAAATAATTGCCGTCACTTGACTGCACGCCTCGGCAATTGTGTTTAATATACTTCAAAATATCGTTTGGGTAGAAAAATGCCAAACCAAACATGTTAAAAAAAGATTATATTTACAAAGTACCAAACAAAAACGAAACATTGTATATTCCAATGCTTTTACTTTTTGTTTTTGGTACATTAATGGCAATGAGTTTTTGAATCATGACCTCCATTAGTCACCAAAAAAAAATCATGACCTCCATTAAACTATTGGAGTCACTCACTATTAGTCCACTTCTAATGGATTCCAACCTACACTTTTTCTGGTTAAAACAAGTTTCCTACTTAATTAATTTAAATTTAAATAATACATATCAATGAAAAGACAATTATGACCCTAAGAGAAATTTTGTGTATAACATGAAAAAGACATATATGACCTTAAGACAATTCATGCATTTACTACCTGTTTAAAGAAGCATAGTAGTAATAATTATAACTATAGTAATGATATTCCACAATAATCATAGTAATAATTAAATCTAATAATATTTTATAATTACGTAATAATATTGAATAAAATTATTACTGTATTTAGTTAAATACAACTTAGGGATGACAATTTCAACCCGACTCGCGGATTACCCATACTACCCGTCTCACTTAAGGCGGGTTTTCCCTTCGGGTCGAGGGGTGCAGGTTTAGGATGAACCCCCCTCCCAACTCACCCTGCACCCAATATATATTTTAAAAAATATAATTATTAATATATTTTGTGTGTGTGTGTCTATATATATATATAAAAGAAAATTATTTAACCCTAAATCCCTAATACACTAGCCATTGTCCCACTCATTTTGTGAATAAACATTTCACATTCACTCCTGCCTGGCCGCCTCCTTTGTCTTCAACAATTCAACCTCGGTCACCCACTCTTCAACCTGGGTCACCCACCCACATTTCACATTCTACGATGTGTCCGCTATGGCGCATCACTCTTTTCAGTTATTTTTTCTATTAAAAATATTTTGTTATTTTTTTGTATTGATGATTGCTACTTTAGAATTTAAATATTAATATTGTCATTGGTTGTATTTTATATTTTTTGGTTAGATTTTTCAGATTTTTAGATAATTTTATAGGTTTTTTTTTTAAAACAGTGGGGCGGGTGGGTTTATACTTGTAAAACTCGCAGGTAAGGGCAGGGCGAGTTGAGACTCATATTATTTGGTATGAGGTGAGGTCGGGTTGATCAAAAACCTACCTCATTGCCATCCCTAATACAACTCCCTCCCTTGAGAGAAGATCTTATTACATATCCTCTTATTTTTAAATCATATACTTCCCTTCTTAAAAGATTGAGAAAGGCTAAAGTTTGATTTATTTTCAAAAATTTTATTGATTCTCTATTTTTCATAGTTATATATTCTAAGTTCTTTTACAGATTAAAATATATTTCCCTATTAATAGTACAAATCAATGATATATCTTTAGTTTATTTTCAAAATTTTACAATATTAAGAAAATAAATTATTGACCGTAACAATAATTTTTAATTATTATTTTTAAAAATAAAAATCACATATTTTAATTTTTAATTTTAGAATGTTAATATATATATATATATATATATAATATAAAATATTTATTAATTTTGTTTGTAAAGATAAATCACAAAAAAGATAACAGAAGAATTTTTTATGCTACAATAAAAATATACATTGTAAAATGAATAGTCAGAAAAATACCTAATTTTTATGCTTAAAAATTTTTATTAGATATTATTGTTACTGTCAATTATTTTTACTTCAAATAATTATTTTTCTTAGTATGAATAATATTTTAATAAACCTTTATATAACTGATATTTTATATTATTATAAGTCACGTATGCTTTATTTTATAAAATATAACATGTATAATTAATAAAGGGTATTTTTGTGAAAACTAAAATAATAAGTATGAGAAAATGAAGAATTAAGGAAAAATTTGAAAATGGATTAAAATTATAACTTATATCTTAGAGGAAGAAAGTCTTTGTTTTAAATATAGAGGGGGAGGGAAGTGTAATAATACTATCTCTTAAAGAAGGGGTTGTGTTTTACTCATATATATATATATATATATATATATATATATAATTTAATCTAAATTATTTAATATACTAATATAAAAATTATATAGCAATAAAAAAATTAAAGTCGGCACGATGACATCTTTTTCCGTGATGCATGTCCACTTTGGTCTAACATTTTACCTTGACTGGGAAATTGAAATTCACTTTTTTAATATTAAAATTATATAATCCAAATTTGATTACTTGTTAGATTAGAAAAGCTCCACGGGGTTTGTTCCCATATTAGACTTATTTTTTCTTTGCCGTTAGATCTATTCCAGCATGTGATCAAGGGTTATTAAGCATCGGACCATTCAGTGCTCCGATTTTGTTGGGTACGATGTAAATGCGATGAAAAAGCCAAAGGTTTGAAAAAAAAAAATAATAAGGCCAAAGGTTTAAAATTACAAAATAGTAGAGATTCAGCATGATACCAAAGTTGTTTGGTATGGTTGGGTCAGTAGCTCAATTAGTAGAGTTGGATTTAGCTAGTAAAAAATAATATAAATAAGTATATGAGGGACGCTAATAGGAGGCTATTATTGGAAATGACACTCTCTCTTGAATCTCTTTATGCCTTTCCTCTCTAGAATTCCCTCTTCTATCCTATTCCCTCTGATTGTCTCCTAATTCTATAATTCCCTTTACTCTAAATTTCTAGTTCATTGTAGATAACCACCTTTATTTCCTCGATTCACACTATCATTGATCTGCCATTAGCAAAATTTTCACCCGTTTCTTTTCCTTCTTCATTGGCTCGATCCCCTTCAATGCATCTCATAAAAAGCACAAACTCATCATTAACGAAATGACCAGACGCAAAAACGCTTTAGCCTTACTCCGGTGTTCCAAGTTGCAGCTATTTCCACCGGTACCCAAAGTTTTTGGGTATGTTTGTAAGTTAGGATTTTGAAAGAAAATGATATTATAAGTCTTTCCTTCCCATTTTATTTTCTTCAAAATCCAAATTCACAAACATACATTTAGTATTTTGTCACGATACAAATCAAGAACTGATGCAACACAAACTCCAAAATGGGGTGCATCAGCAGCCTCCAAGATCATAAAGCATAATATCAAACCCCCACTCCTGCCCCTTCAACAATGCCATCGATCAAGGCGGCATGGAAATTTTATCGAGGAAATCATTAAACCATATACACTACTATATATTGCAAAGCCATCAGAGAAAATTCAAATAGAGAAACATACAACCAATCATCAAGGTCGCATGAATACCATCTATATGATATCAAAGAACCGATGTACCAAACCAATTTCATTTTTTCCGGGAAAAAAAAAAACACGTGCACACACACCCATCCTATGTCTCAATTAGAAAATTTCACCTTCTAAACTATGTTTGTTTATGGGATAAAAATGTAGCCAAAATTTTCATGCATAAGCACAACTATAAAATTACTTATGGAGCTTGTCAATAAAATTTTTATCTTATTTTTACTCTAAAATCCAACACACCCCAAAAATACCGCTTTGGTACGGACACTAATCGATAAACTCACAGTCTCTCATGTGAACGATTAATTTAATTACCATAAACTAATTGCTTTTAACAATCTCATTAAAATCTGACCTTTTCAAGAAAGACAAGCTTTTTGTTTATCGTTGCTCCATTCCTCTTACAGATAATCAGTAATGGAAGGCTTATTGGTGCCCTACACCGGGCCGTGACAAATTCAAACACTGCACGTACAAGTGCTGCCTATTTCCTCTATCCGTCGCTTGAAACCGTCATAGAACCAGCAAAAGCTTTGGTGAATGGAACGACTCCACCAATTTACAGGTCCATGCCATTTGCAGAGTTTCAAAGAATTTTCTTCGGCAAAGGTCCTAACAATATTGAAGAAGAGTTGAAATCCTGATCGGCGAATATTATGATATTTGATAGAAGTAGTGAGCATACGTGATATTATATTTGTGAATTTAGGAAGTGTACAAAGTAAGGTACACACTCCATCACTAGGAATGCCAATTGTAAGTGTGAGGGTGGTTTTATCGCTTCTATTCTCCTCTATCGTAAATGTCATTGTGCTTAATTAATAATCCAGTACAATTTTTGAAAGAAAGATGTAACTTTGAATCGCAGGAAAGTAATTTGTGTGAAAATATTGCATATGTAATGTTAGTTTCATTTGGTCAACCTCATCGTCAGAAATTGATGGATTTAACATTCCAATCCATGGTGTCTGTAATTAGGGAAACCCCTTAATTAAGCTTGATGCGATTATAAGAAGCCTTAAGGAAATAAAGTTGCACCATTGCTAATAGTTACAATTTTTTGCTTCGTGGTAAGCACATGAACCAGTATATAATTTTTGTGTTTTTTATTAAACGAAAATTAGTTTTGTGATTCAAATCAGCAAAACAAATTAAAACGCTTTATACTTTTTTTAAAAAAAATATAAAAAATAGTTACACAAAAGATGAGAGGACAAGAAATACAATGTCTTTCATGAATCGTATTAGAGCATATTTGACTAATAAATGTTAGAGAATTACTATAATCTATCTCCTCTCAGAATTAAATTGTTACAATGCTATTAAATTTTACGTACATAACCACGGGGCCTAGTACAATTAGTAATTAATTGAGCTTCTTAATGGTTTGGTGAGGTTTGATTTGGTAGTGTTTATGAAAATGATCTTGTGGCTAGAAATTTAACCACTTAGTAGATAACACTTTTTCTTACTCAATAACTTTGTACAAAATTTATTTAGTATTAAATTATTTGTTTTTATAGTAATATAAAGAAATCTTAAAATTCCAATTATTTTTTTAAGGTTTTTTCAAAGTTTTACAAGAATATATTTTAATTTCCACCTCCATAGAAGAAATTTTAAAACTTACTGATATATAACTTTATCTCTTTAGAACATTTGCTGTTTGAATGCGTACATTCTTCGATACTATATATGAATGGATTGTTGCCTATGGTGGGCTAAAACAAAAACAACATCATTCATGAGAAAATAGTACCAACATGAGCAAATCATGTAATGCACAATTTTAAGTAAATCATGTAATGCACAATTTAAGTACCCAACAAAAATTTATCTCCAGTATAGGATTTTTTTTTTCCTTAAAAAATGTTAGGACAAATAGAAAATTGTGTTGGGGATGCTCTGCGACGGAATCAGTGCACAAATATAGTCATATGAATCCAATAAATCAAATATAGAGCACAACAACACAAATGGATAACAAGAAGATGACAATGAGTATATAGACAAAAGAATTTAATGTGGTTCAACAAATCAAATGTCTACATCCACCATGGAGAATAAACTCCTCAATATGAGAATAAAAACAGTACAAGATTCTCACTTTGTTCCTATACTTGGCTCAAAGACCCTTGTACATGCTCCCACATAACAAAGTTTACCACTCTCACTTGTTCTCTTACACTACCACGCACCTAAATCATTGATCTTATTTATAACAAATGATCTTATTTTCAAGAATCATTATCTTGAAATCCTAACAGATTTTCTAATCAAATCTTAACTAGTTTTTTAAACTAAACAAGATTTTTCATATTCTAATAAACCTCACATATCCTAATAAATTTCACATATATATCCTATCAAATTCACCATATCCTGTCAGATTTACCATATTCTACCTAATTCACCATATCCTACTAGATTTATCACATCCTATCATATTCACATATTCTTAATTTAAATATCTATAATCTATAATACTAATATTCTAGAGTCATTTGAGGGAAGTTTTACACGTGTCGCAATAAGATTGTTTTTGAGGGCCCACATCTTTTAAAAAGTTATTTATTAATTTTTTGAAAAAAATAAAATTGTAATTATTACATATTATTAGCATATCATTGATAATCATCAATATTTAATAATAGGATTACATTATATTAATTAAATATCTTTAAAACTTATTAGTTAAATATTTAAATATTAAATAGAATAATTTATCTATTATTGATGAAAAATATGGATCACAACTAAATGTTGGGCTCTTATGAAAGATTGGCAAAACAAGCCCCAAACTTACCTAGCCCACATGAAAGAAAAAAAAAAGTCCGACCATAGAAGCAATTTGACCCACACAAAAACACATCCCTAAACCTAAGTTGCTGCAACATAACAAGGAGAGGGAGAGGCAATGCAGCGATGACAGACATGGACAACGATTGGAAGGCTGCATGACAGCACTCTAGTGGGTTAGAAGGTGGCGTAGCGGCTACCTTTGCATGCTCATGGCGGCAGAGGTGCTTGTCCCAGATGTTGTGCAACGACGTTCGATGAGGAAGGCACCTTTCACAATGGTTCTGAGGCTGGTATTGTGCCTTCCTGGAGGCAAGCGGCTGGCTTTATGGAGTATGATGTGGTTGCTTCCTAACAGAGACCCAAAGGTAGAAACTTTCCAAAAGCTAAGCCCTAACTCTGTTCTTCATTATTTGTTTTTCTTTTTAATTGAAACAAAATTCAAAAATTGATTAAGATTGATACGCTACACCTAATCAT
Source organism: Dalbergia cultrata (assembly GCA_031216105.1). Lineage (NCBI taxonomy): Eukaryota > Viridiplantae > Streptophyta > Magnoliopsida > Fabales > Fabaceae > Dalbergia > Dalbergia cultrata. The sequence goes on from CM062344.1 coordinate 51,980,562, forward strand.
ATTTTGATTTGATTTTTTATTTTTCAGTATAACTAAATAAATATTTCATATTATTTGATATAATATTTTGATATATTTCGATTTTGATGCTTTACATGTTGATGTGTTGGAATGTTGTTTGTAAATGGAAACTCCATTTAGAATCAATGTAGGGTGAAAGAGATGCAAACTATTATAAAATCTACATGCTAATTCTAATCGGTGCTAATTTTGGTAAATTGATACAATATTTGCATTTATCATATTTTTAATTTGATTTGTAGTTGGAAACTCTATTTAGAATCAGTGTAGGTGAAAGAGATGCAAATATTATAAAATCTACGTGCAAATTCTAAATTAATGCCAATTTTGATACTTTATTTTAATAATATCTGCATGATAATTAATATTCTAAATTGATGTTAATTCTGTTAATTCGGTCTAATAAGATAATAAGGGCTAATTATAAATTATAAATTGATACAAGATCTAATCCTATATTTGTCTAATTGATAAAATAAGGCATACTTTGATATAATGTGATCAAATCTATATCTGATTGAAACTAAATTTAAATTTAGAGTTAATACAGAAATCGATACACAAATCAAATGTACTCTTGTGTCTATTTATAAATCCTATTAGTGAAGAGCTTTGTGCACTCTACTCTACTTTTCTATCGGGTCTTCTACTCTGCTTATCCATTGTGTGTTCTTCCTCTTTATTTTGTCATGGCTCAAATTTATTCTATTGAGAAAATCGCTCCTGTGATAGAGTGTTCGAGGCTGAGGGTTTGTATTGTATGAATGTGGTAATTACCAAGTTTCAATGACCCCAACACTGTGAACAGTATTGAGATGGTGTTTGAGGATGAATCTGTAGGTTCTATTTACTCTTGTCTATTTTTTATATATTTTTTTGCTACAACTCTTTTCTTTTTCGGTTTCTCATGTTTTTATTTATGTTATAAAATTATTGAAGGGTTCCACCATACATGCATCTGTGAGGAAAATGTTGGTATACAAATACAAGCCAATGTTGTCTAAGGGGGAGGTTTATCAATTTGCCTATTTTGGAGTAGGCGAAAATATTGGCTTCTTTCGAACAACAAAACATGAATTTCGATTGAATTTTTAGCTGAGAATCTCTGTGAAACCTATTGCTGGTGTTGGTATACTACTTTGTGAACTGAAAGTGATTTCATTTGATGAAATTCTTTAGACGGATTTTAATCACCATATTTAGTTGGTAATTTCTCTTTTTCGATTAACTGTTTTTAATTTTTTGCACAACATAAAGGCACACTTCATGTCATGTTTTGTTATTGATCATTTTTAAAGTATTGCAGATATAATTGCGATTAAGACTATTGTTGGCACAGAAAAAGAGTATGATAGGCATGGAAAGAAGACAAGGATGATAGTCATTCAGCTTAAGGTTGAAAAGTAATTATTTCTAAATTTTTTTGTTCACTATTTTGTTATTGCCAAGTTTATTTTATTTTTCAACATTCAGAAATTCATCATGCTTTGTTTTTTCTTTTTTGTGTTTTTTGTGTAGTGTGAAACTAGAAGTAGCCCTGTTTGGCCAATATGTTGATCAAGTTTAGAATTTCATTGCAAACAATGATGGGTAACAACCAATAATGGTTTTGCAATTTGCAAAGATTAAAACTTTCGAAAGTTCTTTTCTCTTTTGTCATTTTGCGTTTATTATCTAATTTGATGAATTATAATCTATTCTATAGTGATTCTTATGCTCCATATTTGGTCTTTACTCTCTAATATGTTCATGTGCATGCTATAGGAAAGCTTGTGCTTCAAAATATCATGCATGGAACCCGTATATTGTTTAATCCTGAAATACCTGAGGTTGTGGCTTTCAAAAATAGGTATTTTTCTACTCTGATAAATTCTATTCTTTGTCTTTTAAAGATCCCTTTAATTCCATATTTGCAATATTTTCTTCTATGGTATGTGTACTGAATTTTATTTTCTATATCCTTCCACCTGTTAATGATGAATCATCCCAAAGTGTTTCTGTACTTTATGAGCCACAATCTTACTCTCTCAAGGAGGACTTTTTATTTTCCACTCTGAGATGTGTGATTAAATATTTGAAGGAGCCGAAAGTGGTTTTACACTACAAACTAATTTTTATGTATGGTTATTTGTTATTTTTTTAATTTAATATAGCTTCTGATATTGTGTTTTACATTTGTAAGGATGGAACATTTGTTGTCTTTGGCACTATTGCTGCCATTGCTAATGGCAATGACTGGTGGTATGTAGCCTGTAAATGCAACAAGGCTGTCAGACCACATTCTGACATGTACTATTGTCAAATGCCTTTGTCACGTTGTTAATGTTATCCCAAGGTTAAAGTTGCTTATTTTAACATTTGTTTTCAATATTAATTAAAATCTTTGAAACCATTTAAAACCCATGTCAGCTTTTTTTAAATAAAAAATCAATTTCATTTTGCAAGTATAAGCTTAAGCTTATAGTTGAGGATGATACTGCCAGTGCAACATTCATTGTTTTTTATTGTGATGGATGCTCCATCCTGAAAAAATCATGTTCCTATTTGATTGAAACACTAACAATAGGTTTGTTTTAACTTCTTAACATGTATTATGTTATGATCTTTTGCTTTTTTCTTTATGATGTTGCTATAATTATTTTTGTTCTTTGAATTCAACATTAACTAGAGAGGAGATGTAGGCCATCCTTTGGAGTTTCAAGAAATGATGATTGATCGCTCTTTTCTCTTTAAAATTGAGGTGAAAGTTGCTTTTAGTAGTCACCTTCAATCTACATTCAAAGTTTGTAAGATTTGTTCAGATGCTATGATAAAATCCAAGTTTGGAGATCCTATTATTGTTGCAAAGTTGAGTACTGAGAAAAAAAGGGTGATTTGTTGTTGAAAAGTTGAGTACTGACAAAACTGAGTCTGAGAATTGCACAGCTGAAGATGACTTCTTAAAGCTCACTCCTCCAAAGTCAATTGAGCAGCTTAAAGATTGTACAGAAGTGAACCTACTCAATTTTTCAATATATAATATTCTTTCTATTATATTTATCAACTGTTTTTGTTTCTTTATTTCATTAACTATTTGATTTTTTTTTTTAAGGATGGACTGTATGTTGTGTTGGCTTTTCTCAAAGGGGTGAATAATGGTCCAGATTGGTGGTTTGCATCCTGCAGATGTGGCAGTGCAGTGACTCTTGATTCTAGTCTTTACTACTGTTCCAATTGTGATCACCATGTGGTCAATATTGTCCCAAGGTTAGTGCTTCTAATATTAATATAGTTACCTACTATAAAATTATTTTCTTTGCTCTGAACTAACCTTTGGACTTTTCAATATGGGTTAGGTACATGATTAAATTGAGGGTTTTTTTTTTTTTTTTATCAAAGTGACAATGCCACATTTGTATTGAGGGATTGTCAAGCTTATGGAATATTGAAAAGGTCATGCACTTATATGTTAAAATCCATTGAAAAGGTATTTTTTTTTTCCAATTCTTATCATTCTGTTTTTATATATTGAAAGTGGCATATCAATATCCTCTTAATTGTTATTATGCAATTTTGACATGTGTATTGATTGTGTCACTATTGCTTTTTTATTTTATTCTTTAGATTGGCGAACCACTGTTTCATCCAAATGAATTTGATAAGTTGCTTAATGGAAAGCAAATGTTGTTCAAACTTGAGTTGAGAAATGTTGAAGTTAATGGTTTTGAATCTTTTAATGTTACTGATGTTTGCAATGATGTCTCAATAATATCAAAATTTAAGGATCTGAACCCTATTTTCATTTCTGTTCAGGTATATATGAAACGTGATAACCCAATGATTTGCTCATTTAGTTGTTTGATTGGCTTGTTTGTTTGTTTGGTTGTGACAACTTTTGGTAACTTCTATTTTTTATAGGTTGATATGAGTGTTGGACTTTCACTTGGTGAAAAATCATTGAGCATGGGTTCAATGATGTTGGCCCTTCTTCTATTTCAAAGGTTGATGAATATGAGATTGTTCGTCTAGGCTTTACACCTGCAAAGAGGAGTTCTAAAGAAAAGACTAATGAAGGTGACATGTCCTCTACAAAGATGAAGATGAAGGCCATTAAAGTTGAGAAGGACTAATTCTCCATCTTTGTCAGCTCATCTTCTATTATTTATTTTTCACCTTTAAAATTTGAAACTTGTCATCCACTAGAACAATCATATTTGAGTTTATAAGCATTTTGTTTAGATTGGGTTTTACTTATGAAGTATTTCTATTTTTGCACTAAGTTGTTTCGGTTAGCTGTTGGGTTTAGTAACCTATTATTATATAATAAGTGCCTCTTGAACACAGCTGAATCTGTGACATGTTGGCTTTGACCATTTTGATCTCAATAAAAGTCACTTTATGTTATTACATATATTCTATGTTGTGGTATCATATATTAGTGTTATGTTGCGCATTTTTCCTATTTTCTAATGGTTTGAATAGGAAAAAATTGTAAATGATTTGATTTATGAATTAACAAATGAAAATAGTCATTTGAGAGGAAAAAAAAAAGAAAATTAGTGTTTAAAAGACACTTCTTTTATTAAGTGCTCAATGTTCAAAATTTAGTGTTATCGCCCACCCAAAATTAGACCAAAAGAGAAAAAAACTACCCACCCAAAAGAAATATAACCTTTCTTTAAAAATAAATAAATAAAAGAAAATTGTAACAACAACAACGAAGTCTTCAAAACTTAAATGTGATCTTCAACTAGAATCATAATAATATTAGGTGCTAAATTATAATTTATCAACTTGCCTTGTTACTTTTAAAGTATAGTTATCTGATTCTACATTGCAATTCTATATATGATAGATTTTTTTATGTTTAATTTAATTCAAATATAGATGCCAAATTAAATTAGAGAATATAAATTGATTGCATGAAATAAAATAGACATAAATAATTGGACATAAATCAATATCATTCATGATCGTGCATTAATGATAACAAATGAATTAGAAATTCAATTTTGAATTGCGGAAGGGATGAAAATGCTCATTATATAATAGAGGCATTCACTACAATATTTCATTATTCAGTTATTAGTTATCTGATTCTACAGTGCAATTCTATATAAGGTAGATTTTTTTATATTTAATTTAATTTAATTAAGACATAGATGACAAATTAAATGAGATAATTTGAATTGATTACATGAAATTAAACATACATAAATAATTGGAAATAAATCAATATCATTCATAAACATGCATTAATTATAACAAATAAATTAGCAATTCAATTTTGAATTACTAAAGGGATGAAAATGCTCATTATATAATAGAGGCATTCACTATAATATTTCATTATTCATCCATTTTATCTTTACTCTCAATATTAGAAGGTGATGGACAACAATCAGAGTCGTTTCTTTCATAACCCAAAACAAGCTCGATTGCAAAGAAAAATACAAATACTAGGAAAATGAGACAGAAAATGAATTGTAGGTACATTGTTTTATTCTTTCCTATAACAATGCTACACATATTATTAGAATATTTAGAAGACACACATGTCTCCCGTTTAATTCCCTTTTATTTATATCCTCTGTTAAGAAACAGACTGAACAATTCGTCCTATAATATGTCCTCTACAAAGAAACATATTGAACAAATTTCAGTATAAGACCTCTCGCGTAAGTCCAAGATTTTATAATGAAGGTTTGTTTTGTGGTGATACTATAGTTCTCTAATATTGCAATTAATTTGTTTCTTTACGCGACCAGTCTCTCTGTTCCTTATAACTTTCATTAGGCAACTGACACAACTCATGTTGAATCAAATTACAAAATACACTTGAATAGTAATCTCTTCATTTTTTGCCATGAAAAAAATGTGATGTTCCTATTTTTTGTGACCTCAACGAAGAATGATTGTGTTGCTGAAATCATGAATTATATTGATAAATTAATTGAACAATTTTAGTATTAATTTCACATCTATAAATTATAAGAAAGATGCAAATTATATGCGCTAGGTTATATCATTTGCCCCTTTTCTTATTAACAATAACATTATGATGAATTTAATTATTTAAAAGCGGAATGTTTTTTCGTGTCATTAGTGATGGCATTATTTGATCGTATATATATTGACTAATTTAATGATTTGAAGACCAAGAATATACCAATTCAATTAAAAGAATTATATATGTACGTAGGTCAAAATGAAAATCCTCATATTATAGCTAGATCACAAGAAACCCAAGCATCGTCACTCCCTTTTACTCAAAATGTTAGAGGTAATTCAAAAAAATAATGATATTATTTATTAATACATTTGATATGCCTACACTTTTCTATAAATAGTTTATTTTATCTGCTTTTGGTGTTATTAGAATATTAACATTGAAAAATAAATTGTTATGCAAGTAAAAAAGATTTGATGCCAAAATCAACATAGTTCATGCCAATGGAATCGTCAAATTCAAGAAGTCCATTATCAGATTTAACAAATGGTATTTGTTTGAGTTTGAAAAATTAATTCAAAATTTTCAAATAATTTAAATTTTCTATATAAAGAAAATAATTTAAATTTCGTTCAAATCCATCTATTACGAATCACATAACTGATTGGGAAAAAAATTACTCTATTAACATAATGAAATGACTGCATTTAAATTATTTTTATTCCATTTTTAACTTATTTTTATTTTATTTTTAAATGAATGCACATAATACTGAACTAATGGATTTAGTTTTTTAAATGTTCAATTATTTATTTACTTATCTATTCTTAAAAGCATACACAATATTGTTTTATATTACTGTGCTACCATAAGAGTATTAAACCCTTGCCATTTAGGAATTTTAGACCGTATTACTTTTTTCTTTCTCTCCACTATCAAATTAAATAGTGAGATGATAATGGAAAAGAGAAAACTTTGAAGTGGAAGAGATATGGTAATTGGAAATAACTATTTTATTTGGAATCTTTTATTGTCATTCATCTAAACCTTTTTTAGCTACCTTTAAGATTTCTTCAATCATCTCCTTAATTCACATACACATTTAAAAGTAGACAATTAATTGAAAATAGAGATGGCAACTAGAATTTTATACTTTTAGCAATATTGGCACTTAGATTACCCTTTTATCTAAAAACTTGATGTGTTTAAATTTAGATTTGTACTAACAAAATGTCACTTTACAAATGCCCATCATAGTTGCAAGTTCTTCAAAGAGACCAAACATTGACTCTTCTTCAGGTTCAATGAACGTTAGAAAGCACAAAGTTCAGAGGAGGTCTATTTTATCTATTATATCAAATGTCAAGTTTGGGCTTGAAGGTAGGAATCTAATTTTTGTTTATATTCTTTCTCTTCCAATAGTATGTGAAAAAATTATGAATGTTATATCTTACATGAAGTCTAATTCATTAGTTATTTTCTCTTCAATATGAATAGATGCTACTCCATTTGACCCATCCATTGATGAAAACATGACAGTTTTATACAATCCTCTATTCGAACAATCTGAGAATGAAGGTAACTTTAAATCATTTCTAAAGTTTTTGTACCGTATATAAAGTAGTTACATTGAAAGTATCAGCCATAAAAGTTTTCTTTTTAATAGAATGCTTAGATTTTGGAGACTTTTCATTATAGTGTGAATTTTGTTACACTTTTGTATGGTACAAGGAAAGATCCAAAAAGTCCAAAAGCTCTATGGATCCACAATTTTCAATATGTTGTATGAAAGGAAAGATCCAGCTCCCACTTTTGCAAAGATCCCCTGATTTATTGTTTAATTTACTAAATGGCATTGATAGGAGAAATGCTCATTTTTTGAAAATATTAGACAATACAATAGTATGTTTTCATTAACTTCTATTGCTGGCAAGGTTGAAACCACTTTGAACAATGGTCGAGCACCTCCACAATTTATACTACATGAGCAAAATTTTCACAAAATAAGCTCTTTACTTCTAGTTGAAGGTTGTCTACCCAAATTTTCACAGCTTTATACATATGGTACTCAGAATGAGATATCCAATAGAATGACTCATTTCAGGTACACTGTTATTTACATATTTAATCTTTTCCTTAAATATTAACTTATCTGAAAAATGAATTCATACATTATACTTCTACAAAGCATATTTAATCAAATTGTTATTTGTTTTTAGTAATGGACGACAAACTTCAAATTTGGACATGACTTTAGTAGAGGATTTAAAGGACATGATTGATCAACACAACGTTTTGGCAAAAACTTTTAGAAAGGTGTGACATTTTATAAATCACGAACCTACTTCTAATATTTGTTTGAGGTTGTTTCGAAGTAGATCTTGAGATGCAAGAAATTATAATATCCCATCTGCTAGTGAAGTTGCTGCTATAATAGTTGGGGATTTTTATGCTAGTTTTTGCTCTAATAGTTAGGGATTTTGATGTTTCAGATCAAGGGACGGATATCATTGTCCAGAAAATATGATGGTCATTTGTAAAGAATTCATAAGACTCATACTACTGTCATTCCTCTTCAATACCCACTATTATTTCCATTTGGAGAAGACGAATATCAAGAGAACATCCCTTTAAGGGATTCTATCATGAACAATAACAATTTCAAAAGAGTTATAGTAACATTGAGGTAGTTTATTGCATTCAGGATACATGAGAGACAAGTAGAGCATGGAAATATCTTATAGTCTCGAAGATTATTCCAACAATTCTTGGTTGAAACCTACCCGATGATTGAAGCACAAAGAATCCAGTGGGTGAGATCCAATCAAAATGTGTTTTGGTCTGACATTTTGAGTGGTTTAGAGGAGGCTGTTACGAGAGGTGAAACAAATCCAGCGAGCTCAGGAATGTGCACTATTCTACCTTCCTCTTTTGCTAAGGCGAATGTTTAACAATGATGCAATGGATGTTTGCAAGAGGTATGGATATTTCGATTTATTTATTGCAATTACCTGCAATCCTCAGTAGGCATAAATAACAAGATTTGTTAGATACAAGGATATTAAAGCAAAAGATCGACTTGATATTACCTGCAAAATCTTCCAAATGAAGTTGGATCAAATATTAATTGACCTAAAAAAGGGATGTATTTTTGGGAATGTTATAGCAGGTAATAATATTGCACATTATTTGTAAGTCATTTCAACTTTTAAAACATTTTAATAAAACATAAATATTATTTCCATCAATACTTTATGGTAAGACAAAGTGGATTTTTGTTATGTTCAGGTATGTATACAATTGAGTTTCAAAAGAGAGGGTTGCCTCATGCGTATATTCTATTATGGTTGCACCCAGATGATAAACTACAAACACTCAAATATATTGATTATGTGATGTGTGCTGAGCTACTGGACAATGGAAAATATCCTCGACTCTGAGGCTGTTACTAAATTAATGATGCATGGCCTTTGCGGCATGGTTGATCACCACGTATGATTGAAAGAAAATGCTCAAAATTTTTTCCATAGAAGTTTGCAGAAAGCATGTCATTTGATGAAGATGGTTATCCTATATGCAAAAGAATAAATATGGGAATAACCACTATAAGAAAGGACATTGTCTTGGATAACAGATTTGTTATTCCTTACAATCCAAAATTGTTGAAGTATCAAGCTCATATCAACATTGAATACTGTAACAAGTCAAATTCAATTAAGTATCTCTTCAAGTATGTCAATAAAGGACCAGATAGAGTTACAATTGCAGTGACACCACCAACAGGTAATGCTGTTAATAGGGGGTGGTTGATGAGATAAACAAATTACTATGATTGTTGCTATCTTTCTACGTGTGAAACTGTCTAGAAAATTCTCGCATTTGATATACATCATAGGTGGCCTCCTATTTAGAGATTAAGCTTTCATCTTCCAAATCAGCAATTGGTTGTTTTTAGAGACAGCGACCGACTTGATGATGTTGTTCAAAGGAATAAGGAAAAAAAAAAACAATGTTTTAGGCTTGGATGGTTGCAAAAATTTCTTATCCAAAAGGAAGAGATCTAACTTATGTTGAGTTTCCAAGCCATTTTTTCTACAACCAAGCAAGGCAAGAATGGTTCCCTAGGAAGCAGGGACATTCAATAAGCAGGCTTCAATACATACCTCTTGGAACTGGTGAGTTGTACTACTTGAGGTTGCTATTGTTGTTCAGAGAGGATATATGAGTTACCAAAGTTTAAGGAAAGTAGGTAATTTAGTACACCAATCTTTCAAAGAAGCATGTCAAGCATTGGGATTATTAGCAGATGACAATGAATTTATTGAAGGTATAATTATTCTTTTACTATTTTTTGTTGTTATTTTCACTTTAGCTTTCTTGTTTTTAGTAATTTATTATTAGTACTATATTTATGGTCCTTGGAGTTATTTTTGGTATTTTCTAATACTTCTTGAATAATGAATTTATTGAAGGTATAAAAGAAGCTGCCAAGTTAGCGTCTAGAAATCAACTAAGGAAACTCTTTGTTACATTATTAGTGACAAACACAATAAGTAGATCACAATTTATATGGGAGCATGTTTGGGAACTTTTAGCAGATGAAATCCTACATGACCGGAGACGAATATTAAGGAATCAAGATATGCTTTAAATTATCATTTAACTTTTTTCGGTGGTTTTAATATTATTCTTCCAAATTTTAAAGATAAATATTGCATTTTTGTATAAGAAGATGAGAATTTCATATTGTCATTAAAAAAAACCTTTTACTTTTCCTAGATCTTTGTATCCTAAGTTCGGGGTTGGAGAATTTATGTTTGATTAAAATTGAAAAGTTACTTAATTTAAATGGAAGGTCCTTGAAAGACTTCCAGTCCATGCCATACCCAAATGATTCTCTACTCAATCAATTTCAAAACCATCTCTTAGCTGAAGAGCTAAACTATGATAGAGAGCAATTGTCTATTGATCTTGAAGGCTACTTATCTTCAATGAACGAAGATTAGAGGATAATTTATGATAGCATAATAGATTCGATAACCTCTGACAAAGGAGGTTTTTATTTTGTATATGGTTATGGAGGAACCAGAAAAACATTCATTTGGAGAACACTATCGGCTACTGTTAGATCGAGTGGCAAAATTGTTTTGAATGTTAAATCTAGTGGCACTACTCCATTGCTTTTACCTGGGGGAAGGACAACTCATTCTAGGTTTTCAATTCCATTGACACTTTTTGAGTTGTCAACGTGTACCATCAAGCAAGGAAGTTCTAAGAACTACTTCAACAAGCAAGTCTCATTATATGGGATGAAGCATGCATGGTAAATAGATTTGCTTTTGAGGCTTTGGATCGTACAGTGAGAGATATTTTAAGGTTCACAAATAGTAAGTCTAAAGATGGACCATTTGGTGGAAAACTATTGTTTTTGGAGGAGACTTTCGCCAGATACTTCCAGTTATTCCACGAGCTTCAAGAGAAGAAATTGTAAATGCCACCATAAACTCATCAAATTTGTGGGCACATTGCAAGGTTCTTAAACTGAAAAAAAAAATGATGCTACAAGCAACAAGTTCTTCTTCTATAGATCCAGAATTGAGATTGTTTATTGACTGGATAGGTCAAATTAGAGATGAAAAGCTAGGAATTGACCATGACAGAATTGCAGAAATTGAAATTCTAGCATAATTCTTAATTTTAGAATCACCTTCACCTCTAAGGAGTATTGTAGATTCCACTTATCCAAATTTATTGGAAAATTTGAAAAACTATGGATTTTTTAAAGTTAGAGCACTGCTAGCACCAACTCTCAAAGTAGTTGAAATGATTAATGAATTTGTGCTTTCTCAAATTTCTAGTGAGGAAAAAGAGTATCTGAGCTCTGATTCATATCGCATAGCTGATGAAGATGTCGGCATTGAAGGTGACTAGATAACTATCGAGTTTTTAAATGAAATAAAGTGTTCTGGCATTCCAAAGCATAAATTAGTTTTGAAAAAATGAGTCCCAATTATGCTGCTAAGGAACATTGATCAATCTTCCAGATTATGTAATGGAACAAGGATAATTGCTGAAGAATTAGGAAACAATATCATTAGAGCAATTGTTATGATTGGCAATAAAATTGGAGAAAAGGTTTATATACCTCGAATGAATTTAATACCTTCTGATCCAAGCATACCTCTCAAGTTTCAAAGAAAACAATTATCAGTTATTCTTTGCTTTGCTATGACTATTAATACAAGCCAAGGTCAATCTTTGTCATTTGTTGAGTTGTTTTTACCCAAACCTGTATTCACTCTTAGGCAACTTTATGTGGCTGTCTCTGATATTAATATTGGATGATAATGGGAAACCTTGCAACATAACTAAAATGTTGTTTATCCAGAGATGTTTCGAAAAATTTGAATTTCAGGTTTGGATCTACGTTTTATATTCTTTATTTACTTTATTGAACAAAATATTCAATGCATTTGTGATCAAGTCTTTACATATTCTTTTACTAACATTTTTTTTATTATATTATGAAAATTAGTATATGAAGATCAAACGGGAAACAAAATTCCTATGTAATTAATCCTTTGTAATTCTTTTTTTTTTTTTGGCAATGATCATGTGGAATATTTACTTTTAATCATAACATTATTGTTAATTATCTACTTTTATTGTTTATTAATTTAAAAAAATCCAATAATTTGTTATGTATTTAGTTTTAAACTTTTTTTTTTCCTTATCACCCTGATCAAAACACTAGTTCTTAAACATAAGGATACACATGTAAAGGATATGCATAAATAAAATCAATCACCATCAAATCAAGATATACATGAGCCAACTTTCCTAACAAGTTGAAACAAAAGCAAAATACCTTTTGTCATTTTTTTTGTAAACTTCAAAAGGGACTTTTGGATACACATTACATGGTTAGCTTGAAAGACTTAAACAGTCCGAAGAATGCCTCAATCATTTCCCCAAGATGCACTACGTACTCTAAGATTTCGCCTCAACATGGAATCAAATACTCACTAAAATAGGTGTCAATCTAAGTATACCTCATAAGCTTTCTCTAGAAAAATCAATCCAGTTCATCCTTAGGAAAATTCATAATCTCTTATCAAGTATCAACAAGTATTATGAATGAAAACACAATCCATTACTAATATTGTGCTCATAACATCCCAAGTTGATGTAAAATTAGTACAATCATTGAGCATTCGATATAATTCCGAAAAGAGAACTCAGGCATAACGACAATTCAAAGACTCAAGAGAATTTTTTTCCCCTCATTTTGTTTAGTGACTCGAATCTATGATGTAGAAAAGTAATACTTGGAACCAACACAAACACCACAACAAAAAGGAAATCGACAATTGAAGAAAAATGAAACTAAAAGAAAAGGAAACACCCATCTTTTTATGCAACCATCCATTGCCCATTTGTTCAATATCATTGTCATTCCCTAGAGGCATTAGAAGGGTAAAAAAGTTATCCATATCAACTCCACACAAGCCAACCAACCTATTTTAATATTCCTCACAAATTTCTTATTTGTGAGTTAACATGAAATGGGAATAAGAGAAAAACATGATCCAATGTAAGCTAAAAAAATAAGAAAATATTTTTGTAACCAACACTATATACATCCCTTTAGAAATGCTTCAAACTCAAGGAGTTGCTCAAGCCGACTCAATAAACACTAATTGCCAAACATAAAGAGAATAATAATAATAATAATAAAATAGTTGACTCCCATGAAGAGCTCTTTTACTATCATTACTTTGACCTATAAAAGCATCCTAATCAAAAGTATCAAACATGTAAATTTTCCTTACAAATAGCAAGATTATCAAATATTTCTCATGAATATACAAAAAACAAGAAATGAGAAAGATAAATTGTTTTCTTGTGTATCATGTAAGGAAAGCAATAGCTATCAATTCATATATTTCTAATTTATTTGGGAGTTGGCAGAACTAAACATAACCAAACTTTTCTTATCTACATTTTTCATGTCTTTCAACACAAATATCTCATCTAATTCCGCATTGATTTCTATTGTTAATCCATCACATGCCCATGACGTACTTTCAGCTCAAAATATGGGCATAAACAATTAGGATGCATCCAACTTGTGCATACACAACAGTGTCAAAAACTTGATAGTCAATCGACAAGTGTATCAAATCGTTCAAGTTATAAATTAAATATAGTAAGTGAGTATCATCCCATAATGATTGATGTTTATCAAGTAATGGCTCACCAAATCAATTTCTATTTAGATTACTAAAAACTTTTAGATCATCAAAGCAATAATAGTAGCAACTAAAAATAAAAGATTATAATGACTAAAATAAAAATTAACATGTGCCCAAAAGAAGTGCAGAGTTTGGTTCATTTGATTGTTCTTTGAATTAATTGAATTGTCATGTACTTGAGTTGAGAATTTATCGATTAAAGGAAGGATTATACGTAATTGATCCCTAACTCCTTGGTGAAACTGATTCTCCTCCTTTTCTAGAAGACATGTCAATTCCTTAATAATGCTTTACCAAAAGAATGGACTAAGCATGCAATTTCCAATCCTAAACTCCACATAACCACAAAATATTTTCCTAAATTGTTATAGACATCTAATTTATCCCTAAAGTTATAACATACACATTTTCACAATTCATGCATAAACCCCAAATAACTCATCATAGACCATGTCAAAAATTATAATAAGAACAAAGGATAAACTTTTAATCTATCAATTCCAACATCAAACAAACCAAAATTGAATCAATGTTCATTCCCAATTCAAATTTCATCTGAATTTCTAAGAAAAGAATTACAAAAGAGTTACTGTGAACACTCAATTTTGTCCGGTCAATTACACAATAAAATCCAAAAAAATTGCTTTTGTTTTATTTTTATTTCACATCCTTTCCATTTTGAACAAAAACCCAAAAGAAAAACAAAAAAATTAAAAAAACTAGCCCATAAACCCATTTACTTGTCATCCTATTTTGTTTCAATTTTTTATTTTGGGCCACTTGTAACCTACAAAAAAAAAAATGAAACCAACTCATGTCATAGTTAGCTCATTTTATTTTTTAGCCCATCACCGAATCAACCCAACCAATTCATTACCAATCCATTTTAATTACCAAAATAAAAAATACATAATTAAAAAAATAAAAATTTCTTTTCGGTCTGAACCTCCCATGACACAGACCAAAAAGAAAAAGGAGCTCAAATATCATGAGTGGCAAAACAATGATGATGTTCTTCTTCGCGCTTTGCAAAAGGTGAATGATTGTTTGCTTATAGCTAAGAGGATAATTTGCAATCCCCACCAGCCAACCTGTAAAACTAAGATGATATAATTTGGTCAACAATAGAATTTCTATAAGGATCAATCAGTAGCAAAATAGAGGGGGAACGGTTTTCATTTTTCTAACACAAAGAGGAGTATCAGGAGTGACAACACAGACGGTGACAAAGGAAGTGAGTTTTTATTTCAGATCAAAGAGAGTAACTAGGTAGAGTGAATGCCAGAAACATGTGCATATCATAATCTTTACATACATTTCCCTTTTACCATCACCAATAGCATCATCACCATAAGCTGATTCTCATCCTCCAATACTCATGAGCTAAAACATCCACAACTCAATAGAAGCCAAACCCGACCAAGAATCAAGCTAGAAACAAAAATGCTGAACAACACATCAAACTCAACATAGACCCAAAATCAAGAGCCAAATTCAAAGAGAAAGGAAACTACCCTGAACCTCCATCTTACCCCATCGTAATCTTCGCCATCATCTACAACCATTAAAACCACTCCCCAAGCATTCTTAGCTATCACACCATCATCATGGGAATCACGATGGCATCATTCTGAAACAACCACCATTATCCACAATCACCAACAATCCACAATGCCCTCAAAGCTAGAAATAAACATCAGTCAAGCCAATAGATTGTGAAGGAAGTTGAATATGAAATGAAATGAAAAATGCAAAGGAATGAGATGGTACCGCCTCAAGCTCCTCTTTCCCCATCGCACCCCAGCCAGCCACTCCACCGCGATTCATCCTCCACCCCGCGACCATCACTGCCGCAGATCTCCACCCTTAGCCAGCCCCGAGGTGTGTCACGCGCTCCCCCTAAGCCACGCAATGTCTTCCCTTTCATGCGAACATCATGGACCGCGCACCTCCCAGCCAGCGCCCCCTTCTTCGTCGCGTGGTCCCCCATTTTTTCCTACTTCCCTTCTTTAGCCAGCACCGTGCTTTCCCCCTTTCACACCTCCTCCGTGGAGCCGCGGATCCCGGCCTCCTCGCACAGCGGTGATCGCAGATAGCGCCGCTGCCCAACTCTCCTCTTTCGTGGACATCTCAGTCGCGAGAGTCCCCTTCCTTGTTGCCACAGCCGCGTCCCTCTCTCTTCCCTTCCTTTTGTGCACGGCTTCTCCATATCTCCCTCTCCCCCTGTGTGTGCTTATGTCCGTGTATGTGTATGTGTGTTAGTGAGAGGGAGATTTGTGTGTGTTAGTGAGAGAGAGACACCTGTGTCTGTGTGTGTGACAAAGAGAGATGTATGTGTGGGTATGTATGTGTATGAGAGAGGTTATCGCGCGCGCGCGTGTGTGTGTGGAATGGGTTAAGGGAGTTAGTTTTTATTTGTTTGTTTACTTACATATTTTTTGGTTAATGTTATTTCTTATTATTATTATTATTATTATTATTATTATTTTATTGGATCATGTTTTGAGACTGTTTCTTTGGGCTTTGGAGTTTTTCTTTTATTTCAAAGAAGAAAGTCTAATTTTGAAAATTATTGGGCCTTCATTTTTTGGTTAGAAAGTTTTCTTTGTATGTTAAAATGTTAAGCCCATTGTTTTTTAAGTCAAGTTCTTGGATTTGGTTAAGTTTCTCTTTGGGGCTAAGATTTTAAGTTAGGTCAATTTTTTGTCCATGCAACAACTTGTGATGTTGATGTATGAATTATTATCCTCAAGTTTCACAAGAATGTAAGGGTTTATTGTATAGTTTTATGCTATCCTGAATCTTGTGCAAAAGTATATTTTAATTTCTTTTATAATTTTTTTTATCAATCAACACGCTCTTCATTTCTATTTTCTCTTTTAATTAAAATCTATCAACTCACAAGTATTTTCTACAAAACGATGTGGTTTTGAGTTCCTCATTGCACCAGATGATACATCGGCGTAGCTTACAACTATCAAACCAAAATTAATTTTTTTCATTAAATTATGTTCTCTTTTTTATTTAATTTCTTTATTTTATTTTATTTTATATTTTACATAATTACTAACTTTTGGGGGAAAATAAATATTTTAAAGTCATAATTAATTTTCATAATAAACTTTAGGGTAACCGTATTTATACGGATGTATTAAGGGTGCAGTGGGATTAAGTTTCCACCCTTCTCTAATCGTAATCAGACTCCCGAACCTAAAAATCTCTCTTCAAAGACCAGTTTTACAAATTAAAGGTTTTCCAATTTTAACCAGAATTAAAATTGGTGGCAACTCCCAATTCATTTCAAAACAAACATGTTGTCATTTGTGTTGCGACGCCCTCCGGGTACATTGTGACAGCTTGGCGACTCCACTGGGGATAGCTAGAGAGTCAAGCGCATTAGAGTTAATTATGCAAATAATTATAACTTTATTATGTTTATTTTTCCCTTCATGAGATATTTGTTTTATGGTTGTAAATCTTTTCTTTTCCTTTTTGTAAATATTGATTCACTTATATTTGTCCTACTTTTGTGAATGTTTTATCTTAGTTAGCTATTTATTTTTTTTAAATAATGATTTATTTTACTAGTAAACATTCAAAACCTTTTTGTAAATATTGGTTTATTTACATTTGTTTTCATTTTATAAATATTTTATTTTCCTTTTTGTAAATATTGGTTTATTTACATTTGTTTTACTTTTGTAAATATTTTATTTTCTTTTTTTATAAATATTGATTTATTTAATTTTGGTTTGCCTATAAATATTTCTTATTTAAACATTAGGATAGAAGACTTTTATTTTTATATATATTTGCACCCTAGGGTAGAAGACTTTATTTTATTTTATGGAACCTTAGGATAGTTAATTGTGTTGTTTGAATATATATTGTTCTGTTGTGTTTTCTTTTCAGGAAAGGGTAGTTTAGGATTACAAGGTTTATATGCTCCTACACACACTTTCACTACACTGTTCTCACATATTATTTGGGCTCTATACCCAAGCCTTGGAAAACCATAGGGCAAAAAGGGGTTTTGATGTTGTTATTGTGAAGCTTATGCTTCCCTGACAGTCGTTGACTCACCTGCTCAGGTTGTTACTAGAACTATAGGTTGCCATATTGTGACTTTCATGTTCCTGTGGTTTGACTCATGGAACTAGGTCTTTATCTTATTGATAAAGCAACCTGGGGACCATAATCTTTTAGGGGTCTAGATCCATCCAAAAGTTGTGCACTACTAGAGACCTTAGTTGGCTAACCTCAAATAGGGTCGACCGTAGAACCATCAAACATTAAGTCCCACCCTGTTAGGACACAAGGGAGCATATTTTTTTCCCTCTTTTATCATGCATCATGCATTGTAGATATCTTGCAACTTTTAACATAGACATTATAACATGCATAATTATTTTTCTTTTTGCATAAATAATGCATATTGTAATCATGCATAGCACATGCATTTTTCTCATCAAGCATATTTACTTTTCAAACATGAAAAATAACAATCACATTTTAATTGCACTTATTCATGTCATATGCATTCTCTTCATCCAACATGCATATTTATCTTTATTCATGACATGCATCTCATTCATTTTTCTTCTTTCTTTAAAAAAAAATATGTTGGTGGCAGAGGAATAACATCATATTTGATAGTAAATGATGGAAGAGGCACAACACATTAGCAATGTATCCAGCTCAAAGAAGCACTTCAATGTGATGGGAAATACCAGCTCTCTAGAGAAGTTGTATAAGTTGAGTCAGTTGTTACCTAATGAAGATAGAAGAGCTTTCTCAAATAAGTATGGGTCTATTTTAGATTTGTTATACCAGTGGAAACTTCTGCCCTCAATGCTCTAGCTCAATATTGGAGTCCTGTCTTAAGATGTTTTGAGCTGCCCAACATTGACATCACTCATACTATTGAAGAGTATGCCTGTTTGCTAAAATTACCAATGAAGAAAAGTGCCTCTATTTATTTTCATCTAGAACAACCCTCTTCAGATGTAAAGATAGTAGAGCAATCTGGGGAATTACTAGGGGTACCAGTGACTCGAGTGAAGCTAACGGGGCATGCAGATTTAAAAGGGGTGACTAAAGCATTTGTGGAAGATCGTTTAAAAGACTTAGGGCATAAAAAAGAATGGACTACTTTTTCAAGAGTATTGGCATTTGCTATCTATGGGCTAGTACTATTTCCTTTTGCTCCAGATATAATTGATCAAGCTGTCATGGATGTTTTCTTTGCTGTAGAAAATAAACAAAGAAATCCAGTTCCTGCAGTGTTAGCTGAAACATTCTTGACCTTAAACTTCTGTCAGTAGAAACAAAAAGGGAAACTTCGATGTTGTCTACATCTCTTATATGTGTGGATCATTACACACATGTATGCAAGAAATCATATCAGAAATGTCTCAGATCCACTAAAAAGCTTTCATCGTATTCCAACCAAGCCAAGAGAAGTCCATGAATGGAGGGCCGAATTTGATAGCATAAAGGAGCAGTTATTCAAATGGGTTTGTCCATGGTATGAGCATCAAAGAGGTGATATCATTATTAACTGTGGAAAATTTCAGAATGTACCACTAATGGGTCCAAGGGTTGCATATCATACATGCCGACAATAACTCTCAGACAGCTTTGTTGGACACAAAAGAAACCACGAGAAGAGCAACTTAGAGGACTCTACTTTTGGTATAGAGAAAGTGAACACACTAAGATGTTATCACGAGAAGTCAAAAAGGCATGAAGGGATATTCACATAGCAGGCAAAGATGAGTTAGGAAAACCACTTGTAATTAGTACCCATGAATATGTCACATGGAGGGAGACAAGAAAGGTACCTCAAAGTGTCCCTAGCTCTCCTCACAAAAAAAGAAATGATCATCAATTGGCTGAACAAATAGAGGTCATGAAAGCACAGATGAAGCTTCTGGAACAGAAAAAACAAGTAGCAGAGCTAGAAGTTGTTATCACATGAAGTCATTGTGAAAAGAAAGAGAAGCTGATTGAGCAACTGAAGGATGAGCTTGCTAATGTCACTGTTCAGGAAAGAGAAAGACGAAGGATCCAGAACTTTGAAAAGAAGATTAAAATGATGGCTGATGAGAAGAATAGATTTGTGAAGCATATTAGCCAACTGAATAAAGCAAACGAAGAATTGAAGAACAAGCTTGGTCAAGAAAAACAAATGAAGGAAGAATTGGAAGTCGAAATGCAAAAGCAAAAAGAAGAGTTAAAGCTGAAGATAGAAAAGTTAAATGCGTGTTTAGCATAGGCTAAGGAAGAATGTGACCAAGAATGGGTTTGCTTTATGCAATGCCAAGATCGAATTCACCATACAGAAGATGCAGGTAGATTCTGGAAAAAGCAAGCCGGTGACTGGGCAATGAAGGCTGAAATATGGAAAGAAAAACATACAAAATTAACTGAGGAAGTAGGCCATCATATTCCAAAGTTTATATACCATTTTGAGAGGGTAGAGAAAGAAATTCAAAAGAATCTCAAGCTTCATCTGAGTAGCGAAGTGAGCGACTTCATGGACATGAGTAGCGGCCTTGTTAGAGGTCTTAAGAGAAAGAAAGTGTCCACTCTTGACTCAATTACGATGTAATTGCACTTTTTGAATAAATGAAATAAATTCATCCTTTGACTTTCTCTACTTCTCTTCGAATAAATGTGCAAGACTATATCTATCGTGGAGCAAAATCTCCCTTAGATATTTTGTCAATTACATTTCTACCTTATAGAAAAATTTTCCTTCTGTGTAGAATGTAAGAAAGAAGATCAAGTTTTACATTGCTATTGTGCTCCTAACAAAGTATATTGTGGAATGATAGTCCCCTATACTTTTTGAACATCACATGCCTTGTCTTATGGACAATACATCCTCTGAACAGGATATGAATCAAGTTCATCGCTATCAAATACAGATTTTATTCTTCGCCATCAAAGGATTTTTAATCTTTTATTTTTCATTTACTTACCTTTTGTTTTTGTGACTAGAGGTCTTTAAACATTGCTCCTTCAAAGAAAGCTTTGTCTAGTAGTAGTGTGCCAGCTAGAGAGCCGTACAACTACGATCCAAAATTGAGAAGGAGAAAGATGAGAAGAAGAAAGCCGAAAAGAGTAAAGACAAGAAAAAGACTATGCCTGCAGAAGGTGATAACCAAGAGAGGGATCTAATTCAAGAAATTGATGAGCTCAAAGGCATGATCAAATCCATATTTGGATCAGAATTAAAGAAATTCATTGTCGACACGGTGAAAACGGCCAAAGAAAATGAAGGAGATGAAGAGCAACCAGGATACGATTCAGATGGGAACGACAACAATGGGACCCCACATAATAATTCCAATAATGCAACCTCCCATAACAATATGGAGAAGGAAGCTAAACGATTGAAGCTCAAACAGGATTTGCAAGAAAGAATGCAGGAGCAATTTCGAATGCTGCGTGGGCCTAGCCCGTATGGCTCAATGAGTATCAGCAATTTGTGTCTGGCCCCTCGCGTGGTCATTCCCAAAGATTTCAAGATGCCCGAGCTCATAAAGTTTGATGGTAGTGCTAATCCCTTTATGCATTTACGGATGTATTGTACGAAGATGGGAATGTGGTCTAAGGATGAGAACTTCCTGATCAGCTTTTTCCCTGAGATCTTGGAAGGCACTACGTGGGAGTGGTATATGCAGATGGACCGAGCGCAGATAAGATATTGGGAGGATTTAGCTCAAGCTTTCACCAACCAGTACAAATTCAATCTGAACGTTGCTCCTACCATAGATCAGCTGAAATGGATGAGGAAGAAAGGGAATGAATCTTTCAAGGAATATGCCTAGAGGTGGAGAGCAATGGCCGGAAGGGTTGTTCCACCAATGTTAGAACAGGAGATATGCTCTTACTTCATTCGCACACTAGAAGGTCCATTCTTCAAAAACATGCTTGGGACCCATGTCAAGGAGTTTGTCGATTTGATCGAGATAGGAGAAAGAATAGAAACCAACATCCAAGAAAGGAAGGTGGAACTTGTAGTAGGAGAAGTAAACGAATCAAAGAAAAGCTCCAATTTCAAGAGAAAGGAGGGTGCTGTCAACTACATCCATCCCCAGCTTCATCAATCCACTCCTCAGCCAAATCATTACCAAAACCACTACCTATCATACCCATATACACAATACTCCTCTCATCCACACCAACAACACATATCCCCTCAAACCATTCCAACCTAAACCCAAGTACCACACATGCCTCAACTACACTAGATTAACCATGTTTCCCATCCATGACCTTATACTCCAATAGCACCCAGACCCCACCAACCACTACCTTCAACTCGCCAGACAACCAACCCCCTCACAATAACCCCACCATTCAACATCAGCAATAGAAACCCGATTGAAAATCAACCGCTACCTGATTTCCACATGAGCAATGCTGAGTTGTTCAAGCATTTGTGTGGAGACAACTTGCTAACCCCATAAACCTTCGTGCTGCCATATCCTCAATGGTACAATCCAAACCAAACATGTGATTACCATTCCAATTTTCCTGGGCACTCTGTCAAAGATTGTTACTGGTTCAAAAGTACAGTGTGGCATTTGATCGACAATGGTGCCATTAAGCTGGAAGAAGAACCAAGACCACACATAAGGAACAATCCATTCCCTAATCATGGTAGAGGATAGATGAATTCTATCTATTGTGAGACTCGTTCAATTTAGGGAGTAGAGAATGTTAAACTCCCAATAAAGGAGATCCTGGAAACTCTGAAGAGGGCTCGTTATGAGATAGAAGCCGAGGGAAAGAAAGGGAAAAGAATGGTGAAGGGAGACGAAAGTGATCTATTCTGTGAATGTTCCAAAATGAAACACCATATAGAAGAATGTCCAAAGCTGAAGCTTTATATTGAAAAGATGATCAAGCTGGGGGTTCTTGAGATAGAAAAGAGGATAAAACAAAATATAAATATGATCCACCGTGCACCCCCTATTTTTAAAGTTTACAACTGTGAGCCAGCACTTGTTTTCAAGGTGCCTAAGCCATTCCCCTATGAAAGTGATCATACAGTTCCATGGAAATATGAAACTGTCGTGGAGCCCTATTCGACAATGTCCAGAGTAACACTATCCAAACAAGGTGCAGTACCTGTTTTCAAGGTGTCTAGTTTGCCTCCTTGTCTGGCCAAGTCAAATAAGCTAGAAACAACTGGAGAATCTAACAAGCCTATTCAGAACCCTCTGCATCTGGGTCCATAACAAATGTTACAGGAATTGGGGGAACTACTCAAAGTGGTAGATGTTATATTCTAGGTGAACTTCTAAAAAATCCCTAAGTGATACCTATGAAAAACCCCAAAGAGGCGCTTGTGAAAGAAAGTAAAGGGAAGGGTCAGGAAGATAAGGAAGAAGAATTCCTAAAAATAATGAAACAAAGTGAATATGATGTAGTGGAACAACTGAAGAAAACACCGGCAAAGATATCACTTTATTCATTGATCTTATCTTCTGAAGCTCACTGCAACGCGATCAAGAAAGTGCTAGATCAAGCATACGTATCCAAAGATATAACCCCGGATAGAGTTGAAGGGATTATGGGTGCTATCAGAACAGCTAATGCCATCACTTTCATGGAAAATGAGGTCTTACCTCATGTAGTGGGACGCCCGAAGGCACTCTACATCACCTTAAAATGCCAAGATTGTAATGTCGCCAAAGTACTAATTGACGGAGGATCAGCTTTCAATGTGCTTCCCTACTCCACTCTGTAGCAACTACCGATCGATCCTTCCACAATTGAACCAAGCGAGACAATCGTCAAAGCATTTGACGGATCATTAAGGGAAATTAAGGGTACCATCGACCTTCAGCTAGAAATTGGGCCAACCACATTCCTGACTAGATTCCAGGTGATGGACATCGAGCCAGGGTATACAATGCTATTAGGAAGACCTTAGATTCATGAAGCAGGTGCAGTCCCATTTACTCTTCATCAGAGGGTGAAATTTATAGATTGTGGGAAGCTCATCACAGTTAAAGGAGAGGAAGAATTGCTGGTGACTAAACCGGTGGCAGTGCCATACATTGATGGTACTGAAGATAGCCTCTAGGTCTCATTCCAAAACCTCGAGATAGTCGAATCAATGGAACGAACAGGTGACACGCTGCAAGTGGCTGCTAGAATAATGCAGAAGAGCGGATTCCAGGAACGCAAAGGGCTAGGAAGTCAGTTGCAAGGAATCAAGGATCCAATCCTCCTCCATGACAATCCTGGGAAGTTTGGCCTTGGGTATGAAGCCACGGGAGAGCTGCAATCTTTTGATTCTATCGAGAAGAAGATCCTACACATCAGGGACACATTTCCCACACCTACAGTAGTAGTGATGATTGAACGAGCTGGAGCTGCCAACACTTTAGAAGAAGTCAAGGAAACACCTCGGCTGATCTACCCAAGTTGTGAACCATTAGACAATTGGAATTCTGTGCCCTTTGATGATTTGTTGTATCATGAGTAATGGATGCTTTGGTCACCTTTGTTGTACTTCCATTTTAATTAAATAAAAGATGATTATGCATGGTTTTTTCTTTCCATTCTCCTTTTGTTATTTTCTTCTTTTCATTTATCTTTTTTCCTTTTATTTATTTCGGGTCTCATCTCAATTCCAGGGACTCATCTCCTTCATAATCTCTATTTTGTGCAAATGATTGTGAAAACTCATTAACTGATTTTTGCGTTACAATGGACTTGAATGAAAATGAACAAGATGAAGATCCTGAGTTGTGCCAACAATTTGCCAAGATCATAAATTCAATGGAAAAAGGGATAAATCCACATGATGAGATTGTAAAAACTGTGAATTTGGGGACTGACGAGGATAAGAAAGAGGTGAAAATAGTTAACAACCCAGAAAGGGAAGAAATGATTGCACTATTCCGTCAATTCATAGACGTTTTTGCTTGGTCTTATAAAGACATGCCTGGTTTAGACCCAGAGATAGTGGCCCATAGAATCCCATTAATTCAGGGAATGGAACCTAAACGGCAGAAGTTGAGAAGGATGAGTCCAGAAATGTCACTTAAAATCAAAGAGGAAGTCAAAAAGCAACTCGATGCAGGCTTTTTAGAGGTCCCACTATACCCAAAATGGATAGCCAACATAGTACCTGTGCCGAAGAAAGACGGAAAGGTTAGAATATGCGTGGACTATCGAGATTTGAACAAAGCAAGCCCAAAAGACAATTTTCCCTTGCCCCATATAGATGTCCTAATCGATAACACTGTAAAAAGTCACTGATTCTCTTTCATGGATGGTTATTCAGGCTACAATCAGATCCAGATGGCAGAAGAGGACAAGGAGAAGACATCATTCATCACTCAGTGGGGAGTATTTTGCTATCGAGTGATGCCATTTGGGTTGAAGAATGCTAGAGCAACTTACCAATGAGCAATGGTGACCCTTTTCTATGACATGATCCACAAGGAGCTAGAGGTGTATGTTGATGATATGGTAGCAAAGTCGCAAGAAAGAGAAAGTCATGTTGCTGTACTCAGAAAGTTGTTTGAAAGGCTGAGGATTTACAAGCTTCGACGCAACCCAGCTAAATGTACCTTTGGAGCATCCACTGGAAAATTGTTAGGGTTCATTTTCAATAAGAAAGGCAATGAGGTCGACCCAGACAAAATTAAAGCCATCCAAAACATCCTAGTGCCCAAAACGGAGAAGGAGGTTTGAGGTTTCTTAGGTCGTCTGAACTATATAGCGAGATTCATCTCCAATTTGACCCATACCTGCGAACCGATATTCAAACTGTTGAGGAAAAGTAATCTAGGTGAATGAGATGACAGATGCTAAGAGGCTTTTGACAAAATCAAGAATTACTTATCAACTCCACCACTCTTGGTTCCACCTACACCAGGACGACCACTAATATTGTACCTCACGGTGTTGCAAGGGTCTATGGGAGCTGTGTTAGGACAGCATGATGAGTCCAGTCGAAAAGAGCAAGCCATTTACTACTTGAGCAAGAAATTCAATGATTGCGAGTCTAGGTATCTGGCTATTGAAAAGACTTGTTGTGCATTAGTATGGACGGTAAAGAGGTTACGACAGTATATGCTCCACTATACAACTTTGCTTATATCGAGGGTGGATCCCATGAAGTACATATTTGAAAGCTCGCATGTCTCCATGAGAATGTCCAAATGGCAAGTGACTCTAGCAGAATTTGACGTCAAATATGTGACCAGAAAGTCTATAAAAGGAAGTGTGATAGCAGACCATCTGGCCGAGAATCCACTTGAAGAATATCAACAAATAGAACTTGAACTTCCTGATGAGGATATCCTAGCAGTTGTAGAAAAGGATAGCGAAAGCGGGGAAGAAGGAGACCTAATGTGGAAAATGTACTTTGATGGTGCTGTCAACATTCACGGGAATGGAGTTGGAGCAGTTTTAGTGTCCCCCGATAGAAAGCAGTTCCCAATCACTGTCAAACTAGCATTTGATTGTACCAATAACACAGTTGAATATGAAGCATGTATAACAGGTCTAAAGGCAGCAATATCGCTTAGGGTGGAATACCTGGAGGTCTATGGGGATTCAGCCTTAATCATTTTTCAGGTTAATGGAGAATGGCGAGTCAAGGAGCATAGGTTGTTGTCATATTATGAACATCTCGTGAGCTTAAAAGATGAATTCAAGGATGTCAGTTTCCATTACCTATCTCGTGAACAAAATCAGTTCGCAAATGCTTTAGCTACCTTGGCCATGATGACCAAGCTCGATCTAGAAGTGGAAGTAAGACCTTTGCAAGTGGCCATTAGAAAAGAGCCAGCATACTGTTCTAACATTGAAGAGGAGCCAGACGGCCGACCATGGTTCCACGATATCAAGAGGTTCATTAAGGATGGAGAATATCCGGCAGCAGCAAATGAGAATGACAGAAAGACACTCAGATGACTATCAATGTCTTTCTTCCTCTCAGGTGATGTGTTGTATAAAAGAAACTTTGATGGAGTCTTATTAAGGTGTGTGGACGCGGCGGAAGCTAACTCCATCATATCAGAAGTCCATGAGGGTGTTTGTGGAACCCATGCCAACGGGCACATGCTATCTAGACAGATCCTCAGGAAAGGATATTATTGGCTCACAATGGAGAAAGATTGCACAGAGTTTGTCAGAAAGTGCCACAAATGCCAAATCTATGCAGATCGAATCCATTCTCCTCCTGTGCCATTGCACACTCTTACATCACCTTGGCCATTTGCAATGTGGGGCATGGATGTCATAGGACCAATTAATCCCAAAGCCTCCAATGGGCATCGATTCATTTTGGTAGCCATCGATTGCTTCACCAAATGGGTGGAAGCTGCTTCCTATGCTAATGTAACACAAAAAGTGGTGGTGAAGTTTCTGAAGAATAATATCATTTGCAGATATGGGTTGCCAGAAAGACTCATCACAGATAATGCGACTAATTTCAATAATGCAGAGGTACAGAAGCTGTGTGAGACATTCAAGATCAAGCATCACAACTCGGCTCCTTACCGACTAAAGATGAATGGGGCAGTAGAAGCAGGAAACAAAAACATCAAGAAAATCTTGGGGAAGATGGTGGTCACCTATAAGGATTGGAGTGATATGCTGCCTTATGCATTACACGCCTATCGTACTTCTGTCAGATCCTCAACTGGGGCAACTCTGTATTCACTGGTGTACGGGATGGAGGCAGTAACACCCATCGAAGTGGAAATCCCATCTTTAAGAGTTTTGGTGGAAGCTAAATTGGAAGAAGCCGAATGGGTCAAAGTGAGATATGATCAATTGAACATGCTTGAGGAGAAATGGCTAAACGCTGTCTCCCATGATCAGTTGTACTAGAAAAGAATGGCTAAAGCATTCAATAAGAATGTTCGTCCTCGAACATTTCAACCAGGTGATCTTGTTTTGAAGAAGATTTTGCCAAATCAAAAGGATAACATGGGCAAATGGACACCCACGCATGAAGGCCCTTACATTGTTAAAGATGTTTTTTCTAGAGGAGCTCTGATCTTGATTGATATGGACGGCCAAGTACTTGCTAAGCCAATCAATTTAGATGCTGTGAAGAAATACTTTGCTTAAAAAAAAAGGCTCACTAGGTTGAAAGCCAGGAAGGGGACCTAGGCAAAAATTAGAGCACATACAAAAAGGAAAGAAGAGAAAAGAAATGCTCGCTAGTGTGAAAATCCAAAAGGGCGGCCTAGGCAAAAATTAGAGCACCATAATGGATGGGAATTGGGTTGAAAACTCAGAAAATGCAGCCTATGCGATGATAAAGGCTGAGAAGCTATGCACGAATTTGACACTGGGGCAATTTGAATATTGGTAGGTCACAACATATTGTTAAACACATAATAAAGGATTGCACTTATTGTCAGGAGTTCAAGTTCGGCGTAACCAATGAATCAGCAAAATGGGTTAAGCACATGAAAACAACACTACCAGTCTTTTCTTTCTTCTTTCCTCATCTTTTAATAGTTGGTGAAATTCTGTAAATATTTTCTAGTGTGAAATCCAATAAAATCATCGTTCTCTTCATTTGTGTCTCTGTTTATTTTCTCTTATCAAATCTTTGTCTCTTTATTCTATTTTGAAGCCATGCATAATCATAATGTTAAAGTTGAAGTAAAATAAGTGACTAATTTGCTAACAAAACTCAGAAACAATAAGTAAAAAAGATGACTCAGGATTGATTGTCAAAGGAAAAGAAGCAACTTGCTTAGCCGAGATTCAAAGGCAACAACCTGAATGTAGATGTCGGTGGACCAAATCAGTCACTGCAAACAAAAAAAAGAGAAAACCAAGCTGACAATTGAAGCAAAAGTAGGAACAATGATAATATGGGGCAGAAAAGAGACACTAAAATGTCACAAGCGGAAGATGTGTTTAAAAATGCAATAAAGAAGTTCATAGAGCCGCTCAGACGAAGAATCAGCCCATTTTGAGAGAAACAAAAGCTTTCTTGAAGGACAATGTGAAGGCGCATCAAACCGGGGCAATTTTATGTTTTGGGATATTTTCATCCTTACATCAAGTTTGCAGAAATTCATTCATCATATCATCAACATATCAGTTTTGCATCAATTCATTCACTGGTTCACATTAGTTTCATGTCATTCACGCCATCATGACATCAATTCTGCATGATTCATTCATCATCACACTGATTCCGCATCATCATTCCATCAAATTGCCAACCATGCATTCACAGTTGTTTTTCACATATATTCAACTTCACAAGTTTACATTTCACAAGTCTTTAAATTCACATTTACATGCTTTCACATTTACAAGCTTTCACAATTTACTGTTTTCACATTTACTGCTTTCATATTTAAATGCTTTCACAATTTACATGCTTTCACAATTTAAATGCTTTCACATTTACCGCTTTCACGTTTAAATGCTTTCACAATTTACTGCTTTCACATTTAAATGCTTTCACAATTTACATGCTTTCACAATTTAAATGCTTTCACATTTACCGCTTTCACGTTTAAATGCTTTCACATTTATTGCTTTCACGATTTACAGCTTTCACAATTTATAGCTTTCACATTTACTGCTTTCACAATTTACAGCTTTCACAAATTTACATGCTTTCACAATGCTTTCACCATTTTTACATGCTTTCACATTTACTTTCACATATTTAAAAAAAAATTCATTTACTTTCACAAGGTTTCAATTTCACACGCATTTAATATGCTTTCACAGTTACTTTTATAGATTTTAAATTCCACATGCATTTCGTTGTCAACTTAACATCAGTATTGTGCAAACATCATTGAGTCATCAGTATCCACTAGAGCTTTTTTGCATTGTCACCATGCATTCATCATCATCATGCGTCATATATGGCCGGACAAAATATGTGTTCATATCTTTACTTGTTCCTTCCAAAAAAAATATCAAAAACTACAATTTTCAATATTCTTTAGTAAGAACCAAGTATAGAGGGGCAACTGTAAACACTCAATTTTGTCCGGTCAATTAAATAATAAAATCCAAAAAAATTGCTTTTGTTTAATTTTTATTTCACATCCTTTCCATTTTGAACAAAAACCCAAAAGAAAAACAAAAAAATTTAAAAAAAAACTAGCCCATAAACCCATTTGCTTGTCAGCCTATTTTGTTTCAATTTTTTATTTTGGTCCACTTGTAACCAAAAAAAAAAAATGAAACCAACCCATGTCATAGTTAGCTTATTTTATTTTTTAGCCCATCACCGAATCAACCCAACCAATTCATTACCAATCCATTTTAATTACCAAAATAAAAAATACATAATTAAAAAAAATAAAAATTTCTTTTCGGTCTGAACCTCTCGTGACACACAGCAAAAAGAAAAAGGAGGTCAAATATCATGAGTGGTAAAACAATGATGATGTTCTTCTTTGCGCTTTGCAAAAGGTGAATGATTGTTTGCTTACAGCTAAGAGGATAATTTGCAATCCCCACCAGCCAACCTGTAAAACTGAGATGATATAATTTGGTCAACAATGGAATTGCTATAAGGATCAATTAGTAGCAAAATAGAGGGGGAACGGTTTTCATTTTTCTAACACAAAGAGGAGTATCAGGAGTGACAACATAGACGGTGACAAAGGAAGTGAGTTTTTATTTCAGATCAAAGAGAGTAACCAGGTAGAGTGAATGCCAGAAACATGTGCATATTATAATCTTTACATACATTTCCCTTTTACCATCACCAATAGCATCATCACCATAAGCTGATTCTCATCCTCCAATACTCATGAGCTAAAACATCCACAACTCAATAGAAGCCAAACCCAACCAAGAATCAAGCCAGAAACAAAAATGCTGAACAACACATCAAACTCAACATAGACCCAAAATCAAGAGCCAAATTCAAAGAGAAAGGAAACCCAAAACTCCATCTTACCCCATCGTAATCTTCGCCATCATCTCCAACCATTTGAACCACTCCCTAAGCATTCTTAGCTATCACGCCATCATCATGGGAATCACGGCGACATCATTCTGAAACAACCACCATTATCCACAATCACCAACAATGCACAATGCCCTCAAAGCTAGAAACAAACATCAGTCAAGCCAATAGATTATGAAGGAAGTTGAATCTAAAATGAAATGAAAAATGCAAAGGAAGGAGATGGTACCGCCACATGCTCCCCTTTCTCCATCGCACCCCAACCAGCCACTCCGCCGCGATTCATCCTCCACCCCGCGACCATCACCGCCGCAGATTTCCATCCTTAGCCAGCCCCAAGGTGTGTCGCGCACTCCCCTTGGGAAGCGCAATGTCTTCCCTTTCATGCGGACATCATGGACCACGCACCTCCCAGCCAGCGCCCCCTTCTCCGTCGCTCGGTCCCTATTTTTTCCTTTTTCCCTGCTTTAGCCAGCACTGCGCTTTCCCCCTTTCACACCTCCTCCGTGGAGCCGCGGATCCCGGCCTCCTCGCACAGCGGCGCGATCGCCGCTGCCCAGTTATCCTCTTCCGTGGACATCTCGGCTGCGAGAGTCCCCTTCCTTGTCGCCACAGCCGCGTCCCTCTCTCTTCCCTTCCTTCTGTGGGCGGCTTCTCCATATTTCCCTCTCCCCCTGTGTGTGCTTGTGTCCGTGTCTGTGTATGTGTGTTAGTGAGAGGGAGATTTGTGTGTGTGTTAGTGAGAGAGAGATACCTGTGTCTGTGTGTGTGACAAAGAGAGATGTATGTGTGGGTATATGTGTGTATGAGAGAGGTAATCGCGTGCGCGCGCGTGTGTGGGGGGGAATGGGTTAAGGGAGTTAGTTTTTATTTGTTTGTTTACTTACATATTTTTTTGTTAGTGTTATTTCTTATTATTATTATTATTATTATTATTATTATTTTATTAGATCATGTTTTGATACTGTTTATTTGGGCTTTGGAGTTTTTCTTTTATTTCAAAGAAGAAAGTCTAATTTTGAAAATTATTGGGCCTTCATTTTTTGGTTAGAAAGTTTTCTTTATATGTTAAAATGTTAAGCCCATTGATTTTTAAGTCAAGTTCTTGGATTTGGTTAAGTTTCTCTTTGGGGCTAAGATTTTAAATTAGGTCAATTTTTTGTCCACGCAACAACTTGTGATGTTGATGTATGAATTATCATCCTCAAGTTTCACAAGAATGTAAGGGTTTATTGTATAGTTTTATGCTATCCTGAATCCTGTGCAGAAGTGGATTTTAATTTCTTTTATAATTTTTTTTAATCAATCAACATGCTCTTCATTTCTATTTTCTCTTTTAATTAAAATCTATCAACTCACAAGTATTTTCTATAGAACGATGTGGTTTTGAGTTCCTTATTGCACCAGAGAATACGTCGGAGTAGCTTACAACTATCAAACCAAAATTAATTTTTTTCATTAAATTACGTTCTCTTTTTTATTTAATTTCTTTATTTAATTTTATTTTATATTTTACATAATTACTAACTTTTGGGGGAAAGTAAATATTTTAAAGTCATAATTAATTTTCATAATAAACTTTAGGGTAACCGTATTTATACAGATGTATTAAGGATGTAGTGGGATTAAGTTTCCACCCTTCCCGAATCGTAATCAGACTCCCGAACCTAAAAATCTCTCTTCAAAGACTAGTTTTACAAATTAAAGGTTTTCCAGTTTTAACCAAAATTAAAATTGGTTGCGACTCTCAATTCATTTCAAAACAAACATGTTGTCATTTTTGTTGCGACGCCCTCTGGGTATGTTGTGACAGTTACAAAATCACCAAGGAAAAGAGAAAAAAGAAGAAGAAGAAGAAGAAAATAGGAGAAGAGTGCATCAATAACCCAAGAATTGGACTGAGGATTCCACAATATCTCCTCCTCTAGCCGTCATTGTGCCCCATTGTCTAAGTTGGAGAATGTTATCCCTTATTCCAAACCTAGCTTACCTAAGAAAGGCTAACAAAGTCTAATTCTTGGTATTTAAAAATAGAAGAAACATAATAGTCTCCCCATAGGTGTTGGATGCTAGCATTCATCCTTTTACTTACATGTGATTTTCCATGCCTTAGATGTAGGAATAACATTTTGGTATACTTATCAAAGTTGTAACTTTTTTCTCTTAACTTTCCAATGCTACCAAAATTAGCTTAATCTGATATTCATAACACCAATTATACTTAAATCACAGCAACAATGTTAGAATATGTCAAAATTTGCATTTTCGATCCCATTGAAATTGACCTATTCTCAATATTGTGCTTTCAAATACAATCAAATTCCACACATGAGAAAGACATTATTGAAAGCATAAGAAAAAACTCATACATGAACAAAATACCAACAAGATTAGACTAACTTGGCTTAAATATGTCGAAGTTGGAATCTAACGAAAATTCAATGAAAAACTAATTTGAAATCTCAAAATAAGAGATAGACAAACGAATTCAAACCATTATCCACCGGTGAGCGAGGTCCATGTGACAAGGACGATCATATTGCAAGATCCAACCGAAGGGAGGCATGGCCATGAACCACCACAACTATATCTGATGCACCTATTTCCTCAAGGTCTCAGTAGTAGCGAAGACACTCTTAGCGACATTGAGAAAAGGGAAAGGTAGTGATAAGCCTCGATGGAGTAAGCAGTGGTGGTTATGGTTCAACAAAGGAACCTGATGTCTGCTACAAGCATCACTGCTTGAGCACTAACAAGAGAAATGTTCAAAGATCCTTATTTAGGTCAAGAACCACCCATACCATTATAATTATACTAGACACAACCAAATTCAGTTTTTCTCTTTTAAAATTCACATTTATACATAAGAATAAATATTCAATTGTCAAAACATGATAGCAAAATCCCAAATTATCTCATCAAACCAAACTCACGTCTTTTCTGGAGAAAGAAAAAACAAGTGTTGTAAAATTGTTCATGCACATATACATTGAACATAATCCAAGAACTCATTTTATGAACTATTTGAAACACTACCTTACCAAAAATACCAAAGCTCAACCCATTACCCCACTTGGAACCCAAAATAGTGACTTGCACAAAGAAATAGGGACTTTCAATAAAATTTCCAGCAACCATTGTTTAACGTACATGAATTATAGCCTTGAAATATACTCATTTACCTTATCATCTTTCAAAGAACTCAAGATATAACCCATAAATCTTCACAAGATTATTGTTAAGCTTTCCAAAATATTAATTTAACATGAAGGAAAACATTTCAAACATCCAAAATGTAAAAAAAAAAAAACAAAAAAAAAAAAAAACACAAGGCATCATTTCATCAAACATGTTGTATGCATTTGAAATAATTTTAGTGTATCATGCTTCACTCTCCCCAAATACACCCGCCAAAAGGCTTATTTTCAAGCTTTTAAGCATCCTAAACCATGGGCTACTTATGTATAGATCAAATACTTAAATTTCATCAAAATACCACTCAACTTCACAAAATCATGGTATAAAGTGGATGTTCATATCAAATTTGAAAATATAAATATATCAAGATGTAGTAAATTGCTCTAAGCGATCTATTTCATCATCCTCAACTAGGTCTCCACTTTCGAATTTGGTCATGAACAGTGAACATGCTATTTTTAACTAGTAGCATTTCCATCATACTTATGTTCTTTTATAGTCGTGCCTCAATTTACTCAGAATTAATAAAAACATTAAAACCATTAATGTTTTTGCTAACAAATAACACATAAAATAAACAAGGAAAGAATATATTATGGGACAAATTAGTTCCTTAGGATCTGAAAGTCTCATATTGATCCTTTATAATTTAAAAAAAAAGAGGACAAATTGGTTCTTTCATATATGTTCATACCATTAAAGAAGTACTGTATAGACCTGTACATAGTGACCAATTTGTCCCTTTTACTGAATTATGAGAGGCCAATATGAGACTTTTACATTCTAAGCAACTAATTTGTCTCCCGATATATTTCGGAGGGACCATTTTGCACATTTAGTCTTAATCTTTAAAATAAATTAATGTCTAATTGAATTAAAAAGAAATGCCACAATATATATATAATGCATTACGCCTCTTGAAGTAATACATTTAATTGTTGTGAATAAATGAAAAAGCAATTTGATATACACAATTACATATTGAATCAATGACCTGATGTTATTTATACAATCTGAGGCTAGCCCAACATATGATGTCTATGTTAGAATCTATATGTGGACTTGTATATATAATTGTATATTATATGCTATTATAAAGTTTGGCCTAAATTGAAGTGATCTGATGAGGACAAGTTAATGGGACTAAATCATCTCATTAAGTGTGAGCTTATTATGAGTAGATACCATAATAACCCAGTTACTAATTTTATGATGGGCTGAATTAGAAACTAGGGTTTATAGAGTTATAAAAGGTTATGGCCTCCAAGTTATACCCATGCCTCTTTTACTGGCATCCCATCATCAGAAAAGGGAGAGCCGCCATCTATAAAGGATACATATTAACTTGGAAGATCAATAACTACATGTCCAAATACCAGTAAGTTCCTATGGATGTTTAGGTATGCTTCCGCATCTAATCTTCCAATTTTCTTGATGATTTAACATGGATGATCTTGGGATTATAAAAAAAAATGATTTCTAACAGTTTAATCACTTATTAATAATGGAATATTCCCCTCCCCCACTACAACAAAATTGCCATATACCCACAGTCATCTTTAGTGACATAAGCAAAAACCATAGGTATAAGTAAGCTATTCCCACAAACATATTTTATCATCGGTAAATCTTTTATATTGGGCACCAATCTGAAAAAATTTCCCCCACTAAACTTTGATTTCCCTCTCTTCCTTTTACTCCTTTCCCACTAAAACTCTAGCTGCTCATTTTCCCTAGTTCCCAAATCATCAAATGAGTCCCCATGCTTGCCCACTAGTCCTCACCCACCACAAGAGAAACAGCGACACCAGCAAGAACAAGAGTACGAGGTTCGAGGACGACAGCAACGAGATGGTGGAGATAACGTTGAACGTGCGTGACGACTCGGTGTTGGTGCAGAACATCCATGGCGGAGACTCTAAGACGGAGTTCCTGGCGAGCTAGCTGGAGAAGCGACCGTCGTCACTATCAGAGAGGCTGAGGCAGGTGTCGCAGGAGCTGAAGCACATGGCATTCGGGCCCAAGGCATTCGACAGGGTCAACAGGAGCAAGTCTGGTGCTGCGTGTACGCTCCAGGGTCTCAAGTTCATGACGAAGAGTGTTGGGGCTGATGGCTGGTCCCAGGTGGAGAAGCGATTTGATGAGTTTAGCGTTGATGGCTGGTTTAGGGCTGATGGCTATAGTCGCCACTCCTCAACAGTGAGCCAGCACTATTAATAACCACGAGCCACCATGCCCCTCGACTGTCGACTCCGTTGCTTCACGCAAGCTACCGCAATTGCCATCGGTCACCCTTATTCCTTCCGTGCAAGGCTGCCGCAATGATAAAGGTTAGTCTTTCTCTGGCTTGTTCAGATTCAGTGTCCTAAAAATGATAGGCTCTGTTTTGTGTTAAAATGTTGTATTGGGACAGAGCAAATTGAATACCATGCTTTTGAATTAATTATTTCTGAAGTAGGATTAGCAATAAACTTCTTTCTTTAATTGTTGTTGAATACAATATTGTTGTGCTGAGGGGAGAACATGATTATGAGAAGGCTGGTCCATTCACTTGGTATTTTCAAAGTGATGCATTGATGGGAGTCACTATCTTGCTTCAGACATTTGATGGAAGTTTTGCGATTCTTACACAAATAAATTGAAATATGATTAATGGATCTATGTGACATAAGTGTAAATATCCATGTTAATGTTTTCAGATGGGTAATGCAGGAAAGGGAAGCCAAAGATATAGAGATTCCAAATATTAAATGGGATGTCTTTGAGTTGATGATGAGGTACAATTTCAACTCTTTTTTTTGCATAATATTCACTATATTTCTGATGATGTGCTGTATCTAATAGATGTTAATAGGCTTAAAGTATGATTATTATTATTTTTTTGGTTGGTACTTCTAGATATATATCTACACTGGAACAGTAGATGCCAACTTGGATATTGCTCAGGATCTCCTCAAAAGCTGCTGATCAGTATCTTCTAAAGGGTCTTAAGCGTCTTTGTGAACATACCAGTTCCTAGGTAGACCAAACACTCAGCCTCACTGTTGCTTCTATTTCTTTTGTTTTTGTTTTTTTTTTTTTTTGGTTTTTCAATTGACTTGATCTAATCCCATGACTCATCAAATTACGCTTAGGATATTTCAGCGGAAAATGTTACAATAATGTACCAGATGTCCGAGGCTTTCAATGCAAAGTCATTAAGACAGGCATGCATAATGTTTGTGTTGGATCAACTTGATATGCAGTTTGTCATGTTTGTTTTTGTTCTAGGTTCTTCCGGCTCAGATCGATATAGTTAGAAATTGGTTAAATCATTCACTGATTTTGTTGGCTTGCCTTGTTTTTTCTTTCAAGAATTTTCACTAATATAATGATTTTGGTTTTGCAATTGGCTTTTGGCCTTGTGTTTGTAATCTGATTAAGAAAAAAAAAAAATTGTAACAGTTCAAAATCAAATTAAGCCTACTTTCATAATCTAGTTATCTTCCTGGTGGCATTAACAAATTTAAAGCTCTCCCTTATCATTTGTGCATTTGTAAACAACTCTAGCTTCAGTGAAGAATCAGTTAAGCAACACCAGCAAAGCCAACATTTTATGAGAGAGCAAGGAAGCTATCTCAGCAAAATCTCGTACGTATAAACAATATGCACAATATGATTTCT
This sequence comes from Dalbergia cultrata, assembly GCA_031216105.1. NCBI lineage: Eukaryota > Viridiplantae > Streptophyta > Magnoliopsida > Fabales > Fabaceae > Dalbergia > Dalbergia cultrata. Next base: position 52,018,579 of record CM062344.1, read on the forward strand.
AATATTATGTTACTGATTCCTCTCTAATTTTGTCCTATTATTTTCCTAAGGATCTTGAAGTTCAAAAAGGGCATATGTTATAAAAATATGCAAGCTCAGTTAGATTGATTACATGAAGTGCTTTATGCTTAAAAGAGTTTTTTTCTTTTTTTTTCTTAGGGCTTGATTTGATTAGGTACAATGATTTTTAGTGATTTTTTTAATAAATGAATGATGATGTGCATTAGGTGGCTTTTCATGATTCTTCAATTGAATATGGGGCCAATTGCTATGCTCTGGTACTTCTATAATGAAGAGTTCCTTATAATTAAGGAAAGTATGTTATGTTTCTTCTTTTTTTTTTATGAATAGTTGCTGATAATTAAAATCATGAGCATGATGCTTGATAGGACCTATTCTGCAATGAAGAGTTGCTGATTTTGTCAAGTAATAACCATTCTTGTCTGGTTTTTAAGGTGTGATTATTGATTTTGACAAAGGTGCTGAATTGTGGATGTTACCTCTTGTTGAACTCTGAATAGATATGCCCATGATGAGGAATTTACTGAGGACTAGGAAGAGACTGATAGGAAATATATCCATGACAATTGTCGTTATAGTTCTGATATGGACACTTGTTATATCTCCTCTGCTTGTGTTGGGTGGGATTGTCAAGAAAAATAGCTAGGCTGAGTTTCAAGCTCCCTGCTACACAACTAAGGATCCAAGGGAGATTGTATTTTAGAATTGTATTTTGTATGCACCATATTTACTTTAGGGGAGCACAACATATGTAATTGTTTAGATTAATATGATTTCGTTTCTTTGTAATATTAATACCTATTACTTTAAGACTTATTTTACTTTTAATATCATTAGAGTCTTTTTTCATATGATTGTTATTCTTATATATATATATATATACATACACTTAAGTTGAATTCCAAATTTTAATTTCTTGTACAAAAATAAATAAATAAATAAAAGTGTGGTTATAGGCTATACCCACGAAAAAAATTAAATTCAATAAAAGTGTGGCTATAACCTATACCCACATAAAAAAGATCTGTCACTAAAACATATAGTGACACAATGAAATCTGTAGGTATAAACAAGGACATTTTCTGACGGTAATGGGTACCGTCACTATATGTTATACTAATGGAAAAAAAATTATAGGTAAAGACATAGTAAAAATGATGGAAGTAAACATCCGTGGGTATAAGTTTTTTGAGGCTATACCCACGGTTTTTATACCTTTACCTACGATTTTTTGCCGTGGGTATATGGCAATTTTCTTGTAGTGCCCCACCCCAAATTATTACTTGGAGTGTGCTTGTTTTATGGTAAACTAATTTATTCCCAGGAATAACTGCTTGATAATGAGTTATTATTATGTTTGTTTGAAGTTTTATTAAAGTATTCCCTGGTATTAATTATTCCTAGAAAAGAAATATTACCATATTTTGATGAGATTTGATTTCCATGATGAGGGTCGGAATAAAATATCTCCATGACCTAAGAATGATAACTATAAAATAAGATTACTAAAATATCCCTAAATTATCTCAACCCCTCAGGCACAAATACACTCCAAAGAGTATTTTGAAAATTATGGTATATATTTCTAGTAATATGTATTGTAAAATAAATAACTTTCAAATTTATTCATAGGAATTCCAAGAAATAATCCCAGAAATGGATAATATTAAAATACAATTATTTTGAAATACTCGAGAATAATATCCAGGGTATAATATTTTCGGGAATTTGATTCCCAAGAACGCAAAATGCCCCCTTAAAGCTTATGAGGAGACATATACCACGAATTTATATTAGCACCATTTTGGGAATAGCTCTCACGAAAGTTTTCATGAAAATACACTAAATTTAAGTTATTATAAATTCATGAAAATAAATATTTTACCTTTTAATCTTTGAAGATTAGATATGTAATTTAATTTGGTGTAGATGCCAGATATTTTTTATCAATAAATTCCCTAAAATAAAAAAAATATTACCTTTCATATTAAATTCTTATTGAACACAATGTTGTAAGCATGACAAATGATGATACCAAACATATATATTTCATATGTAATGATAAATATATCTTGTAAGGATGATGCAAATATATAAATTGTATGAGTAACAATTAATGTACCTTATAATTATTCACAATTAAAACAATATATATATAATTGATATATTCTAATTCAATTTCATTTTTAATATATATTTACTCTGTCATATTCTTGTAGTTTATAAACATAAAAAACTAGTGTAGAACATGTTGAGTTCTTTTTTATTTTTAAAGTCAACTAATGATGTACTGGACATGATAAAAAAAATTATCATTGATCAGTTTCATATTTATTACTTTTTTCCATTAACGTAACTAAGTTTCAATGAACTATGGGTCGCTTGCCTTCCCGACTACTACAAATACAGAGTAAACCATAATTTTCCTTTGTTAAAAAATATTAATAAATAAAGGCCTAAGCATAGGTACAAAATATCGGTAAAAGCTTGGTTATAATAAAATGAATTCTAACGATACCACAAGCTTTGAGCCTAAAAAAGTAACCAATGACAACTAAATACACTACTACAACGCGCTATCACAGCCACGCTATCACGTCTCAAATCTATTTAAAGTATCATAAAACATTATATTTGGGTTGTGTGAAAAACAAACATACCAATCTGCCTTTCTAATATGTGCAAGTTTTCTTTCCATTATCTTCTGTGTGTGTGTGTGTGTGTGTGTGGTTTGGCGTAACTCATTCGGTTTCTCTATCAATGGAATGCTTGGGCTTTCTTCAATAACAGTTAGGCTAACCTACTTTTTTTTTTAAACCCAAATTAAAACTAGACTTTTTCATATGGATCCATTTGTAAAAGTCCAGATAGCTTGTGCTACAGTTGAAATTTGGGCCCTTAAAACATTAATTCCTTCCTTTTTGTTTTTTGAGTATATTGAAACTCGACCAAAAATTGATGTTGAAGATATACCAAAAAAGGGATATTGAAGATATATATATATATCGAGAAACCTTAACTATATTATATTATTATTTTATTAGTATATATGAACTTCTTATAAATGAATAAACAACAAATTACTTTATTTTTGTCCTTTATGAACTATTTTTCATCTTTTTATTTACCATGTTTTAATTTTATAATTCATTACGAATAATATTTATATTAAAAAAAAATACACGGATAGGTTTTTATAGGTGAAAAAGAAGTTAAAAACGATAAACGGTAATTTTCTTTTGCTTGAAGATGGTCAGATAGATAGAAATGTATACGTGTAATACGTGTAACACTCTGAGAGAAAGTAAAATAACAAATTAACTCAGTTGAGTCTCGAAATATATAGGCCATTCAGACAGAGAAAATATCATACATAGCAAATTAATGCACTCTCATGAAAGAGTAACTTTTCTTTAGTAAGAGAAATTCATTTGCTCCAAAGAGTTATACTATTTGTACTCATAATACATGAGATACTATGCTAACTCATATCTCATCTATCATTGGATGAGGTGTAACTCCTACTTGAATGAGATCTATACCACATTCAATAATAAATGATATGTGAGTCATCACAGTATACCACATATCATGAACACAAATAACATTTTTCTTCCCTAAATGGTTAGACAAACTCTCTAGGAAAGTAACAATAACCCTAGCCATTAATTAATATATAAGGGTAGATTCTTTTCCTATCGCAATCACTTACCATTCGTTCCTCATTCCCTTGAATATACTTGGACAAAGTGAAGTCCAACTTCTTTTTTCTTTTTCTTTTTTTGGCCTTTCTTTGTATGTGTTTGTTCCCTGCCCTTGTATATTGTGTTCTCCCTTTAATGCAATCACAAATTCGTTCCAATCTGGATAACATTATACATGCCGAATTAAAATAAATTTTGCCTCTCAGCAAGTTCATTATATTATCTAGTACTCCCAAACTTCCTTATTAAGGGCACATAGTAGAGCTTAAAAGTAGAAAATGATGGATTTGTTCAGATCAAATTGAAGGCACAACTAACCATCACAACCTGTATGTTAGCAATTTATTATTCAAATGAATAGACGTACCTTGATTTAGGGACGGAAATTAGCATTTTCACATTATTAGGAAAAAGAGAATCATGAACTTATGCCAACGTGATGATTAGAAACAACTCATGCAACATTGTTTATGAATATGATGTTGATCAACCATATCTTATTAAGACACGCCATTGTGCTTCTCCTGTGTTTTGCTGTATGAATGGGCTGCATGTAAAGAATGATTTAATTAATTTGAAAGTTAGCTAGAACAAAAATGATGATCCCAATATATCAATGGCTACGTTTTTTTTTCATTTCTTTATCTGGTATGTAAGAGATTAGTCTTTTGAGATGCAATAAGATACCTAAGCGAAAACCTTTCTCGATGATATCCTTCTCCATGCAAATAGAGCTTGAGATCAAACTCAAAATCACATGTATAAAGAACCTAAATCACATTCACTCGGTCTAATATCTTGTTTGTTATCTATTATATTTCATCATTCCAGTTTATTCCAACACCATTTTGCTGTCAATTGGTTACTCATCTGGCTACCCATGGCCCGACAGATAGGCCGTATTAGGTTTTTTAATATAGAAAATCGGCAGTGGGTATGCTTTTGTGACCTGAATAGATCATGATTCAAAATATATTGCTTTTAGTTACCCTTGTTAGTTCAATTAAATCCTTTTTTCTGGTGTTCTTCGTTCTTTTTCTTTTCTTTTTCCCTTCAATTTTCTATTTGTTTTAAGAAAAAAGACCATCAGCGTCAAAGAAATTAATCACAGGCTTGCACTGTTGCAGAGACTTATTAAAAGTGACAAGCAGCAACTGTGAAACGGAAAGGAAAGATCACTTTCATATACGGAACCATTTGTCACTTTATTACATCAACCAGGCATGGCTTAGGAGATCTGCCTGAAATTTTGGTTTGTAAAGTTAGAGAAGGGCGTGTACCCCACAAAGTCTTTTCAAGATTTTTCAAACAAAAATGGTATTTATACTCGTAAGACATGAGACACCGTGTCGACTCACATCTCATTCACCGTTAAATGAGATATAGACCCATTTTTAATAAGGTTCATATCCGATCTAACGATGAATGAAATGTGAGTCGACATAGTATTCCATATATATTGTGAGTGCAAATAATATGACTCTTTTCATATCTCAATTTGAAAACCCAAAGGACAACAGTTTTTTCCAAAGGACACTAGTTTGCAATGGGATCATTTCAATTGGAGGGTGGGAATTCACTTTAAATGATGATACAACCAATCAAAGAGTATTATTATTTTAAAACCCAAAAATAGATGTTCAAATGAGACACCTACTCTATTACATTTGGATATGATGGATGAGTGGAGAAAGTTGGATCCACCATCACATCCAACGATAATAAAGTTGATGTCCCAATTGGACACCAATTTATATATATATATATATATATATATATATATATATATAGGCGACCTGAAATTTCACTTAGAAGAATTTTTCAACATACTAATTAAGAAGACTTGTCAATTTCCCTTCCCTTATTAGCCCCAATTCTTGGGGGCCATCCCTCTGCAAGACATGTGATACATTGGAAGTTATTCATTTCCTTTGTTAGCATAATATTTATACTATATACTATATAGTACTAATTTATACACCGACACAAATTCAGAGAGTCACAGTCAAAGAGAGGCCATAAGATTTTGAGAGTAACGAGGGAGCAAGTCAACCTGAGCCTGTGAATTTGCATTCATTCAAACACAGACTTCGATGGTTTGAAAACTTTGATCTGCAACAACCATTTAATAAACACTGATTAACTTTCTCAGCAGCTTAATCAGTCACCTTAAGTCCTTAACCAAGTGAATTTAAGTCATGAAGCATGTGATTAGGTAGAGATTAGGAAGTATCTTACACATGCTAGCAATCTTAGGAGAATTAACAAAACACAAAACACTAATCTTACTACAACATTTTATGATTTATTGTGTGTAGAATACAAGATCTGGTGGATAACATAATATTTCCTTTCTCTTCCAAGATGATTCGGTTGCTTTCGCGAAAAACTGGTGGGGTTCATGTTATTTCAACTGATATCTTTTGGATCATGGTTAATTAGGGACAAACACTTAAGCTGGACTTTTCTTGCCAATTCAAAAGTAGTCACGTACATTAGCATTAATTTTTAATTAAGCCAACATGTACTTTTTGCCACACAATATAGTTAATACAAGATCTATAAGATATGGGCAGCCCGTATGTATTTTTTATAAATTTATTCTAACACACGTTTCCAGCGAGAATGTCTACACTTAAACCTTGATCACTGAATTTTAAGGACTATTTGATTTTTGTTTTTATTTTTTTATTTGTAGTTCTTTATTATTTTCTAAAGAAAATAAAAACTACAAATTAGAATGTGTTTGATTTCAATTTTCAGTTTTTAATTTTTATTTTTAGAATTTTGTGAAAGAATTACTTAAAATTATAAAAATTATAAAATTCAGTTTTCAGTATTTCTTTCATAAAATCCTGAAAACTGAAAAACTGATAATTAAAATCAAACGCACCATTTTTCAATTGGGTAATATTATTCCAACACTAAAAAATAAGTGTCTAAGTGAGATATTCACTCTATTACCATTGGATGTAATGGATGGGTGAGAATAGTGGGAACTACTATCGCATCTAATAATCATGAAATAGATGTCCTACTTAAATATTCATTTTTTGAGTGCTGGAATAATATTCTTACTTTCAATTTTCACAGTTTTCTCTTTATCCATACAGAAAAGAATGAAAATAGAAAAGCTTTTTTTCTTTTTTTAAAAAAAAAGAAAATAGCAGGCTTATATTCTCAAGATGTCCTCGTGGCTACACTAATACAATCATTCTTAAACAATTGACATGGTCCAAAAACATTTTTCATGAACATATTTATGTGTAAACATAACGCTGACATCTAAATTGAATTGTACGCCAATGAAACAAAACAGGGCTGAATGCAACCACCTTTCTCACGTGTAGGATGATAATTAGCTTCGCCTAAGAAAACGGCAATATAGTCCACGCATGGAATCAGTAGATGTCAACATCAAGGCTTGAACAGAAAAATGATAAGATATAAAGCAAGGAATTGCAGGGATAAGTGTTATTTATTTTCTGTTCTTCTGGAAGAGGGTGGGGCTGGGGGCACCAAATTTGCCCAATTGGGCTCACTAAAGGCTAACTGAATGGTACTTGTCAATGGTTTTGTTTTCGTACCAAGGACGATTACGATATTCCCACGAGGGGGTAACATGCAAATCAGGCACCATTTTCTCTCCCTTTTGTTGTTTATGGCACAAGAGAGCATAGCCCCCCAGGGTATTGAGCTTCATCCTCAATGTGGCCAAGCAGTCAATGGATCACATGGGGTTTTTGGTACTATTGTGCAACGTGAGGTTACCTAATGTAGGTTGAAAGAAAGGGAATTAAAAAACAAAAACAAAAAAATTGCATAAGTGAAGTCATGATTTTAAATTGCGGTTGGCAATCATAATTGTGGCCTCAATATTGTTGTTGTGCTATCTTCCCCAACTGCATTGCAATGACAATTATAGTCTCCCCAATAGTATAACTTACAATTTTTCGCATTGCAATGCAATCGCAACTGCGAGGGTGATCGCAATATAAAATTATGAGGGGAAATAACAGAAATAAAACAGCAAAGAGAAAAGCACTCCCTCCCTAGTATCAAATAAAACTCAAATGGGGGGCCTTCAACCACATGGGGGGTGGGGTGCTTCATCTTGAGCAGTGGAGCCAACCACCATAATAAAGCTAAGAATCTTTTCGCAAAAGGCTTGGATCAGGAGGGGTATGCTTACATGGGTTGATACAAAAAAAATAAAATAATATAGCATTGCTACTTTCAAGTCTTCTTTTTTATATTCTCCCTGCCGTTAATCATCTAATAAACTTAATTCAAGAGTTATATGAGCTAGAACGCATATTCTAGAATTCGAGAGAATCCAAGCCACACAATTATATATGCATATATGTGTGTCTGTTTTCCAACTTCGCACAATTCTATCCAGTTAACAAATGCACAAACCATTAATTGTTTAGAGTTGTGATATTTGAACGGAAGGAAATCTCCTGTAACCAAATAGTGTCACTTTTCCTATTTTCTCAACTATTTATTGTCACATGAAAAAAAAAAAAGATTCAAAACAGATTTTAAAATTTTTAAATTACCAAATATATAATATTTATTTTCTACGTATCAATAAGATAGTGATTGATATCTGTCACAGGACAATGGAGATAAAAATAGTAGAGAAAGTAGAGATTGAGACATAAAAAATATTGTCTTTATATTATATTTGATTATAGAGTACAAGATATGATAAATGTCTTTGTATTTTATTTGGAAACAATGGGACAAGACAACACATACATAATAAAAGACATTATGTACCAGCATTGAACCATCACTGGACCACTATGCTAGACCACCGGACCATCGCTGCACCACCCATGGTTACGAGGACACAGGGAAATATTAAATATATATAGGAGTATTATTAAAAGCAAAAACATTAAATTTCTTTCTCTGTATTTTGTTCCCACTATCCCTATATTTTGAAGGTACATAAATTTCCTGTATTTTGTATCACAAAACAGAAAATTTTTCTGTCTCCTTATTCCTAACTCCACTGCCTAACAAGTTTGTGTATCTATATTTCTGTCCCGGGGACAGTAACCAAGCACCATGTACCTATATGATTGGGAGGACAAAAAATAGAATACCATTTAGAGACAAAAGATTTTCATCCTATTTGAACCCCATTTTATCTAGACATCTTCAACAACTAGAGAGAAAAAGTATAACAACCAAAGAAAAGAGAAAAAGGTAAAAAGATAATGGAAGAGTAAGAATAAAAGGGACGCATTGGGTGTCTAACATATTTTTGGGTGTGCTGTTAAAATGTAAAATCACTTATGTGCTATCAGTTTAAGTTTTTAAGAGAGATGGTTTGGTATTACAGTATTAGAGTCACAATGATCAAGCAATTGGAGATTCAGTCCATACCTCATTACAATAAATTGTTTACATTTTAAGCCTAAAAGAAGCATTGACGTGATTCCTATCTTATTAACAAATATTTTTGCTCCAACTTTTAGAAGTCACCATATAGAGGGTGTGGATTATCAAGTACAAGCACACTATTCATCGCTTTAATCCATTAAGCATAGTAATGGAGAATTGAATTTTCTGTATAGATAACTACATATTTAACTGTTGCAGAAAGTAATGGTGACTAATTTTTCTTTAACTATACTTGATACTTGTTCAGTACATGAATGGTCATGCACAGTAACACGATTCATTGCTTCTTTTCACCAAGTATGCAAGATCTATTCAGATTCTCGTTGGAAGGACAATATCAGAAATTCAAGCGAAACTGATGAAAATAATTAATATCGATGCTGATATAATATGAGATATAAACTATGTTGTACAACTTCAAATTCATTATTGTGTGTTCTGTTTAATTAATTGGTATGTTGCGAAACATAGAAATTGGACCCGCTCGATTGTTAGTTGATTTGAGTCTCCACGCATTTACCCACCTAATTGAGTGTAGCATTTCTTTGTTTCGAATCTCTATGGTGAATTGCATTTTTTTTTTTTTTTGTCATGAGCCAAAAAAAATTTTCAGTATTAATCATAAGATATAATGACTAATTTTTTTGCAAATTGTAGGTCCATTTAAAGGGATGAATGTTGGTCACAAGTTTTAAAACTGCTTCATTTTCAATGTGAAAATATTGAGCCAAATCTATAGTTGAAAGGAGTTAGCCAAAGTAATATAATATTATATGATAAAAATGAAAGAACATAGTATTGAGATTCACATCACCTTACAGGTGCCAGTTAACATGGTCCAAGATACTTCGAGACCATGCCATTATCGAGTCCAATATTGACAAATAGACCCCTGCTCCAATTTTTTAAATATTTCACTTTTAGTCTATTATTTTCTTATTTGCCAAAGAAGCTATACACTCTTTCCTCTTCCCTGTTTTATCCTTGGGCCCAAGTCCTCCACAAGTGCCTTCACTAATTCAATTGGCACATTCCCTTCATTAGTAATTACTATTATTGCTCACCTCATCTTGATATGCAAATGAGCTTGTAACAGTCTTGTTTGAGTATAACTCATAATAAGTTGTCTTATTGAAGACACCCCACACTATCATGCCATTGATGTGAAACTTTTTCAAAAGGTTTGATAATTGATTGACACTCCAACGTTTTTTCAGGTTTACATCATGTGTTTCGAGACTAAAATGTATCAAGGCCATAGGCTAGATAAGAGTAGGAGTGAAAAGGAGAAGGAAAAAGAAGAAGAGTGATCTGAATGTGTGAGCTTTATTCAATGAATCTCAGTTACAGAAAGGGAAGTCTAACATGGGAAGATACAACGAGCAGGTTAAGTAAGTGTATCACGCTATCAGGTCGAATACCATATCTTGATCCAAAACCTTAAGGCAATGAGTCATGGCTTCTTACATATTATATATTACTCACTTAATTCATTCTTAACAAATGTGGACTTCACCTCTCACACTTAAGTAAACAATTTTCACTTCAAGTATGAGACCCACCACATTGCTGCCCTATCAGTCATCTGCTCTTCCCAGTACCTACCATCCATAGCCTATGTCTTTCCGAGAACAGAGCCCAACCTTGTCTCTGATACCACTGTTAGGTCAGTAGAGCCTAATAGAGGAGATACAATCAATGTGGTACATGAGAATACCACACCATCAAGCCAGACGTCACATCTTGACCTTAAACCATAAGGCAATGAGTCATGGCTCCTCTCATATTATATACTACTTGATTAGTTCATTCTCAACCAATGTGAGACTTCACCTCTCACACTTAACTCAAACAATAAAGCCTATGGTTTGATGAATACTTTCTTAGTATGCTTTGTGGTTGCAGCATAGTCTAATCCTCTACATCAGAAAATAAGTATGATACTTGGTTAAGAATTATCCTTGGTTGTTAGAAGGAAGTGTGACACTATATAGGTGTTGTTTTAGAAAGGTTCTGGACACGAAAGACATGGTACTTAAGCATATTCATTGTGACCTAACTCTATTTCCCAGGAACCCTCCTAGTGAACGATTTTACAGTTGGAATACATTATTCCAGTATATAGTTGGATAGATAAATTGATTAAGGGACTAATTTTGCCTTGTTACAAATACAAGTCAAGGATCTCATGATTCAATCAAGATTATCACAAAAAAAAAGGTATTGCTAGCAGGTCCACAATTGCACATGGGCATTGGTGTTTATGCAAAGTGTGTAGTAGAATTATAAAGGTATTGTTAACTGATCCACAATTGCACATAGGCATTGGTTGGCATCAATGCAAGGTGTATGGTGGGATTATATCGATAGCTGATGAACTTCTGGAGAAAGCCAACATGGAAGTTGTACCATACATTTTCAGGAAGATTTTGACATGTGCCAAGGTGAAATTCTTGGAATTACCCCATTCCAAGTGAATATACATTTTATGGAGTGTGATAGTTTTTGAACTATGATTGTTGATATTAGACAATGATTGCAACGGATTGTCAATGTAGACAATGGATGTTGAAGATGTGCTCATTTCAATCAAGGTGAAAATTGTCAAGGTTGATTGAAATAAAACACATTGGAAGAAGTTCCATATCATCCAAGAATGGGAGAGGAAAGGGAAGCTTCTTGGAACAAGTCCCACATTACCCATGATTCCAAATGGAGAGGGTTGCCAAGGCTATATATATAGACCCAAGTTCTTTGTTTCAACTTGCACTAGTCGAAAATACTTTAAGCTTATATCTAACTTTCTTCTTTTCTCTATATTGTTGTTTTAGAGTATTGTGAGATGTAGTTTAAATACTTACTTTGGAGAGTGTAGGTGTACTAGGAGCCGATGGGGTATTTGAGAGTGAAATCTATGTATTATAATAATTTTCATATAGTGTTATTATTTGGTTGTCATTTAACAGCGGCCGTGATTTTTCTCTATTTTTGGAGTTTTCCACGTTAAGTTCTTGTATCGTGGTTATGTCCTTTTTAGTTCTCTAGGAAGGGGCAATGGCATTTCTTCCAATATACACATTTGAATAGCTTACACCGTAAGCTAAGCATGCTAAGTAACATAATTGATCATAACAACTATAACTAACCTTTATCCCTTATATCCCCCCTCAACTTCAAGCATTGAGAGTCCTCAATCTTGAGTTTGGTTCAAAAATCTAAAAACTTAGAGGCGGATACATCTTTTGCTAGAATTTTAGCAAGCTAAGGGCCTTTACAAAAACTGAAAACTGAAAACTGAAAACAGGCAAGCAAACAGGCCCTAAGTATGAGGAGGAATATAAGACACCTTGATGTGGTCCTTGAGAACATGATCTTAAACAAAGTGAAAATCAAGCTTGAAATGCTTGGACTTTGAGTGCAGCATACAACCCCACATTATCAAAATACACCAAGGGAAGAGGAACCAACATTTGCAGTTCAGTGAGCAAGGTAGACACCCTAATTAATCCAGCTATTAAGCAAGCAAGCCCATGATACTCAGCCTCAGTTTTACTTTGAGAAATGAAATGCTGCTTGCAAGAGGACCAAGATATCAAGTTTGAACCCAAGTAAACATAAATGCCAACCATGAACTTTCGATCATTAGGATCAAATCTCCAATTTGAGTTCAAACAACTTATAAGTTGCAAACTGGATTATTTTCATAGATGCAGACTAAAAGAAGATGTACTACTCAAGTATCTTAAGGTACACTTAACAACAATCCAATGAGTGCCTAGAGGAGCTTGCATAATTTGACACATACAATTAACATAAAAGGAAAATTTAGTTTGAGTAATCACAATATATTGTAAGCTTCCTACAACTTATCAATATAAGTTGGATCATGGAAAGCATGAACACCATATAATCACATCAAATTAATCCCAGTCAAACCAATTGATGATGACTAAGACTAGTTTCATCTTCTTGCGACTAATTTCGCCAAAGGTATTATTGGAATTAGTGCAAGTAAGTAATTAGGGCATTACATTTCCCACAACCAACCTTTTCGCTAGTCCCGAATCTTTTGTTCTACTCACCATTTGATTAAAAACTTCACAAATAAGCACAAACTAGAAAGGGGGAAATGGAAAATAGATCCCCTTGTCTAATACCTCATTCTAACTTGAAAGGGAGTGATGGGGATCCATTGATAAGAATGGATGTTAATGCAATTGACACACATTGTCCACCCCCGCCATCTAGAACCAAACCCCATTCTTTCTAAAATGACATCTAAAAAACTCAATTTTACTGTATCATATGCTTTTTATGTCCATTTATAACATGACATCCTTCTTCCATCTTTATTTTCTTGAGCCATCAAGCTACTCATTTGCAATTAAAGCCCCATTCAAGATATTTCTTTCATGCATAGATACATACTAAGTTTCCCCAACTAGAGAAAGCATAACCTTTTAAATCAATTAGTAGGTATCTTGGAAATGATTTTGTATGGATATCCCACCATGCTTTTAAGCCTATAACCATTCAATTTCGAAGCATTATTAACTTTTGGGGATCAATGCTATCCAAGTTCTATTTATCTCCTTGAGAAAACAACTAGTGTAAAAAATATCCAAATAAATTCAATCCATTTTCTAATCATTTCTTACATCTCTTAATAACGTTCATGTTGAAACAATCATAATCTAGGGCATTGGATAGTTCGTGTTGAAACCATCCCATCTTTAAAACCTGAATTTGATTCCTTTTTTGCCTTACCATCGTGATAGTGAAGGTATCTCATGCTTCCATCATTATACTTTAAATGTTTTTCCCAAGCCATTTTCCTCCACTACAAGAAAAAATGAGCATTTGCAACAATATTTTCAACGGTTCTCGTCAATAATAATGTTGTAAAGAAAAGAAATTTCGACATAAAATGGCTGTTAAAAATACTTATGAACTTTTATTGATAATTAGTAAATGTCAAAAATACCCAAAAGATGTATTCTCGACATGTACTAATTATCGATAAAAATTTATAAATATTTTTAATAGTCACTTTATGTCGAAATTATTTTTCTTGACAATACTTTTATTGATACTTTGATTGTCGAGAACCGTTGAAAATACCTATTTTTCTTGTAGTGCTCTAATATGATTTACAATAATTTCAAATAGGTTTGTAACTTGTCAACTTTATCCAAATTAATCATGCCTTTCCCTTTTCAAGTCTAGTTTTATTACTTCCTTTTGAAGCCTGTCAACTGTTAAATCAGTATTACCAAATACACATTTATTCTAGTCTTAAAGGAACCTCTCAAACCTTTCAACTTCTCCACTACAGAGTTCCTTTAATCATAGCCCATTCATTTCACACTTTTGATACAAAATCCAAGTGCTAGAACCAAGAATCAAAAGATCAAAAGGAATTAGGGCCCTAATTCTCTTTCTCACTCATCATCATTATTGAATTCTATTCAAAGACAACTCTATTTAGAGCGTGCAAAATCACATTCGAGAATTTCACACCCCAATCAACATCAATAAGGGCCCTATCTAACCTGCTTTGTGATATGCCTTTACACCAAGAAAACTTCCTTCTTAAATAGGTAGATTGAATAACTTCATCTCTTAGATCTATCATGCAAAGTTTCTCATACTACCTCTACATCCCCTACCACTTTTCCTTTCAGTTGGGTCAAAGTCTCCAGGAACAACAAGAGGCACCATCACATATCTCTTTTAAGTCAATTAATTCCTGTCATCACATAGCTTTCTCTGCTACCATGAAGCTAATAAACCTACAAAATTGCGCACTTTAAATTTTTTGTTTTAGCAACACCTTCAATACAAATCCATCTTTTTCCTATTTTGATGCTTGAAGCATCGAAAACATACATCACATTGTCGACAACAAAGTAAACCACCCTATTCATCTAGGTTCACTTCACATCACCAAACATCTCCACCACAAGGCTTTTGACCTTACTATTAAACAAAAGAATGTGTTTAGTTTCGAGTGATAAGTCATATTCATTACTCTCACTGTTGTATATGTGTGTGTGTGTGTGTGTGTGTGTGTGTGTGAACTCAATGTATAACAACATTCTCTACAAATCAATACAATCATAAAGCATTATTTCTTCTTGTATCTTCTTGCTCTCTGCACACCTTACATGGTGTGAGAGCTCTCTGTTTTCTTGATCCATGGCAGACTCACACGATTCCTCTATTTTTTCAGTCATTCCCACCACCACCATCTCTTCCACCTCTCTCCCTCATACTTTCAACACTCCTGTTTCAGTCAAGCTAGATCTTGATAACTACTTGCTTTGGCATCAGGAAGCTATTGCCACCATTGTTGGCTATAATCTTGAGGATCATTTGGATCCCACCAAAATTTCTCCCATGTTCACTATTGATGCTGATACTTCTACAGACACAGTTTCTTCATTCTTTTCTTAATGGAAATGCCAAGACAGCCTACTCCTTTCTTGGTTACTTGCCTCCTTTACTCCTTCTTTTCGCATACATATGGTTGGCTCCACTCTTTCTCATCAAATCTGGACAAAGATTGCTACCTTTCATGCTTCTCGCACCAGAGCTCAGATTTCAAAACTCAAGACTCAATTATGTAGCACCAAGAAGATGAATTCCATGCATGATTATCTTACTACCATTAAATTGATTATTAATAATCTTGCAGCTGTTAGAGAACCTCTCACTGATGCTCAACATATCCAAGCTATTTTCGAAGGTTTATATGAAGAATACAATCCTATCATTGCTTCTTTATTGTCTCGTCTTAATCCCTACAAAATTGAAGACATTGAATCTCTTTTACTTGCTATGGAAGAACGCATTGAAAAATCCCACAAGCTTGACAACAACAATTCCCCCTTATTTGTTCAATCCAATCTAGTTCAAGCTCAGTATCGTTTCCCTTCCAATATACAATTTCTTTCTTCTGGCGGTCGTGGATTTTGCCGTGGTCGTGCTCGTTCTGGAAGAAGCTTTGGTCATGGTACAAACTTTACTTTTGTCCAGTGCCAATTACGTAATCATTTTGGCCATACAATATGGGATTGTTTTCATTGCTTCAATCCCAGCTTCTCTCTTCCTCAACAACAATTTGTCCCTCCTTAACTCTCTCAATTCACTACTACTCCTTCTTCTAACCAAGCACTCATCACTAATACTTCTTCTAACATAGGCATTCCTGCAACTCCTACATCTGTAATGGACCCTTCTTGGTATCCTAATTCTGGCGCTACATGTCATCTCACTCCTGATATCAACAACTTTATTGCTGCATCACCTTATACAGGTTCTGCTAAGGTCCTTATTGGCAATGGGGTTGGTCTTCCCATTGCCAATGTTGGCCATTCTTTTATTCATTCTCCATATTCTAATAAGTCTTTTATTCTTAAAGATTTACTTCATGCTCCCTCTATTACTAAAAATTTACTCAATGTATCAAAATTCTCTAGTGATAATAATGCATTCTTTGAGTTTTATCTTAATCATCTTGTTGTTAAATCTCAGGACTCACTCATGACAATACTACAGGGCTCTAATCGAAATGGACTCTATGTTCTTGAGGATTCTTTGTCACCTACTTATCATAATTTTCTTACTTTTTCTGCTCCTATTACTTGTAAGTTTGGCATGCTAGACTAGGCCATGCTTACACCAAGATTGTAAATAAAATTCTTTCCACATGTAATATTTCTGTGCTAAGAAATAAAAATTTGAATATATGTAGCTTTTACTGTATCGGCAAAGCAAAACGGTTGCCTTTTACTTATCACGACCTGATTTAAGCACGTGATTGGCACGTGAGAAATCCTATTTTCATGTAAGCCTCATGACTTGCATTGCTCTATATGCATAGTTGATCATGAAATTATTCAAAATGCATTTTCATTTTCTACATACAAATCACCTGTTTATCAAATCATACTAATCTATGTTGAAATTCCATAATTCAAGCTCTATTATCCGTGAATCATAATACAAAATATATCTGTATAAAGCCATCTAATTTAAAGTATCCATAAGTGTTAAAGTATTCAGTACAGTACCAAAATGTCATTATGATGTGCAGAAACATGAACATGCTCTAGGTCCGGGATCCTGCCTGCAATGTACTAGAGCACTCTAACCAAAATATTATATGCTTCACCTACATACTTACCGACTGGGATCTATGACTACCAGAGGGTTCACAACAGCTGGTCTATCTGTAAAAATAAGAGAAGGGAGAGAGGGGTGAGTTTTGTAACCAAAACTCAATAAGTGAATTCCCACCTATAGCCCCCCTTCATGGGACGTTAAGAACAATGCATAAAATCATAATAACACTATAACAATCTTAAAACACTTCATGTATACATAATATAATCAAAATCATCATTATCATAAATAGGGTCAGCAATACTCTAGTACAAAACAGGAGCCTCCAGTTACGTTTGATATTTAGATATGCATATATATATATACTCAATTCATCATGTCATAAATTCTATAATCCGATTCTCAATTTACTTTTATACCTAAAATCATATAAATTCATAGTATAGTAACTCTTAGAGAAACAGAAAAGTCTGATTTGTTCTAATGGGTGCCAGACATGGGCCTCACCACACTGAACGGTCTACTACACTCCACCAGTGTCAGACACGGGCCTCACTGGGGACCTAATGTGGACACCTAACTAGGTTCCATTCTCTGCTCTGCTCTGTGAGATTGCCCTTAGGCAACTTGGTACCAAGGTTAACGATCATGCAGCGGTTAACTCACTGTCTGTTTCTCTATAGCTACTGTCCAATTTAAATAAACAATTAAAACCCAGTTATTTCTCTATGAGCTCTGAATTAATCTGATTCTAACAGTATGACCTTAGCATACCAGTGGCTATGAAATCACACCCAAATGGTTACTTACATGGACATTGTGATTATAAGCCTCCACGGGTATGTAGCCGTCAATTGTTTTGAATCTGATGAAGATTCAAGCTCTAAAATCATTTAATTAATTATTTGAGATATAGTTCAAACAATCCAATTTTTCATAACTAGAAAACTCCATTTCATAGTTTCAAACAGCAAGGTCTATAAGCACAACTTTATTGCCTCTTCTAAATTGCATATCTAATATTAAACTACTTTACACTTATATAAAGCAGTTCTATAATCCAGTAAAACAATCACAAGTCACTAACAATTATCCAAATCATCAATCTTCACAAGCAATCAAGTTCCCAATTCACAAGTCCATAATCTTTCTAAACAAAACTTCAAGATACATAACTATATTATGTTCATAAACCACTTCTAAAATCAATTTAGCATTCATAAATGTTTTCCATAATCACAATCAACTTCAAATACTCTTGAGATCAATTCCACAAATATGGTCCCATGAGTTTTATGAAAAACACGTTTCATGCTCTAAAATCAATTATTCTAAAACATATAAACTAACAGTAAACTTGAAATCTTTGTATAATATTTCTCTAAATCAAGCAATAATCATATTTTTCATGAAAATAGCTTCTAATGCATAACATAGAGGTTATAGGTGCGAACCCACTGACCTGGAGGGGTAGAATATAATAAAACCACACCAACATGACTTTGGAAAGCAGGTAAAGGCTTGTATATGCCATAATAGTCATAGAATGCTAGATTAACCTCTAATAATCCCTAAATAACTTAGATCTATCTCTAATATGAGGAAGGGAATTCACCCCTTTGAGAGACATGGTAACCACTATACCATCCTAAGAATAAGGAGTGATTTGAGAAGAAAGGAAGTAAAATAAAAAGAACAACATACCTTAAAGCCTTAGGGATCAAAGATTGAAGCTAGAATTAAGAAAAAGTGAAAGAAATGGGGTTTTGAGATGAAAATCGCGTTTTGAAAGAGAGAACTCGAGGTTGGGGATGAGAAATGAATGTCTGAAGGTTCTGGATCCCGAAATGGGGGTTTTTAATTCTCTTATGACCGGGCGGTTTCTAGTGCAGTTGCCGCACCGACTTACTCTTTGATGACCGCCTAGGCAGTTATGAGACCACCTGGGCGGTCTCCAAGGAAGTGTTTTAGTGCCTCTGGGGCTCTGTTAACCGCCTAGGTGGTCATGTGACCACTGGGGCAATCTCTAGGAAGATGTTCTGGTGTCTCCAAGGCTCCAGTACTGGTATGTATTGTACTGGGTTATCTCAATAGTCACTTATTTACATTTCTCTCTATTAACTTTAAAACATAAATGTAAATAAGGGAATACCCACCATTTGGATTCAAATAAAATATTAGGAAAATCAAAATCTCAACAAATCAAAATCTAAATTTGGATTTTAGTTCAAATTCGAAGATTTTCCCGGTTTTACAAACTTGGACACTAGAAATGGACCGTTTATTGGTTTTGAAAAATTCATTAAAAATCGCTCTTTAACTTGTTTTTCTCTAAGAAAAAATTACCGGGACTTTTGGTCCAAAGAATATGACTCTAACATATAGCCCTCCAAGGGCATGTAGGGTCCAAACTTAGAAGAAATTCAAGACCCAAAACAACAGGTAAGGGTGACTGACGCCCTTTTTAGCTCGAAAAATTTTCTAATTCTTTTATTTAAAATTTGGGGTATTACATTACTTCCTCTACTACTACTTATAGTGCTCCTCTTGATCTTGTGTTTAGTGATATTTGGGGCCCTGCTCCTATAAACTCCAATTCTGGTTCCAGATATTACATCATATTTGTGGATGCCTTCTCTCGATTCACTTGGATTTATTTTCTGTAATTTAAATCTCAAGCTTGTGCTACTTTCATTGAGTTTAAAAGCATGGCTAAACTACATCTTGGTACCAAACTCAAAACTCTTCAAACTGATAAGGCAAAGGAATATCCTTCTTTTTCTACATATCTCAAACAAAATGGCATTTTACATCGTTTTAGTTGTCCTTATACTCATGAACAAAATGGGTGTGCAGAACGTAAACATCAACATGTTACTAAAATGGGATTAACATTACTTGCCTAAGCTTCCTTGCCCTTAAAATTTTGGAAAAAATCTTTTCAAACTGCTATTCATTTGATTAGTATTTTACCTACTCCTGTTTTGAATTCTAAATAACCACATGAAATCTTATTTTCTAAATCACCAGATTATTCTTTCTTGAGGGTATTTGGTTGTGCATGCTTTCCATTACTTAGACCTCATAATAGACATAAATTAGATTTTAGATCAAATTTATGCACATTCTTAGGTTATTCTCCTTCTCAACAAGGTCATCTTATCTTCTTAAAAGTGGCAAAATAATAGTTTCTAGACATGTTCTATTCAATGAACAATTATTTCCTTATAAGGAATCTATTCCTCTATTACCTACTACTCTTCCTATTCCTCCATCTATTGCATCTATTCCTGTTTTACCTAGTCATTCTCCTGCTGCTGCTACTTTCCCTTCTGTGTCTAACAGGTCTCTCATTGATCCTGCACCTTCTTCAAGTCCCTCTCACTCTCTTTCTGCTCAGCCATGCTCATTTGAGTCTGTCCCACCTTCCTCTATTGCTGCCTCTGATCTGATTATGCGTTCCATCTCTATTTCTCCATTTGACACTTCTGCTGCTCCTTCCCTTTATCCAGCTCAACCACATCCTTATCCTTCTACTCTCAATGACCATCCCATGATCACTCGGGGCAAGGATGGCATCTTTAAACCAAAAACTTTTACAACAGTTTCTAAACCTACTAATCTTCAAGAAGCATTATCTCATCCCTCGTGGTCTCAAGCAATGCAACTTGAGTATGATGCTCTACTCAAAAACTCTACCGAGAAGATTATTCCTTTACCTCCTACCAAATCTGCCATTAGTTGTAAGTGGATCTTTCATGTCAAATATAATCCCGATGGCACTATATCTAGACACACGGCACACATTGTAGCAAAGGGCTTCAATTAACAAGAGGGTGTTGATTATCATGAAACTTTTAGCCCTGTTATCAAAACAACTACTATCCACATCATCATTACTATTGCACTTTCTTTCAAGTGGCCTATTAACCAACTTGATTTTACAAATGCTTTCCTCAATGGCCCTCTTCATGAAGAGCTTTATATGGTTCAACCTCCAAGCTTCCATGTTGGTGACTCCAAAATGGTTTGTAAACTTGACAAGGCTCTATATGGCCTTAAACAAGCACCACGTGCCTGGTTTGCAAAGCTTTGGCTTTTCCACAACAAAATATGATTCATATCTTTTTATTAAAGTCACATCCCAGCTACTATCTACATCTTGGTATATGTTGATAATGTTCTCATCACTGAAACCTTACATATTGCTATCCAACAAATAATTCGCTTCTTACAACCACTTTTTGATCTTAAAGATCTTGGTGCTTTACATTATTTCCTTGGTCTTGAAGGAAAAACTCTTCCTTCAGGTGCTCTTCATCTTTCCCAGACAAATATATCCATGATTTACTTCTCCGTGCTAACATGCAAACCCCTTCCCACTCCTATACCTTTTTCTTCTAAACTTCAGAAATCTGGTTCTTTGCCCTTTGAGCATCCTTCCCTCTATCGGCAAATTGTTGGTGCATTACAATACATTACTCGTACCCGGCCTGAGCTATCCTTTCCCATTAATAAAGTTTGTCAATTCACTCACAATCCTCTGTAATCTCATTGGTCTACTGTCAAACAAATTTTGAGATATCTTAAAGGCACTACAACCTATGGTCTTGTCTTTCATTATTCTCTCGACTTTACCATCACTTCTTTCTGTGACTCTGATTGGGCCTCAGATTTAGATGATCGGCACTCTACCTCAGGTTTTTGTGTCTTACTTGGACCAAACATGGTATCTTGGATTTCTAAGAAATAATCTGTTGTCTCTCATTCCAACACTTAAGCTGAGTATCTCTCTATAGCTGCTACAATTTCTGAAATCTCTTGGATCAAAACTCTTCTCTCTAAACTTCATATCTCTTCTCCATCCATTCCTCATGTATATTGTGATAACTTGAGTGTTGTTCTTCTTTCTGCCAACCCAATCCTTCACCAACGCACCAAATATTTTGAAATCAATTTACACTTTGTCCATGATCGTATTATGCAGCAATAGGTTCATGTTTTCCATGTCCTAGTTGAAGAACAAAGTGCAAATATCCTCACAAAACCTATATCTAGTGCTCGTTTTCCTTACCTCCACAGCAAACTCAGAGTTCAGTCTTCTTCTCCTTCTAAGTTTGAGGGGGGCTACTAAATCATATTTGTTACTCTCACTGTTGTATCTATGTGTGTATGTGTGTGTGTGTGTGTGTGTGTGTGTGTGTGTGTGTATGTATCTGAACTCAATGTATAACGATATTCTCTACAATTCAATACAATCATAAAGCATTTTTTCTTCTTGTATCTTCATGCTCTCTGCACACCTTACATCGAGCAACCCCAAAACCCTAGTATTTTTTTTTATCTACATTAGCTTCCTGACCACCACCATCTTACCACTACTTCCGAGAACCTTCATATTCAAGGCTAAGATTCTCATTTTGAGGAAGATAGAAATGAACACCTTACTGTTGACCTCTTTACTTGTCACATCCTTTGTAGGGATCTTTTGGGCTTTCTCAACTCCTTCCCAGCCCCAATTTCAGATTTGTTTCCTCCCCTCATGTATAGTTCTCTAATGGTATGTTTGTGAGCTGAGATTTTGGAGAAAAAGAGAGGGGAATGAAGGGTTTATAGTGTAAAATTATATTACAAATCCTTCCTTTCTATCCCCTTCCATCCAAAATCCCAACTCCCAAACAATACCTAATAAAACTTTCCTCATCATGTACGGAAAGCCTCACCATCTTCCAAATGTTCCAGTTGTTGGGTTTTTGCTCTTTCACTAAAGCCCAATAGGGCCTAGTGTGTAAGAAGAGCCCAAGAAACCTAGAGCCCGTTACATCTAAGGGTTAGGTTTTCTAGGAACCCATATATATACTACACTTAACCCTCTCCATATGTAGAGAGTAGTCACAGAGGTAGAGGTAAGGTCATCTCCTGATAGAGAGAAAGTGCCCACACACTGTTTCCTTCCCCTTAAGAGATAGTCTGGAAGGTCTGCCATCAACCGACTACAAGGAAATCAATCGTGTGGTAACACAAGGATTCTCAGGCGAGGGAGATCATCAAAGATCGACACTCTGAGAGGTAATATTCCTTGTGTGTTTATGAAACAATGATGATTCGATAAGCATACCGATGTACTAGGTCCTTAAATTGCTTCCGCATAAATCCAATAGTGCCTACAATTGGTATCAGAGACTGACTGTACATTGGTATGTGAATCTAGTTTCATTATTCATGTAATTAGTTTGCTTCGTGAAATATGGCACCTAGGATTCTATATTTGTTGATCATATGTGTTGTATGTTTATCTTTATAATTCTTTTCATAAAAAAAAAAAATCCAATGCTTTTTTTGGTTTTTAACTTTAATCCATGGTAGAGATTTGAATGTATTTTCTTGGGTTGTAACAAGGAGGCTAATCCCATATGATTAGGTTTCCTCCTTGATTTTTTTTATTTCAATTCTTGTATATATTTTTTTGATGTTATACGAAAGTTGTAATAAAAGAATATCAAGAAGATGTAAAAGGAAAGATGTTCGTCACTGTTTGGACATGTTCGTGCACCTCTGGATCTCAGAATTGGACGTATCATATATCGTTGGAAAGAGGACAGAAAGACAAACAAAATGGTAGGTGGAACGTGGCCAGGGGAGCCTCCACGCACCTCCAGAAGTTTCTGACAGTGGTTTCCACGCGCTTGTGAAGATGGAGAGAGTGAGGGCGTATGGGACATCCAAATTGGGTGATTCCAGTGGCGTTGGCTTCGTCTCTTCATGTCGGTCCTAACCCTAAAATTTCATGCTGATCCGAGTTCGGGTGACAACGCAGTGAATGAAACAGTTAGGGTTCCTTGAAGTTGTCTTAGGTTTTCTTGCCAAAAATTTGCTATTTTGGGCTTATGGACCCATGGTTACCATAAAAGGGCTTGAGATAAATACCTATGGACTAAAAGGAAGGACAAGAAGGACTGGAATATTTTTGGTCATTTTATTTTATTTTATTATTTTTTTTCTAGGAAACCATGGATTAAAGTCTATTTTATTTAAATTGCTTTATTTTATGAATGGATGAATTATATGATTGATAACATGCTTATTGTGATAACATGTCATATAGAATAGGTGGTGCCATATTGCTACATAACTTGAAAATTACATGAGCATAATAGCTATTTTGTCATTCCGCGACTAGTATGATAGTTATTATAGGATTATTTTGATTCAAAATTATTCTCAAAAATTAATTAAAATTATTATGATTTTTTGTTAAAAATCTAGATTAATGATTGAATTAATTAATTTTGAATAATTAAAATCAAGACAAATAATCCAAATTATTTCCTAAGAGAACTATTTACATTGCGAGTAATTTGTGGGTCTTCTAAAATGGTCATGTGTTAACACACGCTGCATACCACAATCATGTATCATGATTGTGTGGAGCACACGCTACCTATCATGACCGGATTTTAGGACCTTAATGATTTTAAAATTCCGATAAGCTAAGTTTGCACATTCATCGGCTTACCGGTGCTTACATAGTTTTTGAAATCAAACAAAGAATACTCGAATTTAAACAATTCTTGGAAATTGGAAAATTCTAAATTTTAAAATATTGAATGGGTGAAGGTTTTTTATTAAGTAATTAATTTAAAAACCTATGGGCTCCAATTGTGGGTTTATTAGTGAAAAGGTTATCGTTGAAGCCTCATCGAATAAGGATAATCGGATTTCACTAGATTAAACCTTAATATTTTCAAAATTTTAGTAAAGTTTTGTACGGCTCATCGTCGGCAACACTTAAACACTAAAGAAAATTTTGAAAGTAAACAATGGTTAAATACATTCAACTTTGATAAAGTTGTTAACCCTCCCATCGAGGCTCTGGCAATGGAACTGAAGGCCCAAAATAACAATATTAGTTTTACAAGTATCTTGCCCATCGTAAGCCTTGTAAAGATAACTAATAGATTGTTAAACTATAAACGAGTAGTAGTTATCAAAATCTACTAGCGTAGTATCTGTTTATAGTTATTCTAGTTTGTAATTAGTGTGTTTTTTCCTTGTTTTCAGAAAAATGTCTTCATTCAATCCTTTAGCTACTATCTTGAGTCAAAAACCTATGGATGGTACAAACTACAAACAATGGAAAACTAATTTGGATATTGTTCTTCAATATGAAAAAGCTCAACTTTGTTCTGACTATCCCTATGCCAGCGCAGCCTGCTGAAGATGCGCCTGAGGCAACAAAGACACGTCTTCAGCAGGAGAAGGAAATATGGGAGAAGGCAAATGTGGCAGTCCACTACTATATTTTAGTCAGTCTCGCCAGTCACCTTCAGACTCCTTATGGTATGCTTGCTACGTCTAGCAGCTCTACTAGGTAGAATGCGCTGAATGCAGTCACCAAGACAGTGATGTCTGGAGGAAGTGTGCGTGATCATTGTTTGACAATGATAGCAAACTTCAAGAAGGCTGAAAACCATGGGGTCAGATTTGAACAAGAAGTAAAAGTTGACCTTCTCTTGCAATCACTATCTGAATACTTCAATCAGTTCAAGATGAATTATAATATGAATAAGATGAATCTTGACCTTACTCAGCTGATGCACGAGCTTGAGAGTGCTGAACAGTCTCTAGTCAAGCAGGGCAGTGCATTTTTTGCTGGTGAGAGTTCTGCGAAACCTAAGGGGAAACCTAAGGGAAGGAACAAGATCAAGAAAAAGAAGAAATCAGGTGTTCCAGTTGCCAAACCAATTGCAATGAAGCAGCCAAAAGGCAAGTGCTTCAAGTGCAGACAAAAGGGGCATTAGAAGAAAAATTGCCCACGTATGAATAAACCAAGTATGGGTAATTTACATGTGATTGAGGCTTGTTTAGTGGAGAATTATAATGATAAATGGATCATTGGTTCAGGAGCCACTAACTATGTTTGTTACTCTTTGCAGTGGTTCAAACATAGCTTGCCTTTAAGTGAAGGACAAAGAGTTTTGAAGCTTGGAAATGAGGAGCTTGTGTCTGCACTAGCAGTGGGACAAGTTGTTTTATCTTTTGATAATTGCAGAACTTTGGTTTTAGAAGACTGTTTATTTATTTCGAATTTTAAGAGGAATTTAATTTCTGTTAGTTGTTTGGTAAAACATGGTTTGACAATTCAGTTTAATTCCTCAGTTTCAATAAGAAGTTCATCTTCTTTTATTTGTTCCAGTGTAATGTTTAATGGTTTTTATTTCCTTAGTCCTGTGCCCAGTGAAGTTAATCATGTTGAATTAGGAGATGTTGAGCATGTTCATTCATCAAAGAAAAGAAAAGTTTCCAATTAAACTTATCTTTGGCATTTAAGATTGGGTCATATTAACTCTAACAGGATATAAGGTTTGGTCAATAGTGGGATTTTAAAATCCCTGAACTTTGAACCAATACCAGTTTGTGAATCTTGTTTAGAGAGTAAAATGACTAAGAGATCTTTCAAGGCCAAGGGAAATCGTGCCACACTTCAGCTAGAATTGGTACATAATGATGTATGTGGACCAATGAATGTCCAGGCCAGAGGCGAGTATGAGTATTTTATCACATTTACTGATGATTACTCTACATTTGGACATGTGTACCTGATGCGTCACAAGTCTAAAGCTTTTGGAAAATTCCAAGAGTTCAAGACTGAGGCAGAAAAGCATCTTGGTGTTCAAATTAAGACTCTTCAGTCTGACCGAGGAGGTGAATACCTATCTGGAGAGTTCATGTCTTACCTGACCAAAGAGGGGATAGTTTCACAATTATCTTCTCCAGGGACACCTCAGCAGAATGGAGTTGCTGAAAGGAGACATAGAACCCTTTTAGAAATGGCAAGATCTATGCTCAGTTATTCATCTCTTTCTGATTCATTCTGGGGATATGCCTTAGAAACTGCTATGTACCTATTGAACTTAGCTCCGTCCAAGACGGTTTCAAAGACACCAATAGAATTATGGAAAGGGTGTAAGCCCTCCTTGAATCATATTCGGATTTGGGGTGCTCTGACACATGTCTTATAATAGAAGCCAGATAAGATGGACTCGCGTACAGAAGTATGCATGTTTATAGGCTATCCTAAAGGAACCAAAGGTTGGTTGTTTTATAGTATGAAAGAAAAGAAGGTCATAGTGAGCACACACGCGACTTTCTTAGAGGAGGACTATATGGCAAATTATAAGCCAAGGAGTAAGGTTATTCTTGATGAGCTAGTCTCAGATCAAGTTACACCTCAACCTCAGGCGATTCCAGCTTTTGTTCCTGTGGTTGTTCAAAGAGGGGAAAATATACCTGTTGTTGAACACATACAGGAACCAGAAATAGAACCAGAAGTTCAGCATGATGATCAACAAGTGGAACCTGTAGAGATGCAGTTACCGCTTGTGGAAGAACAACAAAATCATGAATTGGTTAATCCACTTAATGAGGGTCCTCATCTAGAAATTGTTAACCCACCAAACTTGGATCCCTCTGTAGATGCACAACAACAAGTTCGGCAAAGTCGTAGTGGGAGATTGATTCATAAACCTGCTAGATTTCTCTTGTTGGGTGAATCGCCTCAGGATGTCATCATTGAAGAAGATGATGATCCCATGAGTTATGACGAGGCACTAGGAGATGTTGATGCTCAAGAATGACTTGAGGCTATGAATCGTGAAATGGATTCTTTGTATTCCAACTCAGTTTGGTCTCTTGTAGATGCACCAAAAAGGGTCAGACCCATTGGGTGTAAATGGATCTACAAGAGAAAGAGAGGATCAGATGGGAAGGTTGAAACCTTTAAAGCTATATTGGTGGCGAAAGGGTACACCCAAATAGAAGGTATGGATTATGAAGAAACTTTTTCGCCGGTTGCCATGCTCAAGTCCATCCGAATTCTCTTAGCTGTTGCAGCAAATCTTGATTATGAGATTTGGCAAATGGATGTCAAAACTGCTTTTCTAAATGGAAATTTGGAAGAGGATATCTATATGCAGCAACCAAAAGGGTTCATAGCCAAAGGGCAAGAAAACATGGTATGCAAGTTGCAAAGGTCTATTTATGGACTTAAGCAAGCGTCCAGATCATGGAACATCAGGTTTGATCTAGCCATTAAGTCTTATGGTTTTGAGAAAAGTCCTGATGAGCCGTGTGTGTATAAAAGGATCCAAGGTAATGCAATATCTTTTCTGGTACTTTATGTGGATGATATACTCCTTATCGGAAATGATACAGAGGTATTGTTAGGTATAAAGACTTAGCTAAGCAAGTATTTTGATATGAAGGACCTGGGGGAAGCCAATTATATTCTTGGTATTAAGCTCTTGCGAGACCGGAAGAATAGGGTATTGGCATTATCTCAGGCTAATTACATCGACAAAATACTTGTCGGAGTTCAAAGATGGAGAATTCCAAGAAGGGAATTTTACCCTTCAAGCATGGGATTCATCTCTCTAAGGAGCATTCTCCTAAAACTCCTTAGTAGAGAGAACGCATGAGTAGGATACCTTACGCTTTAGCAGTAGGTAGCCTTATGTATGCTATGCTGTGCACCTGACCAGATATCTACTATGCAGTGGGAGTAGTAAGTCAATACCAATCTAATCCTGGAGAGGAACACTGTATAGCAGTTAAACATATACTCAAGTACCTTAGGAGAACGAGAGATTATATGTTGGTCTATTCTAGTGGGAGTCTTGAAACCATTGGTTACATGCACTGCATTTCCAAGGAGACATTGACTCAAGAAAATCCACCTCTGGGTATGTGTTCACTCTTAATGGCGGGGCCATTTGTTGGAGGAGTGTCAAACAATCATGTGTGGCTGACTCTACCATAGAGGCTGAGTATGTAGCTGCTTCTGAGGCTGCAAAGGAAGCCGCATAGTTAAAGAAGTTCCTAACGGATCTTCAGGTGATACCAGGTGTTAGTCATCCCATCACACTTTACTGTGACAATAGTAGGGCAGTAGCACAGTCCAAGGAACCAAGGTGTCACAAAAGACAAAAGCACATAAAGAGAAAGTACCACTTGATCCGAGATATAATTGAAAGAGGAGATATAGTGGTAGTCAAGATAGCATCGGACGAGAACCTTGCTGACCCTTTTACTAAGAGTTTGCCTGAACGTGTGTTCGAGAGGCATATAACATTTATGGGTCTTAGGAAGATTCCAGATTTGCTATAGCTTTAGGAAGTTGTTATTTCACTTTGTTGTTTTGTGCTTTTTGAGCAAGACATTATGACATTGTAATTTTTCTGAATGTTATAAATGAGGTATTATTCATTTATTCCGCACACTATTTACAAACACTAAGGTCCGGATCAATTATGAAGTATATGATCATATGGATACATTCATGGAGGACATGATCATAGTTTCTCATAATTGATGAACAGGTTCACAGCTGTTAAATAAAGTTGGGCACTTCATTTAGGCTGCAATATTTTATGAAATGGTTTTGTCCGAATCATTGTAAAATATTGGTGTGAATTAACATTCACATTGAAAGGATCAAGGAGAGATTTGATTAAGGGTGTTTTTTCTGTCATAAGGTATCAAATCTCCAAATAACTATAGTTATAAGATTGCTCTTAATTCTGAGTTTATTATAAATAGGTAATCAAATAGTTTTCATTCTTTGATTTACCAACAGGTGAGGTGCGATCTATTGACGGCCAATAACTCGGTATTTTGGGAGTGAGATTGTTTGATTATCGGTATTTATGAGATAAACAATATAAAATTTGTAGGAAATGTCCCCTTGATATGTTTCGGTACCTGGATATTGAAGACATTGGCCAGTGCATGTAATCCATTAGAGAAACTATCATAGTCAAGGGAATAAATAATTGATTGGGTAACAGAAAACTAGTCAATTAATTATAGACGTTCTACAAAGGGATGATGCATATACATGTTATATATGTTATTAATCTTGGAGTTTAAGTTCAGGCTTTTAGTGGAGTAGCACCGAATTAGATAATCATTTGTTGATTATCATGAGCCTTAATTAATAACAGCTAGTAGATCCCCAAGCTAGCTCAAGATAAGGGATGGGGAAATTTCAGTTGATGATGACTAGTGAGTTACATGGTCTTGGGCTTTAAGCTCAAGTTTGTACTCAAGAGCAAGTGGGAGATTGTTGAGTTTTTGTTCTTTCACTAAAGCCCAATAGGGCCTAGTGTGTAAAAAGAGCCCAAGAAACCTAGAGCCCGTTACATCTAAAGGTTAGGTTTTCTAGGAACCCATATATATACTACACTTAACCCTCTCCATATGTAGAGAGTAGTCACAGAGGTAGAGGCAAGGTCATCTCCTGATAGAGAGAAAGTGCCCAAACACTGTTTCCTTCCCCTTGGGAGATAGTCTGGAAGGTCTGCCATCAACCGACTACAAGGAAATCAATCGTGCGGTAACACAAGGATTCTCAGGCGAGGGAGATCATCAAAGATCGACACTTCGAGAGGTAATATTCCTTGTGTGTTTATGAAACAATGATGATTCGATAAGCATACCGATGTACTAGGTCCTTAATCGATTCCGCATAAATCCAATAGTGCCTACACCAGTCTCCACCCCTCGTCCCTAGCTTCCACCATCTCATTTCCCTCCGGTTCCAATCTAGCTGTTTGGTTTTTGCACAAAGGGCCATCCTCGTTCTCGTTCCACACCGGCTAGGAGCATCCCCTATAGAAAGGGTTTTGGGGATCTTCACTAATAAGTCAATGTTTGCGTCAATCATACCCATGCGGTCATCATTCAACTGCTTGAGTCCAAACACGTGAAGGAAACTCATGCCCATCGAGTTCTAAGAAGTGCATTGGTGATAACCCAACTTATAGCTTCATGGAAAAAGAAAAAAAAAAAATTGTGTGCAATTTATGAATTTTCAAAAATTGATTTTAATTTTAGTATTTTCAGAGAACGTGAAATATTATTGGTTTCTCAAAAAAGTTTCGCCCATAACTATATAAGAATAAGGCCTATAAATCAAAATAATTACGTTTGTTACCATGGTTCTATAATAAAATAACTTACTTATAATTTATTTTTTATACAAGTCATTTTGTAGGAATTTTTGTAAAATTTAATTAAAATGTTTATTTAAATGGTATCTTAAAGTGAATTTGCCACCCTTTACAAACAATCCCACGTTGCGAAAATTTGTTGTGATTTAAGCATTAGAATCGCAGTATAGTATAAAAGACAAAAATGGAAGAAAAATAAAAAGTTGCAATATAAGAGATAAAATAATAAATTACGTATATGAATGTGTGTAACAATATTCACACACACATATATTATTATTATTAAAGTAAAATTTACTACACAAAATTAATTCACTACACCAATCAATTAATTATATTTTATAATTAAATTATACTTTAATTCGTACTTATCTACAAGTAGTAATATAATTTATAATAAAAATTATTTTTAATTTTTAATAGCTAAACATAGAAAAATAATATCATTTTATATTTTACACATAAAAATATTGAATTTTATCTTTGAATTTAATTTATCTCATGATAATATAATTAATATTAATTTTAAATTAATTTTCTCTTTAATTTATAGTTTATAAATTTAAATTTATTTTCAAACTAGATAAATAATTTATAGTCAAATTTAAAGGAAAAAGCAATCATCTTAACATTCTCAAGAAAAACTAGCTCCAGGTAATACTTTATAATTTAGTTAGACGTAAAAATATTAATTTTTATATTTTTGAATTTTATAAAGTCAAAAATTAAATAATTACTACAATAGCTCATAATAACTCAATTTTTGTGATTTTAACTTTAAAATTTAAAATTTTTAAATTAATTTTTTCAAAGTAGACAAAAAAATATTTTTACTGTTCAATTGTTTAATAGTTAAGTTTAAACGTAAAAGAGATTTAACATTATCAACAAAGAGTAGTTTCATGTAATACTGTTTAATTTCACATGCTAATATATATTTTTTTATCTTCGAACTTTATTAGGTTAAAATCTAAATAATTAAATTACTAGTCAGCTTATGATAGCATATATTTTGTGATATGAATATTAATGATTAGATTGTTTAAATTTGTAAAGAAATTAAAGATAACTTTATTTTAAAATCGAAAAATAAAATATTTTTACTATTAAAAATTGAATAATAGAAATAAAAATAATTACACCAAGGACAATACCAAAATATTTATCCCCTAAATAGATCTGATGACAAAGGATTTATAGCGACCTATTATTTTCAAAATGAAAATGATTTCTATAAAAAAAATCATGCTATGCAAAAGATAATAAAAACAAATCAAGACCAATCATTAAACTATGTAGGGTTATATTGCCAAAACCTGTATTTGTCATGAATAATCACATATTGCGTTATCTATAATGGTCTCATTACAAGAGTTGAGAATATTGATAACTGAAAGAGATGATAAATACACACACTCCGACAAAAGTATTGTATAGAACAACTAAAAATTCAACGTATATTATCGTATATAATTTTTAATTAATATTATATATTTCTTTTAAAAATATTATTATTGAAAGCTTTTTTTTTAAAAAAAATCAATAAACATGTACAACGCATTGAGATTCTAGTGTTATAATATAGTTAAGTATGAGGTCAGGTCATAAGACGCAGGAAAGGAATATTAAATTGAATGGGAGAGTTGCTGCGAAACAACTACTTTCTATCTATCCATGATTCCAATCTAACATCGTCATTGGGTATTATACCTATGGAGAATGGACCAGCACACGTGAAACCCTTCATTCCATTCCGCCACAATGCCACTACCAAACATTATGCTTACATCACAAGTCCTACACCTCGTCCAGGCTTGCCCACTTGGATATATACTTGCCTTTGTTAAGGGAGATATATTATTTGTACTCATCATAGACTCACATGTCATATATTATTTGATAGAGTATGGACTTCATTCAAGTGAGGTTCACATGTAATCCAATAATAGATAATATGTGAGTTGTCACAGTATTCAAATTAGATTAAAAAAGAAACTACACACTAACAAACATGCACAGACCAGGATAAAATGTATGGTTATTTGGAATTGTTTTTGTTTTTTAGTTTTTCAAAACAGTTTTAAAAGCTAAGTTTAAATCCATTTTATTTTAAAAGAAGAGAACAAAAAATTTCGTTTGGCAATGCCACTCATAAAACAGTTTTTAAATGATAAAAAAAAAAGAAAAAATATTGTTTATATAGTTGTTTTTAAAAGTTAGTTTTAAAGACAGTAAAACATTAAAACCTGTTTAGCAATCATTTTTTAAAAATATAATAAAAAAATAGAACTAGATATAATATAAATATATGGTGACGACTACTGCCATACATGCGGTGGTCAATGCCTTTGATAGAGTTGGAATGTGGACTCCTCTGAGCATGACACGTTGCTGTGTAAAGAATATCATTAGTACTTTTGTTAATTGTGGCTAAAACTGGTTAAAGAGATTATCGAGGATAAGTTAGGCATTTTTGTTATTTCTTTTAAAAGAGCAGACAACTACATATTAAAAAAAATAATTTTAGTGAAAATACAAAACTTGAACCCTAAAATCTCCACTGCGTGTAGGTGGTCCATATTGGCAGCATTGAAAAACCTTAACCAATTAGTCAGTAACAGTGAAACTCAATATGAAACGAAATACACATACAAAAGAAAAGAAAAAAGAAAAATTCATGCTCGTGGTGCAATGTGCATAGGCTCAATAACACAGTACTTAAAGGATGTACGTGGGTCTTCCATGGTCACCTAAGATCCTTGCACATACAGACAACCAAAAAAAATAATAATAATAAAGAGGTGAAGGAAACTTTGGATCTACAAAAGTGCTACGAATAGCACGTTGATCTACACATCTGAACCTCTAAAGTGCTCTATACATTGCAACAAAAGAATTATTGCATTTCAACAAATTAAAACAAAAAAAAAAACGAACATCGCTTTCAATTAGCAACAATGATGTCAATGCCGAACGAGTCGATGACCAAAATGGGTGAATCAGTGACGGGACTAACGGGGAGGAACATGACGGACTTGGCGGCCATGAGCTTCTTCCATTGCGGATAGTGAGGGCTATAGATCCTAGCAATGCAGAATGGGAAATCATCGATGGGAGCAGCGGATCTTGTGGCGGATGAGAGGCAGAGGAGGGTGGGGAGTATGTTTAATCTTTTCAAATTTCAGATAACTTTTTCAAATTATGGCATTTGGTCTAAAATGCCCTTATTATTGTTTATATTTAAACTTCTTTGTCCGTGCATTAACCCACCCATGGCTGCCCCCCCACCACAATGCCATGTGTCCATTTCCTATTGGGCGCTTTTGATGACTGCAACATAGGAATGGACCACCAATTGCATATAGAATCCGCCTAAATATATTGGTATAAATAATATAATTTAACATGATTTAAAGTTTGATGCATAATACTTTCAAAAAGCCTTAACAAACAAAGTTTTATTCCAACCCAGAAAAACTAAGTTTTCATACAAGTTAGTACATTTCTATATTCATAATTCTATGTCCATGCCGTTATTATTATTTTTTTATAATGATATCCAGTTTACAATTGTCATGGAATTCGTCACTTCTTCTGTAGTTTCATTAAGTCGTTACGTTGTTTGGAAGACTTTTAAGTTAACATTAGTCTCCAAGATAGCACTCAATTGTCATCATTCTTAGAAAAGATTGTCCAAAATCAACCAACTCACAAATAATCAGAACACAAAACAACCAACGCATGATCAATTTCTCGTAAGAATTAAACTTAAAATAAGAAAATAATTGAATTTTGCAGTAAACGAATAAACATCCTAGCATATACTGTACGCACTATTACGTGTGTTTATATATATGATGAGTGAATATCCATTGCCGCTCTCCAATTGATATGTGAAACTGAAGTCGTGTTGTTGAACAACGGATATGAAAAAATTTTCATCCATCTCTATCCACAATGAATCCACTGTCACCCAATTAAAAGCATGTTCCTCGGTAATGTTTATTGAAAAAAAAAAATCTGACTATTTCCGAGGAATTTTCCTACGGTAATGCT
This sequence comes from Dalbergia cultrata, assembly GCA_031216105.1. NCBI lineage: Eukaryota > Viridiplantae > Streptophyta > Magnoliopsida > Fabales > Fabaceae > Dalbergia > Dalbergia cultrata. The sequence goes on from CM062344.1 coordinate 52,053,914, forward strand.
TTTAAAAAAATCTGTGATGGTTACCGGGATTTTCCCTCGATGATGCTAAATTATAAATTTTTTAATTTTATCAATTTTTGAGGGAAAAATCCCTCGGTAAAACCGACAATTCTGTTGGTAAAATTTTTTTGTTGGAAAAAATTACGGCAATTTTGTGGGGCTTTTACCGAGATATATGTGGCACAAAATCCTTCAATTGTTCCCCTCGAAAACATTATTGAGGGATTTGGTTTCATTCATTTCACCCAGAAATAGTTATCGAGCCATTCTTACCAATAAGGTCATCGTTCCCTTGTTAAATCCCTCAGTAACGTGAATTACTAAGCGAAACGAAGCCCAAATCCCTAGGTAATCCATGAAATTCCAGTAGTGTAGAGGGTGGTTCTCTGATCTGGTTTCCTGGTGAGGATGGTGGGGTCGAAAAGGGTGAAGAGGAAGAAGATGATGGGTAAATTTGGAATTTTAAAAGATATGTTAAGGGAAGAGAGTTAAGTATTAATTTGAAATCTAAGGAGTGTTGGTGTAATATTAATTGACACCGAGAGAGGGGAGATATGTGCAATTTGTCCTAAACAATTTTGTCACACTTTATGGGATATTTGTTTGAAGGTTTGAAATTATATTTTCAAGAATCGTATTCTAGGGAATAGTATTCTTGGGAATATTATTCTCGGATATATTTAAAAAATTATTTACTTAAAATTAAATATTTCTGAAATTATTTGTTAACATTCTCATAAATAAATTTTAAACTTGTTTATTTTATAATTTATATTTATAAGAATATATGTCATAATTTCTACAATACCATTAGGTCAAATAATTGTGAGGAAAAAGTCAAATAATTGAGGGATGATTTAATAATAATGTTTGATGATTGTGATTCCCAAGTGACAGAAATTCTTTTCTCATCCTTCAACTTGGGAATAAGATTTCACTAAATCATAGGGAAATTTTTGTCCATGGAATAATTGGTACCCAGAAAATTTTTTGTAAAATTTAAACAAACATAAGAACATATCATTCTTAACTATTGATTACCAGGAATAATTAAATATACCTGGAAATAAATGTCCCGTTATTGTTTCTCTTCTCCTGTACTTTCCTTCTTCTCGCATTTTCCTACAAATTCAATGGTAAAAATAAATTTAGCTTTAATTGAATAAAGTATTTCTTTTATAAAATTTAAGAACAATTCATTCTCATGTAATAAAAGCAATTATAAAGTTAGATAGAAACATTAGTATCTGCTCGTTTTCATTCAATCTATTTTTTTACAAAGAATTTGATAAATCCTATAATAATACAATTAGCAATCAATTATAAAAAAAGTTATGACATATGTTGAATTCTCCTGCATTTAATATTTAATTATTTTTTAAGAATTTAAATATCATATCGATTTATTATAATATTTTATGAAATCCTATTATTATGGAATAATATTATCATAATTAATAAATCAAATTATTGAAACAACAAATAATTATAATTAGGTAAATCTCCAAAAGACACCACATTATTTTCTTATGATTAATGAATGATTTGACATATATCATATATATTATTTACGTTTGTCACTATATATATCCTAATGTATCTAATTGGTAATGGTATTCCTCTTTCCTTTCAATTTATTGTTGCAATTACGAGATCAAATTTATTTTGTTATGGTGATTTTCTTTTCCGTCATCCTTATATTTAAGATTTTCTAATTGTGTTTTCCTGTTAATTGTGTTCTTGCATTCTATAACAATAGTTCTATATTTTATAATTTATCATGACATCTTTATCTAAATCATGAACTAGATTAAAGCAATGTCAATTGTTCTATATATTGCTAGACTAAATCTTGGTGATAATGATTCATCTCTTCCACTTTTATTTTATTTTTATTATATATGATCATATTATCCCATTTTTTCTTATTTTGATGATAAGATTATAAGCAATATCTTATTAATATGAGTTTCTCATTCATATTTTCATTTGTTTTAATATATATTACTTCTCTTCATCTTATTCACTTTAATCTTTATTAATTACGGGCAAATGTTTTCTTACATTGTTTCACCAATGTTGATAACATGTGTAATTCGAAATGCAATGAGTATGGTTGCCATGAATGCAATTCTATTGTTTTATATTGGTTTTTCTTATTAGAAAATTCTCTTTGAATAATGAATTTTTAACCTTTTAGGTATAGGTGTTTCTCTTGTTTCTAACACAAATAATTTATATTGACATTGTAATGGTATTTCCTTATGACAAAAAGAATGAAATAATTGTAATTATTTTTTTCAATAATATGAATTCCATTTACATTATCTTGAAATTTATCAATTGCTCATCATTATTCTTCAAAATAAGGATGATGTCACGTCTGGGCATTACGTATTATCATCCCTACTGTGAGCCTAGAGACTCGACATGTGGCATGTGGATATTGTCTGCTTTGGGGCCTCATGCTCTTCAAGGGTTTGCTCTTCCCCCTAGTGGAGGAAAACCCATCTACATGGGGAGGTTTCTATATCCTTATAAGACATGCTTTGTTCACCTCCCTAACCAATGTGGGACTTACTCCTATGTAATATCTCAAGTTAGGCAAGTCTAATATAGTCTTAGGATCCCTTGATACCCATCCATGTTGCCTGAAAAGGCCCCAAATGTAAAAGTCATCACTTAATGTAGAACAAGCCTTTTGACACCACTATAGCTAGTGGTCCCTCAATGCCATAATAACGCAAAATGACGTAGTTTTGATTAGTGACCCCTCCACCCTATTTAAACCCCTTCCACATGTTTTTAGGGAAAAATTTCAAAATCCCTAAACCCCAAATACCCTTCCACCCTCCTTACTCTCAACAACGCTAAATCCTACCTCCTCCAAGCTCCAAGGTAAGGATTTAGCTATGGTTTATTATGTTAAACTCTCCTCCTTCCTTATTCCCTTATGTATGGGTGTTGTTATTTTCTCGTTGTTGTCAAGTTTGGGTACTCCCTCAATGCTCTTAGAGTTGATTTAGAGTTGTCTAGAAATTATTATAGATTAATCATGAGTTTTGTAGTTGTTGTGGCAGACGTTGTTGCCATACCTATTGCACGGAGTTGCCTTGGTATTGACACAATTTCTTCCTCCCGTCTAGATAAATGGGTTCGATCATGTGACCTATATTTTTTGTCATTATAAATGCATGATTCTAGAGATTTTTTCAAAATTAATATAGACTATTGTTAATTTTGCCAAGTTTAAGAGCTTATGAATTTCAAGTGAGAGTATGAAATTATTGTTATGAAAACTCATGGGATCATTTTGTTGTTAAATTGATTTTGGAATAATTTGAATATGGCTATGAGCATTTAGAGGTGATATATGTTTAACCCAATATTTTCGAGGATTATATGTGTTGAGAAAATTTTGATTATAATTTTAGAGCTAGAGCTTAGTTATGGAATTTAGAGAAAATGATTAGCTTTCACTATTTAATATTAGATGGTAACTATAGAGAAACAGATAGTAAATTAACGACTGCAAGAGATTGTTAACCTTGATATCAAGTTGTCCATTAGAGGACAATCTCAACCTATTAGAGAAAATCAAAGATGGAACCTAATTAGGTGTTCAATTCGGAATCTTATGAAATACCCATAGAGATCACAGACATCCTAGAGATTGTTATTGTTATGCCATATGCATAATGAGATATTTCTATTTCTTCATTAGACTACTATTATTTGTTATTTACAAAGATTATTGATTTTGAGATTAGAATGTGTGTAAATATGAAAATGGTTTTATGGATATTGCATTTTATTATATAATTATGCATTCTGTTGGTTGTCCTATGTAGAGGTTACAGGTGAGAATCTACTCACTGAGTTTTAGATGAAACTAACCATTCTCCTTTTTCCCTTATAGATACAGCAATTGCTACAGGTCCTTATCAGCCTTCTCCTCCCTAACATTGTTGGTTTATTTAGCGCTTCACATTGTCGTGAAGTATTTTGTTTTTTCTCTAAAGTGCTCTAGTTTTGTACAAGCCTGGTCCCAAACCATTCATGATTAGCGTTTTGATTTGCACAATTCATTATGTATTTAAATACATAATTTTCGTGGTCCTTTTATACAAAGCAGCAACTCAACACATATTTTGTGTTATGATTATAGATTCAGACTTGATTTATAAAATAAATTATTTATGTTTATTATGATTTCGAAGATGCAAGTTGATTTATTCTTGGGGATAGATTTTATGCATTAAATTACACATATAGTATGACTCGACAATAATAAGACTTATGTGGAAATAGGATTCCTCACGTGTCGATTTCATTCCCAAATCAGATCGTGATAGATGATTAGTAAAATTTAATTCAAAATTTAAATGATTTACAATAATCACTTAAACAAAATATAAAAGTAACTCTTCTTTAAATTACGATGATCAATATAGATATTAATACATTATAGAATATATAGATTTTAATAAAATTTAGAATATATGACTTGATGAAATATTAATATATGACTTTTTACTTTAATTATTAAATGCTTCTCTCCCTTAATTTTCAATAATTACTATAAATTAATGGAAAAATATGAAGAATAAATATAATTCTTCTTTGAGTAATTTTGAGTAAAACATACATACAATAGATATTAATATAATTTATAATATATGGCTTTTACAATATGTAGATATTAATATAAAATTTAAAATATACGATACGAAAAATTAATATATAATTTGTTTACTTAATTCTTAAATGTTTCTCTCCATTTATTTCCAATAATAACTACATTAATTATCAAATGATATTCTAAATACTTTTTCTCATACTTTCTATACTATCATCCAGATTTTTTTTATGGGGATCATCTAGATTTTATTCAAGTTAAATATTATACATATAAATGTATTGACTCATTGATTTTATTTCTTTTAGTAGAAGAATTATTCCTATATATACAATCAGTTAGATTCTATCTAATATTTAAAATTAAAATTTTTATTTTTATATATATGATAAAACTTTATTTGAAAAATTATTATATGATTTTTTTTATAGTTCTTAAATTATTCTCTCTCTCAATTTCTTATAATTTCCATATTAACTATTAATAATGACATTTTGAAATTTTTTTCTCTCATATGAATATTGTATATATTTATTTATATAATAATATAATATATTATATTATATATATAAACAAAATAATTTATTAATTTTGTATCTTTTAGTAGAATAATATCTATATATATACATTATTTGTATTGTGTTAATAACTTAATATGATATAAATAAATTTAAAATTGATGAGTTTTAAATATAACACATGTATAAATCATATTTTTATAATTTATACTACTAATAAAACATAAGAAATAACATGTGAACTTTTACGCATGTAGCTACTGAATGGATTTTGTACTAAATGCATTCATTTGAAAAGAAAATATAGATACAAAAGTTTTTAAAAAGGAAAAAATAATGCATTAATTTATTTTTTTCACCAAACCACAACAAAAATAATAAATTAAACTAAAATTTTAAAATTCATTTTTCAATTTAAATCTTTGGAGGAGTTTCTTCAATATGTTGCTTTTGAAAAATTATTCATTTTGCTAAATTCAATTTTACCATTCAAAATTCTCTTAAAAAATTGGCATATGAAAAGTAATTATTTAGATTTTTAAAAAGTAATTTTAACATCTTTCACAATAGCCTTCAATGCATATTTTTACCCCATTTTCTACCATCGCAAATAAGGACAGTTATTTAAGGATTTTGTATTTCAACTCTTTCTCTTCTTAAAAAACCTAAATTAAAACTAGAGCTTTTAAAAATATTTTTTAAAAAAACTATCCATGCCTATTATGATATAGAACTATTTCTTGAAAATTTTGTAGGTGATGACATAGCATAAGAAGGGAGTTGACTAGTGCTTTCAAAAACTTTTTACTTTATGAAACTCAAACAAAATTTATCAAGTATTTAAACTTGGAGGCAATAGAAATCAATCGTTAGTTAATTTCATAAAGCGAATTTCTAAACTGTTCAGAGACTTGAAATAACTTCAAAAAGACTTTAAAGAAATTTTAAAACATACAAAGGTGTAAATCATACAGACGATTTATTCTGGTTCGACTAACTTTGCTTACATCCAATTCATAATAAACACCGTTGAGTTTCACTATCAACTACTTTCTTTACAAATTTAGATATTCTTTTTACTAGCTTTCTCAAGATATTTCTAGTTAGCAGTTTGTATAATCAACACTCACTCACAAGTGATTTTGATCCTAAGCTAATCTCACTTTGATCACTACTAGATCAAGGTACAATAAAGTTGACTGTGGTGTTTATCACTCCAACAAATGCACTCAAGTTTTCTAAGACAAAGAAATGTTTAAAGAGTATACTTGAGAGACTTACTTTCTAAAAATTATAAAAAGAATGTTTGCTAAGAAATAAAAGAAAGAATATTTTCTTTTAGTGGAACTAAAACTAATATGAAAAAGAATTTCAGAAATTAAATTTAGCATGATAATATGAAAAATATATCAAGTATTGAATTATATGTAAATGAGAAAATTCATATTAAGCACTATAGGAACTCAAGCAAATTGGCCATTAGTTTTTTCTCTAAAATATTTTAATAATATTTACTTTATTATCATTCAAAGCTCCAGTTGAGATACCTTTCTCAAGAGTTCTGTAACTAATAATTTTTTTTTTTTAATCAAAGGTCCCTCAATCAAAAGCATCTTAAAAAAATTTAAAAAATATATATATATTTAAAAAGATATATTTCATTTTTTTTAATTTTAGACAAAATTTGTTTAATAATTTTAAATAATGATTTATGGCAGATGATAATCAATTAGTGGGATAGCAAATGTTTAAAATTTCAGTTAACTGATTAGAATCAATTACTTCATTTTTCTAACTTTTTTTTAATGTATAATACCACAATTTTAAACTAGCCAATGAAAAAAAATTCTCTCTCCTTACTAATAAGACTTTTATATCTTTCTTCTCTCTATATCCTATTTCATTCTCATTGGTGTCATTTTTTCTTCCTTTCCCATGATTCTCGCTACTGAGATAAATAATTGTGATGAATTTTTTTTAAATAAATTTTCTTTACATTTTCTTTTTAAATTTTACCAAGCCAGTTCTACGATTGTAAGTGTATTTTTCTTTTTTTGAATTCTTTTTATTTGTATGAAGTGGGGACCATGATTGGGAAGGTTACATAGCTTATGTTGAGCATGAATGGGGAGAGGCAATAAGGAGAGGGAAGATTACCGAGTTTGTATAGAGAGAGGATTAGGACCAAGCTAAATTTAATCAATAATTATTTATTTTGTATTAAATTTATTAATTTAACAAATAATATTTATATATTGTTAAATTCAATAATTATTATCAATTACAATAATTTTTAAACCTATAGATAATAAAATATAAACAATTTAAATTGTTATTTGGTTATTTTTTTAATTATATGTCAGCTAAAAGATATATAACATAATATTAGTTTTAGAAAGTAATCACATTTTCATATGATAAAAATAAATACTGATTTAATAACTCTATTAATTAATTTATCTGTGTAGTGCACTGGTACTACACTAGTATAAGGTTATAACTAAACCAAGGGTCACATTTTGCACCAAAATTTACTAAAATTATTATTATTATTGTTATTATTATTATTTGGGTATATTTGGTGGCAATGAGGTGTAAACCTATAATCCCATACAAACTACTCAAACCACGTCATTAGCTCACTCCTAATGGCTTAGAAAAAACTAAAGTCATATTCAAGTAATCAATGTAACATTAATCATGTAAATATACATCATTTTGTAGTATAAAAATATTAAATTTACTAATTAATTCTACATTGATTTATGTATTTACTACGGTGGATTATGATTGTCATAAATTATTTTTTATGATTGATTCTCGTAAATTATTATATAATTGTAACTAGGAATTGATTCAATATATACACATTTTATTGAATTAGTATAAATTTATTCACTCAATGTTTTTATTTACGTACTAAGATATTATTACAAAAAAATAAAAATATAATATTATTCAAGTAAAGAGAAATAATAGAAAGAACATTAATTAGGAAAGAGAAGAGAAATAGTTAAACGAGTAATCAATATAAATAAAATCAAATTACAATTTACCTAAAATGATAAGGTAACTACAAAAAGAAGTAGACCCTCAAGTTAGTCCCTAATAATTTTATCAATGGATAAATTTTTTTGATAAAAATAAATTAGTGTTAAGATCCCTCATAATTACAAAAGTAGAACATTATAGATTTTGCTTACAACATGTTAGATGCTGACATAGACTTTAATTACATAATCTAATTGAATTAGTATAAATTTATTCACTCAATATTTTTATTTACGTACTAAGATATTATTACATAAAAATAAAAATATAATATTATTCATGTAAAGAGAAATAATAGAAAGAACATTAATTAGGAAAGAGAGAAATAGTTAAACGAGTAGTTGATATAAATAAAACCAAATTGCAATTTACCTAAAATGATAAGGTAATTACAAAAAGGAGTAAATCCTCAAATTAGTCTCTAATAATTTTATTGACGAATAAAATTTTTTCGACAAAAATAAATTAGTGTTAAGGTCACTCATAATTACGAAAGTAGGACAGTATAGATCCCTAGTTCGCCTACAATATGTTAGATAATGCTGATGTAGAATTTAATTACATAATCTATATATTACAACCACTAATTTCAATCATCATCAACTTTAGTAAAATACATCCTTTTATTTTTGCAAATTTCTCCCTATAGATTTCAAAATTTTCACACAGCCCACTGCAAAAAAAGAAACCCTTACATTCCAGGTGAATTAGAGACATATAGTGTCATTTTTTGTGATTCTGAAAAATATTAATGCTAATATATTTTTGTTAGGGACTAATTTCTCAATTATATTTATAAAATTGTCAGGAATCAATTTATGAATTTATGTCCAAAATAAAGTATGGAGTATATTTACTAATCTCCATTTAAAATCCTGAATGTTAGCAATTCCTTGTATACGGATAGAATTATCAAAATTAAACTCTTAAAACAAAAATATAAGACATAAATCTTTATATACTTTCACAGGTTGCCTTTTCTCTTCTTCCTTTTCTACTTTGGCTCTAAACCCTTTTCGCGCCCAACTTACCACGATGAGCACAGCCCTTCAATGGTGTGGTGCCTACAACAAAAGCGATAGCCAACCCACCTTGTAAAGAACACTGCCAAAATTTAAATGGTGACTAAACTAAATTTAGCTCCCTCCTTGAGAGTCACAATCTCAGTTGCCAACTTAAAAAAGAATAAATATACAAAGGAGTTAATACATTTTGTGGAAACTAAACACATAAATCTTTATATTTGGCTTGCTTTTACTACGGATCTCAAAAAGGACATTAATGCACTTTTTGTTTTTTAGTTCTTGACCTATTTATTCTTCAGCCCTGTTCTATACTCCTTCCATTTAAAATAATTGTCGTTTTGACTAAAGTGGGGTGAGGAATAATTTAGTCCTACCCTTGGATCTTTACATGGGTAATCAAATTTTTATTTTCTATTCCAGCTCTTATCCCTTCATCACTTTTCTCCTTTGTATACTCATCCACTCTCTCCTAGCCATTACTGCTGCTCTCAATTGGCGTCACTGCAAGGGCAATTACTGAATGGTGACAAAATTTTACATTGCTCGTGGTTCTTGAATTCAATTTATGTGCCTGTATGGAAGGACATGGTAGAAGAATAATCTCAAAATTTAAAAACAATGGGTATTAAATTTGCACAATTGAATGTTTTCTCCCTACGTTTCTTGTCGTTTATATTATGAATGAGTGGGTGGAGTCCCTTATTTTGCTGTACACATAAGGGCAAACTGAAAATTGTTGAAACTGATTTTGGATCTTGAAGAAATTGAAGGAGGTGGTGGTGATTTTTTTTTTTCTTGGCGCTGCTCTGGACTGTGGTAGAGGTGAGAGGGATGGTGGGCGGTGATTATGGTAGTGGTGGCAGAGTGGACGATATAGGTAGCTGGCGATCGCAGAATGGGAAAAAGAATGAAATTAATGTTGTTTAAAATTAGTACACTGAAATTAATGAAATCATTAAATAAGTTTGATCTTTGAAAAATGTTAATGTAAAAGACTAACTTAACCTACTAAAGAAAGAATTATGATTGACTAAGAAATAGATGAAGAAAGAAAAATAAGTTATCTAATTCAATATTAATGTGAATGAAATTAATATAAATTAATTAATGCTTCATTGATATGGAATAAAAGAAGTATGATTGATCAAGAAATAGATGAAGAAATGATACTCTAAAGTGAATATTATTTTAAAATAAAAATAAAAATCCAAAAAGACATTTAATTTGAAATGATGGGAGTATGGATGATGGTAATATATATATATATATATATATATATATATATATATATATATATATATATATTGTACATTCATGTTAGACATTTCTAAGTGAGTAGAGTTGGGAAGAAATAAATAGTCAAAAAAACAATATGCGAAGAATTTTTTTACTAATGAAAATAATTTTTTCAAAGTATTTTTTATAACATACTATTACGATGCTACGTTGTATATATATCACGAATGTTCATAGGAGGACATACAAACAATGGCGGGTGCTAATATGCACCCTACTTCAAGTTTTGTGATGCACCTTCTGCTGCACCTTGTTATCTAAGGGTTTAGATTATGAGATGCGCAGTATATTAAAAAGTCAGTGGTGCACTGTAATAATTTTATTTTAGTGAAAATTAAAAAATATGATTAAATATATTTTAAAAGTGATCAAAATTTTATCTGCATGATCCCATAATTAAATAAAAATTTTAAAGTATTTAAATGATAATTATTGGAATACTAATAATATATCATATAAGTAAAATCTAGCCAATTCTGCAATTTAAAAATACAATCAAGTGTATTTTAAATGTGTTCAAAATTTATATGTGATTCTTAAATTAAACAGAATTTTTTGAAACATTATACAGATAAAGTCGATTATCACAGTGCACTGTAACAATTTAGTATATCTATACGCTTTATGATCATAATGGTTAGAGCACCACAAAGTTGCACCACAATAATTGAAGTTGGGTGCATTAAAGACACTGCCACAAACAATAACCTCTTTTTTGTGAAAGTGTTGTGACGTAGAACAAGATGGTTTAGGGGAGCCAGAAATAATCCAAAAACTAAAAATAAAAATCATAGCAAGTCAAATATCACGTGCATTTTCATACAAGAAAAGTTATTTGTATTGAAAATATGTGAGTCATTATACTGACATACTCCTATCTATATTTAAATGAGATGTGAAACCCAATTAGTTTGGGCCTCATAGCTTATTTAATGATAGATGAGGGCGTGTTAGCATGGTATCTTATATATTATGAATCCAAACAACACTATTCTATTCATATACATCAAAATAGTTTATATATATATATATATATATATAAGTGTATATTACATAAGAGGAATGATTTACTATGAGAGTGAGATGAGCAAATCTGGATTATATAACTAGGCATAGATGGTCATGATTGAAAGTTAATTAATGTAATTAATGCTCACATGCTCATTTAAAAAAAGTTACATGACTTTATATTTTAATCTTGATCGTGCATGTAAGATTCAACAATCAAGATTCACTTCTCTCATTCTCATAATAAACCGCTTCTCTTGATATGATACATTCTCATATATATATATATATATATAAGACATGTGGTTTCTTTCTCTCGCTCTAAGACTTAAGGCAATATTTAAGAGTCTTCATGTTTTAATTAATTTATATACTCTTTACTTACTCAATTCTTATTCAATGTGAGAGTTTAAACTACTTAAAATTGAAATTTCAGCATTCTTTTTCCTTAGGTGTGAGTTAAACCAGAGTGCTCTCCACATGTTAGAGTATATTCGCAGTAAAATTAGACGAGTTTGACCAGTGCTCTAACAAAGGTTGGTAACATACCACACCTAACTACAAACCATCTTATATGTCCAAATTTGAAGTGTTCGTCCTAGATAAATCATATGCTAGTACAACTTTTTGGGAAAAGTTATCACTATCATAGTGAGTTTTGAGGAGATCTAAATCAATAGTTAAGCAAGAAATTATGATATATTAAACTAAATATCACGTCTTGACTTAAAATTTTAAAATAATATGTCTTTTGAGTTTTTCTAATTTATATATACTATTATGTCTGTTGTTAGTAGCCTAATCCTAATAACTTTCATTATTTTTTTTTCATCTCATTTTATATACTCTGCATTTGCTATTTCTAATTAATGTGAGATTTCATTACTTACATTTAAAATTTGAATAAAACATGATTTACAATCAATTAGGATGGGTTGCATATATCTGAAAACTAGGAAAGAGAGATAAAAGTAATTATATCTAAACTGTAATTTAATTTTAATATTTTGCTATATTTTCATATGTTAAGTTCTTTCGTACTTTTTAACATTTTCTATTTAGCCTCTTTGACATAGAAATTTCATACAGTTGCGAGTTTATCTTATCTGTGTTAATATAATAAAATAAAAATGTCTCTATAATAAATAAGAATATGATTATAATTAAAAAAGTAGAAACAAATAAAAATTATTAAATCGGGTGAGGGTATATATGATGAGAAACGGGAAATAATAAGAGTTCTCTTATTTGTATTATTTTATGTAGAATATCATATCAATTTACTTCTCATCCATCATTAAAAAAAATATGAACCTTATTCAAATTGAGTTTATATTTTATCTAATAATAAATTGAGATATGAATAAATATGATTGTATAACTATAAATAATATTTTTTAAATAATAAAAGAACAAGTGATATGACGATTGAGTGCTCGTGCGGTAGGTCGTATCCACGTGCACATGTTTGCATTCACTGCATAGATTTGTCAGTTACTTCCTTCTCTTTCTGTTTCGAGTTCTGTGCGTGTGACGGGGCATGCAAGTTTTTGGCCTTTTCCTTTATGTCCGTTTGCCACAATGACGTCACCCATTTTTATTCCCAATTCTAGGAGTACCATCGATTCACGGCCCATCTATCTGCCATTGCAGTTGTTGTTTACTTTAATAAAAAAATATATTATTTTAATATTTAAAAAATAAATATTTATTATAAAACTTATCCTATTATTATTAAATATTAGTGTTTTATTGGTTATTGTTATGCTTATTAAGTTACCTTTTCAGATAATTATATAATTAATAATAGTAATTATAAAAAATTAGACAAGATGCTTATAAAAGTTTAATTGAAAAGATATAATTAAAATAAAAGTTTAAAAACTAAAAGAATAGTTATTTTTAAGTATTTTCTTTATATATGTGCATAGATGATAGTAGTGTATTTATCTTTAATATTCATTTGTCAGTTATTTCCTCGGTTCTGTGCGTGTGATGGGGCATGCAATTTTTTCGCCTTTGCCTTGGTGTCCGTTTGCCACAATGACTTCACCTATTTTTATTCCCAACTCTAGGAGTATCATCGATTCACGACCCATCTATCTGCAATAAAAAAAAATATTATATTTAAAAAATAAATATTTATTAAGATACTCACTTTTTTATTATTATTAGATATGATCATAATCTATTTATCTTAATATTTATTATATTTAATTATTATAAAATATATGTTTTCAAATAAATATCTATTTTTTGAATATTAGTAATACTATCTTGCATTAATTGACCCACCATGCATGCAAACATTGATCCACCCAAGGCAGTCACCGTTGGTAAAATTAAGAGCGGGACCAGAACCCCACGACGCCTCATAAAGGAAGGCCAACCCCAACCACATAACCGTGTCTGTGTCACTGTCTTTTTTTAGGGAAACGACTAACTAGCTGAATTACACTCTCACGGGACCATTTATTCTTTTTTTTTTTTTGTACATGAGAAAATAGGAGTAAAAAGAAAGAAAAGAAAGATTATCTCAAGCAAACAGTACGCGAGGAGTCAGCAAGGGGAATAAGATTCAATCCCAGAGAAGGTAATGTAAGGTATGTGTTTTTAGTATGACATATTCTTAAATTTCAGGAAATTCAAAATACAAAAAAATTTAAATATTTTAATTGAATTTCTTTTATTTTCAGTTCTTTTGAGTAAATACTCCAAAATATTATTAAGATTTGACTAAATTGCACTCCATATTATTCTTGTACAAAAATGGTACCTCCATCCCATTAAATTTTTTAAAAAATATTAAAAATTATTATTTTTGCATAATTTTATTTTTTTATATAGTATATGATAAAAATAAAAATAAAAATATTAAGATATTTAAAAGAAATATAATATTATATTTTTTCAGATTTTATAATTGATTAAATAAATAAATAAACATTAAAAGACTAGATTAACTACTAAGTTATGTAAACTAATATAAATTATAATTTTAAATGTTAAAAATTCATAATTATTTATAATAAATATAGCTATGAATAATCAATCTTTAAATAATAACATTCATTTTAAAATTTATAAAGAAATAACTAATAAATAATTTCATTTTCTTATAATTTTTTTTGTTAAATATTTATTTAAGAATACAGTTATTTGTAATAGAGAGAATAATTGCATATTATATAATATTATCTTGCACAATGTCACGTCAAACAATCTAGTAGTGTAGTAAAATTTTAGCATGCCTAATATTATATTATTAGACATACCAAATGGACTCTTAAAGGACATTGAATCCCCATGGCAATGTTGTGGATTACCATTGGGGGGCATTTGGTTCATGAAATATTTTTACATTTCTGGGCATTTGAGGGTAGAATGCAAGATTTTCATGTTTGGTTTGTAGACAGAAAAAGTATTTTCAAGAAAGTTTCATTCTCGGGAAAGAAAATATCCTTCATTCCTAACATGGAACAAAGACAAGTTTGGTTTTGCCACATGTAGGTGGACCAACGTTGTGATTGCATTTGATGCAATTAGCTGATGAGGAGGAGCTTCTATAAACAGCAAAGACCTCCACACTGTTGAAGCATCCCAAGATGATGCAGTTCTAGCTTTAGAAGAAGTAATATGAGCTTCTTATAGTGAAAGAAAAATAGAGTGTGTGAAATTTTTTTTAAGAGTATAGTATGATAGTAGAAGTGAGTCTCACTAAGGATACAATATATTATAATTATTCTTAAATATATTAAAATATTTTTTGGAGGTTGGCACATGGTTTTTTCTCATTATCAAAGAGGGTTTTCTACATTAAAATTTGATGCTCTATTTTCTTGATTTATTTTTATTAGTGTGACTAGTGACAAGTGGGTTCCATTCACATGCTTTATTTTATTTGTTACTCTCTACAAAAACTTGGGAGTGTGCTTCCATTGACATCCATAAAGTATTTATTACGTTTAGGATGAACCCAACTCAGATATTCCGAGCCCGTTGTTAACTTTACAATTTTATAGTTCCCCTTATCTACTATTATAATATTTGAGAGTCATTTCGTAGAAAATATTACAAATGTCTTTCATACAGAACTTTAAGATACACATGTCATTCATATAATGATTTAGGGCCAATTTTTTTCAATATTTATGTCTACAAATCTTTTTACTTAATTTACAATTAAATTATTAATTATTAATAAAATCAAATCAACTATCATTAAAAATTATGTGAATCAATAAAATTAAAATCATTAAGATATATTCATAGGATTACAAATTATGATTTATAGTTAAAATTAAGAATGGAAAACAAATATAGAATTAAGAATCATTGAAAAATGGATTAGATATAAATGTATTGGGGTGATTAAAATATTAATGGGGCCATTAAAATAAAAAATCGTGTGATATGAAAAAAAAAGAGGAATGCCTTAATCAAATCAAAAAAATAGTCTCTATTACAACAAAAAATCGTGTGATATGATAAAAAAAAATGAAGAATGCCTTAATCATATCAACAAAAAAGTCTCCTATTTGCCATGTGGTTATGCTGTGCAAGATCTTTTAGTGGCAAATCTTTCTGTTTTATTTTTTATCCATTATTATTAGATTTGATTTTGTTATATCCATGAGATTCATTGATCTATTATATAATCGTAACATCGGATAAAACAAGACATGACCACTATTATTGCTCATTGAATCCCTGTATATATATATATATATATATATATATATAATCACTGATTTAGGTGTAAAGCAAACATTTGTTAATTGCATTTGAATCACATTACTAATAATTAACAAGTTTAACAAATTGATAAACAGATATATTTGGCTAAAATAAAAGATAATGAACTAATTCGTGATTATCTATTCTAATTTGCCTAATACTTAATTAAGGATTTCATTAGGTTAATCATAGAAAAGAGATGAATTTATTTTAGAGTTTTACAAAGGAGCATTTTTTTTTTCTATCAATCTATTTTAGATTGAAATGAAAGAAAACATTTGTCATTTTTAAAATTAAACAAAGTAAATAGCCACCTCTAAAAATACAAGACATCTTCTATGACTTATCTATTTGTAAAAATAACAAACCCAGTCTTTTACTTTTTTTTGGAACCAGACATTCATTTATACAATAATATATATCAATTGAAAAATATACACAATATTATATGTTATATGAAAATTATATTATTATTATTATTATAGATTATAAATCTATGATACTAATATTTCAGATTCATTTTATGGAAACTATTACACGTGTCATTCATACGGTGATTTAGGCTTCACGTGTCATTTATATAGTAATTTAGGCCCCACCTTTCTCTATCTTTATGTCTAAAGATTTTTTCTAAACTTAATTTACAATTTAATTATTAATTGTTTTTATATGAAATAAAATCAAATATTACAATCATTAAAGAATCGAATATTACAATCATTAAAAATTACAATTTCCACTAGAAAAAACTCATGTTAATATAATTACGATGTACAATTAAATTAAGAACCATTAATAGTCTCACATTATGAAGGTAATATAAAAACATTATAAAGGAACTATTTCCAAAATAAATAAGCTTTAAAATTAGTATTTTTTTTCTAAAGAAAACGGGTAGGTCAATTTGTTAAAGAATTACTAATTAATTGATTTTGATATGATAATAATTTAAAATTCAATTTCTATCAAATTTATTCTTAATCAAATAATTTATTGTTAACCAAATATGATAACAATTGATATAATACTAATATTTAAGACTCATTACATAAAAATTTTCCAGGGTTATTCATATAAAAATTAAACCCAATCATTTCATAATCTTAATACTTAAACTAAGTTTTTGAATTTAATTTACTTTCTAATTATCAATTATTTTTTCCAATAATACCTTTATATCTCTGTACCATTAACAAAAGTAATATAAAAAATAAAAAATAACATAAACAAAATTATAATTCAATATATTATATCATCAAAATTATTTATATAATTATAGTATTAGTGATAATAAAGCTATTATATTTATGTTGCATTAGTAGTATTTGTTATTATGAACATTTATATTTTAAACTTCAAAGTATTTTTAGATTTTTTTAATAAATCCATAAATATCAATAGGGATTCAAATTTTTATGTGGAATGAGGAATGGAGACCCATAGCCGGGGTGCGGATGAGAATTGAGGCAAAATTCTAAATGAGGATAGGATTACGGGAAATTTTCTAACTTCAAATTTAGCACTTTTGAAATTCATAATAAAAAAATTATCTATCTACCTTTATCACTATATTCTATTTAATTTCTTACAACTTAAATATTCCAATTTATTAATTCCATAAATTTTTTTCATACTAATTTTTTTGAAAACAAACCTTTAATTTGTCAACACTAAAATATTTTTAAAAAATTAATTCCACAATTTACACTTCTTTGATAATGATACTAAATATTTATTAATTTAAAAAATAAAAAATTATATTACTTTTTTATTCAAAATAATATTATACTTGATATTTTACTCTAATAATTGAGATTATATAAATTATAATTATATATTTTTTACTAATTATTACACATTAATTATAACATATATTTTAATATTGATGTTTTAATTTATCAAAAGGATGTACAAGAAAAAGGCGTGTACTTGAAATCATATAAATTAAATTTATTCATTTTTTAATTAGAAAATATATTTTTATAAATTAAATATTTTAATTTACTAAAAAGATATAAACGTTTAGTGATGATAAAAAAAATTGAACGTGAATACATGCAGGAATTATCTACAATAGAAAGGGAGTTGAGACATATTTTGTCTTCATAGGAACGATCAATAGTGCTAAGTCCCCGTTTGTTAAACAGGATAGCGACGGGGATATCATACCGTCATTTTTTAATAATTTTTATTGTATTTTCATTATTTATGCATTTTAATTTTAATTTAGATTAAGTTTCATTAATAGTATTTGTCATTATAGATATTTATTTTTTAAATTATATAATATTTAAAAGTTTTTCTCTTTTTGAAATTGTTAATAAACCCCTGAATATCATAGGGATTCAAAATTTCTATGAGAAATGGAAAATAAAGACCCATATGGGAGATGGGGATGAGGATGAGAGGTAAAGTTCTAAACAATGATGGGAGGCATGAGACATGTCCCCTTTTTCATGGATATTCATTATCCTCCCTTTAAGTGGCTCATGATATAGTAAAATTATTTATTTATTCTCTTTCTTTATTCAACAATTTCAACTTTCAAAATGTGCAAAATTTTTCATAAAATAGGCTCTTTATTGTTAGTTATAGGTCATCTATCAATATTTTTTCAACCTTATAAATATGATATTTAAAATAAGATAAAAAAATAGAATGACACATTTATATTTTGTCCACTTATTTAATTGTTTAAATATTAACTTACTTTTAAGATAAATTTTTATACTCAATTTTTAATAAAATATATTTAAATAAATTATTATTTATTTTTTATAATGATCAACAAACTATTTTTTATTATCTCCTCGTGGTCCAACAATTAGTTGTTCAATAAATCAAGCTATCCACCACACAGTAAACAGAAGCTTGATAGCACTAGGTTTCATATTTTATCGACAAAAAATGAATGAGATGGTTCATGAACGTGACGTGTCAAATAAAAAATACAACCAACTTGCAATTGGGAGCAGAAATGATGGTAAAATTTTATATCATTATAGAATATAGAATAACTGGAGCAGGAGATTAAGAGCTGGAAACTCTTGGACGCTGAAGACAAGCATTATTCGATAGAATCTGCCAAAAGCAGAGCCGTGATCAAAATGATATGCATTGACCTTATTCAGACAAAGCGATCAATGAATAAAGTTTCTCACTATACCACTAGTGTGGGGGAAATACATGGGCTACATTGCATTTAGTAGATATCAAGGGACAAGCTAGCTATGATTGGGAAAGCTAAAAAATACGCAGCCAAACAATCCTGAGTACTAGATGACAAACCCACGAGAATTGACTAAATAGAGAAGAGAAACAAAATCGCATACCTAAATTGTTACAATATAAAACAATTCGTTTACCTCAATCATTATTTTAAATTTTTAAAACAGATAATTTCATGTGTATATATATATATACACACACACATACACATACATGTCCAAGTGTAAAAGAAACATTTGTTTGTTAGAGTTTAAAATTATTCATATGCATTTGCTTATTAATTTAAGTTTTTGAAAGAGATAGTTTTATGACATAAATAAAAGAAATTTATTTACCTATTTAAATTTATGGACTAATCTTGGACTCACACACGAATGAAAAAATCTAAGTGACTGGAGTTAAAAAAAATGATAGACCCATTACTTTTGAATCTTTCTTAAAGTTGAGTTTAGAATTAATTCATAAAACGAGTATAAATAATATAAAAGTATTCAAATAAAATAGCCGGGTGTGGTAGGCTTTGTTTGGTTGGAAAGAAAGAGAAAGGAAAGTGGAAGATAAGGCATAGTTTTCCCTTGTTTGGTTCAAGGAAAAATGCAACAGTAGAAATTAAGGGTAGGTCTCACCAATTTTTCTTTCTTCCCAAAACTGGGCGGAAAACAGATGGAGAAGTGTACAACTCTGCTGTATTCCAACAATGCCCCTTTGTAAGTGTCACAATAAAACGAAAGCCGGAACAAGGAAGAAGGTGAATCAAGTGGTTTTGTTTTTGTTTTTTTTATTATTATTTTCCCCATTTTTTGAGGTCACAGCAGCAGCATAGAGAGGGCTGCCCTTCTACAGTCCAACTCATGGTCTGCCTTGAACTGTTGGGTCTACCATCAAAACAAAATATATGAGTTTATAACAAAGTTTTATTTTTCATAAAGTATTACAAGTTTTAATTTTAACCATCCTTCCTGAAAAAAAAATCTAAAAATTAAGACAAAACTATTAAACTTATACTTAATATATGAAGATATTTAATTTTTTAACAAATTATATTAAAAATATATTAATTAATACTTTTATAATTAATAATCTAATTCATTTAAAACATTAAAATTAATTGGTCACAATAAAATTGGGTCGATGTTGGTGAATTCTGTTAAATAAAAATATAAGGTTGAAAGATCTCAGTTGTTTTTGCCTAATAGCATTAGGTAATAAATGTTTTTTAACATTTATTGTTAGAACAGTTAATATTTTGATTAAAATTGTTGGTTTTTGAGTTAAATTTGTTAGGGATAAAATTGTCATTTAGTGTTATTATTTTTTTCTTTCTTTTTACTTTTCAACCAAATAAATAAGTAAAAATAATCATTCCTGTATTTTCTTTCCTTTCATTTTCTTTTCAACCAAACATACTTAATGAAAATTGTTTTCTTTAATTTATTTCCTCTCAATTTCTCTCTACTCAATTTCATTCTTTTACAAAACAAAGGCGCAAAACCCCGGATAGGGGATTAAGGGGTTTTGGTAAATATGGTCTTACTATTTTAATTTTTAATTTTCTCAAACACACAAATACCTACTAATAAATAATATGAGTCCTATTATTTATTTTTTCTTCCAACTCATTTTCCTTTCATCACTTCTCTCGTACTATAGAATATCTACATAGATATCTATATCTATGCGGACCTTAAAATAAGGTTATTCCGATAAATATATATGGTGACTCTTTCTCAAGTCCATCATGCTCCCAAAATTATTGTCCTTGAATTTAAATGGTTATTACGCGGAATGCCACTCACGTACGGTGCACTTGTGCAAGCATATACACACGCTTCACAGAGAGAGAGAGAGAGAGAGAGAGAGAGAGAGTTGCAATTATTACAGAAAAAATAATTATTTGATTTGAGAAGGAAGAAGGAAGAGGTACTCATTTCATGGCAGGAAAAGATTGCACAAGACAACAAAATAGAGGCCCTCGTGCAAACGGGATGTCTCAATGGACATCACAAACTTTGGTTTAATCATAAATAAATGAGAACAGAAGGCAAAGAAAAGAAAAGGGGTGTAAGCTATGCATGTGTGCGTGTGGGTAGACATTCCTCTCCCTCCCTTCTGCACCCCATTGCTATGGCCCCCTCTCTCTCCTAACCAATTATTAGTCACCTTTTCTCCCACCCTAACGTGCGTCTATGTACCCTATCTGTAGTTCCGTGAATACCTTTTATGATCCACACACCGAAGTCCTATCACATGCACATTCCTATCTTCTAATTGCTCTCAATATTGGCATATTTTATTTGCATATAAGTCTATTTCTTTCTTCTTCTTTTTTTCCCCTCCATATTTTCTTTTTTATTTTTAAAGTTTGTTACTATATGATTGGTCCGACAGTGCTCAGCTCAATTATTTGATCTTTAATTATTGTGATCTATAAATGGTCCCTGTTATGCCATTTGTCTCTTCACCCACAGGTTTGTTATAAGATCTCTAAATCGAGTAGCTTATAGCAATGTTCAATTCAGATTTTGAAAGGATTGAATAAGAGGTTAACGATGGATGTAAGAAATACATTCTTAAAAAATAAATACAATTAACTAAGATAGACTCTTATTCATATAGATGTAAATGAATGTATCTATATTTTAATAACACAAACTATATATGTGAGTTATATATGATAGCGTTTCCGATTTGATCTAATAATTATGCTTAGGTTTGGCATAAAATGCCTTATTATTCATGAGTAAGGTAAGACTAATTTTTAGATATAGATGCTAATGAGGTTGGTTCATTTGATCAATTTTTCACTTATGTATTACCATAGCTTCAATTTGATTATCAAAATCAAATTTCTTCCATTAGTAGATAATATATAAATAACCTGTTAGTGCTCGACAAATCTAAAAGCATCCTCCTGAATTGAGCATAGCCTTTTCCCTACTCAAAATAAGCTTTTATGTTATAAAATAAACTCCAGAAATAGATATAAGCAAAAGGGGGGGCTGCCAATCGCATGTGGTAACTATTGAATTACATAGTAATTAACCTTGCTTTTCGTTTGTGGTACTTGGAAACAAGGGCTGCAACGTGTACCTTGATGTCAAATCTCTTTCTACGGATCTCCCTGTGGATACACACTTTTCTTCTGGTCACCATCCAATCAACCTTTTTGTGCCGCTTGATGACAAGCCCACTCCATGAAGCAAAGTCAAAAAACAAAATGATCTGAGGGGAGAGAGAGAGAGAGAGAGAGAGAGAGATAATAAACAGAAATCAGTCACAGTCCAAACGCATGTCTCATTAAATTCATAAAACATGCTGATGAGACGGATGATCATCATGCACACACCAACCTTCAAAATGTACGGAAGTGGCCCTTGGACGTGTATGGTTTGTTTTCACACTTCGTACAATATATTAAACAAAAGCTAGAGGATAAATTGATGAATGAATTATTTTTCCTCCTATAGACACACTAAATAAATTATAGTGCAAAAGATAGAGAAGTCATTCTCCTCAGATATATGTGGCCTCAACCTTACAGTGCATCCTGAACAAATCATGCTTTATTTGATTGCGATTGAACCGTGATGAATAGTGGAGATTGCTTCAAATAAATTTTTTTTTTCAAAAATAAATAAAATACTAACAAGAAAATGACAGTTTTTATAACAATATGGTAGAGCATTCTTGATAGGTTGACTATGATTGATCAGCATTCTTTGTATGGTTAATGTCCAACTGTACGTTCATGTACAAGGCAAAAATCTATCCTTACTTGGCTTAAAAAAAAAAAAGAATTGTGATGTCTCTGATTTTCAGGATATTATTAATGAAAGGTCAATCTCAAACAGAAATTATATAATCCTTGGTTGAATTATTTTCATTTTTCAATGAAAACTTGCATAAAATATTGACAAAAACACTTTTTTCTTTATTTTTTTTCTCGGGTTAGGAACTTAAGCTTCTTTTAGATTAAACATTCTATCTGCCATGCAAATTTGTGGAATCGATAGAGGGAACAGAAATAAAATGGTATTCATTTTTGTAAAATCATACATCACCTGGGTTGGTTGCTTTGCTGACAGGTTTCGCTCCAAGGTAAAATTCCAATTAGTGTCCAATTCCACTGATGTGATTAAATACTTATTCTATTAAGCAAAGTTGAACTCCTTATCCACTCATGTTAATTGGACACGTTACTACATAATTGATAACTGATAAGTGATAAACTTTTTCACTGTCTTTGTCTTATTCTCTCATAAGATTCCAAAACTCATTACTACCTCAGTTTATCTTCATTAAGATAGAAAAGGGTTATCTTTTGTTATATATCTATTCACACTAACACATCATGCGTGAAAAGGAATAAAATTGTAGCATGGACACGAATCATGATTGAGATTTATATCTGTTTTGTTTAAAAATTCACCCTTGTTAGAAGACCACAAGCTTAAATAGTGCAATAAGTCAAGACCACATTTGAACTTTTATTTTATTTTTTTCTAGGAATTACAATCCCTCAGGTTGAAACTGCAACAAGGGTCAGTTTGAAAAGTTTCAAACTTGCAGTTAGTATTAGAAGGGAACCAAATCTCTTTTCTTATTATTATTTTTTTATCCATCTCTCCACAAATATTCACATGGTAACATATGGAGCCTGTCTTGTAGTGGGATTATGTAATTCCATGACCAGATCTTATTGACAGACATGTGAAGGACTGGGGCTGGCTATGACCACCTTTTCTTTTAGGTCCAATGGGGTGCTATGCATGTGCCTGTTTCTTGAAAATCATTTACTCTTTCCCCCTTCTACCTTCAGGATAAATTGTAATTTTTTTTTTGTTCCATTAGATGCAAACAACTATTTATGCCATCATATTAAAAACATAAAAACTTATTACAACTTAAATTTGTATAAAACAAGGTTTTAAACTGCAGTTATTGCAATTATTACAAATACAAAAAGTTACAAAAAGAATACGGCCAACGCAATTGCAATTGTAGCTGGGATGTGAAAATGTATATTCTCAAAATTATAATATTGTGGTCTTAATTGAGACTGTAAATCTTAAAATAGCAATCTCTTTTAACAAATTATATATTCTCTTACTACTCCCAAATCCTTTCCTTGATAAACCCAACACTTGAATACAAAAAAGAACTAAAGCAGTAACTAGTTTACGGTGTCAACTCGTTTTAAGTATATATCATTAATCAAAGTTGTCCCAACCAACCCCTTCTCTTCCCTCTATAAAAGCAACAAACATTTGCAGCTATAAATCTCGAAGAGCTAAATACAGTTCTGAATTTTTTATTTACAAATCATTTTGGACACTGCAAGTGTCTGTTATGTTAACTTGTTAAATCATTCAGAAAAGGCAAACCTCTTTTTGATTTTTAATCTCTTTCTATTTTTCAAAAAATCTCAATTCAATTTTGTGCATTATTGTTCTTTTTCTTTTATCACCCTGGCCTAGAATAGGTGATGCTAACTTGTAGAGTGCGGGTCTTTTTTAGTTTGTATGGCTTTCCTTACTTGAAAATGGTTGCTCAACGGCTTATATGAGTGTGTGTTTATGTGCACCCTTTTTGTGACTACAACTGAAGGCAGGGGTTGTACCTTGTGTGTTTTAGTCTCTATTGGGTTTTTTTTTTTCTTTTTTTGAGTGAGAGCACCAATGGCTTTCTTCATGGCAATTCTTGGTGTAGTCTTGGTGTTCTGTTTCTGCTCTGCTCTCTTGAGGTGGAATGAAGTGAGGTACAGGAAGAAAGGCCTGCCTCCTGGAACAATGGGGTGGCCAGTTTTTGGGGAGACAACTGAGTTTCTTAAGCAAGGTCCAAACTTCATGAAAAACCAGAGAGGAAGGTAAACTACTTCATATGGGTTTCCCTCATATTTAGGAGTATCATATGTGTCCAAAGAGTCTTGCTCTGCTCACTTGCATAAGTAGAAAAAAAAAAAAATGGTGCTTCAGCAACATTTTGGCACCTGGTTCATAGATCATTATAGCCTAAGTTTCTGGAGTTAGCTTGGTTTGTCTCATGTTTCTCCTTTTTTTTTAATCAGTTTCCTGAATGAAAGATGAATTAACTTAAATCCATCCCTTGGAAGGCACTCTAGCTTATTACTGTAATTAAGGTATATGATTGTTTTGTAGGTACAAGTCCTAGCATATCACATTTCAAGAGGAAAAAAAAAAAAAGGCTTGGCAACTCAATTTTCTAAAGGAAATAACAATGAAAGTCATTAACAACAAATCAATACAACTGTCTCCTTTTACTTTTGGAGATTATGGGGGTGAGGAGACAACCATAAGAATGACTAGTGGCATGCACATCAGGAATGTGTGTGTCAAATGAAAAAAGCCATGTTTGACAAATCTTTTTCTCACTTAATGAGGTTTCTTAAATTAGTTAAACTGTGTGTGAGGTAAGGCACTGTTCATGCGTGTACTTTTACCTTCTCTAGTAATGATTGTTAACTTTTATTTTCACCTTTTGTGAAAATGGCAGGTATGGCAGTTTTTTCAAATCCCACATACTGGGGTGTCCTACCATTGTATCCATGGATCCAGAGCTTAATAGATACATTCTAATGAATGAATCAAAAGGGCTTGTCCCAGGATACCCTCAATCCATGCTAGATATCTTAGGCAAATGCAACATTGCAGCTGTTCATGGCTCCACTCACAAGTACATGAGAGGAGCACTGCTTTCCATCATTAACCCCACACTGATCAGAGATCAGCTTTTACCAAAAATTGATGAGTTCATGAGAGCCCACCTAAGCAATTGGGATAACAAAGTCATCAACATCCAAGAGAAGACCAAAGAGGTTTGTATTATTATCTAACCAGATTTCCTGAACCAAAAGGGAAAAGAAAACTTACCATAAACATCCCTAATATAACTTTTTTTATTTTTAAATTGCCCAAACATTTGGAACAGATGGCCTTCCTCTCATCTCTGAAGCAGATCGCAGGCATAGAATCCAGCCCAGATTCATTCATGACAGAGTTCTTTAAGCTAGTTTTAGGAACACTATCTCTCCCTATTGACCTTCCTGGGACAAATTATCGCCGTGGATTTCAGGTCTGTGATCCTTTATCTGTTCTCATTTTGGTGCTTATTAGTTTTACATGAAAAAGTTTAGACCATGAATTATATATGAAGATGAAGAGGCATGGTTTATTTCATTGATTGTGCTTATATATCCATTCCCTTTTCTCAGTGTTCTGCAAATTTCTCCACATATGCTCCAAATCCCATATTGGGAGACATGCTATCCAAGTATGCTCAAGTCTATGGGCTCTCTCACTCAATAGGCTAGTCTTTTGGGTTGAGCTCTCTCTCGGGCTTGAGTCTATAACACAGACTTTGATACAGGCCAATTTCACCCTTGCAGGCAAGGAAGAATATTGTCAGCATGCTTAGTCATCTGCTAGAGGAAAGGAGAGCATCCCAAGAAACCCACCAAGACATGCTTGGTTGCTTGATGGAAAGAGATGAAAGTAGATACAAACTAACTGATGAAGAGATCATTGATCTAGTGATTACAGTTATGTATTCTGGCTATGAAACTGTCTCAACTACATCAATGATGGCAGTGAAGTATCTCCATGACCACCCCAAAGCTCTTGCAGAACTAAGAGTGAGTTCAAAACTCTATTTGCTTCCTCATCGTCAGTTATCTTACACACTTTGCACTATTTCTTTCTTTTACTTTCTGTCCTGATTTTTGTGATCTGTGGAATATGTTTTACAGAAAGAGCATTTCGCCATTAGAGAAAGGAAAAAGCAAGATGAACCAGTTGACTTCAACGATCTCAAGTCAATGAGGTTTACTCGTGCAGTAAGAATCTTATGCCCTTTAACTTACATTATTTAGTTTTATAATTTCAATAATTGGTTAGAAGACTTGATCAAATATTTTCCATTCTGCAGGTGATTTTTGAGACCTCTAGATTGGCCACAATAGTGAATGGGGTCCTGAGGAAAACCACTCAAGATATGGAACTAAATGGTAGGTTTTACTAGGTCCCTCTAGTTTATGTTCTATTTATGGGCTCAAGAAACTGTTTCTGACTTTTATAGGACCTCTTTTTTGGCCACTTTCACAACATTAATATTAAGCATGTAAAATTGTAACTTCCAAATGAAATTTATCCCAAAGATAATGATAATACACCTGCCTGCCATTTGCACAGACAAAGTGTATCACTATTCACTATAAATGGTAGAATTTTTTTTGTTGCAAATAACAATTTTCTAAAGCTTATCCGTGTTGTTATTTTCAGGCTATTTGATTCCCAAAGGGTGGAGGATATACGTGTATACAAGAGAGATAAATTATGACCCATTTCTGTATCCTGATCCACTAACTTTCAACCCGTGGAGATGGCTGGTTAGCCCCCACAACCACTTCATCTGTAATTGCTGATGCCAAACAAAAGTTCTATATCACTATGTCAGTACATTAATATCCCTTCAACTGAAAAATGCAGGACAAGAGTCTGGAGTCAGAAAACTACTACTTGATATTTGGAGGAGGCACCAGACACTGTCCAGGAAAAGAGTTGGGGATAGCAGAAATTTCCACTTTCTTGCACTACTTTGTAACCAGATACAGGTGACTAATTTGCCTATTCAATAAGTGAACCTCATAAAATTGCATCTTGAGTCTGCATAAGAACAACCATACTTAAATCTTTTCTTCAACATTTTACATACTACTTGTAAGTTATGGATAGCATGGTTAGTCTAACTGTATCTAATCTTGATTGATCTGGATTTTCCATATAGCTCATAAATGTATTAAAATCATCACACATCTTTGAGCACTAGTTTGTCTGTTTTGAAATTTTATAATAATTTTATGCTGTTTTCTGACATTTTTCATATTTAATGTTGTAGGTGGGAAGAAGTAGGAGGAGATAAACTATTGAAATTTCCTAGAGTTCAGGCACCTAATGGACTGCACATAAGGGTGTCATCTTACTAACTAGGCCGAGAATGCATGTACAGTAATGAGGTGTAGCAAAATGGTAGTGCTTGTGTATGATAATGTTCTAACAAATTAGAAAATCAATGAAATCAAATTCCCTTCTTCCTCCTCCTCTCTTGTTGTTTTTTTTTTTTTTTTTTGGTCATGGCATCCTTCTTTTTTCATTTTTTTATTTTGGGTCAGATTCTTTTTTTTTAACTTCTTTCCCCTCTTTTTCTGGGCCATCCTTTTTCCTCATTTACGCTCTGTTATCATACATTTGTAGGCCCAATTCTTAATACATCGGTTATGGATCTCTTATGGCTGTAATTGTAGTAATTTTGAGGCATGGCCTGTTAACTGTATTAGACACAGCACTGTCAGCACATATCATCAACCTTCATCAGTGGACCTGACTCAAATAGTATTCTTCCCCACCAAAAACAGAGAGGCTCAGACAGCATTTGGTTAAAAATATTAAGAGCCTGACGAACCCCCGGAAAAAAGAAAGGTAAAGTGCCTCACTCTAGCATGTTGCTTATATCCAATGTTAAGAAAATTGGACCGAGCATCAAACCGGTCAAGGTACTAGTTCAGAGGTTTAGAGGTCCAATCGATTCAATCAGAATATATATATATTCATAGGTTTATAAAAATAAACATAATACCTATAAAATTTATCCAGTCTTAGCCTTACAACATGATTACAAAAGCATTTGAAAATAATATTTATTGGTGACCAGCGAGTTTTATGATAAGCAGCCTATGAATGATGGAGAAAGAAGAATGATAACCCAACAATCTTTGTTGGTACCTTTCTTTGGTTCTATTTTTTTTCATTTTTGCTTTGTGACTGCCACAAGATATCAGTATTTAAGTTTTGAAACTAAAAAATAAAATAAAATAAAGTCCACACCGGTTCAACCGATCCAGTTCGCCGGTTTTCCCGGTTTTGACTGGTTCTGAGCCCCTCCGGTTCCAGCCACTAAACCGGACCGGCCAGGCAGCCGGTTTCCGGTTAACTCGATCGAACTAACTGGTCCGGCCCGATTCTCTTAACATTGCTTATATCCTATATTTTATACAATTGTGCTTTATAGAAAAGAAATTGGAACAAATAAAACATAGTTTTATATTAATATCTTGAAAAAATTATCTTAAGAGACCAGATCAAATAAAAAGGAAAGAAATGATCTTACGAGACGCGATTAAATTTTAATCTATTTAAAAAATGCAATGAATCAACAAAAAAATTGATACAAAAAAATAAAGTTTTCCTGAACAAATATAAGATAAGAGAGTTTCTCCAGTGCCTCTATAAAATTCAAGGATATTGATGTTTTTTAGTTAGTTATGGCTAAAAATGAATCATGTGTCTCACTAATCCAAGTATTTTAAAATAAATCAAATCACAACCGTTAATTACATAAAGGGTACCGATACCCCATGGGTATTGAAACAAAAATAAAAAAGAAAGAAAGTTAAGTAATTAATAAAATAAAAAATGACAAGTTAATCTAAAATAATCGAATCAATTACTTAGTTTTTGTCGACATGATAAAATTTTAAAATGTTATGCAATACAAAAGGGTCCTTTATCATTATAAAAGGATGCTTATATTAAGACCGAGCCCATGGGCAGGGATGACAATTGTTACTCTATCCCGTCCTATGCACCCCACACTAGGCATGGTTTTGTCTGTGGGGTGACTGCAGGTTTAGGGTGAACCCACCTCTATCCACCCCACACCATATATAAATATTATATAGATATTTTTATCTAATTAGATAATAATATACTTTTATATACATATAAGAAATCCTCAACAACAAGAAATATGTAAGCTAATTTCTTGCTACTAAGGATTATTCTGTTATTTTCTTGGTACTAATGATTAATGCAGTGGAATTTAAATATTGACATGAATTATATTTTATATGATTGTATTTGATTTATTTGACTTCTTATTTTTTATTTTCTTTAAAATTAGTTATTTTATAGGTTTATTATTAGATTTTATAATAATTTTGCAAGTTTTTTAAAAAATAGTGGGGCATAGTGGGTACTCGCAGTGTAGGTTTAAAGTTTTAAAATCCGATGATAGTGGCAGAAGGGTTGATACTAATATTAATAAAAGTACAAAAACAATATCAGAGTTGAGTTGAAAGCCACCTCGACCTGCTCCATTACCATCCCTGCCCGGAGGCCGAAAGACTTTGGGAACAGAATAGATTTTGACGTCAATGCTTAGTATAGTGAACGGAGGAATGAGAAATGAATTGTATGCAAGGTTCTAAAAATAGCACCGGACGCCAACCGATCAGGGCAAGGGTTCAGAGGTTCAATCAGTTCAATCGGGGATCCAACTAGAATATAACCGATATATAATAAAACCTATATTTATATAAATATATAAAAATATAAAACAAAATATATGTCATAAATAACTAAAAATTAAATTATGCATCAACAAAACCCATAGAATATAACATAATTCATCTCTTAATCAAAACAAACATTATCCATATGAATCAAATCTTTTAAGTTATTAATTCCAATACCAGAAAAGAAAAAGAATTAGGAAAAATGATGTCATTTTGCATCTTTTTTTATTTTAAAAAAAAATCGGTTTGGCCGGTCCAAACCGGTTTGCTCAGTTTACCGGTTCTCGATCAGTTCAAAGCAGTTCTTGATCGGCTCTTTTTTAGGTGATTTTCAGAGCCAACCCAAATCAAACAGCAACTCAATTTTTGGTCCAATCGGTCGATTAAGTTCGATTTTCAGAACATTACTTGTATGTATGCACGGAGCCTATGCATTGACCACCCTTTGTTGGAGAGTTAGGTTTTTCAAATAAAAAGATATAAAAGAAATGCTGTAAATATTTTTCGTTTAGGGTAGCTCACCATTTGGGATAACGTTGCGTTATTAACACTCCCGAACCTTTTTTGAGTTTTGTCTTTTGGTCAGTAAATTTTTTTGGTTCACACAACATGCCCATAGTGAATTGGTTTTTCTTTTTGGGTCTTTTCTTTTTGTGTACGGACATGATGTTGGGGATTTTGGAGCAATCAACAAGACTACATCTTTCTAGAAAAAACTGCGGTTTAAAAAAACCCTAACCTATATTGATTATTTTAATTAATTTAAAATCATTGATAAATTGTAAGTTTATAAATTGGATCCTGTTAATGTGTGCATGTTATGCATTTAAAAATAATTTTTTCAATAAATTATCGAAATTACTGCATAAAAAAGGAAGTATGAGTCTGTTCTAATTTTGTCAATATAAAAAAAGAGTATAATTTTGATGTACTGACAGTGTAAAAATAGTTTACTCTATCATTCAATTAAAATATTTCGTTTGGATGGTTTTTCAAGTACTAAGTGTAAAAGTCAATTATTATAACTTATGTGACAATATATGATTGGATAATTGTGTAAAAAAAATTTTACATTGCAGTGTATAGCAATTAAATCCATAAAAAAAAAATCCTGTAGCTCCTATTTAGTACTTTTATTTTTTATTTCTCAATATCTGCACCAACAGGCCACATGCTTGTATATTTACACATTCAACTTTATAGTTCAAAACGGTGCAAATAATCTAAGGGTGCTATTGACACTAATTCATCTTTTCACACTTTTTTTTCTTTTGCTTAAAATCTAATTTTCTTAAAATAAGCATTTAATAATTCATCTCTTCAATAAATCAAATTTTGTCACAGCTTACATTTTAATAGTTATCATTTATATAGGACAATTATTTGTTTTTAAATAATTTTTATTCATATAAATATAATTATTACTCATGATCATATCTTTCATTTTCTGTTTGTTTTATATTTTTTTTAATAATATTAAGATCAAATGTTTATAGGTGAATTGCTTTCACACCAGTGTTAAAATTTTGACATCAGTGAACATTAAATATAATCGAAAAAAAGTCAATTTAACGATATATCTTATCTTATTATTATTTAAAGTTCTGAAGACTCTATTTTTATATTATATTAAAAAATTAAATTTCACTAAGACACTTTTATATGTAAAATAAACATATTAAAAGATCTTCTTTTGTTTCATTTAAATATAATTTTATGAGAGCAATATATCTACAAAAGTTGATATTACTATTATTTATTAACAATAAAATAAAATAAAAGTAAAGGCAATAAAAACGTTAAAATAAAAAGAGATAGTGAAAAACATAATTATGCGATTTATAGTTTGATTCATAGTAATAAAAATTAAAAAATAGATAGATATTATATTTAATTAATAAATATTATATTATATGCAATAAACATATTAGTAATTTATCAAAGAAACAAATTAATGAAGGTCATTTTAATAAGTTAAAATTTTAAACAATTAAGAAGGAACATGAGTGACCCAATGAGAGTATCATTATTAAACTCTCGAGCTAATTTTTATAGGTAAATTGCTCTCATAAAATTCTACTTTATATAATTGTGTCTATTTGTTATTATTTGAATATGTGTTATCAACTATAAAATAATACGCGTGTGAAATAAAGTATGGTGTAAAAATTAAGACATGTATTAGGAATATGTTATGATACTTCTTTTATTTATGTTGTTACAAGGTTAAAATTCTTTATTATTAATCATAAGAAATTCATTTAATTATACTTAATCAACAATATATAATTTTTAAGTATTACTTTTAAATATGTAAACTCTTACGAATTTTCAAATCGAGTTTATGATTCGAGTTTTCTATGGCTTCAAGAGTTTATCTAAACTTTCGAGTTTAATAACCTTGTATGGGAGTGTTAATAACATTATCCCAAAAGACAAATTACTTCTACCTAATATTACCCTTAATTATGGCATTACCTTTTAAATTTTGTAACATAACACTTATCCCCTAAACTCACTTCCCTTCCATCTCTTCCCGTTCCCTGTTTCTCCTAAACATATATAACACTTCAAAGTTGAGTGTCAGCTTTGAAACTTTAAGGGGTAAACGTAATATCAATATTTTGGGCAGCAAAAGCAAAAAAAAAAAAAAACAATAAATAAACTCTCTCTCATTAGAGGAGACAACACAAGAAGAAAAATAATATAAAAGAGATAAAATTTAATGTGGTTTGACCTTAACCGTCTACATCTATGTCCTTATAAGGAGTTACAAATCTTTCACTATCTGTAACTTTTGAACGACTGAAACTACAAACCATTCTTATAAATATTTCATCATATGGACAATTCATAAAGGTTACCCATATAGATTACTCCTACTTTTTGAGGATGTCTAAGCTAAACAAAAAAAGACTTATTTATAGGTCAAAACACTAACAAGACTTCTATTTCTTTCTAATGTGGGACTTTTGATTAAATCCCAATAAAAAAAAACCACAAGGGAACTCAATGTCATTTTTCCTATCTTGAACCCTCCATAAAAAATAAAAAAGAAATCTATCCTAAATTCAATGCCATATTAATGTTATTGAACAAATATTTCTATATGCAATTTAAAAAGTTTTAAGAGATTAAAAATTTGTAATTTCTTTCAACATTTTAATTAGATTAAATAAAGACTGACAATAATTGGGTAACCCAATTACCTGAATCAAACTAAATCAATTTTCTAAATCGAAAAAATTGATTTTGATCAATTTGATTTGATTCGAGTTTAGTCACTAAATATTTATAAATTCTAATCAAACCAAACTAATCAATTTTTAGATTCTTTTCTTTCTCCAAACCCAAGCCAACCCTATCCAATTATATATCCTTTATCAGAATCTAAGTTTGGGATGGCTACCCAAATTCCTTCATTAAAAGGAAAAGATATAGGAAGAAAAAGTCAATCTTGAATCCAATGCCTTTAGAGCTAGGTTTGGGCCTTTCAAGCTTAATTTGCTTGTGTCTATACTCATTGTGAATTGACCATTTTTACTTCTCAATTCCTATGTTACACTTGGAAATCAAGACTTCAATGCCTAATTAATTATTCTTGTTGAATGAGTTGGCGAAAACAAAGGTCAAAGCTAGAAGAGTCTACGGAAAAATACAAAATATTGCCTCATAATACCATTTGCTAGCGTTCGATATTCAACCAAGCTATTTCTCATTCGTTAGTTATCCCCTTCCTTATTAGTCATGGTGACAATCATACAATAAAGCGTAATTTTGGTGATTTGAAAACTATTTAAAATTTAAAAATTATTCAATTTTACATACTCAAATCATGCAAGCAATAGAATAATTTTAGAAAATATATAAATATTGTATATTACTCATTTACAAATTACTTTGATGGAAGAATAAACAGAACCATTTATTTTAATAAGAATAATTGAGATATGAATTAAACTTGTAATATAGTAAAAAGTTAAGGGAAAAGAAGTGTAAACTAGATTTATACTAGTTTGATCACATGTTGTGGCCTACATCTAGTTCTCAAGCTAATGCTTAGGAGTTTTCACTAAATTTTAAATTTCAAGTCTTTACACCAAAGAGCACTCTTACACCTTGAGATTCCTCATTCTTTGCATTTAAGTCTTTCAAGTACAAAAAATACCCTCACTCTTTATTCTTCCAATGGATACCTAACCCTTTTACAAAATCTCAATGATGAATATATAGATTCACACTTTATCTGGAGGAAATGTTACAAATTGAAGCATTAGAAAAGTTTCCAAAGAATAAGAGTTTCTTTTGCCACAAATTGATCAAAGATTAATGATTGAAAACAATTTTTAATTGATCTTTGTACTTGTTTTTCATGCCTTAAAATGTGTTAACTGATATGTATTTATAGACCAAAAATCGTACAGATCATTGGAAATTAATCCAAAAAGTTGTGTCTCTTCAAAACATGCATGCTTGGTCATTTGCACATTTTTGGGTTTGGTAATAGATTACATGCACTAGTAATCGATTACATCATTCAAATTTTAAATTCTATCAATGGTCAAAAACCTGGTAATCAATTGTCATGTTTATGTAATCAATTACATAGTTCAAAATTCAAATTCTAACCCTATGAAGGGAATGATAGTTGATTACAAGCACTGCTCTTTGATTACATGAACCCAATTTTTTACAAAATCTATGTTTAAAACATAGTTTGACTGTTTGAGTGATTCTTTCATCATAAAAACACTTCTATACATCTAAAAAAAATTTCATTCATTTCAAACATATATTTACACAAATTTAATCAAATTAATTCATAAAAAAACAATTGAATCATTCTTTCTTTCAAAATCAAAATTTTTCTTTTAGAATCAAACCCATTATCATGTTTAAAGGAAAAAGTTGATTAAAAATGATTTTTGAACCAAATTAAACCTTAATCAAGATAGTGGTCAAATAATCTTTCTAAAAGAAAAATCTTTTAACAAGAGAATCTAAGTTCTAAGAAATCTAACCAGTGAAATTCAGTCTCATTCTCCTTCAAATGACCTCATTCTTGTTGACTTCAATTATTGTCACCCTTTTTGTTCAAAGCTCATTCTTGATACTTGGACTATGCTATAAAGATAACATAATTGAAAAACATCATTAGTCTAATTTAAATCATTTGAATATGCATGATTCATAGATACACAATTCGATTAAGCGAATCATGCATAATATTTATTAATTATCACTCTTGTCCATTATGCATGGTTTCTATGAATTTAAAATTATAATTTACTTTATGTATAAATTTGTTCATATTAATGGCATATCCAATATTTCTTCATCAAAGCACTTATAAAAAGTTATCTAATATATTCTATAAAATATATTATTCAAATATCATTGTATAGTAAGTGAGTTAAATATCAAAATAAAGAGTGCACAACCACACATGATCCAATATATATTGAATGCATTTTTGTATTCATTTGTCATAATCAAAATATATCACATAAAATCACTATGTTAAAACTAATTCTAAAATCCCCCACTTTTGATGATGACAAATCACTAAATAAAATTATGTCAAACAAGATATACAAATATATGTTCATTTAAACATATCAAATAATAATAATAAGAACATATTTTTCTTTATACCATTTTCCTCCCCTCTATTTGACATCAGCAAAAAGGTTTAGGATAGAAATGTAATAATTTGCTTATTTCCACTTCATCAATTTGAAACATGTGATATTGAAATAACAACTTTTTAAATTATATTTCCCCTTAAGCTATGAAACCATATCATATTTATATATTCAAGCACTTCTTCATTTTCCTTATCATAATACTTCTCTTCTTTTAGTATTGTCAAAAAGAATAAAACATAAAATATACATTTGCCAAAAATAAGCCAAAGAAACTAAAAGATATACATTTAAGATTGTTTTAGATAGATAAAACCACTTGGGACACCACAAGTCATATAGAAACCACTTGTTACAAATAAAATACAACACAAATGATCAGTACTTGGTAGAAGATTCAAATAAAACATAAAAGAGCATATCATTAATACTCTTAAAGGTCATATCTTAATACATATATAATAAAGTGAACTCCTCAATGAAAGGGCAAGGAAATATGAAAGTGAAGAATTCATACATTCTTTCATTGATAAAGGAAAAAAAAAAGGGCACCTCGATGAACATGTTACAAACTCTACCAATAAGCTAGTTGGTAGATGGTGTATTCAAAGGAGTGGTGGAGGATGTTGGATGGTGGCCGAGTAAGCTAGTTGATGATGGATTTTTGGGAAACTACACCAACTGCACCAATGAACTATTATTGTAAAGAGGTACAGAAAGTGATGGAATCTTTGTAGGCTTGAAACAGGATTAGATATCATGCTGTCCTTAAGGTGATAATTGCCCCATTAGTTACTCACATGGATTATTGCAATCCACTGCTAGGATTAATCCAAGGACCTTGAATTCTTGCAAGAGTAAGTCCAAAGACTTCTTGTAGAACTTTTATAAAGGAAAGAAATTTTGATTGTCTGTGTGCTGGGATTAGGATAGAAGAACATATATATAGATGTTTTCTAAAACAAAATTATCATTAGGCATACCTTTTGGTAGAGACACAACCATTAGCTACTATCGTACCCCTTGATGGTAGACATATCCATTGGTGATAGCCATACACCTTGGTAGTAAACATACCCATTATAGTGAACTTAACAACAATATTTATTTTGCAAACTACTTTATTTTTCCAACAATCCCCCACTTAGTTTGCAAAACTAAGTAACTTCTCTACTTATAAATTCATGCTTAATGGATAGATATCTATTTTGATTGGAACTCAGTGTAGTATTTCAAATTTATAATAAATAAATGGTATACTTAAGGTACTTTGAACCATAATTTTAATGTTAAAATCGAAAATATTATACACATAAATTCAAATGCTTCAGAAAGGCTCACTAAAGATATTATTAACTTATATGGCCATGTACACATCATAGTTTTCGTGAACATTTCAAAGATGAATTCTTAAAATCAGTGCCCACAGCCATTTATAAATAATTTGTTTTTACCCAATGAATCTGGCAACTAGATTATACTCTAGAAAAATAGTTGGGTTTCCATTACTGGTGACTCTAGTATAAGGATTTCAAACCCATTCCTATTGATGATATATCATGTCTTGTATAATGCATTGCATGCATAAGGCTACTAATGGCACTAGCATACTCAAGTTGTGTAATAGCTCTACCTGTGTTAGACTCTAACTCATGTGAAGAATCATAAAAGGTGTTTACTTTTTTTATGCTCAAGTATTTAAAGTTATTTATTATTCTTTCAATATAATGAGATTGATTTAATGCATAACCCCTACTATATTTGGTTACTTTAATACCTAAGATAGTATCCACTTCTCCAAGATCTTTCATCTCAAAATTTGAGAATAGATATTTCTTAGTTTCATTTACACCAATCATATTTGTCCTAATAACTAACATATTATTCATATACAAACAAATAATTACACAATAATCATTTGTATGTTTAGAATATATACATTTATCAGCAATATTGTGTTTAAAACCATTAGACAAAATTGCAGAATCAAACTTTTCATGCTATTGCTTTGATGCTTGTTTTAAACTATATAAAGATTTTACTAATTTACTAACTTTATGTTCATTTCCAGGAATTACAAAGCCTTCAGGTTGCTCCATATATATGCTTCATCATCTTATTCGCCATTCAAAAATGCACTTTTAATATCCATTTGATGAAAATATAAATTATAAATGGATGTTAAACCAAGAATAAATCTAATGTATGTTATCCTTGTAACTAAAGCACATGTATCAAAATGATCAACACCTTCATTTTGTCTGAAACCCTTTGCCATTAATCTAGCCTTAAATGTTTGAATGAATAGATCCATCAGTATTATATTTTCTTCCAAAGACCTATTTACAACCTATAGTTCTTGAATCTAGAGGTAAATCTACAAGAACCCATATATCATTTGACATTATACAATCCATCTCATCATTAATGGCTTCCTTCCAAAAACTAGTATCCCTACATTGCCTCCGTATAGGTTTTGGGATCTTTTTTTGTGTTTAACAACATTGATATTATTTCTAAAATAGAATTTCTATTACCTTCAACTAGAAAATTAATAGATTTAAAAGAAATAAAATCTGCCAAATGTTTTTTTCCCCCTAATTCTTTGGCTCCTCCTAAGCTCACTTGGAAATTCTACATTTCTCTTTTCACCACTAGAAGAAGTTGGTATGCTTTGCAAAACTACTAATTTTGAATTAATGGAATCAATAATAATTTTTTCTTCAAAAAATTCAACCTCTACTGATTCTTGTATCACATTAGACTTCAAATATAATAATCTGCATGCTTTCAAATTTTTAGCATAACCTTCAAAAATACATTTTAAGGATCTTAGTCCCAACCCAACTTATAACTTTTATGACCTGGTACCATATAGAAGGTACCCTATTTAAAGTATGACAAGTTGTTAATAAGGCTTCCCCATAAATTGTTTGGTGATTTAGAACTTATGGTTATAGCATTAACCATGTCTGTCAATATTCTATTTTTTCTTTCAGTCAAATCATTTTGTTGTGAAGTGTAAGGTGCAACACATTGATGTATAATACTATTATTTTCACAAAATAATATAAATTTAGTAGAGAGTATTCTCCACCTTTATCACTCCTTAGAATTTTTATTTTCTTTCCTATTTGATTTTCCACTAAAGGTTTATAACATTTAAACATCAAATGCTTTAATTCTTGGTTTTCATCAAATATACCTAACTATATCTCGAGCAGTCATCAATAAATAAGATAAAATATCTATTTCCTCCTCTAATTAGTATGCCACTCAATTCATATATTTGAATATGTACAAGATTTAGTATTTCTAATGTTCTTTCAATAGAATGAAAAGATTTTCTAGGCATTTTTTCTTGCAGACAAATTTCACATTTATCATTATCACATTCTAGGCATTTTTTCTTGCAGACAAATTTCACATTTATCATTATCACCAGTACTATATAAAATTAATCCATATCTTGTCGTATAATCAAAAGAATTAAAATTAGTATGCTATAATCTGCTATGCCAAATAGTAAAAGAAGGCTTAACAATATAAGCAGAAACATTCCTATTATTATTAACACTTAATTTAAATTTTCCATGACAAAAGTATCCCTTGCCTACAAATAATCCATTTTAGGATATTACAACTTTATCATTTTCTATTACAATTTTCAGCCCTTTTTTACAAAATAAATTTGTAAATATTAAATTCTTTCTAATATCAGGAGTATGAAACACATTTAGCAGCACTAACTTCTTTCCAGACGTGAATTGCAGTTGAATACTGCCTTTGTTACTGAACCATATTTGTTGTTCCTAATGTATTTCTAATTTTTTTGCTTTTCCAACATCTGCACTATTTCTTGATATGGCCGGGTTTACTACCCAAAAAAAAAACATTTTCTCTTTTTCTGGTCATCAATATTAAATTGCGCTTAGGATTCTTTGTCTAAATTACCCCACATATTTTCTAGGATTTATTTTCTGCAGCCACATGATTAATCCTGGAAACATATTCTAAACACATCTTTTGTAAAAACTCTAGTTTTCTCTTAAATTCTTTTTTTTTCGGTGTGTAGTAGTTTCTATTTATATCATGCCAATTAGGTGCAAGTTTAGTAATAATTGACTTGCTAATTGGGTGGAAGTGTAGTGATAATTGACTAACTTGCATGGATTTAGAGATGTCAACTATAAGTTCTTTTAATTTAGAGACTAATACTTGTAAATCATGCACTTGGTCTATAATAGATAACTAATCAGAAGTTTGGAATTCAATGTACTTTATAATTAAAAACTTATCTATTCCTTGCTTCTCTATGATGTATTTGGATTCCTGTGTCTCCCATATTCCCCTTGGTGACGAAAAGACACGAACAAGTCATATAAGCGATCTAATAGAATGTTCAAGATGTGTCCTGTACAATCAAGATAAACATAATATTGTCCTTCCGACGATTGAGGTTTGAAATCTTGGTTCATAAATTCGAAACCAGATTCCTATGTAGAGTCCATCTGCAAAATTAACACTTTAAAATTGTTACTATAATGAGAGAAAGAAAGTGACAGAATCATTGCAAGCTTGAAAGGGATCAAATATTATTGTGTCCTTAAGCTGTTAATTTCCCCCACTAGTTGCTTCTAGGGATTACTGCAATCCAGTGTTTTAGAATTCGGCTCAGACCTATTAGTTGGACTGGTGGACCAGCCAACTAATCGGTTTAAGTGATGCAGTGGATCAGATATGCATTCACACTAGAGAGAACCGATCTGACTCAGCCAGTTATTACAAAAACCGGCAACTCAGCTAAGTTTTATTACACTGGCTGGGTCACACACAAATATATAAACTAAAATTTTTTAACTTTTTACCCATTAAAGGACTTTTTGAGGCTTGTATTT
This sequence comes from Dalbergia cultrata, assembly GCA_031216105.1. Lineage (NCBI taxonomy): Eukaryota > Viridiplantae > Streptophyta > Magnoliopsida > Fabales > Fabaceae > Dalbergia > Dalbergia cultrata. The sequence continues at coordinate 52,095,327 of CM062344.1, forward strand.
TGAAGATATGAGCAACATTTTATAGTGTAAAAAGACTTGACAAATATTCTATCACGACTCAATTTGAGAACGCAACCAGGGAGTGGGAAATCCCACCTCCATGTAAGCCTTATGGCCATTGAGTCTTGCTATATGCATAATTAAATATAATTTCCAATTTAAATATAAACAACTCATATTTTCGAAACACATATAACATGAATAAATCCATTTCACAAATCAAGTGTAAATCCAGAATCATCAAATAAAAGGTAATCTAAGCTGCTCTATACAAAACCGTGAAAAAATCATATAATCTTAAAAACATGTCAAATTTGAATCATGGTAACAAAACACTATATCATGCATGTTCTTGGACCCTACCCACAAAATCACCAAAGCACTCTATGACAAAACTCATGATACTTCATTGCAAAGTGGAGCTCACCAAGCTGAAACATTGAAGTTGCTGAGGAAGAGGCTGAAAAGGATATGAAGTAGGAGCTATATCTATAAGGGGCAGGAAAAAAGAGAGATGAGTTTCATCTAAAATTCAATGAGCAAAATCTCAATCGTAACCCCCATTTGGGACAACTAAAGGGAATATGTAAATAATAATATTAAATGCAACCATTATAAAAAAAAAATTCATATTTAATGCATAATGATCCCAAAACCAATAATTCATGTAAATCATGCAGAATAGTAAACTAATAGAAAATACATAGTTTACTATGATCTCTAAAGGTATCTCTGAATATATATATATATATATATATATATATATAGCATAATAATAATAATACATAGTTTACTATGATCTCTAAAGGGCATCTAACAAGGTCCCATATTGGATACATAACAAAGTTCCATTATCTGAATACTCTAATAGGGGTGAAATTGCCCTCTGACGAACAACTTGGTATCTAAGCTAATGATCTCATATCCATTAACTTATTGTTTGTTTCTCTATACCTATCATATAAGCTTAAAATCATGAAAAATAAGTAATTCCTCCAAATTCTGTATTTGGGCTCTAAATCTGATTCTTTAAAAGCACTATTTAATTTTATAAACATGTAATTCTTGAAAGCATTGGGCTAAACATGGCATTCCAAAATGTTCATTCTCATAGTCAAATTCTATTCTTAAAAAAATCAGTTGAACAATAAACATGGTCCAATGAGTTTTACAACACATTTTTCACGGTAACATCGAAAGCATAAAATATATAAACCATGTTCCAATATCATTATACAAGGAAAATATCTCTAATGACCAAAATAAAGGTCACAGGATCATACCCACTTACATGGAGGGAAGGAACCAATGGTGCCAATACCAATGGAGCTTTGTGGAGCAGAGATGGTACCAACATCTGTCATGGAAGAAATAAAAACCCATGAATAGTCTATAACAATACTATAACAACTCTAAACATTGGAAGAGTACCCAAACTTGACAACAACCAAGAATATAGACACCTTAACTCATAGACATGGAGGAATGGAGAGAAAAATAGGCACAAACTAGGAATAATCCTTACCTTGAAGCTTGGAGGAGATAGGATTAAAGGATGAAGAGAGTGAAAGGGTGGGGGGATGTTGGGAGCTTAGGGTTTTCATATTTAGGGGCAAAAATGAGTGGGTGAAGGGTTCTAACCTTTTTTTCCTTCTGACTAATGTTCAGATCATAACTGGTTCAGAGGACAGAACTACAAGAATTTGGGGTATTGTTCAAATCAAATAAGGGGTCTTTCCTTTTCCATCTTAGTATCTTACATAGCTAGTGTGTTTGATCTTTCTGTGATGTTATATATTTTGGGTATGAAGAAACTACCTTAAATATGTAGCTCTTAATTTTCTATAGTTAGTATTCAGCATTTTCTTATGGGTACATTATAAAGTAAATCTATAAATAGCTTATTAGCATATTAGTTCACTAGTTTGAATTTGCTTTTGAATTATTTTGTGATTTTGGTAACTGATGATGATGTGTGCACTATATACTAGGTGGTGATGGTGTTGTTGGGGTAAGTGGGTGAGTGATGGGTGAAGCTAACACTATTCTTCATCATCAGAATGGTGCCACCAATGATAAGAATCATAGCCTTGAAGTTGACATATACCCTTTGAGTAGTTACTACTTCGGATCCAAACATTCCATTGTTTTCAAGGATGAAACTTTAGCTGATTGTCTTTCCAAGATGAAATCCAAGTTCGTCTCTTTTTATTCTTTCCTTTCCACCGTTGTTCTTTGCATCAATTTTAATGTGCCTGTTTTCGTTCTTTTTAAAAATCTTACTACTTTTGATATGTAATTTTGAATGTTAGCTATGCAGCTCGTGGAATTTGAACTTGCATGGAAGCTATCATTCTGGTTAGTTAGCACTTTTGCACTTTTACATATTTGATTCCATGCTCATTTGTTTGAGTCAATAGAAGATATAAGTCTCTCAATTTCATTAGTCGATATTGAGATTGAAGAATTATTTGATGATTTATTTTACTTGATTGAATAGTTCCGTGCAAAGTATTGACTTCAAACTTATTAATTATTGATGGAAAATGTTATATTTGTAAGCTGGCCTGGCCAAGGCCACTCATTTGTTGCTATTTTGAAAAAATAAATATAATTTGTTATATATATGTGATTGAGCATTTTTTAGCCTACCTCAACCTGTTGTGAGTTTCATTTTTTAATATTTTATGGTCATTCTTTCTTTATTTCCTTTTGTACAGATTGACAAAAGGGAGTTGTGGGGTTTATTGGTTTTTGGATCAGAGCAAGAGTATATTGGATATAGCAATTATAATCAAATGCAATTATTCAATGAATGTATTATCCTCTTGCACCTTATCTCAAAATGACTAATCATGGTTGCTAATGGAATGGGACTAACCGATCATCACTTAAACTAGAATACCTTACTTCCCTTCCCCGTTTGAGTTATTCCCATCCTTAAATTCCTCAGGTCTAGGTGATGTGGGGCCTATGCTATTACAAGCTCTGGTGAAACATTGTTGTTGCTTTTAACACCACTACCACCACAAAGCTTTAGAGTTGTAAAAGATTTTTTTTAGCATTAGTAATGCGGGGAAAGCAGCATGATAGAGTTTTCTATCTGAATTGACTATTTTTAGCCTTGCAAATGTAGCAAGTTGTGATAATGGGGAAGATTTCACTATTTTAGTGGCAAAACATACTTTTTCTCATCTTCTTTTATTGGATTTTGGCATTTATCTCTGATGCTTGGTATATTTTATTGTAGTTTGGAATTTGATCAACCTCATGAAAGATGGTTTCTAGTGATAGAATTAGCATTGCCTGAGAATAAGAAGGATTAGATGTATACAATTGCATGCACATCAAATATTGGCAGGTAAAGGATTTTTACCAAATTTGAGAGTTACGTTAATTATTTAGCATAATTGGCATCAAGATGCTAGATTATTGTCTTTGCCTTGATTTATTGCAAGTCTAATGTCTTCACCTTGATCAGATTTATTAGTGTTTTTCGGTTTAGGGAGGAATAGAGATGTTGAGAATGAGTTAAATATAACTTAGCATAGATATCTTTCTCAAGCATAGTTTAAGTGTTTAGAAGAGCAATGGATCTCTCAAATATCCTTAACCATTGTATTATTTTAGAAATAATACTCATTCCCTTGATTTTCTAGTATTTTCTAATCTAGGTCTAACAACTTGGATTGCCTAAGTATACTTGTTTGTATCCACATTCCTTTATTTACGCTAGAGTTTTATATGCTATATTTGATTAGGCCGTTAATGTTTTTCTATTGCCTCTACGGATGGGAATAGTGAAAACTCCTCTTCTTGAAGTAATTAAAGCTAGTAGTCATTTTAGTGCTTAAAATGTGTCTTGATTCACGTTTGATTATTTTACTTTATCTAATTAGCTTAATATGAAATTGAATGTGGTTTTATTAAACTATTTTGAATGATTATTGGAACTTTTTTTAAAAAAAATTGGTACTGCAATTACAGTGGTTTAAAATTATTGTAATAAATAGTTTAAAAAATATTTCATCGCAAATTGCAATGGTTTCAAATAGTCATAATTTATTTTTAAAATATTTCACTAATTGCGGTGGTTTGAAACCGCCATAATTCAATCACCACGATTCAAGTAAATTATGGCGATTATATATGGTGATTGCAGTGGTTTTTTTATAACTGCCGTAATTACTGAATGACACTGATAATTATGGGAAACCGCCATTTACTGCAAAAAACAGCAGTTATAACCGTCATAATTTACCTCTTTTTTTTGTGCTTCATCTCAATCACTAAACCTTGGATATTCTTAGCAAGCTTTACTCGTGTGTGTGTGTGTAAATTTTTATATTTTTCATTTATTTTATATTATATAATAAATCAACACATGTATATTAATATACTTTAAATTTTTATATATTTATTATTTAATTACATCCAAGTCAACTGGTTCAACCCGATTGAATATGTGACCAGTAACCTGGTACCTTGACAGACTTGAGTACCAGGTCGAGTTTGAAAAGTATGTTGTAATCCACCTCTAGGCTTAATCTAAGCACCCTGAAGTTTTCTGAGAGCAAGTTCGAAACATTTACGAAAAAGAGAAATTTTGATTGTTTGTGTGTGGACATTATGGCAGAAGGACACACACACACGCATATATATGGATGTTGTTCTGAAACAAAATAATGACTGTTTGATAGACATACCTCTTAGTAGAGAGACATGATCATTGGCGACGGCCATATCCCTTGTTAGTAGACATATCCATTGGTGGTAGTCATATCCATTGACAGTAGACATACGCATTGCCAATAAACTTATAAGCTATATTTGTTTTGCAAACTAACCTAATTTTCTAACAATGAATTCTTGTCCTTCCAACAATTGCACCAGAGAGACCACCAGGGAACTCACATTTCATTCCCGAATTATTCTAGAGTCCTCATTAATTATTATAAGACAAATAAAATTGAAGTCATACTTCATTAATGATGAATGACTTTCAAGAATATTCTTTCATTTGTTTGACTTAGGTACCTTCGGATATAGTTAAAGCCTTAAAGTGGTTCAAACTATAAGACATATGAAGAGATAATGCATTATTGCTTGGAATCGCAGTTCTAAACCTATCATAACCTATATGGATTGCATGTAGTGCAAGAACCATTGAATGATGCTCTGAAACTTCATTCCTTTCTCACGAAATAAAAGGGAGCAGTTCGGCTATTCATAGCACTTCTAACCAAAATATATATTACCTGAGATTTGTAAAAGAAGTCATTTTGCTACATTCAACTCCTTCCAAGCTTTTCCTCCGCCATTCCCTCTGCGTGTAAAGACTCAAAAAAGGAATCCAAAAGCCACCTCTTTGCATGGCTGGTGCAATAAAAACGACACTCACTCACATATCTACGTTACCTTGCATATCTTTTTAATGATTCTCACAATTGAATTAAATATAGTTATTTTATTTTCTGTACCCTAATATTTCAATTCTATTAGGAACTAAGACTTGGAGAAAGAAGATTAGGTTGCTGCCTTGATTGTTCTTTGTTGTTTTGTTTTTATTTTTGTTCTTTGAGCTTTAATGGAGGAAAAGGAGTAGTGAGTTAAAGAGGAAAGATTTTGTTTCTGTTCATGTTATACAAGGTGGCATTTAGTAGAAAATGAAGGAGTAAGTTAGGATAAAAGAGTCAATTAATATGTTTTTAATTGTTTAAAAATTAGTTTTATTGTTATTATTAACGGTTTTTTATTTATTTATTCAGGAGGTTGTTATAATAACTTTTAAATAAGTAGGAAAGTTAGGTGTAATTTTAAAAATAGAGAGGGGATGGATATAATATAATATCGATTGACCTCCAGGAGGTTTATGCAATTTGTGTTATTTTTTATGATATGTCACTTTAGTGAAATTCTACATGTTTATAATATAAAATTATTTAATATTATTATATAGAAATTAAATTCAATCTATTACATTTTGAGTGTGTTTAAATGAGTTTTATAGTGTCAAAACCACTTTTTTAATCAGTTTTCCATTTTTTAATTATATATAAAATTTAATTTTAATAATAATTTTTTAATCTGAAATAAATACACCCTTAGTAACATTCACCATGAACATATTTCTCTAAAGCAAATCAAGAAATGTTATGATAATTTAATTTAATTCTCACCTATATTCTCAACGTATTTGATTATACCAAAATATATGTTGTGATCTCGTAGTAAAACGAATTAAACCAGAACTACGGGTTCAAATATGTCAAGCACTCAGGCATGCATATAAAAGGAGTTTGATTTTTATATAATAATATTATTAAAAAAAATAAAATAACAAAAATTACTATTGAGATTTGCTCAAATTACACTCTACTCTATTGTCAAAATTTGACAAAGGATTTAGAGGACAAATTAATCCCTAATTATTTATAAAATTATTCAAATTGGTCACAAATAAAAATATAAATAGAATAAACAAATCTACTAAAATACTAAAGAATAATTATTTTATCATGCATTTCAAATTTTGAGAATCATATATATTTTTTTAAGGGACCAATTTATCTGTGTTTTTTTTTTTTTTTTGGTATGCAAGAGGGCCAAAGCCCAAGACAAACAAACAAAACACTATCTTACAATTTGAGCTATATGGGCTCCTGAAACATATGTGTTATTTTTATCAAGGGTTAACTTTGTAGCTTATTTTTTTCTAAAATATATTTGCATTTTTCTCACATAGTAACTTAGATATATGAATTATTTAATTTTATTTTAAGCTAGGTATAGATTTGGATATATGAAATTTATGATCTGAATTTTAAAAATAAAAAAATTATTGATTTAAAATTACATTTATAAAATTTATTCTCTCTCACTAGTTTTTATTTTGTATTTTATTTATTTATTCTCTATAATTTTTTTCTTCTAAGAACGTCGTGGAGTGTGAATTTTGTCAATTTTAATTGGGAGAAAAATAAGATGGTGTGTCATTTGAGCAAACTTTAAGAGTAATCCTTGCTATTTACCCAAAAAAAAAAATTATACTTTTATTCTATCAGATCTTTTTATTTATATAATTATTCAAATAGTAGAAATGAAAATTAATCTTATTTAATGCATAATTAAATCACACTATAAAAAATATTAAATCTATATGAAAAAATTGTATGTGAGTTAAAAACAGCCCATCCTAATAAGGATGATAAATCCCAACACAAATGTAACTCTTTTTCTGGACCCAAAAAAATAAATGGTAACTCTCTTTAAGTATTGCAATCAAATATGAACCTATCTTTTAGTGCAACACTTTACAATGATAATGGCCTCGCTCTTCCATCCACAAAAGTTACCATATATAGCAGAAAAATTCTAGCAACACCCTTTGAAGGAGTCAGTGTTACCTCAAACATTCCGACACATCATCAACCTCTATAAAGTTTTTAAACCCCACACCGATGCCGATAACACAGGCACTGCACGTGTCACCCTCTCATATCCCGACACAAACTCCCTCTCTTTCCCTTCAAAAACGCATTCATTCATTCGTTCATTCATACACTACTCATTCATCGTTCTCCCCCTTTGCTCTCTCTCTCAAAACTGCAATAACACAAACATTATTGTGTGCATGCAATATGGCTGCTGATCATGCTGCTTCTGTGGCAGGAACACCTATGCTGAAAGATGAGCTTGACATTGTGATCCCAACAATCAGGAACCTTGACTTCCTTGAGATGTGGAGGCCATTCTTCCAGCCTTACCACCTGATCATTGTCCAGGATGGTGACCCAACCAAAACCATTAAGGTCCCTCCTGGCTTTGATTATGAGCTCTACAACCGCAATGACATCAACAAGATCCTCGGCCCAAAGGCCTCTTGCATCTCCTTCAAGGACTCTGCTTGCCGCTGCTTTGGCTACATGGTCTCCAAGAAGAAGTACATCTACACCATTGATGATGACTGTTTTGTGAGTTTTCCAATCATTCTTCTTTTTTTGTTTCTCTGTTTTTTTTTTTCCCCAATTATAGGAGAGCCATGATTCACACCTATTAATAGGTTCTGCTCAGATATGCGTATCATATGCATGGTACGGGTGATTTATTATGAGGGTGAGATAAATAAATTTGGATCGTTGGAATTCACAAAAATAGTTATGATTAAAATATAAGGTTGTGTGATTTTTATAAATAAACATGTGAATATTAGTTATTATTAATTAATTTTGAATCAGGATCGTCATGTATGGTTATACGGTCCAACTTTACTCATTCCACTCGCATAATAAATTACCTTCTTCTATTGTGACACGCCGCTTTCTATCAAATATTGCTGTCATTTCGAGACTAACATTTTGAATTAAAAGATAATGTTGTTTAGTATATCTATTATTTTTTGTATTTCAATTAAATTGCATATTTAGAATAATTATTATAAATATTTGATTAAGGCTGTTATAAATATGTAATATTTGATGTATATAAATATAATTTGGATTTAAATGTAAAAGAGATCCAAAATTTGCCATAAGATAGCTCTGGTCCTCACACCACTAATTAAATGGCCATACAAATGAAATTTATATTATTAATCTATCAAAATTAAACTCATAATATTTTTATTTAATATATATTTCCACACCTTTATTTTATATTTTTGTCCTAATTATATTTATTATCGTATTCAAGACTCGTAATTGTGCAACATAGTTGGAGAGATCTTGATCTATTAACTGTTTGAACTGGATGATTTCGGGCATCCCTTTGATCATTTGGTTTGCGGACTGTCCTGAGGCCTGAGCCTTGTTGATTATGGATCATGTTTTTCTGCTTTATGCGTCATTCTAAGTCCTTGCTGTTATTAATGTTTATCTGGTTCTGCTTCTTGACCTAGATATTTGTTTGCTGTATCCATGAAATAATCTTCTTCATGGAGTGCAGTCTACTAGAAAGATTTCATTTTGTTCCTATGTGACATGAGATTTGGAATTTTTTCTTTCTTTCATTGTCTTTGAAAATTAGCTTTGTCTTGACAACTCTGTACGGAAGGATGTCATTTTCACTCTGAAGCTATAATAATTGACAAATTACGTTGAACTTCCTTGAAGTTCAGTGAAATTCATTTTTACATCCTTTTATTTGTAAAATTTGCTCCGAAAATCCTTGAGTTTATGAAATCCTTACACCAACTACCCTTGAATTTGTGAAATCTTTACACATCCCTCCCCTCCATTTGCACATTGAATAATACGTTTAGGAGAGGTTAGTATCACCCGGACAAATAGAAAGGAACCGCAGTGAATTTTATCAAATGTGAGGAGGTCATTGTAATTTACCTTTTGATAATTGGTCCTCACTCTGCAGTGTCAATTTTCTTCATTCATCTGATTAACTCATCAATGTTGCAAAGAATTCTGAGATAATACAGCTAGATTGAAGTAGCTGCTATTGACATTGGTTTTGCTGATTGATTTGATTTAGTAATCATGTCCCTACATACTCTAGGATTCATTAATATTCTTGAAATGCTTGTGTCAGTTAAAATTATAGTACTCATTGTTTTCTTATTATTTATTTTATTTTATCTGTTCATGGCTTAGGTTGCCAATGATCCATCTGGGAAACCGATCAATGCACTGGATCAGCACATACAAAACCTTCTCTGTCCATCTACTCCCTTCTTTTTCAATACCCTCTATGAGCCTTTCAGAGATGGTGCAGATTTCGTTCGTGGATACCCTTTCAGTCTTCGTGAAGGTGTGCCAACTGCTGTTTCTCATGGACTTTGGCTCAACATCCCAGATTATGATGCTCCAACACAGCTTGTGAAGCCTCTAGAGAGGAACACTAGGTATATATATATATATACATATATATGTACATATCATGATGCAGTAATCTTATGAACCTAGCTAGCCATCAATAACCTAAAACTATAAGCTTATGTGAGTTTGATTGTGAGTACTGTGATCATCATGTATAAGGTATGTGGATGCTGTTCTGACCATTCCAAAAGGCACTTTGTTTCCCATGTGTGGAATGAACTTGGCATTTGATCGTGATCTTATTGGACCAGCAATGTACTTTGGTCTCATGGGCGATGGTCAGCCAATTGGACGCTATGATGATATGTGGGCTGGCTGGTGCTGCAAGGTCCAACTTCTTTTCTTCTTCTGTTTTTTCTGTATTATTTTAACAATTCTGTTTTTCAATTGACCAATATCTCTTGTGGCTTAAGGTTTACAACATGAAGATATTAATCTTAAACATTCAATAGTTACATGAAAATGAATGTTTTAAATTGCGGTTATGGTTGCAATTATGGATAATGTGACGCACATTGTGGTTGATGCCTAGTGAAATTCGTGTGTCTGCAACTTTCCAGTCTGTTGTGCCTTGATGTGGGTGGTTGCGGCCTTGATGTGCCCCATTGCAATCCTTATATAGTTACAGTGATGTTAATTCTTTCGATTGGGAGTGACACTGTAATTGCAATGTGTTGCAATTCCGGTTGCGGCATCCGTAATATTGCGGTCGCGTCACATGATATAGTCCACAATTTAAAACATTGAATTGAAGTGAAAATTATTATTAACACAAACAACTGAGATATTTTGATGATGGTAGTGCAGGTGATTTGTGATCACTTGGGGCTGGGAATCAAGACTGGTCTGCCCTATATCTACCACAGCAAGGCCAGCAACCCATTTGTAAACCTGAGGAAAGAGTACAAGGGCATATTTTGGCAGGAAGACATCATTCCATTCTTCCAGAGTGTTGTTCTACCAAAAGAATGCACCACTGTTCAGAAGTGCTACATTGAGCTCTCAAAGCAAGTCAAGGAGAAGCTTTCAAAGGTAGACCCTTACTTTGACAAGCTGGCGGATGCCATGGTCACTTGGATTGAAGCTTGGGATGAGCTTAACCCTCTTGCAGCATCTCAGGCCGATGGCAAAGCATAAACCAACTTTGGTAGTTGCAAACAGCCACTGGACTTGAAGTGGAACAACATATAAAATGTAGCTCTTTTTACAAGTATTTATTTTCATCCTACTGTGTCAACTTCACTAAGAATTTGCAGCACTGCTAGCTGCAGTTCTTTTATTATTAGTATTATTTTAACTTCATGTTTTGACCCATAGAAACAATAAAGTATTCATGAGATGATAGTTTGAATCTGAAAGCATCCAAACCCATAATGGCCTCTACTGAGTTATGCTATCATGTCTCTCTTCACATAGATGACAAAAGAAATCAATTAAACGTAACAAATAGGTTCTAGAAATGCAAGAAAATTGGAACTAGTAGGAGCAATGGCAATTTACAAGAAACATTCCAAGCAAGTCAATATCATTTCCACTTACCATGATTCCAGTAGAATAAAGTTTTCAATATAGTAAAATTACCGTTATAAAGTTGTGGCTATCCGGGTTTCATCTGTCTAGAATCAACAACCATTGAACTTTGGTATTTGTTCAGTTTCACTATAATCGATCATCATATTCTGGTAATATAGACCAAAAAATAAATAGAAAAAAAAATAGGACACTAGTCCTAATTGAAAATCTAAGTCAGCAGCAGGGCAGAGTCAACATGTCTATAGAAGTTAATTAACTATTTTTTTCGTCGCTGAACACCTTCCAAAATATCATATAACTGAGGTAATAAATAATTTGAAATAATTTTGTAAAATTTATTAATATTTTAATTATACAATATCTCATTGAAATGTTCAACTATCGAATCTGTCAGTCAAACGAGAATACGAGAGCATGGTAAGCGGCAGCGGGAGTGTCCTTGATATTCCAAATATGACCATAAGAATGTAAACGTGTATTATAAAACAGTAATTAATTTTCATTTTCTATCTTTCACATTTCTGGATTTTATAAAGAAAAAAATAGGATTTAAAAACTGAAAAGATAATTTTACTGTATTTTTACAAAATTCTTAAAAATACGAAAGTAACTGAAAATAGAAAAAAAAAATTGAAGACTATTTTCCTTTTGAAAACAAACTCACCATCAACTTTTCGTGTCTAGTACGTTCAACAATCTTACGCACCGACTAATCATGGTGCAGGTATAAAAGTAAAAATACTTATCTAAATTCTGCAGTGAACTTGTTTCTAAGCGAGAAAATAATAATCTATTCTCTCTTTAATCAATAAAGTGAATTATGCCATATTAATTCATACGTCAAAGCAGAATTACTTTCTTCATGTTAGCAATATCACTTTGAAGGAAGTTTTTCTGCTGTAAATAAGCCACTAAGCCAGTGGCACATCAGACTACTGACCTGAACTGTTACATTTAGTGAGTAAGTTTTTTGCATATATTTAAATGAAAAAAATTATAGCCACTAGGAGAAGTCTACTGAAGTAACCAAACATTTTGGACAGCCTTCAAGAACCTGCATGCTCAAATTTGTTGGCCAGTAAAAAGGTCAGTATTTTCGTTCACCCAAAAAAACAGTCATTATTTTCTCTACAATGGGGACATACAGTAGAATGCAAAAATATCAAGTTAGATCCTCAAGAGCTTCAAGTTCTCTAATTTGCTTTTTATTCTATTATTTTACTCATTTCTGGAAAACAAGGTTCCAATGCAAGTGAAAAAATAAATAAATAAATAAAAATTAACCCCCACTTGCTGAAATACAAAATACATATTGACTTAAAAAGAATTATTTGTCCCACATAATACAATTTCCAGTCATAGAAACATTCTCAGATTCAAAATTTTAATTTGAGGCGAAGTGCCTCAATCTTGGCACATTTTGTGTAATTTAATTGAGGAAAATGACACACTACGTAGTCCTCTCTTAGCTCAGCTCACTCTGCAAAATTTAGTGAAAACAAAAGCTCTCTTTAGTAACCAAAAATATATATATATTTGCAGGACCTCCGGATTGATATATTTGATTTCAAGCAACTCATTTGTGAGCTAAGATATGACATCATCCTCAGTCTTCTGCTTCTTACTTTGAGGTTCTTCATCGTCTTCCTGGTTGAGAGCTCCATTAACTGCCGATGGACCCAAAAGAGAGAGATGCTTGCTAGTAATTTGACGTCCTGCCCTAAGTTTTGGGCCCCAGTGTCTTTCAGGATTCGGAAGAAACCGGGCCACCTTCTTAGCTTGTGCCTTGCTAAGAGATGCTACTGCTCGGGCAAAATTAGCCTAAAAAGGACACAGACAAGATTATTTTTAGCCCCCATTGCCAGACCTGATTATAAGGCCAGCCCAGGCCAAATGCCAAACTTTGGAAAAAGACCAAGTTCCTAACAGTTTCATCATCATGACCAAAACATGCTCAGGCCTTATTATGTGCAACAAACTATCAACAGCAATGGATATAAACTCCACAAATTAAATTCTCATCTTATTTTATTTTATAGTTATAAATACATGAACTAGATCATGCTTCATAACATAATGCAAAATTTAACCAACAAAGAATTCTAACAGCACAAGTTTGCACTAAGGCTTGGGTCACTAAGACAGATGATCAGCCTGCAGTTTAATAAGGCACTCTGTCAAAAAACTTAAATAAACCCTACCCTTTCCATTCCCTCCCTCTTTCAATTCCTCAACCAACCTACCCCACCACGAACTTGTATACACATATCATGCACACGCATGTATCAGTTATATATAGCCGATAGTTTGATTAAACAATGACCAGGGAGCAGAGGATAATGCTTTTGAGAAGGCGAAAGAGGGAATTGCCCAACATTTTACCAGATAACAGAAGTTGAGAGACAAAGTATACCTGAAGAATAGGTTCCTTTGCAAGTATGACACTGCCTGGTTGATCTGCTGGCTGTGCTTTGACAGGATGATTTTTTACCTATATTCAAAGGGAAACGGTGAATCATTCAGTATGCCTTTCCTAGAACACAAGAAATAGGAAACAAGCCATTTACAAGTCACAGTTAGTTCCAGTCATACTTATTGTTAGAAGGGACAGAGCATCTTATATACAAAAGCCACTCACACACATCACAAAATCATATTCCACAGGAACCAACAGGGACTGGAAACATACAAACCAAACAAAGCCTTAAATACACAATGAACAGAAAGAGTGAAAGACAGCAACAATCATGTGTAATCTCTTACCCAGCAACGCATTATATCCCAAATAACATCCATAGGCGCATCTGATTTAAGCCCCAACGGATTAACATGTGTTCCAGATATACGATAACCCGCATTGATCACAGCAGAACGAAAAATAACTGCTGATGGAGAAGTGCATTTAAGGGTTGCACAGAGGTTGTGCAGACTCAAAAACAGGGGAACATCTGGCAATTCCTGCAAAGAATACTCATCAAATATTAGAATCAGCAAATCCTGAAACCAATACTCATCAAATATTAGAATAACTGTATAACCAAAAATAATCTCCATGTAAAAAGATCTTCAACTTGAATTATTTGTCCAGTAAGTTGTACCACATAAAGAACAAAACATGAATCTGAATCAAATAACACCATTAATATGTATTGTGTTAAGAAATAGACAATAGAAAGAAAAAATCACACCTCAGATATTGTAGTCAACACAGCAGATATGCGATCATAAGCAGGATAGCTGTTCTTCCTAGATTTCACATTTGACAGTATAGAATCCACCCAATCTTGTTCGTGGATAGGAGCAGACCATATAGGGCCACCCATATTGAACTTCTTCCCACAATCACTACATTCTTGAGGAACAACAGGACCATAGCCAGGCAAATATCTGATGCTAGTATTCTGCAAGATGGGAAATGGAAATAAAGTCCCCCTTCAAGACATAATAGCATTTTATAGTTGGTCAAAATTAAAAAATATACTTAAATGGCCAAGCAGGCTTCAAAGAAAGGAACACACTAGCCCTTTCATGTATAGGAAACCCCAACACAAAATGATTCAGAACACATAAATTTATTTCAATTACTCAGTGCAGTTCAATTTTTCCCAGTTGTTCATGGCCCAGAGAAGTAAACTCTGAGGAACCTGATGATTCACCAAGGTAAGATAGCATAAATGACTCTGTTTCAATCCCAACCCATGTCTAGCTACAAATTGCCATCACGCTGATCTTAAATAGACTTGATTGACATCTTAAATACATAATTAATAATAAAAAGGGACAGTTCCAGGCATCATAACAGAATTGAACATCTATCACAACCCCATACTGGTTAGATTTTTCTCATTTAATGTGTCACTCTTGTATGCATGCATATGTTTAGGGCGAAGAAGATAACCATCTCAAACAAGGGGCATGGACCTATAATAAACAATTTTTCCTTTCACTACAACAGGATATATACCTTGGAAATGGTCCTCCCAATGGGCTGTAGGTGGAAAGAATCACAACCAGTGCACTGATATACATATGAAAGCTTTAGGGGAGTGTTTTTCATTGCACTGGCAGAACTGCAATCAATTATTTAATTTTTCAGTTGGCATCACAAAGAATGATAAGGAATCATTTTATTTCATAAACACAACAACAATTTACAAAATGTTTAATATAAACGCATGAAAGAACAACTAAGAGGACTTACGTGTATATGCGAACAAAAACACGAACATAAAAGTCCATCTGAACAGATAGCACAGGAACAATATACCGCTTGTAACGATTAGCATGACTCTGCATCCCATGTAGGGCAAACATATTATATGAATATATGTATAATTAAAATAATGAAATTGACAGATATTCAACTGATCAACAATTTAGCACAATATGTTTGATCTCTGATGTACGATCAATTGTATAATTCAACAGAAGCATCAAAATAACTGAATACAAAAACATACTTATTGATGAACAGTCAAGTTGCTACAACTATTAGAGTAATATATTTATGTTTGGATACTTCAGCTAAAAAGTGGTATAAAAATAATCTGTTTTGTTAGGATGGTATGAAAAGATTGCTTTTGTGCTGTAAATTACTTAAAAAAAAATGAAATGATTCATTTACATTACATAATATTTGATACTTAGGGTTAATTTGATAAAAACATAGTTTCTGCATATAATCAAAAGCTTCTAAAAGTTGCTTTTAATTATAAGTTGTTTTTCAACTTAACCTAATTAGCTTTTGAGTATAACTCCTGAGTATAATCTAGTTCCATGCTTTTACCAAACATGCGCTAATTTCTTGTGTTTTAAACTCAAATTTAACAATCTTAGATGCATTGCATAGGGAACAAATAGCTAAATACATCATTAAGAAAATTTAGGTTTTAATGGTTTATCTATAAACATGGTTTATTACCAAACAATATGATGCTGTCTCATCCATGTAACCAACCCCACCTAATGAGACAATGTTTGCTTCTTGTTGTATTACAATCAAAACTACTGCATTTTCTTATTTTCTTTTCATGGGACCATCAGATAGGTTTATGAATATAGCCTTATCCATTCTTGTAGTTTCACTGTCTCTTATTAGTTCACAATTCACACTATCATATTGGTAGGGAGTAACGATCAAGCCACCTCTCAATTCATATCAGTTGCAACAAATTTAATTATATCCAATTTTCATTGTAAAGAGTTATAACATTATGTAAATACCTCAATGGAAGCCAGAAGTATCCTCAGAGCCATTTCATGACAATATTTCCCTCTCAGGGGGTATGACCCATACCTAGTATGAATAGCAGTTATGAGAAGTTCAATCCATTAATCAAACTATTAATGAATTAAAGTTTATAATCAATATGAGTATGTAAATTACTTTGAATAGCAGACTTCCCCATTTCCCCCACAGAGCACTGCCATATCTGTTGCAGTACACATCAGCATACCTCCATCAACAACAGATTGAACTGCTGAATCCAGAAACACAGAAGGTGAACCATATGGATCAAGATCAACCTGAAAAAACAGATCACATAAAGACCACAAAAAGTGGTTAAACTTTCAAAAGATATAAACAAGGCTTGTTTAATTTGCACATGCTCTGCCATTGTTAAGTTGTTATAAAGCTTAATATAGTTGGTCCCAAGCTCGGATAAAAGATGAGGGTCAAATTTTGTCGACACTTGATGGTATGGATCAGTTTAATTTACATAAAATAGAACAAGAGAGACTGCATTTAGTTATTATCTCAAGGTCACAAGTTGTGGATGTATATGTTATGGTCCGTGATTAACACTAACAAATTTAAGAATTATTTCCATTGGAAAGCATATAACACTAACTATAGCATACACTTACCACATCAAATTCTTTAGGATGGGTTAGCATATATACACGAGCATCAACAAGATGAGACTCCACTTTTGAAATTGCAACTGAACCATTGAATTTGATGTTCCTTCTGCAAGCTTCCACAGAAACTGCCAGAAGCAGAAGTCATGGTTAAGCATTCAGATGCATAAGTTTAATGATCAAACAAAGGGTAGCAAACTAGCAATTATATCTGCTAAAAAAAGCAGACCAACCGCAAGACGATATAGTTTTCCATGTTTTAGTTGCAAGACAACATACAATATTCATTTTTATATAAACTGAAAAATACTTGAAGCACCTTTATCATTGTCCAGAGCAACAACCTGACCAACCCCTTCTACTTCACGAGCATATCTTAGAGCCCTTAACCCAGAAGCAGACAAGGCCTGTATGCAAGCACATAAAAGGGCAATTATACAAATGATATAATTGTTCTGCATTTCAGTTGCAGAGAATATATTCAAGTCATATATTCAATGGAGAATGGTGATGATGATGCCAATGTCAGACAGACAAGTTATATAAACGGAAACTAAACATTATGCTAAACCTCGAGAACTCTTGGTGGCTTCAGTTCTCTCTGTCCCTTGCCTTCTGCAAGATCGGTCGGCTCACCTGCAGTGCTGCACTCTTCAGCAATCTTGACTGATCCTTCTTCGGTATTGCACGGTTCTATCTCTTCTCGAGATATCTCTTCCTCAACTTCACATTCTCCATTAGAATCAGGATCTTCTGGTGAAGTTTTCTGAGCCATTTCCTCCACAACAACAGATTCATTTTCTGATACTTTCTGTGCCCCTTTCTTTCTCGTGTACAACATCGCTTCATGCTCTAGCTTACGTCTCGATATAAATTCTCTCAAGACAGCAATTGATATATCCCTGTTATTAACCTGATAATTATAAAGCAAGAAAAAAAATATATTAGAATCGTTCCTAAACAACAACATCAAACCAACCATAAGAGCTACAATAAAACAAGAGTTTTCTGCTCACACTTTCCACCAAAAAGAAAAGGGATAATGAAATTAGCTGATAAATTCAACTGAAAAGCATTTTTAAAAATTGTAATATCAGTCCACTATTCAACTTTTGAGTTTCACATTTCTCTTCCCTCCCCAGTATTTTTTTTTTTTTCCACGAACCAAACTCAAATTTCTCAAAAAAAGAAAAGAAAAGGAAAGGAAAACATCGAATAAACAATCAGAAAGAAAAAAGCACACCTAATTAAAAACAAAAAAGAAAAATACTTCAAAATGGTTTCTCATAATTCGAAAGCCAAATTAAAATAAAATAAAATAAAATAAAAATTATGGGACCTGAGTTTTGTTATAGAAGACTTCATTCTTGGCGTGCATGAGAATCTCAGCTTCTCCTTCCTTAATAATTTTAAAATCGTTGAGATCCGTCAACATTGTTGCGCCTGTTTCATGCAAAATCGAATTCAGGGTATGTTCCTTCTCTACTTGCTCTGTGGTTGTGGTGTTGAAGGAAGAACAAGATTTCAGCAGAGGAAGAGGGCTTGTTACACTTCTTCTAATCGCTATGGCAAGCTTCAGTTGCAGTTTCATAACACGAGCCTCGCCCACTTGCATAACATGTTTGTTATATACATGGCTTTCAAATGTGGTAACTGTTGGAATCCCGAAACCCTACCAACAATTATTTTCAAGCGAAAAACGTTTCTTTTATCTTAAACCCTAAATAAAATAAAAATAAGCACACCACGTTAGTACCAAAAAATTAAAAATAAAAAAATAAAATATTAACCCTCAATTTGCTGCTCTATGAAAATAAGTCAGACGAGAAAATATCATTCTTAGTCCCTTATGATTAAAATAAAACAAATTAATCTCTAATAATTTATAAAAAGAGACTAAATTGGTCCTGATAACACTATAAATAGGATAAATATGTCCATCAAAATATTGAGAAGTGACTGATTTGGTGAATAATCCATTTTATCAAAAACCTTTGTTGTATTGGCTAAAGGATAATGTGCTGAATGACTCTGATTATTTGAATAATGTAAATTAATCCCTAATTTTTTTTTTGTAGTAATTGTTATTTTCTTTGGTTTGCTAGAAATCTGTTTATTTTTCAGAATCTTGGTGATGAACATATGTTCTTGTATTGAATGGTGATAAAAGTCGGCAAAAGACTACATGTATAAAATGGATCTTGTAAGAGAGCAATGGACAAAATCCCAAATAAAGTTTGAAGCTAATCAAAGTGTTGGCCTCTTTCTCCGATAGGATAAAATCAATATCGACGGTTCATTTATTAAGGAGCTTCCTTCTGCAGTATGTAGTGGGATAGCCGAAGATCAAGATGATAGATTTTTGGTTGGTTGGAGTGTGAATGTTGGTTGCACTATCACTATGGCTGAACTTCGTAGTTTATTTTTTAGAAGGAATCTCAATTTTCATAATGTTATTTTGGAAGTAGATTCTGCCCATATTGCTAATGATAACTATATAGAGTTATTTGAGGAATGCATATAAAAGTATGTTAGGATCTTGAGATTTAATAGAGGTTTGGTTGAATTTTGTTTATATTCCAACTCATACATGTTTAATTGCATTATTCTCATCTAATTTTTATTTTTATTTTCATATTCTTAATAATTGGCATTTTTCATGTATGAAATTTGATGACATTTGAAGGTCCAATATCAAGAAGTCAATTTCTATGAGACATCCACATTTTGATGTATTCTGACCTTGTTATAGTGAGTTGAGCATAACTGAGTTGTGAATAATGGATTGAGGTGATTTTGGTGGCATTAGAAAGCTAAGATAAAAATTTAAAACTTTGATGAAGATATTGACATCCAATTCATGCATCTTTGGCATGAAAAATTGTGGACAATTCAAAGTACTCCTGATAACCCACTGCTTAGGCAGCCAAAAGCAATTGCTCAAGTGGCCATTGGGTAGAAACAATGTGAAATCTAGACAGCCACTGCCTAGGTGGTAAAAATCCAATGCCTAGGTGGCATGACTGTTATGATTTTTAACTTTTAAATATCGAAAAACATGTTCTAAAAGGGATGATAAGGTTTAAATAAAAGGAAAACATTCCCCAACTCAAGGGAGGATGCAAGGAATGGTTAGAGAATAAGGGGATGAGGAATCATTGCTCCAAATCTTGGATTTTCGATGCATCCTTCTCTTATTTTTTCTATTTTCTTTTCTTTCTATCATGTGGAGTTAAACACTTTGGTTAGGGTGATGATGTAACTTGATTTGGATGATATAATATTAGAGGTGTCAAAACGAGATGGCTCGCCTTGCTAAAAGTCCCCCCTCCCCTAAGAACAGGGCTAGGTGGGCCAGTACATTTTAAGATGGGCTGGCCTAAAAAATTCTAAAAAATATTTTTTAATATTTTGATGAATTTTTTTAAAAAACAAGTTTTTAAAAATATTTTTTATCCATGTATACCCAATTTTTCAAGTTTCATAACAACTATACATCAATTTTATCTAAAAAATGTTATTATTAATTGTGTTGTTTGTAAGTTATGACACTATTTTATTTTTAAGTTTTAACTTTGAGTGAATAATATCAACTGTACAGTGTTACGTTAGTGAGTGTAAGTATTTCTTACTTTTTTATTTTTTGGGTCACGTGTTTCTTACCTTTTTTTTACTAATAAATTGTGGATTTTTCTCTAAAGATAAAAAAAAGACTTGGCCCGAGGGCCAAGCCTGCCCCAACTCGCCTAAACCTACAGGTTAAGCAGCGTGGGTTAGGCGAGTTGAAATTTTTTTGACACGCTCAAAACTTCAACCCAACCCTCTAAATTAAAAATGGTGATTTTGGTGGACCACCCGATGAGATCAACCCGTTTTAACATATCTATGTAGTACTTGTTTCTTTACTTGATTGAAGTTTCTTTTTCTATAGCTTGAGTGTTTATCATTGGTTTCATGATTTGTATGAAGTGGAAACTCATACCTTGATCTAGAATTTATGTATAGAATTGGGAAATTCATATATATTCTTGCTCATGTGATAAACATCATAATCTATTTCAATCTAGGGATAAATATGGTTGATTGAGTGATTTGCTTGAAATTTCATTAAATTCTTTGTAAATCCTTTTCTAATTGAGATTGCTCTAAGAAATTAAAGGACTTCATTTACTTAATGGATAAGCATACTAACGAATTGGCTGTTTGTGAATTTGGGGAATTTAACCATCAATTGTGGAACTAAAACTTGATTAAGTAGGAATTCATAGGTTTATCAGAAAGTTAAGCAAAGTCTGATCTCTAATCTTTAAAAAAAATAAAAGGTAAAGACAAGAACTGGAATATTTGTTGTTTTCTTTTATTATTTATACTTTCTTGAATCTAAATTGGCATAATAATCTAATGAAAAATTGAATTAGTGAATTGTTGCTTGGTTAACCCAATCCTCGTGGAACGATACTCATACTCACTTTTGTATTACTTGAACGATTCGGTATATTTACTGACTTGTCATTTGTAAACATGATTACGAAGTATGTGTCAGGGTCACATAGTCATAGTTTTCTTATAAATGCTACAAAGAAGTTGTCAAGTGGAGATTATGATGTTGAAATTGGGCATGTGTTTCATGAAGCTCACATTTGTGCTAATGAGTTAAGCTAAGAAAAGGCATAGACTTCCTTTAAGAATTTCCCTTTTTATAGGCTTTCACCTTGTATTTTAGTTGACTTTTTGATTGACACTATTGGTCTTACTAGCCATAGTCTTATCATCACTGCCTAATCTTTTCTTTTACCCTTAAGGCCCGATGTTAATAATAATAATAATAAATATTGTGCAAGGTACGGTGAAGCTTTTATGGGTCAACCTTCTCAAAATCCTAAATTTTCTTTAACCAACCACATATGCAATAACATAGTCAATTTTTTTCTTTTAAAACTGATAAATTATTTTTTACTCTGCTACTGACTATGCATTTGGTTCAAGAAACAAATTTTGATTTGTATAAGTTTAAAATACGATATGCATATGAAGATGTGATACAAACACAATATTTAAAACTTTTTTCGGTCAGAAATTCATCTAAAATTTGAAAATTACTATTTCTACACATGTTTTCATATACCAATCCCAATAATGAATCTAGTCCATTACTTGCTAAACAACTTACTAAAATCATATCCCTTATTTAGAAAATTGAAATTCATGATCGATATTCATCTCTATTTTCTATATGAGCCCTTGTTTTTTTTATTGTTATTTATTTTCCTCATTTATCAATATACTTGTACCTGTTACTATCTAACTCAATTGGAACAAGTTCATTTAAGAATTATTTTGAAAACATCAAAAGAAACAATATCATGGAATTTTTTTAGAAGCTTAAAAAAGTTGAGTATTAATAATTCGACACTTAGAAACATATAAAAAAAAATATAAATCTCAAATCTTTATATAGATTGGAACTGATACATTTATATAAGTTAAAAATAATTTTTACATTATAGACTAACTTTTTTGTAATTTTCTTAAAAATAGAATTTAATTTATATGCATTACTAGTATACAAAAAGTTTTATATGAACATCTAATCATGTGCTATCATATCAGTAAAAATATTTGACTCAAGCACTCATTACCTCAAAATTCTTATAATTAGAAGCATTAAGCAAATGATTTGATGAGCTCTTTTATACTATCATTACATAAAAATTAAATTTTAAAAATAAATTACTGGCAGACTATGTTTGGGTAAATAGTAAAAATGAGGTGAAAATTTTCTTAGATAAGTTTTATGTATAAAATTACATATGAAACCTATCTATGAAAATTTTTACACCCAACTAGTTGAGAGGTAAAAGTGAGTGGACAAACTACACGGATAAGCTCCATATGTAAAATAATACATCTAGTTCATCAATGTAATTTTTAAACCTATTTTCATCTTCCAACCAAACATTCCCTTAATATGATAATTTATATATCATCAATGACATATATAAATTTCATACTAATCTAAAATTATTTAATGTACATTTTACAAAAGCCAAAATATCCCTCTATGCATATCGTGAAAATTAAAGTTTTCAACTGAGAGTTTTCAAAACTTTTATAGTGAAAATTCTAGCAAATGGTTTGCACAAAACCATGTTGATTTCTGCAGATAAAATAGTTATGTATGTGACTAGTTTTTGTATTTGACCCGTAAACTTTTATGGATAATTTATATATGTAAAATTACTTATGAATATAGTTTAAGAAATTTTTTTCTCGATTTTTATCCAAACCAAAAGTATTCTACAAAAAAAAAAGAAGCAAGAAATAGATAGTATTTGGGGTAAATCGATAAAGTTTCTTTCACATCCCTTGTGTTAACAGAGTTTCGCACCCCATCACCCTCTACCGACTGCCCACACCATATCGCCAGTAAGGCCATGGGTGCCGTTGTAAGCCAACCACATGCAAAGTGAAACACAAGAAGCTTCTAGTGCCCATTCACGTTTTATCGTTAGGGTAGAGTTATTTTAAGATAAAAAAGTGGGTGTCTATTTATCATTGAATGTGATAGATGAAAAGGAAAAGTAGAGATCACCATATATCCAATGATGAAAAAGTGGGCTTCCTAATAAACACCCAATTTGTAGATGTCAAAAAACCATTTTTGTATCATTTATTTCCTTTTTTATTGTTGTTTTTCTTTTTTGGGTTTAATCTACCTAATGAAATAAGTTACTGAAACACTAACTAGCTATGAACATTTGGGCTCCTGCCCAAGGAGTGCATGTGCTTTCAATTACGTGTTTTTTTTTTATGGGGCCTTCAATTTTTTGATTTTTTTATTATCCATTCTTTTATCTATTTTCTCAAATTTTACTTACCTGTCCACTAATTTTATTTTCTTTCGATTTTTTTTTCTCTCTTCTTTTATCACTTACACAACACAAAGATAAAAAAAAATTATCTAATTTTTATGCATTTGAAGTTGTCTGATTATAATTTTAAGAATAAATTTTATTTATAAAACAAATGTTCAATGATTAGGAGATGATTAGAGTGCCGACCACAAATCTTCATAATATTCACTTAAACAAATAATTTTATTTTTTAGTATGTCTTTTGGTTTATAATTTCATAAAATAATTAAAAATTGGCCAACAACAGAAAAATGAGGAGAGGATTAGAGTACCGATCACTTAAGCTATTCCTAAAACTCTTGAGGCTTTATAACGGATTCTATCAGGAAGGCTAATGGCATGACTCCACCAACTAAGATTACCAGGAAAATGTGGTTTACTGGCAGAAAAGGAAGGAATTGGGGAAAAAAAATTAGAATAATATTACCAATGGAATTTTCGCCGATAAACCACTGCTAAAACTCGCGCCCTCTGGCGCCATACTTTGAGCACCCATTATTAGCGGACTTTTTAGCAAGTAAATTTTAAGCAAATCAAAAATGAAAAATGAAAAATTGGGCCTTAACTTTACGAGTAGAAAATTCTGCTGATAATACTAAGATTTTTTGTGAAAAAATTAAAAGCCCAATGTCGACAGAAAAAATCCACCGATAATAGTAAGATTATTTTTTAAAAAAATTTGGCCATTACTGGGGGATTTTTTGGCCAATAATCAGTGAAGCAGACACTCTGTAACATCTTTTTCTTTATAAAATAATTCGTTTGATAGCAATTTTAACTCATGCACCTAATGTAAATAATTTATTTGTCTTATATGATAATTTTATATCAATATCTATTTTGAAGAGCAAATCAAAAAGGTAAAATGCATGTACCAAGTTATGAATATTATTTATTAGAAAAATAAGAAATATTAAGTTAATAACTAAATGTACAATTTTATACTAAAAGATAAAAAAAGTAACAAAAATTAAGTGAAGAAAATAAAAAGTCAATAAGAGTTGTTGAACGGTTCATTTATGCACCGCCATTTCACCCTTTGGTTATTAATTCGGATAGAAACTTTTTCTACCTATAAATATTAATATGCTAGAATGTGCAAAGTAAACACATAGTGTGTGTTTTTATTTGTGCACGGAGAGGAAAAAAGAAAGAGAGAAAAAGTGGGTGAGTGTGTGTCAGTGTTGAGTATTGAGAGAAGGAGAAAGAACATGAGAAAAAGAGGGGAAGGAAAAGAGATGAAGAGAAATTACCGATCAAGATAAAATAATTCAGTGTGC
Organism: Dalbergia cultrata; assembly: GCA_031216105.1. NCBI lineage: Eukaryota > Viridiplantae > Streptophyta > Magnoliopsida > Fabales > Fabaceae > Dalbergia > Dalbergia cultrata. Next base: position 52,120,743 of record CM062344.1, read on the forward strand.
ATATATCATCTAGGTAGAAAATAAATTTATTTTTATACAAAATAAAGTCACCATTATATCTATTAATTACTATTACTTTATATACCGTCTTTTTATATTAAAGATGCTCATTATTATTTATTTTTGTCATTATTTTATATTCAAGAATGATTAAAACCTAATTATTGATTGAAATAATACTAAGAACTTAATTAAAGTATTCTCTTATTTTCTCACCGGTCTAGTGCGGATTAACGCCACTCCAATTTCTTTTCTTTATTTTACCACTTAATTGTAAAAATTCATGTCTCTTCTTACCGGTGCTGTCGATTTATTGTGCCCCAATTTCTTCTTTTTTTTTTTGTTCCTTTATATTTATGTTGTCTTATATTTAATTCAATTTACTTTAATGTTCCTTTTTCATTTACATTGTTATCTATCACAAGTTCTTTTATTATTATTTCATTTTAGAATTTCTTTATTATATGATCTTTTGAGTCATCAATATTTATAATAATTTCATTAAGGGACCTATATTAAGAGTAAAATAGTAAATATAACACTAAAAATAAGTAAATGTTATCTCACACGGATTTGAAATATTAGATTAATTATGAATTTATGATGACAAAGACCAACTCATGAAACTTGATGAAAAGTCAAAACAAAATTTAATAAGGATTATCTTAGTTTTGGTCCCTTTAGAAATTAATGAATAAAATGACAATTCTATGGTTTGAGCAATTTTTTTAAGATATTAGTTATTTTATCAATCTTATATTATGTCAATAATTGTGCACTTTCTTAAGTTTAAGTTTATGCATTCATTTATATTTTGTGCACTTATTTCAATTTATTGCCTAATTATATGTTTTACTATTTAATTTGTTATTACTAATTATTATTTTATGAACTTTTATTTAAGTTTTATTTATAGATTAATTTTATGCATTTCTTATTATGGATATATATACAATAAGAATTAATTAATTGAAAAATAAAATGTCCAATCAAAATTTCCCACTAACCATCGAGAAGACAAAGTGATAGATAAAGATCCTTTCATATTACCTATTTTGGTTGGTGTGGCATAAAAGTCTTGATTTGTCATCACGGTATTAAATAATAACACCAAAAAATGAGAATTTCTTAAGAGAAGGCCTTCAATTACGTGGGAAACAAGCAGACAAATGAAAGTAAAAACTAAAGTAAAGAAATAATAATTCTTATAAGATTTGCATGACATGTTTGCATGATTTCTATTTTTTATGCTATGATAATTTATTTTATGATGAAATTGTGACCATATATATATTTTCCATGCAAAAACGGCTAAAATCAACCATTATTCAAATGTTTTTTAAAACAATTCATTTTCTATTGAGTATTTTTCAATTCTCATTTTCTTTTTTATTTATTTCTGGTGGTTTCAGATTAGCTAAATAACACCAAATGAAAAGTAGCTACTGGGAACTTATGGACTTATGTTTAATTAATATATGATTTTCTATTATGAATATTAGAATCATTCGATTTGTAATTAATGACATTAAGGTTGTGTTTGGAAACGGGGGCAAGACACAAATACAGGGACAGTACAAATACAGGGACAAACTGTCCCTGTATGATGTTTGGTTTGGGAGACAATCACAAAACTTAAATTTGTGTCCCTGTCTCCATGTGCTTTCAGGTAGCAATTTATGTCCACTTCTCAAGCGGGGACACGGAAAATGAAAAGGGGACAGTGGGGGCTTTAAAATTTTTCTTCCCACTTTACCCTCAAAATAATTTTATGATTACACCATTTACCCTTATGATATACACGACACAAACCTAGCTGCTTCTCCTCCTTCGTGAGATCTCTGCTCCAGCTATAGTGGCTGCGCTACCTTCAATCAACTTCACACTCTCATCAAGGTTGGTTCCATTCAGTCCTTGTACTTGCGCATCCATGTCTGCTTCCTTCTCTACTTGCAAATGGATGGCCTTTTTTTATCTCATTTTCTCTTTTGATTTTTTTGAAATCGTATGTATGCTGGTTGCTTGTGTAGGGTGTATTTTCCTTGGTGAGGTGGGGGGTTTATCGAAGATGATGTTAAGCATCTGACACCCATAGTTGCACCGCCCCCGCCGCCGTCAAAGCAAAAGGAAGCAAAGGGATGTTAGTGGCCATCAATACCGATCGATAAAGAAGAAAAAAGGAAAGAAGAGCTCGACCCATACCTGGAAGCCATGAATAGAGGAAGTGTCGCACCGTGAATGGAGGAAACCGCCGCCTCCGTCAATGTCTTCGGAGTCTATGTCGATGTGAACGATCGAGGAATATGGTGAGAGCAGGGGAGCACTGTGTCGTCTCAAAGGAGGGGACGCACATAACCAATTTTTGTTTTTGTTTTTGTTTTAACAGGGCCATGGGTTAATGATGGGTAAAAAGGTATTTGACTAGATATTTTGTTTTTGTATTTTGTATTTTGTACACTCTTTATCAAACATGATACAGAGACATTCTTTTTTTTATGTCTCTGTCTCTAAGGTAGCGTCTGGTTTGGGAGACGGAGACACAAATCTGAGGCAGTCCTATCTGTATCTTTGTTTGGTAAGGGGCGAGTGCAGGGGGAGGGAAAAATTTTCCGTCCCAGAGACAAAAATTTCCTATATTTTTGTCCTTCCAAAAAGTGGGGACAGAACACGGGGATACAAATTTCTAGTGGTGGTCCAGCCACCAGCCACCGCCGGACCACCACCGGCCGCCGCCGGTCAACGCCCGGTCAACGTGGTCAATGACCAGTCAACGGTAGTCAACGCCGGTCAACCAAACATGATACAAAGACAGTATTTTTTATGTCTCCGTCTCTATTGTCTCTGTATTTTTGTCCCCGTCCCTCCCGTCTCCCTTACCAAACGTTACCTAATGTCTCACTGTCCCTGTATTTTCTGTCTCTGTCTCTACTATCCCACTAACCAAATGCTACCTAAGTACTTATGCCAAAGCATTATATTTGTACTTATATTAATTAATATTAATTGATGTACTTCCTATGTAAACTCATGTCATTAGTTATAATATGAACAAGTATTATAGTTTTGGTATTAGAACCCTGTTCTTGACAGAAAATTGATGTAGGAAGAGTATTTATCATTTGCATGGTATGGCCCCAGTTTCTTTCTGCATGCCTTATGGTATTCTCACTGCATTAATTGTACCATATTAAGCCTGATCAACTCAATATTGGGTTGTTTATGCACTTGTAGGACTATTTGGCATTAGGAGATCATAAAATCCCAGAGCAAAGTGCACCAAATTAAATGTCACTCTATCAAGGATAATGAGAGCAATAAATGAGGAATCAGGCTAAAGCTGTTAAGGCCCAAATAGAGTCAAATACAATTAGTTTTCAAAAAATGCTGGAGACTCAAAATAGAAACAACAACCATAATGATGAAAGTAGTATGAACTCTATTGAGGAAGCTCTCGTAACTAATTACAATTACCAAGGGTTTTTGAAGTTTAGGAAAGCTCACTACCTTCATTCCATGGGGATTATGACCTAGTTCTTGCTAAAACAACACCTAGAAAAGATTTTTACTATTTTAGGGTGTACAAATGCACAAAAGTTGGTCTTTGCCATCTATATGTTAGAAGAGGAAACATAACATTGGTGGAGGGGTGCTAAAAGTTTGTTAGAGTCTAGCAGAACTAAAATTATCTGGGAGTTATTCTTGACCACTTTCTTTGACAAGTATTTCCCTGATAATATTTAGGATGAAAAAGAAGCTGATTTATACAACTCAAGCAGGCAAATATGACTATCAGACAGTGTGTGCCTAAGTTCGATGAATTTTTCAAATTCTCTTCTTACTTGAAAAGTAACCCAAAAGGGCATTGGAAGGCAACAAAATTTGTGTTGGGTTTAAGGCCTAAGATTAAAGCCAAGGTATTTACCCTAGAGATAAAATACTATGCCATTATAGCCAATAAATGTAGGATAGCTAAAAAGTGCTACCGAGATTTGGAATTGGACAAAAATAGAACGACAAAATTTTCTCAAAATAAAGTGAGTAAATTAAAATGGAGATCCAAAAGAGAAACAATTTTAAGAGTTGAGTGAACCCGGAAGGGAAATAGTTTCCAATTAGGGAACCCTTACCCACATGCAATAAGTGCGAGAAATATTATGGCTCCAAACCTTGCCTTTTTGGATAAAAATGTTTGCTTTTGATGCAAGAAGCCAGGACATTATGTTTAGAATTGCTCAAATGGGAAACCATTGAATAATCCTACACCAAGACCACAAACTAAAAGGATAATATTTACACTTAATTGAGAAAAGATAATTTGTTCTCCTAACATGATCAATGGTGCATGCTTTCTCAAAAATTATCCCTTGATTATATTGTTTGATTCAAGAGCTACACACTCCTTTGTATCTAGTGACTATGTGAAGAAGTTAAGTTTGTCTTTGTTTTATTTGCCTTTTGATCTGCTAGTTCTACCCCCATGGAGAAAAAGTTTATACCTCTCATGCCTGTTTGAACTGTCCCATTTATGTTAAAGGAAAACATGTTGTTATTGATCTTTTTTATTACCCTTGTATGGTATTGATATCTTAATTGGAATAGATGGATGTCTTCTAATGTTATCATTCTATATTATTTCAAAAAGATTACTTATTTTTTCAATTGCCTCACCAAGAACCCCCCAACACCATTTTCCTTAATGCCATTATCTTAGAAGAAGTTAAAAGGGTTCTCCTTTATTTATTAAATTTTGAGCTTAAAAAATTATATAAACAACATACCTTTAGTGAGAGAATTTCCAAGAGTATTTTCCAAGAATATAATGAACCTATCGCCTGAAAGAGAGATTGAATTTTCTATTGATCTAATACCAGGAAGAGGATTTTTATCCTTTGCACTCTATTCTGCTAGAGCTTAGTGAACTCAAGAAGCTAATAGAGTATTTGTTGTCCAAAGAATTCATTTGGCCTAGTGTATCTGTCACGAGCTGCCTACAGAGTGTGATCGACATGTAAGGGATTGGGTCCCTACGGAAGCCTCTAGTAACATAACTAGCTAATACGCGTAAATAAATTAAATATATTCAAAATATCTCAAGTTTAACTAAATTTCATGATTTTGAAAATGTTTCCAATCATAAATTCTGAACATAAAACTGTATAAAATCTATAATCTATGCCAAAGTCAAACATACTTAAATAAATGACTGAAAAAATAGTCAAAATAATATAATGCAATTTGGGATCCTACTTACACAATTATTGGAGCACTATTAAACTGTCATAACCAACAGTAAGCTCCACTCCAAAGCAAAGCTCACCAAGGAAGCTATAGCACTACTGGGGAGGATCATGTGGTACAATTGAGCTTGTAGCTGTATCTGTAGAGGAAGAAAAAGAGATAGGCGAGTTCATCAAAACTCAATGAATGAGCCTCCACTCATAATCCACATGGGACAACAACAAAAATACCTAACATATACATGCAATTAATGTGAAACATTTTATATATAATTACATATAACTATACTAAAAACAACAATAAATTAACTGAATCCATGGTAATAACTAGTAGAGAAACAGGAATTATTCTGCATATAAATATCTGAGCTGAATAACTGAATATGAGCCAATGGCTAATCTGACGGGCACCTAAGCTAGGTCCCATTAATGGACACCACACTAGGTTCCTTCTATGGATGAGCTAGTCATCTAACGGACCACTTAGGACTAAGGTTAATGATCAATCCTGTAGCCATTAACTCGCTATTCTGTTTCTCACTAATTAATATAAAATAAATTCTACATAGACCAAATAAATCTAAAAACTATGAATTCATATAATTCTAACAATTTGACTATAACATAATTGAGGTTCTAAAATCATGCCCAATGGATCACCAGATTGTAGACATAGTGATTTCAAAAACCAACAGAATATGTATCTGACAATTGTTATGACTCATACTTTATTCAATACTTTCAATAAGTCATATCTCATATTCTAAAATCTTCATAGGAAATCCATAGTCTGAAAATATGATAATCAATATTTTTGCTGTAAACATTAAATTGAGGTCTCACAATTTTATAAATTGGGAAAAAAATATTCCATAACATGCAAGGTATCAATTATGGTCCCCATGAGTTTTCTAAAATGAGGTTTTCGTGATAACTGTGAAAAATAATAATTTTTCTGAAATTGACATAATCCGTAAAAGCATGTATTTAGTATAAGTTATTGTAGAATTTCACAAACAATTTATATAATACTGAAAAAATACTAATAATGACCAAAAGTATGGTTATTAGCTTAAATTCACTCACCGTTGGCAGTCAGGAGCATGTTTCCACTAACAACTTGACTCTTGGAAGTTGGAATGGCACTGATAACTGCCAAACAATATAATAAAAATATAAACAATTTGACTTTATCACTCAAACTGAGTTTGGGACGGTAGGGAGGAAAAATGTTGAGAGAAAATTATGTCTAATAGTATCCAAACTCACAGATTATATAAAAAGGGGAAGGAACTGGTTAAATTCCTTGAAGATCATTTACCGAAAGAGAGTAATTGGAGAAAATTAAGAGGACCACATTTTTATCTCTAAGGAAAATTTCTTCAATGGCTAGGATTCTTAGAAAAATATTTGAGAGTATTATAATATGTTAAAAATATACTAGTAGTATAAAATAAAATAAAAATGAAACTACAAGCAGAGCGAACTTGCATAGGCTCACACACACACACACACACACACACACACATATATAGGAATAATAATAAAAAATGTAACTCATGTTTCGCATTTCGTTATTTTATATATATATATATATAAAATATCTTATAATAATAATTATATACATATGTATTATTAAAACAATAATACATTATTTTATTATTAAAACCTATAATCGTGCATCGCGTTAGATGAAAATAATATTATTAAAACGATAATATGTCATAATATTATTAAATCTATAATATGTTATAATATAATTAAAACAATAATCAGTTAATAATAATATTAGTAGTAATAAGTATTAATAATGATAATATCAATGATGTATATATAATAATAATAATAATTCACATACTAATAGATTCCGTATTTGGGGTATTACAATATCATCATGGGATGTGCCAATTTGCTAGTTAAGAAAAAGGATGGAAGCATGATGTTGTGTATATATTATAAACAATTGAATAAGATCACAATTAAAAATAAGTACCCACTCCCCAAAATAAATAACCTATTTGATCAATCATTAGGAGCACCAGTTTTCTCAAAATTGACTTGAGGCCAGGATATCATTAAATAAGAGTGAAATAATAGAATATACCAAAGATAACCTTTAGGACTAAATATGACCACTATGAATTCCTTGTGATGCCTATTAGATTACCAATGCTCCTACAATATTGTTAAGTATGCATTTATATATTTTTCTTGTATCCTATTTTTAGTATTTTAGATCTCCTTTATGTTTAATTGTAAGCATTTGCATCATGTTTAAGTTTTGACATTTGTTTGAGCATTAATGAGAATTTTTCGCATAATCATGCTTTGGCACTGTTATGTATTTTGCACTTAATTAGAGCTGTAGACCTCTAAAACTTTTGTTTTTTGGCTTGTAGGAAAGCCAAGAGGATTATCTATGACTTTGATAAAGAAGCAAAGTAGATAAAAGAGTTACGCTCATAAAAGAATATAGAAGAGTTTTACTAATAAAAGAATAAGACCTCTAGAATTTTAAAAAGGGGATCATATTTTTCTTAGAGTCGGTCATACTACTAGAGTTGACAAAGCACTTAAATCCAAAAAGTCAAACTAAAAATTCATTGGTACATTCCCAATTCTTAAACGAGTAGGACTAGTTGCATATCAAATCTCACTTCCATCCAATTTTTCAAATATTCAAAATGTCTTCCATGTATCTTAGCTTGCAAAATATTATTTTGATCATTCACACATCATAGAATATGAGACAATACAAGTAAGATATGATTTAACCTATGAAGCTAAACCAATGCAAACCATAGATTAATCTGTCAAAAACTTAAGAGGACAAAAAACTCCTTTAGTCAAAGTGATTTGGAAAGGGGTTGTCATATGAAGAGGTAATATGGTAATTAGAAGATGAGATTAAAAAGAATTACCCATAATCATACCCAAATAAATAGGTTAGTAAATATAAGGGAGAAATTTTCTAAAAAGAGGAGAGAATTATAAATCCCATTTTTATAAAATAATTTGTATGATAGCAGTTTTAATTTATGTACTTGACGTAAATATTTTATTTGTGTTACTTGATAATTTTACATCTATATCTATTTTGGAAAACAAATCAAAAAGGTAAAATATAGGTACTAACTATTTAAAGTAAGACTATAAATTCATAAAAATAAGCTCAAAATATGTTATACCCAATTATGAATACTATTTACTAGGAAAATAAGAAATATTGTGTTACTAATCAGTTGCACAATTTTACACTCAAAGATAAAAAGAATATGAGAAAGTAAAGTGAAGGAAAAAAAAAGTAAACGGGGGTTGTTGAATGGTATATTTTTTTTTTAATAGTAACAAAAATTTATTGTTAAACAACTATTGTAAATGATTTTACTTTTTTTAACTTAATGATATGTACTAATTCATATGCTAACTCCTTTTGGGATAGATATTTTGAAAGAGCAAAGAAGGGTGATACACGGTATGGCGTCTAATGAGAATAAGGGTGATAAGGGGAGAGTGTTAGGGGTTTGCCTTGGGTGTTATTGGAGAGGGGACTTTGGGTAGTGATGGTGGAAGTATAAAGAAAACGGTGTCCTTTAGGGACATGGTCATGGGTGAAGACCAGTGCAACCCTTTGTAATTGAAAAGGATTTTGTAGCCATGAAGAAAGTTACTATGGAAAGGAAAGATGGTAATCTCTTGACCCCATGGCTTGGATTGATGATAGCATCATCTAGGCCCTTTTTGCCCCATGGAAGGATGCGATAGTGATCAAACTATTAGGGGGTTACATATATTATGTGATTGTGAAAAAGAGAATAAAGAATCTATGGAGACTTCAAGAAGGTTATGAAGTCATGAGTATTCACAATAGGTATTTCATGGTGAAATTTGATCTTTCAGAGGATAGGGAGAAGGCGATTGTGAGGGGTCCTTGGATAATCCATGATAAATACCTAGTGATGAAACAGTGGACTCTAACTTTTAATTCATGTTGGAAAAGCTTTGTCTCTACGATTGTATGGATACGTTTCACTAGTTTGAACCCTCTTTTCTATCAAGAGAAGGTGATAAAGTTCTTGGCTTCAGGTGTGGGGAAACCAATGAAAGTGGATTTAACCACCAAGAATGCTAAATGGGGTAAATATATAAGAGTATGTGTTGAAGTGGATTTGTTATTACCATGGGTCAAGCATGTCTGGGTGTGGGACCATTGGCATGATATTGAATATGAGAGCTTGCACTTGATTTGCAAGGGATGGAGTTGTTATGGGCATGCAGTACAAAACTATCCCAATACGATTATGGGAAAGGAAGCGGTGGTTTAAGAAAAGGCGTGTCCCATGAAACAAGTGGAGTAAATTCAAACTAAGACAGTGAAATTTCCTTCCTCATCGGCTATTGATAGAGGCTGTTGCCTACCTCCTCAAATTAGAAAATTAGTTTAATGCTAAATCATACAAAAAAAAATGTAGTAAAGGGCACAAGTTAGGTTGTCTCTCAAAGAGGCTTCAACACTTAGTTGAAAAGTTGGGGGGTTTTAAAGAGTGAAATTAAATTAATTAAAACTAAAAGATAATAGCAACAATGAAGATGACACTAGTGCAAGGTATTCATTAGATTGAAATTAAATATCATTGACAACATATTGAATCCATTAATGGCTATTAGTAATTAATTGCTAGCAATTCTACTAGTAATCGATCGATTTCTAGAATATGACCAATGAAAATAACTAATAAACAAGACCTTAATTTGATTGAAAATTACAATGATTTAAGGTACTAATTGCTATAGCTTAACCATCAATTGGAAAGTTAATTCTATTATTCTCCCTTAAACATAAACCAATAGATCTATCAATTTATGCTCAAAGAGTTTCCCTAAATAACAATCACCAATTTGGTTATTCCAATAAAAATTATAGTAATCACCATAATAATTATAAGAATAGAAACTGAATAACAATGAGAAAATTAATGCATTCTATATAAACAAAAAGCCTAAAAAATTATCTCAATCCATCTACAAATCCCTACACTAGTATGACAAATCTATCCCTCTATCCTTGGAGGATTACAATCAATGAAATTCAAAAAGTACCTGGAAATAATAGTAACAATCTTTGCTATCATCCACAAGAATGAAGCAATCCATCTATGGAATCTCTAAGAGAGAAGAATGTAGAAAAGAAGATGATAGAGAGAGAAAGGTAGAGAGAGAATAATAACAACTAAAGTTATGTAGCCAAAAACTCCCTTATAATTCTAAGTTATTCCTATATATATTGTTCTCTAAAAATAGGCCAAAGTGGGCCCAAAAACATATAAGCAAAACTTGATAAGCTATCATCATGAGCACTACAGTGCTCATCAGAGGGAGTTGTTTACAATATTTATAAGTGTCTCTCTGCCAAGCACTGCAGCAACTTAATGAGTGCTACAACACTCACGAGAATGATGAGCTTTTGCATTTCTCTTCCTTTCTCTTTTTCTAGAGAGTTCCTAGCCTTTTTTTTTCTTGAGAATTGCACACAATCCAATGTTCCTGTATACAAAAACCATACTCAAAGAGACAGGTTAAATGATTTCCTAAAATCCAGTGTAACAATCAATGATTTCGTAAACTTACACAATGAGGAACAAGTTAGCAATCACCATTATTTCCAACAATACTTATCAAAAATTCATTCAAAAAGCTAAAGTTTATAAGTGAAATAAGTGGCATAAATGCCCTTTATCAGTTACATGGAAAGTTAATGAAGAGGAGCAAGATTTGGGATTGCCTATTAATGATAAGCCTAAGTGGAAAAGGGTAACTAAGATGAGAAGATCTCGGGTTATTGTTAAAAAAAAAAAAGAAGAATCAATATAAAGGTAATTCGAGAATTTCAATCACGGAAAAGGCTCATCAGACTTTACTTATGACTCACGTGCATAGGAAGGGGAAAGAGGCTGTTTATTATGCAAAACCTAAAGGGAGAGACATACAGACCATGCATGATGAATGAGTACAGAACTCTACTTCAACAGTAGCATCTTTTTCATTGGCTCAAAAGGATCAAGGGAAGATGGAGAATAAGGTAAGCTTCTCTATAGTGAGGGATGCCAATGTTATTGTGGGAGGGAGGTCCTTGCTTGCAAAAGACTTCGACCCTTGCTTCACTCCTTGCTTGGGGAAAAAATGGCTTCGACCTAAGAGTTTATGAGTATCCCCAGTTGTTGATGGTTAGCCACTAAATTTGACTGGTGAAGAGGGTGAGGAAGGGAAGATCTTGGAGGAGGATCATGGAGCCACAAGGAGTGTAGTGGTTGTGAGGTCTACGTAGATGGGGTTCCACCTACTCTACTACTCGATTACTACTAGGTTTTTGATGAATTACAACTCTAGGATATTTTGGCATGGAATATGTATCGTACAGTGAATGTTTTCGGGACGAGGCAGGTTTTGGAACCCATCTAGAAGTTTAATCGCAATGTGTTTGTGTTGTTTGAGATCCATGTTCGGTTTTCTTCTATTAGGGCTTTTTGGGATAAGCTGGGTTTTTTCAGCATTGCTATTGAGGAGGCCAGATGGCACTTGGGTGGTATTTGGATTCCATTTAATATTATGGGAATTTCAGTTATAGTTATTGCCTTAATGTATTAGTGCGTTACGATGTGCTTTGGAACTAATGGTAGGATTTGGTCTTGTTCTTTTAGGTAGCATTTGTTTATTGTCTTTCAGATAGAAATACAAAGACGATGAAAATAATGGAGATGGAGACATAAATAATAAATATGTCTCCACTGTTCTTACATTTTGAAGATATAGAAATTTTGAATTTTTTTGTCCTAGGAATAGAAATTTTTTTTGTCCCACGGACAACAAATTTTTTTGTCCCCTATTCTTGTCTCCATCACCAAAAATGTTTGTGCCTCCAATGTCTCTATATTTCTGTCTCGGAGATAATAAACAAACATTACCTTATTTATGCTTCTCCAACTCCTACCATTTGTCCAGCTCTTCAGGATTATCTTCAGGAGCTTTAGAGTGTTATTATTAATCTATAGCTGGATACTGGCAATTTCAATGAAGTAGTTACTATGGATGAAGTTAAGGAGGGCTTTTGTGTTGTCTTGGGCGTAGGCTTTTGCAAATTGTCTTGATAACTACAGTATGTTGGACTTGGGCCTGAGTCGTGAAAAGTTTGCTTGGTAGCATAATGTTAATGGCTATCCCAGGGCTTGGAAGAAACTTAATAAGGCTGTTGCAAATAGTAAGTGGAGAATAAATTTTTCACAGGCTATTGTTGAGGCTCTTCCTAGGTTGCACTCCGATCATAGCCTTCTTCTCCTTTGTTGCGGTGGGATTCCAGGTATTTGAGGTGAAGGACTTTTGCGTTTTGAAGCAACTTGGGTCTTCCATCCTAATTATGTGCAAATTATGTCTGGTGCTTGGCATAGGAAGCAAGGTGCTCTTGTTTGTAATGGTTTAGCTGTTGCTCAGGATAACTCTCTTACTTTCCTAATTAGGGCCCTCCCTTCACGACCCCCATGGGGATGATCTACAGGGTTCATAACTACTCCTCTTACTACAGAACGCTTACCTAGCCAACATTTAGATCTCCATAATGGCCATGAACTGTTGCTCCTGGTGTTACCAAATAGGTATTAATCGATCTTATTAATACAGAATCAATTTGAACAATCAAAACTTGCCCCGATTTTAGGTGTAGTGTCGAACCAATGGGGATAAAATCAATAGGTTCCTTTTCGAGAGTTATCCATCCTTCCCGAACGCATCATACAACTATCCGCTATACTGCGCTCTCCAAGTTTGCTTGTTTGGATTTTTTAAAACTTCATGGACATGCAGAAAAGAAATTCTATTCCCACTCAGACCAAGACATAACTTTACTTGTTCAAATAACAATTAAAGTGAAGCAATTAAGGAAGTTTTTGGCAATATCTTTCGGCATAAGAGATTATTGGAGGCTTGTATTGCTAGGATTTAGAGAAGCTTGGAGTTGCGTGGGTCTTATAATCTATCAACTCTTGAAAGGAAGCTTCAAAAGGACTATGATTTAGTTCTTAAATAGGATAAGCTATTGTGGTTTCAAAAGTCAAGGGGGCACTAAATTTTTCCACATGGGTACGGTAATAAGAAGAAGATGCAATCATCACTAGTCTTTTTGTTGAGAATGATCTATGGTATAATTATGGTGATGTTATTTAGTATGAAGCACTTTCCTTTTGTAAGCATTTGTTTTCCCTTTCTTGTTCTACTTGTGGGTTGAGGAATATTCTTGTGGTGCCTCCTATTAATCTTAATTGCTCGGCAATGCTAGTAAGGGATATTTTGAAAGACGAGGTTTGGCAAGCTCTTTGTTTCATGAAAAGTTGCAAAGCCCCTAGTCCGAATGGTTTCCAGACCTTTTTCTTCAAGAGATTTTGGCATGTGATTGGGGATAATGTTTGGAAGCTTGCTCGAAATGCTTTTGTTGAAGGCAGTTTTGACGTAAGATTAGTTGAAACCTTGGTGGTGTTAATTCTTAAAGTGGACCACCTACTAGGTTTTCGGAGCTGCGTCCTATTAGTCTATGTAATGTGGCTTACAAAATCATTACTAAAGTCTTGGTGAATCATATTCGTCCTTTTCTTAATGATATTATGGGGTCGTTTTAGAATAGTTTCATCTCAGGGAGGAGTACTACTGATAGTGTTGTTGTTATGCAAGAAATCCTTCATTATATGCACTATTCTCATAAGAGGAGAGGTATAATGGCTCAAAAGATTGATTTGTACAAGGCTTATGATAATGTGGATTAGGGGTTCTTGGAATCCGTGTTGTAAGAGTTTAGGTTCCCGGATTCAATTATAAGATTGATCATGTTTTATGTTTTTTCCTTTATGCTCTCAATGGTTTGGAATGGAAACAGATTAGAAGGTTTCAAGCCTACTAAGGTCTCCGACAGGGGGACCCATGTTCTCCCTATTTTTTTGTTTTGTGCATGGATAAATTATCCATGATGATATTGGATAGGGTTGGCAAACATGAATGGAGTTCGGTGTGGTTAACTCTGAAGCACAGGTACGGCTAAAATGGAAAAGTACTCATACCAGGTACGTTTTGGGTATGGGTACGCGTGGGTACGTACCCATCATCTTTTTTTTTTGAAAAAAAGAATTGGGTACGGCCGGGTACGGGTACCTGATGCTAGGTACGCCGATTTGGATTTTTTTCTCACAACATCACCTCCCCAAAATCCTTTCTCCACCTTTTCATTGCCGGCGACACCACACCACGGTGGCGACGCTCAAGGATGGCAGAACGGCGATGCAACCCACCTCGCATGGCACCTTCTCTCAGCGGCATGAGCTCCGGAATATAATAGCAGCATGACGAGCTACGGCGATGGCGGCTTTCTTCGTCCTCTTCGCCGGTGGTGATAGCAACCTCCTCAAGCTTGACGATGAGAGCAACTTGAGCTCTGGTTTCCTCGTCAGCGCCGGTGGTGGATGCCTCCTCCTCTTCCCGATGCTCGGGATCGGCACTCAAGATCTTCCTTCTAGAGAGACAGAGAGACAGAGAGACAGAGAAAATGCTGCTTAGGCTTTGAGGAACTGTGGGGGAGTAAGTGAAAAGTGTGAGCATTGATGCGTGAATAGTGGTTTGGACTTCTCCTTCTCTTTGTTCGCTAGCCTCATAGCGAAGAACTGCTACCAATGCATGATGTGGGTACTGGGGTCTTTCCCTTTACCGCTTGATGCTTGCCACGCTTGTGCCTTTTTGCATTTCGTTAATGGATGATTGATATTTTACCTCTGCAAAGTGCTCCCTTATGTTCTTTTTTCCTTTCTCCATTAATAATTAAAGAATATTTTTCTTTAAATATAAACTAGCAGTATTTCTAGCGTATTGAACTTCAGCTAACTTGACTTAAATTGGATAAGATTAAATAAAACCAAATATCACATTATTTAAAATTGTTGGTTTTATTATATTAAATTTCTGATTATATATATATATATATACCCGTACCCCACTTTTTACAAAATTTTCATACCTCATACCCATATCCATATCGGGTACGGGTACCGTATCCGTACTCGGGCAACATAGGTGGTTAACTAGAGATGGCATGGCTATTTCCCATTTTTTTTTCCATATGACATCCTTCTCTTCACTGAAGCTAAGGCCTCTCAACTTCGTCTAGTCCTAGAGGTACTGCACCAATTCAAAATTATTTCTACCCTTAAGGTTAGCTATGAGAAGTCGAAGGCTATGGTGTCTCGGCTTGTCCCTAGTAGGTAGAAGGTTAAACTCAGGTCTATTGCCTCCTCCTTCTTTTATTGTAATTTGGGGAATTATCTAAGCTTTCCCCTATTTAATGGGAGACCTAGGGTGAGTGATTTTCAATTTATCATGGACAAGATACGGAAAAGGTTAAGTACTTGGAAGCATAATCTCCTCAACCATGCAAGTAGAGTTACTCTCGCGAAGGTTGTTCTCTTATCCATGCTAGTGTAAAATTTTTAGCCTGTCTGGAAGCCTCATTGTGTGTGTAAAGAGATTGATAGAATTATCAGGAATTTTGTCTAGAAGAATTCTGATAATATAGGCATTAATTGGGTTAAGTAGAGTGTGGTTAATAAGCCTATGGTGGAAGGAAGGTTGGGTGTTAGGCAGGCTTATAATCTGAATATTGCTTTTCTTAGTAAGCTCATTAAGGCTTATGTGACAAACTCTAATAAAATTTGGCCCAACCTTCTTCGTAAGATTTATGGGCTGCTATGGTTCATGGGGCAACCTTTGTCTGTTGTTTCCAGGAGGCAAGCAACTTCTCCAACTTAGAAGGCTATTGAGAAAGTTGTGTCTATTTTGGGAAATGGGTTTCAGTTGTGACTAGGAGTGGGTAAGGTTTCCTTTTGATTCGATCCATGGTTTAAGAAAGAGCCGCTGTGTCATGATGTTCTTTTCCTCCATATATCTGATATAGTTGCAAGGGTGAAAGACATTTGGAATGAAGGAAAATGGGCGTTGCATGGGCTTGCTACCTCTTTTGCTCATGATATTTATGCTCAGGTCTCTAGTTTGCAGGTGTGGTTGTATCCTTCAATTAGATATCACTTTGTGTGGACAGGTAATGTCTCTGGCAAGTATTCTATTAGCTCAGAGTACTATTAGCTGCACCATCACAATAAGGATTAGGTTGTGTCTGCTAACTAGCATTGGCTGTAGAGAACTGTAATACTGGAGAAACGTAAATACTTGCTATGGTTGGTGTTTTATTATTATCTGCTTTCAAATGAAATTTGATCTCGCAGGGGCCTTTGTGCCGCTAGTAAATGTCGATGATGCAACTTACTCCCTAAGACAATACTGTATTGCTTCTCTGACTATGCAAAGTGTAGATATGTGTGGGATTTCTTTGGATTTGAGTGTGGGTCATTTTTTGCTACTCCAAATGTTAGCAGTTAGATTCTTTACATCCTAACTCCAATGATGCTTTAGTTTTTTTTGACGATTTGGTGGATTTGGCAAAGTCATTGCAAGGAGGTTATGCGCCAGAATTTTTGGACAGTGGATGTCATTGTCTGCAATATCTCCCATAACTTGGTGAGTTTATCGTTGGATGGCCATGGTGAGGTGCGTAATAGTACTCTTATGAGATTGGTTCGATGGGTGTGGCCGTGTGAAGGGTATATGAAATAAAATATGGATAGGAGCTCGCAGGGTAATCTGGGGCCTACTGGGTTTGTGGGTCTCATAAGGAACGACAATGTTGCTTGGGTGTATGACTTTTTTGGTTTTATCAGTTATGCAGGGAATCTCCATGCTGACTCTCGGCTATTAAGTTTGGCTTGGCTCTTGGTTTGAGTAGGGAGTTTACAAGGGTGTGTTTTGAAACAGACTGACTGGATGCTGTATGATTCATTCATACCTCTTTAGAGGATATTCATTTATTCGGTGTTGTTATTGATGGTATCAGGGAGTGGATGACTAGGGGCTAGGATCTTCAAATCCCCTATGTCTTGCATTAAGCCAATTCTACTGCCGATTTCTTAGCAAAAGAGGGTTCGAGTTGTGCTAATGACTTTGTGATCTTGGATAGCCCTCCTGCAACTATTCAGTTATTGCTGCAAGTGGATTATGCAGGTGTTCTTGCCACTAGGATGTAGTTTTTCGTCCTATCTCCGATGTGTCAAAAAAAAAAAAAAACATAGTGTGTGTTTTTGTGTGTGCACGATGAGAGAAAGAAAAAAGGAAGGATAAAGTGAAAAAAAGTGGGTGAGTGTATGTCACTATTGAGAATTGAGAGAAGGAGAGAGAATGTAAGAAAAAGAAGAGAAGGAAGAGAGAAAGAGAGGAGGAGAAAGTGCCAGTCAAGCAAAAAATTCAGTGTGCATATATCATTTTATAGGTAGAAAATGAACTTATCTTTATGAAAATAAAACTATGATTACATCTATTAATTATTATTGTTACTTTATAAAAAGATTTAGTGTGCATATATTATTTTATTATTATTTATTATTGTCATTCTTTTATATTTATGGACGATTAGAACCTAAACATTGATTAAAACAATACTAATAATTTAGTTAAAAGTATTCTCTTCTCTCCTCACTAGTTTAGTGGGAGCTACCTTCGCTCTAATTTCTTTTTTTTATTTTACCACTTAATTATAATGAGTCTCTTTTCTTCTCATCGGTCCTATCATTTTATGTGCTCCGATTTCTTCTTTTAATTTTTCTATTCTTTATAGTTGTGTAGTCCAATATTTAATTCAAGTTACTTTTATGTTCTTTTTTTATTTATGTTGTTATCTATCACAAGTTATTTTATTATTTTTTCATTTTAGAATTTCTTGTATTGCCTATATGATCTTTTGAGTTGCCAATATTTATAATAATTTCATTAAGGGAGCTATATTAAGAGTAAAATATTAAATATAACACTAAAAATAAATAAATGTTATCTTACATGGATTTGGAATAGTAAATTAATTATGACGTCATGATGATGAAGACCAACTCGTGGAGCTTGATGAAACATCAAAAGAAAATTTAATAAAGATTATCTTAATTTTGGTCCCTTTAGAAATTAATATTTAGATTGACAACCCTATGATTTGAGAACTTTAATTAAGATATTAGTCATCATTTTATCATCAAGCTTATACTATTTCAATTATTGTGCACTTTCTTAAGTTCAAGTTTATATATTCATTTATATTTTGTGCACTTATTTTAGTTTATTCCCTAATTTTATGTTTTACTCTTTCATTTGTTATTACTATTGATTATTTTATAAACTTTTTATTTAAGTATTATTTATAGATTAATTTTATGCATTTTTTATTATAAATTTATGCACAATAAGAATTAATCATTTTAACTGTCGAGAAGGTAGATGGATAGATATAAAATCATTTTATATTACATACCTTAGTTAATGTGGCGCAAAAATCTTGCTTTATTGTCATGATGTTAAAGTACAGCATCAAATAATGGAACTTTCCTAAGAGAATATCTTTGACTATGAGTGAGACAGGCAGACAAATGAAAGTGAAAAATAAAGTAAAGAAATCATAATTCTTGTAAGATTTGCATGACATGTTCTACCTGATTTATATTATTTATGATATGATAATTTATTATATGATAAAATTGTAGCCCTATATATTTTCTGTGCGGACGCAGCTAAAACCAACTATTGTTCAAATGTTTTTAAAAATTAATCATTTTTAACTGAGAATTTTTAAATTATGATTTTCTTTTTTACTCATTTATAGTATTTTAGATTAGCCAAATAAGGTCAATAGAAGACAGCTGCTAGGAACTTATAAATTTATGTCTAATTAATATATGATTTTTTATTACAAATATTATAACCATTTAGTTTGTAATTAATAACATTAAGAACTTATAGCAGAACGTTCTATTTGTTCTTATATTAATTAATATTAATTGATGTACTTTATGTGTAAACTCATGTTATTAGCTATAACATGAACAGATGTTACGTACACACGTGATCGTTGTGCCCATTGCTAACGGATTTTAGACTGTTACCAGTGGAAAATCAACCAATAATCATTATTAGTACTAATAATGAATTGTAATAATTATTTTATAAAAATAAAAAATTACATATTTTCTCAATTTTTACTTTGGAATATTAATGCATATAAAAATATATGTGTATATATATATATATATATATATATATATATATATATATATATATATATTCTAAAATTACTTTATGATAATCATTTTTATAAAAATAAAAAACATATATTTTCTCAACCATTAATTTCAGAATATTAATATGTATGTTTTTTTATAGTAAAACCACCAAATTCTTCTTGCTATGTTATTTGTGATTATTCTTTATATATGATATTAAAAAATAATTTTTATTTTATACACATTAATATTCTAAAATTAAAAGCTAAGAAAATACATAATTTTTCTTTTCAAAAAATAATTATAAAATTTATCATAATTATTAATTGTTTTTTCTCTTGATATGATAAAATTTTAAAATTTTATATATATATATATATATATATATATATATATATATATAAAAACCTATTTAACTATATTAATATCAAACAAATACAAAATATGGTTTAACAGGACGGAGTGCCTGCAAGCCGCTAGTATTATATAACAGTAATAAATAATAATAGTAATTTGCTTGATGCTTTATTTCTTAAATCTGAACTATTAAAAATATATTTGATGGTGATAGATGAGAACTAAGGGGGAACAAGGAATTCCGACCTAATAATTTAGTAATATGGGATGAGTGGAGGAGTGGTCCCACATTGGTCATCACTTGAGAGAACCAATTAATCCTCCACTAACGCATGTCTCGCTCCAAGTCCCCGGCGACTTTGGCCCCGAGTCATTCGTTCATACCCTCCCAGCTATGCCTAATTGACTTGTAAGCCAATCGTAAATTTTGATCCAATCAGTTCCCATCGGCCATCTCTCACGCAAAGGAAAATTAATTATAACTAGCGGCTTTACCGATACTCCACATTTTTTTATTTATTTGACTTGATTAGCCGTCCAACTTGTGAATTAATTTTTAAGAGCAAGAGAATCCACTCCATGGGAAAACGTGACATGGAAATGGGTTAACAATGAAACACGGCGGCTAATGTTTTTTTTATCTTTTAACTGTTTACTTATTTATTTTAGGAAGAGTGGCTATTGTGATTTTTAAATTTTTGTTTTCACTCCTATTTATGGTGGTTGTTAGTTGATTTTTTTTTAATATTTTTTTATATTTAATTAAAATAATGAACAATGATTATTCTATGTTCATCATAATTTTGTCTTAATTCATTATTGCCACTAGTTCTTGGAAATTATTTTATATTTACATTTTTCTAAAATATTGTCTTTAATGGATACTAAAAGATTGAATGTAAAGATAACTAGCATTTTTTTTTTTGACGGGGATAACTAACATCTTTGATATTATTATTTAGCTCTAAATATTGGCGTATCTGTTCAAAAATTTTTTATACAAAAATTATCTAAGTATTATAATAATTACTATTGTTTTGAAAAATATCAAGCAAAGATGAATATATATATATATATATATATATATACAAACTCAAAAAAATTATAATATACAATGTGTGTGTGTGTGTATATATATATATTAATATGATTAAATAAATATTATAGAAACAAATAATTCCAAAATTTATTGTTATTGACCAATTAATTTTTATTACTTATTTTCTTTTATATTTTCTGTAATTATGTTTTTTTAATATTTTTATTATTATTTATTTTCACTTATCAATAATTTTCTGAATATATGTGAGACACGACACAAAATACAGGGACAATAAAGACATAAACGTATTTGGAAGGAAAGACAGGAACAGGAGACAGAAAAATTTTCTATCCCCAAGACAGAAAAATATAAAATTTGTATACCTTCAAAAAAGTGGGGACTATGAAAACATAATACGGTAACAGAAATATAATATTTTTTCTTTCAATAATATACTTATACATATTTATTATTTATATCGTCGTCTCTTCTACCTATATTGTTTCCGTATTTTTGTGCGTGTCCTTCCATCAAACACTCTCTAAATGAACAAAGAGACTCCTTCATACGCGAACACAACAGATCTCGTTAGCCCATCAATATCGTTGTTCAATATTTAATTTCAAAAAACATTTTCCCTTTTTTTTTTTCTCTTGAAATAGTCATTACCTGAAAATTAAAAAAAAGAACTTCTTAGATTGACTTAACATTTTTATAATAATTTGTGCAGATATATTACACCAAGCAATCAATATCAGGATACAACCTGAGACCATTTCCCCATGTGTCATCTCTCTGTTGCACAATTTGGCAACAACTCACATAGGCATGCAAGGTCAACAACACCAGAGAACCACCCATTTGAAGAAACCCTATAGGCCTATATTAGTAGGTATAGATGAAAGGGAAAACCAAAAGTACACGAGCATTAAAGTCAAAAGCAAATGATGCAGTTCAAAATCTCTGCTGCTCCTAATCTTTTCCTGTACTTCACTCTGAGCGTTACATTAATAGCCAAATATACAGAAGCAGACGTTGATGAGTCCTACAATGCAACTTACTGTCCAAACGACTCAGGCACTTACTCTCCCAACAGCACCTACCGAACCAACCTCAATCAACTCCTTTCATGGCTTTCATCAAACGCCTCCACCCACGAAAACGGTTACTACAACACAACCATCATCGGTGTCAGCGACACCATCTATGGTGCCTTTCTCTGTCGTGGAGATCTCACCACCAATGCTTGCCAAGACTGTGTTTCCTCCGCATCAAAAATATTGCTTCAAGAGTGTCCCAAAGAGAAGGAAGCAGTGATGTGGTTGGATGAGTGCATGGTGCGTTACTCAGGCCAGTCCTTCTTCTCTGTAGCTGCTGAAGGTCCCCCTCTTTACACATATTATGGGCCCAAGGAGTTGAACCAAAGTAGCTCCATGGAACTGTTGTCGCAAACCATGAAAGCGGCGGTAGACCTGGCGGCGGATGGCGGTGATAAGAAGAAGTTTGGTACAAAGGAAGCAAACCTTTCAAGCTTCCAAACTTTGTACACGCTGGCACAATGCACGCCGGATTTGACGCAACTAGGCTGCAGAGAATGCCTCGGAGTGGCAGTTGGAGAACTACCTTTGTGCTGTGAAGGAGAGCGAGGAGCAAGAATACTGATTCCCAGTTGTAATATTAGATATGCGTTGTTCCCGTTTTACAGTAGTCAGGTGGCTGTGTCTGTTCCCCCCAACCCACAAGAACAACCAAGGTTGAACTCAGAAGGTAAAATATGCAATTTGGAATGGTAAATTCTCTGTGGACTAAATACCCAGATTGCTCTGGGACAAATTAATCTCTTGTAATTTAAAAATTCTAAATTTGTCCCTTATATTTTGAGAAAAAGATAAGTTGGTTTCTTTGTACAATTGCGCATAGAATAAGAATGGACCAGTTTATTCCTTTTCGTTATATATAACTTTTGAAGGCTCAATATATTAAAACTATGTTATACATCATTCATTCATTATTTTGAGGGATTTGTTAAGGATTTGTTACGTGATTAACAAATCCAAACCCATATACAGTTGGGTATTGAGAGAGAGATACAACGTTTTGATAAGGATTTGTTATACATCACACAAAGAATAGCACAGTCTCTTTGTACTAGACTGACGATGCTAATGTGTCCATTTTTTTTCAAATTTTGAGATATCAGTTTAGAACTTTTAAATTTTGAGGGGTTAATTTGTCCCCGTATATTTTGGAGGGATCTTCTCTTTGTTTATTATTTTGTTTTCTAAATTGGGTGAAGGGATTTGAGTATGTTGAAAGTTAATTTTACATGACCATACATCAAAAGTCTCAGTTTCTGTTTTTCTTTCTTATACCAAATCTCTACAAACAGGAACTATGTTTTCTGATCTTTTTCCATTTTATTTGGTTCTCATCCTTTGCAATTGAGGTTCACTGGTTCGTATGAAAATTATGAATAGCTGGTAATTTAGTGGAAGTTGAATCAATTTATGCAGATAAATCCCGGATATCAGCAGTGGTAATAATCGCAGTCGTGGCTCCAATTGTGTTTGTTTTGCTAGTTACCTTCATTGCATTCTGGATCATATGCCGAAGGGCAAGCAGAAAGAAGCACGGTTCTGTGCTAGATGGAAGTGGTAGGTTGAAAAATTGGCTTTATTTGCTCCCCTTTTAACATTAATACTTTGAATTGTTGCTATGGATGGTAAGGAAGCACATGTATGAAATCTTTTTTGCTTTATTTCACTCCATTAAGGTTAATCCGGTGAGATCTTCACCCTTTTGTCTGAAAGTTCTAGTGATACCATGCAACGAGTCTTTTTGAGCCTGCCACCATGTTATAAATGGTTCACTCCTGAATGTTTTTATGTAGTTCAAATTTCTAGCGCGGAGCTCTTGCAGTTTGAATATGATACAATCATAGGGGCGGCAAACAACTTCTGTGATGACAATAAATTAGGGGAAGGAGGATTCGGTTCGGTTTATAAGGTACTATAGCAATATTCTAGAAAAATATATAATATAATGAGTAATCCCCCTTCAAGAATTAGTCTCCTTAGTTTTGAGTTTTGACCTTAGAACTTATAAAGGACGGTTGGTTATGAATTTTCAGGGTACACTGTCTAATGGACAAGATATTGCTGTGAAGAGGCTATCAAAAAACTCTAGTCAAGGGGTAAATGAGTTCAAGAATGAGGTGTTTTTGGTAGCTAAACTACAACACAAAAATCTAGTTAGGCTATTGGGATTTTGCTTGAATAGAGAAGAAAAAATGCTCATCTATGAATTTGTGCCTAACAAAAGCTTGGACCATTTTCTATTTGGTATGTCCATAAAAAAATTGTGGCAATTTGATAAGAAGCACTTATTGAATATGCAATCAAAGTCAAGTTAATTTTTTATTGTTGATTTCAATTTGTTTTGTAATACACAGATCCTAACAAACAACAACATTTGAATTGGACAAGACGATACAAGATAATAGAAGGAATTATTCGAGGGATACATTATCTTCACGAAGATTCACGACTCAAAATTATACATCGTGATATTAAAGCAAGCAATATATTACTAGATGAGAATTTAGATCCCAAAATTTCAGATTTTGGAATGGCAAAAATTTTTTATGGTGATCAAACTCAAGGAACCACGAACAGAGTTGTTGGAACAATGTAAGCTCTATTTGATTCATTACTATTTCCTTATTTTGAATGTGTTATATTGTTTATCATTAGAGTTGCAAAAAGAATCAACTTAAAAGTCGTACAATTATCATAGTATGAGAATATCTACTGGCTAATGTTTATTTATATTATATCGCATTTTAAAATTCATGGCTTTACTGACTAATTACTCCATTCTACTCTTAGTGGATACTTGTCTCCAGAATATGTGATACATGGACAGTTTTCTATCAAAGTGGATGTGTACAGCTTTGGTGTCCTGGTTCTAGAGATAATAAGTGGGAAGAAGATAACATCTTTTTATGAACCAAGCTATGGTGGGAACCTCTTGAACTATGTGAGCTTCGGTTCAACTCTACATTAGAAGTCTCAATTTTCTTTGTTCTTTGCTTTCAAGTATTGCCTTTTAAATTAAAAATGTAAGATTGTTTCCACTCTTAAATCAATAAAATTTATTGTAATCATAACTCACTAGAGGTTTGGGGAGAGCACTCCTAAATTTCGTACTTTAGAGGAACATTTTTCTTAATAAAGAAATAGAAAATTGGAGGGGACGGGAATTTATTGATTCTTGATTTCATACCTAAAAAATGGATTGTTGACAGGCCTGGAGACACTTTAGAGATGGGACGGCATTGGAATTATTGGATATGACACTGAGAGATTCATATTCAAGTGCTGAAGTGCTTGGATGCATCCATATTGGGTTATCTTGTGTTCAGGAAGATCCAGAACAAAGGCCAACAATGCTGACCATAGCTCAAATGCTAAATAGTCATTCGGTTACTCTTTCAGCTCCTGAACGGCCTGCAGGTTATTTTTCTGGCCAAATTCAACCGAGCCTCCCAACAAAGCCCACAATAATGGCCACAAACATGCCAGCCTTAGCCTCGGCATCTGTTGATGGTTCATCGATCACTAACGTGTACCCTCGATAGTTTTTTCTTGTGGAAGATGACAATAATCTCCTTGCTTCATATTGCGAACATTTTATTTAATAGTCGCCTGGTCTAATGCATGCTAGAATCATTGTCCGTGCTTAAAATTTGGCTACCTGCTTTGTGTTTGCATACATTACAGCAAAAGAAATGCTTTGGTATATACATTCATCCATCTTTTTTGTACAAGAAAAAACCTGAATGAGCTATTCTTAGCTGAAAGAGTAAAATCATAAATTAGTCCTTAAAAGAGCTGGGATATAAATAAAAGAGTTGGGATATAATTTAATCCTCAAAAGACTTGTGATATTAAGTTAATTATTGAAAGATTAACTTTTATTTCAATTTATTCCAAAGTTGTTATAAATCAATTACTAATTGAGTATATGATTTGTTACATTAATTGATGATGTATCATGTTATGTAATTATGTGACGCATTACTTTCCAAAATAGACCCTAAAATTGGTCGTCAAAGTGCTTTATATGTTTTATATATTAAGAGATGATATTTTATTTTCTTATGTATAATTTTCGCCTAAATTTTTATGGCATGCTCTTTGATTATACTAGTCATTTGATCCGTACAATAGATGGGATGATAATAAAAAATAATTTATTGATCATTATTGAAAATAAATAATAGTTCATTTAAATGCATCTTATGGAAAATTGGATATATAAACTTATTTTGAAAATAAGTTAACAGTTAAATAATTAAATAATTAAACAAATTATATAAATGAGTAAGGATATAAAATGAGTCATTCTATTTTATATTTCTTTGAATATCATGTTTGTAAGATTAAAAAAATCTTGATATAGATGATATTTAACTAACAATAAAATCCTATTTTAAGAAAATTTTGCACGTTTCGATGGTTAAAATTGATGAATAATGAAATAAAATAAGTGGATATATTTATAATATCATATAAAATTAATATGGATGATAATGATTATCCATAAAAGAGAGAATATGCCTTCCACACCCTATCCAAGTTTGGAAATACATCCCCCATTCTCATCCTCGTCCTCGTCACCAGTTCTTATTCCTTATTTCTAATGAGGATTTGAATCCCTACGTGTATTTGCAAATTTATCAAAATAATTTAAAAAAAATTGAAAAGTGTTTTGATATTCGAATCATAAATATGCATAATACTTATTCCCTTTCAGAATATTTGTCCACTTTCAAATAATTTCATATTTCAAAATATATATCAATTTTGCGTTTCAATAAAGCATTAATTTTTTTTAATATTATCCCTAATTTATTTCATATTTCCAAAGCATTCCATTTAATATTAGTGTGCTATATTAATTAATATGTGGGGATATATTAGTTTATTCCCTATATTTTACTCAATTACCAATATCATTTATTATCTTTGTTAATATTCATGTTTGTTCGAAGTTGGTAAATATTTTAAAAGGAATGTAATAAGAAATACTACTAATGCAATATAATCCAAACTAAAATTAAAATAAATAAAAAAATATAATATAAATTCAATAAAGATAATTAAAAAAATCAAATGTGTGCCAAGATTTTCCTTTATACGTACATATATAAATTTGTTTGATGCTTTATTTCTTAAATCTGAACTGTTAAAAATATATTTAATGGTGATAGATGAGAAATAAAGGGGAACAAGGAATTCTGACCTAATAGTTTAGTAATATCGGATAATTGGAGAAGTGGTCCCACATTGGTCATAACTTGAGAGAACCAATTAATCCTCCACTAACACAGGTCTCGCTCCAAGTCTCCAACGACTTTGACCCCGAGTCATTCATCCACACCCTCCCAGCTATGACTAATTGACTACTAAGCCAATCGTAAATTTTGATCCAATCTGTTCCCATCGGCCATCTCTCACGCAAAGAAAAATTAGTTATAACTAGCGACTTCGCCGACGCTCCACATTTTTTTATTTATTTGACTTGATTAGCCGTTTAACTTGTGAATTAATTTTTAAGAGAAAGTCAAATAAAGAATATGAAGTGAATCCACTCTATGGAAAACGTGGCATGGAGATGGGTTAACAATGAAGCACGGCGGCTAATGTTTTTTTTTTTTTTTTTTCCTTTTAACTGTTTCCTTATTTATTTTTAGGGAATGGTTGTTGTTACTTCTAAATATCTATTGCCGCTCCTATTTGTGATAGTTGTTAATTGATTTCTCTTTAATACCCTTGTTATACTTAATCAAAATAGTGGAAAATAATTATTTTATGTTTATCATAATTTTATCTTAATTTATTATTGTTACTAGTTCATAATTATTATAATAATTTATTTTGAAAATTATTTAATATTTAAATTTTTCTAAAATATTATCTTTAATGGATATTAAAAAATTGAAAGTAAAGATAACTAACATCCTTTATATTATTATTTAGCTCTAAATATTGATGTATCTGTTTCAAATTTTTTGATACAAAAATTATCTAAATATTAATTACTATTTGTTTTGAAAAATATTAAGCAAAGATGAATATATACAAACTCAAAACTAGTAAGAGAAATGAATTGATTGTGCAATAGGTAATTGATTAACATACAAGGGAAAGTTTGTAAAAGAGTCAAAACTAAATTAAAAATCGCAACATGTGTTCATTAATTTTCATAAAAGGCTTTTTTGCACTTGCAGTAATTTTCTCTAACAAATTAAGATAAAATTATGATTAACATAGAAATCTCTCTTATTTTAATTAAGTATAAGAAGAGTATTAAATTAAAACCAACTAATAACTATCATAAATAGGAGTAGTAATAGACATTTAAGAGTGGCAAGTTATTTTCATTACTATCTTATATCTTTGTGGATTTGGATAAAAAAAAAAAAAAAAAAAATTCAATCTAGGTTACAGACCCCAAAAACAGTTATTTGTCAGAGTGTGTGCTGTGGTGTTGTCGAGACACACGATGCTTACGGTGTTATTGGCAATGTGGAAAGCTCTCCTCTTGACATGAGGGTGCCCGATCGGGCACAGTAAACAATGCTGAATGCATTAAAAGATGTTGTTAATTTTAAAACGATGTATTAGCTGTGTTAACATATTTTAAAAATTTAAAAAAAGGTTATAAAAAACTTAAATACGAATTATTCAATTTTGAATATCATATCTCACATGTATGTTTAAGAAATAATATAACAAAAAATTATTACATGAAGTTTAAAATACTCACAAACGTTAATCAATATATTTTAAAATATTGATAAGCAAATAAAATTTCTTTGTGGCAACATAAAAAAACTTTTAATGAATTTTTTTTTTCTCTCTCACAGATTAAAGAGCAAAACTTGGACTGGTTATATATTATGGGCTCTTTCTTCTCTTGTATAACAGCTATATTCATTCTCTACCAGTCATAATAATCATATTCTCCATTTTTTTTAATTAAAAAACAACATATATGTACAAACAAAAAAAATAAAATAAAATTGGGGGCAACTGCTCCTTGGCCTCAAGGATGTTCTGTCAGTGTACAATTTTTTTCATTCATCAATGGTGCATATAAAATAAATTTTATTTTTAATCTATAAACTCAAATTTAGATGAATGACAAAAAATCCTTATTGTATTTTTATGGTGTTAAATAAAATATTTATTTGCCTCATATTTACATGACTTTCAAGATTGAATATTTATCTAACTAGTTAAATCTAATTATTTTTCTAACATAATAATATATGGTTGAAAATTTATATAAATTTAATTTTTAATATTGTCACTATATATTAATTAACTACTGAAAAAAATTTAAGCATGATTTAGTTGGTGCAAATCACAAACAAAACATGCACTTAAGTGATTTTTTAAACTATACATAGAGAAATGTATTTTATAGAACTATTCATATCAGTATTTACTTACAAGTTAAAATTGTGTGTGTGTATATATTAGGTGAGATGAGTGGTTTATTATGAGAGTGGAATAGACAAATATGAACTGTATAACTATACATAGATGATTATAAATTAATTATTATGTGATAAAAAATATCAAATGATTTTATAATTTAATTCTGATTATTCATGTAAGATTCAACAATTCAAATTTATCAAACTCATTCTTATAATAAACCATTCTTCTCACTTGAATAGTCTTATATATATATAAAATTTATTAGACTTAATTGAATATATTATAAATAAAAATATTTAAAAATTTAAATGAGTCTAAAGGAAAGTTTAATAAAAGTAAAAAAATGCACAAAGAGACTCCTTCATACGTGAACACATCTCACTTCTTTGTTAATATTAAACCAAGGCAATATATTTATTTTAGTTTTCAAAACTAAACTGGATAAAGAATTTTAAAATTAGTATTTTGAGATCAAAACACATTTAGCCTTAGAGTACATGATTCACAAACAAAAGACATTGCAATTTTAGAAACGTAAAACTCTCTCCAAGACTGCAACCCCAAGTCTCACAGTCACAGCCTCACCCAAGCCGTCGAACAGCCCCAAGCTCCAAGCTCATAGCCAGAACCCCACCCGCGGTCAGAAGCCCCATGCTCGTACAGCCACCTCCGCCTTCATATCTCGCTTCCTTGACTGGTTGAACTTTCGGATCTCGTCATTCCCCACCCTGCACAACTTCCCACCACTGCCAGACAGCCTTGAGCCACCACTACACACCTCGCGCCACCCTTGCACCTTCAGATCTCGCATCCTGCAACCTTCAGATTTCATCGCCGGATAGCTTGGAGCCACCACATAGCTGTCACTCCTCGAAGCCACCACATGGCCGCCGCTCCCCTCATGGCTTAAAGCCACCACACAGCTATCACTCCACACCACACAACTGCAACATAGAGAGTGTGTGAGAATGGGGAATGTTGGCTCTCTCACTCCATTTTTTGGTTGTTTTTTAATTTTTTTTGTCATAAAAAATAGTCTTTGAACCCTTTTGAAGTTAACAAAAAAGCCCCATTTTCTGGTCTTTTTGAAAAAATTCAAAGGAAGTCATGTTAATTGGCTTCGGTGATGTAGATCACTTCTCAATTTCCTTGCTTTTTGTGTCCTTTTTTTTTGCCTGATTTTTTTGGAATAATTTTACTTTGAATTTATGGATGTAATGTTCTAATGCTTAAGTGTTCCTTTTTAATTTGTGTCATTTTGTGTTTGATTGGTGCTGTTTGGCCTGTAAGTATTTTTTGATGCAACAAATAAAGGAGAATGAGCTATGTCCTGATTTTGAACTTTATAGAATTTTCATACTTATAACTTTTTTAGATAGGCTTCAGACTAGACTGTTATGATATCATCATAGTCGGGTACACCCCAAGTGTAATAAACACTTTACGGATGTGAGCGGAAGTGTGCCCAAATTGATGAGACGGAAAAATGGAGTACGGTGAATAGTAATTTGCAATGGACCCCACATCACTATTCACGTGAATAGTACTATGCAGTGGGACCCACTTCACTATTTATGAATAGTACTCATTACTATTTACACAAACAAAATAGATCAAGAGAACTGCACACCAATATTTTAACGTGGAAAACCCTCCTGTAATTCTGAAGGAAAAATCACGGGCCAAACTCCGAAAAATACTCCACTATATTTAAAGAGTAATTACAATATAGTGTATCCCCAATGAGACTCTCTTCTACTACAATTACTAGTATTACAGAGATCTAGAGAATATATCCAAAACCCCCCAGTGTATACTCACACTACACTCTTGGAATTTTCTTACACACACTCTCTATTTTTCTCTCACTACAAGAAGCCTACACTGCTTCTTCCTTTACAACTGAGGAAATGCTTCTCAGTTTGGGATACCAAAACCGTCTGCTTCAAGGCTCTATTTATAGATGATTTTGGAGAGTTACTGTGCATGTTACTGTGCATATTTCGGTATTAATCACAGATCACATTACTGTGCATGTGCACAGTAACCTCTTTTGTTTGTTTTCAACATTCGGTGGCTGCAAAATGCACAGCCACCATGCCTCTTTTTCTAACAATTCTCCACCTTGGCTGCATTTTGTAACAGCCTTCAACCTCTGCAAATATTAACTAAGTCCAAGCAATGCTTAAACTTGTCAATCGGCAATGGTTTTGTCATCATATCGGCTGGGTTCTCAGCTGTGGCTATCTTCTGAATTGCAACAGTACCATTATTGATACTTTCTCTGACAAAATGAAGTCTGACGTCAATGTGCTTTGTCCTTTCATGATAGACTGAATTTTTAGCCAGATGAATGACGCTTTGACTATCACAATGTACAATTGGTACATGTTGATCAATCCAAAACTATCCAAAAGACCGTGCACCCAAATACTCTCTTTAATAGCCTCAGTCAATGCCATATACTCAGCTTCAGTAGTTGACAATGCCACTGTAGATTGCAATGTTGCCTTCCAGCTAATAGTACATCCAAAGATTGTAAAGATATAGCCTGTCAATGACCTTCTTTTATCCAAATCACCTGCATAATCAGAATCTACATAACCTACAACTCCACGGTTCTTCTGACCTTCAAATACCAAACAGACATCAGTGGAACTTTTTAGGTACTACATGATCCATTTCACAGCTTGCCAGTGTGTCTTTCCAGGTTTGCTCATAAATCTGCTTACCACACTCACTGTATGTGAAATGTCTGGTCTAGTGCACACCATGGCATACATGAGACTGCCAACTGCACTAGAGTAAGGTTTACGAGACATGTGCTCCACTTCTTCCTCAGTTCTCGGACATTCTTTCAAAGATAGCTTAAAATGTGCAGCCAACGGAGTGCCAACTGGTTTGGATAGATCCATATTGAAGCGTTGTAACACTTTTATAATATAATTTTGTTGTGTTAAACACAACCTGCCACTATGTCGCTCCCTATGAATCTCCATTCCAAGAATCTTCCTTGTCGCACCTAAGTCCTTCATCTCAAACTCTTTTCCCAACTGAGTTTTCAACATACTAATTTCAGCCTTATTATGAGTTGCAATTAGCATATCATCTACATACAACAACAAATAAATCTTCGAACCATCTGGAAGCTCCTTAGAGTAGATGCAATTATCATATTGGTTTCTACTATATCCAGTACCAATCATAAATGCATCGAACCTTTTGTACCACTGCCTTGGAGACTGCTTCAAGCCAAAAAATGACTTCTTTAATAGGCAAACATGATTTTCCTTACCAAGACTTATGAACCCCTCTGGTTGACTCATGTAGATATGCTCCTCTAGCTCACCATGTAAGAACGCCGTCTTCACATCAAGCTGTTCTAGCTCTAAGTCAAACGTACTCACAATAGCTAATAGGATCCGAATAAAGCTATGCTTCACCACAGGAGAGAATACTTCACGGAAGTCAACACCCTCCTTCTGAGTATAACCCTTTGCTACCAGTCTTGCCTTGAACCTTGGAGGCTCAATGCCAGGGATTCCTTCTTTCCTTTTGTAAACCCATTTACAGCCAACTACTCTTTTCCCCTTTGGAAGTTGTACCAGCTCCCACGTTTGATTTTTCTGAAGAGACTCAATCTCCTCATTCATTGCTATCACCACTCCTTCGACTCCTTACTTTCTCGCATCACGGTAGGTACATGGTTCATCTCCAACTGCACCATCCGCCATAGCCAAAGCAAAGGCTATAGGATCTGCATATAATGAGTCAAGTGCACAAGCAGCAGAATCCATATATCTTTTTGGTTTCTGGATTTCTCGTCTTTCTCTGCCAAGAGTAATCTTGTATGGCTCTGCTTCTATGGTTGGTTCACCAGTTTCCTCATAGTCAGGTTCATCTTGTTGTTCTACTTCAGGTTGAGCAATCCCTGAAGTATTTGGCTGATTCATTATATCATTTTCTTGCTTCACCTTCCCATAGTCAATCTCTAGCTCCACCTGCTTCTTAGCACCATGATCTGTCTCTGCCCCATCTAAGTTAGACTCCTTCTTCTGATTTAGCATTGCCGCCTCGTCAAAAGTGACATCTCTGCTGACAATGATTTTAGGTGAACTTGCCTTCTCTATACACCACAGTTTATAGCCTTTCACCCCTCGTGCGTACCCTAGAAATATACACCTTCTTGCCCTCGCCTCAAGTTTACCATCACTCACATGAGCATATGCAGGACAACCAAATATCTTCAAATCAGAATAGTTTACGGGTCGACCGGACCATACCTCTTGTGGAATCTTCAGATTAATAGCAGTTGATGGAGATCTGCTTTACGGATATACAAATTGTATTGACTGCCTTAGCCCAAAATGATTTGGGAAGTGTTGCGTTGATTCGCATGCATCTTGCACGCTCTAGAAGTGTTCTTTTCATTCGTTCTGCAACTCCATTTTGCTGTAGTGTTCCTGGTACAGTATGGTACCTCACTATACCAGCATTTCTGCAGAACTCCTCAAATTCTTTGCTGCAAAATTCTCCGCCATTGTCAGTTCTTAGTCTCTTGACTGACCGCCCGGTTTGCTTCTCGACCATGGCCTTCCATTGCTTGAATTTGTCGAACACCTCTTCTTTTTTCTTCAGGAAATAAATCCAGACTTTTCTGGAATAATCATCTATCAGAGTAAGAAAATAGCGAGCTCCACCTAAGGAGTTAACAGGGGCTGGACCCCAAACGTCTGAGTGGACATACTCCAATATCCCCTTGCTATTGTGTTTGCCAGAATTGAACTTCACTCGTTTCTGCTTTCCAAATACACAGTTTTCACAGAAACCAAGTTTGCAATTCTTCAAGCCTTTCAATAGGCCTCTGCCAGCAAGTATGGTCATTCCTTTCTCACTCATATGACCAAGCCGCATATGCCACAATCGTGTAGCATCATGATTTCTTTCAGAGGATAAAACAGCAGCAGTTCCATCGACTGTGCTTCCTAGCAATAAAAAGATTCCATTCTGCAGCTTTCCTTTCAATACCACCATTGAACCTTTGAATACCTTCAAGAAACCATCCTCTCCAATGAACTTGTACCCCCGATTGTCTAGGGCACTCAACGAGATCAGGTTTCTACCCAGTTCTGGTACATGCCATGCTTGAAACGTCCTTTTAGTACCATCATCTAAATTGACTTGCACATCTCCTTCACCAACAATTGGAATAATTCTATTATCTCCCAATCTAACTTTTCCCTCCCGTTTTTTATAGGATGAGAAGAGGTTTCGATTAGGCGTCATATGAAAAGATGCGCCAGAATCCAGGATCCACTCATTTCCGGTGTCACCTGTGAATACTGTCAAGGCCGAACCAGCATCGGCAACGCTATCTTCAGAACTTTCAATTGTTATGTTAGCAGAATCTCCTGATTTCTCCATTCTTTCTGGGCAATTTCTTCTGATATGTCCCGTCTGGTGACAATGAAAGTACTTCACAGATTTATGCTTTCTGGACTTTGATCTTCTCTTGCTTTTGCTTCCCGATCCTCTTTCTTGACTACGCCCTCTCGTCACGAACAATCCATCTGCAGGACCTTCGAAATTGGATCCGGCTACCAACTTCTGATGTTCCTTTATCATTAGTGATTCTTTGACATTTTTCACTGAGATTTCGGATCTACCATAAAGTATGGTATCACAGAAATTATCATAAGACGGAGGTAATGAAGTCAACAAGATCATAGCTTGATCAACATCTTCAACTTTAATTCCTGCTGCTCCAACATCAGAGATCATCCGGTTGAAGTCGTCTATATGCTCTTGCATTGATTTTCCTTTTGAATATTTGAATGTGTACAGTCGCTTTCTCTGATAAAGCTTGTTGGACAAGGTCTTTACAGAATATTTTTCTTCCAAAGCCTTCCATAGTGAATCAGTGGTTTTTTCATCCATGACTTCTCGCAAAACATTGTCCGCAAGACTCAACTGTATTGTACTCAGTGTTTTGACCATCATCTCCTTTTTCTTGTCATCAGGTAATGATCCTGGGTCCTCCAACGTCTCTGCAAGACCTTGCTGACCTAGCAATGCCTGCACTTTCAGTTTCCATAGCCTGAAGTCATTGGACCCGTCAAATTTCTCCATTTCAAATTTTGGCACCGACATCTTGGATCTTAGTCAGAACCTTATCTTAATCAGATATCTTTGGAATAGTTACAAATCAACTGTAAATCGTGCACCAAGAGGCTTCCCAGGAAAGAGAGGTGGGTCACAATGGACACGCTTAAATACCAAGTCTTTCCTTAGCCAGAACCTCTTCAAACCGTGACTCTCACAAAGATTTACACTGCCTTCCAAAGAATAAAGAACCAAAAGGTGATCCTCAAGTATTAGGGAGAAACTCTTTTCTGATGTGGAAGATCAGACTAAGCTGCAACCACAGAGCATACTAAGAATAAATCCCACCGATCCAAAGCTCTGATACCACTTGTTATGGTATCATCAGAGTCGGGTACACCCCAAGTGTAATAAACACTTTACGGATGTGAGCGGAAGCGCGCCCAAATTGAAGAGACGGAAAAATGGAGCACGGTGAATAGTAATTCGCAGTGGGGCCCACGTCACTATTCACATGAATAGTATTTTGCAGTGGGACCCACTTCACTATTTATGAATAGTACTCATTACTATTCACACCAACAAAATAGATCAAGAGAACTGCACACCAATATTTTTAACGTGAAAACCCTCCTGTAATTTTGAGGGAAAAACCACGGGCCAAACTCCGAAAAATACTCCACTATATTTAAGAGTAATTACAATATAGTGTATCCCCAATGAGACTCTCTTCTACTACAATTAGTAGTATTACAGAGATCTAGAGAATATATCCAAAACCCCCAGTGTATACTCACACTACACTCTTGGAATTTTCTTACACACAATCTCTATTTTTCTCTCACTACAAGAAGCCTACACTGCTTCTTCCTTTACAACTGAGGAAATGCTTCTCAGTTTGGGATACCAAAACCGTCTGCTTTAAGGCTCTATTTATAGATGATTTTGGAGAGTTACTGTACATGTTACTGTGCATATTTCGGTGGTACAGCTGTATATCACATTACTGTGCATGTGCACAGTAACCTCTTTTGTTTTTTTTTCAACATTCGGTGGCTGCAAAATGCACAGCCACCATGCCTCTTTTTCTAACATAGACTAAGCCAATGAACAAGCTAGGCTTCGGCCTAAAAGATAAACTCTAGCAGGTTATAGGCCAGGCTCAAGCCCAATATTTATGATACAAGCTTGGACTGGCTTGTTCCCACCTCTACCCATGAATATAATTGTTCAATATTTAATTTCAAAACACATTTTCAACACACCTCTACACCAAGTAATTAATATCTGTATACGACCTGAGACCATTTACCCATGCGTCATCTCTCTATTGCATAATTTGGCAACAACTCCATAGGCATGCAAGGTCAACTACACTAGAGAACCACCCATTTGAAGAAACCCTTTACTAATAGCTATAGATGAAAGGGAAAACCAAAGTACACGAGGATTAAAAAAAGCAAATGAAGCAATTCAAAATCTCTGCTGCTCCTAATCTTTTCCTGTGCTTCGCTCTGAGCGTTACATTAATAGCCAAATCTACAAAAGCAGACGTTGATGAGTCCTACAACGCAACTTACTGTCCAAAGAACTCAGGCACTTATTCTCCCAACAGCACCTACCGAGCCAACCTCAATCAACTCCTTTCATGGCTTTCATCAAACGCCTCCACCCGCGAAAACGGTTACTACAACACAACCATCATCGGTGTCAACGACACCATCTACCGTGCCTTTCTCTGTCGTGGAGATCTCACCACCAATGCTTGCCAACACTGTGTTTCCTCCGCATCAAAAAAATTGCTTCAGGAGTACTATCCCAAAGAGAAGGAAGCAGTGATCTGGTTGGATGAGTGCATGGTGCGTTACTCAGACCAGTCCTTCTTCTCTGTAGCTACTGAAGGTCCCCCTCTTTACACATATTATGGGCCTAAGGTGTTGAACCAAAGTAGCTCCATGGAACTGTTGTCGCAAACCATGAAAGCGGCGGTAGACCTGGCGGCGAATGGTGGTGATGAGAATAAGTTTGGTGCAAAGGAAGCAAACCTTTCAAGCTTCCAAACTTTGTACACGCTAGCACAATGCACCCCGGATTTGACACAACTAGGCTGCAGAGAATGCCTTGGAGTGGCAGTTGGAGAATTACCTTTGTGCTGTAATGGAGAGCAAGGAGCAAGAATACCGATTCCAAGTTGTAATATTAGGTATGCTTTGTATCCGTTGTACAGTAGTCAGGTGGTTGTGTCTGTGCCGCCCACCCCGCAAGAACAACCAAGGTTGAACTCAGAAGGTAAACCATGCAATTTGGAATGCTAAATTCTCTGTGGCCTAAATAGCCATACTGCTCTGGGACAAAATAATCTCTTATAATTTAAAAATCTTAAATTGATTTCTCATATTTTGAAAGGATAAGTTGGTCACTCTATACAGTTGCGTATATTCTATTCGAATGGACTAATTTATTCCTTTTCACTTTATGAAATTGTCCTAAGTGACTTTTTTTTATTTTTTTATTTTGAGAGACCAGTTTAGAAATTTTAAATTTTGAGGGATTAATTTGTCCTAATATATTTTGGAGGGATCTTCTATTTCTTTATGATTTTGTTTTCTAAATTCGGTGAAGGGATTTGACTATGTTCTAAGTTAATTTTACGTGACCATACATCAAAAGTCCCAGTTTCTATTTTTCTTTCTTATACCAAATCTCTACAAACAGGAACTATGTTTTCTTATCTTTTTCCATTTTATTTGGTTCTCATCCTTTGCAATTGAGGTTCACTGGTTCGCATGAAAATTATGAATAGCTGGTAATTTAGTGGAGGTTGAATCAATTTATGCAGATAAATCCCGGATATCAACAGTGGTAATCATCGCAGTCGTGGCTCCAATTGTGTTTGTTTTGCTAGTTACCTTCATTGCATTATGGATCATATGCCGAAGGGCAAGCAGAAAGAAGCACGGTTCTGAGCTAGATCAAAATGGTAGGTTGAAAAATTGGCTTTATTTGCTCCCCTTTTAACATTAATACTTTGAATTGTTGCTATGGATGATAAAGAAGCACATGTATGAAATCTTTTTTGTTTTTTTTTTTCACTCCATTAAGGTTAATCCGGTAAGATCTTCACCCTTTTGTACGAAAGTTCTAGTGATACTATGCAACGAATCTTTTTGAGCTTGCCACCACGTTATTAATGGTTCACTCCTGAATGTTTTTATGTAGTTCAAATTTCTAGCGCGGAGCTCTTGCAATTTGAATATGATACAATCACAGGTGCAACAAACAACTTCTGTGGTGACAATAAATTAGGGGAAGGAGGATTCGGTTCCGTTTATAAGGTACTATAGCAATATTCTAAAAATATATATAATATAATGAGTGATCCCCTTCAAGAATTAGGCTCCTCTGGTTTTGAGTTTTGACCTTAGAGCTTATAAAGGACAGTTGGTTATGAATTTCCAGGGTAAACTATCTAATGGACAAGATATTGCTGTGAAGAGGCTATTAAGAAACTCTAGTCAAGGGGTAAATGATTTCAAGAATGAGATGTTTTTGGTAGCCAAACTCCAACACAAAAATCTAGTTAGGCTATTGGAATTTTGCTTGAATAGAGAAGAAAAAATGCTCATCTATGAATTTGTGCCTAACAAAAGCTTGGACCATTTCCTATTTGGTATGTCCATCCAAAAATTGTGGCCATTTGATAAGATGCACTTATTGAATATGCAATCAAAGTCAAGTTAATTTTTTATTCTTGATTTCAATTTTTTTATAATACGCAGATCCTAACAAACAACAACGTCTGAACTGGACAAGACGATACAAAATAATAGAAGGAATTATTCGAGGGAAGCATTATCTTCACGAAGATTCACAACTCAAAATTATACATCGTGATATTAAAGCAAGTAATATATTACTATATGAGAATTGAAATCCCAAAATTTCAGATTTTAAAATGGCAAGAATTTTTTATGATAATCAAACTCATGGAACCATGAACAGAGTTGTTGGAATGATGTAAGCTCTATTTGATTCATTACTATTTCCTTATTTTGAATGTGTTATATTATTTATCATTAGAGTTGTAAAAAGGATCAACTTAAAAGTCATACAATTATCGTAGTATGAGAATATCTACTGGCTAATGTTTATTTATATTATATCGCATTTTAAAATTCATGGCTTTTACTGACTAATTACCCCATTCTACTGGTAGTGGATACTTGTCTCCAGAATATGTGATACATGGACACTTTTCTTTCAAAGTGGATGTGTACAGCTTTGGTGTTCTAGTTCTAGAGATAATAAGTGGGAAGAAGATAACATCATTTTATGAGTCAAGCTATGGTGGGAACCTCTTGAACTATGTGAGCTTTGGTTAAACTCTTATACATTAGAAGTCTCAATTTTCTTTATTCTTTGCATTCAAGTATTGCTTTTAAATTAAAAATGTAAGACTGTTTCCACTCTTAAATCAATAAAATTCATTGTAATCATAACTCACTAAAGGTTTAGGGAGAACACTCCTAAATTTCATACTCTAGGGTAGTGTTTGTTTACTATATTTGAGACAGAAATATAGAGACACTAGAGATAAAAACCTATTTGGTATTGGAGACAAGAATATGAGATAGAAAAACATAAAATTTATATACTTCCAAAATGTGGGGACAGTGGGATGATACAGAGACAGAAATTTAATATTTTTTTTTCCAATAATACCCCTATATATAGTTATTATTTATGCCTTCGTCTCCATTCTTTCTATATTTCTGTCTCTGAGACAGTAAATAAACGCTACCCAGAGGAACCTTTTTTCTTAATAAAGAAATATAAAATTGGAGGGGACGGGAATTTATTGATTCTTGATTTCATGCCTAAAAAAGTCGGTTGTTGACAGGCCTGGAAACACCTTAGAGATGGGACGCCATTGGAATTATTGGACATGACATTAAGAGATTCATATTCAAGTGATGAAGTGCTTAGATGCATCCACATTGGGTTATCTTGTGTTCAGGAAGATCCAGCACAAAGGCCAACAATGCAGACCATAGCTCAAATGCTAAATGGCCATTCGGTTACTGTTTCAGCTCCTGAACGGCCCGCAGGTTATATTTCTAGCCAAACTGAACCGAGCCTCCCAACAAACAAGCCAGTCTTAGCCTCGGCATCTGTTAATGATTCATTCATCACTAACGTGTACCCTCGCACATGAGGCACAACTCAGTTTGTTAAAGCATTACCTCTGTTGAAAGGTGCAACGTAACCCGGATTCTAGTCTTCCAGCAGAGCTGGAGGCTGCGAAACCCCCCTCCCCCAACCAAAAAATAGAACGTGTACCCTAGATAGTTTTTTCTTGTGGAAAATGACAATAATCTCCTTGCTTCATATTGTGAATATTTTATTTAATAGTCGCCTGATCTAAGGCATTCTAGAATCATTGTCCATGCTTAAAATTTGGCTACCTGCTTTGTGTCTGCATACATTACAGCAAAAGAAAAGCTTTAGTTTGTACATTCATCCATCATTTTGTACAAGAAACAACTATACGAGTTATTCTCAGCTGAAGAAGTAAAATCCTAAATTAGTCCTTCAAAGAGTTGGGATATAAATAAAAGAGTTAGCATATAATTTAATCCTTAAAAGATTTGTGATATTAATTTAATTACTGGAAGATTAACTTTTATTTCAATTTATTCCAAAGTTGTTGTAAATCAATCGCTAATTGGGTATATGATTTGTTACATTAATTGATGATGTATCATGTTATGTAATTATGTGACACATTACTTTCCAAAATAGACCCTATAATCGGTCATCAAAGTGTTTTATATATTAAGAGATAATATTTTATTTCTTATGTGCAATTTTTGCCCAAATTTTTATGGCATGCTCTTTCATTATATTAATTTATAATGAGGTGTGTGCGTCAGAAAACGTTTTTAACATTCACAGTATTTTTGTATCTATTGATAAACCCATCGTAATTATTGTAATGTGTTATCTCATTTTCTACATTCTAAATTAATAATAAATAAATTTTAAAAACTCAAAGACTATTCAAATTAAATATTTTTAAATAAAATAATAATCGTCTTTTCTTGTCCAAGTTTTGTATTAAATTTGTTGGTAGTGACATGATTTTAAGTTTTTTTTTTCTTCATAATATGTCAGTGCAAAAGATCAAATTTTCATTAATCTCTGATCATATTTCACAGTTCTGGCTTTTTGTTTTACGATTACCGTAAACATAAATCTTTAAAAGTGTTTCAACATCAAATAGATCCCAGATAACTAAAATATGACATTATTTTAGTACCATTTTTCATTAAATGATGAAAGCATGAAATTAATTGATGATAGAATAGCCAACATGGACAATAAAAATGGAAGAGTTGTCACATGGCAAAAGTAGTACAATTGTAATATATATGGTAATTGAACATTGGAATAAATATAATTTAATTATAACACTGCACGATAAAGAGTAAAAAAAAGATTAAGGTTGGATGAATGAATAGTCACAAAGAAAAATATAAATAATAAAAAATTAAAAATAATCTAAGTTGAGGAGAATATGCCATATGACAATTTTAGTGGAACAACTTTAAATATGGATAGTGTGAAGTGGAATATTGTATCTATTCACTTTTTGAAAAAAAAAAAATTCCGTCACTAAATTACTGGAATCCGAGTGTTATCTTTTGGGATTTTAGTATATACGTAAGAATTTAAATAGTCCCTTTATTTATATATATATATATATACACACACACACACACACGTATTCTTGCGCTTCTAAATTCTCTACTAACACACTAAAATCCTCAATAAGAGGTAAAGATAGGAACAAATTTTTCATAAATAAATTATATATATAATTTTACACGTAAAACTCAATATAATAATAAAAAATTTACCTTTATTTTTGTGCTCCAACTAAACACACATGGGGAAGATAAAAATAAAAAACAGTAGAAATGCATATTTTTCACTCTAACTGAATTCTCGTAACTTTTATAAATGTTTCTTGAGTAAAACATCTTCTTCGAGAAAGAAAAAAAAAATCCAAACAATATGAGTATTGACTTCATGTTCATATGGTGAGGATGATAGACATTTCCAAGAGGTTCTCCTTCTTTATAAGAAAAGAACTCACCAATGTCCCTACGTTGCTTGCTTGCTTCAAACAGATTCACTCATATCTCTGACTCAACGCAGAGACCAAAAACAAGTAAGACCATAAAGAGGAAGTTCACAGAATTTGGGGGAAAATTCTACGAAAAAATATATTTCATAATGGTTTCTCATAGTGGTTACATATGAGAATTTCATAATTGGAATTGTTAATATAATTCAGGCTTAAATATATTTTGATAGTTGAAAAATAAGTGAAATTTAATTTTGGGATTTTTATTTGGTTTCACTTTTAACATTTTTAAAATTGCTTAATTTCAGTCTCCTTATCGTTAAACAGTTTTAGAATGTTTCAATTGAAACAAAAAAATATATTCAGGGTTAAAATTAAAATTTGCTTATTTTTTAGAAATATAAAACATATTTAAACTTATAATTTATTGTTTTTATATAAATAAATGGTTTTATTTATGTTAATTTATTTTGTATAACTTTAAATTTGCCCAAAACTTTTACTATTTTTAAGCGTGCAACGACTCTAAATATATTGACCACTCTAAGTAGTTGTCTGATCCTTTATTATAATTATGTATCTCAAATTTCTTATGTTAAAGAATGCCTTTTAATTTCGTGTCATGCCTAATTTATTCAACACATTCTACATTCCCATGGTTCTTAGGAAAATTTCAAAGAAATGGAAAAACAACACTTGCGAAGAAAAAGATAACATGTTTGAAAACTCCTGAAATTCAATTCTATAAAAAAAAATTAAATTGTTTTCCTTGATTTGGAAGTAACATAAGTCAAGGAATTGAAATTTAATGAGAATTGAAATCTATCAAAACTATGGAATTTAGATAAGACCCAACTGAATTTGATTTGGTATAAGAATTGAATTCCAACAAATAAAAATACTAAAATAACCTTACTTGAATATAATGTTTTATTCCTAACATCTTAATAAAGGATAAAATAGTAAAAATAACTAGATTAATTTATTCCTAGACCAATTCTAAATCAAGGAATTGAATTGAATTTTTTGATTTACTGACTCATCCAAATGTAAGAATTGAATCCAATTTCTATCGGAATTCAATTTCCAATGAAATTCAATCAAATTTCATATCGCTAAAAGTTTCCAAATACTGAAAAGAAGGTTCTTTTGAATTATGGCCTACGCCTTATTTTGGAAAAGCCTTATTTGCTTTTTTTTTTCACTCTGTTATGTTCCTTGATTAAACAACTTTTTTTCCCCTTAAAACACAACCGGTTGAAGTGTTATGTTCACTCTTGCATATCCTGCCAGTTCTGTGGCGGTTGCTTTAAGATATGGAAACTTCAACAACTATCACAAATGTGAGACAGTGATGGCAATACAAATGTGAAGATTCCTAACAACCATTAGGTAGCATATCACTGCCCCCAAGAGAATACCCTGCATGGCTTTTTCTCTGCAATACTATTACTAACACAATACACATCCAATGCCATAGCATTCCACAACTAAATAGCTTTTGATGTTACAAATAATTTG
Organism: Dalbergia cultrata; assembly: GCA_031216105.1. Classification (NCBI taxonomy): domain Eukaryota; kingdom Viridiplantae; phylum Streptophyta; class Magnoliopsida; order Fabales; family Fabaceae; genus Dalbergia; species Dalbergia cultrata. The sequence continues at coordinate 52,164,839 of CM062344.1, forward strand.
GTCATTGAGCTGAACTCCACCCTTGCCTAAGTCTTTTGGGGACCAGTTGTAACAGTTTATAACATCATGCACACAATATTCAGGCAATGAGGCTTGCCATCTCAGCTTTTTGTGTTCTAGTGCTTTTCTCTTATGCAGGTGAGATACAAAATGTTTCACTATCTGCTGATTTTGTTTCAATTTCGCCCACACATTCATCTAATTTGCCAGTGTTTTGTTTTCACAGCTGCTTATGATCCTTTGGATCCAAATGGAAACGTAACGATCAAATGGGATGTCATGTCTTGGACACCAGATGGCTATGTGGTAAGCACAAACTGAATTGCTACTTGTTTTTATATTTTTCTTATCCATGTAAAATTTCAACCAATAACTAGAACTAGTTGTCAAGGGTGCCCTCAAAGATCAAATAAGAAGATAAATAGATAGAATGTCACGATATTGTCAGCTAGAATTGCAATATATTGCACACAAGAAATCATTAGATGTTTATGTTTATGATGCATTAGCTAGATCGTTCATGATAATAGAACAACATTTCAGGATAGGACCTGCTACTAACTTGTACTTTTATTTAAATTGTCACTCTAGTATTGAGTAGAGCACAAACCAGCTAGTGCTCAATGGTATCTAATAATTTCTCAATGCACACATAATAAAATGAATGGAATGGAACTAAAGTAAAAAAAGTAATAACAATAAACTTTCAAAACATGAACTGTTAGATATCAAGTCCAATCCTGTTGTCATGTAATGAAATCACCTGTCTCTGCCTATTGTCTTTTCGATCAGGCTATGGTAACACTCTACAATTTCCGAATGTTTCGGCACATCATCAATCTTGGGTGGACCTTGGGATGGACATGCGCTAAGAAAAAAGTTATATGGACAATGGTAGGAGCTCAAACCACAGAACAAAGAGACTACTCAAAGTTCAAAGGGAATATATATACCTCACTGCTACAAGAAGACTCCCATGGTTATGGACTTGCTCCCTAGTGTACCTTGCAATCAGTAATTCTCAAACTGCCGTAAGGGTGGGGTGGTGGCAGCATGGGGCAGAGATCCTTCATAGGCCATCTTATCCTTCCAAGTGAGTGTTTGGCAAGCTGGTACGTCAAATAAGACAGTTAAACTCCCCAAGAATTTCACTATCTTGGCTCCAGGACCAGGCTATACTTGTGGCCCTGCTAAGGTTGTTCCTTCTACCACTTTCCTTACACTTGACAAGCGCTGCAAAACTCACGCATTGAGTAATAAGTATTCAAACTCAACAATGCTAATTTCCTCCAAAACTACCCTATAAGAAATTCTCAATGTTTCTTTTGGTGTGTATCATGCAATGACATGGAATGTTACCTGCACATACTCGCAATTTCTAGCAAGAAAGGACCCAAGTGCATCTTGGATACTAGTTCCTGCAATTGTTGGAGAAGTATCATGGCTACCAGAAGCATATTCATATGCAATGGCTATTACAGGATCCATGGCTACCTTAGGATCAAATACACATAAAGGAGAAGCCGTGGTATTGTCTGATGGTTTAAGGCTAGGCATCTTAGTTGTCTCTAAAATAGGTTCAGGTTCTGAGGCAGGAACAAAATTAGGAATGCCTATAGAATAAAAGAGATTGTTATTAAAGTAAAATCATAAAGGAGATATAGAAGTATAGAAAGTCTTAGAGTGTGCCTTTAGACAACTCTTTGTCAGTTGGAAGTTTAGACCGAATCTCTTGCCAAAGGAGATCAGCTTGATGCAGTTGTTGTTGTCCATCTTTGAAGTCTTTCTCTAGAAATTGTTTTTGCAAGGTAAGAGATTTGATCTCTTTACCCAAAGATGTTACCTGGGTGTATAGCTGAAGTTGCTCATTCTGGGTGTTCTTGAGTTGCTAAGATAAAGAATTTTCTTGGGGTAGTAAGGCTTGTAACTTAGCTTCTATCTGAGCAATACTGTTTTTCAAGAAGGCTATTCTTTGAGTTGTTGCCTGATGTTTTTCAGGATCATCAACCCTCTTACTTTCTTGTTTAGTGAAAGTTGTTGTTATTCTTTGTTTATGGTTAGATAAGTCTTCAAGTTGAGCCAATTTATGCTCACTACGGCTGATCCTTTAATTTGTTTGCCAACTTCTAAATGGTGGTTCATATCCACCAGCAGCATGCCCATTTCGTTATGCAAAGTTTTGGTGGACTCCAAAACATTGTCATCGGTGGAATTTGCTATACGGCTGAGATTTTCTTAGAGAATACTAATGGTTACATAATCTAGAATGGCTTCCATCTCCAAGATGTTGGCTATGATCTAACATACAACTTCAGTAAGAGAACTTTCTCTTGGTAGAGCAGCTATAGAGGTGCTGAAGTATTTAGCCAAATCCTCTGCAGAAATCCTGGGAGGTTAGATGGTTTGAGCAGGAGTGACATTGACATTCTCAATTGAGCCAATACTTATGGTAGTATCTCTAGAGTCACTTTCCTTAGCTAGGATAATGGCTTGATCAACAACGGTGCTGATGCCACTAGTAGTTGGGGGAACTCAAGTCTTCTTCTGATTAAAATAAGGCAGGTTAGATCAAGATTATAAAATCACAGAGGTAAATGATAATAGAATAATATTCAGTTACCTTAATTAGTTTTTGTAGATGGACAACTTGATCTAAAAAGGGTGTATGCCCTAAAAAGTGGGTGATCCTTTTAGGTAGCTCGGTTGTTGTAGAAGGCTTATTTTTGCATTTTGGCAAATAGGTAGCCTTCATGGCTGCAAAAAATAGATATTGGTTCAAAGAAGTAAATGATTACAGGACAGTGAAGGATAAAAGATAAAAGGTAGTGAATTACCAGACACAAAATTACTTGTAGAAGGGGTAGAAGTTGTTTTCCAACTCCCCTTTTTGTGTGGAGGATCCAAATCAGCACCATACATTTTATTTATGTATGTTTGAATGTTATCTTTGAAAGCTGCTGGCAATAGGAGGTGCCACCACTCCAAAAAATTAGGTGTTTCTGACGACTCCGGATTGTATGTCATAAAGCGGAAGCCGAGGAAGTTTGTTTGTTGTTCTTCTTCCATTTTTTTCATATGCTCTAAACTCAGAAAAGGATGTTCCCCTAATGAAAGTATGTTGGCAGATTGTGCACGGATGTCCTAGACAAAACCTAATTGCCGTGCAAAGAAGTGGGGACAATATAGCTCGGCTGAGGTTTTGTACCTTTTGGAATTTGGTCTTAGATCACGAGGAAAAAGGACATATAGAAGATGATCTTGTAGAAGGACAATGTTATGTCCTAAGACAATATAGGGATCTATCCTAATCCATCTAGGGCTACATCTTGCATCACAGTATGCAAAGTAGTCTAGACTTTGCCATGGAGGTAGTTCCAAAAGTTTAGGGATAATCTCATAGGAGTTCATAATTGTGACAGGCACGGAAACATAGAGATTGCCATAGATAGCAGGTATAGGAGTTGTAAGAGAATCGACCAGAATAAACTTGGGTAAATAGACATTGGCCCATAAGTTTAAGAACCAAAGCGAGCCTTGGACATTTTCTATGGTATTTCCTTTCTTTAGTTCTTCTACCATATTATACATACTTCTATAAAAAGTGGATAGGAAGAGGGACCCAAAAGATAGGTGCTTATCTGACATGATAACAGCTACTATATATGAGTATTCAAGGACGATGGCAGTTGAACTAGTGCAAAACAAAATACTTACAGAGCCAAAACAGTAGAATGGCTACACGTTCATCTTCGGCTACTGGCCTAGAAGAATGGGAGTTCACTCTTAGGAAGGTGGAATACGATGCCAATTTCTTGCCAAAATGTAACCCATAGGTTATCACTGAAGCGATCACTGATAGCCAGAATATACTCTTCTGCAACTGGTAAACCAAGAATAGCTGCCACGTCCATTAAGGTAGGAAAGAGCATTCCAAAAGGGAAGATGAACCTATTGATGCTAATAGAGAAAAGATGAAATGGGGATTGCATGAGTATTCCTTGGTGTTGAGCTTGACCATGTCATAGACACCCCACCTCGTCCATTCTCTACCTTTAGCTTTTGAGACACGTTTAAGCCATTTTTCATACCCTGGGGTGACCTGAGGCCAAGCATGGAAATTAGGCGGGCACTTGGATACGTCGAACCAATCTTCCGTGATGGGTAGTTGGTTATTTGGGGACAACAGAATGTGATTAATAAGTTCTTGACCAGAATCAAGGTTTGGTAGAATAGGACTCAAGTGGTATGTTGTGTGTCTTCGTTGAAAAGCAAGTAGGCTCCCATTTTTGTGGAACAAGAAAACGAATAGCAAGTTTTAAGAAGAAAGCAGAAAAGTTTGCAAGAGTAGCTGAAGTTGGTCAAAGAAAGTGAAAGAATTGGGGATATTAGAGAAATGGATGTTAAGAAAGCAGATGATGTAGAAAGTTCAAGAAAAAGACGTTGAAATGATTAGAAGATAAGTTGTTTTCAGGTCCGCTACATTTATAAGGTAACGGTTCAACAAATTTGCTATTAAGGAGGTCGGTACGGTGATGTGACCATTACACCCATTAAGCCTCTTCATTATTTAGCTTATGGGTGTCGGGGGGCATATGTTACCACCAGATTTAAAATGGGTTGGTTTCGTGGATTGGGCCTTGTTAATATGTTATGAATAAAGGAAATTGGGCTTGTGAATTCATTAAATGATGAGAGCATTATTTGCACAAATAACTAGCAATGAGAATAAGCATACAAAAGCAGTTTCAACGGCTAGTTATGTACCATGGTGTTGGTTAGCCGTGGTAAGGTTGTGCACGAATAGTTATATCAGCATGGAACGTATTATGTCAGTTACATGTCGTGGTTAAGGTAAGCGGGACCGTTTTTGGCATCTAGGAGCATGCGTTCAGAATAAAGCTTTAGCTGTAGTAACTGTATGATGTAAAGCCGTGGTAATCGTTTGATACATGTTGCAATACAAATCAGTTAAGGAAACGGTTATCATGGACAATTGGTTAATTGAGAAGACCTTGGATTCAATATAAAAGGATCAAAGACATATGAAGGGAGGCACGACAAGTCACATACACACATCTTTATTACTTTTGTCTTAGTTTACCTTTTTCTTACCCTTTTAGGTGTAGTGTAGAGTAGTTCATCAACTTTGTATTCTAGTTTCCATGTTCATTAGCGTTGTTATTGATCTTATAATATTTATTATCTTCAGTCAATCACAATTCCAACTTCAATCCTAGTCCAAAACTTATTGTCACGTAGTATTTGGAGAACCCATAACCAAGGGGTAGATTCTTGGGATCAAAGGTAGATTTGTTTCTTGGTTTTGTTTATTCATTTAATTTAGTCGAACCAATTTAGCACAACACGAGTCCATCCCTTTATCTGTGATTATGAACGGCATATTTATCCTTGATTGCAACTGAATCTGCCTTTAATCTCAGATGGTTTTGATTTGACTTTGTTGCATCAAATTAGTGATTTTTAGTTTTGATTGGGATTTTGATAATTTGATTTTTCCTTGATTTCCTAAAGTGATTCCCAACAAACTTGTTTTGGTTCATTTCTATTTTTTTTCAATAAAAAATAAGCAAACAACAAACACTCGAAGAGCTAAAGACTCAAACTAAAAAGGACACAATTTTTTATTTTTTTTATAAAAGGGTATCGGGATAAAATATGGCATTCACAATTAACAATATTATTTATTTATAAAATTCGTCTCATAGTTTTGAATTATTCTTAATTTCACACAATTTAAATTACATATGTCAAGTAGAAAGTCAACATATTAGTGACATGTTGACTAGCATAAAATGTTAGAAAAAATGTGAGGATACAATTGCAAAATATTGATAAAAAGAGGTTAGTTTAGTAATATCGAATAATTGCAAGAGTTGTCCAATGTTGGTCATAAGTCATAGAGTTGTATTATTCAAATATCCAAAAAATGGATATTTATTGAGATACCTCGTTAACAAATATTGAATGTAATATAATGGATAGAGTATGTAAGATTTATTATCACAATGAATAATTATTAAGTGAATATCCTAATAAATACTCATTTTTTAGTGTTTAAACAACATTGTTGAAAGTCGTGGCTTGAGTGCACCAACTCATGCTCCTCTAACTCATGCCTCGCTCAAATTCTCCATCGACTTTGACTCCGATTCATTAATTAGTTCACACCCACCAACCATCACTAATTGACTAGTAAGCCAATCGTTCTTTGTTTCTTGTCATACTAGTAAGCTAATCGTAAACAGCGGGCAAAGAAAAGCTTTCCAGTTCACATATTTTGATGGAAAAGAGATTCTTGGTGTTTGTCATATTATATTTGGGCACATTTATAATAAAAATGTATCCTGTTAATTTTATTCACGTATACTCATTCATATTATATATGAGTTTCAATAATTTTTTATGTGGGTGTTTAAGAATGGATTCTCCTCTACAAGAATTTTTCTTGATACAGCTCTACAGAAAAACTAATTATAAAGAAACGGAAAACCAAAGTACACAGGACTCATTACTACGCTACCAACAAGAGCAAAACATAGTTAATGAAAAACCAAATGTTGCACTTCAAAATCTCTGCAGCTTCTTATCTTCTCCTGTACTTCCCTCTAAGCGTTACATTGATAGCCAAAACTACAGAAGCAGACGTTGATGAGCCCTACAACGCAACTTACTGCTCAAACAACTCAGGCACTTATTCTCCCAACAGCACCTACCGAACCAACCTCAATCAACTCTCTTCATGGCTTTCATCAAACGCCTCCACCCGCGAAAACGGTTACTACAACACAACCATCATCGGTGTCAACGACACCATCTATGGTGCCTTTCTCTGTCGTGGAGATCTCACCACCAATGCTTGCCAAGACTGTGTTTCCTCCGCATCAAAAAAATTGCTTCAGGAGTACTGTCCCAAAGACAAGGAAGCAGTGATCTGGTTAGATGAGTGCATGGTGCGTTACTCAGACCAGTCCTTCTTCTCTGTGGCTGCTGAAGGTCCCCCTCTTTACACATATTATGGGCCCAAGGTGGTGAACCAAAGTAGCTTCATGGAACTGTTGTCGCAAACCATGAAAGCGGCGGTAGACCTGGCGGCCGATGGTGGTGATGAGAAGAAGTTTGGTACAAAGGAAGCAAACCTTTCAAGCTTCCAAACTTTGTACACGCTGGCACAATGCACCCCGGATTTGACACAACTAGGCTGCAGAAAATGCCTCGGAGTGGCAGATGGAAAATTACCTTTGTGCTGTAATGGAAGGCAAGGAGCAAGAATACTGATTCCGAGTTGTAACATTAGGTATGCGCTGTACCCGTTTTACAGTAGTCAGGTGGCTGTGGCTGTACCCCCCACCCTACAAGAACAACCAAGGTTGAACTCAGAAGGTAAACTATGCAATTTGGAATGCTAAATTCTCAATGGACTAAATACTACGCAACAAATTAAACCCTCATAATTTGAAAGTCCTAAATTGGTCTCTCAAATTTCGAAAAAGGGACAAATTTATCCCTCAACATAATGTATGGAATGATCAATTTATTCCTTTCTACTATATGGAATTGTACTAAGTGATTAATTTGTCCCCCTTTTTTTTTTTAATAAAGCAACTTGAGAATTTCAAATTCTGAGAGATTAATTTGTCTCTGATATATTTTTGAGGGAGCAATTTGAGTATTCTATCTTCTCTTTGTACATGATTTTGTTTTCTAAATTGGGTGAAGGGATTTGAGTATGTTCTAACTTCTAAGATAATTTTACATAACCATGCATCAAAAGTCTCAGTTTCTGTTTTTCTTTCTTATACCAAATCTCTACAAACAGGAACTATGTTTTCTGATCTTTTTCCTTTTTAGTTGGTTCTCATCCTTTGCAATTGAGGTTCACTGGTTCGTATGAAAATTATTAATAGCTGGTAATTTAGTGGAAGTTGAATCAATTTATGCAGATAAATCCCGGATATCAGCAGTGGTAATCATCGCAGTCGTGGCTCCAATTGTGTTTGTTTTGCTAGTTACCTTCATTGCACTCTGGATCATACGCCCATGGGCAAGCAGAAAGAAGTACGGTTCTGTGCCTGATGAAAGTGGTAGGTTGAAAAATTGGCTTTATTTGCTCCCCTTTTAACATTAATACTTTGAATTGTTGCTATGGATGATAAGGAAGCACATGTATGAAATCTTTTTTTTTACTCCATTAAGGTTAATCCGGTAAGATCTTCACCCTTTTGTCTGAAAGTTCTAGTGATACTATGCAACGAGTCTTTTTGAGCCTGGCACCATGTTATAGATGGTTCACTCCTGAATGTTTTTATTCAGCTGAAATTCCTAGCGCGGAGTTCTTGCAATTTGAATATGATACAATCATAGCGGCCACAAACAACTTCTGTGATGACAATAAATTAGGGGAAGGAGGATTCGGTTCGGTTTATAAGGTACTATAGCAATATTTTAGAAAAACATATAATATAATGAGTGATCCCCTTCAAGAATTAGGCTCCTCTGGTTTTGAGTTTTGACCTTAGAGCTTATAAAGGAGGGTTGGTTATGAATTTTCAGGGTACATTGTCTAATGGACAAGATATTGCTGTGAAGAAACTATCAAGAAACTCTAGTCAAGGGGTAAATGAGTTCAAGAATGAGGTGTTTTTGGTAGCCAAACTCCAACACAAAAATCTAGTTAGGCTATTGGGATTTTGCTTGAATGGAGAAGAAAAAATGCTCATCTATGAATTTATGCCTAACAAAAGCTTGGACCATTTTCTATTTGGTATGTCCATAAAAAAATTGTGGCCATTTTGATAAGATGCACTTACTGATGAATATGCAATCAAAGTCAAGTTAATTTTTTATTCTTGATTTCAATTTGTTTTATAATACACAGATCCTAACAAACAACAACATCTGAATTGGACAAGACGATACAAGATAATAGAAGGAATTACTCGAGGGATACATTATCTTCATGAAGATTCTCGACTTAAAATTATACATCATGATATTAAAGCAAGTAATATATTACTAGATGAGAATTTAAATCCCAAAATTTCAGATTTTGGAATGGCACAAATTTTTTGTGGTGATCAAACTCATGGAACCACAAACAGAGTTGTTGGAACAATGTAAGCTCTTTGATTCATTACTATTTCCTTATTTTGAATGTGCTATATTATTCATCATTAGAGTTGTAAAAAGGATCAACTTAAAAGTCATACAATAATTGGAGTATGAGAATATCTACTTGCTAATGTTTATTTATATCACAATGTTAAAATTCATGGCTTTTACCGATTAATTTCTTCATTCTATTGGTAGTGGATACTTGTCTCCAGAATATGTGATGCATGGACATTTTTCTGTCAAAGTGGATGTGTACAGTTTTGGTGTCCTGGTCCTAGAGATAATAAGTGGGAAGAAGATAACATCTTTTTATGAACCAAGCTATGGTGGGAACCTCTTGAACTATGTGAGTTTCGATCTAACTCTACATTAGAAGTCTCAATTATCTTTGTTCTTTGCTTTCAAGTATTGCTTTTAAATTAAAAATGTAACACTGTTTCCACTCTTAAATGAATAAAATTTATTGTAATCATAACTCAGTAAAGATTTAGGGTGAACACTCCTAAGTTTCGTAGTTTAGAGGAACATTTTTCTTAATAAAGAAATAGAAAATCGGGGGGGACGGGAACTTATTGATTCTTGATTTCATACCTAAAAAGTGGATTGTTGACAGGCCTGGAAACACTTTAGAGATGGGACGCCATTGGAATTATTGGACATGACATTAAGAGATTCATATTCAAGTGATGAAGTGCTTAGATGCATCCACATTGGGTTATCTTGTGTTCAGGAAGATCCAGCACAAAGGCCAACAATGCAGACCATAGCTCAAATGCTAAATAGCCATTCGGTTACTCTTTCAGCTCCTGAACGGCCTGCAGGTCATTTTTCTAGCCAAACTGAACCAAGCCTCCCAACAAAGCCCACAATAATGGCCACAAACATGCCCGTCTTAGCCTCGGCATCTGTTGACGATTCATCCATCACTAACGTGTACCCTCGCACATGAGGCACAACTCAGTTAGTTAAAGCATTGCCTCTGTTGAAGGGTGCACCCTCTTGTGCAAAATGACAATAATCTCCTTGCTTCATATTGCAAATATTTTTACTCAAACAGTCGCCTGATCTAAGGCATGCTAGAATTACTGTCCGTGCCTAAAAGTTGGCTACCTGCTTTGTGTCTGCATACATTACAGCAAAAGAAATGCTTTGGTTTATACATTCATCCATCATTCTTGTACAAGAAAAAAACTATATGAGCTTTTCTCAGTTGAAAGAGCAAAATCCTAAATTAGTCCTTGAAAGAGTTGGGATATAATTAATTTAATCCTCAAAAGATTTGTGATATTAAGTTAATTATTGAAAGATTAACTTTTGAAAGATTAACTTTTATTTCAATTTATTCCAAAGTCATTGTAAATCAATTATTAATTGAGTATATGATTTGTCACATTAATTGATGATGTATCATGTTATGTGATTATGTGACACATTACTTTCCAAAATAGACCCTAAAATCGGTCGTCAAAGTGTTTTATATGTTTTATATATTAAGAGATAATATTTTATTTCTTATGTGCAATTTTTGCCTAAATTTTTTTGGCAAGCTCTTTGATTATATTAATTTATAATGAGGTGTGTGTCAGAAAACGTTTTTAACATCCATAGTATTTTTGTATCTATTGATAAACCCCTCGTAATTATTGTAATGTGTTATCTCATTTTCTACATTCTAAATTAATAATAAATAAAGTTTAAAACTCAAAGACTATTCAAATTAAATATTTTAAAATAAATTAATAATCATCTTTTCTTCTCCAAGTTTTGTATTAAATTTGTTGGTAGTGACATGATCTACTTCAGTATTTTTTTTTTAATAATATATCAATGCAAAAGATCAAATTTCATTAATCTCTTATCATATTTCACAGTTCTGGCTTTTTTTTATGATTATCGTAAATATAAATCTTTAAAAGTTTTTCAACATCAAATAGATCCAAGATAACTAAAATATGACATTATTTTAGTACCATTTTTCATTAAATGATGAAAGCATGAAACTAATTGATGATAGAATAGCCAACATGGACAATAAAATGGAGGAGTTGTCACATGACAGAAGTAGTGGAACAATTGTAATATATTATTGTAATTGAACATTGGAATAAATATAAGTTAATTATAACATTACACAATATCATTCACCCTTAACCAAATGTTAGGGATTTGATCCCTAGCTTTGGGTATAGAGCAGCCTTAAATCTTCGGACCAACCGTCCCATCTTTTGAGGTGCTAACAAGCCAATGAGAGGATTGGTCATCGTACTCAACAGTAGATACCTTTGTGTTACAAAAAAAAAACATTGCACAATAAAGAGTAAAAAAAATTAAGGTTGAATGAATGAATAGTCACAAAGAAAAATATAAATAATAAAAAATTAAAAATAATCTAAGTTGACGAGAGTATGCCATGTGATAATTTTAGTGGAACAACTTTAAATATGGATAGTGTGAAGTGAATGTTATTTGTATCTATTCACTTTTTGAAAAAAAAAAAAAAAATTCCGTCACTAAATTGGTGGAATCCGAGTGTTATCTTTTGGGATTTTAGAATATACGTAAGAATTTAAATCCCTTTCTATACATTCTTTTTTTCATGTGTTTTTACGCTTCTAAACTCTCCATTAACTAAAATCTTCATAAAGTAAAAATATAGGTAAATTTTTTATAATTAAATTATATATGTAATTTTACACTTAAAACTTAATATAATCATAAAAAATTTACCTCTATTTTTATTCTTTAACCAAGGGAAGATAAAAATAAAGACCAGTCGAAAGGCATATTTTTCACTCATAACTGAATTCTCGTAACTTTTATAAATGTTTCCCGAGTAAAGCATCATCCGCGAAAAAAATTCCAAGCAATATGAGTATGATGATAGAAATTTCCAATAGGTTGTCCTTCTTTATTAGAAAATAACTCACCACCTGTTCCTACGTTGCTTGCTTGCTTGCTTCAAACAGACTCACTCATATCTCTGACTCAACGCAGAGACCAAAAAGAAGCAAGACCATAAAGGGGAAGTTCACAGAATTTGGTGGAAAGTTCTACGAAAAACAGATTTACCCAATATGATCAAGTTGTGGTCACACGAGGACTTTAATAACCTCCTTTTGATGCAAGTCACTTTTGAGATGCATAAGCTAAATAGTTTCTCGTAGTGGTTACATATGAGAATTTTATAATTGGAATTGTTAATATAATTCAGGCTTAAATATATTTTGATAGTTGAAAAATAAGTGAAATTTAATTTTGGTCCCTGGAGGATTTTTTTTTGGTTTCACTTTTAACATTTTTAAAATTGCTTAATTTCAGTCTCCTTGTCGTTAACCAGTTTTAGAGTGTTTCAATTTAAACAAAAAAAAAAAAAATTCGGGGGTTAAAATTAAAATTCGCTTATTTTTTAGAAATATAAAACATATTTAAACTTTTCTTTTGTACACCTTTAAATTTGCCCAAAACTTTTACTATTTTTTAAGCGTGCAACGACTCTAAATATATTGACCACTCTAAGTAGTTGTTTGATCCTTTATTATAATTATGTATCTCAAATTTCTTATGTGAAAGAATACCTTTCAATTTCGTATCATGCCTAATTTATTCAACACTTTCTACACTCCAATGGTTCTTAGGAAATTTTCAAAGAAATGAAAAAACTACACTTGCGAAGAAAAAGATACTGTAAGAGAAAGGAAGATTCTTTTGAATTATGGCCTTAGCCTTATTTTCGAAAAGTTTTTTTTTTTTAGTAAACACCTAAATTGGTCTTTGACAATTTTATAGATGTATAAATTAATCTTTGACAAAAACATATTAGTGGTAAGGTTCCTCACAATTGTAAAAGTAAAACATTATACGTCCCTGACAATTTGTTGATGAACAAATTGGTCCTTGATAATAAAAAGCTAATGTTAAGATCCCTCACAATTATAAAAATCAAACATATAAGTCCGTGATTCACTTGCAACCTGTTAAATGCTAACGTAGGCTTTAATTAATGATCTATGTGATTACCATTAATTCTAATCAACACTAATTAAAACACACTCTTTTATTTTATTTTTTTCATTTTTACAAATTCATACCTTAACATTTCAGTATTTCACCATACCCATTATTATAAAAAAAAAGAAAAGAAACCCTTGGCCCTAAAAAAGTTGTTTGGTAGAGTACAGTGATTGCATGTTACACAATAATACAGTATCACCATGCTTGGTATAAAATATTCTGTTAAATTTTGAAATATTTAGGGAGAGACTTATAAAAATAAAACGGTGCATTTTAGTAAATTGGGATTAGTAAGTGCCACATAGATCAATAATTAAAGCCTACTTCAGCATTTAGTAGGTTATAGCACAGTAAAAGACTTATAATGTCTTATTTTTACAATTGTAAGGGATCTCAACACTAATTTTTTTTTATCATAGACCAATTTGTCCATTAATGAAATTGTTAGGGACCTAAAATGTCTTATTGTTTCAATTGTGAGGATCTCAAGACTAATATTTTTTTATTATGGACAATTTTATCCATCAATAAAATTGTCAGAGACCTATAATGTCGTATTTTTACAATTATGAAGGATATCAACACAAATTTTTTATTTTTAGGTACCAATTTGTCTATCAATGAAATTATCAAGAAGCTATAGTGTTCCATTTTTTTAATTGTGAGCAACACTAATATTTTTTTCGTCATGGACTAATTCAATGAAATTTTCATAGGCCAATTTGAGTGTTGGCTTTTTTTTTTATTTTTTCAGTCTGTTATGTTCCTTCAATCGAACAACTTTGTTTCCCCTTAAAACACAACGGTTGAAGTGTTATGTTCACTCTTGCATATCCCGCCAGTTCTGTGGCGGTTGCTTTAAGATATGGAAACTTCAACAGCAATCACAAATGTGAGACAGTGATGGCAATACAAATGTGCAGGTTCCTAACAGCCATTAGGTAACACATCACTGGAACCCCAAGAGAATACCCTGCAAGGCTTTTTTCCCTAGAATACTATTTCTAACACAATACAATACACATCCAATGCCATAGCATTCGACAACTAAAGAGCTTTTGATGTTACAAATAATTTGGTCACTGAGCCGAAGCTACACCACCCGTGGCTAAGTCTTTTGGGGGCCAGTTGTAACAGTTTATAACATCATACACACAATATTCAGGCAATGAGGCTTGTCATCTCAGCTCTCTGTGTTCTTGTGCTCTTCTCTTATGCAGGTGAGATACAAAATGTTTCACTATCTGCTGATTTTGTTTCAATTTCGCCCACACATTCATCTGATTTGTCAGTGTTTTGTTTTCACAGCTGCTTATGATCCTTTGGATCCAAATGGAAACGTAACGATCAAATGGGATGTCGTGTCTTGGACACCGGATGGCTATGTGGTAAGCACAAACTGAATTGCTACTTGTTTTTATATTTTTCTTATCCACACAAAATTTCAACCAGTAGCTAGAACTAGTTGTCAAGGGTGCCCTCAAAGATCAAATATGAAGACAGATAGATAGAATGTCACGATATTGTCAGCTAGAATTGCAATATATTGCACATGTGTAAAAATTAGATGTTTATGTTTATGATGCCTTAGCTAGATCGTGCATGATAATAGAATAACATTTCAGGATAGGGCCTGCTACTAACTTGCACTTTTATTTAAATTGTCACTCTACTATTGAGTAGAGCACAAACCAGCAGGGGATCCGTGAGTATCTAATAATTTCTCAATGCACGCATAATAAAATGGAACCAAAGTGAAAAAGAGTAATCATAATAAACTTTCAAAATATGAACTGTTAGATATTAAGTCCAATCCTGCTGTCCTGTGATGAAATCACCTGTCTCTGCCTGTTGCATTTCCGATCAGGCTGTGGTAACACTCCACAATTTCCAAATGTTTCGGCACATCATGAATCCTGGGTGGACCTTGGGATGGACATGGGCTAAGAAAGAAGTTATATGGACAATGGTAGGAGCTCAGACCACAGAGCAAGGAGACTGCTCAAAGTTCAAAGGGAATATACCTCACTGCTGCAAGAAAACTCCCACAGTTGTGGACTTGCTCCCTGGGGTACCTTACAATCAGCAATTCTCAAACTGCTGTAAGGGTGGGGTGGTGGCAGCATGGGGCCAAGATCCTTCACAAGCCATCTCTTCCTTCCAAGTGAGTGTTGGGCAAGCTGGTACCTCAAATAAGACAGTTAAACTCCCCAAGAATTTCACTCTCTTGGCTCCAGGACCAGGCTATACTTGTGGCCCTGCCAAGGTTGTTCCTTCCACCACTTTCCTTACACCTGACAAGCGCCGCAAGACTCAAGCACTGAGTAAGTATTCAAACTCGACAATGCTAATTTCCTCCAAAACTTCCCTATCAGCAATTCTAATGTTTCTTTTGGTGTGTATTATGCAGTGACATGGAATGTTACCTGCACATACTCGCAATTTCTAGCAAGAAAGAACCCAAGTTGTTGTGTATCTTTGTCATCCTTCTATAATGAAACCATTACCCCTTGTCCCTCCTGTGCCTGTGGCTGCCAGAACAAAAAGAATTGTGTGAAGTAAGTCCGATATTGCAAAACAAATTATGACCTTGAAATATACTAAGAGAGGATTTCCCATTATCCTATAACTCTCGGTATGGTTTGCAGGAGTGACTCTAAACTTCTCAGCATGGTGGGGGTTCACACTCCAAAGAAAGACAATGAACCATTGCTGCAATGCACTCATCATATGTGTCCAATCAGGGTACACTGGCATGTAAAGCTCAACTATAAGGACTATTGGCGAGTCAAGATTGCCGTAACAAATTTCAATTACAAGATGAATTACTCCCTCTGGACTCTTGCTGTTCAGCATCCAAATTTCAACAATGTCACCCAAGTTTTCAGCTTTGATTACAAGCCACTACTTCCCTATGAGTCCATAAGTGAGTGCCACCAAATAGAACCTTTTTATTGTTGCATCATTCAATAACTTTAAGAATGACTAATCAAATGTGTTCTCATTTGTTATGTAGATGACACTGGCATGTTCTATGGCATGAAATACTATAATGATCTATTAATGGAAGCTGGACCAACTGGGAATGTTCAGTCAGAAGTGCTTTTTCAGAAGGACAAGGATACATTCACATTCAAGCAGGGGTGGGCATTTCCAAGGAAGGTTTACTTTAATGGTGATGAATGCATGCTGCCCCCTCCTGATACCTACCCATTTCTCCCCAATTCAGCCCCTGCAAACCAACTAACATTCCCAGCATTCATTTTCTCATTGCTTTTCTTGCTAGCTTTTCGGTAATTTGGTACCTAAGAGTTGAAAGTGATAAATTTTGAGATCATGTACACACAATTAATGTGACAATAGGTATGAAACTCAAGTCATTCTTTGTAAACACCAAGCCGGACTCATGGTTGTGTTTATTGATGCATAATGAGCACCAAACATGCTAATTATGACATCCAATAATGATTTTGTCTGAATCATGAATTTTCATGATGCTGCTATTGCAGTGACATAATCAATAACTCGCCTCTTTTTTATTCTGCTTCTTCGAACAACATTGAGGATGATAGAAAAATAAAACAAAAAATCCAGATTCCATTCGGGAGGATGCAAGGAAAAAGGCTAATATCATGTCAAATATATATATGTCTATGATAATTGTGCGATGTGTTCCTGTAAGTATCTATTATAATTACATTTCCTAGTACACCGAGGATCTAAACCAATGAATACATCATTTCATTACAATAGACAGAAGCAACAATACAGTAGAAAATTCAACCACCCATATGCTGAAAGTAGGAAACAAATCACAAGAGTCCTCAGCTAATCCTGAATCTTCACTGCATGTTATTCTCCGGATTGAATCAAATTCCCCATAATTGGCATCCCAAATTTGAGTCAAAACTGGTCAGATTGAAAACTTTGATGACAAAGTTGATCGCTCCATGGATAGGAACTTTAAGCATATGCATAGAATACCCAGGCTACCAAGGAAGTCATCATCAAAGCAAGCAGAGAAACCTCTTGCCGGGAACCGGCATTCGGTAACCACGGATAAGCATCAGGTGGCGGCATCACGCAGTTGTCACCGTTGAAATAGATCCTCCGAGGAAAAGCCCAACCCTTGTCAAAAGTGAAAGTAGATTTATCCTTTCGGAAAAGTAGCTCTGACTGTACATTACCAAGACGACCAGCTTGCATGAGCAAATCATTGTAGAACTTAATTCCCCATAGCATTCCCGTATCATCTGTTGAAAGAACTTATTTCAGTAATTTCACTAATTTGCATACTTCCACTAAAAAGGAGGACAGAGATACTTTCACAAGTAAATTTACATCTCAAGAACTTTCAGTTTCACAACCCCTTTATAATCCTAAAGTGTTTGTCAGAGATATAAGAACGTTATATTCAATGAAGGTAAAGAACCATGAGTAGTTTGTATCTGGAATAGCATGTCTTTGAAGTTGAAAAAGATAGAAGAAAGATCATACTTACTTATTGACCCATAGGGTGTTAATGACTTGTAGTTGAAACTGAAAAGCTGAGTCAGATTGTCAAAGTTTGGGTGTTGAACAACCAAGTTCCATTCAGAATAATTCATCCTGTAGTTGAAATTAGTGACGGTGACCTTGACCCGCCAGTACTCCTTGTAGTTAACCTTAACATGCCAGTGAACTCGGATCGGGCACATATGACGAGTACATTGAACCAAAGGTGTATTCTTTGTAGGATTAGCAACAACCGATGCCAAATGCGGTGCATCTGGGCTGTAATCACACATGAAAAAACACATATCTGAGTTTACAATATTCATTTCTGTACAGAAGGAAATCTCAGTGCAAGGAGTGATAAAAGCCTACTCTACACAGTTCCCTGATTGGGAAGAGTTGCCCTGGCAGCCACATGCACATGTTGGGCAGGGCACAATAGTATCATTATAGAAAGATGAGAGGGAGACACAGCAAGTGGGAGTTTTCTGAGCCAGAAATTGTGAATATGTGCATGTCACATTCCATGTCACTGCAATAAATCAGAGAAACATTAAGGCGAGAGGAAATTGCTAGAAGTTGTTGATAGGAAAATGGAACTCATTACAACAATTAACTCAGAACGATTTTAAATTTAGTCATAGAAGTATTACCAAAGTGCATGATTTTGGTAACAACAAAAACAAGTAATATTAGATATACTTATACTAACAAGTGGTGAGATGAACATCAAAGTCCATTAACTTACTGAGTGCTTGCGTCACTCTCCTATGGTCTGGTTGTATGAATTGGGTGGGTTTCACAATTTTTGCTGGCCCACAAGTATAACCTGGTCCTGGTGCTTTCAAGGTGAAGTTTTTCGGCACTTTGACTGTTCTATTAGTGGTTCCAGCTCTACCCACACTAATTTGAAATGCTGCGACCGCATTGGTCGGGTCCTGTGCCCATGAGCTGAGTACACCACCTTTGCAGCAGTTTTGGATTTGTTGATTGTAAGGTGTTCCAGGTAGTAAATCTACAACTGTTGGATCCTTCTTACAGCAATGCGGTGTGTTACCCTTAAATTTCGAGCAATCTCCTTGTTCAGTAGTCTGCCCTCCCATCATGTTCCATATTACCTCCTTCTTTGCCCATGTCCATCCTAGTGACCACCCTGGTGCCGTGATATGGCGATATTGTTGGAAATTGTTCATTGTAACAACAGCCTGTCCATTCAATTGTTTTTAGCCATATAAAACAACTAACCAAGCAAAAGTAAACAAAATCCATTCCAACAGAGAAGAGCCAAAAACATTTCAAAACCATGTCTAATTGCACAAAAATAGATTTGCTTCTAATATTTTAGGTGATATTGTAAGAGAATGTACTTACAACATAACCATCAGGTGTCCAGCTTATAATATCCCATTTGATTGTGATATTTCCATTTGGATCAAGCGCATCATAAGCTTCTGAAAGATGAACAGCGAATCACAAATTAAAGAAATTTATTACAAGCAATAGAAATACCGAGACACACACTTTCTGGACTTGCTTGTCATGAACAAAGACAGCAAACAAGCAAATAGTCTGGTCAAGTCAATG
This sequence comes from Dalbergia cultrata, assembly GCA_031216105.1. NCBI lineage: Eukaryota > Viridiplantae > Streptophyta > Magnoliopsida > Fabales > Fabaceae > Dalbergia > Dalbergia cultrata. Next base: position 52,184,060 of record CM062344.1, read on the forward strand.
TCTAGTTTATGAAGTAATACAACTTAATTTTTACACATTCAATTTCCATAGAATGGGCTCCATCAACTGCTGTCACCAATTCATTATGAACATTAATCACATCCCCCTGTGGTGATAAAGAACAGGTAGAAATCTAAAACCTAACCACTGTTAAGGACATTTATGTTTACATAGGAATAACTCAATCTAAAGTTTAAAGTTGAAACCTATCACTAACCACTCATTTATCATGTCTGCAATTGTTTTCCTAGAGCATAAAAATGAAAAAGGAAAAAAAACAGAACTCAGTTTTCCCTTGACTATAAAAAAATTCAATGTGATATCGATTATCATCTAAGCATTTCATCTTCAGGTAGATAATTAGAATATGAATTTTATTGCTTGGTACCAAAATTTTGATAGCAAGAAAGAATGAATTGACAAAAGAAATGGGCATATTATTTTTCCATTAAAAACCACACGAAACAACAGCAAAAGCCGCCAGAAGCTAATAAAAGGATGAAATTTTGCAAATTTTGGAGCAAAGCCACTTTCTATTAACAAATTCAGAGAACAAAAGCAACATAGCGTAAGGTCCACGCCACCATGCACAAAGAGAAAACGAACACCAACAAAGAAAACAGGACAATCCACTAACAAAAAAACACAAACCCAAATGAAAAAAGCGAAACTTTGCACGAACCTGTTGAAGTGAAGCAAGTGCAAGACAGCAGGAGCAGGAGCAACATGCATGGAAACGGTTTGATGAAGAATCGGAAGACGGGCACGAGACAAGAAAACATTTTTTTATTTTTTATTTTTTATTTTTGGTGAAAAGGGAATGAATGTTAGATTCTGGTGAACTAGGATGGTGGTATAATCTGTTCAAGATTACACATAAAACCACTTAAAAAGAGACAGAAAAAGAAACTGAGAAAAGGAGAACATAGAGGAGAGAGAAAGTGGAGAAGAAGAGAGAGTGAGTGGGAAAAAATTACGCGGCGGAAGCTGACTGTTTTTTTGTATCCAGTTGGCATAGAGGAGTGAGATCATGTGCTGTAAAGTCCAACTGGTAACACGAAGGCTATGCTACAGTAGATGAAGCCCATGGTAAGACAAAGGCTTTGTTATATTAGATCAAGTGCGATGAACTACCCTCTAGACCTTTAATCACATTTATAAAGTGTGATTAAATATATTTAAAAATTTAATTAATAAATTTAATTATATTTTATAAATATGACTAAATATTTATTACGTGGTACATGCTTTATTTGATGTACCTTGTACAAAACTAACTTGTAAAGGCAAAATTTAATGTTAGCATCCAGAAATTTCAGCCCAGTTCATCGATTTCTTAAGCAAGTGTTTTTACTTTTTTGTCTCGGCAACTTTTTGAGTCTTTGACATGATTAACCCACTCTTAGTTTAAGAGAAGTGTGCTGCACGCGAGTCAAATGGAACTCGAATCTCATGGATGAGGCGGCTTTTTCTTTTCTGACTCGTGTAAAAATAAACTAAAAGAGTGGTCTTGAAATATTCAGCTACTGCTTGGTTTTCGGGTTTTTAGAGTTTATAAAAGAAAAACTAAAAATTAAAAAATTAAAAATTGTATCATATAATTTTTAGTAATTTTTCCATAAAATTGGAAAAATTGAAAATAGAAACTTAACACATCCGTATAGTTTTTTTTTTTTTTGTGCACGATCAATGGTAGAGATTTAAAACTTCTTCACACCCAAAGTCAAAAATTGTATCACTGACATTTGATTAAGGGTGAATGAGTCACTTCCACTCAACCACACCCCCCGAGTTACACACCCTTATAGTTTGCAAAATCATCCATCTAAAACAAAAATGATACACTGGGAATCTATTATACTAAGAATTAATAATTCAATCTCATTTCAGGAAAATTTTTACATTATTCATAGAGTTAGTCATACTTTACTGCTTTCTCAATTTTTATATGTAAAGTAATATTTTAAATTTAGTTTATATTTTAATTATTAATTATTTTTTATATAAAATAAAATAAATGATTACATTCATTAAAGATTACAATAAGTGCCAAACAAGATAACAATTACAATGAAAATAAAGTTATAAAATTAAAAATTAATACAACCTACAATACATATAATTGAGACTCATTTGTAGAAAATTTACACATATTATTCATTCAACCATTTAGCCCCAACCATTTCTCAATCTTTATATTTAAAGTAATATTTTGAATTTAATTTATATTTTAATTATTAATTATTTTTCATATGAAATAAAATTAAAGATTATAATCCACACCAAAAAATTAAATATTACAATGAAAATTAAATTAAAAATTAATGAAATGAAATAAAATTAGAATATTACAGATGATGCACACTCGCATACTACTGGGATAGTATAAAATTAAAATAATTTAACAACTTTAATCTATATCTATAATATTTAAGAACATTTAACAATGAATGTTATATGCATTTGGTGCAAGGAAGTTAATTGAACATTAAATGTATTCAAAAACAAAAAAATATTATGAATAAATTATGTCAATCAAATATATCAAGCACAAATAATTATGAAATATCATTTATATTCATCACATTTAATTGACATATATAAGTCACATCAATCATGATTAATTATGAGATATTAATTATAAATCATAATTGATTGAAAAAAATATCATTTATATGTCAATAATAAATTTATATTCAAAACCAAAAGCAAAAATTTTTTAGTGGTAAGAGATTTGAGTAAAAAGTATGAGATTCTATGTTCAAATTTCAGTGCAAACAATATAATTTCTGAATTACAAAAAAAATATTTTGATATTCAAAAAACGGTGTTTTTTGTTTTTTCTTCAAAATCAAAATTAAATAATCTTAATCAAGCATCTATATTCCTCTTCTTCTCTTTAGTTTGTTTGTTTTCTCTGTCTTTTGTGTTCTTATTCTTTTTCTTTGTTATTTTCTTTATTTTTTAATTTTATTCAAATAAATATTTTATTATTCGATCTGATTTTTTTCATTTATTTTCTTTTGATAGTTTCTTCAGACAACATATTTCTTCGAAATTGTGGTATATTTCATTATTGATTTCTAAATTTTGAATTCATTCCATAAAGTTTTTTTTTCCTTACACTTTGTTCAGTTCCATATAATAATTTGTCTATATAACTAATATTTTTTATTTTTTCGCTAAAGGGTTTTCCTTGCTTTTTTTTTTTTTTTTTGTAGGTGAGTTTCTTCATATATCAGTATATTATTTCATCATCTTCTTATAATTTTTCTTCTATGATTTTCGTCTTTCATTGGCAAGTGCAATTTTAATGAAGCTTTAATTTCTAGGATTGTTGTAGTATGAGAAGAAAACTAAAATAACTCCAAGCATCATAACCAATTCGGTATATCATGATTAGAGCGGCAAATCCAAATAGAAAATCAGCAAATACAATAAACACGAGGCAAAAAAAGAGAAATTGATGGACATCAAACCCCGTGAGGCTTTGCAAGATCCAGGGAATTAAGAATTACTCTAATACAATATTTTTATCTATTCTTCCATTGATAGTTTCTTTAGATAGTGTTCTTTGAATCTGTCGTATATTTCATTATCAATTACTTGATTTGAAATTCATTATATATTTCTATATAGTTTTTTCCTTTCACTTTGTTAAGTTATTTTCAAATAATATTTTGTTTATATGACTAATATTTTCATACGTTTTGTTGCTGAAGGATTCTTTCTTACTGTTTAGGCTGTATGTAAGTATCTTCGTCTGTTAGTGTATTATTTCATCATATCGTCCAAATTTTGAGCACGAAACTGATGTCCAGAGACTCAATTACTCCTCCAATAGTTTTTATCTTTGCAGTTTCTATAAATCTTATTTGTTGGGTGTTTTGGTTTCTCATATCTATTCATGATTTTTTTGGTACAGTTTCAATATTCTCTGTACAATTTTTATTAACCATTTTAATTCCCTAATTTATTTGGAACAAATTATGAATGTTCTCTGTACAATTCTTTTGTTTTTTTGGGATGCTTTGTTTCTCTATGCAATTCTAATTTATTTGGTAATTTGGTAAATTTTGCATATCCTTTAATTTATGCAGTATTCATTAATGAAAAATATTAATTGTACACTAAAACAGTAAATACCTACAATTCCACTTACGGTCGGTGAAAGAAAAAGACAAAACAAAAGTGTGCATATGTGAACAATTAACAAAATGTTTCTGAAATGAAAAAAAAAAATCATTTTTTCTTTCTCTCTCCCCTTCTCTCGGCTCCCACTCTATTTCACTCTTAACTCCCGCACAACTCTCTTCTCTCTCACACAAAAGAATACCAATGTCATCACTATCACCACCACGACCACGACCATGCCTGCAAGCAATAGCTGCAGCTATTTAATCACCTCATAGCAAGAACAACAACTCTTGAGAATGAGTGTAGCTCCCTCACCCATTAAAGAACAGTAATAATAAACATATATTTCTTTCATTTTTTTGTAACATTATTCTTTGTAAGGTATATGGGTTTTTCATTTTACTTTTCTTTTGATGGGTTATGATGTTTCTTTTGATGAGTTTCTCTTTTGCATTTCTCTTTTTGTGGATATATGCTTTGAGCTAAATCTAATTATTAAATTTAGAATAAATGATTTAATAAACTGGTAAAAACTTTAAAACCCATAAAATAATACTAAAAATTAGTTTACAAGTTTTTGTCATTGATTTACAAGTTTTTTTTGTTTTACTATGGTTTACAAGTTTTTTTGCACTATATTTATAAGTTTTAAACACGAGTTTAGAAGTTTTTTAAATCAAGTACAAAAACTTGTAAAACCAAGCATTACTTAAAACTTATGAACCAAGTATAAAAAACTTATAAATAGATGGCTAAAACTTATAAACTCATGCTTAATACTTTCAAACTAAGTGCAATAAGCTTTGTAAACTAAGTTTTTTGGACTAAGTGGTGGTATAAAATTCTGAATTTATTGTAAATACTTGGAATCTAATTCTAAATATTGTGAAATTGGTTTATAAGTTTTCAGCATGTGTTTACGATTTTTTCGCACTTAATTTACAAGTTTTTTGCACTTGATTTAAAGTTTTAAGCACATGTTACATTTACATGTTCTAAGCACAATTGACAATTTTTTCAGTTAATTTACAAGTTTTTAGTACAAGTTTTGACACTTGGTTTATAAGGTTTTTACAATTGATTTATAAGTTTTAAGCACAACTTAGCTTTACAATTTTTTGCACTTAGTTTACTAGTTTTATACACTTAATTTACAAGTTTTGCACTTGGTTAACATGTTTTTTGCATTTGGTTTACAAGTTTTTGACACTTGATTTACAAGTTTTATTTTTTAGACTTGATTGGATGTTCTTGCTTTATTGTCAAAGTATTGATTGATATGTGATTGTAAAATCAGTTATGGCGAAGGGTATTTTTCAAGTTTGTTATGGGATTTTTATTGGAATTTTTTTATCACATGGATTACCTAGCATCTCATATTGATCATAGTTTTGTTTTCTTTGTATATAAAGTGCACATAGCACTTACACTGGCATATATGGTTATAAATATTATTGATATATAGGAAAATTTATGCGTTAACAAAAAGGTTGCCATTAAGAAAAAATACTTGTAAACCAATGCAAAAAATTTGTAAACTAAGTGTCAAAAACTTATAAACCTATGCTGAAAACTTATAAACCAAGTGAAAAAAAAAACGTATAATGTGCTTAAAACATATAAACCAGTGCTTAAAACTTATAAATCAAATGCAAAAAACTTGTAAATTAGTGCTTAATACATATAAACCAAGTGAAAAAAAAGTATAATGTGCTTAAAACTTATAAATCAGGTGCAAAAAACCTGTAAATTAATGCTTAATACATGTAAACTCATGCTTAAATTTGTAAATTAAGTGCAAAAAATTTATAAACCCATGTTGAAAATTTGTAAATCTGTGATTGAGACTTGTAAATTAAGTATAAAATTCTTGTAAATCAAGAACATAAAACTTCAACTTGTGTTTAAGACTTGTAAAGTAACTGCAAAAACCTTGAAAACCCATGCTGAAAACTTGTAAGCCAGGTGGAAAAAACTTATAAAGCAGGTATAAAAAAACTTGTAAACTCATACTGAAAACTTGTATACCACAACAATAGCAATGCTTAAATTGTACATTGATCTAAAGTACGAAATTTAACTCGCAAGATTATTGGAAGTATTTTTTTTTTTTTCCTGGAGGAATTATATTTATAGCAACTAAAATTATCTCATCATTCTAGAAGAAGTAATTATAGAAAGAAGCCATCATGTGTAGTGATCCTCATATTTCAAAAGAGAGGGAAGAGGAGAGAGAATATTGATGTGACTATTGTGCAGGAAAGAGAGAGAAATTGTTTTTAATTGTCTGTCATCTACCCACCATCGTCTATACCCATATTTTGTCATTTTTCTCATTTCACCTATGGTGGCATTTCACCTATGGTTCCACCGTAGGTGTGCAAATAACAATACTCATTTATTAATAATTGGGATTCCATTTTAGAAACTCATGGTAATAGATAAATATAGTTATTTATATGTCTTCACCACATAATTTTTCTATTTTGGTTAACTTTCCAATATTATCCTATTTGGTTTGTTTATTTTTAATCATTTTTAATATTATCTATCCATATGGATAGAGATCTTCTATCACCAAATAGTATTACATTATTTGGCCCCCCAATTATTTACTAACACATGTGATTTTATAATATTACTAATTAAAAAATTTATTGAAAAGAATAAACAATGAACGCATTCATATATTTGAAGAAAAAAGTCACACAAATATAATTTTAAAAACTTCCATAAAAAAATAATAAATCATACCAAAAATTTAAAATGTAATTCTCAAATTAAATGTTGGAAAATATTCATTCTATTATATATTCGGATTCATTTTGCATAGTTAGTCTTTACATGTATACTATTTTCCAAATTAGTGTATATTTTTTCTCTTAAATCCATGTTTTTTCTAAAAAGTTTTATCAACAATATATTTTTCAATTCTTCTTGTTTCTCGAAATTTTTCTAACTTCAAATCTAGAGCATTTGAAATTCATAGAAAAAAAATCTATCTATCCATCTCATTAAATCATATTTAATTTTTTGCAATTAAAACATTCCTACTTATCAATTCCATAATTTTTCATATTAATTTTTTGAAAAATAATTTGATTTTCAATATTAAAATATTTTAAAAAATAACTCCACATCAATTTACACTTCTTTGATAATGATACCACTTATTTATTAAATTTTTAAAATTAAATAATTAAATTAATTTTTATTGAAATAATTGTGTAATTGATTCACTACTTCAATAATTTAGATGACGTAATACAATGAAAGGATATACAATGAAGTGAGGTATAATTAAAATCATATAAATTAAATTTATTATAATTTTAGTTAATTAGAAAAAATATTTTTATATTTTTATAAATTAAATATTTTAATTTATAAAAAAGATGTAAATGGCTAGAGATGACAAAAAACCCACTAAAGCAGGTACACAGGAACATTACGTGTAATTGGGATTGGAATAGGGACATGTTTTTGTCTTCATTGGAATAGTCAATTGAGGCGGAGTTCCCATTTGTTAAACGGGGCAGGGATGGGCAATCAGCTCCTTATCCCATAGAGACCTGCCAATTTCTCATTTATATAAGTTATTTAAACATATACTGATATGGGAATGAATCCTCTCATATGCATATTATACATGAGATTATCATGTTTTCATCCCCTCCCTTAAATTATTTTAGATTAAAAGAGAGAAAATGTACACATAAGAAGTGAGCATCTATTTTGTCCGGCTCATAGAACAGAAAACCCCCAAAAATTGATATATTTTTATAGTTTTTGCCCATCATATTTACACTATTTTTACATTTAAAAAAAAAAATGTCACGAAGAGTGAGATCATGTGCTGTGAAGTCCAACCGGTAACAACGAAGGCCATAGTACAGTAGATGAAGCCCATGGTAAGACAAATGCTATGTTGTATTAGATCAAGTGCGATGAACTACCCTCTAGACATTTAATAACATTTATAAAGTGTGATTAAATATATTTAAAAATTTAATAAATAAATTTAATTATATTTTATAAATATGGCTAAATATTTAGTATGTGGTGCTTTATTTAATGTACCTTGTACAAAACTAACTTGTAAAAGCAAAATTTAATGTTAGCTTCCGGAAATTTCAGCTCAGTTTCATAGATTTCTTAAGCAAGTGTTTTTACTTTTTTGTCTCAGCAACTTGAGTCTTTGACATGATTAACGCACTCTTGGTTTAAGAGAAGTGTGCTGCACGCAAGTCAAATAGAACTCGAATACCAATTTATTTTTTAGGGATCAATTTATCTAATTATTCAATTTTATAGAAATCAATTTGAAAATTTTTTTTTTACAATGATCAATTTGATCAACACAAAATTTTAGAGGGATCAAAATAGATGTTTTGTCTAAACTAAAAGAGTGGTCTTGAAATATTTAGCTATGTCTAGCTTTTAGTTTTTTAGATTTTATAAATGAAGCTATGGAAATTGAAAATAAAAAATTAAAAATTGAAAACTGAAACTAAATACAACTCTATAATTTGCAAAATCGACCATCTACAGCAAAAATCATATAGTGAGAATCTACTATATTAATAATTCATAATTCAATCTCATTTCTCATAAAACTTTTACACACATCATTCAGAGAACTATTTAGACCCCATCACTTTCTCAATTTTTATACTTAAAATAATATTTTAAATTTAATTTATATTTTAGTTATTAATTATTTTTCATATGAAATAAAATGAATTATTACATTCACTAAAAATTACAATAATTGTCAAAAAAAAGATAAAAATTACAATAAAAATAAAGTTATAAAATTTAAAATTTATACAACCTACAATACATATAATTTAGACTCATTTTGAAAAATTTACGCATGCCATTCATTGAGATATTTAGTCCTGACCGTTTCTCAGTCTTTATATTTGAGGTAATATTTTGGATTTAATTTATATATTAGTTATTAATTATTTTTCATATGAAAAAAATTAATGATTACAATCCACAAAAAAAAATATTACAATGAAAATAAAATTATAAAATTAAAAATTAATGAAATGAAATAAAATTAGAATATTACAAATGATGCATAGTTGCATACTACTAGGATAGTATAAAATTAAAATAATTTGATAACTTTAATCTATATCTATAATATTTAAGAACATGTAACAATGAATGTGATGCCAAGTGGTGCAAGGAAGTTAATTTAACATTAAGTGTATTCAAATACAAAAAAAAAATAATGAATAAATTATGTCAATCAACTATATCAAGCATAATAATTATGAGATATCATTTATATTCATCACATCAATAATAATTGATTATGAGATATTAATTATAAATCATAATTATCATTTATATGTAGATCATAAATTTATATTCAAAATCATAAGAAAAATATTTTTGTGGTGAGAGGTTTGGGCAGAAAGTATGAGATTCTAAGTTCAAACTTCCGAGCAAACAACTAGGAGGGACAATTTTGCATACCCACTGTTAGCATGTCACAAGAAGACAAAAAACAGGAATATTGGGTGGAGCGTGGACATTAAAAAACTAAGCTCACGGTAGGCAACTCCCTCACCCCCACCTTCTTTATCATCTCTAGTGCCAATCCCTAATGCCCTTTCTTTCTCCTCTAACTCTATTGGCAACTCACATGCTCAAGAACCAAAACTCTGTGCACATTATTCTACAACTCCACCTTAAACGATGTCATTCCCCTCCTTCAACATCCCTTCCCCTTCTTCTTCCTCCCCTAACCTCACCGACGTCCCTTGCTTCTCTTCCCGTCTTAACCTTTTAAGCCGCAGAATTCTTCGGGCCTCAGTTGATTGGAGGAGTTTCTCAACAATTGTGATTCTTGGAGTTGTGAATGAGAGGGAAAGATGGTAGAGCATCATGAGCATGAGAAAGTGAAGGGAGAATCATTGTTGGAGAAGATTTCTGAGAAGATCCACTATAGCATGGTTGGTATCGTTTTCTTTCGATTTTTACAACCTATTGTCGTTGTATTGTTAATGTATTATTTCTATTTTTATTTAAATTTTTTTGAGTATCTAGATCTGCTTGGGGAATCAGTAGGTGCTGAAGGAGAAAGGAATTGAGTTGTTGTTCCCGATTTAGGTCGTGCTCTGATTTCGTTAGTCACGTTCACACCGGTTAGGACTGCGATGTTGTTCCTTAGCTTAGAAAGGCTTTGATTTTCAAAAATTTCCATTTTAGGTTAGCCAAATTATTCAATCCTTGCCATTAATTAGTAATGCTTTTTCATAATTGCTTGTGTTTGTGTTTGTCATCAATGTTATGTACTAATTTTGGGGGTGGTTGTGGAGTATGAAAGCTTTAATTCAATTCTGACATGTCAGTATGGGGACGTTAACATTAGGAATGAGTATGTGGTTTGTTGATGAAATGAAACGTGTGGTGGCAGAGGGCAAAAAGGCACGAATCAATTTCACTCCAACCTTGACACTTCCAGTGGAAATGTGAGTTTTTTTTTTCAACTGAAATTCATTGGGTTGACTCTTTTTGTTGAACACTTATTTATCATATTGTTCTTTGTATCTAACAAAATCCTATTCATTTTCTTTATAAGTGATTTTAATTGTGTTTTGCTATCTATCCCTTTGATGAATTTGTTTACTGATGGGTATCTTAATCGTGATCATGTGCCATGTTCATCTAATTTCTAGTTATGTGATTGGTTCCAAGTGATCATGTGTCATGTTATCGATAGGTTATATTATGTTGTTGTCTTAGACTTAGAGAAGAGAGCATTTAGGACTTGCAGGACCTCATTGCCAATGTAGAGAACTTGACATCTGAGGAAAGAACAGATGATAAGGGTTAGTTGTGCTACGTGTATGAGATTGATGGGGTTGGGACCCATAGCTTGATCTCTGTGACTTGTGCTAAGAACAAGCTTTATGCTCATTTTGTCAATGCTCCAAACCCCAAATGGAATAGAGACAAGGACATGCTAAGGCATCATGAGTCTTTCAAGACAATAGGGTTGTATTAGCTTGTGTTGTTGTATAATTTGATAATGAGTCATATGATATATTTAATGATTAGCTATTCTATGTTGTGGATGATGTCTTGTGGTGGATTTGGATTTTGGGATTTTCATTACATGCTAGCTTGCTTGAATTGTTTTATTAGTGCATCAAGTTTAGCTTCAACTCCATTACAAAAAATGAATATACATACGTACACACACACACACACACACACATATATATATATATATATATATGTTAGCATCATAAGAACTCCCTTCCTTAATATTAGTAATGGTCGGTAATAGCATTCTTTATCAAGATTTGTTCTGCTACCAATTATTCAGTTTGTTGAAAATCCTCATTCTATCATAACTTTATGGTGAGTACCGAAGAACAAATTTGAAATGAGGCAAATCTTTATCATTTGCTACTGCTTAAAATTGATGTATAATGCACTTTTGCTATGATTGGGTTATTTCTACTTTGGCAGGTATGGCTGTGATGTGGAGTGATTATTTTTTATAAGGCATTCAAAGCGAGTTAATATGCTGGACAAGGGGTATAATCATCAGAATGTACTTTATAATTTGAATTTCCTTTGAAAGATATGGTCTGATCTACGATTTTTGGTCAGGAAAGAAAGAAAGAAGGTTGATCAGTGGATCTTGCAATGTGGGTTTTAAAATTTTGTTGTCTTTCACATATATTTTTATCTTTGTAGTTTTAGACTATTTCTAGAATTTTCATTTTATTTAAACTATTTCTAGACATTTTGATAGTTAAGACTATCATTTTGGAAATGCTGTATTAGGCCTCCATTTGTATGCATATAGATTTGCAAATATAAGTTACATGAAATTTATAATAATTGTACAATGGATGATCTCTCATTCAGGAGATGAATATTTAATTTTGTATAATGCTTCTTTATTTACTTAATGATGATGTTATACAAGAAAATTTTTCATGTAAAGGCATATCATGAACAACTTACATGCATAATACCAAAATTACTAGCATATTATGAACAAATTATCAACAAAAGTTCCTTACTTAATAGCCAAAGCAGTATCTTATACATTTCATTCCAATTTGTCAAATGCCTTGGAATGCCTCTAACTAGTACACACAACTAAGAATAATGCTGATAAGTAAAGCATTTTAGCTGTTAAGTTCTTCATAATATGTTGATAAGATTGGTATTACGCTTGTAAGTGGCTTAATTTCTGATGAAAACATTTACTTTGCCACAAGTGATAATGCACTCTAAAATGCATCGGCACACTTTTACATGGAACTATTGTATATTCACATGAAAAGTAAATGTTCTTATTAGAAAATGAAACACTTACCAACATAATATGAAACTTATTAGCATTTTCAAAATAACTTATCAGCCAAAGTGTATTTCTTACTGGCATTATTGTTATGCAAATTTTGGTTAATCACTTGCAAATTTCTTTAAAAGAAAATTTAAATTTAAACTCATAAAAGCAGTAGTAGAATCAAGAGTTTGCAATTTATTGCAACTATCTAAATTCCTACAAGTTTATTGAAAAGAGAGTTCGTATACACCTAGTTTTTAAAACTGAAATATACACCAAATAGTACTTACTTCCTATGACATGAAAATTTCTCTCTTCTATGCCATGGTCTTGTTTTGAACCATCCTTTTCTTAATCGATATTAAATAAAATATTAATATCTTATCAAAAATGAAATTCTCATAAAAAAAGCTAACAAATAATTGTGAAACCCACATCATATATCAAACTCAACTATATAGAAAGAATGATATTAACTTATGCTGGAGGCCACAAGCAATTAATTTTATAGAAGACTCAACCTTTTGTCCCATTTAAAGTAAAAATAAGAAAAGCAACAGCATTGCTGCACCCTAAACGCCAAATTTACAATCAAAACCCAGTTTATAATGTATTATTGAATGAGTTTGAACTAAGTAAAAACAATGCTAACTTGATAATTTAAAGGACTGTTAACATATAATTAAATTTCACATCCGTTAGTCTTGGCATAACAATTACATTGAAAATTTAAATGCTGCTAAATCAATAAATCATCTTTGGCTTGATAATCAAATAGTAATTAACTTAATGAAAGGATGCAGCCCAATAGAGTAGTTTTCAAATAGAAATGTTATTTGGAATTCCCTTCCCAGTGAGTGCACCCTCCCTAGAATAATCAAACGTACTGGGAGACAGTAGCATATAATTAAGGCATGGCCCATTCTTGTTTATTAATCTCTTATCCTTGTTCCTTTCCATAAGATTGTTCTCATTTTATATTGGCTTCAGTTTGAACTTCCCAAATGCTACCAATGGTTCAACATCAATAGTCTAGTCTACAGTATCTCTTTGACCAAGGTAAACATCTTCGGTTGAGTGTCGTTATGGATGCTTCAATCTAGAACTACCATTCCTCTAAAATTCCAAAAAAAAAAAAAAGTTAAAAATTGGTTTTTGAGAGATTGGCCTAGAATCAATAGAATTCATTTTTTTAGCTTCAGGTCCTTTTTTTTCCCCATTTTCTTAAGCCTTTTCTTTTTCCTATTTTCTTCTTTATCGCTCTTTTTGCTGCATAATGCATTTTCCAAACAATGACTGTTATATTAAGTACTCGTGAAATGTCTTTCCCCATTGCCTTCCTCACATCTTACCTCAACTACAAACTAATTTACCATGCCAACCCCACACATAGAACCACAAACAATATGTTCAGTTTTGGAAAGAAACTTTCAATTCTTCTATGTCCCAACACCCAACACATAGAGACAAACACAATAATTTCACTCCTAACATAACACAATCAAATAAACTATTTCAAAAAACCCCAATGGAAAAGGTACACCAACCTAAATAGCCTAATTTAGTCACAATTGACTTAGTAATGCTTCAGTTAAAAATTGATAAAATCACAGCCCCTAAATTTTGGACATAATATTGAAATAAAACATTTTGCTTTGTTTACATCACTTTCCTCATATTAACATTGGAATACACCCGAGTCAGTATAAGCTTACATAAGTATACATTCTATTTTAGTGACCTCTTATTGTAGCCTCCTTTCCACTAATATTTATCCATTTATTCACACCCCCCCTCCCCATAAAAAAAATTCGGATCACTTTTTATCTTTTTTTTTTTTCTCCTCCCCATGGGACGTTCCTCACCCACCTCCTCTTCTAAGTATACCTTTTTATTTGTTCCTTCTTTTTTTTCTTTCTTTGTGCACCATTTCTCTTCAACCAAATAGTATCTTCTCAACATTCAACAAAAAAATATATATATAAACACAAACAAAATTCAGTGCCAGCACAACATTATAGCAACTAACCACATTTTACCAACCAACCACCCACACCTACAAAAATATTAAAATCACTAAACCACATTATCAATAAAAATCACCCAACCTCAGTCATACGACAATAAATAACACAAACAAAATTGTACACGATCACAAATCCCAACCGTCAATAACACCAACCAAAAGCAAACTCACTTTCACTTTCTCACTCTTCAGAGATAGATAAAGCACAAATACGAATGAAGTGGAATGAAGAATAAGCGAAAACTGGTAGAGGGAAGTAGAGTCAAATGTTGTTGCCACTAAGAATGATGCGTTGGTTGAACTTTGTAGCAGGGAGAGACGGCGAAGACGTGATGGCGCGAGGGCGTAATGGCGCCACAGTGTGATGACGTGAGGGCGCGACTGCGTCTCTGTAAGTGATGGCTGACTCACCGAAGGCGATGAGTGACCGGTCTGATGACTAAGTGAGGAATTTGAGTGATGAGTTGAGTTCCTGAGGAATATGTGGCTTTTTGATTGAGAGATGAGAGATGCATCTGAGGGAAAGGTGAGGAGTGTGATTGTGTGCGAGAGTTGGCCTTCATACACAAAAGAGGAGTCTATTGCGAGCTCAATTTTTTAATGTTCATGGTGCACCCCATCATGTGTTTTGTCTTTTTGTTCCAAGTTGCTATACGGTGTGCGTATGTTGTCCATGTTTGTTGTGCACCTAGTATTTTCCTTTTTTCTTCTTCCGGGTGTTCAATGTTTTTATTCGGTTAGCGTAGTTCTCAAAGTACAACCTACTTTGAAAAACGTGATTAATATTGTGACGTGTGACTTTCTTGGCCTCTTGCGACTTGCAAGTTAGAAGGAAACTTTTTGATGTCAAATGATATAATTGCAATAATAAATGGGAAGTGGTTATTGCCATATTCTTGTGTCTATTACTATACAATTTTAGTAGCTTTTATTTTAATATTCTTAAAATGTAATTTTTAATAGTTATTTTAATCTTTTATCTATTCGAATACCCATTATAATCAATATCATACTATATTTCTTATATTCTAAATTTTCTTCACAAATTTTACATTATACTATACATGATTTTTTGTTTTATTTCTTTTTTTAATAAGTAGGTTAAAAAAATTTGAATATATCTATGCTTTTGTCAAATTTTTAATTAGGTCTATATGATTTAAAATTCTTTAATTGAGTCTTTATATTATAAAGCTCATAAAATAAAATCTCCAAGTAACCTACACGATAAAAATTTTAAATTTTCGATGCTTTTGATTGGAAGAGCGCAAGTCCTAATAGAAGTCAATTAGACTTTTAGATGTTTGTCGTGTTTAATTTTTTTTAGCTATAGGTTGCTTTAGGGTCTTGGTTATAATTTGTTTTACAAATTACAATGTAGTGACTTGATTAAAAAAATTTAAACTATAGTGACTTCATTAAAGATCAAGTAAAATTATAATCAGCTGCACCTTTATCAATTTTAATTTTTGAATCTACTATTGGATAAGTTTTTGGTTAGCAAAATAAATTTTGGCATGTACAAGTTTAAGATACAATATGCATATGATATAGATACGATATTTAAAACTTTTTAAAAGTAATTCATATAAAATTTAAAATAATAATAATAAGTCATATCTTGTACTTAGAGATTGAAATCCATGATCATCATTCATGTTTATTTTCCATATTAGCTTAATTTCAAAAATTATTATTCATTTTTTCATTAATGTACTTGCATGTGTTTTGATTTGTTGAAAAAATTTTACTAAATTTTTTTAAAAAATATCAATGGAAAAAATGTCATATTTTTTTTTAGAGTTTCAAAAATAGCTAATTATAAATAATTAAGAGTGTGACAATAGATGAAAGGTTAGAATAAATATCAAACAAGAGTATTTTAAGAATAGTACAATAAAAGCCACATAGAGAGTATAGTAATAGTCACTTACTAATAAATAATAGTGAAGAATAGTACTGTATTGAAATATAATTTTATTAGAAATCACTTTGTCTTTTTTTTTTTCGATAGATTGATATTATTAGTTTTATAAAAATCATAAATTATTTTTTAATTATAAGTTTTTCAAAGTCAGTTCAAATATCTTAAAAAATATATAATTTTTTTAGTAAGAACCAATCCAAACATTCTTAATCTATCACTGAAAGCCATACTTCTGTTATCACATACTTTTAGAAAGAGTAGATAACTTTTTTTATCATAATATTTTCAATTTGACATCGCTTTGGTCCTAATAAAATTTTTATATCAATTTAATCTTAATATTTTAAATTTTGACATTGATTTAGTTATTTTTTGGATGTCCATATTGATATAAATGATAGAATAATTAAATTGATGTTAAAATAAAAAATTATAAAGAGTGATGTTGAAAATAAAAGTGTTAGGATCAAAATGGAAACTAATAATTTTGCTAAGATTAAATTGATATAAATATTTTTTATTAAAATCAAATCAATTTTAAGTCGAGAATGTTATGATAAAAAAAAAAATTGTTTACTTGTTTTAGAAATGAGTAAATAACGCATGTCTTCCATAATTTTATTTTTCAAAAATACTATTCCAACACTCAAAAGTGGATGTTTAATTGTATATCCATTTTATCATTTTTAAATGTGATGGATAAGTGAAGAAAATGGAATGGAGTTCTAATTAAATATCTATTTTTAAATGTTAAAATAGTACTACTATTTATTTATTTTTCCCTGTTACCTCGAAAATTTGCAGGAAAAAAAAAACCAAAAAGAGAGAAAGGGAGAAATTGAACTTTTGGGCCACCTGGCTTCTTGCAGTGTCCAATACTCTAATTTCCATCTTCGCATTCATTTTCCACGACCTAGAACTTGCAATTTCCTAGCTTCTTGCCAAGTACGAAAAACCATAGCCATATTAAACCTATGACTACCATCATATAAAAACAGCATAAATCACGATTAAACACTCTGCCCTACGCTTCTATCAAATTAAACATGAGCTTCATCGCTACCACCATCCTTTACCTTTCTTTGTCCTTCTTCTACCTTCCCATATTCATTCATGCTTATGAGCCAGTCGACAGTTTCAGCATCGATTGTGGCTCCAGTGACAAGGTCTCTGACGGCGATAGGTCATGGACGGGAGACACAAACTCAAAGCTCTTATCTCTTCAACAAAGCCAAACTGTCGCTGGTCAGGCAAACAAGCTAGCTTCTTCTGCCAACAACGTTCCCTATGCCACAGCACGCTTGTCTCGCTCTGAATTCAGCTACTCCTTCCCAGTCACCGCAGGCCAAAAATTCGTGCGCCTTTTCTTCTACCCTGCTTCTTACTCTGGTGGCTTCGACCGCTTCAACGCCTTCTTCACAGTGAAATCCGGCGGGTTCACCCTCCTTAAGGATTTCAACGCTTCACTCAACGCCGATTATGCCCAGAGGGACACCATCTTCAAAGAATACATCATCAACGTGGACGATGAGCAAAGAATCAACCTGACCTTCACTCCAAACTCGTCCCACCCGAACTCCTATGCTTTCATCAACGGAATTGAGGTGGTGTCCATGCCCACTGATCTCTATTATACTTCACCCAACGCCAACATCGACCAAGAAATTATATTTGTGGGAGGCACCCAGTTCAGCATTGAAAACAGCAGTGCCCTTGAGACAGGTTACAGGATCAAAGCTGGTGGCCAGACGATCTCACCCAAGAATGATACGGGCATGCTCAGGCTCTGGGACATGGATGATGCCTACTTAAGGTCGCCATTTGCAGTACGTAGTGCTGATATGAAGGGTGGGAGGATGAATATCACTGTGAATCCTGAGTATGTAGCACCCAAGGAAGTCTACAGAACATCACGTGATATGGGCAGGAATGGCGATCTCAATAAGGTTTCTAATTTGACTTGGGAATTCCCCGTTGATACTGGCTTCAACTACATGCTTAGGCTTCACTTCTGTGAGTTAGACCCAAGCATTAGTTCTCCCGGTGAGAGGCCATTCTCCATTTACATAGCAGGCCAGACAGCTGACGAACGTGCTGATGTTCTACAATGGAGCGGACGAAAGGGTGTTGCTGTTCACAGAGACTACGTCGTTGTTATCCCACAAGGGAGTCAAAAAATGGTTAACCTTTCACTCCAAATGCATCCTCGCCCAGTCAGCCAAACTTACAGCGATCCTTTCTTAAACGGCCTCGAAATATTCAAAATCAGCGACCCCGGGTCGAACAACCTCGCCGGACCCAACCCGGACGCGGTTTCGGTTCCAAACACCCCATCGAACCAACCAAAATCAAAGAGCAGCACCAGCACAGCAACCATAATCATCGTGGTTGTCGTGGTTGTTGGGGCCACTGTGTTTTCCATCGCAGCTTTCTCTTTCGTTGTCCATTTCTTACTTCTTAGACGAAGCAAGACCGAGACAAAGAACACAAAAGGATCTTCAAAAAAGTCTCCTTTCAGTCTTACCAAGTCAGCAAAATCTCGAACCATACAATTGCCATCCGACCTTTGTCGCCGCTTCTCGCTGGCTGAGATGAGAGCAGCCACCAACAACTTCGACGAGCTCCTCATCGTCGGTGTTGGAGGGTTCGGCAAAGTGTACAGAGGCTACATCGAAGATGGCGCTACACCAGTTGCCATCAAACGGTTGAAACCGGGTTCGCGACAAGGGGCCCACGAGTTCAGGACCGAAATCGAAATGCTCTCTCAACTGCGCCATCTCCATCTCGTGTCCCTCATTGGTTATTGCTGCGAAAGCAACGAGATGATTTTGGTCTATGACTTCATGGATCGTGGGACTCTCCGTGACCATCTATACAACACCGAGGACGACGACAACAACAACAATAACCCTTCGCTTTCGTGGAAGCAACGGTTGCATATTTGCATAGGAGCGGCCCGTGGGCTGCATTACCTCCATGCAGGTGCGGTGCACAATATCATTCACCGTGATGTGAAGACCACCAACATTTTATTGGACGAGAAGTGGGTGCCCAAGGTTTCGGATTTCGGGTTGTCTAAAATTGGGCCAACGGGTATTTCTAGAACCCACATCAGCACAGTGGTGAAGGGTAGTCTCGGATATTTGGACCCGGAGTACTACAAACGGCAGCGTTTGACTCTGAAATCTGATGTGTATTCATTCGGAGTGGTGTTATTTGAGGTGCTGTGTGGGAGGCCGCCTCTTATGAGAGCGGTGGAGAAACGACAAATGTCACTAGCTGAGTGGGGAAAGTATTGTTTTGAGAATGAGACGTTGGATCAGATTTTGGACCCAACATTGAAGGGTCAGATTGCGCCAGAGTGTTTGAATAAGTTCGGTGAGACTGCCGTGAGTTGTTTGCTTGATGATGCGACGCAACGACCCTCCATGAACGACGTCGTCTGGATGCTAGAGTTTGCGTTGCAACTCCAAGAGAGTGCCGAGACTGAGCAGGATGATCTTGGTAGTGGAACGGAAGTGACTGAAGCAGCTTGGGGAGAGGATAGATGACACATTAGTGGAGCATAACTATGGTGATAAGAAGATGATAGCTAGACTGATGAGGTGTGGGATTATTTCTTCTGATATTTGGGGTTGAAGTCAGTTTTGATTTTTGAAGAGCAAGCTTGATTACTAAAGTGTTTGTTTTATTGGTAAAATGGAGTGTGTTCCTTTATGGGACAAGCAATGAGATGTGGGCAGCTTAGATAATTTATAAATAGTTAATCCAAACAAGTGTAAATAAAAATTGCAAGTTATTGATGGGTTAGTGTCTTGCTAGCTGCGTTACAGAATAATTTATCCAATGCATAATTTGTGAACTGATGCAAGTTGTATTATTTTGTATATATGAATTTGTTCTCCTTGAATTTTCTCGACTTGAGTGTTCTCTATGGTGAGTTTAATAATGCTATAAGAGAAGGAAATAGCAATCCTACAAGCAAGGAAGTGTATGAAGTATTATATGCACAATAGACTCCAAATTGCATAATGTGAGTGTGCTTTAGCAATAACAATCTACTAGCAAGAGGAGGAAAATACAAAAGCAACAGAGAATGGAAACAAGAGGATGAAAATAACAGATAGAGAAAAATATGCCCAAATGACGAAATGAGAGAGAGAAGCTGATGAGAAGGCATAGCGGAGCTCGGAGCTTCTGATACCAAAATAGAAAAACGAGATGATATTTGCTGAATGATCATTAAGTGAAATGTTATTTCAACAGCTATAAAATAGGAGTTTATTGGAACATAATTTTAAAATTATTGAATGTAATAGTAATTTTTACTTTATTTACTCTATATCCAATGATAATAAGTGGGTGTCCATAACTTTTGGGATGCTGCAATAACAATACTACTGCCGGACAATTTATACATGATGAGAATGAGTGTAACCTTATCTAGACTAGAATGAGCCAGGTGAACTCCGTGAAAACTGGGATTCTGTTGCGGATTCACTGTTTTCTTCGTTGTCGCTTACTTCAGGGTCCATTTCTTCCTTAGATTTTTTTCGATAAACTCTGCCTTCTTGGATGATACAAGAGCGAGACAAACAACACAAAAGCACTTCCTACAAGTCTCCTTTCAGTTTTACCAAGTCAACAAACACTCAAACCACACAATTGTCATCCGATCTTTGTCGTCACTTCTCGTTGGCTGAGATGATAGCAGCCACCAACGACTTCGACCAGATCTAACAATATGCTTGTATGAAAGGAAGTAGAGAGGAATGAAAGTGGATGGTGCAAAGAAATTTGGGAAAAGAAAGATTGAATAATATCAAAAAGTATGTGGACGTGGACTGAAAAGTGTAAAAGAATAGAGAGATATTTATATATTTTAAAAATATTCATATTTATTATTTGAATTCATACTCTTAAAATTTTCAAATATTGGTAATTTTAATATTTTTATTTTAAATAAATTTGAATAATTTATTTTTATTAATATTTTCTTATTTTTTAGCTTGATATTATTCTAAACTTGTTATATTAAAAACTAGTTATATTTTCTATTTGATATTAATTAATAAAATTATTAAATATAAAATAAAGATATTAACTTGAATGCTTTTATAAATATGTATAAGGTCAATTTTTATTATATTTATTTGTATTGTTTTGATAGATAAATTTATGACAAAATTGTATCTAATTTTAATTTTTCAATAATTTTTAGATAGTTTTATAAAAAATAACATTTTTATTTTTTTATAATATAAGAATAAAAAAATCATTTATTCTTTCTTTCCTTTCACTTTTCTTTCCAAACAAGCAAAATATATTAATTTTTCATCCATTTCCTTCCTTCCCATTTTCTTTTCATCCAAACATACTTCTAAAAAATAAAAATCACCTCAACTTTCTTCCTCTCCATTTCTTTTCACTTCATTTCCTTCCTCTCTATTTCTTTCCTTTATCAAACAAAGCCTAAGAGAGTGCCGAGACTAAGCAGATCATATATCATATTTGTGCAACGAAAGTGAATGATCAATGAAGCACTTTGTAGTTGAGCATTAGGCATGGACCATGGTAATAAGGATATGATAGGCTTAGAGGCATGAGATTATTTCTTCTGATATTTTGGATTAAAATCAAACCATATATCTAAATTCTAAAGGAGTATTATAAAAAATTATTACATGAAATCTGAAATCACTCAAATTCCTAAATCACTCTACTTCTTGTTTTTCCTCTACCTACAATTAATCAAATTTAAATTTTTAAAATTTATAACTACCTATTTATATATGAAAAGTCTAGAATTTTGCTTTCCTAAAATACTCTACTTCCTCTTTCTTCTTTATTTGCAATAAAATTTAAATTACGTTATGCTATTAAGTTATCTTGCTCAATATAATTTATTAACTTAATAATTTATTAATTGATTACAATGTTATAAATCAGAAGATAATCAAAGTTAAATTTTAAAAAATTTTAACTATGTATATTTGTATACAAAAAGCTCGGAAATTATATACAATTAGATACTTTTTTTTGTACAGAGAATATATTTTTATTTTCATATTAATTTTCATATATTAATTTGTAGCATCAGTTAATTACATTATATCTTTTATATGATACTTAACATAATGATAATGAGATTTAAAAAATTTCAATGATATTTCAATAAAAAAATGAATTTAATGATATATCATCCTAAAATGACTAGATATTGATGAATGTTTAAAAGTAGATTATATTATTTTGAAAAGATCAACATTGATGCCTTGATGATGTAAATAAATTTTATATTGTCATTTAATTATTTTTTATTTGAAAAAGCTTATATAATTATGTATGATTAGATGTACGTGTATTTTTTTTTTATAAATGGTGCACATAAAATGAATTATATTTTTAATCTATAAACTCAAGTTTATGTGAATAAAAAAATCTTGCGGAATTTTTGGATGATGAATAAAATGTTTATATATTTCATATTTATAAGACTTTAAAGATTGTTAGTAAGCAGTTAAATCTAATTATTTTATTGACATGTTAATACACACTTGAACTTTATATAAATTTTTAATATTGACATTGTATATAAATTAAATATTGAATTTTTTTAGCATGATTTAGTTAGTGCAAATCGCAATCGAAACATGCAATTGAGTAATTTTTTTAACTAAAAATAATCACTTTTTATAGAAACAATTTGTATAAGTTTTTACTCAAATATTAAAAGTATATGTGTGTATGTAATTTATCAATTTTAATTGAATATATTATAAATAAAAATACATTTTTGATGAATTGTAAATAAAAGTATTAATCCACCAAAAAAATAAATAAAAGTATTAAAAAATTTAAATAAATTTAAATTTAGAAAGATTTTGAAAACTAATTTTCCATATGGTGCATGGGTGCCATCTAGTTTGATTTGATGAGCAAGCTTGATTATTATTACCAAAGTCTTAGTGTTCCTTTTCTAGGTAAATGGAGTGTACTCTTTCATGAAACCTGGTATTTGGTAACGTGATGTAAGTTGCTTAAATAATTCATAAAACAATTAACTTAAACAAGAAAAAATAAAAATAAAAAAATTGCGAGCTATTCGTGGGTCAGTGTCATGATAAGTTACGGAATAATGATCCAATTCACAATTAGTGAACTGGTGAAAGTTGTATAAATGCAAGATTTAAAGTGGTAAATTATGGCATTTAAGTTTTATTTACACGTAATTATTAAGATTTTTTTGTAAAACAAGTTTAAAAAGGTTGAATACTCCTGTACCCAAAAAAAAAAAGCTGAATACTCATATAAAAGGTCTTGTAAATGCAATGCTCAGGAAACCTCCATTGACAACAAGACTAGGTAGAGTTCTTCGTTTATGTTTGGAACCTTCATCCTATTCTTTTCCTCAGTCACTTTCAATAGAAAATAAGATATTTTTGTACTTGAATAGATTTGAAAATTCTACTTTTATTATTTTCTCTTTTACCATACAAAAAATGAATTTTGATAGCCCCATTAATTCTTCAATCCGCTAATGAACTTGAATCAAGATAGTCAAATCAAGAAAACTTAGAAAGTTTTAGTGATGGGTTTAATTTTCATGTTGAGGGATTGCAAATAGAGTTTCATCAGCTAAAGACATATAGGAATTTCATAGAGAGGTTATAAAAGTAACAGCTAGCAGCATGGTTGAGGAAGACTTTGTCGTCGAAAAGTAAGAGTTTGGCTATTCTACCAGATAGCTACCCGATTTTTTAAGTTGCCAGAAAAAGTTGGCAGGCTATTTAAAGTGGCAAATTATGACATTTAAGTTTTATTTATACGTAATTATTTAGTATTACATTTTTACTACAAATTAAAAGGGTTGAATACTCAAATAAAATGTCTAGTTGAGCTTGCAATTTAATGATTATGATTGTCTTTTATACCTTTGAGCAGAAGGAGGTCCATATTTGATCCCACATCTCCTTTTCCCCAACCCCTAAGATGAATTCCTAATTTTAATATCTTTATAAAATAAAATAAAATGTCTTGTTAGTGTATTGATCAAGAAACCTTCATTGACAAACAACATTCTGGAGGGTTCTTCGTTTCTGTTTGAAATTTTCATCTTTTTCTTTCAGTCAGTCTCTTTCAATAAAAGAAGCTAATTTTGTACTTGCATAGCTTTGAAAATTCTACTTTTATTATTATTTTTTCCTTTTACCATACAAAAAAGTAATTTTGATAGCCCCATTAATTCTTTAATCCCCTAATGAATTTGAATCAAGATAGCAAATTCATGCACACTTAGAAAATTTTAGTGTTGGGTTTAATTGTCTTGCTGAGTGGATTGGGAATCACTACCAGAAAATGCGGGATACCAATAGAAAATACTGACAGTAACTATCGATGGTATCTCCGATGGGTCGTCGCATTTTGGAAAATAATTATAGTTATTATTGATATGCACTACACACCCATTGGTAAATACTCGCGCCAATACGCTCCACTTGGCCCACATAATGTCCAACGAGTACATTGACGTGTATTTAACAATTTATTTTTTAATTATTTGTATTAAATACTATCAACAGGTACACCGACGGGTATATTTAACATTATGTTATATTTTTATATTTTATTTCATAAACCGACGGGTATTTATTATAGTTATAATTATATTTATTAATTATATTGTCAATGGGTTTATCGACGGTTATTTATTATAATTATAATTATATTTATTAATTATATTACTGATGGGATAACCGACAGATATTTATTTTTAAAATTATTGATTATTATTTATTACCGATGGGTTTTTGAAAGTTCACAAGTTGCTACCCAAACGTTTGGGATTTCAGACTTTCTGTCGGTATACCTGTCGCTAATTTCTGATAATTGAAATTCATTGTTTTCGCTAAGCGGGTACCTGTCGATAACCCGCATTTTTAGCCCCACCATGACTCTCTTTCTTTTCACTCTCTAAATGCACTCTCTCTCTAAACCCCCTCTCTATCTCTAAACTTCGCCACCACCACCATTTTTGCTTCTGTTTGCCGCCATTGGAGCTCCTTTTGAGAAACAGAGGCCACCATTATGATCTAGGGGCTTTGGTGAACATTTTAATTGGTTTAGTTTGTGATTTGGATTACTCTTTCTATTCGTTTATGGGTGCTCACAGTGTTGTATTTTGTTTCATTATGAAGTAATTATTGTTGTTAATTTGTTAATGAAGGAGTTTTGTTTGAAGGTGACAGCGATTATAGATTTTGGAATCGGTTTGCCACTCTTATTCTTTATGATATGTTATATTTTCTATGTATATAAGTGTGTTGATTTAAATTTATCGTATTGGATTTTCAAGATTGGATTTGGTTGGACGTAGAGAGTTTTCCTATATTTTGTATTTTTTTTTACTGCTATAAAGGTTAGTAACTAAATCCTTGTTATTTATATCGTTAAGTGATTTAATGTATATGTAGGATATATATAGACTTATGTTTTTTAAGATAGAGTTGTAGGAAATGGGGATTGCATGATGCATGTTATAGAGTTATAAGGAAATGCGCAATAGAACAGATTTTATGATTATGTGAATTGTATGTAATTATTAAAATGTAACTATTTTACTATATCTATTTTATTATTGATCTTTATAATAATATCTATAATTGTTGAATTAACAAAAATATCTAACGATGAAAGCTATTAATTTAAGAGGAGATACTGGCAAAACTAACTATATTTAAAATTGTAGGGATAATATATTAAAAAAAAAAGTAACGATATTTAAAAAAACTTAAAATCTAGTTAAATTTGTTTAAAAATAATAATTTAAATAAAACTTAATGCCCAATTGAATGTGTTTTAAAGACCAAGTAAATTAAATATCTGAAGACAAAAGCTCCTAATTTAAGGGAAATGCTATCGAAATTTTGTTTACTTTTTTTTAGAAATAATAGATTAAATAAAAGTAACTATATTTAAAAAACATAAAAGCCAATTAAATTTGTTTAAAAATAATGATTTAAATAAAACTTAAAGACCAATTCATTGTGTTTCAAAAGCTAATAAAAAGAAATATAATATGATGATGGAAGCTTCTAAATTGAGGGGAGACACTATTGAAATTTTAATAAATTTTTTGTAGGAATAATAGATTAAAAAATAATTATATTTAAAAAAAATGTAAAAGCTAGTTGAATTTGTTTAAAAATAATAATTTAAATAAAACTTAAAGCCCAATTGAATGTGTTTTAAAGCCTAAGTAAAATAAATATTTGATGACGGAAGCTCCTAATTTAAGGGGAGATGTTGTCGAAATTTTATTAATTTTTTTTTAAAGAATAATAGATTAAATAAAAGCAACTATATTTAAAAAAATAAAAGCCAATTGAATTTGTTTAAAAAAAAATTTAAATAAAACTTAAAGACCAATTGAATGTGTTTTAAAAATCAAATACAATAAATATCTGACGATCGAAGATCCTAATTCAAGGGAAGATGTTGTCAAAATTTTCCTAAAATGTTTTAGGAAAAAAAGATTAAATAAAAGTAATTATTGTATTAAAAAAAATTAAAAGCCAACTGAATTTGTTTGAAAGTAGTAATATAAATAAAACTTAAAGACCAATTGCATGTGCTTTAAAGACCAATTAAAAGAAATATCTGATGATGAAAGCTCCTAATTTAAGAGGAGATGCCGTTGAAATTTATTCTGAATATTTCTTTAGGAAATAAGATTAAAAGTAGTTGTACTAAAAATTTAAAAAGCAATTGAATTTGTATTTGAAAGTAATAACTTGACATCTTATAGAATTGTAGGGTCTAGGGTTAATCACAAGCATAATGTTACCTTCAAATCAATCATGAATGTATGATAGATTGCATCCCAATAGAGGGGGATTAAATCGAAATTTTATAGTGGTGTTGAAGAATTTATGAGTATGGCATGTAAAACAGAACAGTTCATTAACAAAGCAAAGGTTAGGTATCCATATAATTGGTGCAAATGTAGAAAGTATTTAGATGATAATACAGTAAGGGTTCATTTGTACAAGTGGGGATTTATGCTTGACTATTGGATTTGGATCGAGCATGAGGAGGTAGTTAATACATGGAATCAAGTGGGTATGTTTCAAACTGGAAGTAGTTTTGGTGCGATCCATATAACTTAGCATGACGTGGGTAATGTGCTATGGGAAGATAACCTAGTTAAGCATCAAGAGATGGTGTTTAATACTGTCGGTCCTGAATTTGCTGCTTGTTATTTGCAGCCTTTAGTCAAGGAGCCAAACCAAGATGTTGCTCGGTTTTATAGTCTCTTAGAAGCTGTCAATCAACCTTTATGGGAGGATTGTGTGTACTCCGAATTGTCATTAGCAGTTCGAATGTTGAGCATGAAGTCCGAAGGGAATCAAAGCCAAAGTTCTTTTAATCAGTAGGTTGCACTAATAAGTGAGTTAAGTCTGAACCCCGATTTAATTCCAAAATTTTTTTATCAAGCTAAAAAATTTCGTTTCTAAACTTGGGTTGAAGGTAATAAAGATTGACTGCTGCTTGAAAGCATAGTTTTAAAACTCGGCTCGACAATCGACTCGATCTAGGTACTGGGTCAATGGGTCAGTGGTTCAACCAGTGGGTCACTGGTTGAACCGGTCAAACCGGATCTAATTAAATAAATATATAAAAAAATATTAAAGTTTAGATAAATATAATAAAATAACATAATTAATTAATTAATAATTTAACATTTTAAAAATTCATATAATTATATAAATATATTTAAATCTAAAATAAGAATTTGTTTACAAAAAATCCCACCAAAGAGAATGCCAAGATCCAACAAAAAATAAAATAATCTATAATTACCAAAAGAAAAAATAATAAAGTAAAAGCAATCCCTAAGTAAAAAAGTCAAAAAAAAGCAGCAGCAGTAAAAGCAATCCAAAAGAATTTAGATGAAGATGTTTGTGGTTAACGGGTTTTTATTTTTTTGTTTTGGTCTTGAACACATAATAGCCTATTGTTATTGTGGCTTTTTGTTTTTTGGGTCTTGATATCATTATTGTGGCTGTTAAGTGTTATGAGTCAGTATTATTTTTGTTTGGCCCATTGTGTCCTAATGGCAATATGAAGCACAACCATGATCCACAAAATTTCTAATATCTTAAACCACTAGTCTCTCGCTCACTCATTCACACTTCCAGCATCGCTACCAGCAGATCCCCTTCTTGAGTTTTCTTCTGGAGTCTTCCAGCAACAGATATCTTGCACTCCTCTTTCTTTCCCTTTCTCGTTCTCCATCTCCCTTTATTTTAAGCTCTTTTCTTGTTCAAGCCCTTCCTCAAAGCAGCACGATCTAGAAGTGGCGAAGCACAACAACGACGTGGCACTGCATTGGCGCAGCAGCGTGGTATGGTGGAAGCAGCACTCCATTTTTTTCCTTTTTCTTCTGATATAGGCACTGAACTATGCGAACCGGCAGTTTACCGGGGTAACTGGTTTTTGAGTAAAACCGCCGAGTCATACCAGTTTGTAACAGTTCCTCTACATTTCTGATCCATTATGCTGCTCAGCCCGGCTAGCTGGCCGATTTGCCAGTTCACCGGTCGGACCGGCCGGTCCGGTTCGAGTTTTAAAACTGTGCTTGAAAGGTTATATGTTTTATTGTAAAGATGATATATATTTCATTGATTGGGTGTAAGTTATGCGAAGAGCCTAGGTTTAAACCCAAGATGTTTGAATACCCACTACTACAAATAAGGGATTCCACAGCTCTTCACTCACGGCAATTTAAGGGAATGGTCATTGGTGACCACAAAATGAAGCATTTCACTACGATTGGAGGAGCCGTCACTTGCCCTCCCTCAATAGCAGGGAATTTTAGTGCCTAAGCTCCTAGCCTCTCTCGCATCCCGCATCAGTCCTTCTCTTTCTTTTGCATTGCTCAGTGTCACAACCCAACTTAGGTCATGACTGGTGCACGGGAAACACCTTCCCCTAAGCCTTAACACTCAAAATTTTCTAGGAAAATGGACAGAGTTTTCTTTGTTTCTCGGACATTCCCTAAATAAAAATACAACTTGCAATATTTCCAATTTAAATTCATAGTTGATGGGCATTAAGCATTCTCAAAATGCACCCTTCCAGCATATAACAATATCTTAATATAGTATAGTCATAATACCAAATTAGTTTACAAATCCTTTTTATAATATAATCCAAATATCTAAGTCATAATTTATCAAATATAAGCATAAAACAGGTCCAAAGACCCTGCCTGTGACATATAGAGCAACTGACAACTACAAATTAAAACGAAATAAGAGTTCCAACAAAAAGGGCCCCTACGAGAGGGCTTACCACCTCGAAATCAACTAGGGTTATGGCAGAGGAACAGAACTAGATCCGAAACTAGAACTTATATTTGAAAAAAAGTCAAAGAATAACAGAGTGAGTTTTGCAACTCAATGAGAGATAGGATATCCATAGTTTACTGGATGCAAGCAGAAAACAATATAAACAAAATAACACATGATTTCTTTGAAATTTTATTTCTAAGCAAACTCTCAAAAATAATTACTAAATCCCCTTCTCAAATTTTCTCCAATTCCTTATTCTCACATAAAATTAACTTAAAATCATTAAATACTCAAATACTCATGAGGGTTACATAAGAAGCATAAATCTTATTTAGGGAGTAATCTCAACCCATCAATCACAAAGTTTATTATTTTTCACATAAAGTTCTTTTAGACTTTATCTCACTAAGAGAAATTATGTGCACATAGGCCGTTATATCTCTTCGTTACGGCAAGCGGTAATGCAATTATATCTCTTCGCTATGGCTAGTGATATTGCCATTATATCTCTTCGTTATGGCAAGCAGTATTGCCATTGCTTCTCTTCGCTATGGCTAGCAGTATTGCCATTATATCTCTTCACTATGGCGAGCGTTATTGCCATTAATTCTCTTCGCTATAGCTAGCGGTAATTCCATCTTAGAACCCATCATGGTTTTTCTTAAATAAAGTTTTATCAAACATAATTCAGAAATCTAAAATTCAATCTTTATATTAATCCAACCTTGCAAGTATCAATAGAATAAATTTTTCCAATCCACATTGAAACAATATATAGCAAAAATATGGCATTAATAAAATCAACAAAGAGAGCTAGTAATAATCTCAACCAAGTCATCAAGTCATATTTAACAACCATTACATTTAAGGAAATCATCCAATCAAGCTAACCAAATAATCCAAGTAGCTTAGAATAAAATTTTTATCAAATATATTAATATAGTTTCTCCCATAACAATAATTTAAAATAGTGCCACTTTGTAAATAGCCATTCACGTAAATTCTAAATCTTCTTCAAACTGTGAAAGAATAAGTTTCATCATTCCAAACTAAGAACTGTTTTCTTTTCTTTTCTTCACTCAATTTGTTTTCCAAATCATAGTCTAACAATGCCTTCGAACCGTTCACACTCCATTTCATAAATAATTTTCAATTCAAATTCATAATCTCTCAACTAACTTCGTGACTATTTATGAATAAAATCTACTAAGTAAGTATAACACATTTTAATAGCATATTTATAATTAAAATTTACTATGCAAAAAGTAAAGTACAAATATACTATCTACTCACAACAATGGTTCCCAAGGAACCGGAGAGCACTTCCCAAGCTATCAAAAATCTCCAGCTGATATCCGTTTGCTCCATAACTCTAGGAGCAAGACAGCATTAGCATATGCGAGCTAATAATGCTACCAATTAACATAAATTAACTCCAGATTAGAAAACCCCTAAATTCTAACCCTAGGGTCCCCAAACCCCCCAAATTCACCATAAACAACCAATAGAAAGTTCAATAAGATCAATAAAGAAATATTGAGACTTACCCATCACTCCCAAGAAAAAGAAAAGAAAAAGAAAAAAGGGAAGAAGCATCCAAAACTCATGATTGTAGTGAGCTCTCTTCTTAGAGAGAGAAAACTACAACCACCATGAGGAAAGAGAAAGAGAGAGAGAGAGAGAGAGAGAGAGAGAGCTCCATGTGGGTGTACAAGTTGAGGTAATCGGCGTTGAAGACGTTGTGGCGGCAGTGGCTCCCAGCAAAAAGGAAGAGAGTGAACAGAGCAGGCAGGGAGTCATGAAGGAGGGAGGAAAGAAGAAGAGAAAGAAGAAAAGAAAAAAAAGAAGAAGAAAAGAAGGGGAGGAAGCTGACGGGAGAATGAGTGATGGGAGGGGAAGGAAGAGGAAAATAAAAGAGAGGGAGACACAACAGTGGTCTATACCACTTAAGGTGCATGGTGGTCATCACTCTTTTGTTTGTTTGTTTTTTTTTCCTGGTTTTCACATTCAGTCTTCGAACCAGTCAGTTGGGACTCACCACTCTCTGTTGCTCTTTTGCTCACTAATACTCAGTCACTCGGGCACTGCTTTCTATCGCTCAAGGTCGCTAAAGTTTCTGCTGTCTCTCGCTCAAGTTTGCTACTCTGCTCCAAGGTCGTTGCTTTCTCTTACGCAACTGCTACTCCAAGGTTGCTGCTTTCTCTTGCGCAATTGCAAGCCGTGAGCCTCTACTGAACATCAAATCAAGGTTTATCTTTCCTCTGTTTTGGAATTTTTTTTTCTTTTTTTCCTTTTTCTCTTTTATTTTCTGAATACCCATTCACTTTTATTATTTATTTAGGGATTTATCCATTGGGCTCTTGGATCAATCATCATCTTCTTTATCCTCTATCTGCGGAAACCAAAAGCCCTTATTTTGGTTAATTAATTGGGCTCACTGTGTAACTTGCCTCATCGAGCCACCACACGCTTGGATTGCCAAGTCCTCAATCACGACAGTACTGTAACACACTGCCAGAGGTACTTTTGCATGCAAAGCCTTGTCTCTAGTCATAATTCAATTTTTGTCCTCTCTTTCTCACATTGGATTTGGGGCTTTGTTAGTATAATGATGGATTTGGGGCTTTGTTAGTATAATGATGGGTTTTTGAATTTCATATTATCTGTGCCCTTAGCACAATCAAGTTCTCTTTACTGTGATAGTTTATTTGACAAAAGGATACCTTTTACAAATTTGCAGCTTGTAGAAATTGATCATTGTGCCTTTAATTCTACCCAAAAAGCTGTTGGAATTGAAGGCTTTCAGAAAATTCCTAATGGTGTCAATGGTAATCACATGGTCATCCTTGATACTTGTGAGCCACATGCATTCTAATTTATTTTGAATTGTTCAATATTAATTTGCTTTGCCACTTGAAATCTCTAGGTATTGAAGAAAGGATGCATTTGGTATGGGATACAATGGTGGTAAGATCATAAATTTCCAACTTAGCAGTCCTTTCTTTTTAGGTGGGGTTGATATCGAACAAAGGATATCCTTTTAGTTATCATTTATCATCCTCAATCCAAATTCAAGCTTTGAGATTACCTCAAAGTCCCACCACTCTAGACTGGATACAAATGTCTTTGAGGGAAATAAAGGAAAGGTACTGATTTAACTATAAATTGCTAAATTTGGTTTTGATTCATAATGGTTTTGCATTTGGTACAATACTACGTTTATTGCCTTAACATTGGACCAATTGAATTCAGTCCACTCTATGGAAGCTGATTTTGTGAAGATGCCAAGCGGAACGCCGAAATTTTGTGAGGACATGGCGAACCAATGTAAGAAAGAGTGACTGAAAAAAAAGAGTGAGATCGTTAAGCATGGTCAAAGATACGTGATGAGACAAGTCTCCCGACATCTGACAAGCAACACATAAACTAGAGCATGAACTAAAGCCTGGACTAAAGCATGGCCTAAAGCATGGCCTAAGGTATGGGTCAAGCATGGGATACTAGCAAAGTAGGTAAAGTGGAGAAGGCCTATAAATACTAGGAAGAATGATGAAGTGGGGCTTGGCAACACATAGAATGGGAAGAGACCAGAAAAGAGAGGATCTACTTTAAGAAAACATACACAGTCGAGGCAGGCTGCTCAGGGAGTTCTTCTAGCTCGTAGTGCAAAACCGAACTACCCCCCCCCCAACAAAAATAGTTACTTTATAAATTTGATTTTATTTTATGGGTTATTAGTGAGAATAATAAGTTATTCTTGAAAACTCTCACTGCCTCTTGTTTGTGTCCTATCCTATAGCAGGAGGGCGAGTTTGTTTGGGAAAATAATGAATTGAAGGTTGCTCCTAGCTCTCTTTGATGGATTGGACAAGAAGGATGCCACATATCTAATTTCTATTCAAGCTCCAATAAAGCAAGGCAAATCTTCCACTTAAGAATTTTTGCTACCTTTTTTAGTAAAATTTCAACATTTTCTTATGGGGAAAACATAGGCCTATGTTAATGTAGTTTTCAGTTCGAATAAAGAAATTTGTTTAATGGTTGTGTATAATGCTTGGCCATGTTAAATTGTTTCTAGATCTAAAGCCATTTTTTGGTGGATTCTAGTGCTATATTGATATTTAAAACTTCTATTTACTTGTTATTTCAAAATTAAACCTTGATGTGCTTGTTTAAAAGTTTTTCACATTATCAATCACCTGACAGGTGATTCTAGCTATATATACATTTTTAAGTGCGGCTAATGCATTTTTCTGTACTCATTTTGGTGAACCTAGGCTTGTAAGTGGTGTGGTGAAGGCGATGGGTGATGTTTTCCCTGAGCTAAAACAACAGGAAGTGCGCATTGGGAATGTAATTGAAGAGGAGGAGGAAAGTTTTGGCCGAACTTTACTTAAGGTGAGGGTGATAATATGTATGCCAACTTCTTCAGGGTCACCACTTATCAATTAGTTTGCATGACAACCATCTCTCATATTAGTTTTGTTGCTTGTAAACTTGATGATTAATAATTGGTCTGTGGATTGGTTTTCATTTTTTTTTCTTTTTCATATTATGTGTAATAATAAAAGAAAACCTGACTGCTTTTACTTCTCCAAGGAATTGACACTACAAGAAATTTATGTCTAAAAGAACACTTAGTTTTAGGTACACTTAAAAAGTGTTGCTTTTGATATAGCAAAGGCTACACTTTTTTAAGTTAAGCCATCACTTTTTGAAGAGTTGCCATATCACATGTGGCCAATTGTCAAAGGCAACATTTTTTTAACAAAAGACTGCATTTTTAAGCTAATGCATCACTTTTCATAGTGTTGCCATATCAAGTGTGACCAATTGTTTAAGGCAACGCTTTTGAGTAGAGAAAGCAACATTTTTTAGATATCAAAGGCAACACATTTAAAAAAAAGTGTTGCCTATATGTACAAAAAGCAACATTTTTCAAATGTTCCAAAAAACAAGTGTTGTTTTAGGTCAAATTTATTGTAGTGTGAGAAATTTGAGACTGCTACTCAATATGTTCAGGGAAAGATTCTGAGTGGGGAGGTAAGTAGAATTTTTTTTTTCAACTGTTACCTAATAGTCAAACTAGCTAGGAATGTAAACAATTAATGTTTATGAGAACAACAAATATTTCTCTTGGCTTTGATATTATCTTATGCTATTTACTTTTTGTCGTCTTCAGAAGTTCTTCGATGAAATTTTATTCAAGTTTTTAAGTACTTCATTTAGCATAGTTGTTGCTAGATGTTGATTACTTCTCAGTTCTCATTCTCACCAGTTCAGTGTTAATGAGTTCATTTTTTGGGTAGTCATAGATTTTTGTTTTCCAAAAATTGAAAGGAGGGGAAGTCCAATGATGTAGGAGTTCAAGACACTTCTCTTAGCAGAAGGAAAAAGTTCTTTTTTTGTTAATAAATTTTCAAGATATTAATGATATTAAATATTTCCTCATCTGTTGCATTAGATTATGGACTGTAAGTTTCCCACATCTAGGTCCTGAAGATCAAAATATTTAAACTTTCAACATTTTATTCAAAACTATTGATTGGAAATAATTTATTGCATGGAGTATTGATTATTTTGAATTTTTTTAATCGTCTTCTACCGTATGCTAGTTCCTTTTGTGTAATTGTAATGTAATTTGATTGATTTTTCCTATTTTTTCCCGAAAAACCTTTATGGTCTATTTTTCATGTAGTTATCTCTTGATTTCAGGAAGCATTTGTCTTGTGGGGTGCATATGGGTTGCCATTAGCTCTCACTGAGGTAGGGGAATTGCTTCATGTATTGAATTGCTGTTATTATGCATTCTGTAATAATAAGTATTGCAATTGGATTTTATATTTTTGCTGCTGTCCTTTCATCCATGTATTTTCCACCTTGCTAATTAAGTAGATCCTTATTATATTCTGATCAGACTTTTATCAAGCCACGGATTGAACATGTGAGAAAAGAATGCGAATTAAAGGGACATGTTATATCTGAAGTGTTAAGGTATGTTTAGAATGATGTGGTTGGAAGGCTGCTCAATGATGATGGTACACCCAACGCACCTGCTACCAGAAGGTTAGTATCTTGAATTGTTTGTCATATCTACCACTAAGTAGTGTAGCTAAGTTTGACTCTTACTACTTTATCTATGCAGCAAGAACCAAATGTCATAATTACATATATTAAATATTCAAAAGTACAAAGTTGTTATTTTTTTTCACGTGACATGTAATTGGAAAAATTCGATCAGATTCTTTTGTCTAAGTTATGTATTTAGAGAATTTATCAGTTATAATTATTATAATAAGTATAATTAATTATCAATTAAATATTTTTTTTCTGGAAATATAATCTATTTTTGTAAATTTGAACATTTTTCAGATTCCAAATTTGAAATTGAGATTAGATCATTAGAAATCGCATGTATAATGAATTGATTAGATTTCATTCCCATATTAGGCGATCATGGCTTAGGATCAATATTTATTTAATTACTCTAAACAATTTATTCTCATTCTTCAAGATTTTGTTATGTTATTTAATTTTTTCTTCAATTTTAATTTGAAGACTTGGAATCACCAGAGCCAACAAGACCTTCCTCTTTTGCTAGACATGACCCAATAAATAAGGGACCATCCAACAATTAGCATATTCTTGATTGTCTATGTTTGTTAATCTTAGAATTATGGAACTTTACTTTTTATGATGTTGAAAAATCATAAATACTTGCTTGTTTTGTTTTATGATTTTGTAACAAGTTCAAATGTTTGAGACATATAAGATATTATAATATATATGCTATCTATTATGAGTAATGAATAATTGTAATTTCAATATTTATTTTATGTTTAAATTTTGTGGATGTTTGAAAGTACTTGTAATGGAAAAGAGTTATTGTTATTAGGTTTATCGGAAAGAATATAAAATATGGAGGCAAAAAAAAATTGCATACTTTGTCTTTAGCAGCGGTTTGAACTGCTGCAATTGTAAAAAAAATTTAGTTATCATATTTTGTAGTGGTTTGAAACTGCCATTAAATTATTCAAGTGATTTAATGATTATTTATTCGCGGCAATTAGCAACAGTAGGAAAATTTTCAGCATATTTTAATTTTTAGGCCACTGCTAAATCCACAAGGTCATTTTGCAGTGGTTATTCCAACGATTGGTCCAAACCGTTGCAATATGGCTTGGCGACGATTGACATGGTGGTAGTTTGATAACCACCATGGAAGGCATTTAAGGGTAAAAAACCCACTGCTAAATTCCTTTTTCCTTATAGTGACCCATGCCAAGATTATTCGTTAGTCAACATGTCGAAGTTTATGGAAGTCATTAATGACAAAGTTTGAATACCCAAGATGGCAATCTAACATTAGCAGGATCCTCATGCTCAAAGTTTGACAGGTCGAAATTGGAAGAGGATCTCTACGGGGAAGCAAGCATTAGTGGGGATCGAGAATGGCAGAGGTTTTCTCCCCACCATGCGGATCAAGGTCAAGGTCAAGTCAGGGAAACTTGTGGAGATTCAGGGCACGAAATGGGGAAGTACTCTTTGCATTTACCCCGCTCCGTTGTCATCCCTATGTAGGATTGTAACACCCTAGTTTTAAATAACAAAGGTTAGATTTTTTAAAAAAAAATTAGGAAGGGTGCCAGTTACTCGTATCTGTCCTTCCGGGTCCTGAATCTCACTAAGTCTGGATTCTATATGTCCTTGGAGGGCTCTATAATAGAGCCACATTCTTGAGATCAAAAGTCCCAGTAATTGTTCCCCAGAGGGAAATAAGTTAAAGAACGATTTTTAAATGAATTTTACGAAACCTTTTAACATTTCGTTTTTAGCCCACAAGTTTATAAAATCTTAAAAATTCCCGAATTTGAAATAAAACCCAAAATTTGGATTCTGATTGGTTGGAATTTTAATTTTTGTGATATTTTATTTGAATTCAAATAGGGGGTACTTCCTTATTTATATTTATGTTTTAAAGCTAATGGAGAGTAAAATAAATGAGGACACTAACTAAATGTAAATAAGTGAATTCTGAGACAACCCAACCCAATATATATACTAATACAAGCTCATACACCCACACGGTTCCTTTTTTTTTTTTTCTTTCTCTCTGTTTTGCAAAAGAAGAACAGAGGAGGCTCGGCCTCCCTCCATCCTTCATCTCTTCCTCTCGATCTTCCCTCTCCCTTCAGCCACCACCGCGCTGGTGCCGTAGCCGCCGCCGTCGCTCCTCCCTGCTGTTCACGAACAGTAGTGTCCCTCCATCTCTTTTGGTGGTTCAAGGTTGTGTTTCAATTTCTTAAAGGGATGGCAACACCCACTCCTCCATCTTCCTTTCCTTAGCCATTAAAGGTATAGTAAAGCTCAATCTTACTTCCAATTTCATAGATGAGCTAGGTTATGTTATGGGTACAGGATTAGAACTCTAATCTTTAAAACCTAGGTTATGTAATTGGGGATTTATATTGTTTAGATTCATAGTGCAGAAAATTCTTGTTCTAATGCTAATTAGTGGTTGTTGGATGATGTATGTGGCGTTAGATACTCTAGAGAGGCATCCTATCTACTGTACCATGACGAAGGCTTGGAGCATCACATCCTTGGATTGTGTTGTGAGTGAATAATGTATTTATGGTTAATTGGTATTTAGTTCTATGTAGTTAAATATCTATGTTGCATATTTGTTATTTATTTTGCACTAACAAGTATAATGATTTTCTTAGTGTATTAATGTCTTGAAAGTTGCATTTATTAATTACCCTTAAAATTATCATATTTTAAGAAGAATATGGAATGAGATTTAATAACCACTACAAATATTGGAATAAGAACTTTACATTATTTGATACAGTGTTTTGTTATGTTATATTGGAACTAGATTATGAGACAAATATATTTTTGGAATGTTTATGGTTTTGGATAAAATATTTTGTGACTTGATTTTCTTAATGGTCAATTGAGAACTGGAGATTGAAAACGATTGCATTCTTTATGTTTTACTAACATGATTGGTTCCTTGAAAGGAGAGTAGATGAATGATACTTGAGTTAGTTAATGTGGAAAGTTTTTTTTTTTTTTTTGAGGTATCATTAATAGAAACCGTAACTAACAGTGGTGGCGTTAGTCTTGGTGCACCTTGAGATAGACCTTAGCTAGCAGAGGGGTTGCTAACCCGGTATGTTAGGCCAGCATACCGATATTATTAGGCACTGGAGATGGGTGTGAGAGCCGCCTATAAGTGAAGTGAACAGACTGGGGATGGGTGTGAGGGCCGCCCAATTGTGGGCTCGATTTGGACTTTGTTCTGATATAGAGACCCTCCCTTGATCTTTTTTTTTTTAATGCATAAATTCCATAATTCTATATCATCACTACAAGAGATTTGTATGTTAATTCTATACTCAGTTTGGTTAATATCTTGTATTATTTCTTTTGACTATCCATTATTATTTGGGACTTGTTCCAATTAAATGTAAACAGATTATTCCTCACCCGTGGTTGTTTCCTCTATTACAAATTTAAGTATAGCCCTGAGTTCCACTCCTCCATCTCAATAGGATTGTGTCATCACCTTTTTGGTGAGACCAACAATGGTGTGTGGCCATTATTTTGTGGCTTCCTGTCTCTTACTTTTATGACAAATCGTATATGGTTAGGTGCTCCATTTGATCACAGGCAAGGACTAGATTAGTATTGTTTAAGTTTATAATCAATGTTTATAGTTATCTTATGTTTTGTATGGATGGATAGTATGTAAATTCCCCAATTATGGACTTGTATATGTATATATATATATATATATATATATATATACCTATCTATTATCCTGGTTTGGACTGTGATTGTGATTTGATACAGGTCTTGTATTTTGGGAAATGTCGAGAAAATAGAGGAAACTTTGTCCGTTTTTCTATTAAAGTGTGAATGTTTAGGCTTGCGGGGGAGCTTGTTCTCTACGCGCCTGTCATGATCAGGGTTAGGTCGTGACAAGGATCCACTCTTTCTATGTTTAGTTGGAAAGTAAAAATAAGGATAAATTTATCATAATTCAGCTTTATGTGTAATTTTAAATAAGTGAATTTGTTGAATTCGTGCTTAGCACAAGAATTGCCAAGAATTTCTCCAAGAACTTGTTGCTACATGGCCACTTTCAATTAATCAAATCTTTTGCCAAGACTTTTCAGCTCCTCTCCTCCTGGTTCATTTTCCTAGCAACTGCGAAGCAATTCCAATACCAATCAGGCTACGAGAACTATATATCTTCATGATTCCACCAAGTCATAGTGTTTTCTCCCCACATTAAAACACTGTCTCCTTCCTCAATCATGAGCTTGAACAGTAGCACCTATGCTACGAGGATTAGTATCCTTTACCTTTCTCTGTCCCTCTTTTACCTTCCCATATTCCTTGAAGCTTATTACGACCCAGTTGATCTTTTTAGCATTAACTGTGGCTCTACCGGCACTTCCTCCGACCGCGATAGGACATGGATAGGAGACATCAAGTCAAAGCTCTTATCTCTTCAACACAGCCAAACCTTCACTACTCAAGCAAAAACACTAGCTCCTTCTGTCAACCAAGTCCCCTACGCCACAGCTCGCTTGTCCCTCTCCGAATTCAGCTACTCATTCCCAGTCACGGCAGGACAAAAGTTCGTGCGCCTTTTCTTCTATCCTGCTTCTTACCCTGGCTTTGATCGAACAAACGCCTTTTTCACAGTCAAATCTGGAGAGTTCACCCTCCTAAAAGATTTCAATGCTTCACAAAACGTGGATGATTCCGAACTGGATACCATCTTCGAAGAATACATCATCAACGTGGGTGATGATCAAAGGATCAACCTGACCTTTACTCCAAGCACATCCCACCCATATTCCTATGCTTTTATCAATGGAATCGAGGTGGTGTCCATGCCTAATGATCTCTATTACCCTGCAGACCAAGAAATTATATTTGTGGGTCATATCAGCACCCCGTTCAGTATTGACAGAAGCGGTGCCCTTGAGACAGCTTACAGGATCAAAGTTGGTGGCCAGCCGATCTCACCCAAGAATGATACGGGCATGCTCAGGCTTTGGGAAGAGGATGATGCCTACTTAAGGTCTCCATTTGCACGGCTTAGTCTACCTGGTGATATCTCAGGTGAGATGAACATCACTGTGAATCCCGATTATGTAGCACCCAAGCAAGTCTACAGAACATCACGGGATATGGGCAGAAATGGCGATCTCAATAAGGTTTCTAATTTGACTTGGGAATTCCCCGTTGATACTGGCTTCACCTACATGCTTAGGCTTCACTTCTGCGAGCTAGACCCAAACATTAGTTTTCCCGGTGACAGGTCATTCTTCATTTACATAGCAGGACAGATAGCTGACGACCGTGCAGATGTTCTAATGTGGAGCAAACAAAAAGGTGTTGCTGTTCATAGAGACTACGTCGTTATGATCCAACATGGGAGTCAGAAAAAGGTTAACCTTTCACTCCAAATGCATCCTCACCCAGACAGCCAAACTGCATACAGCGACCCATTCGTAAATGGCCTTGAAATATTCAAAATAAATGACAACAGCCTTGCCGGACCCAACCCTGACCCTATTACCCACCAGATACCACTCACACGCAACTCCGTTGAAAGCTCAGAAAGGAGGACCACGATAATAATCAGCGTGGTTGCTGCGGTCACTGTGTTCTCCATTGTCGCTTTCTCTGTGATCCATTTCTTCCTTCTTAGGCAACACAAGAGCAAGACAAACAACGCAAAAGTAACTTCCAAGAAGTCTCCTTTCAGTTTAACCAAGTCAGCAAACACTCAAATCACACAATTACCATACGATCTTTGTAGTCACCTCTCGCTGTCTGAGATGGTGGCAGCCACCGACGACTTCGACGAGCTCCAAGAGAGTGCCGAGACTGCGCAGGGTGATCATATACACCATATTTGTGCAACGGAAGTGGATGAATCAATTTGTAGAGAAGATAGATGACACATTTAGGTATGCATCATGGTAATAAGAATACGATAGGCTGATGAGGCGTGGGATTATTTCTTCTGATATTTTGGATTAAAGTCAAATTTGATGAGCAAGCTTGATTATTGTTACCAAGCTTGATGGTTTAGTGTTCCTTTTCTTGGTAAATGGAGTGTGCTCTTTTGTGAGACTTGGTAATGACATGTAGGTTGCTTAAATAATTCATAAAATAGTTAACTCAAACAAGTCAAAAAAAAAAAAAAAAAATTCCAAGCTATTCGTGGGTCAGTGTCATGGTATGTTACGGAATAATTATGCAATTCACAATTAGGGGACTGGTGAATGTTGTATTATTTCCACGTCCCAAAAAAAAAAAATGCACTATATTTGTGTGTGTCTGTGCGTGTGCACTTGTTTGCCTCGAATTTTATCGTAATATTTTCAATTTGATATAGGTTTGGTTCTTATTAAACTTTTTGCGTATCAATTTAATTTTAATATTTTAAATTTTAACATTAATTTAGTTATTTTTTGGATATCCATGTTAATATTTGATAGAATAATTAAATTAATATAAAAACGAAAATAAAATTATAAAGCGTGACATGAAAAATAAAAATGTTAGGATCAAAATAGAAAACCAATAATTTTGTTAAGATTAAATTGATATAAATACTTTTTATTAAAATCAAATTGATTTCAAATTGAGAATGTTATGATAAAAAGAAATATTGTTTACTCTTTAAGAAATGTCGCAAGTCTTCCATTTTTTTTCCTCTGGCACCTCGGAAATTTGCAGGAAAAAAAAAAAGAGGGAGAGAAGGAAAGTAACAAATTGACCTTTTGGGTCACCTGGCTTCTCGCAGTGTCCAATATTCCAATTTCCATTTTCGTATTCCTTTTCCACGACTTTTATTCTTGATATGGTGTTATAATTTAGTAATTTCTCATATATAAGATTATAGAAAAATTTATATGAATATGATATGTAAATTTTATTATTGACGAGATTTTATTTAAAAAATAATATTTTATTATTCAAATTTTATTCTTGGCGAGATTTACCTTTTAAAACATACATTTTTATAATTAACCATAAAAACTCATATTGTGATAAAATTTGGGCTATGAATCTTAGATAAAAAAAGATAAAATAAATTACCTTTCTTGAGGTATCATGAAATAACACTTCACTCTATTTGTTTGAAAAATCTATACTCTATCCCATTTCACTAAGGGTGTGTTTGGTGCATTCTATTTTATAATTTATTTTTTATAAATTATATACTAAATCATAAAATTAATTATAAAATAAATAATAAATTTAATTTCTATACACCGGTAGCATAAAATAAAATATTGATAGATAACTTTTTATCAAATTTAACACTTCTTAAATTTTTATCGGTTCATGGTTAAAATTATATAATAATAATTCTTTTAATGAAAAAACTAATCATAAGCATTCCTATTGATTGATTATTATTTTATTGACATTTGATTGATTCATTTTACAATAATTATTTTAATAAATTTAATTTTAATATATTAATAGTATAAATGAGTTCTATAATGTATTAAAACATATATTGTTTCATAGCTTAAGTAGTTTACTCCTATATCCACTGCTTTAAAAGTCATTTAAATAAAATGATTAATTAGATAACAATGTAAAACAATTTTACATTATCAATGCATCAAAATTAAATTCATAAAAATAATAATTGTAAAATAAATCTAGCAATAGGAATTTCAAAAACGTGTTAAATCATACTAGTTTACGGCTATTATGATAACTACCAACCATGATTTGACATTTTATTGAGTTTTTATTAATGTACAATGTAAAATGAGATTTTACCGTTCAAACTAATAAAAATTCAAAATAGTGTCAACTCATGTTAGATAACTAACTATTAACTGTGATAATTAAATTATTAATTTATAAAGATTGTTTTTTAATATTTTGAATCTCATTCATATAATTATATTTTATACTAATATTATTTACCACATATTATTTTTTTAAAAAAATAAATAAAGTTTATTTGTAGATTTTAATATTACAATAAATTTATATTTAATTTTTATATCTTATTTATTTAAAATTCTTATTATTAATTTTTTAATAAAAAAAATTATTATTAACTTTTGATATAATTCTTAATTTTATTTATGATTTTAGTTTCTATAAACTGACCATATAAAATAATTTTATCTGTGAACAAATAAAAATTCAAAAAAGTGTCAAATTTGATAAAAGGTAATATGTCAATATTTTATTTTATAATAA
Organism: Dalbergia cultrata; assembly: GCA_031216105.1. Lineage (NCBI taxonomy): Eukaryota > Viridiplantae > Streptophyta > Magnoliopsida > Fabales > Fabaceae > Dalbergia > Dalbergia cultrata. The sequence continues at coordinate 52,228,105 of CM062344.1, forward strand.
TTTTTATTATTTAGTATATAATTCATAAAAAATAAATTATAAAAAAAAACATCAAACACACATTTAGTGAAATGGGATGGAGTGTAGATTTTTTAAATAAATAAAATAGAGTGTTATTTCTTAATATATCAGGTAATCGCATTTTACCATAAAATAAAAAAGACCGTAGAACTTGCATTTTCCTAGCTTCTTACCAAGTACGAAAAACCATAGCCATATTAAACCTATGACTACCATCATATAATAACAGCATAAATCATTATTCAGTTCAGTTATTTGCAGCGTTGTTTCTCTGCATTAAACACTCTGTCCTACGCTTCTATCAAATTAAACATGAGCTTCATTACTATCAGTATCCTTTACCTTTGTTCGTCCCTCTTCTACCTTCCCATAATCATTCAGGCTTATGAGCCAGTCGACAGTTTCAGCGTCAATTGTGGCTCCAGTGGCAAGTTCTCTGATGGCGATAGGTCATGGACGGGAGACATAAAGTCAAAGCTCTTATCTCTTCAAGAAAGCCAAACTGTCGCTGCTCAAGCAAACAAGCTAGCTTCTTCTGCCAACAACGTTCCCTATGCCACAGCACGCTTGTCTCGCTCTGAATTCAGCTACTCCTTCCCAGTCACCGCAGGCCAAAAATTCGTGCGCCTTTTCTTCTACCCTGCTTCTTACTCTGGTGGCTTCGACCGCTCCAACGCCTTCTTCACAGTGAAATCCGGCGGGTTCACCCTCCTTAAGGATTTCAACGCTTCACTCAACGCCGATTATGCCCAGAGGGACACCATCTTCAAAGAATACATCATCAACGTGGACGATGGGCAAAGAATCAACCTGACCTTCACTCCAAACTCGTCCCACCCGAACTCCTATGCTTTCGTCAACGGAATTGAGGTGGTATCCATGCCCACTGATCTCTATTACACTTCACCCAACGCCAACATCGATCAAGGAATTATATTTGTGGGTATAGGAGGCACCCAGTTCAGTATTGAAAACAGCAGTGCCCTTGAGACAGGTTACAGGATCAAAGCTGGTGGCCAGACGATCTCACCCAAGAATGATACGGGCATGCTCAGGCTCTGGGACATGGATGATGCCTACTTAAGGTCGCCATTTGCAGTACGTAGTGCTGATGATATGAAGGGTGGGAGGATGAATATCACTGTGAATCCTGAGTATGTAGCACCCAAGGAAGTCTACAGAACATCACGTGATATGGGCAGGAATGGCGATCTCAATAAGGTTTCTAATTTGACTTGGGAATTCCCTGTTGATACTGGCTTCAACAACATGCTTAGGCTTCACTTCTGCGAGCTAGACCCAAACATTAGTGGTCTCAGTGACAGGGTATTCTTCATTTACATAGCAGGCCAGACAGCTGACGACCGTGCAGATGTTATACAATGGAGCAGAGAAAAGGGTGTTGCTGTTCACAGAGACTTCGTCGTTATGATCCCACAAGGGAGTCAAAAAAAGGTTAACCTTTCACTCCAAATGCATCCTAGCCAAGAAAACAAAACTGCTTATAGCGATCCTTTCTTAAACGGCCTCGAAATATTCAAAATCAGCGACCCCGGGTCGAACAACCTCGCCGGACCCAACCCGGACGCGGTTTCGGTTCCAAACTCTCCATCGAACCAACCAAAATCAAAGAGCAGCAGCAGCACAGCGACCATAATCATCGTGGTTGTTGGGGCCACTGTTTTCCATCGCAGCTTTCTCTGTCGTTGTCCATTTCTTCCTTCTTAGATGATACAAGAGCGAGACAAACAACACAAAAGCTCTTCCTACAAGTCTCCTTTCAGTTTTACCAAGTCAGCAAACACTCAAACCACACAATTGCCATCCGATCTTTGTCGTCACTTCTAGTTGCTGAGATGATACCAGCCACCAACGATTTGGACCATGGTAATAAGAATAAGGCATTATATTTCAACTTCTAAAAAGAGTGTTCAATTAGAACAATAATTTTATTATTAGAACAGTGATTATTATTGGATGTGATGTATTGATTAAAAAAATAGAGGTTATCATCACATCTAATAGTGATAAAATGAGTATTCTAATTAGATATCTACTTTTAGATGTTAAAATAACATTTATCGTAAGAATAGTAGGCTTAGAGATGTGTGAGATTATTTCTTCTAATATTTTGGATTAAAGTGAAATCATATATCTATATCTAAAAGAAATATTATAAAAAATTATTACATAAAATCTAAAATCACTCAAATTCCTAAATCACTCAACTTCCTCTTTTTCCTTTACCTACAATTAATCAAATTTAAATTTTTTAAATTTATAGCTATCTATTTATGTATGAAAAGTCTAGAATTTTATTTTCCTAAAATATTCCACTTCCTCTTTCCTCTCTATTTGTAATAAAATTTAATTTACATTACACTATTAAATTATCTTGCTCAATATAATTTATTAACTCAATAATTTATTAATTGATTACATTGGTATAAATCAGAAGATAATCAAATTTAAATTTTAAAAAATTGTAGCTACCTATTTAATTTGTATACGAAAAGCTTGGAATTATATACAATTAGATACATTTTTCTTGTACAAAGAATACATTTTTATTTTAATATTAATTTTCACATACAAATTTATAACATCAATTAATTACATTATATCTTTTATATGATACTTAAAATAATTATAATAATATTAAAAAAAATTCAATGATATTTCAATAAAAAATGAATTTAACTATATATCATCCTAAAATAACTAGATGTTGATGAACGTTTAAAAGTGGATTTTGTTATTTTGAAATTAATTTTGATGCCTTGATGATGTAAACAAATTTTACATTCTCATTTAATTATGTTTTATTTTTGGTTTGAAACATTTGATACGATTATGTATGATTTGATGTATATATAATTTTTTTTTATAAATGGTGCATATAAAATAAATTATATGTTTAATCTACAAACTCAAATTTATGGGAATGGAAAAAAAATCTTGATGTATTTTTGAGATTTTGAATAAAATATTTATATGTTTCATATTTATGAGACTTTAAAGATAGTTAATAAGTAGTTAAATCTAATTATTTTATGAACATGTTAATATACGGTTGAATATTTATATAAATTTTTAATATTGACATTGTAAATCAAATATTGAAAAAACAAATCTTAGTATGATTTAGTTAGTGCAAATCACATAATCGAAACATGTAGTTGAGTGATTTTTTCATTCAACTAAAAATAACCACTTTTCATAGAAACAATTTGTATAAATTTTCATTCAAATATTAAAAGTGTGTATATATATATGTGTGTGTGTGTGTGTGTAATTTATCAATTTTAATTGAATATATTATAAATAAAAATATATTTTTTGATAAATTATAAATAAAAGTGTTAATCCACCAAAAAAATTAAAAGTATTAAAAAATTTAAATAAATATAAATTTAAAAAGATTTTAAAAACTAATTTTCTATACAGTGCCCAGCTACCATATAGTTTGATTTGATGAGCAAGCTTGATTATTATTACGAAAGTCTTAGTGTTCCTTTTCTAGGTAAATGGAGTGTGCTCTTTTATGAGACCTGGTAATTTGGTAATGAGATGTAAATTGCTTAAATAATTCATAAACTAATGAACTCAAACAAGCAAAAAAAAAAAAAAGCGCAAGCTATTCTTGTGCCAGTATCTTGCTAAGTTATGGAATAATTATCCAATTCACGATTAGTGAACTGGTGAAAGTTGTATGTTTTCCGTAATTATCCAATGCACGATTTAAAGTGGTAAATTTTGGCATTTAAGTTTTATTTACACGTAATTATTTAGATGTATATTTTAAAAACAAGTTTAAAAAGGTTGAATAATCCTGTACCCAAAAAAAAAAAAAGATTAATACTCATATAAAACGTCTTGTAAATGCAATGTTCAGGAAACCTCCTGTGACAAGAAGACTAGGTAGAGTTCTTCGTTTCTGCTTAGAACCTTCATCTTTTTCTTTTCCTCAGTCACTATCAATAGAAAAGAAGACATTTTTGTACTTGAACAGATTTGAAAATTCTACTTTTATTATTTTCTCTTTTACCATACAAAAAATGAATTTTGATAGCCCCATTAATTCTTTAATCCGCTAATGAACTTGAATCAAGATAGTCAAATCAAGCACACTCAGAAAATTTTAGTGATGGGTGGGATTGCGAATAGAGTTTCATAAGCTGAAGACATACAGGAATTTCGTGGAGAGGTTTTAAAACTAGCAGCTAGTAGCATGGTTGAGGCCGACTTTGGCGTTGAAAGTTGAGAGAGTTTGGCTATTTCTGCCAGAATAGGTTACCCGATTTTTAAGTTGCCAGAAACACTTGGCAAGTTATTTAAAGTGGTAAATTATGGCATTTAAGTTTTATTTATATGTAATTGTTTAGTAGTAAATTTTTAATACAAATTAAAAGGGTTGAATACTCAACTAAAATGTCTAGCTTAGCCTGCAGTTTAGGGTTTAATGATTGTGACTATCTCGGTATCTCCTATATCTTTGAGTAAGAGGTCCGTATTTGATTCCACCTTTCCTTTTCCCCAACCCCTTTAATGAATTCCTAATTTTAATTTCTTTATAATAAAATAAAATGCTTCATTGATGAACAACATTTTCGAGGGTTCTTCGTTTCTGTCTGGAATTTTCATATTTTTCTTTCAGTCAATCATTTTCAATAAAAGAAGCTAATTTTGTACTTGCATAGCTTTGAAAATTCTACTTTTATTATTTTTTCCTTTTACCATACAAAAAAAGTAATTTTGATAGCCCCATTAATTCTTTAATCGTCTAATGAATTTGAATTGAGATAGTGAAATTCAAGCATACTTAGAAAATTTTAGTGTTGGGTTTTAATTTTCATGTTGAGGGGATTGGGAACGGAGCCTTGGCCAAAGATTTTCATGTTGAAAGAAAGAAGTTGTATTATTTATACTCATTTTATGTGGGTGTTGGTATCAAATTTTACCAAGTGTTAACATGTTGAACTAATGTTCAACCTTAGCAAGCTAAAGGCCATGGTGAGGAGCTTTGATTGTCAAAATATGTAGGTTCATGACAAAATTGACCAAAGCTGAGGTTTGGCTTGTAGAGCAAAGTTGACAAAGCCTTTGATTTGTCAATCGAAATGTCGAGGTTTATGGAAGTCATTCATGGCAAAGTCTGAATGTCCAAGATGGCAGGCTAACTCTGACAGGATCCTCATGCTTAAAGTTTGACAGGTTGAAGTTAGAGTTTGTTATTCAGGACTTAGAAAATTTTGAAAATTTTCAGAAAATCGTCACAATAAGTAATAAAAGATAGATATTAGTCGATCAATGGTTAATAACAGTTATCATAAGTTATTGACAAAAGCTTGGTGAAGACATGACAAAGTGGTAATTGCTCAATGATGTACACGTATGATAAACAAAGAAATTGTCAAAGACACATAAACGACATCCAAGGATGCAGCCAAAGACAAGTGTCAAGATCTTAAAGTCATAGGATATTTATAAATAGTAGTGTTGTACGTTTGTAAAAGTGTGGAAATTTTTACTCTCAAAACTCACTCTACAAACATCACCCCAGATGACAAAACAAAGTTCAACACTACCAGAAAAACTACTGTTATCGATGGATTTTTTGGATTACCGGCAGAAAATTCTGTTACTGACGGATTTTGTCCTATGGTAATAATGTCATCGGAAACTAAGACCGACGGAAAAAATCCGTCAGTAATTATTACCGACAGAAATATTCTGTCGATAATGAGCTACACATTAATCATCAGCAAGTTCATCGGGGGAGAATTTTTACCGATGGAATGTTATTGTTTAATTTATTATTTAAAAATTTACCAACGGATTTATTATCATTACCACCCTTATAAATTGTTTAACTCCTGTATAAAATTCAGGTTTGATCCCCCCTCGACTGGGGTGCACCCTGTCATACATCCAAGTCTGTTTGTGGGAATTATGATTCTTGGATGTGTAATTTAAGCTAACAAATTCATTTAAAGTATCAGAAATTAAAATTTTATTTAATTATAAATATCTTTCAACAAACTATCTTTTAAAGTTTAAGTAAATAGATTGTGTTTTTTAACTTAACGAAATTTCGACAGAACTTTCCCTTAAACTAAAACATCCCAAGAAATTGATTTCAATATATACATTTATCAATCTAGTCAAATAAAGTTTACAAACAATCAAACAACCGTTCTAGAACACACCTCTTTATAACATCACAACATGCATTTCCTTCAATCTCCATATACACAATCAATCTCCAAGCAAACAATAGGTCGGGTAAGGACCTCTACGTCCTTCCCCCAAGTCATGCAATCCCGGTTTCCTACAAATCTATCTTATAAATCATAAGTCTCTATCCTAGAAAAAATGTAATTAAATAAGGAAAAGAGACAATTACTTACCTTAAAGTCACCAAAAGTAATATATCCTTTGCCAAAGAAATGATCCAATTGAATTCGTTGTTCTATAACAAAATCAATTATATAAATTAATAAATCAATTAATCAAAATCACCGTCAAATATAATCTATATTTCTTATACATTATACACATGAGTAGATTATACATAATTTAAAGGAATCAATTTATAAAGTTTGCTATCCCTTGAAAGTTTAGTGTGCTTCCTAGGTTGTGTTTGGAATAAAATTAAACATAAAGATGACAACTTTGAAGGATTAATTAAACATAAGGCAAATTTGTAAAATTCATTATCAAATTTGCAATAGAAAGAGAATGAAACCTTCAAAAAATCTAAGTCCATAAATGACACCAAGCAAGAAAGGAGAAGGAGGATGTGGTGGAGCTGCCAATCACAAGACAAGGGGTGTAACATAATATTCGAAGCAATGAGATGTAAATCAAATAATTAACTCAGAAGAAAACTTCAAACTATGAAATATCCTCACTGATGCTCCAACTACATTAAAAACAAAAAATGAAAAATGAAAAAAAAAAACTCACTGATGCACAAGGTGGCCAGATCGGCGGCGGACTTAAGCAGCAGTGGGCTCAAGCGGCGAGGCGCCACGGGTTTGCTGCCGGTGCGAGAGCTAGGCTGCACAGCTATTGGGCGGAGTGCGGTGGCGAAGTGGCGGTGCTAAACGCGAGCTAAGTAGATTGGGTTGGGTGCACGAGGCGGGGCTGGGTCGTGAAGGTCTTGTGAGGAAGGCGATGATGGCAAGTGGCGTGGTCAGCGGCCGTGAGCAAGGGGGGATTGTGTAGAGGGGGCGGCGGGTGAGAGAGCTGTCAGAGGAGAGGGAGACAACACAGCAAAAATGAATCAAGAAAGGAGAAGAAACTAACTTATCATTATTTTTACCGACGGATTTTCCATCAATAATAATAATTATAGAAATAATTTTTAATTCAAAATTACAAAATTACTATCGATGGATTTTCCATCGGTTAAAATATTTTCCAAAAATAATTTTAAATTAAAAAATTTGAATTGATTATCGACGGATTTTCCGTCGGTAACAATAATTTCCAAAATAATTTTAATCATAAATTCGAATTAATTAATGACAGATTTTTCATCGGTAAAACTAAATAAAAAAAAATATTTTTTTGATTGTTATCAATGGAAAATCCGTCGGTAACAATAATTTCCTTTACAATTTCTATACTCTTACTTATGTTTGTCAATTGAATATTTTACATTCTTCTACAATTCTTCTATAATCTGTCAGATATTTCATTCACAACACACAAATTACGTTACTCATTCCATCCTTATTCCATTCAAAATTGTTTGACACTCAATTCTTTTACGCTGGAACCTATATCTTTTTGCTCCCTGAATCGAGACCTAAAAAAGCAAAGATTGACATCCAAACTCTTAAGTTTGTCGACAAACACCTAATTTAAAACAGTTTGGCCTCCCATACAAAGGAAATAATTGAATTATTAGTTGTCAACGTGTAAGTGTCAAAATTTGCAATAAACAATGGGATACTGTGTCGACTTACAACCCATTCACCATTGGATGAGGTGTAAACCCTATTCAAACAGAGTCTACACTTTATCCAATAATAAATAAGGTATGAGTTGGCACATTATCCCACACACTATAAGTATAAATAACATTCTTCAAAAGAAGAGAGTGTGGGCTCCACTCTTAATGAGTAGATTCTTGTTACATTTGTCCTCAGCACAAGAATTTCCAAGAACTTAAGCACAGGATTTGTGGTAGGGTGTTACATGGCTACTTCGCAATTGATCAAAATATCAAATCTCTAGCCAAGACTTTTGAGCTTCCCTCTTCATGGCTAGGTTTCCATTATCATATATCTTCATGATTCCATTGGTTCGTAGTGTTCTCTCTCCACATCAAACACTGTCTCCTCCGTCAATAATGAGATTAAACCGTAGCGCCTCTGTTACAAGAACTACTATCCTTTACCTTTCTTTGTCCCTCTTTTACCTTCCCATATTCCTTGAAGCCTATGAGCCAGTGGAGAGTTTCAGCATCAGTTGTGGCTTCATTGGCGATTCTTTCGATGGCGATAGGAGATGGACAGGAGACATCGACTCAAAGCTCTTATCTCCTCAACACACCCAAACTGTCACTGCTCAAGCAAACACACTAGCTTCTTCTGCAAACCAAGTCCCCTATGCTACAGCTCGCTTGTCTCGCTTCGAATTCAGCTACTCCTTGCCAGTCACTGCAGGCCCAAAATTTGTGCGCCTTTTCTTCTACCCTGCTTCCTACCTTGGCTTCGATCGTACAAATGCCTTCTTCACAGTCAAATCCGGTGGGTTCACCCTCCTTAAGGATTTCGATGCTTCACTCAACGCGGATTTTTCCCAACGGGATACCATCTTCAAAGAATACATCATCAACGTGTATGGTGATGATCAAAGGATCAACCTGACCTTCACTCCAAGCACATCCCACCCATATTCCTATGCTTTCATCAATGGAATCGAGGTGGTGTCTATGCCCACTGATCTCTATTACAGTACTGGACCCTACGGGTCCGAAGAAATTACATTTGTGGGTCATAGCGGCACCCTATTCAGTATTGAAAACAGCAGTGCCCTTGAGACAGAATACAGGATCAAGGCTGGTGGCCAGACGATCTCACCCAAGAATGATACGGGCATGCTCAGGCTCTGGGACATGGATGATGCCTACTTAAGGTCGCCATTTGCAGTACGTAGTCTTCCTGGTGATACGACGGGTGAGATGAGTATCACTGTGAATCCTGAGTATGTAGCACCCAAGGAAGTCTACAGAACATCACGTGATATGGGCAGGAATGGCGATCTCAACAAGGTTTCTAATTTGACTTGGGAATTCCCCGTTGATACTGGCTTCACCTACATGCTTAGGCTTCACTTCTGCGAGCTAGACCCAAACATTAGTGACCTCAGTGACAGGGCATTCTCCATTTACATAGCAGGCCAGACAGCTGACGACCGTGCAGATGTTCTAATGTGGAGCAAACAAAAAGGTGTTGCTGTTCATAGAGACTACGTCGTTATGATCCAACAAGGGAGTCAGAAAAAGGTTAACCTTTCACTCCAAATGCATCCTAAACCAGACCGCCAAACTGCATACAGCGACCCATTCGTAAATGGCCTCGAAATATTCAAAATAAATGACAACAGCCTTGCCGGACCCAACCCTGACCCTATTACCCAGCAGATACCACTCACACACAACTCCGTTCAAAACTCAAAAAGAAGGACCACGATAATAATCTGCGTGGTTGCTGGGGTCACTGTGCTTTCTATCGTCGCTCTCTCTGCGGTCCTTTTCGTCCTACTTAGACGACGACGCAAGAGCGAGACAAAGAGCGCAAAAGGATCTTCCAAGAAGTCTCCTTTCAGTTTTACCAAGTCAGCCAAATATCGAGCCATACAATTGCCGTCCAATCGTTGCCGTCGCTTCCTGCTGGCCGAGATGAGAGCAGCCACCAAAGACTTCGACGAGCTCCTCCTCATCGGAGTGGGAGGGTTCGGCAATGTGTACAAAGGCTACATCGACGACAGCACAACCCCAGTAGCCATCAAAAGGTTGAAACCAGGTTCACGACAAGGGGCAGGCGAGTTCATCACCGAAATCGAGTTGCTCTATCAGCTGCGGCATCTCCATCTCGTATCCCTCATCGGTTATTGCTGCGAAAGCAATGAGATGATCTTGGTCTATGACTTCATGGATCGCGGGACCCTCAGTGACCATCTCTACAAGACTGGCAACAACAACAACAGTAACCCTTCGCTTTCGTGGAAGCAACGGTTGCATATTTGCATAGGAGCAGCGCGTGGGCTGCATTACCTCCATGCAGGTGCGGTGCAAAGTATCATTCACCGTGATGTGAAGAGCACCAACATCTTATTGGACGAGAAATGGGTGGCCAAGGTTTCGGATTTCGGGTTTTCTAAAATTGGGCCAACGGATATTTCTGGGACCCACATCAGCACAGTGGTGAAGGGTAGTCTCGGATATTTGGACCCGGAGTATTACAAACGGCAGCGTTTGACTCTGAAATCTGATGTGTATTCTTTTGGAGTGGTGTTATTTGAGGTGCTGTGTGGGAGGCCGCCTCTAATGAGAGCGGTCGAGAAACGACAAATGTCGCTAGCCGAGTGGGGAAAATATTGTTTCGAGAATGAGACGTTGGATCAGATTGTGGACCCGACATTGGAGGGTCAGATTGCGCCAGAGTGTTTGAGGAAGTTTGGTGAGACTGCTGTGAGTTGCTTGCTTGATGATACGACACAACGGCCCTCCATGGACGACGTCGTTTGGATGCTGGACTTTGCATTGCAACTCCAAGAGAGTGCCGAGACTGATCAAGATGATGCTTTTGATAAACAGAGTGAGCAGGATGATCAGAGTAGTGCGATGGAAGTGAGTGTAGCCATTTGGAGAGAGGATAGTGACACGGCTAGGCTAATCGGGTAGTAGGATTATTTCTTCTGATGTTTGGGATTGAAGTCAGATTTGAAGAGCAAGCTTGATTGATTGCCAAAGTCTTAGTGTTCGTTTTCCTAGTAAATGGAGTGTGCTCTTTCATGAGACTTGGTAATGAGGTGTGCGCTTTTATTCGTGGGTTAGTTAGTTTTCTGTTATGCTAATAAGTTGGTTAGTTTTCACTTGATTGTGTCATTACTTCCGATAACATAATTCAGTTCCTCCATCTCTCTCCAGGACCGCTTCTCTCTGCTCTTGCTCGTTCTTCATTCTTTACAAGCTTCGATAGTAGAGTTTCACACAATGTGTCTTGCTAGTAATGCACAATTTGTGAACTTGTGTAATTGTATTATTTTGTATATTTTGTATACATGACGAACTTGTTCTCCTTCAATGTAACGACTTGAGTACAATCCTTTAGGGGTGGGTTTAATAAAGCAATAAGAGAAGGAAACAAAAATCAAACATACAGCCAAAAGCACGAAGTATTATATGCACAATCAACTCCAAGTTGTATAATGGAAGTGTGCTTTAGCAAGAACAATCTACTAGCAAGAGGAGGAAAGTACACTAGCAAGCCAACAGAGAAAGGAAATAATAGATATAGAAGAATATGCCCAAATGAGAAAGAGAGAAGCTGGTAAGAAGAAGGAGAAATTCCAAAGAGAGTCAGAAGAAGCAATCACACACTCCCTGCCCTCCATTCGACCACTGTTTCCCCTTTTATTTGTTCTTGCTGTAAACTTTGATTTTGGGCCTTCCAAGTCAAAGGGATAACTAAGGCCATAGTTTCCTAGACTCACCACATTACCTCTCCCACTAAACGAGACCCAGGTGGGTGTGTATGTGTGTGTGTGTGTTTGGTTTTAAGTTTGCATAATTGATTTTGATAAAATTGATTATAAAGTAAAGTGATTTAAATGTGATAGTTTGACCTGAAATGTAATTTTGTCAAAATTGATAGTACTAATTGTGAGTCGACCACAAGAGCAAGAAAATATTGCTTTTGACTAGTCAAACTCACTTGATACTCCCAAACATGCACCTAGTCTTCAAGATTTATGTTAGAATTTCTTGTTAGCCTTAGCATGGACAGCACCATCTGTCAAAGCATCTTTGGATATCAAAGAAGCCACCAAAAGGATTAATGCCTGTGTCTCCCCAACGCTGACCACATCCTCCTCCAAATCATCCAATGGTACTTTCAGTTTTTGCGTAAATGAGATAGTTACCAGTGTTGTCACTTGTGGATCATCCCATGCGGCCATACACCAAACCATGATGACCTCCTTACAAGGTCCATAACAATTAAAAAGTTCTCTTGTGCCATCGGGGGATCTTGGGTTGAAAAGCTTCATGGTACCAATGTTTTGTATTAGAACTTTTTCTTTTTTCAAAGCATACCATTTCAATTGTCATAACAAATATTATTTTTAATACACATGACCATACCAAATGCACGTGTGTGAGTCATACATGAGCCGCTTGATTATTTGTAATGTGCTGGTGTTTCGGTGTTAAACCCATCAGCCCACTATGATGGCCTTGGTAGTAATGCCAAAAGGGTTGGAATAGTGAACTGTTCGAACACTTAAGCAAAATGGATGAATATTTTCATGTTTCATTGGTAATAAGGGTAGAAGAGGAGAAAGTTAAATGCCATGGAGTTTTGTAACAGTGGAGAAAGGAAATGGTGGTCCAACAGCTTCTGAGGTGCGGTCGTCTTGAGATTGGTGTCAAATCTTTCTTGCTCTAAGATTTGTTCGGTTTGCTGGTGAGACCTGTAGTGTGTACAAATAGATAGTCTAAAACATGATAATCCCAAGAGGAGCTGCTGCAAATGGGGGAACTTATAACTATGTTCTGAATTAGATCTCTACTATAGAGTGCATGGTGGTTACGGTGTCCTTGATGCTATGGGTAGGATTATGTAAGAAGCACATAGCACGCTCTGGGGTGTTTACAATTGTTTCCTGCTGATGCTGGGAGAAGAATTCATGCGGTGAGTCTAAAGTGCAAATGCTGATACGGTGGTATTCAATGGTCTTGATATATTGCGGCTATGGTTTTATTTTCAGGAATGAGTGTTGTATTCTTTGGGGGAGGTTTGTTATCTTGAATAGTTTCTGTACTCAGACTCCTTTGACATTGTATCTCTGTTATGACTCTGGTGCTTCCTTTCTTGGGGATAAGCTTCTCATGATGAAATTGTACAGGAAGCACTTAAAAATAAAACACCCTCTTTAATATTAATTGAAATACTTCACACTCAACATACAACGATCTACAAGTGCACCACACTATAGGTAGAGCACACTAAAACTCACTTGACGCACACCAACACTCACGTCTTGCACTCTCTCAATGCGCACAAATGCACTTGATAACTCACTACTGAAGCACACACGTGCACTTTGTCTTACGCACACCTTTAAATTATGAGACAATGCATATTTATAGCCTGGGATACAATCGGCCACCAGAGCTAGAATTTTCTAGCTTTCCACATTTCTAGATTTTTCTTTTTGACTTTTTTTTGTATTACTAGTTGTAAATAATTTTAGCAACTTCTAAGTGTGTCTTTATATTTTCTAGACAATTTCATCTAAAGTCTAGACTAAGAAAACTCTAGCAGCTTCTACATTTAGTGCTGATTTTTCAGAAATTTTTGGAAAAAAAAAGTACGCATTGCCATGCCGGTAACTAGGAATCTCATATTCATAAACTTATACCTGCTGCCTCCTAAAACCAAATTGGATCAGTGCCTCAATTCCATGTTCATTGTGCTATATCCCATCAACATGGTCTTACACTGAATATCGTTATATTTATCTTTTACCATATACAATGATTATAGCATTAAGCAAAATTGTATCTTGAGTTATGATACAATTCATAAGCTATTAGCTCACTAAACATCAAAAGGGCTTTGACACTTGGGATATGCATCAAGCAAAGAATGTATGTCATCAGTAACCCCAACTTTACACACACGGACATGCATTTTCTTAACAATGAGTAAGCTACTGCCAGTACTTAAATAGCTTGCAACAGTAGAGATGTCAACCATGATCTAGTGATCTCATTCCTGTGCATTATGTTCAAAAGGGCTAGTCTGCTAGGGCATCCAATTTCCTGACCATTAGATACATAAGCAGAAAAAATGGAATTACATGTTACACCTCACGGACCAACCATGTCCATTAAATTTTCAATGAGCAAAATAATTGCACAGAGAGCCTCTACCTGTGACATAACTTTGGCATGAGAAGAGAGTGTGGAGTGACCCCGATCCCATGGCCCAACCGGATTGATAATGCACACACAATAAACCCACAAGGCCACGAAACCAGATGACCAGAACTACTTGTTCTTATTTTTTTTGGTTGGGCTGTGTTCACCTCTACATATGTAACGCTGTATAGGTTTTTCTTTTAAAAAAAATAATATATTTACTCATTTTAGATGAATCAAATCGTTTAATATTGGATACAGCAAGTTTATTAACAGTTGGTCCACAAAAGAAGGCCCAACAACTAGCTCAACAATATACATAAAGAAAACAAGCTGTTGCACTCGGAGGCCAGCACATATGGTCATAGGCAATATGCCTCTTGAAAGTGCACATGAGATCGAGACCACCAGTGGAGCTGGTTAGCATCCCAACCTCCCCCCCCCCCCCCCAACACAAACCCCCCACCCACCACCCACTTAAAGACCAAAAAGACAAAAACAAGCTGCCTATAATTTTTTTGGTAGATAACAAGACAAAAAATCAAAGGAAGAAAAACAAAACAAACAAGGCTAACTATCCTTATCAATAGCCATCAAGGCTAAAAGAGCAGTAGATAGAGCCTCCCATTCATGGAAATCATTATTTGCAACAACTCCCTAGCGCGTCAAATAGTCAGCAAGTTGCTTATATGATATTGAGGCATTTGGCCAAAAAAAGAAAAAAATTGAGAAAATTATACTAATAGCTCTTGAGATTTAGCGTAATTATATTTGGTACTCCTTTATTTTGAAAAATGATCACCGACCTCCTTTGAAATTCAATAAAATTAACAAAAAAAAAATTAAACATATATATATTATTAATGAATATATTATACTACATTGATAATACTTAATACATTAACCGAATGAAATACTTTTTATCGCATGAAAAGTATAATTATAATTATAATTATATCTTATGTTAAAAAAGAGGTTATAAGTTAATATGTGTCAAATATTGTCAAAATATTATAATTTTATCATTAATAATAATTTATATCTCACATATTATTTTTTTTTATCATTTAAATCAATGAACTAGTAGTTATAAAAAAGAGGAATGTCAAGTGTAATTATACTAGATATAAAGAAGCTTAGTGTAACTTTCTAAAAAAATTTTGACATTGAAGTACGTCACGTGAGCCCAAAATGTCAATGAAATCATCCTCTATAGTTGCGGCTTAGTGTACATCGAAAATCGACATCATTAACCTATCTTCAACCCAAAAAAAAAAAGGAAAAAAAGCTCATCTTATCTCATATCTTTTAACAAAGGGAAAAAAAGTACATCTCGTATCCGACTTTAGCATTTCTTCAAAATCTCGAAAAGTACATGTCTATTGTTATTATATTATAATAATAATACGTAACTTTTTGGGTCAATGATTTGCATATGGAAAATGAGTGAAAAAAAACACACTCATATTGCTTTTGGAACAAAATTACAGTTGGGGGGGGGGGTGAGGATGCAAACAATTCGCTGACCTCGGATAGTTTAACATAGGACCAAAAAAAAAAAACACTTGAGGGTAAGGAATTCACTACCCTCATATTAAGGTATGGACAAAATTTAAAACAAAAATAAGGAAAGAAAATGAATCTACCCACAGATTACGTTGCATGATCAGTATTTGCATTTACAGACACTCTACTGAAACATTGACTCAATTTCAACAAGGTTATGTTTGAGTGCTCATTTCAGTGTGATGAAGGGATGAGTTTCATAAGAAACTTGTGGAGAACTTTAAATTATTTTATCTGCATATATAAATTTATCCACGAAGGCAATGATTTGGATATGGAAAGTCAGAAGGCAAAACACGTTCATATTGGAAGTTGAGGGAGCTGCCAGTGGATTAGGTAACATCACAAAAAGAACAAAAAAAAAAAAAAGAAGACAAAGAATCCGCTGAAAGCGAATTAGTGTGCGACAAAAAAATTTTCAATTGCCAGTTCTCAGAAATTGTCACCGAAGAATGCGCTGCCAACTCTTTCAACATGAAGATATCATAGAGTTATCTCTGAATTGTCATTTCATTGCGAGAAGAGGGTGATTTGCTCGTGCAGCTCGTGGAGAATTTTTAATATTTTAGCTGTCTGTATAAGTTGATTTAAATCATAAATTTTACCATCCCTGAAACCATCCTTCCCTCCTTTGTCTATTGCATTCATTAACTCCTTACTTCATTATTTCTTTATGTCATTCTCCCTTCCCGTCCCCATGCAACAGAAAAAAAGAAACTGTCTAGTGCACTCGTAACTTCTTCATTTTTTGTTTCTGTCATTCTCCCTTACCGTCCCCTTTCAATAGAAATGACAAAAATTTGAGTGAGGAAAAAATGAGTATTGTTATGATAGTAGTATATTATAATGGTCACATATCTACAAATCCAAATGATGGTATATTTTTTACATGTGAGAATCCTGTAAGTATTTTTATTCCATATACTTTCTCATTTGCGGATCTAGAGAATGCTATTTGTCAATCTATAAATCCACATACCCAAAAAAAAGTGACATCTATAAAATATAGATGTCCATCCTCAACTTTTGGTGGCTTCATAAACTATTAAGCAATTCCAATCATTAATGATGAGAGCATTCAACATATGTTTCGCATACATCAATAGCATCAGCCAAACAATCATGCCATTGAATTGTATATTGAATTCGAAGAAGTTGTTGCTCGGAATGTAGCTTATGAGTTCGAGCATATTTGAAGAAAGAGAAGTAGTATGGGAAAAAAGTGATGAAGAAGAATATAAAAGTGGTGATGATAATGATGATGATGATGTGAATGATGCTATGGGTGAGAAGACGTGCCAAACATAGTGGCTAGGCAATATCTAAACAATGAGTCATCTTTCATGCGTGCATTAGATCTTGAAGCTATGAATGCTCTAGAGTTTCCACAGTTTCAAAACATGGGTATGTACTACTAATTCTAGAATTAATTTAAAATTATGAATTTGGCAAATGCTATAGATTTAGTTTTTTTCCATTTATTTTTATTATTCTAATTATTTTTATTGTTTAATATTGATGCTTGGTAGGAGCTCCTGTTATCAATGGTGAATTCTTTATTGGAATGGAATTTGACAATAGAGAGGCTGTAATTAAGGCAGTTAAAAAATATAGTATAGATAAAGGAGCAGATTACAAAGCTGAAGAGTCAGAACCGAAGACATTTTACTATAAATGTGTACAATATGGGTAGGATTGTCTGTGGTTTCTAAGGGTCAATTTAAGGAAGAATAAGAATTATTGGGAAATTAGGAAGTACAATGGACCACACGCTTGCACGAGGTTGAGCCAATCATAGGACCACTCAAAGTTGGATTTTGCCATGATTGCACAATTAATAAAGCCATTGGTAAATTCTGACCCATCAATTAAAATAAAGTCTATCATTGCAGAGGTTCATTCTCGGTTCGAGTACATTACAATATACCAAAAAGCATAGGCAGCGAAGCATAAGGCAATTGAAAAAGTTTTCAGTGGTTGTAAAAGCTCATTTGAAGATCTTCCACAATGGTGTATGGCAATGTGTGCTGCTGATCAAGGAGCAATTATTCAATTGGATTTTGTAAAGGTGAGCCGTGGAGGTGAGCTAATGCCGAACACTCAAATATTTTGCAGGTTGTTTTGGATTTTCGGTCCTTGCATTAAAGCATTTAGATACTGCAAACCACTTGTTCAAGTAGATAGGACACATTTGTATGGGAAATATAGAGGAGCTCTACTAGTTGCAGTTGCACAAGATGGCAACCAGAACATATTGCCAATTGCTTTTGCAGTTGTCAAAGGTGAGACTACGGATGCGTGGTTCTTTTTCCTTAACAATGTGCACAGGCATGTAGTGACTCAAGATCGAGTTGGACTAATCTCCGATTGTCATGAGTCCATTAAAGCTGCAGTAGCCCGAAGCAATGGTTAATGGGAACCTCCAAAGGCATTTCATATGTATTGCTTCAGGCACATCTCTGCCAATTTCTTACGGAGATTCAAGGCACCTAACTTGCACCAACATTTTGTGAGCATAGGTAATTTATATTCTTGTTTTAGAAGTAATTTTTAATTATTTTAATTACTCGTATTGTCTTTTGCAGGGTACTCAAGTACAAGCAAGAATTTAATCATCACTATCAATGGATGCACAAATGTGGTCAGCAATATACAGACTGGCTTGATGAAATTCCCCGAGAAAAGTAGGTTCTAACATTTGACGGTGGATATCGATGGGGGCATATGACAACAAACCTAGTTGAGTGTATCAATTCTGTGTTAAAAAAGGCTCATAATCTTCCAATCACATCATTAGTTTGAGCAACATGCTTTTGAAGTGCTAAGTTGTTTGTTCAAAAAGGCAGTGCGGCATACACACGAAGAAATGTAGGTCAGCCTTTCTCAAAAGTTGTGGCAAAACGGTTGGAAGCAAACGAGAAGGCATCGAAAGATTTCAGGACCACTCATTTTGATAGACAGCTTCAGACCTACCATGTTAAAGAGCTGTCTAGTACAGGAGAATACAGAGTTGATTTGAGGCAGAGATATTGTGATTGTGGGGATTTTCAGATAAATCAATACCCCTGTTGTCATGTGATTGCTTGTTGTAACAACTCTCGCCTTGATTGGAAAGCTTATGTTGATGATGTATATAGAATAATTACCATATGCAAGGTGTACAAGAATGAGTTTGGGGTTGTGGGCCACCAAAGTGCATGGCCTTTGTAAACAAGGTTGAGGATTTGCACAAATCCTGCCTTAAAGTGGACAATGAAAGGTCGACCCAAATCTACTCACTACCAGAATGAAATGGATATGTGTGAGATGCGCGGACCACGATGTTGTGGTCTTTGTCGTGGTGAGGGACACAGTCACAGTCAGTGTCCAAATGCTCCTGGCTCAAGTCATAGTGGTGTTGCCTTGCGTTATTTCATTTTCAGTTGTTGTTGCCTTCTATTATTTCATTTTCTTGTTATTTTGTTATTATGTTATCTTACTAATGGTGTTGTTGTAATTCCACAAGTGGATGCACTCTGGTTATTTAATTATCTTATTACTAATGTTGTTAAATATCAATGTATTTTTCCAGGCCCATATTTTCTATTTGCACAATTAATATAGGCAAATGAAAGTAAATTGAACAACATTGTATCATACAATGGGTAACATAATCACATAATCATACAATCACATATTTTCTTATTGAAATAGATAGGTGAAGGTAGATTGAAGTACTATTATCCCCCTTTATATGCTTTCCCCTTCCCTTTTGGTTTTTGGATTGTTGGTGGTGTATACCTGCTAGTTGGTGGAGGATCTTCATGCAAGTTATAGCTACTTGCACCTCGTCCACCTTGTTCCCCCACATTGTCAGCTCCTTCAGCTTGGTCTTCCTCACTTACATCTCCTACTCTAGTAGATCCCTCAACCTGACTTCCACTACCTGATTGACCTACGTAACTTGCAAACCCCCTAGACTGCCCTGCATAACCTGCAAACCCCCCAGATTGACCTGCACAGCCTGCAAACCCCCTAGTATGACCTCCATAAATTGCTAACATTGTGGCAGGATCCATCCCCCATTGTTGAATTGGGGGAAATTGAAATGGAAATTGAATTTATGGACGATACACATTTTCTTCCTGCATGATAAGTGATTGATGCACATCCAAAGCTACCTCCCTTTGGAGAAGTGTGAACCTATCCTGTGGTGGTGATGGTGAGTGTGGTGGTGTGGTTGAGGTGGTGGGGCTGCATCATCCTGATTTAGTAGTGTCAATCGTAGAGGCACATAAGTATTATCCCTGTACCATGATAAGTATGCATTTGTTGGGCTGTAATCAAGGGGGTCTCCCTGCAAAGGCTCTCCTATCAAGGGATGATTTTCTCGCTGCATCCACATCTCCACCCATTGATGATGCACCAATAACCAATCAAGGTTGTCCTCTTTCCCTCTTAAATCTTTATTACGATCCTTCCCTAGATTTGGGTGTGGATTAAGAACAGGTTGGATAAGCCCAAATTGTCGCCTCACGCGATCAGACGGGTGTGACTCTATGATCTCAAAGCAAATTAGCGGAACAATATTGCTCCATTGTCCCTGCTCGATCCGAATAGAATCTAAAATCATAGCCTCAACTTCAGCAGTTCTATATGGTTGCCATATAATCTACAATAAAAAAATAAAAAAAATTGATTTAATTGATTTACATGAAATTAAAAATTGATTTAATTGCTACCTGATCATATTGTCTTTCATCTAACATCCATCTTAAATGGAGATGATTTGCCAAACCCGTGCCATGAGGATAGAATGGGTGCAGCCATCTGTCATAAAACATATAAATTTATTACAATTATGGCAATATCAACACAAAATAAATCAAGAAAAAATTTTACCTGGAAGCTAAGAGGAAGCTAACAAAATTCGGTGGTATTGGTATAGGAGCCATATAAGGCAACCTGCTCCATGCCCATACTTGTAACAAAACTAGAGGACCACCAATTTGCTTTGTAGTTATGCGTGTAGCTCGATCTAAATTGCGATAGAGACAAGCGAGACACGCAGAACCCCAGCTAAAAGTCCCAACACGAGTAAGATCCTCCAACAACTGCAAATATTTTCCATGGATCTCATTGGTGGTCTTATCGGGCATTACAGAAGTGCCTATGAGGGCCAACATATACCCGTGTGCACTCATTTCTATTGATACTAGGTCATTTCTAGTATCAAGCTCTCTTATATGATGTTGCAACCAATTTAGATTGATTGCACCTCTATTAAATACGTATGGATGAGGCATAGGATTAGGTAAACTGAAATATTTTGACTGCAATTATTCAATACTGCTAGATGTAATTCCACTAATTGGTGAATCATTAATAGGGAGTCTAAATTGTATGGCAACATCTTCTAATGTCACTGTTATTTCTCCCTATGGAAAATGAAAAATGTGCATCTCTAGCCAACACCGTTCTACCAAAGCTTTTATTATAGCTCCATTCAATTCCACCCGACCTATCTATGCAATATGGTAAAAACCAGCACGCTGTAGGTGCTCAATAATTATATCTTTTGGTGGATGATTAAAAAAAATATGATAGGGCTTGCACTTTCTTTCTTCCTGTTCCAAGTAAAAAATAAATAATTATTAATTACAAAAATTTTAATTATAAAATATTATACGATACATAAAATTTGAATTAAAAAATCTAAAGTTACATTTAGAATAGAATTAAAAATTTATAACAATAAACTTAATAATAAAAGCAAAATTAAAATGAAAAATAATAAATAAAATTAAAAATGAATTTAATTATAAAAAATTATACGTTAAATGAATTAAAAAATATAAAATTACATTTAAAATAGAATAAAAAATTTATAACAATAACATTAATAAAATCAGAATTAAAATGAAAAATAATAAATAAAATTAAAAATGAATTCAATTATAAAAAAAATTATACGTTAAATGAATTAAAAGAATATAAAATTACATTTAGAATAGAATTAAAAATTTATAACAATAAAATTAATAAAATCAGAATCAAAATAAAAATAGTAAATAAAATTAAAAATGAATTTAATTATAAAAAATAATATGTTAAATGAATTAAAAAAATCTAAAATTACATTTAGAATAGAATTAAAAATTTATAACAATAAACTTAATAAAATTTAAAATAATAAATAAAATAAAAATGAATTTAATTATAAAAATTTATACGTAAAATAAATTAAAAATATAAAATTACATTTAGAATAGAATTAAAAATTTATAACAATAAACTTAATAATAAAAGCAGAATTAAAATGAAAAAATAATAAATAAAATTAAAAATTAATTTAATTATAATAAAATTATACGTTGAATCAATTAAAAAATCTAAAATTATATTTAGAATAGAATTAAAAATTTATAACAATAAAATTAATAAAAGCAGAATTAAAATAAAAATAGTAAATAAAATTAAAAATGAATTTAATTATAAAAAATTATACGTTAAATTAATTAAAAAATATATAATTACATTTAGAATAGAATTAAGAATTTATAACAATAAAGTTCATAAAAGTTGAATTAAAATGAAAAATAATAAATAAAATAAAAGAAGAATTTAATTATAAAAATTTATACGTAAATTAAATTAAAAATATAAAATTACATTTAGAATAGAATTAAAAATTTATAACAATAAAATTACTAATAAAAGTAGAATTAAAATGAAAAATAATAAATAAAATAATACACATAAAGAACAGAATATTAACTAAGTAAACTAATTTAATAATAAAAGAAGAAAGATTAACTTACATATTCATTAAAAATATGAACCGCAATATGCTCATTTGGATCCATTGTTCCATCACGTTGTCATCTGGGCATTTTTTTTTTTATATTTATCCCTTTTTTTTGTGAAAAAAAAACTTGCTTCCCTGCTTTGCTCTTCCTACTACAAACTAGACTTATAGCTGTTCACCTAATACCGACATGCTATGTGCTCAAACTAAAATCACTCTCACTGCAAAGAACCCTCACCAAACTTTCCTTTTTATAGCATCAGTAGTAATGAAGAGTAATGTCAGGGGGGGAACTGTTTTCATTCACGGATTGCTTCAAGTGATTGATTCACTTACCATTATTTTGTGTTGCAGGTCTGATGGATGGAAGCATGCAGGACCTGTGTTGGAGCGCTGAGGCAGGCCACACAGCTCTGCACTGCATCACACCCGGCAAGCTCACAGCAGGCACGCAAATAGGCTCGGCACGAAAAGGAGGCAGCAGGAACGCGATCAATGGGCAGCGGACCAAATTCGAACAGTGCATGCGAACAGTGGGTAGGGAAAGACATTCGCTCCAAGCGAATTGAGGACTAGCCAAAATGGATTTGGAACACAATCTGAGGATAACGAATTGTGTACTGTCAATTTTAATTTTTTATTTTTCTTGTGAATCACAATCCGAGGGCAGCGAATTGCGTACCACTTGGTTTTTTTTTTTTTGTTCTTTTGAATCACAATCTGAGGGCAGCGAATACTGTTACCCTCACCTGATCTTGATAATTACCCCATAAACAACATATCCTAATATTATGCAGCTTTGAACTCCATATTAAAATTAAAAAACCTAATTTTTCTATTGCTTCTTCCCCCCTTAAATTTAGGGGCAAAACAAGATGAGAATAAGTATTACTAACAATACAACGATTATAACTGTGAAAATGTTCGCAAAGTAGCATACTTTAGAGTCAAATGAGTTAACAAATTATAATTATACAAAATTATATAAAATGCTCCATTTTAACAAGAATTTATTGATGAATTTAATTTTAATAAATCATTAACGTAAACTTTTTTACAATAATTCACAACATTAATAAAATACTTATTTTTTCATAATAGCTAGTTTAAAAATGATTTATTTTAAGATATTAATTGTTTAATTGTAGAAAATATTTTAATTATCAAAACTAACCTCTTTACTTATCATTTTAATTTCTTAAATTTAATACGATTATTCAAACCCTATATATATATATATATATATACACATTTCAACAATTAAGAATTAGACTAAACCCCAACTAAATCCCTCAGATTTATAGTCCACTAGGTTTGTTGTCATATAACCCCATCGATATCCACTGTCAAATGCTAAAACCCACTTTTCTCGAGGAATTTTGTCAAGCCAGTCCGTATATATCTAACCACGTTCATGCATCCGCTCATAGTGATGATTAAATTCATGCTCGGTTCTTGAGTACCCTGCAAAAAAAAAAAAGAGAAATTAAAATAATTGAAAATTACTTCAATAAAACAAAAATAAATAAAAATATAAATTACCTATGCTCACAACAAGTCGATGCAAGTTAGGTGCCTTGAGTCCCAATAAGAAATTGGCAGAAATGTGCCTTGCTCACATATGGAATGCCTTTGGAGGCTCTCATTGACCATTGCTTTAAGCTATTGCAGCTTTAATGGACTCATGGCGATCAGAAATAAGTCCAACTCCATCTTGAGTGACTATATGTTTACACACATTGTTAAGAAAAAAGACCATGATCCGCAGTCTCACCCTTAATAACAGCAAAAGCAACTGGTAATATATTCTGATTATCATGTTGTGCAACTGCAACCAGTAGAGCTCCTTTGTATTTCCCATATAAGTGTGCCCCATCTACCTGAACAAGTGGTTTGCAGTATTTGAATGCTCTAATGTAAAGACCAAAAGTCCAAAATACCCTATGAAATATTCGAGTGCTCGACACAAGATCACCCCCACGGCTTGCCTTTATAGAATCCAACTGAACAATTGCCCCTTGATTAGCAGCACACATTGCCATACACTATTGTGGCAACTCTTCAAATGAGCTTTCCTAACCACCAAAAACTCTTTCAATCGCCTTATGCTTTGTTGCCTATGCTTTTCGGTATGTTGTTGTGTACCCGAACTGAGAATGAACCTCCGCAATCATAGATTTTATTTTAATAGATGGATCAAAATTTACCAGTGGCTCTATATGCTGTGCAATTAAGTCAGAATCTAACTTTGAGTGGTCCTGTGATTGCCTTGACCTCATGCAAGTGTGTGGTCCGTTGTACTTCCTGATTTCCCAATAATCCTTATTCTTCCTGAAACTGGCCCTTGGAAGCCAAAGAAAGTCTTGGCCATATTGTATGCATTTACAGTAAAACATCTTTGGTTCTAACTCTTCAACTTTGTAATCCACTTCTTTATCTATGCTATATTTCTTAACTGCTTTAATTACAGCCTCCCTATTGTTAAATTTGTAATAGCCGGTGTACATGTGTCAGTAGACAAATTTTATATGGCTTCAAGGTCCCCCGAGACCCACCCATGCTGTCAAGTCCGGGATTTCGCTAAGTCTGGAGCCTTATACCTCCTTGGAGGGCTATATGTTAGAGACACATTTTGGGGACCAAAAGTCCCGGTAATGGCTCTCCAAGGGAAAATGAATTGAAAAGCGATTTTTAACAAATTTTTGGAAGCCTCTAGATATTTCGTTTTTAGCCCCCAAGTTTAGAAAATCGCCGGAATTCCGGAATTTGAACTAGAACTCAAAAATGAGATTTTGATTGGTTGAGATTTTGATTTTTTAGATATTTTATTTGAATCCAAATTGGGGTATTTCTTTATTTATATTTATGTTTTAAAGTTAATGGAGAGTAAAATAATAGAGGTATGGATGTGTGAGATGACAACAAAAAAGGTGAATCTAGACTTTGCTGTCACCGCTATAGCGATCCAGGACCGCTATAGTGGTCACAACATGCATTTTGACGTTCTGGAGGCCGCTATAGTGGTCCTGGACCATTATAGCGGTCATATGTGTTTCAATCGGGGAAGGAGGAAGCGGGTATACCACTATAGCGGTCCAGGACCGCTACAACGGTCATAAGTGCATAGTAATATGCGCGTGAAGGCTCCTGATCGCTATAGCGGTCCCCCAATAATCCAAACAGTGAGAAACGCGTCGTTTCACTCACAGAACCCTCCCCTATTTTATAAAAACCCTTCCCACTCTTCTTTCCCCATTCTTCTTTGACCAGAAACCCTCCCCACCATATTTTCCTTTCTTTTCTGCAATCTCATTCAAGTTTTGCTCCCCTAAATTATCAAGGTATGCATATGTTGTCAATTTATGTCTCCATTCTCTCCATTCTTTCATGATCTTTGGTTGGGTATTTTTTTATTTCTTTCATTATTATCAAACAGGGGTGCTCCCCCAATGTTATTAGAGCTAGATTAGAATTATTTAGAGGTTATTAGAGATTAATCTAGAGTTTTTATGATTGTTATAGTTGACGTGGTGTCTCCCCCGACTCTCCGGAGCTCAGTTGGTGTTGACATCACCTCTCCTTCCCTTCCAGGTGAGTGGGTTCAATCGTATGACCTTATTTTTTTTTTTATTAAAGTTAATTTGCTTATATTGTGGCATAATGGATAATGTTAGAGCATATATCAAAGAGATTTTAGATAGATATTAATTAAGTTAAGTTTATGAAATGTATGATTTGAGGCTATTTTAGAAAAGATTAGAGATTGACAATGATTTTTTTTAAGTTGATGAGATTATGGTTTTCAAAGAGCATGCAATTATATATTTTTTTTTTAGAAACTCATGGAACCATTGTTGCTAAAATTGATTTTCTTTATAAGTAGTCAATAGGCTTATGATCATATATGTTAGAGAATGTAATATATAGAGCAAGTATGATTAGTTTTTATTAAATATGTTACTTTGCTTCAGAGTTATGATTTTAGATTTTTTATATTTATAAAGATTTATGTTAGCTTGAGATCTAAATTGAGAACTATAGTTTATGGTACCCAGAGGTACAGAATTTAGTATAATTCATAGCAACTGCCAGATACATATTCTATGTGTTTGAAATCGAAATGCCTACAAGTGGTGAACCATTGGGCTCAATTTTCATAGCCACAGTTATGCTAAAGCCAGATTGTTAGAATTACATAAGTCCAGAACTCTTAGAGTACTAAGATTTAGGGGCTCTTGTTCGCCAGGGATGGAGCACCCACTTTTAGAAATGTTGAATTTACTTAATTATGATGAGTTATCACTACAAAAAAATCAGTGATTAGTGACCGATTTTTCGGTCACTAATTTCATCAAATCGGTCACTAAACCTGGTAGTGACCGATTTAGTGACCGAAAATAGAAGTAGCTAAAACCATGGTAGCTAAAAAATTAGTGACTGAAAAAATCGGTCACTAAATATTGTGACCGATTTAGTGACCGATTTTCCTATCCATACAACCAATTTTGGTTGGCGGTTTGGTGTGCTATTAGTGACAGATAAATCGGTCACTAATGTGTAATCCCTAAAAAAAAGAAAAATTTAAAATTTTTAAGTCTCGCTTTTAAAATTTAAATATATATCATCAAACAAGAAATTATATATCTACCAAAAAAACAAGAAATTATATATCCATACACATAAAAAGAAACTTAAAATTTGGCAATATATTTTAACAAGTAGTTAACATTATACAACAAAGTACGTTCAATCCAAATATTTCAAATTTTACAATAATATAAAGCCCTCTAATCTAAAATAAAAATAGAGATATGTATTAAAAATTATTTGGACAATAAATTTTCAACATAGTCATAACTACTTCTTGCTTCCATGAGATATTGCTTCCCTGAGATATGTATTAATGACCTCAGCAATGTTTCCAACAAGGTAGGGCAATTGCTTATTGAGCTTAAGCTTCTCATGATTCTCTTTTATCTTCTCCTTGAACTATTCCAACTCCAGATTTGTCATCTGCAACTCCTCCTTCAGCCACAAATGAAAAAAAAAGGAAATAAAATTCAATTTCAACCAAAGTCAGAAAACTCAACATATTTAGTGTTGGCAACAGGTTGAAAAGAAACGACTTTGAATATGATCCAAAATATTACTATGTGATGTGTGTGCTAAAACCAAAACATTTAGTAGAATGATTTTTGTGATAGAGAACCGAGCATTGAATACATGCAAGAAAAAAGTTTCATTTTAAGTGTTGAACTTGTGCGCAGTATAAAGTCACCTATGTCTTTACCTAATAGCATAAACTTTTAGGAAAATGGTTCATGATAAAAGGAAAATATTAGCACATAAAAACAAATAATACATTATTATTCTAAAGTATTATTGCTTAGTTACCCAAAATAGTAAATGTTTGCTGCTGAATTTAACCTACCATGTGCTTTATTTTTTCAGAACCTTTCCCTTTAGTTTCCTCTTGTTAATCAAACACCAGATCATTCAATGCTGAAACATTTTATTTTCAACAGTAAGGTTAGTTTTCAAGTATCCCCTTAGTTAATATTCTGAAACATTACAAGAGAATATAGTGTTAGATTACAGATTACATGGTCAGCTTTGATAGACCAAATTTTGATGGTTAGCTTTCATGTTTTTAGTAGAAGCAATAGGCAACATTTTTTGTGCAATGTGCAAACGGGTAAGATTTTTGTGGCAATGTAGTCTATGCTAAGAAATGGTACATTTGGTTAGCCTTGGAATTCAAAGTATGTGAAATCCCACATCTAAAGTATAGGGTTCCAGAGTGTGTGTGTGTGTGTGTGTGTGTGTGTGTGTATGTATAAGCAAAAATATCATCTAAAATTAACTAGGCAAACTCTGATAACAATTGTCCTAAGTAATATTGCATCATGCATTACATGTAAGCAACAATGGAAAAGCAATGGGCTAACCTTGCAGGGAACAGAATCAAATATCGAAATACAACTCCACAGCACCACAAAGGAAAAAATAAACATTCCAGTTCAAAGGTTCTGAAGGAATTGACTTGAAGCACCTTGTGAATGAATCCTATCCAGCATAAAACTCTGAATATGAGAGAAAATGACCAGAATCCACCCAAGGTGCAAAACAAGATGGGATATATTACAATAAAATATGATATGTCTAATGGCTTTGGACTTCCTTATATAATCTGAAATTGACCTTTTAATTATACATTTTCTGATTCTTAGCAAAGTAAGAAATGGCTCACAGAACAACAAAATCAAGAGACAATGTAACGCAAACCAGCTAAATGCCATTTGGTGTTGGAAAAAAAAATAGTAGAGAAGGTAAGCATAAGAGAAGGAATGAGAGTTCTGGAAGACCAAGAGAGGAGGAGCACATGAGTAAAGTTTTTCTTATACATTTTCACTAAAAAAAATTAATCAAGCCAAAATGAAAAAAATAGCAATGAACTAGAAAACTTAAAAAGCTAAAATCATACATTACTTTCATCAAACATTTGCAGTGCCTAATCATAACGCAAAGCATAACCTTAAGCCTTTCAATCTCTACACATCCAACAAGCAAAGCACCCATTCTTCAACCAATAGAGCCATGAAACCCCAAATCTAGATCACACCCACAACCAACTGCCATCATCACATACCTTTATCCGCACATATATGCCCCACTCATGAACCCCAGGCCCTGTTGAACACCCATCACCAACTATCACGATCCACCGCATACCGGCACGATATGAGGTCGCCTTCCTCTAGAAATCGTGAGTCTCCCCTGTCATAAGAGCATCCATCACGCCATCACCACACCGTGCCACCAGCGTCGACACAAAGAAGGGTGTTGGCGTCGTCGACGCGAAGAAGAATAAGAAGACCAAAGCGAACCACGCACTGGGCACTGCATGCTGTCACTTCTTCAGATCGCTAGCAGCACGCGATCGAAGAGCTAGAAGAGATGAAGGTGAGTGAGCAAGTGAGCGGCGCTGCTGCTATCTTAGGAATGACATAATGCTGAAGTGAAATTGAAAGAATGAAAACCTTAGCTTGTGGGGATGGCGGTTGTTTGTGAGAACATGGCTAATGGAGGAAGAGATTTGGGAGAGAGGAGGCAGAGTGAATGGGATATTTGGGAAAGTATGAGACATTTAGGGCATTTTCTTGTGTTAATATGTTTCAACTTGTAGTGACCGATAAATCGGTCTCTAACTGCCTTGCCAACCCAGATTAATGGAATGAAAGTTTCGGTCACTAAATCGGTCACTAATTGAAATATTAGTGACCGATTTAGAGACCGATTTTTATGTAGAAAATATTTTCTAGTATAAATAAAAATCAGTCATTAAATCGATCACTAATTGAAATATTAGTGACTGATTTAGTGACTGATTTTTATTTATACTAGAAATCATTTCTTTCCTAAAAATCGGTCACTAAATCAGTCACTAATTGCAACATTAGTGACCAATTTTTAGGGAAAAAATTATTTCTAGTATAAATTAAAATTGGTCACTAAATCGGTCACTAATTGAATATTAGTGACCGATTTTTAATGCAAGAAATGATTTCTAGTCTTAATACATACCGGTCACTAAATCGGTCACTAATGTTGCAATTAGTGACTGATTTTTAGGGAAGAAATAATTTCTAATATAAATAAAAATCGGTCACTAAATCGGTCACTAATTTCAATTAGCGACCGATTTTTATGCAATAAATGGTTTTTGATATAAATAAAATTCAGTCACTAAATCGGTCACAAATCCATCATTTTAGTGACCGATTTATTTTGGTCACTAAATCGGTCACTATTAGACACATTTCTAGTAGTGTATATATGATGAGAATTAGTAAACAGCCATGGAGGCAACAGTAGTAACAACCATGGAGGCAATAGTATTAAACGGCTATGGAGGCAATAATGTTAAACAGCCAAGGAGGCAATAGTATTAGATAGCCATGAAGGCCATATTATTAATAGCCATGGAGGCAATAGCAATAAATAGCCATGGAGGCCCATAGAGAACAGAGATATTTGCAGCAGTTATTATTATTATTATTATTATTATTATTATTATGCGTGTTTATCAAAGTACTATTGTTGACTGTGACTTAGAGGAGTTTAAAGCCTTGTTTATCATGTTTATATATATATATGATTACTAGAAATAGTTTTTGAATTCATTTAATTATTGATTATTAGAAATATTATGGTTTTTATGCATCTTTGTTGTTGTCCCATGAAAAGGGTTATGGGTGAGAATTCACTCACTAAGTTTAGATGAAACTCACCCCTCTCCTTTTTCTTCCATTACAGATACTTTAGCTGCCGCGGTCCCTCTCATCCACCTCCTCCCCAACAGTAGAGATTCCAATTGATGAGATTCACTTCGGAGTGAAATGTCTTTTGTGTTTTGATTAGAGATAAAGTGCTCCGGTGTACATTGCGGGTAGGGTCCCGGACCATAGAGATAGATTTGCATTGATATGTCTTTATTATTTTGTATTTACATTATGATAGTTTTATGGATATCTTGTATAGAGAGCAACTCATATATATTTTGCATTATGGAGATAGATTCATAGTTTAATTTCAATATGTTATTGATGATGAGCTAAATTTCAGAAAAGCTAAGGATTTATTAGAGAGTAAATAATGTTTTATAAATGGATTTATTATTATTATATGCATATAGAGCGGGCTCATAAGTCACGAGGTTTACGTGAGAATAAGATTCCCTACGTGCCGGTCACGTTCCCAAATCGGGTTGTGACAAAATTCTATTTCAATAAAGAATTCGGTATTGATAACAGTTAAAGCACCAATATTAATCAATAAAAAAATAAGAATAATAAAAAACAAATGGAAAAAAAAACATTTTTCACACCTTATCAAGCACCAATAGTAATCGATAAAAACAATAAGAATAACCAAAATCAAATGGAAAAAAAAAAACTAAATCTGTAACATTTTTCACATCTTATCAAGCACCCATAGTAATCAATAAAAAAAATAAGAATAATAAAAATCAAATGGAAAAAAAAAACTAAATCTATAGTGTTTTTCACACCTTATCAGGCACCACTATTGATCGATAAAAACAAAAAGAATAATAAAAAAACAAATGAAAAAAAACTAAATCTATAACATTTTCTCACACCTTAGGTAACAATTTTTAAATTAATTCTAGAATTAGCTATACATACCCATGATTTGAAACTGCGGAAACTCAAGTACATTCATAGCTTCGAGATCCAATGCATGCATGAAAGGTGGCTCATTGTTCAGATATTGGCTCGCCACCATGTTTGGCACATCCTCTTCATCCACAGCATCATTCACATCATCATCATTGCTTAGATATTCTTCTTCATCACTTTTTTCTCATACTGTTTCTCTTTCTTCAAATGTGCTTGACTCATAAGCTTTATTCCAAACAACAACTTCTTCGAATTCAACATACAATTCAATGGAACGATTGTTAAGTTGGTACTATTGATGTATGCAAAACATCTATTGAATGCTGTCGTCATTGATGATTGGAATTGCTTGATAATTTATGAAGCCACCAAAAATTGAGGATGGGCATCTGTATTTTATTGATGCCACTTTTTTTTGAGTATTTGGATTTATGGATTGACAAAGGCATTCTCCAACTCCACAAATGAAAAAGTGTATGGAATGAAAATAATTACTGCACTCTCACACGTAAAAATTACACCATCATTTGGATTTGTAAATATATGACCATTATAATATACTAACATCATAACAATGCTCATTTTTTCTCCTATTAGAAGAGAGTGGGGAACGGAAGGCAGAATGAGGTTACAAGTATGAAGTAGAATAAAAAGAATTATTGAGTGTTAACGAGTGAGAAATAGGATAGGGTAGAAGAGAGCATGTAAAACTTTCTCTATTTGAAGTTTATATTGAGCGGTAAAATTATTTTATATTCTCCATGAGAAATTCATGGACTCGTGAAAAAATTTGGATGTACAAGTACATGACAAGTCAAAGAAGTACATTGGCAATTCATTACAGAAGAGACGTCACGACTATCACTATTAACTAGATGTATAAGTGCATGGCAAGTTAGAGAAGTGCATTGGCAATTCATTACAAAAGAGACAAACATCTCGCGTAGTAGAACAAACAAACTAATAATTGAGGGATGGAATTTTTAATTTTTGGAAGCATAATCCGCAAAAAGTGGATTCCATTCCTTCAAAATTTGTTTTTGGATCGATGGGAACACTATCCGCTAAAAGCGGATTTCTTTCACCATAAATTTTATTTTTTTGGTTTTTAGCAACAGTATCCGCTTTTAGCAGATTGTTTTTCCTTGGCCATTCTATAGTAAATTCCATGTAAATGTAGTATATGTGTGTATTCTTCACTCAAGATCCATATCAAGAAAATTGACGACCCTTTTGTTCACATGCCTGTGTCGATTTTTTTTTTGTACATAAATATCTACTCTATCTATTTCTTTGTGCAAATCGAATATGTAGGTATCCCTATTTCATTTCCACATATTTCAGTAAAATGAAGTACGTTTCATATTTCTGATAACTTTTTGGCCTCCCAATTAAATTCGAGTATCATCAAGTATAATTGGAATAGCATTTCAAGAAAAAATGTTATATAACTTTGTAAAATATGTTGTTTGAGTGTGTGATATTAATACTCATTTCTTTTACTCTTTTTCATTTTGATATTTGGACATGTTATGTTATAGTTAAATGTTTATTTTATTGAGATAAAGTTGCCATATGTAATATTTAGCGCTAATTATAATAATTCGCAAAAAATAAAAAGGCAACTCAACAATTATTTCCATATTTCTCTTTTCATCTTCATGATCTAACACCAATAAAAGGGCGACTTGATAGGCATGGCAATGCCTTTCAAGTTGCTAGCATTTGATAGAATAATTAAATTGATATCAAAATAAAAATAAAATTATAAAGCGTAACATGAAAAATAAAAATGTTAGGATCAAGATAAAAACTAATAATTTTGTTAAGATTAAATTGATACAAATATATATTTTTAAATCAAATTGATTTCAAATCGAGAATATTATGATAAAAAGAAATAGTTTACTCTTTTAGAAATGTCACAAGTCTTCCATTTTTTTTTTCCTCTTGCACCTCGAAAATTTGCAAGAAAAAAAAAAGAGGGAGAGAAGGAAAGTAAGAAATTGACCTTTTGGGTCACTTGGTTTGTTGCAGTGTCCAATACTCCAATTTCCATTTCCCTATTCCTTTTCCACGACTTTTATTTTTGATGTGGTGTTATAATTTAATAATTTTTCATATATAAGATTATGGAAAAATATATATGAATATGATATGTAAATTTCGTCATTGGCGAGATTTAATTTAAAAAATAATATTTTTTGTTAAATAAATCTTACTATTGATGAATTTTATTTAAAAAATAATATTTTTATTATCCAAATCTTGATGAGATTCTATTTAAAAAAATTATATTTTATCATTCAAATTTTATTCTTGGTGAGATTTACTTTTTAAAACATACATTCTTATAATTAACCATAAAAACTCATATTGTGATAAATTTTGGGTGCAAATCTCATATAAAAAAAGGTAAAATGCACTTACTTTCATTGACGTATCATGAAATGACACTCTACTCTATTTGTTTGAAAAACCTGTACTCTATCTCATTTCACTAAGGGTGTGTTTGATGCATTCTATTTTATGATTTGTTTTTTACAAATTATATACTAAATAATAAAATAAACTATAAAATAAATAATAAATTTAACTTCTATACACAAGTAGCATAAAATAAAATATTGACAAATAACTTTTTAATTAAATTTGATACTTCCTTGAATTTTTATCGGTTCACAGTTAAAATTATTTTATATTGTTAATTTATAGAAAATAAATTCATAACTAATATTAAGATTTATATAATAATATTTATTTTAATAAAAAAAATTAATAATAAGCATTTCTATTGATTGATTAAATTTTTATTTACATTTGATTGATTCGTTTTACAATTATTATTTTAATGAATTTAATTTTAATATATTAATAGTATAAATGGGTTAAATAATATATTCAAACATATATTGTCTCATAGCTAAAGTGGTTTACTCCTATATCCATTGCTTGAAAAATCATTTACATAAAATAATTAATTAGATAATAATGTAAAACACTTTTAAATTATCAATCCATCAAAATCAAATTCATAAAAATAATAATTGTAAAATAAATCTAACAATAGGAATTTCAAAAAGTGTTAAATCATACTAGGTTACGGCTTATTATGATAACTCTCAATCATGATTTGATATTTTATTAAATTTTTATTAATGTATGTGTAAAATCAGATTTTATACTTCAAACTAATAAAGATTCAAAATAGTGTCAAATCATGTTAGATAACTAATTATTAATTGTGATAATTAAATTATTAGTTTGTAAAATTTATTTTTTAATATTTTGAATCTCATTCATATAATTATATTTTATAATAATATTATTTATTACTAATATTATTTACCACATATTATTTATTTTTTAAAAATAATTAATGTTTATTTATATATTTTAATATTACAATAAATTTTTATTTAATTTTATATCTTATTTATTTAAAATTATTATTATTAATTTTTTAATAAAAATAATTATTATTAAATTTTGATATAATTCTTAATTTTATTTATGATTTTAATTTATATAAACTTACAGTATAAAATAATTTTAACTGGACAATAATCTCTCTTCTTTTTATTAGTGCACAATAATCTCTCTAATAATTAAATGATCGTCCCCTAGATATTTCTTGGTCCTGGTAATATGAAGTCAATTTATTTTATTTTATTACCTCTATATGGTCTGGTACATGCCTTTCTCCAAAGTTGAACTAGTCAAAAAAAAGAACTTGGGTTCACTGCATGACCACTTGCCAATGATGAAAGCATTAGCCAAGACTTTCCAGCCTTCCCTCATCCTGGTTTCCTAGCAACTACGATACGAAGCAGCCAGTACCAATCAGGCAAATGGCCATCATCATAGAAAGTCTCCATAATTCCACTTCTGCAGCCACTACCAATCAGGCTGATGGCCATCATCATAATAAGTCTCCATGATTCCACTTATTTGTAGCGTTTCCAGTTTTTCAGCTTCAAACACTGTTTCTTCCCGTATCTCCTTCGTCAATCATGAACTTGAAAAGTAGCACCTCCGCTGCAAGGACTACCACCATCCTTTACCTTTCTTTGTCCTTCTTCTACCTTCCCATATTCATTCATGCTTATGAGCCAGTCGACAGTTTCAGCATCAGTTGTGGCTCCAGTGACAAGTTCTCTGACGGCGAGAGGTCATGGACGGGAGACATAAACTCAAAGCTCTTATCTCTTCAACAAAGCCAAAGTGTCCCTGGTCAAGCAAACAAGCTAGCTTCTTCTGCCAACAACGTTCCCTATGCCACAGCACGCTTGTCTCGCTCTGAATTCAGCTACTCCTTCCCAGTCACCGCAGGCCCAAAATTCGTGCGCCTTTTCTTCTACCCTGCTTCTTACTCTGGTGGCTTCGACCGCTCCAACGCCTTCTTCACAGTGAAATCCGGCGGGTTCACCCTCCTTAAGGATTTCAACGCTTCACTCAACGCCGATTATGCCCAGAGGGCCACCATCTTCAAAGAATACATCATCAACGTGGACGATGAGCAAAGAATCAACCTGACCTTCACTCCAAACTCGTCCCACCCGAACTCCTATGCTTTCGTCAACGGAATTGAGGTGGTGTCCATGCCCACTGATCTCTATTACACTTCACCCAACGCGGACATCGACCAAAAAATTATATTTGTGGGAGGCAACCAGTTCAGTATTGACAACGACAGTGCCCTTGCGACAGGTTACAGGATCAAAGTTGGTGGCCAAACGATCACACCCAAAAATGACACGGGCATGTTCAGGCACTGGGAAAAGGATGATGACTACTTAAGGTCTGCATTTTCACGGCTTAGTCTACCAGGTGATATGACGGGTGAGATGAATATCACTGTGAATCCTGATTATGTAGCACCCAAGGAAGTCTACAGAACATCACGTGATATGGGCAGGAATGGCGATCTCAATAAGGTTTCTAATTTGACTTGGGAATTCCCCGTTGATACTGGCTTCAACTACATGCTTAGGCTTCACTTCTGCGAGCTAGACCCAAACATTAGTTTTCTCAATAACAGGACATTCTCCATTTACATAGCAGGCCAGACAGCTGAAGACAGTGCAGATGTTCTAGAATGGAGCAGAGAAAAGGGAGTTGCAGTTCACAGAGACTACCTCGTTATGATCCCACAAGGGAGTCAAAAAAAGGTTAACCTTTCACTCCAAATGCATCCTCACTCAGGCAGCCAAACTTTTTATAGCGACCCTTTCTTAAACGGCCTCGAAATCTTCAAAATCAGCGAGCCCGGGTCGAACAACCTCGCCGGACCCAACCCGGACGCGGTTTCGGTTCCAAACACCCCATCGAACCAACCAAAATCAAAGAGCAGCACCAGCACAGCAACCATAATCATCGTGGTTGTCGTGGTTGTTGGGGCCACTGTGTTTTCCATCGCAGCTTTCTCTTTCGTTGTCCAATTCTTACTTCTTAGACGAAGCAAGACCGAGACAAAGAACACAAAAGGATCTTCAAAAAAGTCTCCTTTCAGTCTTACCAAGTCAGCAAAATCTCGAACCATACAATTGCCATCCGACCTTTGTCGCCGCTTCTCGCTGGCTGAGATGAGAGCAGCCACCAACAACTTCGACGAGCTCCTCATCGTCGGTGTTGGAGGGTTCGGCAAAGTGTACAGAGGCTACATCGAAGATGGCGCTACACCAGTTGCCATCAAACGGTTGAAACCGGGTTCGCGACAAGGGGCCCACGAGTTCAGGACCGAAATCGAAATGCTCTCTCAACTGCGCCATCTCCATCTCGTGTCCCTCATTGGTTATTGCTGCGAAAGCAACGAGATGATTTTGGTCTATGACTTCATGGATCGTGGGACTCTCCGTGACCATCTATACAACACCGAGGACGACGACAACAACAACAATAACCCTTCGCTTTCGTGGAAGCAACGGTTGCATATTTGCATAGGAGCGGCCCGTGGGCTGCATTACCTCCATGCAGGTGCGGTGCACAATATCATTCACCGTGATGTGAAGACCACCAACATTTTATTGGACGAGAAGTGGGTGCCCAAGGTTTCGGATTTCGGGTTGTCTAAAATTGGGCCAACGGGTATTTCTAGAACCCACATCAGCACAGTGGTGAAGGGTAGTCTCGGATATTTGGACCCAGAGTACTACAAACGGCAGCGTTTGACTCTGAAATCTGATGTGTATTCATTCGGAGTGGTGTTATTTGAGGTGCTGTGTGGGAGGCCGCCTCTTATGAGAGCGGTGGAGAAACGACAAATGTCACTAGCTGAGTGGGGAAAGTATTGTTTTGAGAATGAGACGTTGGATCAGATTTTGGACCCAACATTGAAGGGTCAGATTGCGCCAGAGTGTTTGAATAAGTTCGGTGAGACTGCTGTGAGTTGTTTGCTTGATGATGCGACGCAACGACCCTCCATGAACGACGTCGTCTGGATGCTAGAGTTTGCGTTGCAACTCCAAGAGAGTGCCGAGACTGAGCAGGATGATCTTGGTAGTGGAACGGAAGTGACTGAAGCAACTTGGGGAGAGGATAGATGACACATTAGTGGAGCATAACTATGGTGATAAGAAGATGATAGCTAGACTGATGAGGTGTGGGATTATTTCTTCTGATATTTGGGGTTGAAGTCAGTTTTGATTTTTGAAGAGCAAGCTTGATTACTAAAGTGTTTGTTTTATTGGTAAAATGGAGTGTGTTCCTTTATGGGACAAGCAATGAGATGTGGGCAGCTTAGATAATTTATAAAATAGTTAATCCAAACAAGTGTAAATAAAAATTGCAAGTTATTGATGGGTTAGTGTCTTGCTAGCTGCGTTACAGAATAATTTATCCAATGCATAATTTGTGAACTGGTGCAAGTTGTATTATTTTGTATATATGAATTTGTTCTCCTTGAATTTTCTCGACTTGAGTGTTCTCTATGGTGAGTTTAATAATGCTATAAGAGAAGGAAATAGCAATCCTACAAGCAAGGAAGTGTATGAAGTATTATATGCACAATAGACTCCAAATTGCATAATGTGAGTGTGCTTTAGCAATAACAATCTACTAGCAAGAGGAGGAAAATACAAAAGCAGCAGATAATGGAAACAAGAGGATGAAAATAACAGATAGAGAAAAATATGCCCAAATGACGAAATGAGAAAGAGAGAAGCTGATGAGAAGGCATAGCGGAGCTCGGAGCTTCTGATAATATTTGCTGAATGATCATTAAGTGAAATGTTATAGTTTATTGGAGCATCAATTCTAAAATTATTGAATGTAATACTAATTTCTACTTTATTTACCCCATATCCAATGATAATAAGTGGGTGTACATAACTTTTGGGACGCTGGAATAAAAATACTACTGCCGGACAATTTATACAAGATGAGAACGAGTGTAACCTTATCTAGACTAGAATGAGCCAGGTGAACTCCGTGAAAACTGGGATTCTGTTGCGGGGTCACTGTTTTCTTCGTTGTCGCTTACTTCAGGGTCCATTTCTTCCTTAGATTTTTTTTGATAAACTCTTCCTTCTTGGATGATACAAGAGCGAGACAAACAACACAAAAGCTCTTCCTACAAGTCTCCTTTCAGTTTTACCAAGTCAGCAAACACTCAAACTACACAATTGCCATCCGATCTTTGTCGTCACTTCTCGTTGGCTGAGATCATAGCAGCCACCAACGACTTCGACCAGATCTAACAATATGCTTGTATGAAAGGAAGTAGAAAGGAATGAAAGTGGATGGTGCAAAGAAATTTGGGAGAAGAAAGATTGAACAATGTCAAAAAAATATGTGGATGTGGGCTGAAAAGTGTAAAAGAATAGAGAGATATTTATATATTTTAAAAATATCCATATTCATTATTTGAATTCATATTCTGAAAATTTTCAAATATTGGTAATTTTAATATTTTTATTTTAAATAAATTTGAATAATTTATTTTTATTAATATTTTCTTATTTATTAGCTTGATATTATTCTAAACTTGTTATATTAAAAACTAGTTATATTTTCTATTTGATATTAATTAATAAAATTATTAAATATAAAATAAAGATATTAACTTGAATGCTTTTATAAATATGTATAAGGTCAATTTTTATTATATTTATTTGTATTGTTTTGATAGATAAATTTATGACAAAATTGTATCTAATTTTAATTTTTTAATAATTTTTAGATAGTTTTATAAAAAATAACATTTTTATTTTTTTTATAATATAAGAATAAAAAAGTCATTTATTCTTTCTTTCCTTTCACTTTTCTATCCAAACAAACAAAATATATTAATTTTTCTTCCATTTCCTTCCTTCCCATTTTCCTTTCATCCAAACATACTTATAAAAAATAAAAATCACCTCAACTTCCTTCCTCTCCATTTCTTTTCACTTCATTTCCTTCCTCTCTATTTCTTTCCTTTACCAAACAAAGCCTAAGAGAGTGCCGAGACTAAGCAGGACGTGATCATACATCATATTTGTGCCAACGAAAGTGAATGATCAATGAAGCACTTTGTAGTTGAGCATTAGGCATGGACCATGGTAATAAGGATATGATAGGCTTAGAGGCATGAGATTATTTCTTCTGATATTTTGGATTAAAATCAAACCATATATCTAAATTCTAAAGGAGTATTATAAAAAATTATTACATGAAATTTGAAATCACTCAAATTCCTAAATCACTCTACTTCTTGTTTTTCCTCTACCTACAATTAATCAAATTTAAATTTTTAAAATTTATAACTACCTATTTATATATGAAAAGTCTAGAATTTTGCTTTCCTAAAATACTCTACTTCCTCTTTCTTCTTTATTTGCAATAAAATTTAAATTACGTTATGCTATTAAGTTATCTTGCTCAATATAATTTATTAACTTAATAATTTATTAATTGATTACAATGTTATAAATCAGAAGATAATCAAAGTTAAATTTTAAAAAAATTTAACTATGTATATTTGTATACAAAAAGCTCGGAAATTATATACAATTAGATACTTTTTTTTGTACAGAGAATATATTTTTATTTTCATATTAATTTTTATATATTAATTTGTAGCATCAGTTAATTACATTATATCTTTTATATGATACTTAACATAATGATAATGAGATTTAAAACAATTCAATGATATTTCAATAAAAAAAAATGAATTTAATGATATATCATCCTAAAATGACTAGATATTGATGAATGTTTAAAAGTAGATTATATTATTTTGAAAAGATTAACATTGATGCCTTGATGATGTAAATAAATTTTATATTGTCATTTAATTATTTTTTATTTGAAAAAGCTTATATAATTATGTATGATTAGATGTACGTGTATTTTTTTTTTTTATAAATGGTGCACATAAAATGAATTATATTTTTAATCTATAAACTCAAGTTTATGTGAATAAAAAAATCTTGCGGCATTTTTTGGATGATGAATAAAATGTTTATATATTTCATATTTATAAGACTTTAAAGATTGTTAGTAAGCAGTTAAATCTAATTATTTTATTGGCATGTTAATACACACTTGAACTTTATATAAATTTTTAATATTGACATTGTATATAAATTAAATATTGAATTTTTTTAGCATGATTTAGTCGGTGCAAATCGCAATCGAAACATGCAATTGAGTAATTTTTTTAACTAAAAATAATCACTTTTTATAGAAACAATTTGTATAAGTTTTACTCAAATATTAAAAGTATATGTGTGTGTGTATGTAATTTATCAATTTTAATTGAATATATTATAAATAAAAATACATTTTTGATGAATTGTAAATAAAAGTATTAATCCACCAAAAAAATAAATAAAAGTATTAAATAAATTTAAATAAATTTAAATTTAGAAAGATTTTGAAAACTAATTTTCCATATGGTGCATGGGTGCCATCTAGTTTGATTTGATGAGCAAGCTTGATTATTATTACCAAAGTCTTAGTGTTCCTTTTCTAGGTAAATGGAGTGTACTCTTTCATGAAACCTGGTATTTGGTAACGTGATGTAAGTTGCTTAAATAATTCATAAAACAATTAACTTAAACAAGCAAAAATAAAAATAAAAAAATTGCGAGCTATTCGTGGGTCAGTGTCATGATAAGGTACGGAATAATGATCCAATTCACAATTAGTGAACTGGTGAAAGTTGTATAAATGCAAGATTTAAAGTGGTAAATTATGGCATTTAAGTTTTATTTACACGTAATTATTAAGATTTTT
This sequence comes from Dalbergia cultrata, assembly GCA_031216105.1. NCBI lineage: Eukaryota > Viridiplantae > Streptophyta > Magnoliopsida > Fabales > Fabaceae > Dalbergia > Dalbergia cultrata. The sequence continues at coordinate 52,270,064 of CM062344.1, forward strand.
TTGTAAAACAAGTTTAAAAAGGTTGAATACTCCTGTACCCAAAAAAAAAGCTGAATACTCATATAAAAGGTCTTGTAAATGCAATGCTCAGGAAACCTCCATTGACAACAAGACTAGGTAGAGTTCTTCGTTTATGTTTGGAACCTTCATCCTATTCTTTTCCTCAGTCCCTTTCAATAGAAAATAAGATATTTTTGTACTTGAATAGATTTGAAAATTCTACTTTTATTATTTTCTCTTTTACCATACAAAAAATGAATTTTGATAGCCCCATTAATTCTTCAATCCGCTAATGAACTTGAATCAAGATAGTCAAATCAAGAAAACTTAGAAAGTTTTAGTGATGGGTTTAATTTTCATGTTGAGGGATTGCAAATAGAGTTTCATCAGCTAAAGACATATAGGAATTTCATAGAGAGGTTATAAAAGTAACAGCTAGCAGCATGGTTGAGGAAGACTTTGTCGTCGAAAAGTAAGAGTTTGGCTATTCTACCAGATAGCTACCCGATTTTTTAAGTTGCCAGAAAAAGTTGGCAGGCTATTTAAAGTGGCAAATTATGACATTTAAGTTTTATTTATACGTAATTATTTAGTATTACATTTTTACTACAAATTAAAAGGGTTGAATACTCAAATAAAATGTCTAGTTGAGCTTGCAATTTAATGATTATGATTGTCTTTTATACCTTTGAGCAGAAGGAGGTCCATATTTGATCCCACATTTCCTTTTCCCCAACCCCTACGATGAATTCCTAATTTTAATATCTTTATAAAATAAAATAAAATAAAATAAAATGTCTTGTTAGTGTATTGATCAAGAAACCTTCATTGACAAACAACATTCTGGAGGGTTCTTCGTTTCTGTCTAAAATTTTCATCTTTTTCTTTCAGTCAGTCTCTTTCAATAAAAGAAGCTAATTTTGTACTTGCATAGCTTTGAAAATTCTACTTTTATTATTATTTTTTCCTTTTACCATACAAAAAAGTAATTTTGATAGCCCCATTAATTCTTTAATCCCCTAATGAATTTGAATCAACATAGCAAATTCATGCACACTTAGAAAATTTTAGTGTTGGGTTTAATTGTCTTGCTGAGTGGATTGGGAATCACTACCAGAAAATGAAGGATACCAATAGAAAATACTGACAGTAACTACCGATGGTATCTCCGATGGGTCGTCGCGTTTTGGAAAATAATTATAGTTATTATTGATATGCACTACACACCCATTGGTAAATACTATCGCCAATACGCTCCACTTGGCCCACATAATGTCCAACGAGTACATTGATGTGTATTTAACAATTTATTTTTTAATTACTTGTATTAAATACTATCAACGGGTACACCGGCGGGTATATTTAACATTATGTTATATTTTTATATTTTATTTCATAAACCGAAGGGTATTTATTATAGTTATAATTATATTTATTAATTATATTGTCAATGGGTTTATCGACGGTTATTTATTATAATTATAGTTATATTTATTAATTATATTATTGATGGGATAACCGACAGATATTTATTTTTAAAATTATTGATTATTATTTATTACCGATGGGTTTTTGAAAGTTCACAAGGTGCTACGCAAACGTTTGGGATTTCAGACTTTCTGTCGGTATACCTGTCGCTAATTTCTGATAATTGAAATTCATTGTTTTCGTTAAGCGGGTACCTGTTGATAACCCACATTTTTAGCCCCACCATGACTCTCTTTCTTTTCACTCTCTAAATGCACTCTCTCTCTAAACCCCCTCTCTATCTCTAAACTTCGCCACCGTCACCATTTTTGCTTCTGTTTGCCGCCATCGGAGCTCCTTTTGAGAAACAGAGGCCACCATTATGATCTAGGGGCTTTGGTGAACATTTTAATCGGTTTAGTTTGTGATTTGGATTACTCTTTCTATTCGTTTATGGGTGCTCACAGTGTTGTATTTTGTTTCATTACGAAGTAATTATTGTTGTTAATTTGTTAATGAAGGAGTTTTGTTTGAAGGTGACAGTGATTATAGATTTTGGAATCGGTTTGCCACTCTTATTCTTTATGATATGTTATATTTTCTATGTATATAAGTGTGTTGATTTAAATTTATCGTATTGGATTTTCAAGATTCGATTTGGTTGGACGTAGAGAGTTTTCCTATTTTTTGTATTTTTTTTTACTGCTATAAAGGTTAGTAACTAAATCCTTGTTATTTATATCGTTAAGTGATTTAATGTATATGTAGGATATATATAGACTTATGTTTTTTAAGATAGAGTTGTAGGAAATGGGGATTGCATGATGCATGTTGTAGAGTTATAAGGAAATGCGCAATAGAACAGATTTTATGATTATGTGAATTGTATGTAATTATTAAAATGTAACTATTTTACTATATCTATTTTATTATTGATCTTTATAATAATATCTATAATTGTTGAATTAACAAAAATATTTAACGATGAAAGCTATTAATTTAAGGGGAGATACTGGCGAAACTAACTATATTTAAAATTGTAGGGACAATATATTAAAAAATTTTGTTTACTTTTTTTTAGGAATAATAGATTAAATAAAAGTAACTATATTTAAAAAACATAAAAGCCAATTAAATTTGTTTAAAAATAATGATTTAAATAAAACTTAAAGACCAATTGATTGTGTTTTAAAAGCTAATAAAAAGAAATATAATATGATGATGGAAGCTTCTAAATTGAGGGGAGACACTGTTGAAATTTTAATAAATTTTTTTGTTGGAATAATAGATTAAAAAAAATTATATTTAAAAAAAACTTAAAAGCTAGTTGAATTTGTTTAAAAATAATAATTTAAATAAAACTTAAAGCCCAATTGAATGTGTTTTAAAGCCTAAGTAAAATAAATATTTGATGACGGAAGCTCCTAATTTAAGGGGAGATGTTGTCGAAATTTTGTTAACTTTTTTTTAAAGAATAATAGATTAAATAAAAGCAACTATATTTAAAAAAATAAAAGACAATTGAATTTTTTTTAAAAAAAATTTAAATAAAACTTAAAGACCAATTGAACGTGTTTTAAAAACCAAATACAATAAATATCTGACGATCGAAGATCCTAATTCAAGGGAAGATGTTGTCAAAATTTTCCTAAAATGTTTTAGGAAAAAAAGATTAAATAAAAGTAATTATTGTATTAAAAAAAATTTAAAAGCCAACTGAATTTGTTTGAAAGTAGTAATATAAATAAAACGTAAAGACCAATTGCCTGTGCTTTAAAGACCAATTAAAAGAAATATCTGACGATGAAAGCTCCTAATTTAAGAGGAGATGCCGTTGAAATTTATTCTGAATATTTCTTTAGGAAATAAGATTAAAAGTAGTTGTACTAAAAATTGAAAAATCAATTGAATTTGTATTTGAAAGTAATAACTTGACATCTTATAGAATTGTAGGGTCTAGGGTTAATCACAAGCATAATGTTACCTTCAAATTAATCATGAATGTATGATAGATTGCATCCCAATAGAGGGGGATTAAATCGAAATTTTATAGTGGTGTTGAAGAACTTATGAGTATGGCATGTAAAACAGAACAGTTCATTAACAAAGCAAAGGTTAGGTATCCATATAATTGGTGCAAATGTAGAAAGTATTTAGATGATAATACAGTAAGGGTTCATTTGTACAAGTGGGGATTTAGGCTTGACTATTGGATTTGGATCGAGCATGAGGAGGTAGTTAATACATGGAATCAAGTGGGTATGTTTCAAACTGGAAGTAGTTTTGGTGGGATCCATATAACTTAGCATGACGTGGGTAATGTGCTATGGGAAGATAACCTAGTTAAGCATCAAGAGATGGTGTTTAATACTGTTGGTCCTGAATTTGCTGCTTGTTATTTGCAGCCTTTAGTCAAGGAGCCAAACCAAGATGTTGCTCAGTTTTATAGTCTCTTAGAAGCTGTCAATCAACCTTTATGGGAGGATTGTGTGTACTCCGAATTGTCATTAGCAGTTCGAATGTTGAGCATGAAGTCCGAAGGGAATCAAAGCCAAAGTTCTTTTAATCAGTAGGTTGCACTAATAAGTGAGCTAAGTCTGAACCCCGATTTAATTCCAAAATTTTTTTATCAAGCTAAAAAATTTCATTTCTAAACTTGGGTTGAAGGTAATAAAGATTGACTGCTGCTTGAAAGCATAGTTTTAAAACTCGGCTCGACAATCGACTCGATCTAGGTACTGGGTCAATGGGTCCACTGGTTGAACCGGTCAAACCGGATCTAATTAAATAAATATATAAAAAATATTAAAGTTTAGATAAATATAATAAAATAACATAATTAATTAATTAATAATTCAACATTTTAAAAATTCATATAATTATATAAATATATTTAAATCTAAAATAAGAATTTGTTTACAAAAAATCCCACCAAAGAGAATGCTAAGATCCAACAAAAAATAAAATAATCTATAATTACCAAAAGAAAAAATAATAAAGTAAAAGCAATCCCTAAGTAAAAAAGTAAAAAAAAAGCAGCAGCAGTAAAAGCAATCCAAAAGAATTTAGATGAAGATGTTTGTGGTTAACGGGTTTTTATTTTTTTGTTTTGGTCTTGAACACATAATAGCCTACCGTTATTGTGGCTTTTTGTTTTTTGGGTCTTGATATCATTATTGTGGCTGTTAAGTGTTATGAGTCAGTATTATTTTTGTTTGGCCTATTGTGTCCTAATGGCAATATGAAGCACAACCATGATCCACAAAATCTCTAACATCTTAAACCACTAGTCTCTCGCTCACTCACTCACACTTCCAGCATCGCTACCAGCAGATCCCCTTCTTGAGTTTTCTTCTGGAGTCTTCCAGCAACAGATATCTTGCACTCCTCTTTCTTTCCCTTTCTCATTCTCCATCTCCCTTTATTTTAAGCTCTTTTCTTGTTCAAGCCCTTCCTCAAAGCAGCACGATCTAGAAGTGGTGAAGCACAACAACGGCGTGGCACTGCATTGGCGCAGCAACGTGGTATGGTGGAAGCAGCACTCCATTTTTTTCCTTTTTCTTCTGATATGGGCACTGAACCATGCGAACCGACAGTTTACCGGGTAACTGGTTTTTGAGTAAAACGGCCGAGTCATACCAGTTTGTAACAGTTCCTCTACATTTCTGATCCATTATGTCGCTTTCGGCTTAGTCGGCCGATTTAGTTTGCTTGTCGGACCGGCCGGTCCGGTCCGAGTTTTAAAACTGTGCTTGAAAGGTTATATGTTTTATTATAAAGATGATATATATTTCATTGATTGGGTGTAAGTTATGCGAAGAGCCTAGGTTTAAACCCAAGATGTTTGAATACCCACTACTACAAATAAGGGATTCCACAGCTCTTCACTCACGGCAATTTAGAGAATGGTCATTGGTGACCACAAAATGAAGCATTTCACTACGATTGGAGGAGCCGTCACTTGCCCTCCCTCAATAGCAGTGAATTTTAGCGCCTAAGCTCCTAGCCTCTCTCGCATCCCGCATCAGTCCTTCTCTTTCTTTTGCATTGCTCAGTGTCACAACCCAACTTAGGTCATGACTGGCACACGGGAAACACCTTCCCCAGCAAGCCTTAACACTCAAAATTTTCTAGGAAAATGGACAAAGTTTCCTTTGTTTCTTGGACATTCCCCAAATAAAAATACAACTTGTAATATTTCCAATTTAAATTCATAGTTGATGGGCATTAAGCATTCTCAAAATGCACCCTTCCAGTATATAACAATATCTTAATATAGTCTAGTCATAATATTAGTTTACAAATCCTTTTTATAATATAATCCAAATATCTAAGTCATAATTTATCAAATATAAGCATAAAACAGGTCCAAAGACCTTGCTTGTGACATATAGAGCAACTGACAACTACAAATTAAAACGAAATAAGAGTTCCAACAAAAATGGCCCCCACGAGAGGGCTTACCACCTCGAAATCAACTAGGGTTATGGCAGAGGAACAGAACTAGATCCGAAACTAGAACTTATATTTGAAAAAAAATCAAAGAATAACAGAGTGAGTTTTGCAACTCAATGAGAGATAGGATATCCATAGTTTACTAGATGCAAGCAGAAAACAATATAAACAAAATAACACATGATTTCTTTGAAATTTTATTTCTAAGCAAACTCTCAAAAATAATTACTAAATCCCCTTCTCAAATTTTCTCCAATTCCTTATTCTCACATAAAATTAACTTCATCATTAAATACTCAAATACTCATGAGGGTTACATAAGAAGCATAAATCTTATTTAGGGAGTAATCTCAACCCATCAATCACAAAGTTAATTATTTTTCACATAAAGTTCTTTTAGACTTTATCTCACTAAGAGAAACTATGTGCACATAGGCCGTTATGGCAAGCGATATTGCCATTATATCTCTTCGTTACAGCAAGCGGTAATGCAATTATATCTTTTCGCTATGGCGAGCGATATTGCCATTATATCTCTTCGTTATGGCAAGCAGTATTGCCATTGCTTCTCTTCGCTATGGCTAGCAGTATTGTCATTATATCTCTTCACTATGGCGAGCGTTATTGCCATTAATTCTCTTCGCTATGGCCAGTGGTAATTCCATCTTAGAACCCATCATGGTTTTTCTTAAATAAAGTTTTATCAAACATAATTCAGAAATCCAAAATTCAATCTTCATATTAATCCAACCTTGCAAGTATCAATAGAATAAATTTTTCCAATCCACATTGAAACAATATATAGCAAAAATATGGCATTAATAAAATCAACAAAGAGAGCTAGTAATAATCTCAACCAAATCATCAAGTCATATTTAACAACCATTACATTTAAGGAAATCATCCAATCAAGCTAACCAAATAATCCAAGTAGCTTAGAATAAATTTTTTATCAAATATATTAATATAGTTTCTCCCATAACAATAATTTAAAATAGTGCCACTTTGTAAATAGCCATTCACGTAAATTCTAAATCTTCTTCAAACTGTGAAAGAATAAGTTTCATCATTCCAAACTAAGAACTGTTTTCTTTTCTTTTCTTCACTCAATTTGTTTTCCAAATCATAGTCTAACAATGCCTTCGAACCGTTCACACTCCATTTCGTAAATAATTTTCAATTCAAATTCATAATCTCTCAACTAACTTCGTGACTATTTATGAATAAAATCTACTAAGTAAGTATAACACATTTTAATAGCATATTTATAATTAAAATTTACTATACAAAAAGTAAAGTACAAATATACTATCTACTCACAACAATGGTTCCCAAGGAACCGGAGAGCACTTCCCAAGCTACCAAAAATCTCCAGCTGATATCCGTTTGCTCTATAACTCTAGGAGCAAGACAGCATTAGCATATGCGAGCTAATAATGCTACCAATTAACATAAATTAACTCCAGATTAGAAAACCCCTAAATTCTAACCCTAGGGTCCCCAAACCCCCCAAATTCACCATAAACAACCAATAGAAAGTTCAATAAGATCAACAAAGAAATATTGAGACTTACCCATCACTCCCAAGAAAAAGAAAAGAGGGAAGAAGCATCCAAAACTCACGATTGTAGTGAGCTCTCTTCTTAGAGAGAGAAAACTACAACCACCATAAGGAAAGAAAGAGAAAGAGAGAGAGAGAGAGAGAGAGAGAGAGAGCTCCATGTGGGTGTACAAGTTGAGGTAACCGGCGGTGAAGACGTTGTGGCGGCAGTGGCTCCCAGCAAAAAGGAAGAGAGTGAACAGAGCAGGCAGGGAGTCATGAAGGAGGGAGGAAAAAAGGAGAAAAAGAAGAAAAGAAAAAAAAGAAGAAGAAAAGAAGGGGAGGAAGCTGACGGGAGAATGAGTGATGGGAGGGGAAGGAAGAGGAAAATAAAAGAGAGGGAGGACAATATAGTGGTCTATACCACTTAAGGTACATGGTGGTCATCACTCTTTTGTTTGTTTGTTTTTTTTTCCTGGTTTTCACATTCAGTCTTCGAACCAGTCAGTTGGGACTCACTACTCTCTGTTGCTCTTTTGCTCACTAATCGCTCAGTCACTCGGGCACTGCTCTCTATCACTCAAGGTCGCTAAAGTTTCTGCTGTCTCTCGCTCAAGTTTGCTACTCTGCTCCAAGGTCGTTGCTTTCTCTTACGCAACTGCTACTCCAAGGTTGCTGTTTCTCTTGCGCAATTGCAAGCCGTGAGCCTCTACTGAACATCAAATCAAGGTTTATCTTTCCTCTGTTTTAGAATTTGTTTTCTTTTTTTCCTTTTTCTATTTTATTTTCTGAATACCCATTCACTTTTATTATTTATTTAGGGATTTATTCATTAGGCTCTTGGATCAATCATCATCTTCTTCATCCTCTATCTGCGGAAACCAAAAGCCCTTATTTTGGTTAATTAATTGGGCTCACTGTGTAACTTGCCTCATCGAGCCACCACACGATTGGATTGCCAAGTCCTCAATCATGACAGTACTGTAACACACTGCCAGAGGTACTTTTGCATGCAAAGCCTTGTCTCTAGTCATAATTCAATTTTTGTCCTCTCTTTCTCACATTGGATTTGGGGCTGACAGTACTGTAACACACTGCCAGAGGTACTTTTGCATGCAAAGCCTTGTCTCTAGTCATAATTCAATTTTTGTCCTCTCTTTCTCACATTGGATTTGGGGCTTTGTTAGTATAATGATGGATTTGGGGCTTTGTTAGTATAATGATGGGTTTGTGAATTTCATATTATCTGTGCCCTTAGCACAATCAAGTTCTCTTTACTCTGATAGTTTATTTGATTAAAGGATACCTTTTACAAATTTGCAGCTTGTAGAAATTGATCATTGTGCCTTTAATTCTACCCAAAAAGCTGTTGGAATTAAAGGCTTTCAGAAAATTCCTAATGGTGTCAATGGTAATCACATGGTCATCCTTGATACTTGTGAGCCACATGCATTCTAATTTATTTTGAATTGTTCAATATTAATTCGCTTTGCCACTTGAAATCTCTAGGTATTGAAGAAAGGATGCATTTGGTATGGGATACAATGGTGGCAAGATCATAAATTTCCAACTTAGTAGTCCTTTCTTTTTAGGTGGGGGTGATATCGAACAAAGGATATCCTTTTAGTTATCATTTATCATCCTCAATCCAAATTCAAGCTTTGAGATTACCTCAAAGTCCCACCACTCTAGACTGGACACAAATGTCTTTGAGGGAAATAAAGGAAAGGTACTGATTTAACTATAAATTGCTAAATTTGGTTTTGATTCATAATGGTTTTGCATTTGGTACAATACTACGTTTATTGCCTTAACATTGGACCAATTGAATTTAGTCCACCCTATGGAAGCTGATTTTGTGAAGATGCCAAGCGAAACGCCGAAATTTTGTGAGGACATGGCGAACCAATGTAAGAAAGAGTGACTGAAAAAAAAAAGAGTGAGATCGTTAAGCATGGTCAAAGATACGTGATGAGATAAGTCTCCCGACATCTGACAAGGAAACACATAAACTAGAGCATGGACTAAAGCATGAACTAAAGCCTGGACTAAAGCATGGCCTAAGGTATGGGTCAAGCATGGGATACTAGCAGAGTAGGTAAAGTGGAGAAGGCCTATAAATACTAGGAAGAATGATGAAGTTGGGCTTGGCAACACATAGAATGGGAAGAGACCAGAAAAGAGAGGGTCTACTTTAAGAAAACATACACAGTCGAGGCAGGCCGCTCAGGGAGTTCTTCTAGCTCGTAGTGCAAAACTGAACCACCCCCCCACAAAAATAGTTACTTTATAAACTTGATTTTATTTTATGGGTTATTAGTTATTCCTGAAAACTCTCACTGCCTCTTGTTTGTGTCCTATCCTATAGCAGGAGGGCAAGTTTGTTTGGGAAAATAATGAATTGAAGGTTGCTCCTAGCTCTCTTTGATGGATTGGACAAGAAGGATGCCACATATCTAATTTCTATTCAAGCTCCAATAAAGAAAGACAAATCTTCCACTTAAGAATTTTTGCTACCTTTTTTAGTAAAATTTCAACATTTTCTTATGGGGAAAACATAGGCCTATGTTAATGTAGTTTTCAGTTCGAATAAAGAAATTTGTTTAATGGTTGTGTATAATGCTTGGCCATGTTAAATTGTTTCCAGATCTAAAGCCATTTTTTGGTGGATTCTAGTGCTATATTGATATTTAAAACTTCTATTTACTTTTTATTTCAAAATTAAACCTTGATGTGCTTGTTTAAAAGTTTTTCACATTATCAAGCACCTGACAGGTGATTCTAGCTATATATACATTTTTAAGTGTGGCTAATGCATTTTTCTGTACTCAATTTTGGTGAACCTAGGCTTGTAAGTGGTGTAGTGAAGGTGATGGGTGATGTTTTCCCTGAGCTAAAACAACAGGAAGTGCGCATTGGGAATGTAATTGAAGAGGAGGAGGAAAGTTTTGGCCGAAATTTACTGAAGGTGAGGGTGATAATATGTATGCCAACTTCTTCAGGGTCACCACTTATCAATTAGTTTGCATGACAACCATATCTCATATTAGTTTTGTTGCTTGTAAACTTGATGATTAATAATTGGTCTGTGGATTGGTTTTCATTTTTTTTTTCTTTTTCATATTATGTGTAATAATAAAAGAAAACCTGACTGCTTTTACTTCTCCAAGGAATTGGCACTACAAGAAATTTATGTCTAAAAGAACACTTAGTTTTAGGTACACTTAAAAAGTGTTGCTTTTGATATAGCAAAGGCTACACTTTTTTAAGTTAAGCCATCACTTTTTGAAGAGTTGCCATATCACATGTGGCCAATTGTCAAAGGCAACATTTTTTTAACAAAAGACTGCATTTTTAAGCTAATTCATCACTTTTCATAGTGTTGCCATATCAAGTGTGACCAATTGTTTAAGGCAACGCTTTTGAGTAGAGAAAGCAACATTTTTTAGATATCAAAGGCAACACATTTAAAAAAAAGTGTTGCCTATGTGTACAAAAAGCAACATTTTTCAAATGTTCCAAAAAACAAGTATTGTTTTAGGTCAAATTTATTGTAGTGTGAGAAATTTGAGACTACTACTCAATATGTTCAGGGAAAGATTCTGAGTGGGGAGGTAAGTAGAATTTGTTTTTTCAATTGTTACCTAATAGTCAAACTAGCTAGGAATGTAAACAATTAATGTTTATAAGAACAACAAATATTTCTCTTGGCTTTGATATTATCTTATGCTATTTACTTTTTGTCGTCTTCAGAAGTTCTTCGATGAAATTTTATTCAAGTTTTTAAGTACTTCATTTAGCATAGTTGTTGCTAGATGTTGATTACTTCTCAGTTCTCATTCTCACCAGTTCAGTGTTAATGAGTTCATTTTTTGGGTAGTCATAGATTTTTTTTCTTCCAAAAATTGAAAGGAGGGGAAGTCCAATGATGTAGGAGTTCAAGACACTTCTCTTAGCAGAAGGAAAAAGTTCTTTTTTTGTTAATAAATTTTCAAGATATTAATGATATTAAATATTTCCTCATCTGTTGCATTAGACTATGGACTGTAAGTTTCGCACATCTAGGTCCTGAAGATCAAAATATTTAAACTTTCAACATTTTATTCAAAACTATTGATTGGAAATAATTTATTGCATGGAGTATTGATTATTTTGAATTTTTTTAATCGTCTTCTACCGTATGCTAGTTCCTTTTGTGTAATTGTAATGTAATTTGATTGATTTTTCCTATTTTTTCCCGAAAAACCCTTATGGTCTATTTTTCATGTAGTTATCTCTTGATTTCAGGAAGCATTTGTCTTGTGGGGTGCATATGGGTTGCCATTAGCTCTCACTGAGGTAGGGGAATTGCTTCATGTATTGAATTGCTGTTATTATGCATTCTGTAATAATAAGTATTGCAATTGGATTTTATATTTTTGCTGCTGTCCTTTCATCCATGTATTTTCCACTTTGCTAATTAAGTAGATCCTTATTATATTCTGATCAGACTTTTATCAAGCCACGGATTGAACATGTGAGAAAAGAATGCGAATTAAAGGGACATGTTATATCTGAAGTGTTAAGGCATGTTTAGAATGATGTGGTTGGAAGGCTGCTCAATGATGATGGTACACCCAACGCACCTGCTACCAGAAGGTTAGTATCTTGAATTGTTTGTCATATCCACCACTAAGTAGTGTAGCTAAGTTTGACTCTTACTACTTTATCTATGCAGCAAGAACCAAATGTCATAATTACATATATTAAATATTCAAAAGTACAAAGTTGTTATTTTTTTTCACGTGACATGTAATTGGAAAAATTCGATCAGATTCTTTTGTCTAAGTTATGTATTTAGAGAATTTATCAGTTATAATTATTATAATAAGTATAATTAATTATCAATTAAATATTTTTTTTCTGGAAATATAATCTATTTTTGTAAATTTGAACATTTTTCAGATTCCAAATTTGATATTGAGATTAGATCATTAGTAATCGCATGTATAATGAATTGATTAGATTTCATTCCCATATTAGGCGATCATGGCTTAGGATCAATATTTATTTAATTACTCTAAACAATTTATTCTCATTCTTCAAGATTTTGTTGTGTTATTTAATTTTTTCTTCAATTTTAATTTGAAGACTTGGAATTACCAGAGCCAACAAGACCTTCCTCTTTTGCCAGCCATGACCCAATAAATAAGGGACCATCCAACAATTAGCATATTCTTGATTGTCTATGTTTGTTAATCTTAGAATTATGGAACTTTACTTTTTATGATGTTGCAAAATCATAAATACTTGCTTGTTTTGTTTTATGATTTTGTAACAAGTTCAAATGTTTGAGACATATAAGATATTATAATATATATGCTATCTATTATGAGTAATGAATAATTGTAATTTCAATCTTTGTTTTATGTTTAAATTTTGTGGATGTTTGAGAGTCCTTGTAATGGAAAAAGAGTTATTGTTATTAGGTTTATCGGAAAGAATATAAAATATGGAGGCAAAAAAAAATTGCATACTTTGTCTTTAGCAGCGGTTTGAACTGCTGCAATTGTAAAAAAAATTATTAGTTATCATATTTTGTAGCGGTTTGAAACTGCCATTAAATTATTCAAGTGATTTGATGATTATTTATTCGCGGCGGTTAGCAACAGTAGCAAAATTTTCAGCATATTTTAATTTATAGGCCACTGCTAAATCCACAAGGTCATTTTGCAGCGGTTATTCCAACGGTTGGTCCAAACCGTTGCAATATGGCTTGGCGACGATTGACATGGTGGCAGTTTGATAACCACCATGGAAGGCATTTAAGGGTAAAAAACCCACTGCTAAATTCCTTTTTCCTTATAGTGACCCATGCCAAGATTATTCGTTAGTCAACATGTCGAAGTTTATGGAAGTCATTAATGACAAAGTTTGAATACCCAAGATGGCAATCTAACATTAGCAGGATCCTCATGCTCAAAGTTTGACAGGTCGAAATTGGAAGAGGATCTCTACGGGGAAGCAAGCATTAGTGGGGATCGAGAATGGCGGAGGTTTTCTCCCCACCATAGGGATCAAGGTCAAGGTCAAGTCAGGGAAAATTGTGGAGATTCAGGGCACGAAATGGGGAAGTACTCTTTGCATTTACCCCGCCCCGTTGTCATCCCTATGTAGGATTGTAACACCCTAGTTTTAAATAACAAAGGTTAGATTTTTTTAAAAAAAATTAGGAAGGGTGCCAGTTACTCGTATCTGTCCTTCCGAGTCCTGAATCTCACTAAGTCTGGATTCTATACGTTCTTGGAGGGCTCTATAATAGAGCCACATTCTTGAGATCAAAAGTCCCAGTAATTATTCCCCAGAGGGAAATAAGTTAAAGAACGATTTTTAAATGAATTTTACGAAACTTTTTAACATTTCGCTTTTAGCCCACAAGTTTATAAAATCTTAAAAATTCCCGAATTTGAAATAAAACCCAAAATTTGGATTCTGATTGGTTGGAATTTTAATTTTTGTGATATTTTATTTGAATCCAAATAGAGGGTACTTCCTTATTTATATTTATGTTTTAAAGCTAATGGAGAGTAAAATAAATGAGGACACTAACTAAATGTAAATAAGTGAATTCTGAGACAACCCAACCCAATATATATACTAATACAAGCTCATACACCCACACAGTTTCTTTTTCTTTTCTTTTTCTCTGTTTTGCAAAAGAAGAACAGAGGAGGCTCGGCCTCCCTCCATCCTTCATCTCTTCCTCTCGATCTTCCCTCTCCCTTCAGCCACCACCGCGCTGGTGCCGTAGCCGCCGCCGTCGCTCCTCCCTGCTGTTCATGAATAGTAGTGTCCCTCCATCTCTTTTGGTGGTTCAAGGTTGTGCTTCAATTTCTTAAAGGGATGGCAACACCCACTCCTCCATCTTCCTTTCCTTAGCCATTAAAGGTATAGTAAAGCTCAATCTTACTTCCAATTTCATAGATAAGCTAGGTTATGTTATGGGTACAGGATTAGAACTCTAATCTTTAAAACCTAGGTTATGTAATTGGGGATTTATATTGTTTAGATTCATAGTGCAGAAAATTCTTGTTCTAATGCTAATTAGTGGTTGTTGGATGATGTATGTGGCGTTAGATACTCTAGAGAGGCATCCTATCTACTGTACCATGACGAAGGCTTGGAGCATCACATCCTTGGATTGTGTTGTGAGTGAATAATGTATTTATGGTTAATTGGTATTTAGTTCTATGTAGTTAAATATCTATGTTGCATATTTGTTATTTATTTTGCACTAACAAGTATAATGATTTTCTTAGTGTATTAATGTCTTGAAAGTTGCATTTATTAATTACCCTTAAAATTATCATATTTTAAGAAGAATATGGAATGAGATTTAATAACCACTACAAATATTGGAATAAGAACTTTACATTATTTGATACAGTGTTTTGTTATGTTATATTGGAACTAGATTATGAGACAAATATATTTTTGGAATGTTTATGGTTTTGGATAAAATATTTTGTGACTTGATTTTCTTAATGGTCAATTAAGAACTGGAGATTGAAAACGATTGCATTCTTTATGTTTTACTAACATGATTGGTTCCTTGAAAGGAGAGTAGATGAATGAAACTTGAGTTAGTTAATGTGGAAAGTTTTTTTTTTTTTTTGAGGTATCATTAATAGAAACCGTAACTAACAGTGGTGGCGTTAGTCTTGGTGCACCTTGAGATAGACCTTAGCTAGCAGAGGGGTTGCTAACCCGGTATGTTAGGCCAGCATACCGATATCATTAGGCACTGGAGATGGGTGTGAGAGCCGCCTATAAGTGAAGTGAACAGACTGGGGATAGGTGTGAGGGCCGCCCAATTGTGGGCTCGATTTGGACTTTGTTCTGACATAGAGACCCTCCCTTGATCTTTTTTTTTTAATGCATAAATTCCATAATTCTATATCATCACTACAAGAGATTTGTATGTTAATTCTATACTCAGTTTGGTTAATATCTTGTATTATTTCTTTTGACTATCCATTATTATTTGGGACTTGTTCCAATTAAATGTAAACATATTATTCCTCACCCGTGGTTGTTTCCTCTATTACAAATTTAAGTGTAGCCCTGAGTTCCACTCCTCCATCTCAATAGGATTGTGTCATCACCTTTTTGGTGAGACCAACAATGGTGTGTGGCCATTATTTTGTGGCTTCCTGTCTCTTACTTTTATGACAAATCGTATATGGTTAGGTGCTCCATTTGATCACAGGCAAGGACCAGATTAGTATTGTTTAAGTTTATAATCAATCTTTATAGTTATCTTATGTTTTGTATGGATGGATAGTATGTAAATTCCCCAATTATGGACTTGTATATGTATATATATATATATATACCTATCTATTATCCTGGTTTGGACTGTGATTGTGATTTGATACAGGTCTTGTATTTTGGGAAATGTCGAGAAAATAGAGGAAACTTTGTCCGCTTTTCTATTAAAGTGTGAATGTTTAGGCTTGCGGGGGAGTTTGCTCCTTATGCGCCTGTCATGGCCAGGGTTAGGTCGTGACAAAGATCCACTCTTTCTATGTTTAGTTGGAAAGTAAAAATAAGAATAAATTTATCATAATTCAGCTTTATGTGTAATTTTAAATAAGTGAATTTGTTGAATTCGTGCTTAGCACAAGATGTCATAACCGAGAAAAAAAAGAAAAAGGGAGAGGACCATGGTGGACATTAAGTGATAGAGACTACCATAGAACTCCCCCTTGTCTTTTTATTTCTCTTCCTCCCCTTCCCCTTACAGAACCTCCCGTAACACTTTCCCTCTCTTCTTCTTCTTCACATTTCTTTCCTTCCCTCTCACTTTCTTCCATTCTTCTTCCTCCCCTTTGCTTTGTTCTTCAACAAATATCATCACCACTTCCATCAACATTATCTCCTCTTCCTTCCCCATACCATAACCGCCCCCCTCTCTCTCTCTCCCTCTCCTCAAATTCACTTTCTCTCTCTAAACTCCATTAGAGAGTTGAATATTTTAGAAGTTTTGGAAGTGATTTTCTTCACCAATATACTCTCCAAGTGGTAAGTAAGCTTCTATCATACTCCATTTTAATTATTGAAATTTCTAAATTTTTAGGATTAATTTAGGTTTTTAGAACCCTTGAATTTGGGGTTTTTAGTGAATTAGCGTAAATTGATGTTAATTGATAGTGTAGTTAGCTCACAAATATTCATATTGTCTTATTCCTAGAGCGATAGAGCAATCGGACAACAACACTTGCGTTGGTGACATTAAAGGCGTTGATCTTCGGTTCTTTGAACCAGTATTTGTGAGTAGATAGTGTATCTGTAGATTACTTTATGCATGATAAACAATATAAAATTATATGAAGAGCTGAAAGTATATTGACATAGAAGAAAATAATTATTTAGTGAAAATGAGGCTTTATGTTTAAAATGAAAAATCTGTATTTGGATGCCATAATATGATTATTATGCTTATTTAAATACTTTTAGTTGAATTGCAACAAATTTTATATTTTTAGAGCATATTATGTTAATTACTAAAATTGAGTTATTTTATGTCTATTATGCATATTATACATGAGGATGGTTTTTATGTTGTAAAATATCTTAGAAGTGGAATATGCATGATTTAGAGTAATTTGGGGAAATTCCATAGTTAGAACACATAGTTAATCTGGCAGGGACGTTAGCCTCGGTGCACCGTGAGAAATCCCAGTTAGCAGGAGTGGTGCTAACCCACACATAGTCTGCAGCTATGTCTGGACTTGTATATGGCTACGGGCCAACTCCAATTAGCAGGTGTGGTGCTAACCCGCACATGACCTTGAGTCATGTCTGGACTTGTTATTGTTCTACTTAGGATTATCTCCCCATTATACTTGGAATTATGTGATTATGTAAAGTTATATTTTCAAGATATCTCATGTTATAGCTATATATATATGTTTTATGAGTATATGTACATTATTATGTTTATTTTGTTTTGAGATTGTATTTAATAAACTACGGATATCCTATCTCTCGCTGAGTTGCAAAACTCACCCTGTTGTTATCTTTTTTTTTTTTTCAAATACAGGTGCTGGTGCTGATTCTAGTTCTATTCCTCCGGCTTAGCACTAGTTGAATTCAAGTTGGTGAGCCTTCTTGAGAAGGCCTTTATGTTAGAACTTTATGTTGTCTAGTCTGTTAGTTGCTCCATATGTCACAGGCAGGGTTCTCGGACTTATATTATGATATGA
This sequence comes from Dalbergia cultrata, assembly GCA_031216105.1. Taxonomy (NCBI): domain Eukaryota; kingdom Viridiplantae; phylum Streptophyta; class Magnoliopsida; order Fabales; family Fabaceae; genus Dalbergia; species Dalbergia cultrata. The sequence goes on from CM062344.1 coordinate 52,287,773, forward strand.
TTGAGAATTTATGACTTAGCCATATAGATTATGTTATGTAAATGATTTGTAAACTTAAACTGATATTATGTTTTGAACTACGTTAAATGTTGTTATATACTAGAAGAGCGCATTCTGAGAATGCTTGATGCCCATTTGATGGAATTTTAATTGAAAATGTTGCAGGTTATATTGTATTTGAGAAATGTCCCAAAAACAGAGGAGACTCTATCCATTTTTTTCTTTAAAATATTGTGTATTAAGGCTGGCTAGGGAAAATGTTCTCTATGCGCCGGTTATGGCTTAAGTTGGGTCGTGACACAAGAATTGCCAAGAATTTCTCCAAGAACTTGTTGCTACATGCCACTTTCAATTAATCAAATCTTTTGCCAAGACTTTTCAGCTCCTCTTCCTGGTTCATTTTCCTAGCAACTGCGAAGCAATTCCAATACCAATCAGGCTACGAGAACTATATATCTTCATGATTCCACCAAGTCATAGTGTTTTCTCCCCACATTAAAACACGGTCTCCTTCCTCAATCATGAGCTTGAACAGTAGCACCTATGCTACGAGGATTAGTATCCTTTACCTTTCTCTGTCCCTCTTTTACCTTCCCATATTCCTTGAAGCTTATTACGACCCAGTTGATCTTTTTAGCATTAACTGTGGCTCTACCGGCACTTCCTCCGACCGCGATAGGACATGGATAGGAGACATCAAGTCAAAGCTCTTATCTCTTCAACACAGCCAAACCTTCACTGCTCAAGCAAAAACACTAGCTCCTTCTGTCAACCAAGTCCCCTACGCCACAGCTCGCTTGTCCCTCTCCGAATTCAACTACTCATTCCCAGTCACGGCAGGACAAAAGTTCGTGCGCCTTTTCTTCTATCCTGCTTCTTACCCTGGCTTTGATCGAACAAACGCCTTCTTCACAGTCAAATCTGGAGAGTTCACCCTCCTAAAAGATTTCAATGCTTCACAAAACGTGGATGATTCCGAACGGGATACCATCTTCAAAGAATACATCATCAACGTGGGTGATGATCAAAGGATCAACCTGACCTTTACTCCAAGCACATCCCACCCATATTCCTATGCTTTTATCAATGGAATCGAGGTGGTGTCCATGCCTAATGATCTCTATTACCCTGCAGACCAAGAAATTATATTTGTGGGTCATATCGCCACCGTTCAGTATTGACAGCAGCGGTGCCCTTGAGACAGCTTACAGGATCAAAGTTGGTGGCCAGCCGATCTCACCCAAGAATGATACGGGCATGCTCAGGCTTTGGGAAGAGGATGATGCCTACTTAAGGTCTCCATTTGCACGGCTTAGTCTACCTGGTGATATCTCAGGTGAGATGAACATCACTGTGAATCCCGATTATGTAGCACCCAAGCAAGTCTACAGAACATCACGGGATATGGGCAGAAATGGCGATCTCATCAATAAGGTTTCTAATTTGACTTGGGAATTCCCCGTTGATACTGGCTTCACCTACACGCTTAGGCTTCACTTCTGCGAGCTAGACCCAAACATTAGTTTTCCCGGTGACAGGTCATTCTTCATTTACATAGCAGGACAGATAGCTGACCACCGTGCAGATGTTCTAATGTGGAGCAAACAAAAAGGTGTTGCTGTTCATAGAGACTACGTCGTTATGATCCAACATGGGAGTCAGAAAAAGGTTAACCTTTCACTCCAAATGCATCCTCACCCAGACAGCCAAACTGCATACAGCAACCCATTCGTAAATGGCCTTGAAATATTCAAAATAAATGACAACAGCCTTGCCGGACCCAACCCTGACCCTATTACCCACCAGATACCACTCACACGCAACTCCGTTGAAAGCTCAGAAAGGAGGACCACAATAATAATCAGCGTGGTTGCTGCGGTCACTGTGTTCTCCATTGTCGCTTTCTCTGTGATCCATTTCTTCCTTCTTAGGCAACACAAGAGCAAGACAAACAACGCAAAAGTAACTTCCAAGAAGTCTCCTTTCAGTTTAACCAAGTCAGCAAACACTCAAATCACACAATTGCCATACGATCTTTGCAGTCACCTCTCGCTGTCTGAGATGATGGCAGCCACCGACGACTTCGACGAGCTCCAAGAGAGTGCCGAGACTGCGCAGGGTGATCATATACACCATATTTGTGCAACGGAAGTGGATGAATCAATTTGTAGAGAAGATAGATGACACATTTAGGTATGCATATCATGGTAATAAGAATACGATAGGCTGATGAGGCGTGGGATTTTTCTTCTGATATTTTGGATTAAAGTCAGATTTGTTGAGCAAGCTTGATTATTGTTACCAAGGTCTCTTAATGTTCCTTTTCTTGATAAATTGAGTGTGCTCTTTAGTGAGACTTGGCAATGGCATGTAGGTTGCTTAAATAATTCATAAAATAATTAACTCAAACAAGTCAAAAAATAAAAAAAATTCCAAGCTATTCGTGGGTCAGTGTCATGGTATGTTACGGAATAATTATGCAATTCACAATTAGGGGACTGGTGAATGTTGTATTATTTCCACGTCCAAAAAAAAAAAAAAAGTTGTACTATATTTTGTGTGTGTGAACTTGTTTGCCTCGAATTTTATCGTAATATTTTCAATTTGATACAGGTTTGGTTCTTATTAAACTTTTTGTACTAATTTAATTTTAATATTTTAAATTTTAACATTAATTTAGTTATTTTTTGGATATCCATGTTAATATTTGATAGAATAATTAAGTTGATATCAAAACGAAAATAAAATTATAAAGCGTGACATGAAAAATAAAAATGTTAGGATCAAAATAGAAAACCAATACTTTTGTTAAGATTAAATTGATATGAATACTTTTTATTAAGATCAAATTGATTTCAAATCAAGAATGTTATGATAAAAAGAAATATTGTTTACTCTTTAAGAAATGTCGCAAGTCTTCCATTTTTTTATTTTTTTCCTCTCGCACCTCGGAAATTTGCAGGAAAAAAAAAGAGGGAGAGAAGGAAAGTAACAAATTGACCTTTTGGGTCACCTGGCTTCTTGCAGTGTCCAATATTCCAATTTCCATTTTCTTATTCCTTTTCCACGACTTTTATAGTTGATATGGCGTTATAATTTAATAATTTCTCATATATAAGATTATAGAAAAATTTATATGAATATGATATGTAAATTTTATTATTGACGAGATTTTATTTAAAAAATAATATTTTATTATTCAAATTTTATTCTTGGCGAGATTTACCTTTTAAAGCATACATTCTTATAATTAACCATAAAACTCATATTGTGATAAAATTTGGGTTGCGAATCTCAGATAAAAAAGGATAAAATACAATTACCTTCCTTGAGGTATCATGAAATAACACTTCACTCTATTTGTTTGAAAAACCTATACTCTACCCCATTTCACTAAGGGTGTGTTTGGTGCATTCTATTTTATAATTTATTTTTTATAAATTATATACTAAATCATAAAATTAATTATAAAATAAATAATAAATTTAACTTCTATACACTGGTAGCATAAAATAAAATATTGATAGATAACTTTTTATCAAATTTGACACTTCTTAAATTTTTATCGGTTCATGGTTAAAATTATTTTATATTGTCAGTTTATAGAAAATAAATTCATAACTAATATTGAGAATTATATAATAATAATTCTTTTAATGAAAAAACTAATCATAAGCATTTCTATTGATTGATTAATATTTTTATTGACATTTGATTGATTCATTTTACAATAATTATTTTAATAAATTTAATTTTAATATATTAATAGTATAAATAAGTTCTATAATGTATTAAAATGTATATTGTTTCATAGCTTAAGTGGTTTACTCCTATATCCGCTGCTTTAACAGTCATTTAAATGAAACAATTAATTAAATAACAATGTAAAACACTTTTACATTATCAATGCATCAAAATTTAATTCATAAAAATAATAATTGTAAAATAAATCTAGCCATAGGAATTTCAAAAAAGTGTTAAATTATACTAGGTTACGGTCTATTATGATAAATACCAACCATGATTTGACATTTTATTGAGTTTTTGTTAATGTACAATGTAAAATGAGATTTTACAGTTCAAACTAATAAAAATTCAAAATAGTGTCAAATCATGCTAGATAACTAACTATTAACTGTGATAATTAAATTATTAATTTATAAATATTGTTTTTTAATATTTTGAATCTCATTCATATAATTATATTTTATACTAATATTATTTACAACATATTATTTTTTTAAAAAAATAAATAAAGTTTATTTGTATATTTTAATATTACAATAAATTTATATTTAATTTTTATATCTTATTTATTTAAAATTCTTATTATTAATTTTTTAATAAACACAATTATTATTAAATTTTGATATAATTCTTAATTTTATTTATGATTTTAGTTTCTATAAACTGACCATATAAAATAATTTTATCTGTGAACAAATAAAAATTTAAAAAAGTGTCAAATTCGATAAAAGGTAATATGTCAATATTTTATTTTATAATAATTTTTATTATTTAGTATATAATTCATAAAAAATAAATTATATAAAAAAACATCAAACACACATTTAGTGAAATGGGATGGAGTGTAGATTTTTTAAATAAATAAAATAGAGTGTTATTTCTTAATATATCAGGTAATCGCATTTTACCATAAAATAACAAAGACGGTAGAACTTGCATTTTCCTAGCTTCTTACCAAGTACGAAAAACCATAGCCATATTAAACCTATGACTACCATCATATAATAACAGCATAAATCATGATTCAGTTCAGTTACTTGCAGCGTTGTTTCTCTGCATTGAACACTCTGTCCTACGCTTCTATCAAATCAAACATGAGCTTCATTACTACTAGTATCCATTACCTCTGTTTGTCCCTCTTCCACCTTCCCATAATCATTCAGGCTTATGAGCCAGTCGACAGTTTCAGCGTCAATTGTGGCTACAGTGGCAAGTTCTCGGACGGCGATAGGTCATGGACGGGAGACATAAAGTCAAAGCTCTTATCTCTTCAAGAAAGCCAAACTGTCGCTGCTCAAGCAAACAAGCTAGCTTCTTCTGCCAACAAAGTTCCCTATGCCACAGCACGCTTGTCTCGCTCTGAATTCAGCTACTCCTTCCCAGTCACCGCAGGCCAAAAATTCGTGCGCCTTTTCTTCTACCCTGCTTCTTACTCTGGTGGCTTCGACCGCTCCAACGCCTTCTTCACAGTGAAATCCGGCGGGTTCACCCTCCTTAAGGATTTCAACGCTTCACTCAACGCCGATTATGCCCAGAGGGACACCATCTTCAAAGAATACATCATCAACGTGGACGATGGGCAAAGAATCAACCTGACCTTCACTCCAAACTCGTCCCACCCGAACTCCTATGCTTTCGTCAACGGAATTGAGGTGGTGTCCATGCCAACTGATCTTTATTACACTTCACCCAACGCCAACATCGACCAGGGAATTATATTTGTGGGTGTAAGAGGCACCCAATTCAGTATTGAAAACAGCAGTGCCCTTGAGACAGATTACAGGATCAAAGCTGGTGGCCAGACGATCTCACCCAAGAATGATATGGGCATGCTCAGGCTCTGGGACATGGATGATGCCTACTTAAGGTCGCCATTTGCAGTACGTAGTCTACCTGGTGATATGACGGGTGAGATGAATATCACTGTGAATCCTGAGTATGTAGCACCCAAGGAAATCTACAGAACATCACGTGATATGGGCAGGAATGGCGATCTCAATAAGGAAATCTACAGCTGAAGACAGTGCAGATGTTCTAGAATGGAGCAGAGAAAAGGGAGTTGCAGTTCACAGAGACTACCTCGTTATGATCCCACAAGGGAGTCAAAAAAAGGTTAACCTTTCACTCCAAATGCATCCTCACTCAGGCAGCCAAACTTTTTATAGCGACCCTTTCTTAAACGGCCTCGAAATCTTCAAAATCAGCGAGCCCGGGTCGAACAACCTCGCCGGACCCAACCCGGACGCGGTTTCGGTTCCAAACACCCCATCGAACCAACCAAAATCAAAGAGCAGCACCAGCACAGCAACCATAATCATCGTGGTTGTCGTGGTTGTTGGGGCCACTGTGTTTTCCATCGCAGCTTTCTCTTTCGTTGTCCAATTCTTACTTCTTAGACGAAGCAAGACCGAGACAAAGAACACAAAAGGATCTTCAAAAAAGTCTCCTTTCAGTCTTACCAAGTCAGCAAAATCTCGAACCATACAATTGCCATCCGACCTTTGTCGCCGCTTCTCGCTGGCTGAGATGAGAGCAGCCACCAACAACTTCGACGAGCTCCTCATCGTCGGTGTTGGAGGGTTCGGCAAAGTGTACAGAGGCTACATCGAAGATGGCGCTACACCAGTTGCCATCAAACGGTTGAAACCGGGTTCGCGACAAAGGGGCCCACGAGTTCAGGACCGAAATCGAAATGCTCTCTCAACTGCGCCATCTCCATCTCGTGTCCCTCATTGGTTATTGCTGCGAAAGCAACGAGATGATTTTGGTCTATGACTTCATGGATCGTGGGACTCTCCGTGACCATCTATACAACACCGAGGACGACGACAACAACAACAATAACCCTTCGCTTTCGTGGAAGCAACGGTTGCATATTTGCATAGGAGCGGCCCGTGGGCTGCATTACCTCCATGCAGGTGCGGTGCACAATATCATTCACCGTGATGTGAAGACCACCAACATTTTATTGGACGAGAAGTGGGTGCCCAAGGTTTCGGATTTCGGGTTGTCTAAAATTGGGCCAACGGGTATTTCTAGAACCCACATCAGCACAGTGGTGAAGGGTAGTCTCGGATATTTGGACCCAGAGTACTACAAACGGCAGCGTTTGACTCTGAAATCTGATGTGTATTCATTCGGAGTGGTGTTATTTGAGGTGCTGTGTGGGAGGCCGCCTCTTATGAGAGCGGTGGAGAAACGACAAATGTCACTAGCTGAGTGGGGAAAGTATTGTTTTGAGAATGAGACGTTGGATCAGATTTTGGACCCAACATTGAAGGGTCAGATTGCGCCAGAGTGTTTGAATAAGTTCGGTGAGACTGCTGTGAGTTGTTTGCTTGATGATGCGACGCAACGACCCTCCATGAACGACGTCGTCTGGATGCTAGAGTTTGCGTTGCAACTCCAAGAGAGTGCCGAGACTGAGCAGGATGATCTTGGTAGTGGAACGGAAGTGACTGAAGCAACTTGGGGAGAGGATAGATGACACATTAGTGGAGCATAACTATGGTGATAAGAAGATGATAGCTAGACTGATGAGGTGTGGGATTATTTCTTCTGATATTTGGGGTTGAAGTCAGTTTTGATTTTTGAAGAGCAAGCTTGATTACTAAAGTGTTTGTTTTATTGGTAAAATGGAGTGTGTTCCTTTATGGGACAAGCAATGAGATGTGGGCAGCTTAGATAATTTATAAAATAGTTAATCCAAACAAGTGTAAATAAAAATTGCAAGTTATTGATGGGTTAGTGTCTTGCTAGCTGCGTTACAGAATAATTTATCCAATGCATAATTTGTGAACTGGTGCAAGTTGTATTATTTTGTATATATGAATTTGTTCTCCTTGAATTTTCTCGACTTGAGTGTTCTCTATGGTGAGTTTAATAATGCTATAAGAGAAGGAAATAGCAATCCTACAAGCAAGGAAGTGTATGAAGTATTATATGCACAATAGACTCCAAATTGCATAATGTGAGTGTGCTTTAGCAATAACAATCTACTAGCAAGAGGAGGAAAATACAAAAGCAGCAGATAATGGAAACAAGAGGATGAAAATAACAGATAGAGAAAAATATGCCCAAATGACGAAATGAGAAAGAGAGAAGCTGATGAGAAGGCATAGCGGAGCTCGGAGCTTCTGATAATATTTGCTGAATGATCATTAAGTGAAATGTTATACTTTATTGGAGCATCAATTCTAAAATTATTGAATGTAATACTAATTTCTACTTTATTTACCCCATATCCAATGATAATAAGTGGGTGTACATAACTTTTGGGACATTTGGAATAAAAATACTACTGCCGGACAATTTATACAAGATGAGAACGAGTGTAACCTTATCTAGACTAGAATGAGCCAGGTGAACTCCGTGGCGGGATTACATTCTTGAGGTCACTTTGTTTTCTTCGTTGTCGCTTACTTCAGGGTCCATTTCTTCCTTAGATTTTTTTTGATAAACTCTTCCTTCTTGGATGATACAAGAGCGAGACAAACAACACAAAAGCTCTTCCTACAAGTCTCCTTTCAGTTTTACCAAGTCAGCAAACACTCAAACTACACAATTGCCATCCGATCTTTGTCGTCACTTCTCGTTGGCTGAGATCATAGCAGCCACCAACGACTTCGACCAGATCTAACAATATGCTTGTATGAAAGGAAGTAGAAAGGAATGAAAGTGGATGGTGCAAAGAAATTTGGGAGAAGAAAGATTGAACAATGTCAAAAAAATATGTGGATGTGAAATTTGAAAAGTGTAAAAGAATAGAGAGATATTTATATATTTTAAAAATATCCATATTCATTATTTGAATTCATATTCTGAAAATTTTCAAATATTGGTAATTTTAATATTTTTATTTTAAATAAATTTGAATAATTTATTTTTATTAATATTTTCTTATTTATTAGCTTGATATTATTCTAAACTTGTTATATTAAAAACTAGTTATATTTTCTATTTGATATTAATTAATAAAATTATTAAATATAAAATAAAGATATTAACTTGAATGCTTTTATAAATATGTATAAGGTCAATTTTTATTATATTTATTTGTATTGTTTTGATAGATAAATTTATGACAAAATTGTATCTAATTTTAATTTTTTAATAATTTTTAGATAGTTTTATAAAAAATAACATTTTTATTTTTTTTATAATATAAGAATAAAAAAGTCATTTATTCTTTCTTTCCTTTCACTTTTCTATCCAAACAAACAAAATATATTAATTTTTCTTCCATTTCCTTCCTTCCCATTTTCCTTTCATCCAAACATACTTATAAAAAATAAAAATCACCTCAACTTCCTTCCTCTGCTCATGGCAGGGATCGCGGCAGACGCTGAAAAATAATTTTTGAAAATTGGGAGTCGCCACCAAGTTTATTTAATTTGGAAAATCTTGGAAAAACCAATTCTATTTTTTTTTCAATGAAAATAGTATTTGAAAACCAGATATGAGTTCGGGAGTCGGTTATGCATAGGGAAGGGTAGGAACTTAATCCCACGCACCCCTAATACACCCGTCCTTAGACGATACCTTAGTAAATTATGCAGATTAAATAATAACCCCTTTAAAATCCAAATAAGGAAGATAAAAATTATAATTTTAGCACATAAATTGAGAAAAATTAATTTACCAAGAATATTTACAATTTAAACACATTAATTAAGAAGATTTAATTATGACAAATATATTTACAATTTTAACACATAAATTAAAAATAATTTACATAAAATATTTACAATTTAACAAATAAATTAAGAAAATTAATTTTTTCCAAGTATATTTAAAATCTAAATAAATACATCAAGAAAAATTGGTTTTAGAAAATACATTTACAATCTTAACAACTAATAAATAATTTACACAAAATATTTACAATTTAAACATATAAATTCCAGAAATTTAATTTACATAAATATATTCATGATTCAAACACATAAGCTAAGAATTAATTTTGACAAACATATTTACAATTTTAATGAATACATTAACATAAATTAGTTTTGTTTTAAAAAAAAATTTATTTACAATTTTAACATATAAACTAGAAAATAAATTAAGAAGAAAATTACTTTAGCAAAATACTTATGATTTAAACACATAGATTAAGAAGAATTAATTTAGACAAATATGTTTTACAATTGAAATGTATAAATCAAGGACTTTAATTTATATAATTACATTTACAGTTTAAACCAATTTAAGAAGATTCAATTTTGGCTTGACAGGGATAGCCTGCTCCTACGTATCCTCCGGTACAATGAGGAACTCAAAGTCACGTAGTTCTGTAGAAAATATTTGTGTGTTGGTCAATTTTAATTAATTTAAATGATTTTTAGTAGAATAAAATCCACCTTTGAAGAGAATTTAAGTTAGCACTTGACTACTCAATAAATCCTCATGATTCAATAATAGTGAAGATAACATTTGCTACTCAATCACCATTACTGATCATTGCACAGATGAAAGAAAAAAATTGAAAAATATTTTTTGACACTCACATTTTTTATAAGAGAAAAAAAATCTTTGAGAATAAAACACACTCTTGCATAGGATTTAAGTTAACATTTAGCCATTCAATAAATCCTTATGATCTAATAATGGTGAAGATAGCATTGGCTACTCAATCACCACCATTAATCATTGCGTGAAAAATTATTTACTATTTTTATATTTTATATACTTTTTATTTAATTCGTATTTTTTTTACATCCCCTTTTTTTTAAAAAAAAAAACAATGGAATCCAATGAGGGAACTCAACGGTCGTTAACCAAAATATGGATTAAAACACGATAAGATCAATCAAAGTATATTTTCCAAACAAGGAAGTCTGAAAAGAAGAAAATATATATATATATATATATATACACATCAACTCAGATCAAATAAAACTAAACATATAGAACAACAATCCAAACCCCTTTCATTTCTTTATTTTCGCATAGCCCAAACAAATAACCCAAGTTTGGCATAAAAGTCAACACAAACATAAAAAATCTAAACCCACAATCTGCACTAAACCTACTATTGGCCCCACCCAAATAAATAAAATGAAGTTTCACAAGCCTAAGTAATGTACCTACGCTATGTTGAAGACAACTTCAACGCATGGAATAATAAAATGCAACTAAAGACAAATAAATAAAAGGAAGTTTCACAAGCTACCTACGCTATGTTGGAGACAGCTTCAACACATGAAATAATAAAATGCAAATAAAGACAAATCAGTAAAAGAAAGTTTCACAAGCTACCTATGCTATGTTGGAGACAACTTCAACACATGAAATAATAAAATGAAAATAAAGACAACATGGGGAGCACGGAGAAGTCTAGAATATTGGCAATTTGGGGATTTCATTTTTTTTGTTTTAGGGGGCTGAGAACTCAGCACACCCACACGCCAAGAGAGAGAATAAATTAAAGAGGGAGAATTGGAGAGAGGGGGGCAAAACTGAGGAGTATGCAAGAGGAAGGGGACCTCAGCAAGCTTCGTGGGATGCCTCGTGAGACCGGCGCTGTTCAATGGAGATCCGCAACTGTGATGGCTGCCCAACCGAGGAAGAATCTTTGGTGAGGTGAGGAGGTCTTTGGGCGGCACAAGAGCGGAGCGCTTGAGCCGGCGGCCGGTGCGAGGGAGGCTGTTTCTGGGCTTTTCACGTTGTTGCTGTGGTTGGGTTTCGTTCTATGGAGTCTGCAATATGATGAAGGTGACTTACAATGATGATGATGACCATGATTCGAAAAAGGTTTCTGTATGGTTAATGGGATTCATTTGAGGAGGATCGGATATATTTTTTTTCTTTTTTGGCTGAGTTGAGGATGATGGATGTTGGTTATGGCTATGGTGAGATTGTATGATGAGGGTGATGGCATTGGCTATGGTGAGATGGTTTCGAGGAAGGGGCTGTGACAATGGAAAATGGAAAAGTGTGAAAGCTTGTTGAAAATGGAGAATGAGGTGGTGGTGTGTTTTTGCGATGGATGCTCTCTGTGAAGGTCGGATGTTCCCCTCCTTTTCTCAAAGGTCTCTAAAATTAGATCACCCTTGCTTTTTAGATGTGAGATGGCAAACAGGAGGCAAAAAAAAGAAACCGGACCTCCGTGATCCCCCCTCCCTAAAATTTCTTGACTCCTTCCTTTATACTAAGTTCATTTTGATAATTAACATTTGACTCCATGCTTTCTCTGGAATGTAGGGGAACCATACCAACTTGTTTCCCATGTTTTCTTCCTCGGACCAAGAGAGTGCAGGGATGGAGAAGACTGCAGAAGTAGGAACAGAAGCATGCTTGTGCTGTCTCGTTTCTTTTGTTGCTTTTTTTCAAAATTGACAAGTGTATTCTTTATTATTGCCATCAATTCCTGTATTAAGTCCATGTGCGTGCCATGGAATGAGACAGCATCGTGTTCCTTTTCTGCTCTTTTTCCATTATTTATTTATTTATTATTATTATTTTTTTATTATTATTTTTTTTAGAAGCGCGGGGCTCCTACATGTATTTCACTAGAGAATGGGTATGGCAACAAGGAAGTGGAGGGGAGCTCCACGAGGGAGTGTCTGCCACTTCCCTTTTCAATTATTATTATTATTATTTTTTGTATTTTAACCTTTTTTGATTTTATTTGATTTGAAATGAAAGTAGTGAAACATTAGAGATGAATCTAGGAAGCTTCTTTTATTATTATTATTTTTAAAAGACTTTAAAAGAAAGCGCAAAATGTGCAAATTTTTGGAATTTTCTTGTTCAAGGGACCGTACAAAATTGGGTGTTCACAGTTGCCCCTCTTTGCTTATTTCTTACAAAATAAGATGATAAACTTAAGGTTTACATATTATTTTGCAAGGAAGGAGTAAAGATATGAACACTGATTTTGTTCGGCAATGCAGAATATGCTGACTTCAAATAATGAAAGAAAACTAAATGCTCATGAGTGGCATATGCAATGCAATGATGCAATTCAGAAACCAATGTATGAGTGACAAGAAATATGAAATTCGAGCAAGAGATGACAGAACTAATAAAAATTGAAGATTCTTGTGATCAACTGGTTACGGATCAACAAGTGACAGAAAATTAGAAGCAATGGCAATCTGAGGCCGACTGAAAAGTAAATACGGCCACCTGAGGTAAGACAGGAAATGTAAATTCGGCAATCTGAGGCCGACTGAAAAATAAAGTGGCAATCTGAGGCCGACTGAAAAATAAAGTGGCAATCTGAGGCCGACTGAAAGTAAAGTGGCGATCTGAGGCCGACTGAAAAGTAAATTTGGCAATCTGAGGCCGACTGAAAGTAAAGTGGCAATCTGAGGCCGACTGAAAAATAAATTCGGCAATCTGAGGCCGACTGAAAAATAAATTCGGCAATCTGAGGCCGATTGAAAAGTAAATTTGGCAAGCTGAGGCCGACTGAAAAATAAATTCGGCAATCTGAGGCCGATTGAAAAGTAAATTGGCAATCCGAGGCCGACTGGAAATGTAAATTGGCAATCTGAGGCCGACTGAAAAATAAATTTGGCAATCTGAGGCCGATATGAAAAATAAATTTGGCAATCTGAGGCCGACAGGAAAATTAAATGGTGACCATGGAAAACAACAAATTTCACATTATCTCTTTTGCATAAGTCATCAATTTTCAGTTTATTTCAGAAAAACTGTCTGTAACCAAATCGAGCAAGCCTCAAGGGAGACTATAATCGATCAAACTCGTAATTCACCCACTGGATCTTCTGGCATAAGTTTTCTTTTCTTCTGTAACTTTGCTTACTTCGTTCCCTTTTTCCCCTTTTTTAGGATGATGATCGCTTTTCTGCCAAGTTTGACTGAAACTTCTAAATTTTCTTGGTGTGATGCTAGTCACGGATGCATCGCTATGAGAATTATTAGGATTGTATAATTTTAAACTTAAATTTATGCTTACTTGAGACATCATAAATAAACATGCATTTAAAGAGAAAATAAAAAGAGTGGCCGAATAGACATCTTTATTGCTTGGTGTATTGAATGACAAAAGGTGGGAACAATCATAAAAGTGAAAGACAAGATTGTGAAAAACATGAAATTTTGCCCAGATTCAGGTTCTTTGTGGCTCATTCAATCGATTTCTTACAGCTGATTGAATACCATAGCCAGATCTATGAAGATGTCTTCAACCCTTTTTCTGAAAAATTGCCCCAGTTTTACTCTTGGGCTATTTGATTCACTGGACAAATTCAACACTAAATATTGCCCCAGTATAGGTTGCTTGAGATGATGCTTATCTTTTTGCTCTAACTTTTGCCTAGGTTGCTCTTTCGAGTTTTCAACCTAACGAGCTTTTTCTTTCTTTTGTTTTTCTTTTTCTTTTCTTTCGTTTTACCCTAACTTTTGCTTAGGTTGCTCTTTCGAGTTTTCAACCTAACGGGCTTTTTCAACATCTTTTCAAGCATAGAACCTTTTGACTGCATCGGTATTGATCGGTTTAGGCAATTCTTGTCCATCCATGTTTTGTAAAATCAACGCCCCACCTGAGAATGCCTGCTTGACAATGTAAGGACCTTCATAACTTGGAGCCCACTTGCCGTCAAGGCCCTCTTGATTAGGGAGAATTTTCTTCAAAACTAAATCCCTGGATGAAAATCTCTAGGGCGAACTTTCTTGTTGAAAGCCTTAGCCATTCTGTTTTGGTACAACTGGCCATGACAAATAGCCGCCAGTCTTTTCTCTTCTATCATGTTGAGCTGTTCATATCGAGCCCTCACCCATTCAGATTCCTCCAAGTCAGATTCCATCAAAATCCTTAAGGACGGGATTTCCACTTCTATGGGAGATACGACTTAGTTCCATATACTAATGAGAAGGAGTTGCCTGTGCTTGACCGTATGTTGGTTCGATATGCGTGTAAAGCATATGGTAGCACTTCATGCCAGTCCTTGTAATTCATCACCATCTTGGCAACGATTTTCTTGATGTTCTTATTTGCGGCCTCAACTGCGCCATTCGTTTGAGGTCTATAAGGAGCTGAATTGTGATGCTTGATCTTGAAAGTTTCAAAGAACTTTTGAACTTCGGCACCATTGAGGTTAGGAGCATTATCTGTGATAATTCTTTCTGGAATCCCATATCTGCAGATAATATCCTTTTTGATAAATCTGAGAAACATCTTCTGTGTGATGTTGGCATATGAAGCAGCCTCCACCCACTTTGTGAAATAGTCAATTGCGACCAAAATGAAACGATGGCCGTTGGATGCTTTGGGATTAATCGGGCCGATGACATCCATGCCCCACATTGAGAAAGGCCAAGGAGATACCATGTTGTGTAATGGGCGGAGGAGCATTGATTCGATCTGCATATGTTTGACATTTGTGACACTTTCGAACATAACCGATGCAGTCATTTTCCATGGTGGACCAATAATATCCACTTCTTAGGATCTTGCGGCGCCATCATGTGCCCATTAGCGTGAGTTCCATGATTCCTTCGTGGATCTCGATCATGATCATTCGAGCTTCATGAGCATCCACACATCTAAGGAGAGTGGTGTCATGATTCCGCTTGTAAAGGACTTCACCATTTAGGAAAAAGGTCATGGCCAATCTTTGAATTGTTTTTCTTTGCACTTCATTTGCTCCAGTCGGGTATTCTCCCTTTTGAACATACCGTTTGATGTCATGATACCATGGTTGGCCGTCTGGTTCAATCTCTACGCTGTCACAGTATATCGGTTCATCTTGCACCTCCACACGAATAGGTTGTACATTTGCATGGATCTCCAACTTAGTCATCACAGCCAAAGTGGCTAAAGCATCCGCAAATTGATTTTTGTCTCGAGTTAAGTGAGAAAATGATATATCATCAAAGTGCTCAATTAGTCGAGATAAATACTTCTGATAAGGTATCAATTTTGGATCTTTCGTGCGCCATTCTCCAATAACTTGGTAGATTATGAGCGCAGAGTCTCCAAACACCTTTAATTCTTTGATCCCTAAGTCAATTGCAACTTGCAAACCATTCGCACAAGCCTCATATTCTGCGATGTTGTTTGTACATTCAAAATTCAACTTGATGGAAACTGGGTACTGCTTCCCGGCTGGTGATACCACTACAGCTCCTATTCCACATCCATTCATATTGTGATCCCATCAAAGTACATTTTCCATACATTCTCCTTTTCTATTTCGTCTTTTCCACTTTGTTAACACTTCACCATCGGGAATTCAGGCACGATAGGTTGTATATCCTCAAGAGGATTTTCAGCTAGATGATCCGCAATTGCACTTCCCTTGATAGACTTCGAGTCACATATTTGATATCGAATTCGGATAGCACCACTTGCCACTTTGACATTCTCAACGACACATGTGGACTATCAAATATGTATCTCAATGGATCCATTCGAGAGATTAACCAGGTAGTGTAGTATAACATGTACTGCCTCAACCTCTTGGATGCCCACACTAATGCACAACAAGTCTTTTTCAATCGCGGATAACGGGATTCACAGTCATTAAATTTCTTGCTCGGATAATAAATTGCTGTTCCTTCTTACGGACTCATCATATTGACCCAACATTGCCCCAAGTGGCGTGGGCAACACCGTGAGGTACAATATTAAAGGCGGTCCGATGCAGTGGGGCTAGAATTGGGGGCTTCATTAAATAAGCCTTTATCTTATCAAAGGCTTCTTGGCATTCATCATTCCACTCCCCAGGTTGATTTTTTCGCAGCAGCTTGAATATAGGCTCACATGTACTAGTCAAATTGGCAATGAATCTAGCAATGTAGTTGAGCCTTCCAAGAAAACTTCTCACTTCTCGTTCGATTCGGGAGTGACATTTCTTGTATCGCCTTTACTTTGTCGGGATCCACATTTATCCCTTCTCTCGACAATGAACCCGAGTAACTTCCGTAGAAGCCCCAAAAATGCATTTATTAGGGTTCAATCGTAACTTATACTTTACGAGCCTCTCGAGCAGTTTTAGTGAAGCGCCACGTGGCTTTCTCCCTCTTTAGACTTGGCGACCATATCATCTACATACACTTCAATCTCTTTGTGCATCATGTCATGGAACAATGCGACCATAGCACGTTGGTAGGTGCCACCAAAGGCATTCTTCAATCCAAATGGCATGATGTATAGCAAAATGTTCCCCACGGCGTTATGAAAGTAGTTTTTCCTTTGTCATGAACATCCATAGGGATCTGATTATACCCAGAATATCCATCCATAAAGGAAAATCGGTGACTTCTAGCTGTATTATCAACAAGGACATCAATGTGAGGGAGAGGAAAATCGTCTTTTGGACTAGCTTTATTCAAATCCCGATAATCTACACACATCGACTTTTCCGTCCTTTTTAGGCATGGGCACAACATTAGCCACCCAATCGGTATGTCTTGAAACCTCCAGGAACCCGACCTCAAAATTTGTTTAGTCACTTCTTCCTTTATCTTCAATGACATATCAGGCCGTATCCTCCTCAACTTTTGCTTCTTCGGTTCAGCTTCAGGATACAAAGGGATCTTGTATGAAGCAATCTCTGGTCTAATCCTGGCATATCACGATAGGACCATGCAAATACATCCAGGAATTCCTTAAACAACGCAATCATCTCTATACGTTCAGGATTTGCCACTATTTTCAACTCCTTTTTCTCTTCTTCAGTGCCCATGTTAATCACCTCGATCACCTCATTGTCCAGATCAAATCCTCTTTCTGTGTGTTCTAATAAGCTTGAAAACTGCTCAATATCTCCCTCATCCTCTTCAGATTCATGGTTATCGCAATCAAATGCAGCAAGAGAATCAATCGATAAGTTTCCAAATTCCTTTTCTTGTGGCAAAATTTCTATGTCATTCATGTTCCTGGAAAGTAATTATGGTAGGTTGGAATGCTAAAATGGATCACGAACAACATAGGACAAACACGAATTAACGAGCTGGGAATGGAAAAGTAAAGAAATAAGGGAAAGGAGAAAACAAAAGAAAGGAAAAAGGAATGAAGCAAAACGGAAAACATAAAGGAAGGCTATTGAAAAATCATGTAAGCTTATTTAAACGATGTCTCACAGTAGCATAAACAAAAGCATAAATCTTAATTAATACAACCCAACAAATTACTTTGCAGCAATAACATCAATCATTGGTTCAGCAGTCCAGTTCATCAGCATTTCATCATTGTTGACATCTTGAAATTTGTTGTCTCCTTGAGTCGTTTCAGAGTCCAAGGTGTTGATGGTGAAGTGGTAGCAAGGCGAGCGAACTATTCCAGCTGTAATTACTTCAACCGGGCCATGAAACGTCTCTCTTAAGTGAGGGATTTGCTTCATTTTTCCACTTTGTTCTTTCCGCTCCAGACTCAAAGTTCTCATCTCCTCGTTCAACGAGTCCTTGTACCCTAGACCAAACCGGTTGAACCTTTCAGGGACCGATATAGGGGTTTGGGTGCCTTGCAAACACGATCCCAGTCCTTTGCCTTCCAAATATCCGTTCTTAGCCATGATGTGGGCCACTACCTGACTTTGTATTGGGGGTTTAGCTTGCTCTTGTTTCAATCCTACTACTTCTAAATTATGCCATAAACTACTCTCCACCAGCTCTACATTCTCCACATATGGCAATGCCACTGGTTTGGACACTAAGATTTCTTTTTCTCCATGAATTGTAACGACCATTCCATTCTCCACATATTTCACCTTTTGATGCAAGGTTGAGGGGACAGCTCCGGCGTTGTTAATCCATGGTCTTCCCAGTAGCATATTATAATCCGACTCAATCTCCATCACTTGGAATAATACTTCAAATCTGCTTGGACCCATCTCAAGTAACAGTGTTATTTCTCCAAGGATGCTCTTCTTAGCTCCATCAAATGCTTTTACTACCATTAACTGTGGCAGTATATCATCCTTACTCATTGACAAATAGTGCAGGGTTGATACTGGCAAGACATTTTACGACCCTCCATCAATGAGGACTCTGGGCATAATGTAACCCTTGCATTTAAGAGTTATGTATAGTGCTCTGGGGTTTTTCTGAGATATAATCTCTTTATCTGAAAATGTGATCATGTTAACACGCTTCCCCGGGTCCACCATGTTTACTACATTCTCCAATGATGCATCTGGCTTGACATAGGCCTCCTTTAACACCTTCAATACTGCTTTTTGGTGGAGTTCAGATGACAAGATTAGTGACAAGAGTGATATTCTAGCGGGAGTCTTCTTTAGTTGATCTAGAATATCATACTCGCTTTGCTTCATAATCTTCAAAAACTCCTCCTCCTCCTCTTCTCTTTCTTTTCTCTCTGAGCCTAAGCTTTTGTCAATGTTACCTTCATCAACAAACTTCCCCTTCTCCAACTCTTTGGGCCCATAAACTCTTCCACTCCTTGTTATTCCCTTTACTTCCATGACACCTGTCACTTCCTCGTTTTCTCGGGTCTTCGAGGTTTCTCCTATGTCTCCACTTGTCTTGACCTGAGTCTCATAATTCCAAGGAACAGCACGTGTGTCCTCATAACTGAAAGGTGTTGGCTTCTTCCACAGTGATCACTATCTTTTCAAATTTTGGAGTTTGATTAAGTGGAGGCACTTTGAGTACAAAGCGCTCAATCACATTCACCTCTTCAGCAGTGCTTCTTTTTTGCCTGTATCACACCTAAAGTGAGTAGTTCTTGTACACGCACTTTGAAATCCCAACAAGTCTCAATATCATGTCCCAGACTTCCACAATGGTATGCACATCTTGATTCCATATCATATTTCTCCTCTTTTTTCATCATAGAGGCAGGTGCTGTGATGTTATAATTAGCTTCCTTCAAAGCAATAAACACTTTCTCCATGCGTGTTCGGAGACTCAAAACCTTTTTGATCAATTGTTTCTCCACTTCCAAGGCATTCACACGACTTCCTCTTTCATGATTTGGGATTGGGTTATTAACAATATCGGGCTTTGGATCTTCTTGGAGATCCAGTCTTCCACAAGCAATTAGTTTTCTCACTGCCGTCTTAAAGCCTTCACAATCTTCAATCGAATGTCCCGCGACATCCATATGGTATTTGCAAGTCAGGTTTGGATTGTACCAAGTCGGAAACGGAGGTTGTAATGGGTGCACAGGGTATGGTGAAATCAAATGAGCATCAAACAACCGTTGATAAAGGTCGGCATTGGAAATGGCTAACTTTGGAAAAGGTGGTAGGTTTGGGAAACGATTGCGATTTTGGTTTTGAGAATTGGATCGAGGTGCTGTGTTTAGGAAGTTACGAGGATGTATGGTTGGATATGTTGAATGGCGGGTGGGTATGGCCGTATGTGGATGTTGTTGACTTGAGGCTGGTGGTATGGGGTGGGATTTGTGGTTTGGTAGTGTGGGTAAGGAGGGATGGATGACATTTGGGGTCCTGAATATGTGGATACATGTCTTGGGGTGAACGGCCGCTGACCTTGCACATAATTTACTTCCGTTTCTTTCTTTCTGGGTGGGAATCCCCTCTTGGTGTCTTCATTGCTCATCGGGAGCTTTTCAGCTTTAGTCAAGCTCTCAATTCTTTTTCCAGTGATTATTAACTCAGAAAAATCTCGGTATCCGCTCCCGCCATTGCACCGATGTAAGGAGACCCTAGAGTTGCTAGGAAGTATGAACACATCTCAGATGGGATGAGTGGTGGTTGCACTTGAGCAGCCAAAGCTCTCCATCTCTGAGCATATTGTTTAAAGGATTCATCTTTCTTCTTTTGCATTGTACTCAGTTGTTCACGGCTGGGCGCTATTTCCAAGTTAAACTTATATTGGTTCATGAATTGGTCAGCCAGCTCTCCCCAACAGGAAATCTTTGCATGATCTAACTGGATGTACCATTCTAGAGCCGGTCCGGTCAAACTCTCGTGGAAAAAGCTAATGAGAAATTTTTCATCTTTGGACCAGATTGACATCTTGGTACAGTAACTCTTTAAATGGAAGAGTGGGTTGCCAGTTCCATCATATTTCGAAAAATCAGGAATTTTAAAATCTTTAGGGACAACCGTGCTAATGGGAGGGCAAAGTTGCTCAATCTCCATGTAGCCATAATTGTTTGGCCTTTGGATTGCCTTAATTTGTTCCTGAATTTTTTCCATCCATTCTTCTCTCGACTTGTCCTTCTCTGTCTCTACACGATTATTCCCCGAGGAAGAGAGTTGCCTTGGGATGACATTTGGAGGCTGCTCCCAAATGTGGGTAGCGTGCCCATGCCCTTCAGCATGTATATTCTCTACCGCGTGATATCCTTCTCCAATAGGACTAGTAATAGGCATTGTCGGTGGTGGTTGTTCGCGGGGATTATCATTCACCCCTTGCGTGACATTTAGAGCTGCATCCGATACCACAGGTATGGTTATCGTCGTAGCACTTGGTTGTACCCCTCCTGAGTTTTGGTGGGCTCTCAATAAGTCGAGTGACTCCATCATAGCCCGCATCATCTCCTCCATTCTTCCCTGGTTATTTGACAACTCGTTCAGTCTTCCTCTTACTGCATCAACTTCCATGCTTAAGTTTCTTCCGGGTTCAGAAGTCATCATGGCCGAGGTGGTTACAGCTGGAATAGTTCCTCCCGATTCAGAAACAATTGCAGACGGGATGATCCTTCCTGGTTCAGTGTTTCCGCCGGCCATCTTCGTTCGAGCTCTAGTGTTATGAACACGAGTTAGATCGGTGTCCTCTTTCCTTGGGCGCCCAATGGTTACGAATCTTGTGTAAACTGCGACAGCCGAAAAGTTAAAATCTCATTTTATGGCTTTTTTTTTTTTTATAAGAAACAAACGAAAGATGTCAAAAAGTTATTTTTTTTTCTTTTTATTTTAAAAGTAAGGATGCCCTGCACCCATTCTTATGGATATATCACCCTATAAGTCGAGGTGCAGTTGATAGCAAATCTAAGGGAGGATTCACTCCTCTATAGGTACTATCTAATGAACACTAGCAATGTGGTTCCTTTTCATATGTCTGAGCATTCTCACACTTTTACACAAGGGCGAACTATCTCAAGGTAAAAATGTGATTGATTACTTTCTAAGGGAACATCTATTCCTCTATAGAGAGCATCTGGCGAGCTTGAGAAGTCACAATTGACAGTCGAAGTGAAAGTACAAACATTAAAGTTTCATTCATTCTAGGGTGAAGTTCTGAGTACAAATCGTTTCAAGATACATTTCATGAGTTTCAATCCTCTTTTCTTAACAAGGAAATTCAACAATCCTTGACTCATGACAGATGATTACGTCAAAGCTTTCATTTTCTTCCTCTTGAGGCCTTTAGTGATCCTTTCGCATGAATCCATGAATTCTGTCACCTCTTGAGGCAATCTAAATGGTGGCAACTTATTAATTTGCTTCTTGGCTTGCTCGAAACGGTAAATAAAATTTGGAATGTAATGACTCAATTCACAGTGAGCTTTCCACATTTTTCTTCCCATTCTAACGCCTTTTCTCTCCATGACTTCCCGGACTGTTGCATCAACAAACAAATCATGATATTGGTTTCTTGATGCCCATCCTTGAGTAGCCTTCGCTCGATGCATTGTCAACATGGTTGATAGGTGCTTCACTTGTCCCTCCAGTTTTTCTCTCATACCTTTCTCTTTCTTGACCTCCATTCTCAAGCTCCAAATGTCTTTATCTCGTTGGCTGACTTCCAATTCTACTCTTTCCACCATGCGATTTTTCTTATTAACCTCTCTCTCCAGCTGATTCTTTTCCTTCACAAGCTTGTGGAGTCCTCCCTCTAGCTCTTGGATTTTGGCCAGATGTATGCTTGAGATTTTCTCTTTGCCCTTCCTGGACTTGGTGATTTCTGTTGCCTCAATACATTCGTCTTTTAGGGCCTCAATTTCTTTGGCCATTTTCTTGCATTGATCTTGAAGGATGTCAACCTTCAGGTCTGCCGCTTCCTTTTTCTCCTCCAGAAATCGCATTTGGGCCTTCATCATTTCCATCTGTTGGGCCGACTCTGGAGTTTGCGTGGGAGCTAGGTTGTTGGGAATATCCTTTGGGATATTATCTTTCCCGACTCTTGCCTTCCTCCAGTCTTTGTATTCTTGAGAAGAGGTTAAACGCTGTTGGCCGAGCTCCGTTTTCCCCAAGATTTTGACATCATTCCATGCCATTTTGATCTTCCTTTCTTGCTCCAGGGTACTCTTGTCTTTCTGGTATAGGAAACTGAATACTTTAAGTTGTTCTTCTTGTGGCTTTGTCTGAGTCCAGTGGAGTTGTCTAAGCACTAAAGCAGGTGTATAGGAAATACATCCCCTTGGACCCATCAGCGGAACATTATGGAAGTCACCACAGCTGTAGATAACACTGTCTCCACGATACCAAGGACATACCCATTTGAAAGTGTTTGATTGGATCTGTGAGAATTCCTTTTTCCATGCTTGAGCTTCTTGACACTTTATCTGTATGCGATGGAAGTCCCCTAACGGATTAGGAAGAAGGCCCATGCGGCTATTAGCATATACATGAGTCATGAACCACACGTATAGCATTGGTAAACAACAGCGCAGCCTTCCCCCCCTCTTTTGAGTACAAACCCCCAAAGAAAGGAATGTATCTGCTAGCATGGCCGGGATAGGATTCATGCCACACGTTTCGAACTTGAAAAACACATCCATGGCAGCTTGGTCAATGACATCGGGCGTGAATGGAAACAAAACCAACCCATAGATAGTCAGTGCTAGTGTTCGTTTGAAGAAATCCCAATCTCCTTGTTGAGCCAAAGCTTGCATATGAGTCTCCAGCAAACTTCTCCTGATTCCTTGAGTAGACCCCCTTACTTCCATTATCATCCGGTTTGAATCAACTCCGATTATCTTGGCAATGTTTTCCTTATTAACATAATGCCCTTGGTATAGATATACACCTGATTTTTCTTGGATCGGTAGTCTCAGTATAACCACATATTCTTCTATGGTTGGCACAGCATCAAGATCGGGCAACTCAAAGCAACAAAGAGAAGGGTTCCAGAATTGTGAGAGAGCACTCAATGCCGACGCTTCCACCGGAATGGACAACAAATCCAATATGCACCCGTAGGTATTCTTGAAAGAGGATCGGGCTTCACGAGGCATCAACTGAACTATTTCTTTTACTTTCTCTAGCTCATTGCTCGTCACTGTAACCTTGATATTTCTTTTCGATCCATTACATTGCTAGTGTTCATCGGTATTGCATCCATTTGCTTTGAACTGATGGAATCAAAAACCACATACATTGTTACAAGAATGAAATAATTGAGTAGAATTAAAAAGATGGAAGAGATAAGAATGCTTGCTTTTATGAAAAAAAATTTTTGATGCTTCCTTGAGAATTTGATGATGCGCAAACCTATGTAAGTGAACAAAACTGAAGAAACATTTCATGTAACAAAAAAAAGGTTATGTTATGAAAAATGAATGGAATGAATGCATGTGATAATGAACAAAATGCCTAAACATCTTGAGAATGAATGTCAACATTAAGCTATGAGATGAGAAACTTGCTAACCTAAATGCAATGTAACAATGTTTGATGTAAAAATAACTAAAATAAAGCATAAAGGAGTGCGGTGTAAAAGGATGAAAGAAGCATGCTCCCATTGTCCTAACCGGGTAAACCTAATGGGTGGGATGTTCTAAGGCCAGAAACCCTAACGTGGTAGCTGCTAGGTTTGACTATACGTGTATACATTCATGGTGGGTCTAGACTTCTAATGACCATGGTCCCCAGATTGCCCTTATCCACAGGACAATGATCCGACCTTTAAACCAACCATAAGTAGGGATAAGCCCTCTCAATATGATTGACTCATAAGGCCAGTAACAATCTGAGTGGTGCCCCAACAACTACCAAGTGAGCATGAAGCCCCTCATGGCAATGTCAAGAAACCCCTTAATCCTAAGCTCGTACGGGCTCGGGTATAGAGTCCAAGAACACAGTGTGTGAATTAAGTGATCGTGAAGTGTGTGCTGGGAGCATACAAACCTTCCGATCCTATCACTCTGACACTCTGCAAAACAAGATACAAACAACACATATATACAAAATAGTCATCTATCCTAAGATTTTAATAAATAAAGAAAATTTTACACAATTCAAACCACAGGTATATACAGAATAACAATAGTCGTCTATCCTAGAGTTTTAACAAATATTATATATAAACATCAAGAAAATTAAGCTATACAAAAGAGAATTAAAGAAATACTGTACAAAATAAAGTGAAGGAAAAAGAAAAAAAAAAAGAATAAATGGGGTTTATATTTAATTTGCACAACTAACTATAATAGGCCTGACTCTCTTACTGAAGTCCCCAGTGGAGTCGCCATCTGTCGCAACCGGGATCGCGACGGGCACGGCGAAAAATAATTTTTGAAAATTGGGAGTCGCCACCAAGTTTATTTAATTTGGAAAATCTTGGAAAAACCAATTCTATTTTTTTTTCAATGAAAATAGTATTTGAAAACCAGATATGAGTTCGGGAGTCGGTTATGCATAGGGAAGGGTAGGAACTTAATCCCACGCACCCCTAATACACCCGTCCTTAGACGATACCTTAGTAAATTATGCAGATTAAATAATAACCCCTTTAAAATCCAAATAAGGAAGATAAAAATTATAATTTTAGCACATAAATTGAGAAAAATTAATTTACCAAGAATATTTACAATTTAAACACATTAATTAAGAAGATTTAATTATGACAAATATATTTACAATTTTAACACATAAATTAAAAATAATTTACATAAAATATTTACAATTTAACAAATAAATTAAGAAAATTAATTTTTTCCAAGTATATTTAAAATCTAAATAAATACATCAAGAAAAATTGGTTTTAGAAAATACATTTACAATCTTAACAACTAATAAATAATTTACACAAAATATTTACAATTTAAACATATAAATTCCAGAAATTTAATTTACATAAATATATTCATGATTCAAACACATAAGCTAAGAATTAATTTTGACAAACATATTTACAATTTTAATGAATACATTAACATAAATTAGTTTTTGTTTTAAAAAAAAATTTATTTACAATTTTAACATATAAACTAGAAAATAAATTAAGAAGAAAATTACTTTAGCAAAATACTTATGATTTAAACACATAGATTAAGAAGAATTAATTTAGACAAATATGTTTTACAATTGAAATGTATAAATCAAGGACTTTAATTTATATAATTACATTTACAGTTTAAACCAATTTAAGAAGATTCAATTTTGGCTTGACAGGGATAGCCTGCTCCTACGTATCCTCCGGTACAATGAGGAACTCAAAGTCACGTAGTTCTGTAGAAAATATTTGTGTGTTGGTCAATTTTAATTAATTTAAATGATTTTTAGTAGAATAAAATCCACCTTTGAAGAGAATTTAAGTTAGCACTTGACTACTCAATAAATCCTCATGATTCAATAATAGTGAAGATAACATTTGCTACTCAATCACCATTACTGATCATTGCACAGATGAAAGAAAAAAATTGAAAAATATTTTTTGACACTCACATTTTTTATAAGAGAAAAAAAATCTTTGAGAATAAAACACACTCTTGCATAGGATTTAAGTTAACATTTAGCCATTCAATAAATCCTTATGATCTAATAATGGTGAAGATAGCATTGGCTACTCAATCACCACCATTAATCATTGCGTGAAAAATTATTTACTATTTTTATATTTTATATACTTTTTATTTAATTCGTATTTTTTTTACATCCCCTTTTTTTTAAAAAAAAAAACAATGGAATCCAATGAGGAACTCAACGATTCGTTAACCAAAATATGGATTAAAACACGATAAGATCAATCAAAGTATATTTTCCAAACAAGGAAGTCTGAAAAGAAGAAAATATATATATATATATATATATATATACACATCAACTCAGATCAAATAAAACTAAACATATAGAACAACAATCCAAACCCCTTTCATTTCTTTATTTTCGCAAACCCAAACAAATAACCCAAGTTTGGCATAAAAGTCAACACAAACATAAAAAATCTAAACCCACAATCTGCACTAAACCTACTATTGGCCCCACCCAAATAAATAAAATGAAGTTTCACAAGCCTAAGTAATGTACCTACGCTATGTTGAAGACAACTTCAACGCATGGAATAATAAAATGCAACTAAAGACAAATAAATAAAAGGAAGTTTCACAAGCTACCTACGCTATGTTGGAGACAGCTTCAACACATGAAATAATAAAATGCAAATAAAGACAAATCAGTAAAAGAAAGTTTCACAAGCTACCTATGCTATGTTGGAGACAACTTCAACACATGAAATAATAAAATGAAAATAAAGACAA
This sequence comes from Dalbergia cultrata, assembly GCA_031216105.1. Lineage (NCBI taxonomy): Eukaryota > Viridiplantae > Streptophyta > Magnoliopsida > Fabales > Fabaceae > Dalbergia > Dalbergia cultrata. Next base: position 52,314,849 of record CM062344.1, read on the forward strand.
CATGGGGAGCACGGAGAAGTCTAGAATATTGGCAATTTGGGGATTTCATTTTTTTTGTTTAGAGTGAGAACTCAGCACACCCACACGCCAAGAGAGAGAATAAATTAAAGAGGGAGAATTGGAGAGAGGGGGGCAAAACTGAGGAGTATGCAAGAGGAAGGGGACCTCAGCAAGCTTCGTGGGATGCCTCGTGAGACCGGCGCTGTTCAATGGAGATCCGCAACTGTGATGGCTGCCCAACCGAGGAAGAATGCTGGCTGGGCTGAGGAGGCTGCTGGACGGCACAAGGGCAGAGGCGCAGGCGAGCGCTTCGACGGCGGTGCAGGGGAGGCTGTTTCTGGGCTTTTCACGTTGTTGCTGTGGTTGGGTTTCGTTCTATGGGTCTGCAATATGATGAAGGTGACTTACAATGATGATGATGACCATGATTCGAAAAAGGTTTCTGTATGGTTAATGGGATTCATTTGAGGAGGATCGGATATATTTTTTTTCTTTTTTGGCTGAGTTGAGGATGATGGATGTTGGTTATGGCTATGGTGAGATTGTATGATGAGGGTGATGGCATTGGCTATGGTGAGATGGTTTCGAGGAAGGGGCTGTGACAATGGAAAATGGAAAAGTGTGAAAGCTTGTTGAAAATGGAGAATGAGGTGGTGGTGTGTTTTTGCGATGGATGCTCTCTGTGAAGGTCGGATGTTCCCCTCCTTTTCTCAAAGGTCTCTAAGATTAGATCACCCTTGCTTTTTAGATGTAAGATGGCAAACAGGAGGCAAAAAAGAAACCGGACCTCCGTGATCCCCCCTCCCCTAAAATTTCTTGACTCCTTCCTTTATACTAAGTTCATTTTGATAATTAACATTTGACTCCATGCTTTCTCTGGAATGTAGGGGAACCATACCAACTTGTTTCCCATGTTTTCTTCCTCGGACCAAGAGAGTGCAGGGATGGAGAAGACTGCAGAAGTAGGAACAGAAGCATGCTTGTGCTGTCTCGTTTCTTTTGTTGCTTTTTTTCAAAATTGACAAGTGTATTCTTTATTATTGCCATCAATTCCTGTATTAAGTCCATGTGCGTGCCATGGAATGAGACAGCATCGTGTTCCTTTTCTGCTCTTTTTCCATTATTTATTTATTTATTATTATTATTTTTTTATTATTATTTTTTTTAGAAGCGCGGGGCTCCTACATGTATTTCACTAGAGAATGGGTATGGCAACAAGGAAGTGGGGGGGAGCTCCACGAGGGAGTGTCTGCCACTTCCCTTTTCAATTATTATTATTATTATTTTTTGTATTTTAACCTTTTTTGATTTTATTTGATTTGAAATGAAAGTGACTGAAACATTAGAGATGAATCTAGGAAGCTTCTTTTTATTATTATTATTTTTTTAAAAGACTTTAAAAGAAACTGCAAAATGTGCAAATTTTTGGAATTTTCTTGTTCAAGGGACCGTACAAAATTGGGTGTTCACACTCTCCATTTCTTTTCACTTCATTTCCTTCCTCTCTATTTCTTTCCTTTACCAAACAAAGCCTAAGAGAGTGCCGAGACTAAGCAGGACGTGATCATACATCATATTTGTGCCAACGAAAGTGAATGATCAATGAAGCACTTTGTAGTTGAGCATCAGGCATGGACCATGGTAATAAGGATATGATAGGCTTAGAGGCATGAGATTATTTCTTCTGATATTTTGGATTAAAATCAAACCATATATCTAAATTCTAAAGGAGTATTATAAAAAATTATTACATGAAATTTGAAATCACTCAAATTCCTAAATCACTCTACTTCTTGTTTTTCCTCTACCTACAATTAATCAAATTTAAATTTTTAAAATTTATAACTACCTATTTATATATGAAAAGTCTAGAATTTTGCTTTCCTAAAATACTCTACTTCCTCTTTCTTCTTTATTTGCAATAAAATTTAAATTACGTTATGCTATTAAGTTATCTTGCTCAATATAATTTATTAACTTAATAATTTATTAATTGATTACAATGTTATAAATCAGAAGATAATCAAAGTTAAATTTTAAAAAAATTTAACTATGTATATTTGTATACAAAAAGCTCGGAAATTATATACAATTAGATACTTTTTTTTGTACAGAGAATATATTTTTATTTTCATATTAATTTTTATATATTAATTTGTAGCATCAGTTAATTACATTATATCTTTTATATGATACTTAACATAATGATAATGAGATTTAAAACAATTCAATGATATTTCAATAAAAAAAAATGAATTTAATGATATATCATCCTAAAATGACTAGATATTGATGAATGTTTAAAAGTAGATTATATTATTTTGAAAAGATTAACATTGATGCCTTGATGATGTAAATAAATTTTATATTGTCATTTAATTATTTTTTATTTGAAAAAGCTTATATAATTATGTATGATTAGATGTACGTGTATTTGTTTTTTTTTATAAATGGTGCACATAAAATGAATTATATTTTTAATCTATAAACTCAAGTTTATGTGAATAAAAAAATCTTGCGGCATTTTTTGGATGATGAATAAAATGTTTATATATTTCATATTTATAAGACTTTAAAGATTGTTAGTAAGCAGTTAAATCTAATTATTTTATTGGCATGTTAATACACACTTGAACTTTATATAAATTTTTAATATTAACATTGTATATAAATTAAATATTGAATTTTTTTAGCATGATTTAGTCGGTGCAAATCGCAATCGAAACATGCAATTGAGTAATTTTTTTAACTAAAAATAATCACTTTTTATAGAAACAATTTGTATAAGTTTTACTCAAATATTAAAAGTATATGTGTGTGTATGTAATTTATCAATTTTAATTGAATATATTATAAATAAAAATACATTTTTGATGAATTGTAAATAAAAGTATTAATCCACCAAAAAAATAAATAAAAGTATTAAATAAATTTAAATTTAGAAAGATTTTGAAAACTAATTTTCCATATGGTGCATGGGTGCCATCTAGTTTGATTTGATGAGCAAGCTTGATTATTATTACCAAAGTCTTAGTGTTCCTTTTCTAGGTAAATGGAGTGTACTCTTTCATGAAACCTGGCATTTGGTAACGTGATGTAAGTTGCTTAAATAATTCATAAAACAATTAACTTAAACAAGCAAAAATAAAAATAAAAAAATTGCGAGCTATTCGTGGGTCAGTGTCATGATAAGGTACGGAATAATGATCCAATTCACAATTAGTGAACTGGTGAAAGTTGTATAAATGCAAGATTTAAAGTGGTAAATTATGGCATTTAAGTTTTATTTACACGTAATTATTAAGATTTTTTTGTAAAACAAGTTTAAAAAGGTTGAATACTCCTGTACCCAAAAAAAAAAGCTGAATACTCATATAAAAGGTCTTGTAAATGCAATGCTCAGGAAACCTCCATTGACAACAAGACTAGGTAGAGTTCTTCGTTTATGTTTGGAACCTTCATCCTATTCTTTTCCTCAGTCCCTTTCAATAGAAAATAAGATATTTTTGTACTTGAATAGATTTGAAAATTCTACTTTTATTATTTTCTCTTTTACCATACAAAAAATGAATTTTGATAGCCCCATTAATTCTTCAATCCGCTAATGAACTTGAATCAAGATAGTCAAATCAAGAAAACTTAGAAAGTTTTAGTGATGGGTTTAATTTTCATGTTGAGGGATTGCAAATAGAGTTTCATCAGCTAAAGACATATAGGAATTTCATAGAGAGGTTATAAAAGTAACAGCTAGCAGCATGGTTGAGGAAGACTTTGTCGTCGAAAAGTAAGAGTTTGGCTATTCTACCAGATAGCTACCCGATTTTTTAAGTTGCCAGAAAAAGTTGGCAGGCTATTTAAAGTGGCAAATTATGACATTTAAGTTTTATTTATACGTAATTATTTAGTATTACATTTTTACTACAAATTAAAAGGGTTGAATACTCAAATAAAATGTCTAGTTGAGCTTGCAATTTAATGATTATGATTGTCTTTTATACCTTTGAGCAGAAGGAGGTCCATATTTGATCCCACATCTCCTTTTCCCCAACCCCTAAGATGAATTCCTAATTTTAATATCTTTATAAAATAAAATAAAATGTCTTGTTAGTGTATTGATCAAGAAACCTTCATTGACAAACAACATTCTGGAGGGTTCTTCGTTTCTGTTTGAAATTTTCATCTTTTTCTTTCAGTCAGTCTCTTTCAATAAAAGAAGCTAATTTTGTACTTGCATAGCTTTGAAAATTCTACTTTTATTATTATTTTTTCCTTTTACCATACAAAAAAGTAATTTTGATAGCCCCATTAATTCTTTAATCCCCTAATGAATTTGAATCAAGATAGCAAATTCATGCACACTTAGAAAATTTTAGTGTTGGGTTTAATTGTCTTGCTGAGTGGATTGGGAATCACTACAAGAAAATGCGGGATACCAATAGAAAATACTGACAGTAACTACCGATGGTATCTCCGATGGGTCGTCGCATTTTGGAAAATAATTATAGTTATTATTCATATGCACTACACACCCATTGGTAAATACTATCGCCAATACGCTCCACTTGGCCCACATAATGTCCAACGAGTACATTGACGTGTATTTAACAATTTATTTTTTAATTATTTGTATTAAATACTATCAACGGGTACACCAACGGGTATATTTAACATTATGTTATATTTTTATATTTTATTTCATAAACCGACGGGTATTTATTATAGTTATAATTATATTTATTAATTATATTGTCAATGGGTTTATCGACGGTTATTTATTATAATTATAATTATATTTATTAATTATATTACTGATGGGATAACCGACAGATATTTATTTTTAAAATTATTGATTATTATTTATTACCGATGGGTTTTTGAAAGTTCACAAGGTGCTATGCAAACGTTTGGGATTTCAGACTTTCTGTCGGTATACCTGTCGCTAATTTCTGATAATTGAAATTCATTGTTTTTGCTAAGCGGGTACCTGTTGATAACCTGCATTTTTAGCCCCACCATGACTCTCTTTCTTTTCACTCTCTAAATGCACTCTCTCTCTAAACCCCCTCTCTATCTCTAAACTTCGCCACCGTCACCATTTTTGCTTCTGTTTGCCTCCATCGGAGCTCCTTTTGAGAAACAGAGGCCACCATTTTAATCTAGGGGCTTTGGTGAACATTTTAATCCGTTTAGTTTGTGATTTGGATTACTCTTTCTATTCGTTTATGGGTGCTCACAGTGTTGTATTTTGTTTCATTATGAAGTAATTATTGTTGTTAATTTGTTAATGAAGGAGTTTTGTTTGAAGGTGATAGCGATTATAGATTTTGGAATCGGTTTGCCACTCTTATTCTTTATGATATGTTATATTTTCTATGTATATAAGTGTGTTGATTTAAATTTATCGTATTGGATTTTCAAGATTCGATTTGGTTGGACGTAGAGAGTTTTCCTATATTTTGTATTTTTTTTACTGCTTTAAAGGTTAGCAACTAAATCCTTGTTATTTAGATCGTTAAGTGATTTAATGTATATGTAGGATATATATAGACTTATGTTTTTTAAGATAGAGTTGTAGGAAATGGGGATTGCATGATGCATGTTGTAGAGTTATAAGGAAATGCGCAATAGAACAGATTTTATGATTATGTGAATTGTATGTAATTATTAAAATGTAACTAATTTACTAAATCTATTTTATTATTGATCTTTATAATAATATCTATAATTGTTGAATTAACAAAAATATTTAACGATGAAAGCTATTAATTTAAGGGGAGATACTGGCGAAACTAACTATATTTAAAATTGTAGGGATAATATATTAAAAAAAAAGTAACGATATTTAAAAAAGCTTAAAATCTAGTTAAATTTGTTTAAAAATAATAATTTCAATAAAACTTAATGCCCAATTGAATGTGTTTTAAAGACCAAGTAAATTAAATATCTGAAGACAGAAGCTCCTAATTTAAGGAAATGCTGTCGAAATTTTGTTTACTTTTTTTTAGGAATAATAGATTAAATAAAAGTAACTATATTTAAAAAACATAAAAGCCAATTAAATTTGTTTAAAAATAATGATTTAAATAAAACTTAAAGACCAATTGATTGTGTTTCAAAAGCTAATAAAAAGAAATATAATATGATGATGGAAGCTTCTAAATTGAGGGGAGACACTGTTGAAATTTTAATAATTTTTTTGTAGGATAGATTAAAAAAAATTATATTTAAAAAAAACTTAAAAGCTAGTTGAATTTGTTTAAAAATAATAATTTAAATAAAACTTAAAGCCCAATTGAATGTGTTTTAAAGCCTAAGTAAAATAAATATTTGATGACGGAAGCTCCTAATTTAAGGGGAGATGTTGTCGAAATTTTGTTAACTTTTTTTTTAAAGAATAATAGATTAAATAAAAGCAACTATATTTCAAAAAATAAAAGCCAATTGAATTTGTTTAAAAAAAAATTTAAATAAAACTTAAAGACCAATTGAATGTGTTTTAAAAACCAAATACAATAAATATCTGACGATGGAAGATCCTAATTCAAGGGAAGATGTTGTCAAAATTTTCCTAAAATGTTTTAGGAAAAAAAGATTAAATAAAAGTAATTATTGTATTAAAAAAATTTAAAAGCCAACTGAATTTGTTTGAAAGTAGTAATATAAATAAAACTTAAAGACTAATTGCATGTGCTTTAAAGACCAATTAAAGGAAATATTTGACGATGAAAGCTCCTAATTTAAGAGGAGATGCTGTTGAAATTTATTCTGAATATTTCTTTAGGAAATAAGATTAAAAGTAGTTGTACTAAAAATTTAAAAAGCAATTGAATTTGTATTTGAAAGTAATAACTTGACATCTTATAGAATTGTAGGGTCTAGGGTTAATCACAAGCATAATGTTACCTTCAAATCAATCATGAATGTATGATAGATTGCATCCCAATAGAGGGGGATTAAATCGAAATTTTATAGTGGTGTTGAAGAATTTATGAGTATGGCATGTAAAACAGAACAGTTCATTAACAAAGCAAAGGTTAGGTATCCATATAATTGGTGCAAATGTAGAAAGTATTTAGATGATAATACAGCAAGGGTTCATTTGTACAAGTGGGGATTTATGCTTGACTATTGGATTTGGATCGAGCATGAGGAGGTAGTTAATACATGGAATCAAGTGGGTATGTTTCAAACTAGAAGTAGTATTGGTGGGATCCATATAACTTAGCATGACATGGGTAATGTGCTATGGGAAGATAACAGAGTTAAGCATCAAGAGATGGTGTTTAATACTGTCGGTCCTGAATTTGCTGCTTGTTATTTGCAGCCTTTAGTCAAGGAGCCAAACCAAGATGTTGCTCGGTTTTATAGTCTCTTAGAAGCTGTCAATCAATCTTTATGGGAGGATTGTGTGTACTCCGAATTATTGAGCACGAAGTCCGAAGGGAATCAAAGCCAAAGTTCTTTTAATCAATAGGTTGCACTAATAAGTGAGTTAAGTCTGAACCCCGATTTAATTCCAAATTTTTTTTATCAAGCTAAAAAATTTCGTTTCTAAACTTGGGTTGAAGGTAATAAAGATTGACTGCTGCTTGAAAGCATAGTTTTAAAACTCGGCTCGACAATCGACTCGATCTAGGTACTGGGTCAGTGGGTCAGTGGTTCAACCAGTGGGTCACTGGTTGAACCGGTCAAACCGGATCTAATTAAATAAATATATAAAAAATATTAAAGTTTAGATAAATATAATAAAATAACATAATTAATTAATTAATAATTTAACATTTTAAAAATTCATATAATTATATAAATATATTTAAATCTAAAATAAGAATTTGTTTACAAAAAATCCCACCAAAGAGAATGCCAAGATCCAACAAAAAATAAAATAATCTATAATTACCAAAAGAAAAAATAATAAAGTAAAAGCAATCCCTAAGTAAAAAAGTCAAAAAAAAGCAACAGCAGTAAAAGCAATCCAAAAGAATTTAGATGAAGATGTTTGTGATTAACGGGTTTTTATTTTTTTGTTTTGGTCTTGAACACATAATAGCCTACCGTTATTGTGGCTTTTTGTTTTTTGGGTCTTGATATCATTATTGTGGATGTTAAGTGTTATGAGTCAGTATTATTTTTGTTTGGCCTATTGTGTCCTAATGGCAATATGAAGCACAACCATGATCCACAAAATCTCTAATATCTTAAACCACTAGTCTCTCGCTCACTCACTCACACTTCCAGCGTCGCTACCAGCAGATCCCCTTCTTGAGTTTTCTTCTGGAGTCTTCCAGCAATAGATATCTTGCACTCCTCTTTCTTTCCCTTTCTCGTTCTCCATCTCCCTTTATTTTAAGCTCTTTTCTTGTTCAAGCCCTTCCTCAAAGCAGCACGATCTAGAAGTGGCGAAGCACAACAACAGCGTGGCACTGCATTGGCGCAGCAACGTGGTATGGTGGAAGCAACACTCCATTTTTTTCCTTTTTCTTCTGATATGGGCACTGAACTATGCGAATTGGCAGTTTACCGGGTAACTGGTTTTTTAGTAAAACCGCCGAGTCATACCAGTTTGTAACAGTTCCTCTACATTTCTGATCCATTATGTCGCCACGGCTTAGTCGGGCCGATTTGTTTGTTCACCGGTCAGCTGACCACGGTCCGGTCCGAGTTTTAAAACTGTGCTTGAAAGGTTATATGTTTTATTATAAAGATGATATATATTTCATTGATTGGGTGTAAGTTATGCGAAGAGCCTAGGTTTAAACCCAAGATGTTTGAATACCCACTACTACAAATAAGGGATTCCACAGCTCTTCACTCACGGCAATTTAAGAGAATGGTCATTGGTGACCACAAAATGAAGCATTTCACTATGATTGGAGGAGCCGTCACTTGCCCTCCCTCAATAGCAGTGAATTTTAGAGCCTAAGATCCTAGCCTCTCTCGCATCCCGCATCAGTCCTTCTCTTTCTTTTGCATTGCTCAGTGTCACAACCCAACTTAGGTCATGACTGGCGCATGGGAAACACCTTCCCCAGCAAGCCTTAACACTCAAAATTTTTTAGGAAAATGGATAGAGTTTCCTTTGTTTCTCAAACATTCCCCAAATAAAAATACAACTTGTAATATTTCCAATTTAAATTCATAGTTGATGGGCATTAAGCATTCTCAAAATGCACCCTTCCAGCATATAACAATATCTTAATATAGTCTAGTCATAATACCAAATTAGTTTACAAATCCTTTTTATAATATAATCCAAATATCTAAGTCATAATTTATCAAATATAAGCATAAAACAGGTCCAAAGACCCTACCTGTGACATATAGAGCAACTGACAACTACAAATTAAAATGAAATAAGAGTTCCAACAAAAAGGGCCCCTACGAGAGGGCTTACCACCTCGAAATCAACTAGGGTTATGGCAGAGGAACAGAACTAGATCCGAAACTAGAACTTATATTTGAAAAAAAATCAAAGAATAACAGAGTGAGTTTTGCAACTCAATGAGAGATAGGATATCCATAGTTTACTAGATGCAAGCAGAAAACAATATAAACAAAATAACACATGATTTCTTTGAAATTTTATTTCTAAGCAAACTCTCAAAAATAATTACTAAATCCCCTTCTCAAATTTTCTCCAATTCCTTATTCTCACATAAAATTAACTTCATCATTAAATACTCAAATACTCATGAGGGTTACATAAGAAGCATAAATCTTATTTAGGGAGTAATCTCAACCCATCAATCACAAAGTTTATTATTTTTCACATAAAGTTCTTTTAGACTTTATCTCACTAAGAGAAACTATGTGCACATAGGCCGTTATGGCAAGCGATATTGCCATTATATCTCTTCGTTATGGCGAGCGATATTGCCATTATATCTCTTAGTTATGGCAAGCAGTATTGCCATTGCTTCTCTTCGCTATGGCTAGCAGTATTGCCATTATATCTCTTCACTATGGTGAGCGTTATTGCCATTAATTCTCTTCGCTATGGCCAGCGGTAATTCCATCTTAGAACCCATCATGGTTTTTCTTAAATAAAGTTTTATCAAACATAATTCAGAAATCTAAAATTCAATCTTCATATTAATCCAACCTTGCAAGTATCAATAGAATAAATTTTTCCAATCCACATTGAAACAATATATAGCAAAAATATGGCATTAATAAAATCAACAAAGAGAGCTAGTAATAATCTCAACCAAGTCATCAAGTCATATTTAACAACCATTACATTTAAGGAAATCATCCAATCAAGCTAACCAAATAATCTAAATAGCTTAGAATAAAATTTTTATCAAATATATTAATATAGTTTCTCCCATAACAATAATTTAAAATAGTGCCACTTTGTAAATAGCCATTCACGTAAATTCTAAATCTTCTTCAAACTGTGAAAGAATAAGTTTCATCATTCCAAACTAAGAACTGTTTTCTTTTCTTTTCTTCACTCAATTTGTTTTCCAAATCATAGTCTAACAATGCCTTCGAACCGTTCACACTCCATTTCATAAATAATTTTCAATTCAAATTCATAATCTCTCAACTAACTTCGTGACTATTTATGAATAAAATCTACTAAGTAAGTATAACACATTTTAATAGCATATTTATAATTAAAATTTACTATGCAAAAAGTAAAGTACAAATATACTATCTACTCACAACAATGGTTCCCAAGGAACCGGAGAGCACTTCCCAAGCTACCAAAAATCTCCAGCTGATATCCGTTTGCTCTATAACTCTAGGAGCAAGACATCATTAGCATATGCGAGCTAATAATGCTACCAATTAACATAAATTAATTCCAGATTAGAAAACCCCTAAATTCTAACCCTAGGGTCCCCAAACCCCCCAAATTCACCATAAACAACCAATAGAAAGTTCAATAAGATCAACAAAGAAATATTGAGACTTACCCATCACTCCCAAGAAAAAGAAAAGAGGGAAGAAGCATCCAAAACTCACGATTGTAGTGAGCTCTCCTCTTAGAGAGAGAAAACTACAACCACCATGAGGAAAGAGAGAGAGAGAGAGAGAGAGAGAGAGAGAGAGAGAGCTCCATGTAGGTGTACAAGTTGAGGTAATCGGCGGTGAAGACGTTGTGGTGGCAGTGGCTCCCAGCAAAAAGGAGGAGAGTGAACAGAGCAGGCAGGGAATCATGAAGGAGGGAGGAAAGAAGGAGAGAAAGAAGAAAAGAAAAAAAAGAAGAAGAAAAGAAGGGGAGGAAGCTGACGGGAAATGAGTGATGGGAGGGGAAGGAAGAGGAAAATAAAAGAGAGGGGGGACACTATAGTGGTCTATACCACTTAAGGTGCATGGTGGTCATCACTCTTTTGTTTGTTTGTTTTTTTTTCTTGGTTTTCACATTCAGTCTTCGAACCAGTCAGTTGGGACTCACTACTCCTTGTTGCTCTTTTGCTCACTAATCGCTCAGTCACTCGGGCACTGCTCTCTATCGCTCAAGGTCGCTAAAGTTTCTGCTGTCTCTCGCTCAAGTTTGCTACTCTGCTCCAAGGTCGTTGCTTTCTCTTACGCAACTGCTACTCCAAGGTTGCTGTTTCTCTTGCGCAATTGCAAGCCGTGAGCCTCTACTGAACATCAAATCAAGGTTTATCTTTCCTTTGTTTTGGAATTTTTTTTTCTTTTTTTCATTTTTCTCTTTTATTTTCTGAATACCCATTCACTTTTATTATTTATTTAGGGATTTATTCATTGGGCTCTTGGATCAATCATCATCTTCTTCATCATCTATCTGTGGAAATCAAAAGCCTTTATTTTGGTTAATTAATTGGGCTCACCGTGTAACTTGCCTCATCGAGCCACCACATGCTTGGATTGCCAAGTCCTCAATCACGACAGTACTGTAACACACTGCCAGAGGTACTTTTGTATGCAAAGCCTTGTCTCTAGTCATAATTCAATTTTTGTCCTCTCTTTCTCACATTGGATTTGGGGCTTTGTTAGTATAATGATGGATTTGGGGCTTTGTTAGTATAATGATGGGTTTGTGAATTTCATATTATATGTGCCCTTAGCACAATCAAGTTCTCTTTACTGTGATAGTTTATTTGATTAAAGGATACCTTTTACAAATTTGCAGCTTGTAGAAATTGATCATTGTGCCTTTAATTCTACCCAAAAAGCTGTTGGAATTGAAGGCTTTCAGAAAATTCCTAATGGTGTCAATGGTAATCACATGGTCATCCTTGATACTTGTGAGCCACATGCATTCTAATTTATTTTGAATTGTTCAATATTAATTTGCTTTGCCACTTGAAATCTCTAGGTATTGAAGAAAGGATGCATTTGGTATGGGATACAATGGTGGCAAGATCATAAATTTCCAACTTAGTAGTCCTTTCTTTTTAGGTGGGGGTGATATCGAACAAAGGATATCCTTTTAGTTATCATTTATCATCCTCAATCCAAATTCAAGCTTTGAGATTACCTCAAAGTCCCACCACTCTAGACTGGACACAAATGTCTTTGAGGGAAATAAAGGAAAGGTACTGATTTAACTATAAATTGCTAAATTTGGTTTTGATTCATAATGGTTTTGCATTTGGTACAATACTACGTTTATTGCCTTAACATTGGACCAATTGAATTCAGTCCACCCTATGGAAGCTGATTTTGTGAAGATGCTAAGCGAAATGCCGAAATTTTGTGAGGACATGGCGAACCAATGTAAGAAAGAGTGACTGAAAAAAAAAGAGTGAGATCGTTAAGCATGGTCAAAGATACGTGATGAGACAAGTCTCCCGACATCTGACAAGGCAACACATAAACTAGAGCATGGACTAAAGCATGAACTAAAGCCTGGACTAAAGCATGGCCTAAGGTATGGGTCAAGCATGGGATACTAGCAGAGTAGGTAAAGTGGAGAAGGCCTATAAATACTAGGAAGAATGATGAAGTGGGGCTTGGCAACACATAGAATGGGAAGAGACCAGAAAAGAGAGGGTCTACTTTAAGAAAACATACACAGTCGAGGTAGGCCGCTCAGGGAGTTCTTCTAGCTCGTAGTGCAAAACCGAACCACCCCCCCCCCCCACAAAAATAGTTACTTTATAAACTTGATTTTATTTTATGGGTTATTAGTGAGAATAATAAGTTATTCCTGAAAACTCTTACTGCCTCTTGTTTGTGTCCTATCCTATAGCAGGAGGGCGAGTTTGTTTGGGAAAATAATGAATTGAAGGTTGCTCCTAGCTCTCTTTGATGGATTGGACAAGAAGGATGCCACATATCTAATTTCTATTCAAGCTCCAATAAAGCAAGACAAATCTTCCACGTAAGAATTTTTGCTACCTTTTTTAGTAAAATTTCAACATTTTCTTATGGGGAAAACATAGGCCTATGTTAATGTAGTTTTCAGTTCGAATAAAGAAATTTGTTTAATGGTTGTGTATAATGCTTGGCCATGTTAAATTGTTTCCAGATCTAAAGCCATTTTTTGGTGGATTCTAGTGCTATATTGATATTTAAAACTTCTATTTACTTGTTATTTCAAAATTAAACCTTGATGTGCTTGTTTAAAAGTTTTTCACATTATCAAGCACCTGACAGGTGATTCTAGCTATATATACATTTTTAAGTGTGGCTAATGCATTTTTCTGTACTCAATTTTGGTGAACTTAGGCTTGTAAGTGGTGTAGTGAAGGTGATGGGTGATGTTTTTCCTGAGCTAAAACAACAGGAAGTGCGCATTGGGAATGTAATTGAAGAGGAGGAGGAAAGTTTTGGCCGAAATTTACTTAAGGTGAGGGTGATAATATGTATGCCAACTTCTTCAGGGTCACCACTTATCAATTAGTTTGCATGACAACCATCTCTCATATTAGTTTTGTTGCTTGTAAACTTGATGATTAATAATTGGTCTGTGGATTGGTTTTCATTTTTTTTTTCTTTTTCATATTATGTGTAATAATAAAAGAAAACCTGACTGCTTTTACTTCTCCAGGGAATTGGCACTACAAGAAATTTATGTCTAAAAGAACACTTAGTTTTAGGTACACTTAAAAAGTGTTGCTTTTGATATAGCAAAGGCTACACTTTTTTAAGTTAAGCCATCACTTTTTGAAGAGTTGCCATATCACATGTGGTCAATTGTCAAAGGCAACATTTTTTTAACAAAAGACTGCATTTTTAAGCTAATGCATCACTTTTCATAGTGTTGCCATATCAAGTGTGACCAATTGTTTAAGGCAACGCTTTTGAGTAGAGGAAGCAACATTTTTTAGATATCAAAGGCAACACATTTAAAAAAAAGTGTTGCCTATGTGTACAAAAAGCAACACTTTTCAAATGTTCCAAAAAACAAGTTTTAGGTCAAATTTATTGTAGTGTGAGAAATTTGAGACTACTACTCAATATGTTCAGGGAAAGATTCTGAGTGGGGAGGTAAGTAGAATTTGTTTTATCAACTGTTACCTAATAGTCAAACTAGCTAGGAATGTAAACAATTAATGTTTATGAGAACAACAAATATTTCTCTTGGCTTTGATATTATCTTATGCTATTTACTTTTTGTCGTCTTCAGAAGTTCTTCGATGAAATTTTATTCAAGTTTTAAGTACTTCATTTAGCATAGTTGTTGCTAGATGTTGATTACTTCTCAGTTCTCATTCTCACCAGTTCAGTGTTAATGAGTTCATTTTTTGGGTAGTCATAGATTTTTTTTTTTCCAAAAATTGAAAGGAGGGGAAGTCCAATGATGTAGGAGTTCAAGACACTTCTCTTAGCAGAAGGAAAAAGTTCTTTTTTTGTTAATAAATTTTCAAGATATTAATGATATTAAATATTTCCTCATCTATTGCATTAGATTATGGACTGTAAGTTTCCCACATCTAGGTCCTGAAGATCAAAATATTTAAACTTTCAACATTTTATTCAAAACTATTGATTGGAAATAATTTATTGCATGGAGTATTGATTATTTTGAATTTTTTTAATCGTCTTCTACCGTATGCTAGTTCCTTTTGTGTAATTGTAATGTAATTTGATTGATTTTTCCTATTTGTTCCCGAAAAACCCTTATGGTCTATTTTTCATGTAGTTATCTCTTGATTTCCGGAAGCATTTGTCTTGTGGGGTGCATATGGGTTGCCATTAGCTCTCACTGAGGTAGGGGAATTGCTTCATGTATTGAATTGCTGTTATTATGCATTCTGTAATAATAAGTATTGCAATTGGATTTTATATTTTTGCTGCTGTCCTTTCATCCATGTATTTTCCACCTTGCTAATTAAGTAGATCCTTATTATATTCTGATCAGACTTTTATCAAGCCACGGATTGAACATGTGAGAAAAGAATGCGAATTAAAGGGACATGTTATATCTGAAGTGTTAAGGCATGTTTAGAATGATGTGGTTGGAAGGCTGCTCAATGATTATGGCACACCCAACGCACCTGCTACCAGAAGGTTAGTATCTTGAATTGTTTGTCATATCTACCACTAAGTAGTGTAGCTAAGTTTGACTCTTACTACTTTATCTATGCAGCAAGAACCAAATGTCATAATTATTAAATATTCAAAAGTACAAAGTTGTTATTCTTTTTTACGTGACATGTAATTGGAAAAATTCGATCAGATTCTTTTGTCTAAGTTATGTATTTAGAGAATTTATCAATTATAATTATTATAATAAGTATAATTAATTATCAATTAAATATTTTTTTCTGGAAATATAATCTATTTTTGTAAATTTGAACATTTTTCAGATTCCAAATTTGATATTGAGATTAGATCATTAGTAATCGCATGTATAATGAATTGATTAGATTTCATTCCCATATTAGGCGATCATGGCTTAGGATCAATATTTATTTAATTACTCTAAACAATTTATTCTCATTCTACAAGATTTTGTTGTGTTATTTAATTTTTTCTTCAATTTTAATTTGAAGACTTGGAATCACCAAACCCAACAAGACCTTCCTCTTTTGCTAGCCATGACCCAATAAATAAGGGACCATCCAACAATTAGCATATTCTTGATTATTTATGTTTGTTAATCTTAGAATTATGGAACTTTACTTTTTATGATGTTGCAAAATCATAAATACTTGCTTGTTTTGTTTTATGATTTTGTAACAAGTTCAAATGTTTGAGACATATAACATATTATAATATATATGCTATCTATTATGAGTAATGAATAATTGTAATTTCAATATTTGTTTTATGTTTAAATTTTGTGGATGTTTGAAAGTACTTGTAATAGTAAAAGAGTTATTGTTATTAGGTTTATCGGAAAGAATATAAAATATGGAGGCCAAAAAAATTTGCATACTTTGTCTTTAGCAATGGTTTGAACTGCTGCAGTTGTAAAAAAAATTATTAGTTACCATATTTTGTAGCGGTTTGAAACTACCATTAAATTATTCAAGTGATTTAATGATTATTTATTCGCGGCGGTTAGCAACAGTAGCAAAATTTTCAACATATTTTAATTTGTAGGCCGCTGCTAAATCCACGAGGTCATTTTGCAGCGGTTATTCCAACAGTTGGTCCAAACCGCTGCAATATGGCTTGGCGGCGATTAACATGGTGGCAGTTTGATAACCACCGTGGAAGGCATTTAAGGGTAAAAAAACCACTGCTAAATTCCTTTTTCCTTATAGTGACCCATGCCAAGATTATTCGTTAGTCAACATGTCGAAGTTTATGGAAGTCATTAATGACAAAGTTTGAATACCCAAGATGGCAATCTAACATTAGCAGGATCCTCATGCTCAAAGTTTGACAGGTCGAAATTGGAAAAGGATCTCTACGGGGAAGCAAGCATTAGTGGGGATCGAGAATGGCAGAGGTTTTCTCCCCACCATGGGGATCAAGGTCAAGGTCAAGTCAGGGAAACTTGTGGAGATTCAGGGCACGAAATAGGGAAGTACTCTCTGCATTTACCCCGCCCCGTTGTCATCCCTATGTAGGATTGTAACACCCTAGTTTTAAATAACAAAGGTTAGATTTTTTTTTTAAATTAGGAAAGGTGCCAGTTACCCGTATCTGTCCTTCTGGGTCCTGAATCTCACTAAGTCTGGATCCTATACGTCCTTAGAGGGCTCTATAATAGAACCACATTCTTGGGATCAAAAGTCCCAGTAATTGTTCCCTAGAGAGAAATAAGTTAAAGAACGATTTTTAATGAATTTTATGAAACCTTTTAACATTTCGTTTTTAGCCCACAAGTTTATAAAATCTTAAAAATTCCCGAATTTGAAATAAAACCCAAAATTTGGATTTTGATTGGTTGAGATTTTAATTTTTGTGATATTTTATTTGAATCCAAATAGGGGGTACTTCCTTATTTATATTTATGTTTTAAAGTTAATGGAGAGTAAAATAAATGAGGACACTAAAGTTAATGGAGAGTAAAATTTATGTTTTAAAGTTAATGGAGAGTAAAATAAATGAGGACACTAAAGTTAATGGAGAGTAAAATAAATGAGGACACTAACTAAATGTAAATAAGTGAATTCTGAGACAACCCAACCCAATATATATACCAATACAAGCCCACACACCTACACGGTTCCTTTTTCTTTTCTTTCTCTTTGTTTTGCAAAGAAGAACAGAGGAGGCTCGGCCTCCCTCCATCCTTCATCTCTTCCTCTCGATCTTCCCTCTCCCTTCAGCCACCACCGCGCTGGTGCCGTAGCCGCCGCCGCCACTCCTCCTTGCTGTTCACGAACAGTAGCATCCCTCCATCTCTTTTGGTGGTTCAAGGTTGTGCTTCAATTTCTTAAAGGGACGGCAACACCCACTCCTCCATCTTCCTTTCCTTAGCCATTAAAGGTATAGTAAAGCTCAATCTTACTTCCAATTTCATAGATGAGCTAGGTTATGTTATGGGTATAGGATTAGAACTCTAATCTTTAAAACCTAGGTTATGTAATTGGGGATTTATATTGTTTAGATTAATAGTGCAGAAAATTCTTGTTCTAATTCTAATTAGTGGTTGTTGGATGATGTATGTGGCATTAGATACTCTAGAGAGGCATCCTATCTACTGTACCATGACGGAGGCTTGGAGCATCACATCCTTGGATTGTGTTGTGAGTGAATAATGTATTTATGGTTAATTGGTATTTAGTTCTATGTAGTTAAATATCTATGTTGCATATTTGTTATTTATTTTGCACTAACAAGTAAAATGATTTTCTTAGTGTATTAATGTCTTGAAAGTAGCATTTATTAGTTACCCTTAAAATTATCATATTTTAAGAAGAATATGGAATGGGATTTAATAACCACTACAAATATTGGAATAAGAACTTTACATTATTTGATACAGTGTTTTGTTATGTTACATTGGAACTAGATTATGAGACAAATATATTTTTGGAATGCTTATGGTTTTGGATAAAATATTTTGTGACTTGATTTTCTTAATGGTCAATTGAGAACTGGAGATTGAAAACGATTGCATTCTTTATGTTTTACTAACATGATTGGTTCCTTGAAAGGAGAGTAGATGAATGAAACTTGAGTTAGTTAATGTGGAAAGTTTTTTTTTTTTTTTTGAGGTATCATTAATAGAAACCGTAACTAACAGTGGTAGCGTTAGTCTTGGTGCACCTTGAGATAGACCTTAGCTAGCAGAGGGGTTGCTAGCCCGGTATGTTAGGCCAGCATACCGATATTATTAGGCACTGGAGATGGGTGTGAGAGCCGCCTATAAGTGAAGTGAATAGACTGGGGATGGGTGTGAGGGCCTCCCAGTTGTGGGCTTGATTTGGACTTTGTTTTGACATAGAGACGCTCCCTTGATCTTTTTTTTTTTTTTAATGCATAAATTCCATAATTCTATATCATCACTACAAGAGATTTGTATGTTAATTCTATATTCAGTTTGGTTAATATTTTGTATTATTTATTTTGACTATCCATTATTATTTGGGACTTGTTCCAATTAAATGTAAACATATTATTCCTCACTGAGTTTCATAACTCACCCATGGTTGTTTCCTCTATTACAAATTTAAGTGTAGCCCTGAGTTCCACTCCTCCATCTCAATAGGATTGTGTCACCACCTTTTTGGTGAGACCAACAATGGTGTGTGGCCATTATTTTGTGGCTTCCTGTCTCTTACTTTTATGACAAATCGTATATGGTTAGGTGCTTCATTTGATCACAGGCAGGGACCAGATTAGTAGTGTTTAAGTTTATAATCAATGTTTATAGTTATCTTATGTTTTGTATGGATGGATAGTATGTAAATTCCCCAATTATGGACTTGTATATGTGTATGTGTATATATATATATATACCTATCTATTATCCTGGTTTGGACTGTGATTGTGATTTGATACAGGTCTTGTATTTTGGAAAATGTTGAGAAAATAGAGGAAACTTTGTCCGTTTTTCTATTAAAGTGTGAATGTTTAGGCTTGCGGGGGAGCTTGTTCTCTACGCGCCTGTCATGACCAGGGTTAGGTCGTGACAAGGATCCACTCTTTCTATGTTTAGTTGGAAAGTAAAAATAAGGATAAATTTATCATAATTCAGCTTTATGTGTAATTTTAAATAAGTGAATTTGTTGAATTCGTGCTTAGCACAAGAATTGCCAAGAATTTCTCCAAGAACTTGTTGCTACATGCCACTTTCAATTAATCAAATCTTTTGCCAAGACTTTTCAGCTCCTCTTCCTGGTTCATTTTCCTAGCAACTGCGAAGCAATTCCAATACCAATCAGGCTACGAGAACTATATATCTTCATGATTCCACCAAGTCATAGTGTTTTCTCCCCACATTAAAACACGGTCTCCTTCCTCAATCATGAGCTTGAACAGTAGCACCTATGCTACGAGGATTAGTATCCTTTACCTTTCTCTGTCCCTCTTTTACCTTCCCATATTCCTTGAAGCTTATTACGACCCAGTTGATCTTTTTAGCATTAACTGTGGCTCTACCGGCACTTCCTCCGACCGCGATAGGACATGGATAGGAGACATCAAGTCAAAGCTCTTATCTCTTCAACACAGCCAAACCTTCACTGCTCAAGCAAAAACACTAGCTCCTTCTGTCAACCAAGTCCCCTACGCCACAGCTCGCTTGTCCCTCTCCGAATTCAACTACTCATTCCCAGTCACGGCAGGACAAAAGTTCGTGCGCCTTTTCTTCTATCCTGCTTCTTACCCTGGCTTTGATCGAACAAACGCCTTCTTCACAGTCAAATCTGGAGAGTTCACCCTCCTAAAAGATTTCAATGCTTCACAAAACGTGGATGATTCCGAACGGGATACCATCTTCAAAGAATACATCATCAACGTGGGTGATGATCAAAGGATCAACCTGACCTTTACTCCAAGCACATCCCACCCATATTCCTATGCTTTTATCAATGGAATCGAGGTGGTGTCCATGCCTAATGATCTCTATTACCCTGCAGACCAAGAAATTATATTTGTGGGTCATATCGGCACCCCGTTCAGTATTGACAGCAGCGGTGCCCTTGAGACAGCTTACAGGATCAAAGTTGGTGGCCAGCCGATCTCACCCAAGAATGATACGGGCATGCTCAGGCTTTGGGAAGAGGATGATGCCTACTTAAGGTCTCCATTTGCACGGCTTAGTCTACCTGGTGATATCTCAGGTGAGATGAACATCACTGTGAATCCCGATTATGTAGCACCCAAGCAAGTCTACAGAACATCACGGGATATGGGCAGAAATGGCGATCTCATCAATAAGGTTTCTAATTTGACTTGGGAATTCCCCGTTGATACTGGCTTCACCTACACGCTTAGGCTTCACTTCTGCGAGCTAGACCCAAACATTAGTTTTCCCGGTGACAGGTCATTCTTCATTTACATAGCAGGACAGATAGCTGACCACCGTGCAGATGTTCTAATGTGGAGCAAACAAAAAGGTGTTGCTGTTCATAGAGACTACGTCGTTATGATCCAACATGGGAGTCAGAAAAAGGTTAACCTTTCACTCCAAATGCATCCTCACCCAGACAGCCAAACTGCATACAGCAACCCATTCGTAAATGGCCTTGAAATATTCAAAATAAATGACAACAGCCTTGCCGGACCCAACCCTGACCCTATTACCCACCAGATACCACTCACACGCAACTCCGTTGAAAGCTCAGAAAGGAGGACCACAATAATAATCAGCGTGGTTGCTGCGGTCACTGTGTTCTCCATTGTCGCTTTCTCTGTGATCCATTTCTTCCTTCTTAGGCAACACAAGAGCAAGACAAACAACGCAAAAGTAACTTCCAAGAAGTCTCCTTTCAGTTTAACCAAGTCAGCAAACACTCAAATCACACAATTGCCATACGATCTTTGCAGTCACCTCTCGCTGTCTGAGATGATGGCAGCCACCGACGACTTCGACGAGCTCCAAGAGAGTGCCGAGACTGCGCAGGGTGATCATATACACCATATTTGTGCAACGGAAGTGGATGAATCAATTTGTAGAGAAGATAGATGACACATTTAGGTATGCATCATGGTAATAAGAATACGATAGGCTGATGAGGCGTGGGATTATTTCTTCTGATATTTTGGATTAAAGTCAAATTTGATGAGCAAGCTTGATTATTGTTACCAAGCTTGATGGTTTAGTGTTCCTTTTCTTGGTAAATGGAGTGTGCTCTTTTGTGAGACTTGGTAATGACATGTAGGTTGCTTAAATAATTCATAAAATAGTTAACTCAAACAAGTCAAAAAATAAAAATAAAAAAAAATTCCAAGCTATTCGTGGGTCAGTGTCATGGTATGTTACGGAATAATTATGCAATTCACAATTCGGGGACTGGTGAATGTTGTATTATTTCCACGTCCAAAAACAAAAAAAGTTGTACTATATTTGTGTGTGTCTGTGTGTGTGAACTTGTTTGCCTCGAATTTTATCGTAATATTTTCAATTTGATATAGGTTTGGTTCTTATTAAACTTTTTGTAGCAATTTAATTTTAATATTTTAAATTTTAACATTAATTTAGTTATTTTTTGGATATCCATGTTAATATTTGATAGAATTATTAAATTGATATCAAAACGAAAATAAAATTATAAAGCATGACATGAAAAATAAAAATGTTAGGATCAAAACAGAAAACCAATAATTTTTTTAAGATTAAATTGATATAAATACTTTTTATTAAAATCAAATTGATTTCAAATCGAGAATGTTATGATAAAAAGAAATATTGTTTACTTTTCAAGAAATGTCGCAAGTCTTCCATTTTTTTATTTTTTTGCAGGAAAAAAAAAAGGGAGAGAAGGAAAGTAACAAATTGACTTTTTGGGTCACCTGGCTTCTTGCAGTGTCCAATATTCTAATTTCCATTTTCCTATTCCTTTTCCACGACTTTTATAGTTGATATGGCGTTATAATTTAATAATTTCTCATATATAAGGTTATAGAAAAATTTATATGAATATGATATGTAAATTTTATTATTGACGAGATTTTATTTAAAAAATAATATTTTATTATTCAAATTTTATTCTTGGTGAGATTTACCTTTTAAAACATACATTCTTATAATTAACCATAAAACTCATATTGTGATAAAATTTGGGTTGAGGATCTCAGATAAAAAAGGATAAAATACAATTTCCTTCCTTGAGGTATCGTGAAATAACACTTCACTCTATTTATTTGAAAAACCTAGACTCTACCCCATTTCACTAAGGGTGTGTTTGGTGCATTCTATTTTATAATTTATTTTTTATAAATTATATACTAAATCATAAAATTAATTATAAAATAAATAATAAATTTAATTTATATACACTGGTAGCATAAAATAAAATATTGATAGATAACTTTTTATCAAATTTGACACTTCTTAAATTTTTATCGGTTCATGGTTAAAATTATTTTATATTGTCAGTTTATAGAAAATGAATTCATAACTAATATTGAGAATTACATAATAATAATTCTTTTAATGAAAAAACTAATCATAAGCATTTCTATTGATTGATTATTATTTTTATTGACATTTGATTGATTCATTTTACAATAATTATTTTAATAAATTTAATTTTAATATATTAATAGTATAAATGAGTTCTATAATGTATTAAAATGTATATTGTTTCATAGCTTAAGTGGTTTACTCCTATATCCACTGCTTTAAAAGTCATTTAAATGAAACGATTAATTAAATAACAATGTAAAATACTTTTACATTATCAATGCATCAAAATTTAATTCATAAAAATAATAATTGTAAAATAAATCTAGCCATAGGAATTTCAAAAAAGTGTTAAATCATACTAGGTTATGGTCTATTATGATAACTACCAACCATGATTTGACATTTTATTGAGTTTTTGTTAATGTACAATGTAAAGTGAGATTTTACAATTCAAACTAATAAAAATTTAAAATAGTGTCAAATCATGCTAGATACCTAACTATTAACTGTGATAATTAAATTATTAATTTATAAAGATTGTTTTTTAATATTTTGAATCTCATTCATATAATTATATTTTATACTAATATTATTTACCACATATTATTTTTTAAAAAAATAAATAAAGTTTATTTGTATATTTTAATATTACAATAAATTTATATTTAATTTTTATATCTTATTTATTTAAAATTCTTATTATTAATTTTTTTAATAAAAACAATTATTATTAAATTTTGATATAATTCTTAATTTTATTTATGATTTTAATTTCTATAAACTGACCATATAAAATAATTTTATCTGTGAACAAATAAAAATTCAAAAAAGTGTCAAATTTGATAAAAGGTAATATGTCAATATTTTATTTTATAATAATTTTTATTATTTAGTATATAATTCATAAAAAATAAATTATAAAAGAAAACATCAAACACACATTTAATGAAATGGGATGGAGTGTAGATTTTTTAAATAAATAAAATAGAGTGTTATTTCTTAATATATCAGGTAATCACATTTTACCATAAAATTAAAAAAGTTAATGCTCATTTTAGTCCCTAACTTTTTACTCATGAGTCGTTTTAGTCCCTGACTTTTAAAACGAGTCAAATCAGTCCCTAACATTACAAAATGTGAGTCAAATTAGTCCCTTGTTCCACTTTTATTTAACATTTTATCAATTAGATGATGATATGTAACATTAAGTTACATATTATTATACTATGTGTCATCTAAAGTATAACAGAGTTTAAAATAGTTTATTTTGGTATCTAAAATTGAACAAAATGAGTCAATTTATTATGTATAATGAATATTTAAATGACTTATTTTCTATAATTTTAAATATCAAAATAAATCATTTTAAAATATATTCTACTTTAAATGACATATACTATGTCAAGATATCACTTAATGTTATCAATCATCATTTAATTGATAGAAAATTAACTACAATTGGGTTAAGGGACTAAAATGACTCGCATTTTGTAATGTTAGGGACTAATTTGACCCGTTTTAAAAGTCAGGGATTAAAATGACTCAATAATAAAAAGTGAGGCACTAAATATTAACTCAAATTAAAAAGACCGTAGAACTTGCATTTTCCTAGCTTCTTACCAAGTACGAAAAACCATAGCCATATTAAACCTATGACTACCATCATATAATAACAGCATAAATCATGATTCAGTTCAGCTACTTGCACCGTTGTTTCTCTGCATTAAACACTCTGTCCTACGCTTCTATCAAATCAAACATGAGCTTCATTACTACTAGTATCCATTACCTCTGTTTGTCCCTCTTCCACCTTCCCATAATCATTCAGGCTTATGAGCCAGTCGACAGTTTCAGCGTCAATTGTGGCTCCAGTGGCAAGTTCTCGGACGGCGATAGGTCATGGACGGGAGACATAAAGTCAAAGCTCTTATCTCTTCAAGAAAGCCAAACTGTCGCTGCTCAAGCAAACAAGCTAGCTTCTTCTGCCAACAACGTTCCCTATGCCACAGCACGCTTGTCTCGCTCTGAATTCAGCTACTCCTTCCCAGTCACCGCAGGCCAAAAATTCGTGCGCCTTTTCTTCTACCCTGCTTCTTACTCTGGTGGCTTCGACCGCTCCAACGCCTTCTTCACAGTGAAATCCGGCGGGTTCACCCTCCTTAAGGATTTCAACGCTTCACTCAACGCCGATTATGCCCAGAGGGACACCATCTTCAAAGAATACATCATCAACGTGGACGATGGGCAAAGAATCAACCTGACCTTCACTCCAAACTCGTCCCACCCGAACTCCTATGCTTTCGTCAACGGAATTGAGGTGGTGTCCATGCCCACTGATCTCTATTACACTTCACCCAACGCCAACATCGATCAAGGAATTATATTTGTGGGTATAGGAGGCACCCAGTTCAGTATTGAAAACAGCAGTGCCCTTGAGACAGGTTACAGGATCAAAGCTGGTGGCCAGACGATCTCACCCAAGAATGATACGGGCATGCTCAGGCTCTGGGACATGGATGATGCCTACTTAAGGTCGCCATTTGCAGTACGTAGTGCTGATGATATGAAGGGTGGGAGGATGAATATCACTGTGAATCCTGAGTATGTAGCACCCAAGGAAGTCTACAGAACATCACGTGATATGGGCAGGAATGGCGATCTCAATAAGGTTTCTAATTTGACTTGGGAATTCCCCGTTGATACTGGCTTCAACTACATGCTTAGGCTTCACTTCTGCGAGCTAGACCCAAACATTAGTGGTCTCAGTGACAGAGTATTCTTCATTTACATAGCCGGCCAGACAGCTGACGACCGTGCAGATGTTATACAATGGAGCAGAGAAAAGGGTGTTGCTGTTCACAGAGACTTCGTCGTTATGATCCCACAAGGGAGTCAAAAAAAGGTTAACCTTTCACTCCAAATGCATCCTAGCCAAGAAAACAAAACTGCTTATAGCGATCCTTTCTTAAACGGCCTCGAAATATTCAAAATCAGCGACCCCGGGTCGAACAACCTCGCCGGACCCAACCCGGACGCGGTTTCGGTTCCAAACTCTCCATCGAACCAACCAAAATCAAAGAGCAGCAGCAGCACAGCGACCATAATCATCGTGGTTGTTGGGGCCACTGTTTTCCATCGCAGCTTTCTCTGTCGTTGTCCATTTCTTCCTTCTTAGATGATACAAGAGCGAGACAAACAACACAAAAGCTCTTCCTACAAGTCTCCTTTCAGTTTTACCAAGTCAGCAAACACTCAAACCACACAATTGCCATCCGATCTTTGTCGTCACTTCTAGTTGCTGAGATGATACCAGCCACCAACGATTTGGACCATGGTAATAAGAATAAGGTATTATATTTCAACTTCTAAAAAGAGTGTTCAATTAGAACAATAATTTTATTATTAGAACAGTGATTATTATTGGATGTGATGTATTGATTAAAAAAATAGAGATTATCATCACATCTAATAGTGATAAAATGAGTATTCTAATTAGATATCTACTTTTAGATGTTAAAAAAACATTTATCGTAAGAATACTAGGCTTAGAGATGTGTGAGATTATTTCTTCTAATATTTTGGATTAAAGTGAAATCATATATCTATATCTAAAAGAAATATTATAAAAAATTATTACATAAAATCTAAAATCACTCAAATTCCTAAATCACTCAACTTCCTCTTTTTCCTTTACCTACAATTAATCAAATTTAAATTTTTTAAATTTATAGCTATCTATTTATGTATGAAAAGTCTAGAATTTTATTTTCCTAAAATATTCCACTTCCTCTTTCCTCTCTATTTGTAATAAAATTTAATTTACATTACACTATTAAATTATCTTGCTCAATATAATTTATTAACTCAATAATTTATTAATTGATTACATTGGTATAAATCAGAAGATAATCAAATTTAAATTTTAAAAAATTGTAGCTACCTATTTAATTTGTATACGAAAAGCTTGGAATTATATACAATTAGATACATTTTTCTTGTACAAAGAATACATTTTTATTTTAATATTAATTTTCACATACAAATTTATGACATCAATTAATTACATTATATCTTTTATATGATACTTAAAATAATTATAATAATATTAAAAAAATTCAATGATATTTCAATAAAAAAATGAATTTAACTATATATCATCCTAAAATAACTAGATGTTGATGAACGTTTAAAAGTGGATTTTGTTATTTTGAAATTAATTTTGATGCCTTGACGATGTAAACAAATTTTACATTCTCATTTAATTATGTTTTATTTTTGGTTTGAAACATTTGATACGATTATGTATGATTTGATGTATATATAATTTTTTTTTATAAATGGTGCATATAAAATAAATTATATTTTTAATCTACAAACTCAAATTTATGGGAATGGAAAAAAAATCTTGATGTATTTTTGAGATTTTGAATAAAATATTTATATGTTTCATATTTATGAGACTTTAAAGATAGTTAATAAGTAGTTAAATCTAATTATTTTATGAACATGTTAATATACGGTTGAATATTTATATAAATTTTTAATATTGACATTGTAAATCAAATATTGAAAAAAAAAATCTTAGTATGATTTAGTTAGTGCAAATCACATAATCGAAACATGTAGTTGAGTGATTTTTTCATTCAACTAAAAATAACCACTTTTCATAGAAACAATTTGTATAAATTTTCACTCAAATATTAAAAGTGTGTATATATATATGTGTGTGTGTGTGTGTAATTTATCAATTTTAATTGAATATATTATAAATAAAAATATATTTTTTGATAAATTATAAATAAAAGTGTTAATCCACCAAAAAAAATTAAAAGTATTAAAAAATTTAAATAAATATAAATTTAAAAAGATTTTAAAAACTAATTTTCTATACAGTGCCCAGCTACCATATAGTTTGATTTGATGAGCAAGCTTGATTATTATTACGAAAGTCTTAGTGTTCCTTTTCTAGGTAAATGGAGTGTGCTCTTTTATGAGACCTGGTAATTTGGTAATGAGATGTAAATTGCTTAAATAATTCATAAACTAATGAACTCAAACAAGCAAAAAAAAAAAAAAAAAGCGCAAGCTATTCTTGTGCCAGTATCTTGCTAAGTTATGGAATAATTATCCAATTCACGATTAGTGAACTGGTGAAAGTTGTATGTTTTCCGTAATTATCCAATGCACGATTTAAAGTGGTAAATTATGGCATTTAAGTTTTATTTACACGTAATTATTTAGATGTATATTTTAAAAACAAGTTTAAAAAGGTTGAATAATCCTGTACCCAAAAAAAAAAAAAGATTAGTACTCATATAAAACGTCTTGTAAATGCAATGTTCAGGAAACCTCCTGTGACAAGAAGACTAGGTAGAGTTCTTCGTTTCTGCTTAGAACCTTCATCTTTTTCTTTTCCTCAGTCACTATCAATAGAAAAGAAGACATTTTTGTACTTGAACAGATTTGAAAATTCTACTTTTATTATTTTCTCTTTTACCATACAAAAAATGAATTTTGATAGCCCCATTAATTCTTTAATCCGCTAATGAACTTGAATCAAGATAGTCAAATCAAGCACACTCAGAAAATTTTAGTGATGGGTGGGATTGCGAATAGAGTTTCATAAGCTGAAGACATACAGGAATTTCGTGGAGAGGTTTTAAAACTAGCAGCTAGTAGCATGGTTGAGGCCGACTTTGGCGTTGAAAGTTGAGAGAGTTTGGCTATTTCTGCCAGAATAGGTTACCCGATTTTTAAGTTGCCAGAAACACTTGGCAAGTTATTTAAAGTGGTAAATTATGGCATTTAAGTTTTATTTATATGTAATTGTTTAGTAGTAAATTTTTAATACAAATTAAAAGGGTTGAATACTCAACTAAAATGTCTAGCTTAGCCTGCAGTTTAGGGTTTAATGATTGTGACTATCTCGGTATCTCCTATATCTTTGAGTAAGAGGTCCGTATTTGATTCCACCTTTCCTTTTCCCCAACCCCTTTAATGAATTCCTAATTTTAATTTCTTTATAATAAAATAAAATGCTTCATTGATGAACAACATTTTCGAGGGTTCTTTGTTTCTGTCTGGAATTTTCATATTTTTCTTTCAGTCAATCATTTTCAATAAAAGAAGCTAATTTTGTACTTGCATAGCTTTGAAAATTCTACTTTTATTATTTTTTCCTTTTACCATACAAAAAAAGTAATTTTGATAGCCCCATTAATTCTTTAATCGTCTAATGAATTTGAATTGAGATAGTGAAATTCAAGCATACTTAGAAAATTTTAGTGTTGGGTTTTAATTTTCATGTTGAGGGGATTGGGAACGGAGCCTTGGCCAAAGATTTTCATGTTGAAAGAAAGAAGTTGTATTATTTATACTTATTTTATGTGGGTGTTGGTATCAAATTTTACCAAGTGTTAACATGTTGAACTAATGTTCAACCTTAGCAAGCTAAAGGCCATGGTGAGGAGCTTTGATTGTCAAAATATGTAGGTTCATGACAAAATTGACCAAAGCTGAGGTTTGGCTTGTAGAGAAAAGTTGACAAAGCCTTTGATTTGTCAATCGAAATGTCGAGGTTTATGGAAGTCATTCATGGCAAAGTCTGAATGTCCAAGATGGCAGGCTAACTCTGACAGGATCCTCATGCTTAAAGTTTGACAGGTTGAAGTTAGAGTTTGTTATTCAGGACTTAGAAAATTTTGAAAATTTTCAGAAAATCGTCACAATAAGTAATAAAAGATAGATATTAGTCGATCAATGGTTAATAACAGTTATCAGAAGTTATTGACAAAAGCTTGGTGAAGACATGACAAAGTGGTAATTGCTCAATGATGTACACATATGATAAACAAAGAAATTGTCAAAGACACATAAACGACATCCAAGGATGCAGCCAAAGACAAGTGTCAAGATCTTAAAGTCATAGGATATTTATAAATAGTAGTGTTGTACGTTTGTAAAAGTGTGGAAATTTTTACTCTCAAAACTCACTCTACAAACATCACCCCAGATGACAAAACAAAGTCCAACACTACCAGAAAAACTATTGTTATCGATGGATTTTTTGGATTACCGACAGAAAATTCTGTTACCGACGGATTTTGTCCTATGGTAATAATGTCATCGGAAACTAAGACCGATGGAAAAAATCCGTCAATAATTATTACCGACAGAAATATTCTGTCGATAATGAGCTACACATTAATCGTCAGCAAATTCATCGGGGGAGAATTTTTACCGATGGAATGTTATTGTTTAATTTATTATTTAAAAATTTACCAACGGATTTATTATCATTACCACCCTTATAAATTGTTTAACTCCTGCATAAAATTCAGGTTTGATCCCCCCTCGACTGGGGTGCACCCTGTCATACATCCAAGTCTGTTTGTGGGAATTATGATTCTTGGATGTGTAATTTAAGCTAACAAATTCATTTAAAGTATCAAAAATTAAAATTTTATTTAATTATAAATATCTTTCAACAAACTATCTTTTAAAGTTTAAGTAAATAGATTGTGTTTTTTAACTTAACGAAATTTCGACATAACTTTCCCTTAAACTAAAACATCCCAAGAAATTGATTTCAATATATACATTTATCAATCTAGTCAAATAAAGTTTACAAACAATCAAACAACCGTTCTAGAACACACCTCTTTATAACATCACAACATGCATTTCCTTCAATCTCCACATACACAATCAATCTCCACAGCAAACAATAGGTCGGGTAAGGACCTCTACGTCCTTCCCCCAAGTCATGCAATCCCGGTTTCCTACAAATCTATCTTATAAATCATAAGTCTCTATCCAAGAAAAAATGTAATTAAATAAGGAAAAGAGACAATTACTTACCTTAAAGTCACCAAAAGTAATATATCCTTTGCCAAAGAAATGCTCCAATTGAATTCGCTGTTCTATAACAAAATCAATTATATAAATTAATAAATCAATTAATCAAAATCACCGTCAAATATAATCTATATTTCTTATACATTATACACATGAGTAGATTATACATAATTTAAAGGAATCAATTTGTAAAGTTTGCTATCCCTTGAAAGTTTAGTGTGCTTCCTAGGTTGTGTTGGAATAAAATTAAACATAAAGATGACAACTTTGAAGGATTAATTAAACATAAGGCAAATTTGTAAAATTCATTATCAAATTTGCAATAGAAAGAGAATGAAACCTTCAAAAAATCTAAGTCCATAAATGACACCAAGCAAGAAAGGAGAAGGAGGATGTGGTGGAGCTGCCAATCACAAGACAAGGCGTGTAACATAATATTCGAAGCAATGAGATGTAAATCAAATAATTAACTCAGAAGAAAACTTCAAACTATGAAATATCCTCACTGATGCTCCAACTACATTAAAAACAAAAAATGAAAAATGAAAAAAAAAATACTCACTGATGCACAAGGTGGCCAGATCGGCGGCGGACTCAAGCAGCAGTGGGCTCAAGCGGCGGGGCGCCACGGGTTGAGGGGCTGTCGGGTGCAGGGGAGCTAGGCGCTGGCACAGGCTATTGGGCACGGGTGCGAGGCTGGGCGCGGAGCTGGGCGGTGCTAGGCACGGAGCTAAGTAGGGCTGGGTTGGGTGCACGAGGCGGGGCTGGGTCGTGAAGCTGTGCGGGCAGGGAAGGCAGTGATGGCAAGCTGGCGGCGGATCAGGCGACCGTGAGCAAGGGGGGATTGTGTAGAGAGGGCGGCGGGTGAGAGAGCTGTCAGAGGAGAGGGAGACAACACAGCAAAAATGAATCAAGAAAGGAGAAGAAACTAACTTATCATTATTTTTACCGACGGATTTTCCATCAATAATAATAATTATAGAAATAATTTTTAATTCAAAATTACAAAATTACTATCGATGGATTTTCCATCGGTAAAAATATTTTCCAAAAATAATTTTAAATTAAAAAATTCGAATTGATTATCGACGGATTTTCCGTCGGTAACAATAATTTCCAAAATAATTTTAATCATAAATTCGAATTAATTAATGACAGATTTTTCATCGGTAAAACTAAATAAAAAAAAATATTTTTTTGATTGTTATCAATGGAAAATCCGTCGATAACAATAATTTCCTTTACAATTTCTATACTCTTACTTATGTTTGTCAATTGAATACTTTACATTCTTCTACAATTCTTCTATAATCTGTCAGATATTTCATTCACAACACACAAATTACGTTACTTATTCCATCCTTATTCCATTCAAAATTGTTTGACACTCAATTCTTTTACGCTGGAACCTATATCTTTTCGCTCCCTGAATCGAGACCTAAAAAAGCAAAGATTGACATCCAAATTTGTCGACAAACACCTAATTTAAAACAGTTTGGCCTCCCATACAAAGGAAATAATTGAATTATTAGTTGTCAACGTGTAAGTGTCAAAATTTGCAATAAACAATGGGATACTATGTCGACTTACAACCCATTCACCATTGGATGAGGTGTAAACCCTATTCAAACAGAGTCTATACTTTATCCAATGATAAATAAGGTATGAGTCGGCACATTATCCCACACACTATAAGTATAAATAACATTCTTCAAAAGAAGAGAGTGTGGGCTCCACTCTTAATGAGTAGATTCTTGTTACATTTGTCCTCAGCACAAGAATTTCCAAGAACTTAAGCACAGGATTTGTGGTAGGGTGTTACATGGCTACTTCGCAATTGATCAAAATATCAAATCTCTAGCCAAGACTTTTGAGCTTCCCTCTTCATGGCTAGGTTTCCATTATCATATATCTTCATGATTCCATTGGTTCGTAGTGTTCTCTCTCCACATCAAACACTGTCTCCTCCGTCAATAATGAGATTAAACCGTAGCGCCTCTGTTACAAGAACTACTATCCTTTACCTTTCTTTGTCCCTCTTTTACCTTCCCATATTCCTTGAAGCCTATGAGCCAGTGGAGAGTTTCAGCATCAGTTGTGGCTTCATTGGCGATTCTTTCGATGGCGATAGGAGATGGACAGGAGACATCGACTCAAAGCTCTTATCTCCTCAACACACCCAAACTGTCACTGCTCAAGCAAACACACTAGCTTCTTCTGCAAACCGAGTCCCCTATGCTACAGCTCGCTTGTCTCGCTTCGAATTCAGCTACTCCTTGCCAGTCACTGCAGGCCCAAAATTTGTGCGCCTTTTCTTCTACCCTGCTTCCTACCCTGGCTTTGATCGTACAAATGCCTTCTTCACAGTCAAATCCGGTGGGTTCAACCTCCTTAAGGATTTCGATGCTTCACTCAACGCGGATGTTTCCCAACGGGATACCATCTTCAAAGAATACATCATCAACGTGGTTGGTGATGATCAAAGGATCAACCTGACCTTCACTCCAAGCACATCCCACCCATATTCCTATGCTTTCATCAATGGAATCGAGGTGGTGTCTATGCCCACTGATCTCTATTACAGTACTGGACCCTACGGGTCCGAAGAAATTACATTTGTGGGTCATAGCGGCACCCTATTCAGTGTTGAAAACAGCAGTGCCCTTGAGACAGAATACAGGATCAAGGCTGGTGGCCAGACGATCTCACCCAAGAATGATACGGGCATGCTCAGGGTCTGGGACATGGATGATGCCTACTTAAGGTCGCCATTTGCAGTACGTAGTCTTCCTGGTGATACGACGGGTGAGATGAGTATCACTGTGAATCCTGAGTATGTAGCACCCAAGGAAGTCTACAGAACATCACGTGATATGGGCAGGAATGGCGATCTCAACAAGGTTTCTAATTTGACTTGGGAATTCCCCGTTGATACTGGCTTCACCTACATGCTTAGGCTTCACTTCTGCGAGCTAGACCCAAACATTAGTGACCTCAGTGACAGGGCATTCTCCATTTACATAGCAGGCCAGACAGCTGACGACCGTGCAGATGTTCTAATGTGGAGCAAACAAAAAGGTGTTGCTGTTCATAGAGACTACGTCGTTATGATCCAACAAGGGAGTCAGAAAAAGGTTAACCTTTCACTCCAAATGCATCCTAAACCAGACCGCCAAACTGCATACAGCGACCCATTCGTAAATGGCCTCGAAATATTCAAAATAAATGACAACAGCCTTGCCGGACCCAACCCTGACCCTATTACCCAGCAGATACCACTCACACACAACTCCGTTCAAAACTCAAAAAGAAGGACCACGATAATAATCTGCGTGGTTGCTGGGGTCACTGTGCTTTCTATCGTCGCTCTCTCTGCGGTCCTTTTCGTCCTACTTAGACGACGACGCAAGAGCGAGACAAAGAGCGCAAAAGGATCTTCCAAGAAGTCTCCTTTCAGTTTTACCAAGTCAGCCAAATATCGAGCCATACAATTGCCGTCCAATCGTTGCCGTCGCTTCCTGCTGGCCGAGATGAGAGCAGCCACCAAAGACTTCGACGAGCTCCTCCTCATCGGAGTGGGAGGGTTCGGCAATGTGTACAAAGGCTACATCGACGACAGCACAACCC
This sequence comes from Dalbergia cultrata, assembly GCA_031216105.1. Classification (NCBI taxonomy): domain Eukaryota; kingdom Viridiplantae; phylum Streptophyta; class Magnoliopsida; order Fabales; family Fabaceae; genus Dalbergia; species Dalbergia cultrata. The sequence continues at coordinate 52,349,233 of CM062344.1, forward strand.
CAGTAGCCATCAAAAGGTTGAAACCAGGTTCACGACAAGGGGCAGGCGAGTTCATCACCGAAATCGAGTTGCTCTCTCAGCTGCGGCATCTCCATCTCGTATCCCTCATCGGTTATTGCTGCGAAAGCAATGAGATGATCTTGGTCTATGACTTCATGGATCGCGGGACCCTCAGTGACCATCTCTACAAGACTGGCAACAACAACAACAGTAACCCTTCGCTTTCGTGGAAGCAACGGTTGCATATTTGCATAGGAGCAGCGCGTGGGCTGCATTACCTCCATGCAGGTGCGGTGCAAAGTATCATTCACCGTGATGTGAAGAGCACCAACATCTTATTGGACGAGAAATGGGTGGCCAAGGTTTCGGATTTCGGGTTTTCTAAAATTGGGCCAACAAATATTTCTGGGACCCACATCAGCACAGTGGTGAAGGGTAGTCTCGGATATTTGGACCCGGAGTATTACAAACGGCAGCGTTTGACTCTGAAATCTGATGTGTATTCTTTTGGAGTGGTGTTATTTGAGGTGCTGTGTGGGAGGCCGCCTCTAATGAGAGCGGTCGAGAAACGACAAATGTCGCTAGCCGAGTGGGGAAAATATTGTTTCGAGAATGAGACGTTGGATCAGATTGTGGACCCGACATTGGAGGGTCAGATTGCGCCAGAGTGTTTGAGGAAGTTTGGTGAGACTGCTGTGAGTTGCTTGCTTGATGATACGACACAACGGCCCTCCATGGACGACGTCGTTTGGATGCTGGACTTTGCATTGCAACTCCAAGAGAGTGCCGAGACTGATCAAGATGATGCTTTTGATAAACAGAGTGAGCAGGATGATCAGAGTAGTGCGATGGAAGTGAGTGTAGCCATTTGGAGAGAGGATAGTGACACGGCTAGGCTAATCGGGTAGTAGGATTATTTCTTCTGATGTTTGGGATTGAAGTCAGATTTGAAGAGCAAGCTTGATTGATTGCCAAAGTCTTAGTGTTCGTTTTCCTAGTAAATGGAGTGTGCTCTTTCATGAGACTTGGTAATGAGGTGTGCGCTTTTATTCGTGGGTTAGTTAGTTTTCTGTTATGCTAATAAGTTGGTTAGTTTTCACTTGATTGTGTCATTACTTCCGATAACATAATTCAGTTCCTCCATCTCTCTCCAGGACCGCTTCTCTCTGCTCTTGCTCGTTCTTCATTCTTTACAAGCTTCGATAGTAGAGTTTCACACAATGTGTCTTGCTAGTAATGCACAATTTGTGAACTTGTGTAATTGTATTATTTTGTATATTTTGTATACATGACGAACTTGTTCTCCTTCAATGTAACGACTTGAGTACAATCCTTTAGGGGTGGGTTTAATAAAGCAATAAGAGAAGGAAACAAAAATCAAACATACAGCCAAAAGCACGAAGTATTATATGCACAATCAACTCCAAGTTGTATAATGGAAGTGTGCTTTAGCAACAACAATCTACTAGCAAGAGGAGGAAAGTACACTAGCAAGCCAACAGAGAAAGGAAATAATAGATATAGAAGAATATGCCCAAATGAGAAAGAGAGAAGCTGGTAAGAAGAAGGAGAAATTCCAAAGAGAGTCAGAAGAAGCAATCACACACTCCCTGCCCTCCATTCGACCACTGTTTCCCCTTTTATTTGTTCTTGCTGTAAACTTTGATTTTGGGCCTTCCAAGTTAAAGGGATAACTAAGGCCATAGTTTCCTAGACTCACCACATTACCTCTCCCACTAAACGAGACCTAGCTATGTGTGTTTGGTTTTAAGTTTGCATAATTGATTTTGATAAGATTGATTATAAAGTAAAGTGATTCATATTTGATAGTTTGATCCGAAATGTAATTTTGACAAAATTGATAGTACTAATTGCCAGTCAATCACAAAAGCAATAAAATACTGCATTTGACTAGAAGCAATTTTCCGTCCCAAACTCACTTGAGACTCCCAAACATGCACCTAGTCTTCAAGGTTGATGTTAGAATTTCTTGTAGCCTTAGCATGGACAGACACCATCTGTCAAAGCATCTTTGGATGTCAAAGAAGCCACCAAAAGGATTAATGCCTCTGTCTCCCCAACGCTGACCACATCCTCCTCCAAATCATCCAATAGTCCTTTCAGTTTTTGCGTAAATGAGACATTTACCAGTGTTGTCACTTGTGGATCATCCCATGCGGCCATACACCAAACCTTGATGACCTCCTTACAAGGTCCATAACAAGTTCTCTTGTGCCATCGGCGGATATTGGGTTGAAAAGCTTCATGGTACCAATGTTTTGTATTAGAACTTTTTCTTATTTGAAAGCATACCAAATCAATTGTCATAACAAATATTATTTTTAATACACATGGCCATACCAAATGCACGTGTGTGAGTCATACATGAGCCGCTTGATTATTTGTAATGTGCTGGTGTTTCGGTGTTAAGCCCATCAGCCCACTATGATGGCCTTGGTAGTAATGCCAAAAGGGTTGGAATAGTGAACTGTTAGAACGCTTAATCAAAATGGATGAATATTTTCATGTTTTATTGGTAATAAGGGTAGAAGAGGAGAAAGTTAAGTGCCATGGAGTTCTGTAACAGTGGAGGCTAAAAAGGAAATGGTGGTCCAACTGCTTCCAAGGTGCGGTCTTCTTGAGATTGGTGTCAAATCTTTCTTGCTTTAAGATTTGTTTGGTGTGCTGGTGAGACCTGTAGTGTGTACAAATAGATAGTCTAAAATATGACAATCCCACGAGGAGCTGCTGCAAATGGGGGAACTTATAAATATGTTCTGACTTAGATCTATACTATAGAGTGCATGGTGGTTACGGTGTCCTTGATGCTAAGGGTAGGATTATGTGGGAAGCACATAGCACGCTGTGGGGTTTTTTACAGTTGTTTCCTGCTGATGCTGGGAGAAGTATTCATGCGGTGAGTCTAAAGTGCAAATGCTGGTACGGTGGTATTCAATGGTCTTGATATATTGCAGCAGTGGTTTTATTTTCAGGAATGAGTGTTGCATTCTTTAGGGGAGGTTTGTTATCTTGAATAGTTTTTGTACTCAGACTCCTTTGACATTGCATCTCTGTTATGACTCTGGTGCTTCCTTTCTAGGGGATAAGCTTCTCATGATGAAATTGTAGAGGAAGGAGGCACTTAAAAATAAAACACCCTTTTTTATATTAATTGAAATACTTCACACTCAATATACAACGATCTACAAAAGTGCACCACACTATAGCTAGAGCACACTAAAACTCACTTGACACACTCACGGCTTGCACTCTCTCAATGCACACAAGTGCACTTGATAACTCACTACTGAAGCACACACTTGCACTTTGTCTCACGCGCACATTTACATTATGAGGCAAGCCATATTTCTAGATTTTTCTTTTTGACTTTTTATTGTATTACTAGTTCTAAATAATTCTAGCAACTTCTAAGTCTAGACAATTTCATCTAAAGTCTAGACTAAGAAAACTCTAGCACCTTCTACATTTAGTGCTGATTTTTCAGAAATTTTTGGGAAAAAAAGAAGATGCATGACCATACCGGTAACTAGGAACCTCATCTTCGTAAACTTATACTTGCTGCCTCCTAAAATCAAATTGGATCAGTGCCTCAATTCCATGTTCATTTGTGCTCTATCCCATCAACATGGTCTTACAATGAATATCGTTATATATTTATCTTTTACCATATGCAATGATTATAGCATTAAGCAAAATTGTAACAACTTGAAAGCATCAAAAGGGCTTTGACACTTGGTATATGCATAAAGCAAAGAAACAGCAACCACAATGTATGTCATCAGTAACCCCGACTTTGCAAACATGGGCATTCATTTGCTTAACAATGAGTAAGCTACTGCCAGTACTTAAATAGCTTGCAGCAGTAGAGATGTCAACCCTGATCTAGTGATCTCATTCCTATGCATTATGTTGAAAAGGGCTAGTCTGCTAGTGCTTCCAATTTCCTCACCATTAGATACATAAGCAGAAAAAATTGAATTACATATTAGACCTCACGGACCAACCATCTCCATTAAGTTTCATCTCCATTAAGTTTTCAATGAGCAAAATAATTGCGCAGAGAGCCTCTACCTGTGACATAACTTTGGCATGAGAAGAGGGTGTGCAGTGACTCAAATCCCATGGCCCAACCGGATTGATAATGCACACACAATAAACCCATTGGGATGTGTTCACCTCTACATATGTAACGCTGTATAGTTTTTGTTTTTTCAAATAATGATATTTACTCTTTATTTTTTTGGTCGCCCCGGGGGGGGTGGGGGTTCGCAACCTCCAACTCTGCTGTGAGGCTCGAACCCAGGGTGCACTAATAGCTGAGGCTTTGGATTTACCAGACGAGCTATACTGCGTGCTGATATTTACTCATTTTAGATGAACCAAATCGTTTAATATTGGATATCGAGCAGGTTTATTAACAGTTGGTCCACAAAAGAAGGCCCAACAAGTAGCTCAACAATATACATAAAGAAAACAAGCTACTTATATGCTTTTTTGGTAGGTAACAAGACAAAAAATCAAAGGAAGAAAAACAAAAATACACAAGGCTAACTATCCTTATCAATAGCCATCAAGGCTAAAAGAGCAATAGAAGAAGCCTCCCATTCATAGAAATCATCACTCGCAATGACTCTTCAGCGCGCCAAGTAGTTAGCAAGCTGTTTATATGATATTGAGGTATTTGGCCAAAAAAAGAAAAAAATTGAGAAAATTATACTAATAACTCTTGAGATTTAGTGTAATTATATTTGGTACTTCTTTATTTTGAAAAATGATCACTGCCTCATTTGGGATTCAATAAAATTACACTAACCTTTTTTATATACTGGTTTGTTAATTTAATTAAAAAAATTAAACACATATATAATTATTAATGAATATATTATACTACATTGGTAGTATTTAATACATTAACCGAATGAAATACTTTTTTTATCACATGAAAATTATAATTATAATTATGACTTATGATAAAAAAGAGGTTATAAGTTAATATGTGTCAAATACTGTCAAAATATTACAATCTTATTATTAATAATAATTTATATCTCACATATTATCTTTTTTATCATTTAAATTAATGAACTGATATTTATAAAAAAATTCAGTATAATTTTAATAAAATTGAGTGGGAGTTAATGATAATTTTATAAAAAGGAAGAATATCAAGTATAATTATACTAGATGTTAAGAAGCTTATTGTAACTTTCTCAAAAGATTTTGACATTGAAGTACATCGCATGAGCCCAAAATGTCAATGAAATCAGCCTCTATAGTTGCGGCTTAGTGTACATCGGAACTCGACGTCATTAACCTATCTTCGACCCGAAAAAAATGAAGAAAGAAAAGCTAAACTTATATCTCATAACAAGGGAAACAAAAAGTACATCTCGTATCCAACTTTAACATTTCCTCAAGATCTCGAAAAGTACATGTCTATTGTTATTATATTATAATAATAACACGTAATTTTTCTGTTGTGTCATCCCTCCTTAAATTTAGGGACAAAACAAGATGAGAGTAAGCAGTACTAACAATACAGCGATTATAACTGTGAAAATGTTCGCAAAGTAGCATGCTTTAAAGTCAAATGAGTTAACAAATTATAATTATACAAAATTATATAAAATGCTCCATTTTAACAAGAATTTATTGATGAATTTAATTTTAATAAAATATTAACGTAAATTTTTTTACAATAATTCACTACATTAATAAAAATACTTATTTTTTTTATAATAACTGTTTTAAAAATTATTTATTTTAAGATATTAATTGTTTAATTGTATAAAATATTTTAATTATCAAAACTAATCTCTTTACTTATCATTTTAATTTCTTAAATTTGCTATGATTATTCAACCCCAAATACTTCATCAAGTAAGAATTAGACTAAACCCCAAATTAGTCGTTCAAATTGATAGTGATGATAAATTAGTCTGATTTAGAATATTCCATACTAGTCTCTCAAATTTCACAAATGGAGATAAGTTAGTCATTCTAGAATCGTTATATGAGTTGTGTCTCGTTAACTTACTTACGTGTATTGTTAACTTGTTTATATGTATTGTTAATTTTTATAGTGGTCCTAACTTGCCTCATTTTTTTAAATGAAGCCGTTTAGACCTTATTCTTCATCTTCTCTCTCGCCACAGTTCTCTGTTCAGTAGAAAGATTTTTTACTTTTAAATTGTTATTTGTTCCGTGCAAAATAAAAGAGTGAGGTAAATTAGGACCCATCATAAAAAATTAAGAGTATATGTAAATAAGTTAACAGAATATGTGGATATTTCTATTGGTGATTTATACAATAATTTAATAAAGAGATTAATTTATCCCTATTTATAAAATTTAAGGGCTAATATAAAATTTTCTAAATAGAGGAGATTAATTTATTGCTCCAACTATAAATCCGAAGCGGCTAAGAATTATGACAAGTTGTTTTGGGATTTTTGGCTCCAAGAAATCAGAAAAGAGATGGCATATCCTCCCATAATATAAAAGGTTTCTTTCGGCCTTGGCTCAGGGTCTTTCACTCTTTCTTCTTCTTCTTCTTTGGCTTCTTTCTGATATTCGAAATCAGCAGCAGCAAGCGATCGATGAACTCCTGTTTGCTTCGCTGCTGAATTTTCATTTCCATCACTCTCCAATGGCCGCATCCGGTGCTCGTACTAACTCCTTCGGTCAGACCGAGATTAACTGGGACAAGTATGTTGCTCCCTTTCACTGTTTCTTTTATTTATTTATTTACTTTTTTTTTAATTAAAGTTCTTAATTCTTTTGTTAGTGCTATTGTGTGTAGACCATTTCTATTATGTAGATGATTGTTGCTGTGGTTTCGTGAAGTATTAGGTGAAGTCTTTCTTTAGAGTAGCTGTTGAAAACTCTTTGATAATGCTTACAGGCTGAAAAAGCCCATGTGTTCTTCTTCGTACACTTGATTTTACTCGGTATAAGAATGAGTCTTTGAATTACTTAGATTCAAGATTCAAGAATGGAGGTTGCATCCTCGCTGTTGGTATAATTGCTCTTATTTTCTTGCTGGGGATTATGGCGAGGAACATTTTTCTATGATTTTTTAGTTTCCCTTTCCTTTGTAAATTCTTTCGATACTCCAGTTGTGGAAGCTAGATTTTCATGGAGATTGAGGATATATTGTATTGGTTTATTTATTGATAACAATATATTTTATGGGTGATGATTGAACTTAGTATTTGCAAACACGATTTATGATAGCATTGTATGGATGTCTTCTAATCCATGTAGCTGAGCTCACCTCATGGGACAATGCTTAGTTGTTGTTGTTTGATCTTAGCATCTAGAAGCTCTGGATTCTTATTTAAGTTAACTCATTTCTGTAGGCTAGATAAAACGAAGTTCTATGTTGTAGGAGCTGGGCTCTTTACAGGTGTTACGGTGGCGCTCTACCCAGTTTCTGTTGTGAAAACTAGGCTGCAGGTGGCTTCAAAGGATACCATGGAGAGGAATGCGTTTTCTGTTGTGAAAGGATTACTGAAAACAGATGGCATCCCTGGTTTGTATAAAGGGTTTGGCACAGTTGTCACTGGTGCAATTCCTGCCAGAATCATATTCCTCACAGCCTTAGAGACCACTAAGGTGGCTGCCTTTAGGATGCTTGAGCCATTTAGGCTTTCTGAAACTACCCAGGCTGCCTTAGCAAATGGAGTTGCAGGCATGGCATCATCACTTTTGTCACAAGCTGTGTTTGTTCCAATTGATGTGGTATGGATGATGTTCTTGTTCATGTAACCTGAGCTGCTGAGCTTGATTGCCTGTGTTTTAATACTTCAACTTGAAATTATATTTTGATGGAGTCACTGGTGGTCATCTATGATACTTACTCATATAGATATGGTGATAAACTTAAATATATCTGCTGTTAAGATATTTAGACAATGCAAGCTGTGTGACAGTCATCTAAGTTTGTTTTTAACTTTGACAAATATTAGAACTTGGAACATATTCGCTGATATTCTTTTGCACGTTCGTTGCGATTTTTATTATAGCTCTAAATGTGTTTATTGTACTCATTCTTGTTTGTGATTTTAAAAGTTCTAATATGTGTTTACTTGTCAAGTGAAACACTATCTTGAGTCAAAATCTAAGTTGGTGGTAAATCCTTCTCTTTTGATAGTTGGGGAAATAATTAAAATGCAGTGCTCAGCTTTATAAACCTCAAGTATCAGAAAATTTTGAATCATTGAAGTGGTATGGTTTTTCTGCAGGCTTGCAGTGTATTCTATTGGAGCATGGTGCAAGATTTAACAAATAACATTTTATGCGTTTTAGTTTATTTTGTCTGTGTTATCATGCTCCACCTATGCATCTTTTAAAGGGTGTTAACTGCTGAAGAAATGCTCAGATAAATGAGGGAATTATTTTTATTACTGTATTCTCTCTTTTTTTAATAATTCGTTTATTTATTTGTCTATTTATTTTTTTAATTTTTTTTTGTGATGAGGAAATTCCTTTTTCTGTTCATTTGTGCTCAGTTCTTTTCTTGTCGATTTAGAAAAATTATGTAGTTCTAATATGCTACATACCTTTACAATGAAATGATATTTAGGTTAGCCAAAAGTTGATGGTACAAGGATACTCGGGGCATGCCCAGTACAGTGGGGGTCTGGATGTTGCTCGTAAAGTTTTAAAGTCTGATGGCATCAGGGGATTATATAGAGGGTTTGGTCTATCTGTTATGACTTATTCACCATCTAGTGCTGTATGGTGGGCAAGTTATGGTTCAAGCCAACGCTTCATATGGAGGTGCGTGAGATATGGTAATGCATGTTCGTTAGTCTTAATGCCAAATCATTGTTGTATTACATATTCCTTTATTTTTATGTCATAAAAATTATCAAATGGAAGGAAATGCAAACTACCGGTAGAGATTGCTTGACTAAACCTCATTTTTTTTTCAGCCATTAGGCTACTGTGCCATAATGAGTGTGTTGAAGGAGCTCATATCTTTGTGGTCCATTGGTCAATGTGGCCTTCAATATATATGCATGCTATCTTCTGTCTGAATCTTCATTATATTATATGCATGGATTTCAAAAATAGCTTATATATTTTCTATCTAAGTTAGCGTTATGACATTATTGTATTCCAAGGACATTGCACAACAATAAAAATTTTGATAAATTTCTCCCCTAAGTTTAATGTTAGCTTAGTCAGATCAATTTAATGGATTCAGTCTTAAAGAATGGGGTTTTGCTGCTTGAAATTTGTGTTAATGTAACTGTGTTTAAGTGAGGAAAGTTAGAATTTCATCTTGAATGAGAAAACCTATAAAAATTGTAAACTAGTTTCGCCAGGAACTTGGATTGTTTGAAACTTTTTGCAGAATGGTGGATTTCATCAGTAATAGCGAAATGAAATTTCTGTACATCATGTACATACTTATATTTTATTTCTGCATCATTACACGAACTATCTAATGTTAAAGGCAGTTATCACCTGGTTGCTTTGGCAGAGTCTTGGGGCAAGGTGTCGAATATGAGGAAGGTACTCCTAGTCTGCACAAGATTGTATTAGTTCAGGCTACTGGAGGGATTATTGCTGGTGCAACTGCATCCTGCATTACAACCCCGTTGGATACTATCAAAACACGGTTACAGGTATTCATACCCTTGTTGGCAATGTTTCTTTCTCTTGATTGAGTTCAGTGTTCTATGTGATCATCACTGTAGTGTGGATAATATTTCTTTGCTCTGTTTTTGGGTTTTTGTTCTCTGTTTTCTGTTGTGGAAAATAATTGGTGATGATTTTATTGGCTGTACTGCAATGAGTTAGATCTCTCTCTGTCTCTCTCTCTATAGCCTAGGACATGAATTTTCCCCTCTCCTTTTTTCTTTCCTTCCGTACCTTTGCATGCTATTGCTGAAATCTGGACCAGCCTGTAGAATTTATGGATGCAAAATTTGTAGTACATGAATTTCTCTAGTGTATTTTGGTGATGGTAAAAGTTCTCATTCTCAAAAATTAAATAACTAGAAGTGCGAGAATTAGAAGAGTGATTTCATGATCATTATTTATTTAGCCAGCCACCTGCCTACTTAATTTTTCTGACTCAATAACATGTGCTCCAGGTGATGGGACTTGAAAAGAGAATCTCTGTAAAACAAGTTGTTAAAGACTTAATCAAAGAGGATGGTTGGAAAGGTTTATATAGAGGGTTGGGCCCAAGATTTTTCAGCATGTCAGCGTGGGGTACTTCAATGATATTAGCTTATGAATATTTGAGTAAGAACTCTTACTCTCTGATTATATTCTCTTTTTGTGTGTTTATAATCTTGTTTGCCTATTCTGGTCTGGTATATTCAGTTATTGAAATAACTATTTAACTTAAATTTAGGTCCAAATATCATTGGTCTAATTAGTTTTTTCTTGACATGTAATGTCACAATCCTAATTCTCAATTGTGGCATTTTGAGCAGCTTCGTCCTTAACAGTTCGTAGTTCAGCTTTATGTTAAAGTTACACATGGTCTACGTTACATTTATACATCTTTTCTGCATGCAAAATTAAAATTATTCAACCTTTTTGTTTATATGGTGCACTTGAAGCTGCTATTGGCTGACTGAAATAACTATGACTGATCTAACTTCTGAAACTTTCACATTGGATGGTGACTTTTTAGAGTCAAATGCTGAAAAATTGCAAAAATATTGTAGATTGAATTCATCCTCTTGATTTTTTCTATTTTGTTCAAACCTTCCAGAAGATAGGAAATAATAGCTTAATTTATGTTTTTGAGTGGTCTTTTCAGTTCCTTGCCTAAATTTACTGATATGCCAACTCTGATGATCTTGCCAAATGTAGGCCACAAATTGTTCATTAGTGACACAATCTATTTCATGTTATCCCATTTCAATGCATTTTTCTTTTGCATTTCTTTTTGAAGATTGTATATTTTATTTCTTGTTTAGTTTATATTATAGACTTCTTATTATTTAACTGGGGATTGTTTCATGGTACTTGTTATTAAACGAATCTTATGCTTTGAATCCTTGTATCGTAGCACCTTTTCTCTGCATATTTTGGCTCATTCTAAAACTATTTCAATGTTTCTCCACTCAGAGCGTTTGTGTGCAAAAGATGAATAGAGGCAAATTGGTCTGCAAACTGGTCCTATTAAGGTTGATTAGCCAAGACTTGGTTCCCAATCTACTTGGTATTTCAGTTCCTTTTGTGAGTTGGGTTGACGATTTTGGATATGCAATCAACTTCTTATAATCCTATGCCATGAGCACTGGAATGGATGGTGTTGGACATTATCAATTTTGACATCAGAAATAGACCTTAAGCAGGCAGCTATACTAACTGATTATTGAGGAAATAATTGCTGGATTCATAGATATGGAAAATTTCCTAATAGAAAACTATTAGTTTCATTCTTTTAGATATTGAATTGGATTAAGTGTATTATTTTTTTAGCATTGCTATGGATAGTGTATAATTGCTGGAAAGAGATTACAATGAATTTTTTTAACCCTTTTGTTGCATGTGCGTGCATGCACACGCGCGCATATATTATAAATGCCTCCATCCATCAGTTTCCTTCATTTTATTTAAAAGAGTAAATATCCTGTATGCTCCCTTAAAATTTTTGGATTGGACTATTTAGTCATCCAAGAAAAGAAATTAATCTTGTGATCTTTCAAGATTAAAAATATTAGACACATTAGTCCCTTCATCAGTTATTGGTTAGTGAATTTACACACGTTACATAGTATAATAATAATATGTCATTACAACATTAGATTCAAGCAAAACGATATGTTTTAGAACATGTTGCACTAATTTTGATATCTAAAGTTGTATAAAATGATCATTTTATGATTTATAATAGAGATATAAATAACTCATTTTAAGTAATTTTATTTATTAAAATAAGTTATTTTAAATTTTATTTTCTTTCAGATAGCACATGTATGACATAAAGTTCCCATCAATGGGTCATGTGTGTAATTTTATTATTATTTAAAAGATTAAATATACAGAGTAATTGATATGTTCTATTATTAAAATAATGAGGAATTACAAGTTTAGTTTTAATTCTTGAATTAAATTATCTTACAAAAAATTTTGGAGGGAATATCTGAGGTCTTTATTCATTTTAAAAATAAAAGTAGTTTAGACTTTAGAGTAGTGTACCCGAATGTGAAGGATAAGTTTGAAACTATAAATCTGTTGTGTGCATACTTTAGTGCCAGTTATTGGACATTTTGTTTATACATTGTAATAATTTTTCCTCAGATTGATATCCTTAAAAATTAGACTGAAAATTGTAGGAATGGGGTTTTGTTTGCTAAACAAAATTCAAATAAAATCCATCCTTGGATCTTTTACTCCATTTTAAATGTTCACTAAACTTAACAGTTAGAAATGCAACCATCCTAGCCTACTTTAACAATAAATTATGTGAGGTTTGGGAAGCAAATTCACATTCATGTGCTAGCAAATCCATGAGTTGGAGTTTGAGGGTTGGGAAATGAATCGTTTGTAAATGAATTGAGGTAAGGTTTATTCTACCGAAAAAGAGGTATTTATACCATTGTAAAGAAGCGACTAAGATAAATTAAGTAATTGAACCAACATTATTTGGAAAAAATTCACTTTTCCTCTTGAATTATAATTATAGGTTATGTGCATTTTAACCTCTAAACTTTAAAAAGATATAAATTGACTTCCTTAATTTTTATAAATGTGCATTTTGGTCAAATTAAATGTGCTATACTTCCTAAATTTTGTAACATGTCCAAATTAAATCCCTAAACTTTTAAAGTGCAACTCCATACCTTAAAATTTCTTAAATTTGTGATTTTTTCTTAATGGAAAAGTCAATTTGGATATTTATAAAAAATCAGGGAGTCAAACATTACATTTTTAAAGTTTAGGAAGTAAAGTACATATGATAAAATTCAGTGGGATAAAGTACAATTTTCCTAATTTTAAATTATTGCAATGAGTGCGGCAAGGCAATTAGAATTAATGGTGTGGAGAGAGAGGATATAATGACTGATAACCATACATAGAATGCTATATTAGGAATTTTTTGTTTTAGATTTTGAAAAAATAATTATGAAATATAAATTTTATATTTAATTGAAAAATTATGAAGATTGATTTCTTTCAGAACTATTATTTTTAGCTTCAACAAAAAATTTTTTTTGATATTCTAATTATTTTTAAAATAACTTAAACATACAAAAAATGATTTTTTTTTGGTGTAAAAATATTATTTTTCAGCTGAAAAATGCTCAAACAAATGCACCCTTAGTCAAGATTTTAACTTCAAATAAACTATTTAGCACAAGTGGTATTTTCAATTTTTTTTAAAAAAAAGAGTAAGCGCTCAAATTGATCCTTGACAATTTCTTTGATAGATAAATTGATCTCTAACAATTGTAAACACCCAAATTAGTCTCTCACAATTATTAAAATATGACATTATAGGTGCCTGACCGGCCTATCAATGCTCGGCCAGAAGGCAGAGATGAGAAAAGAGCTTAGTTAGGAGAAGGTGGAGCTCATCTAAAAGAAAATAGAGTTTGGACAGGACTAGGCATAACTCAGCTAGGACTAGACGAAGTTCGACTGACAAGTGGCCAAGACTGATAGGCATGTGAGGGAGCTAAGCCACTTGTCATTAGAGCTCAGGCACCTATCATTGAAGCCCTTCCTCTTGACTGAGCTCTATTTCCTTTTAGACGAGGTTCATCTTCTCCCAATCGAGCTCTTTTTTCATTTTTGCCTCCCAACTGAATCTTCACAGGTTAGTCAGGGACCTATAGTGTCCTATTTTTACAATTATAAGGGACTAGTTTGGGTGTTTACAATTTTTAGGAATTAATTTGTCTATCAAAGAAATTATCAGGAACCAATTTGAATGTTTACTAAAAAAAATGCACGTGTTAGAAAGAGGAAGTAACTGGTTTATGAAAAAGAAAAACCATAAATGCTTTATTTCTAACATGACGGATTCTCATACGTAGTAGTTGAAGGTCAATGCTTTCGCTGCACTCGTTTGAAGCGGTCAATGGGAAGTTGGCACGTTGCGGTGTGGGGGGCAGAGAATCAAGATGCCAACAACAGTAGCTAGGGGCTCCATTGTGCAATAGCCTCGTTTGCTCTAGCCCTGTCCTTCCTCATCCCCTTCCACCATGCTACACATCCCAGCACCAAAAGAGGCACCAATCCCTTGTCGTGGCCCACTTCGCCTCCTGCCGCTATTGTTGCTCGCGGTTCGATTGGTGAGGGGTCACTAGATACAGTGTGAATCACCGTCAATGGACATTGCGCAGTGGAGCTTGTCAAACCACCACGGTGGCTCCACTATCTTTGTTCAACAACCATGAACCACCTCATTCCATCTCTGTACGGCACATCTCATGCACCGTCACTGCCATCGCAGGTTCGCTACTGACATGGCAGTGATGGTGTTGCCACAGATGCACCACTGCCAAATTCATGCGTCCTCCCTCTTGGACCCAAATTTGAAGACAAACCAAAACCTAATTCCCAATGTTGTGTTGTGTTGATTTAGTTACTTACTGCTTTTTATTTTATTATTTTCTTGAATTTCCACAGAGGGATACTAGATTACAGTTCATTGTTCTTCATTAGATAGGTTGGTTGACGAATGAGGGTGGTTTTAGGAATTTGGGTGATCAATTAGATGTTCTTTTGCCCATACTTTTCTTTGCCTTTAACAAAATGTGGTTAAATTGGACGACATGGATTGCATTAACCACCAAGTGTAGGTGAGCAAGCACCAACTAACAAATGTTAGAAAGAATCTTCTAAGATAAATATATATAGGATATTACCAACAGAATCACGTATTTCTTTCTTTTTGTCTTGTTGGTTGGAGCACAGGCAATAACCTTGAGCACTTCTTTTTTTCCTTTTTCAGTCAAAAACCTTGAGAACGTTGATATCGTGGAACATACTACAACAAGCAATCATTTGTGGGCTTGTGCCACCTGGGTCATATGACTATGTGTGCCTCAATGTAATACCATGTTCTATAATAAGTGTCATATGCCATGCTTGTCTCACTAAGCAAGTCACTACAACCATGTTGCCTCCTGCTTACCAAGTAATGTAATGTTAACGGAATGGACGAAGATTCTTTAAAGTGATGAGAGATGTAAAGTGAAAAAAAAAAAAAGAGGAGAGATTAACTATCAATGAATCATTTAATGGAATTCACTCACAATGCAAGTTATTGATCTGATGGTGAATAACTACTCACCTTCTCGGTGGTAAATAATTTGGTCTCTCATTTGTTTTGGGGCTTGTGATGGTCATTTAATTTTAACCACATGATCTAATAAAAAATAGATCCAACGGCTAAGATTAATGAAAAAAATATAAATTTAAATAATTTATCGAAGAAAAATATGAGATTAAAAATATCAAAATACTGAAATACCATCAATCCTTCTCCTCCCCCACCGTTATTGCTGCACACCGTGACGTCGATGGTGCTATCGGAAGTCGCCCTCAATACCAATGACCCTTTCCTGCCTGCATTGGATTTGTCTCTAATGGTACAAATGTTGGTGTTGTTGCCTATTAATGTTATTGCTCCAAATGAGTGACGAATCTTTATCCATCTCCTCGTTGCACCTGTAGCATCATCCGTCATCACCATTATACGTTGAAAAGGTGAAGTTATTGGTGTTAATTATTAGTAGGTAGAGTACTATAAACATAGCTGCATTTTTTCATGTAGCCAATTCTATTGAAATTGGCTTCAAAATTTCTAGTCATAGGATTTACCATCCCCTCCAATTAACTAACAGGGTAAATGAGATAAGAAGATGTGCATCGAGCTGTCCATAGTTTCCAATAATTAAAAAAGAAAGCTCGCAAATTGTGCGCTATAAGCATCTTCTACATTGTCGTAATTAAAACAAAAAATGGCTGATGACAAACACGAGAAAAGGAACGGAATATTACTGAAAAAATCTTTTGGCCATAATACATCACTGAATCTTTTGGCCAAAATACATCATACATATGTATTCTTCAAATTCTATCCGCACATAGAAACAAACCTTCAAAGTTTTACTATTTCGCCCCCAATTTTGATAACAAAGACAATGCATAAAGCAGAATCATTTAAAGTCTTTGGTGGCACCCAGGGGCAGAGCTAGGAATCTTAAAGGAGGGGGCCAAATTAATCAACATATATAATATAAATTAAAATTAAAATTAATTATCACATAGAAACATATATAATATATAAAACCACTAACAAATTATAAGTCATCCATATATATTTAAGATCAACATAAATAATTATATGCACATGAGGCCAAGTTTATATCTGATACATATACATTTACTTTTTTAACCTTCTTCCCCTTCACAACTTTGGCCCCTCTTTGCCTTTGGTTCCTTGGATTTGGGCTTCTTCCTGCACAATTTTCAAATCAGAAGCTCAGAGATAACGAATCTCTAATGCTTACAAAGAAATTGAGGACATGACAAGAAAAAAAAGTGGAAAATCCACCTCTCTAGCTTTTTGGCTTCAGAAGGCTGTTCAACAACTTAGGCCTTTGATCTCTGAACAAATAAAAAAAGAAACCAAAGTTAAGAGCAAAGCAACTGAGAAATAGAGTAATGATTCAATTACCATAACATCTAAAACTTCCAACATAATAAATAATAATCAAAGAGAAGAATAGAGAAAGGAGCCTACCGAGATTCATTCTGATTTTGGCTTCAAGGCTACAATTGTGCATGGTTGCATGTTGATGAGTGCCACCGGAACATCCTTCTTGCACTCTTCGCTGCAAGCAGGAAAATAAGAAAAAGCACAAGACAAAGAGTAAACGAAGGTGAGTTGTATTTACTTTTTAATAATTTTCTATAGTATTTTCCTTGACTAAGAGTAGGATATCATGACTTTTTCAAAACAATGAGGGGGGCCACAACTTTATAAGTATATATACAAATAAAGAAAAGCAAAAAATTTTGGGGGGACCATGGCAACCCCTGGCCCCCCCTTGGCTCTGCCTCTGGTGGCACTTGTAGAGGGTGGCGATGGCTTCAATGGAGAGAATTGACAGTGGTGATGTTGAAAGTGGGTAGGTGAAAGAGAACAATTGTGAGGGAGGAATCAAAAATTTAAAAGAGGTTAATTTTATAATTTTGATAAGATTGAATGAGGACTATGAGAAAATCCAAAACCTTGGAGGGATAAATTATTCTTCACCCACTTCCTTACTTTACAACCCGTCACCTCAGATAATTCATTATTCAAATATGGATAAAATTACACTCATGAGTCAGGGACGGGGTGAGGGAGTACCTGTCACCTCATTTTTCTCTCCATCTCTGCCCTCAATCTCTATCGTGGGAGATTTTCTCTCGTTTGTCCTTGTTTCTCATCACTTCATAAGTTCATGGGAGATCTCCAAATAGAAGTCAAAGTAAAATGCACTAATTTCCTTAAGAAATGACATTCTACTCCATTTATTTGGAAAACATAGATTCCACCCTATTTTACTAAAGATGTGTTTGGTGTAATCTTTCATGATTTGGGTTTTTTTTTTATAAAGTATATATCAGATAAGATAAATAATTATAAAATAATTAATTAATTTAATATCTTTACCTTATAGCGTAAAATAAAACATAAGTAGATAAATTTTTACCTAATTTGATAATTTCTTAAGTTTTTATTATTGACGGTTAAAACTATTTTACATTGTCAATTTAAACAAATTAAATTCATAAATAATATTAAAATTTGTATTAAAAATTAAATGATTATTTTAAATAAATTAGATATAAACATTAAAAAATATTTAGAATAATATTAAAATATATAATAAATACGAACTATTTTTGAAAAATAAATAACATAATAAATAATATCAGCAATAAATAACATTAATATAAAATATAATTATTTGAATGGGATTAAAAATATTAAATAATATTTATAAATCAATAATTTAATTATCATAGTAAATAGTTTTTGTCGATAATTTATAAATTAATTATTTCAATAATTTTTATTATAATGTGTAATGAACATAAAAAAATGCCAAGTAATAATATTTATGAATCATTTATAAATTTTAAAAAAATGATACGAAAAAATTAATTTATAATTATTATTTTAATATTTTACTTCTTATTATCTATAATCATATTTTATTTTAAATGTTATATTATATTATTTATCATGTATTATAAATTTATTGATTTATTTTTATCAATTTACAAATTTTAATATTATTTTAAATATTTATTTACTTGTCATTTATTATTTATGTAAAATATTCATCATTAAGATAATTATTTAATTATAAATTGTAAATTATCTATCATTTTAGTGTATAAAAGTGATTATGATAGATAAGTTTATTTACCATGTTTTAGGTATAAAAAGAACATGAAATCAATGCAAAAAATTTTATATTAATTATTTTTATTATTTAAAATATATCATTTATAAAAATAAAGTAATGAAAAATAATACACCAAACACACCTCTAGTGAAATGGGATGGAGTGTGGGTTTTTCAAACAAATAGAGTGGAGTGTTATTCTTGATACCTTAAAGGAGGTTAGTGCATTTTACTCTAAAACTAATAATAATAATAAATTTTAAAAAATAAGCATATCAATTTAATATGATGCCATATTTTTAAAGATTATAATATATAATACAATATAAATTACCTAGACATATATATATAATATTGAGGTATAATTAATAAATGGGGATAGGGCAATCACTTTAGAAATCCCGAATCTAATTGTCATCCCTGCTAAGCTTTGACAGGGATAGGACATTTCCACGTAGATTGCATCCCACCATAGTTATAAATCAAGAATTGATAATTGTTACAAAATATGATAAATTCTATTTAACAAATAAACAATACCTATCCATTCTCAATTTTTCCTCAATAAATAAAAATTGATTTAATAAGCTGAAAACCAAATGCAATTTTACTAACTACGAGCTTCCAACTTTTAAATGATTTTTGCACATCATCTCAGCCAAAATGAAGCTTTAAAGCAGGCTCAAGGTTGAGTGTGTGTTCAGTGATGAGTAGATCCATGTAATGTAACTGAGCTGATGATCATGCTCAGCCAAACAGATCAAGAACCATGCGGTGTTGAGTGTGTTAAAACTTGAAAGGAAATCATAAAGACTAGTTCAAGAGTTAAATACCCAGAAACAAAAGCCACTAACAGCCAAACAGGATCATATTGCATCCAAGTAGCAGACACTAAAAGCAGGATCTTCTGTTTTGGTTACTTTTGGATTGACAAAAAAAAATTGATACAACTCATCCAAAATTTGTATTAAAAAATTGAAATGCTTCTCAGCTGAAAACAACAGAGATGCGTAGACCGGCTGCAAAGAGAATACTGCCCCTACGGTTTAATTTCTGAAGAAAACTGGCATATGCTTAATTATCCTTAATCATTCATTTTTCGCTTTCATTTGGATCAGGAACATTGTCCTCATTGTCATCGTCATCGTCATCGTCCTCATCAAAGTCTTCATTCTCACTGTCATCATCTTCGTCATCACAAACTTCATCCTCACCATCAACACATTCACGATGACAGATCTCACCATCACCATGATCCCTTTTAACTCCATTCAATCTAGCATAATCTTCCAGGGATGAATTTGGAAATAGCTGCCCAACCTTATTATCTTTAGTATCTGTTGGGGTATTTCTTGAACTTTTAGGTGTGTCTTTGTTCATCTGATGGCCAGAAAAAAGGAAGTGTAATCAGTAACATGCACATTTGCATAGCTCAATAGCTTAATACGACTGCATGAAAAGCATGTCTGAATTAATTTAGTTTCACCATATTTTGGCTAAACTTTTGAATGTCAATATAAACTCAAAAGAAATTGTGTGATTACATGTATATGCATGTGAACAACTACTTCAAGAAACTTCATAAAAAGCAACAGGCATTATTTACAAAATCAATTTGGTTATATGATTTTCAAATGAAATGTCCTTTGAATATTTACAAATTCATAGCCATGCTTTACGAAAAATGCAATCATGGGCAAAATGATTAAGACTAAATATTTTAGGGAGAAAAGAGAAGCAGGATATGCTTTAAAACAATGAACAGCCTTAGCTTTACTATCTTACAGCACGTAATAGGGTTCTCCTTTCTCTCTCCCGAGCGTTCTTGATGGCCTGCAACAACAATGCAGGTATTATTATGAGTTTCCACTTCACAGGTTTAATTTTCAGAATTCAGAAGATAGATAAAAGGGTAACAGAAGAAGAAACCTCCTCAAGCATCTTTTGCTCGGCTTCAACTTCTGAAGAATCTCTGCAAGAAACAAAGTAACACATCAATACAAAATCATCGTTTGCTATGTTAAGTGTTCGGGGCAGAGAATGCTAACTAACTTTCACTCTGCACATACTAATGTTAGAAACTGAAAGCTAGACAACCTTCCAACTATACGGTCCACACTGCAACAACACTTTGCGCATACGCCATGCTCCTTGGCACAGCCTACACCAACATCAAAACTAACCATCAAAATACATAAAAACACACAATAAATTCCATTTGGGGATATTATATATTTGAATTTAATTTTGATACATTAGCCGTATAAAACTTTTTTACACAGTCATCCAATCATGTTATTTACATGTGACATTTTTGAGGTAGTGAATATGATAGTCAATCACTTTTGCTGATATGTCATGATATGCTTAGGTGACAACATAAAACAATTATACCGACATACTATTTTACACGACTAATACATCAAAATTAATCTCACATATCCTAAGAGAACTTTTCACAAACAACATGAGGTCATTTCCAAGTTCCAATTAATTGAACCCAACCACCCATACTTTTTTCTCTGTTTCCAGCTCCACAATCCCAAAAGCCCCTTCTTTTTTTACCTAATTCCATTAACTGGGATTGGGCAACTACCCAACTATCATAACACAAACAAATAATAAGAACAACAATAATAAAAGAAAAGTTAAAAAAGGCGATACTCACCGGAACACAAGTTATGGTAAGCTTGGCGAACAGCACGCTTGGAACATCTCTGGCTGCAACATTCAACAATCAAATCAGACACCCAATTAACTAACTATTCAAATACTTAATCAACGCAATGCTAAAAGATATTAATCAAGCCAATCAATAAGAAAAATGAGAACAAAGTAGAAACTAATTAAAAGGAGTTACCACTTGGCAGGTTCAACAAGGGGCTTGTACTTGCCATAACGGCGTTTCCACTCGATCTGGTCCTTGCAGCGAGGGCACACACCGGTTATCTCAGATAAAGGCCTAAACCTTCCTCCAACTTCCTGCGTATATGCATGTGCGTGTATGAATATAATATAATACCAGAATAATATTCAATTATAATAATAGAAAAGAGAGAGCTGGAAAAAGAAGGAGGTGGTGATGAATAAAAAGTGGGTTAACGGACAGTTTCGTTGATCTTGCGACCAGCGTTGGGTTTCCAGGCAAACTTGTTCTGGTGCTTCGGGGCTCCATTCCTCTTGCCGCTACTCATCTTGCTCTGATTCTTTGACCTGTCCCTCACTATTACTGCTACCCGGGCATATTTCTTCTCTTTATATATATATATATTACTAGCGAGTCGCATTTTTTGAAAATTATTGTAATTAGTGTTAATTACTATATAAGGCAACTTTATGTCAATAAAATAAATATTTAAATATAATTAATTAAAAAAGTTTACATTTTAAATGTTATATTTCAACTTTATATCATGCTGATATTGAACTATAAGCATCTCCTAATTCTCTTTCTTAAGTGTTTGATTTTGTTTCCAATTCACAACAAAGACACGTTAGACAAAAAAAAGATTATATAGATTATATATATATATATATATATATGGGTGTGTGTGTGTGTTTGCAAACGAAAACATACATACCACCAAATAATTATAAAATGATAAAAAAAAAATGAATAAAAAACTCACAAATATTATTCTAAGCTTAGTGTAATATAATAATCTAGTAATAATGTGTTTACATAATTAGAAAATGGGTTTTCTTCTAATCTCATTCCATTTATACTTACTGGTCCTTGAATATAATTGAGAGGTCAAAAGATTATTAGATATATAAAATATTATGTACTTTCCTGTATTTTGTGCAAACAAAATATGATTAGTATATTAATATATTAATTTTAATAGTAAGAAAATAGTGTAACAAATTGAAGCGTGCAATTGTAAATGTTTTCACCTTGAGTAAGACTTGTAGAATGCATAACAAAAACTATGTATGACATGTTATAAATATCTTATTTATAACATTTTATCATCAAATACGTCCAAGAGAAGGTTGTTTGTGCTTCTATCCCTTCCATTTGTAAGTTTGTACTTAGAGGAAAATCATTGAAATACAGTCTATTTAGCAAGTTTTCATGAAATGAAAAGGCAACTATTAGAATCATATACCTACATTCATACATTTGTATATCCACTTTATTCCATGGTAATTAGATTATTACTTTGGAAATATATTATCAAAAACTTCAATTTGTGAAACATTTTTTTGGACATGTTACATTCTATTTAAATATTTATTTTATTTAGGTAAAATTGCCATGTGTAATATTTAACATTAATTACAATATTTACCAAAATATCAAGACGAAATTGATGGTAAATTTTTTGAAGGGCCAAATTGATGTCAAATGAGTTTGAATATAAATGACAATTTAATCTAACAATGTATTTGCATAGCTATGAAATGGACTTTCTTCAAATGTCATTTCATTTATACTTGTGACCCTTGAATTTAATTAGGTGGCTAAAAAGTGATCATAAATCTAGAACATTCTTTACTTTTCTGAATTTTGTGCAAATAAAATGTGATTAGTATATCTATTTTAATAATAAAATCAAACGAAATTACTTGAAATTTACAATTGTATGTTTTCACCTTAATTTGATGTGTCTGTTAAGCTGTATTTTTTATTTTTTATTATCAAATTGTTATACATATTAAATTTATTTTTAATCTATATTTTTATTTAAAAATAATATAAAATTATTATTGATAAGTATTATATATTAATTTAAATAAACTTAATTTTGATTCACGTATATAGTGTTAGTTTTTTACACAAAGTGAGATATAAAAATCTTGGGTTAACGTCATATTACAATCAATATCTTTTACTATTATTTAACATCATTTATCACATAAAAATATGATATTACTATTATAAAAGAAAATATATAAAAGTTTAGTGTTTGTCCATTCAAAAGTGTTTCCTTTATTCAGTAAGCACCATCAATAAGGCAAAATAATGCTTTTACTAATATAAATTGTATCTTTTGGCATGAAGATATACCATCTTTTATGTGCTTTGAGACTGAAATGCAATATTGATTGTTGAATTATTAATTTGCCCGATGCTCAAAGAGTCCGTTGAAGAACACTATTTAAGTAATATGAAGGTAAAGCTTCATATCTTGATTGAAAGGATACGAAGGAATCTGCATCCCCTCCCTTTTGCATCACCATCAATTAATGAATGAAGTTAATCTCATACTCATGAAATCCGTTCTATCCTCATTTGATATCTTAACCCATGATAACATGGGCCTATTTCCATCTAATGATAATCTATGAAACTGGTGCACATTTGTGACTTGCCACCACTCTTATCAAACACCTTGTAGGGAGTTTATGCACAATAGGATATAATTAAAATAAGATGCAAATAAGCCATATATATATATATATATATATTGTGATTGCCATAAAGATAAGTCAAAACTCAAAAGAGTAATCCCCCTAGAAACTTCAAATATTTGTAAAAATGGATTCTCTGGTTCATCAAACATAATCCCAAAAATAAGGTAACCTTTCTTTTTTTAACTCCTTTTTTCAGTATGAAGATAAAAACAAAATCACAGGCACTGAGATGGAAGGCAAGTACCAGCAACTCCAGTTGCATCTTTGCAACTTCAAAGATGGAATATGCATCAAATAGAGCATCAATGTTCATACAAATATTTTTCAGAAGAAAAGAAAATTCAACCAGTAAAACCAAATCCAATTATATGTACAAAAATGAAATGTGAGGATTCTTGCCTGCAGAATCCTCTTTATCTAATTGTATAGATACTTTCAAAAGCAATTGTGGAAGTTACATGTGCATTTATGTAGCTGATCTGAAAAAGAAGCAACTGATATGTGTCACTCTATTTTTTTATATCAGTGAAATAGGAGGGCACCACAAAATGAAAAGAAAAAAAAGCGCCTTCCAGAAAGAACAAAACAGATAGACATTGGTATAAAACATAAAACCATAGAAAAGCTTAGCCCACAATGCAATAATAATCAACCTATAAACAACAGTAACACCTAACCCTGCAAAACTCAGCCATTAATTAGAACTTCCAGCAAAATAGTAGAAGGCATAATAGAAATGAAACATAAGTGGAGAGATCAGAACTTGAGAAATTTAGCAAGCAAAGAAATGCCACCCAAGAAAAGAGATTCAACATTTCATGTCACGAATTGACGAACTTGTAACAAGACAAAAAAAGTATGTAGTAAAGGCACACAAAATTCCGTTTCCATTAAATCCATTAGCACTTAAGCCCCTCCCACTTGAAAAAATAAGTGGGTAAATGGGAATAAAACAATTAAATTGTTATACTTATCAATCATTATGCCAAATTGTTACCAGCCTGTTTTACCCAATCCCTAATTAAACAAACTCTACAAACAGAATGAAAAGACTAAACCTCTTTGAATAGAAAACTGCTACCTTGTTAGGGTCACAATCCTCATGGAGGGCCACCATAGCCATTTGAATCATGCTATGAGCAAAAATGGAACGTCAAACAACTTAGATGAGGAGCAATATTTAGTCTAAGAAAATTCAGAATGGATTTCAAAGATGTAGACAAAAAAAACTGCAAAGATGAAAAAGTAAGCATCAACTACAATTTGGATATTAAATTTTAACAAATCTTGTCTTGATAAGTACATATCCGCCTGTTAGACAACGGAGCCTCAAAGCACATCTACGTCATACTCAAATTGAGGTAGAACAAACACCTATACTCAACAAACTACAAATAAAACATACTTGAGTATAATCCAAGATCAAGTAAGCAATTGACCAATATATATTTTTATGAAATCAAGATCTGACATAGAATGGCTACCTTTTTGCCCAATCTAATCTACCCTTACGAACATACTTCTCAGAAACAGGACAAAACTGAAGAGAGACAAAGAAATTACATATCAGTAAGTAACATTTTAAATTGAATTGAAAGCTAATATATTTGGTAACAGGGAATTATGCTTTATAAGTAGCAAAAACAAGAAGAAATCGGACAATTTAACCTTGCTCTTACCTGATACCAAGCATTCAGAATTCAACCAAAAAGAAAGGAAAATAAATCAGATCAGCATAACAAAATTGTGACTATCATGTATTTTACACAATTAATAATAAAAAGATGAAGCAATTGATAAAACAATAGTGATTACCCATGGCTGGAGAAAAGAATGAAGGGAAAAGTTAGAAGGTAGTAGAGTAACATAATATGCGTACCAGGTAAAAAACAAAATCAATGTGAAAGAACTTAACAGCTAGCCTCAACGAAATGTAATGGAAAAAGGGGATGTTAACTAAAAGGGTTGGCACCTCTAGAATTCTTTGAGTGCAGCGAACGAGTAGATGGGGTGGATGAAGCTATTCCAAGCGGCTTGGCTGGACTTCGCATAAGGGATAGCGATGGCGCTCAACGGTAGCGATGGCATCATCGTCACGGATCTCTGCCTGCTGATAGAATGGTTTCTGATGGTTTGAGTGGGTAGAGGACCCTAGGACTGTTTTGCCAATGGTTGGGAAAGTGACGGTGGGTGGGTTAGTGGGTGTGGTGGGGTGTGTGTGAGTGGGTAGTCTTCAGAACGTGGGTTTGAGGAGTAAGGTGATACAACTGGATACGATTCTTCTTCTTTTTTTTTTTTTAACTGCAGGCTTGGTAAGTTTAGATGATGATAACAACATAGAAGTACAAATGCTAGTAGAACTTATCTCCGAACATGAAACTAAATTTTATTGCATTGGGGAGACACCAAAAATACGGTTACCAACTCAATCCGCTTTATCTAATGGTGTGTGT
Organism: Dalbergia cultrata; assembly: GCA_031216105.1. Taxonomy (NCBI): domain Eukaryota; kingdom Viridiplantae; phylum Streptophyta; class Magnoliopsida; order Fabales; family Fabaceae; genus Dalbergia; species Dalbergia cultrata. The sequence continues at coordinate 52,375,462 of CM062344.1, forward strand.
ATATATATATATATATATATATATAGAAAAGATCAAGTTATACCAATATAATTTTGATAAAATATTATACTGAATAACTTTTTATTAGTAAAATTTTTCACAAAATCTATAATTGAATTAGAAGCTCATATCATATAGCTCAAGTCTGTAAACTTTTAAATTAATCAAAAATTATTTGGCATAGTTTTTATGTATATAAAAATTAACATAATATATATACTTAACATGAACAATGATAAGAGTTACATAATTGTATTGCTATTGATATTTAATTTTTATAAAATTTGACACAAATAATCTTTATGATGGGTAATTGTAATTTAACAGTTGGATCAATAAAAAAAATTATTTCATTGAAAGTTATAAGTTACATCGGAATAATTTGATCCTATCCCTATATATATATTTGTTTATATTTTCTAACCCCAAAAAATAAATAGATATAAAAAATAAAAGTCCTTTATGTTTAATATTTTTAATTTGACATCAATTCAATCCTAATAAAAATTTTTACATAAATTTCATTATAATATTTTTAATTTTGACATTAATTTCATTCCAACAAAATTTTTACTTCAATTTGATCATATCATTTTTTTATTTTAGTTTCAATTTAGTCATAATATTTTTATTTGACATAAATTTAGTTATTCATTTAAAGTTGAAATCCAACAAAAATGACTACATTGATTTCAAAATTAGGAGTGAATTGATATAAAAAAGTTAGTTATGATCAAATGATATCAAGTTGAAAATATTAGGACAAAAAAATTATTTACTCAAAAAAAGAAGAAAAAGAAAAAGAACTAGAACTAGAACAAGAACATAAGTCTTTTATTATTCTATCCATATAAAATTGAATAATTTTGGTTTTGGATATGGGTAATTTTTTTTTTATTATGGGTTTTGTGCAATTACTGTGAAAATAGTAAAGCTATTTTTGTGGTCAAAGAATGAAATAAATGGAGAACTTATTGATGGAAGAGATAAATATGCTTGTTATCTCATGTTACGAATGATTTACGTAAGAGAAGCTCACCTATAAATTGAGCTTTCTCAATTCATTTCATCAAGTCATCCACAGAGAAAAACATAAGAGTTTGTTTGAGAGGTGATCTACTATATATAAGAGAGAAGTGTGTTCTCCTTTAAAGAGATAGTGTTATTGTTATCTCCTTGTAATAGAGAGAAAAGTTTTAATCCTCAAATAAAGTTATTCAATTCTTTCTATATATTGTGTAGAGTTTCCATATTTTTACTTTTATATTTTAGTTGCATCATACGTATGGTATCTAACAATTATTTCATGTGTTTATTGGACTGTGGGGTGTAATCAAAATTTTGTAAAATGAAAATTTGTAACTAAACTCTGACAATTAATTTTGTATCATACGTATGGTATCTAACAATTATTTCCATCAGAAAGAATGGAAATTTTGTAAAGAATTCGAGCAATCAAAATTCTAAAACATGAAAACAATTAATTTTATTTGTAAAATAATATTTTTATACGTTTTAATAAAATAGTGTATTTCATACACACTAAACTCTGACAATCTGAGTTTAGTTGTGGAATAAAATATTATTTTAACAAAATAATATATTTATGTGCATTAAACTCGCATGGTCCGAGTTTTGTTTGAAAATAAAAATAATAATTTTGAAAAAGTTTAAACACTTAAATAATGTAATATTTTAATAAAATAATTTATTTTCAAATATGGTCAGAGTCTAGTTAGTTAAATTCTTTGCTCCCTCTATATAAACAAAGTATTCTCGGCATGAAACCCACCCTCCTTCTAATCATTATGTTTCTCTCACCATTGGCTCCCTCTAAATCCACCTAATATCTTTTCTCTTCTCTTTCAGTCATAGTTATGAAAACCAAATCGGACCAAATTGACTGGTTCGAATTGGTAACCGGTAAACTAGCAACTAGATCGATCTGGTTCATTGAATAGATTTGGTGTGCATTTACACTGGTCAAACTTGATCAAACCCGGAGCGAACCAAGTGGGTTACAGTTGAACTGCTGTGAACCATTGCTGTTGACCACTACGCTTAGTGCCTTGTTGTGCTATAACCTTTCATTATATATATATATATATATATATATATATATATATATATATATATATATATATATATATACACATTAAATTATATTTTTATATATTAATTTAATTTAATCATGTTTAACCTATTGAACCAGCGACCCACTAGTTGAACCATTAATCTAATGATCCATTGTCTTGACCGAGTCAATCACCAGGTTAAGTTTGATAACTATGCTTTCAGTGTTCTTCTTTCTCATCATGTGTCCCATATTCTCATTTTAAGTCCCATTGTTGAGTTTAGAAGTAAAGGAAGTGCTCCACTTATCCTCAATCTTCTTCTCATCCTTTGTCTTGTATTTTAAGTAAAGATAGTTTTAGAAGTAGAGGGGGAAAAAAAGTGTTCCACCATCTAAAAAAAGGCATGCCACCATTATATATATATATATAAAGAGTTCTATCATCTATAGAAAAAAGAGTGTCTATAGAAAAAGTGTTGGTAAAAACAAAAAGTGAGCATTGAAAAAATGAGAAGTAGCGTCATGATGTATATTTTAATGGTCATATCCTTATAAATGCAAGTAAATGTGTCAAATTTATATGTGAGAGTCCACAACATATTTCTATTCCTTACACATTCTCATTTATGGAGCTACAACATTTTCTTTGTTGATCAATAAACCCCAACATTCCAAAAATAGTGGCATTAGTAAGATATAAATGTCCAATCTTGATTTTTTGCAACATATAATATCAAACAATTGCAATAACAAAGAACAACATTCACCAGATGTTTTGGACATATCAACAACATTAGCCAAACATTAGTGCCATGGTTTATATGTAGATTTTGAAGAAGTTACTGCTCAGAATAAGGCTCATTAGTTGAGCTCATTTCCATACATAGAATGGGAGAAAAGTGATGAAGAAGAATATATCAAAGCGAGGATGACAATGCGGATGATGATGAGGACATGTCAAATATGTTGGGTAGGCAATATCTCAGCCAACAACCACCTTTCATGCGTGTGTTAAATCTTGAAGCTATGAATACACTTGAGTTTCCACAATATGCAAACTCAAGTGTGTAGCACTTCTTCATATGCTTGTTATTTCCAATTTTATTTTTATACCCTTGAGTGTACATTTCTATCAAATGTGGTTGATTATTGTTGAATTGTTTTAGATATTGCTCTAAGTACCTTAGATTAATTACACATCCTTTAATTGAATCAAGCTTACCACCGAGAAGCACATAACATCTGTTGGACTTCTACCCAGTTTCCACTAGTAAGACCAACGAGTAGCATACCTTTAGTAAGAAGCCCAAGCAGCACAGAGACATCTTCTAATGTGACGATACATTCTTCACATGGAAAATGGAATGTATGCATTTATGGTCTCAATTTTTCTACTAATGCAGATATTAGAGACCTATTTATATCCACTCTATAGATCCGCAAAACATGATAGAAGCTAGTATGTTGTAGGATCCCAACAATCTCGTTCCTCGGTACGTCCAAAAATGCACAACAAGTTCATAGCTTTCTTGATTTTGTAATATGAAAAGTAAAAAAAAATAAATAAATTGTAAGTTTTTTTTTCCTGATAGTTAATCAAGTGGTTAATCTATCTGTATTATTGAATAAAAAGGTTAATGTCACATTACATTAAGATGGTCCTACATAATATTCTATTAAATTTATAAAAATAAATTAAAAAAAATTAAAAAAACACTTCTAACTTCTAAATTCACTAAATAATAACTTGATTCATAATAAAACATTGAAAAAAAATATTATTTTAGAAATAAAAGAAGTAAATAGAATAGATGTTATGAACTATTAATAAAATAAAATAATCTTACATTTTCATCAACAACTTGCTCAGCAATATATTTATGAGAAAATCATATAGCACAATGTCATATAAGAAAATTATATATGAAGCTTATCAGTGAAAGAAAAGTCCTACTTATTCTTGGAATTTTAGAAACTTAGCTATATCTAGGCTAGACAACCCTTTAGACATGCGATGGCCTAGATAAGGTGGAGGCATGTCATACAAAGGCAGTATCTCTGCAAATTGATGCCATATCTTAGGGGAGGTGGGAATTCCACTGTGGCACTCTAGGATAGGTACTTCTTGTTGTTGTGGATCTCTAAACAGATACTCTTGTGGATCATCCTCCATGGGCATATTGCCCAATTGCTCCTGGCATACTTGTTGTACCTGTGCCATGCTGAAAACACATGGCACTGTGATGGGTTCCCCATTAATAGGGAGGCCAAAATTGCTACATCTTCTAACGTTATTGTCCACTCCCCTATATGATGAGAAATCCAATGTGTGTGTTTCAAGTCTTCGATGCTCAACCAATGCACTCATGAGATAAGAATTAATTATTGTATCATTAATCATAGAAGTGATATATAAATGTCACAACAGTTATTCATAATCCAATCAAGTATAATAATCAACTGCAATAAATAATTATATTGTAACCCAACAGATATTCAAGAGTCATCAGTGTATTAGAAATTATAGTTATAAATATCATCAACTAAACAGATTTGAGTTTGATGATAAAAGTATTTTGAAAGGCACATTTTTCCTCTTTCCAAGATATATGATTACTATGACCCACCTTCCTTTGTGTTACAAGGTCTAAGAATTTACCTTTAAAGACTTTACGATTTCTAGTTTTTAGAAAGTGGCCCCAAACTTTTAGAATTTACAAAATAGCCCCTGACTTAATTTTTCATCCAAAAACACACTTTCCTCTCTAGTTTTACTGAAATTATAGCCTTACAATTGAAATTTCAGAATATACACAAAAACCCCCCAAATTTTTGAGAAATTACATTTTGACTCCTAACTTTTTTGAAATTACAAAATAACTCCAAATTCAATTTTTTATTCCAAACACATACATTACTGTTTCAAAACCCAATTTTTACAACTTTACACCTAAAAACTCATTTTTTGTATAAAAAAGCCTAAACTTTGTAAAATTACATTTTAACCTCTATATTTCACTAAAATTGTAAAATAACCCCAAACTCATTTCTTTTCCTCTTAAATACATTCCTTACTATTCCATAGTCTATTTTTACATATTTACACCCTAAAAATGTAGTTGTACATAAAAGCCCCTAAACTTTGTAAAATTATATTTTGACCCCAAAATATCTACATAATCACAAAAATACCCAAATCATATGTACTCACTCCATTTTCATGTAGATTCCAAATATGTGATTAGTTTTTTTTTAAAAAAAAGTTTCCTTCTATTACTCCTTGTTATGTGTAGGTTCCAAAATATCACTATGGTTTTTGAAGCAAAGATTACCAACATAATAAACTCTCTAAAATAGTGACCTAACTCAAAATACTAAAGTTTACTACAAATTTTCATAAAATAAATAAAAGTGACTCTTTTTAAGTGTAGAACAAAACTATGGAGTTAGATTTTAAAAGTAAAAATCCCTACCCACATAAATAGTGAAGGCCGAAATGTCAAGGAGAGGAAATGATGGGCTTTTCAAATATTTTTAGAAGAAAGAAAGAGTTTTGAGCAAAATAGCCAACTTTTAAGCATAAGCATCCATCAAAACTCAAACATTTTTAGCAAAAACTAAAAAACAAAACAAGAAAATAAGTTTGAACACAAACTCCTACCCAAAAAAGGGTCTTTGTTGGAGACCAAGGCAGCCACAAGCTCCTTAAAGCTCAAGCTTTAAAGAAAGGTAGCAAAAATCTCTTCATTTCTTACAACAATAGTTTGGCCTCTTCAAGAACAGGTAGGGGGAGGTTTTTTCTTGAAAAACTAATGGTAAATTTGGGTTTGTTAGGTGGAACAGCTATGGAAAATTGTATTTGTTTGTTGGATAGAAATGAAGAAGTTGTGAGGTTGGAGGTGATGGGGGTAGATGGTGGAGATGATAGAAAATGAGAGTGGAGTATTCTTTGTAAGAAAAAAGAATGAAACCTTGTGATAAAGGACAAAGAGGGTGGCGACCAAGAGGGGTAAGAAGGAATAGTGAAGTGGTTGGATTAGGTTTAGGGGTATTTTAGGGTTTAGGTGAAAAAGGTAGGGTAGTTTAGGTAGAAAGTGTACTAATTACAGATAGTTTAGTAAAAGCAATGGTCAAAATAGGATTAATTTGGTCTAACCAAGATTAATTTGAATTAATCATCATTAAAGATTCATTTAGTCCTAATAAAGTAGCTTTTGTCCTTAATTGTGTCATAAAGTGTAGCCACTACAAGACAAGTGTAGTGGTGGTGGTATCACCATGTCTCCTCTTTGCGTTTAAGAATGAGATTAAGTTTCTCTAGTCATTCTTGAGTCTCAATTAATTCAAAATAATTATTTTGACTCAAGATTAATTAATAAAAATAATTTATTTTTAATTAGAGCCTAATATTGCTTATACTCCCTTAATTACTTTAATTAAGCTTAATCAGCACTAACTAGGGGTAAAATGATAATTTTATACAGAGACTCTTCAGGATTCACCCAACTATCAAATATCCCCTCAAATTAACATATGCAAGTTCCAGGTGATGTCTAGGTCTGACATCACTTAATCTCGCATTAAATTACTTCATGGGCATTTTGGAAATTTTACACATGGGAAAAACTAAGAATTGAGATTTTCATATCTATTGCCATCCAAAACACATCTAGTCCCCTTCAAGCATCAAACTAACCCTTTGAGGATTGCTGGGACTGGTCATCCTCGATTTTCATGCAAAAATGACCTATGGGACATCTTGGTCATTTTGTACAGATTGCTATCTAGAACACCTATAATCTTATTCCAATATCAAAATATCCTTTTGAGGATGGCCTGGACTAGCTATCCTCGATCTTGTGCAAAAATGATCTCAAGGGCATTTTTGGTCATTTTGTGTAGAAGGAAAAATTAGGGTGTTACACAATACAGTGATGAGTTTCTAAATTCCCTCAAGAGCAAGATTCAAATAGAACAACTTCAACAATTTGAACTTGATGAAAAGGGAGCTATAATGTATGAAAGAAGGTTATATGTAATGAAGAATTAAGGAATCAGATTTTGGCCAAGGCACATTATAGTAAATTCACCATGCACGCAGGAACAACAAAGATGTATCATGACCTCAAGTAGTTGTTTTGGTGGAATGGCATGAAAAGAGATATAGCTAATTTTGTGGCTAAGTGGCTTACTTGTCAAAATGTTAAGATAGAATACCAAAAATCTGTGGTATTATCACAACCTCTGGATATCCCTGAATGGAAACGAGATAGCATATCAATGGATTTTATTGTAGGATTACCAAGAACTCCTTCAGGCTAGGATGCTGCATGGATAGTTGTTGATATATTAACAAAAGTTTGATATATTAACAAAAGTCCACCAATATCCTACCAATAAAAATTAGTTGGCCATTATACAGGTTGGCTCAGAGCTACATCTAGGAAATTGTAAGATTACATGGGGTACCAACTAGCATAGTCTCAGATAGAGATACTAGATTTACCTTAAAGTTTTGGGAAGCTTTAAAAGATGCCTTAGGTGCAAAATTCGTTTTAGCACAGCTTACTACCCTTAAACAGATGGTCAGACAGACATAACTATTCGAATATTGGAGGACATGCTTAGAGCCTGTGTGCTAAAGCTATGAGGAATTTGGGATACTCATATACTATTAATAGAGTTTGCTTACAACAATAGTTACCATTCAAGTATAGGCATGTCACCATTTGAAGCTCCATATGGTAGAAAGTGTAGGTCACCCTTGTGTTGGTTTGAAGTGGGAGAAAATAATTTGCTAGCTAGGACTTGATATAGTGCACCAAACCACAGAGAAAATCAAGTTCATTAGGGAAAAGCTACTCGCTACACAAAGTAGACAAAAAAGTTATGCTAACAAAAAAAGGAGGCTTTTAGAATTTAAAGAAGCAGACCATGTCTTCCTTAGAGTCAGTCCTACTATTGGAGTTTGTAAAGCCCTTAAATCCAAAATGTTAAGCCCAAAATTTATTGGTCCATTCTAAAATCTTAAAAGAGTAGGACCATAGTTGCATATCAAATTGCACTCTCACCCAATCTTTCAAATATTCATAATGTCGAGTTAATGCTCATTTTAATCCCTGACATTTCATGCATAAGTCATTTTAGTTCCTGACATTTTATGCGTAAGTCATTTTAGTCCCTCACTTTTAAAATGAATCGATTTGGTCCCTCACATTTATAACTGTAAATCAATTTGGTCCCTCATATTTACAATTGTGAATCAATTTGGTCCCTTACATTTATAACAGATGGACTAAATTGACTCAGTTGTAAATGTGAGGGACCAAATTGATTCATTTTAAATTGGATTAATTAGGAATTTGTTAAGATTGGTAAGGTTAATTTGGTTATTAACTCAAATGACATTGTTTAATCCCTGCTAGAGTGTCACTTAATGGTGACATATCATTACTTAACTAATGGTGGTTTAATAGATGATAACTGAGGGACTAAATTGATTTACGGTTGTAAATGTGAGGGACTAAATTGATTCACAGTTATAAATGTGAGGGACCAAATTGATTCATTTTAAAAGTGAGGGACTAAAATGACTCATGCATGAAATGTCAGGGACTAAAGTGAACATATACTCCGTAATGTCTTTCATGTCTCTCAGCTCAGAAAGTGTTGTTTTGAACCTTCACACATCATAGAATATGAGACAATGCAAGTAAGAGATGATTTAACATATGAATCTAAAACCTATGCAAATCATAGATAGATTTGTCAAAAACATAAGAGAAAAAAAATTCCTTTAGTCAAGGTGATTTGTAAAGGGTTGTCACCTAAAGAGGTAACGTGGGAACTATAAGATGAGATTAAGAAAACCTACTCAGAATTATACCAAACAGGTTATTGAATTTTGGGGGAAAAATAAAATTCCTAAAAGGGGGGATTATAGCATCCCCTTTTGCATAAAGTGATTTGTGTAACCACAGTTTTCATTCATGTATCTAACACATAAATATTTTAATTATCTCACTTGGTAATTTTGTATCAACATCTATTTTAACCAATAGATCATGAAGTTAAAATGCCGATAATTAATTGTTTAAGATATGACTATAAGTTAGTAAAGACAAGCTCAAAATATGTTATGCCAAGTTAAGAATAATATTTATTAGGAAAATAAGAAATCATATTAATAATTAGGTGTACAATTTTGCAATAAAAGATTTAAAAAACAAACAAATGGAGGTGATTGGATGGTGCATCAACTTACCACAATGTAATAAATGAGAGGCTACTTTTCTAAGCCTATATATTGAGGGATTACGGTGCGAGTTAATGTGGAAGAGGGGAAAAAAGAAAAGGGAAAGGAAAAAAAAAAGAAGGAGAAGAGTATAGAAAAATTTAGTATATACCAAAAATTTTCATCTCTACAATAATTTAAAAGTAGAGAATGAATTTATTTTATACAAAATAAAACTGACTACGTTTATTATTATTACTTATTTTACATACCGTCATTTTATATTAAAGTTGTTTACTATTATTTATTATTGTCATCTTATTTTGTCATTCCTTTATATTTATGGATGATTATGAATATGAATATTGATTAAAATAATACTAGTCACTTAATAAAAAAAAGTTTCTCTTCCCTCCTCATTGGTCCTGTCGATTTATCGCACTCCATTTTTTCTTTTTATTTTATTATTTAATTATAAAGATTCTCTTCTCTCTTCACTGGTTCAGTGTGGACTATCTCCGCTTCGATTTCTTCTTTTTATTTTATTTTTTCTTTATATGTATGTTGTTCATTATTTAATTCAAGTTAGTTCATGATCTTCTTTATTTATGTTGTTATTTGGTTCAAGTTATTTTATTATTCTTCTATTTTAAAATTTATCATATTGTTTATATGATATTATATTAATTTGAGTTGTCAATATTTATAGAAATTTTCTAAAAGGAACCTAACTTAGAGGTAAAATATAATTAAAATCTAATGCCACAAATAAGTAAAATTATGTCTTTATGATGACTAGGGCCAACTCATGGACCTTGATGGAATGTTAAAAGAGAATTTAGTAAAAATTATCTTAATCTTAGCTCCTTTTAAAATTCATATTTAGATTGACAACACTATGATTTTGGCATAGATATTACTTTATTATTTAGTAAAGTTTGTATTATTCTGATGCAATTATTTATTTATTTTAAGTTTATGCATTAATTTATATTATGTTCACTTTATTTAGTTTATGTTATCAGTTAAGTATTTCATACTAATTGTGAATTCATGTATAATGACAAGTAAATAAAAAAGAAGAGGAAAAAACAAAAATTGTTGCTAACCACCAAGAAGGCAATGGGATAGATATAAGATCTTTTTATGTTACCTTCCCTATTTAGTGGGACATAAAAACCTTGCTTTGTCGTCATAATGTTAAGGAACAACACCAAAAGAATGGGAATTTCCTGAGATAAGATTTTCGATTATGTGTGAGACAAGCAAACAAATCGAAGTAAAGAAATTATAATTTTGATAAGATATGCATGACATAATGCTCTACATAACATATTTTATTTATGATATGATAATTGATTATGTTTATATAACGTTAATATTATAGCCCTGTGTATTTTTTATGCAGACACGTCTGAAATCAATCATAGTTCAAATATTTTAAAGCATTCATTTTCTACTGGAATTTTTAAAAAATTCTCATTTTCTTTATTTTTATTTTTGATGGTTTCAAATTAGCTAAGTAACGCCGAATGGAAGGCTACTGCTAGGAACGTATGGACTTATGTTTAATTAATGTATGATTTTCTATTGTAAATTTTAGAAATATTCACCTCGTAATTTATGGCATTCAGTACTCATGCCAAAACCTTTGGCTTGTAATCTTTTTACTTAATGTTAACCATTGTGCTTCATGTATAAATTCATATTATTAGCCTATGTATGAATGGGTGTTACACCAATGTTCCAAATGTGCTCTCTTTAATCATACACATTAAAAACTAATAACTCAATAAAACCCACAATAAAAAAGCCAGAAAATGAAAAACTAAAGCAATTAAAAGTTAGAGAACATTACCACGATCAATGACGCAAACCATCTACGAAATTGAGGCTTTAGTGATCAGGGGCAGCGCAAAAAAGGCGGTGGTGCTTGTTTTCTAACAAAGAGAGAAAAAGTGAAAATGGGAAATGGGGAAGAAGAAGGGGCATCACATTTGTAGCCATAATTCTGATGCTACAGATCAATTTTTCTGTCTGTAATTTCTTCAATGAAATACATCGTTTTGTTAAAGGTTTTACATATTAATGCACGCGTTAAAAACGTGCCTTTTAATTTCATTCGTTAAAAATGGATTTTTCAATCTGTAATGTCCACATTAAATACACGCCTTAAATTGGAAATTACAAACAGATTTATAGACAAAAAAATCCATCAGTAATATGTACATTAATTACGCTCCTTGAATTTCAAATTAGTGATGGATTTTTCCATTTGTAATATATTAAATTTATTTTAAATCAATAATTCAAATAAAAATTAGTCTGTAAATTCATCTATATATTCTGTAAGAAAAAATTTCTTTCATTATTCGTCTATAATAGTTATGTGCCACGTGGCATAGTTTGCACCAGCAATTACATACAAATTTATAGGACTTTGCCACAAAAAAATTGTTTTCCCCATGTTTTCGTTTACCCATCTGTGAATCCTTCTGTTTCAGAGACAAAAAAGTCAGCTTGTAAAATCTATTTGTGTTCCGCTAATTTCTAGTCGTGATTCTCTGCGTGGTCCATAGCCTTTGACTATTTTTCGTGCTAAGTTGCCAACCATAATGGAGACTTAGGTGCTAAGCACCACAAATTGGTTAACTAGGCACCAAAGCCATACATTATTAGGTGATATTAAAACTTCCAACAATATTCTGGAACTTTTCCCAACTTAAATGAAATAACATTATTGTTTCCACAAATTTAAAAATATTCATTACAACAAATTTAGTAAACAAATCCTTTTTTTATGAGGATATTTAGAAACCAATCAGAAACACTAAATTACAATCCAATTCTTCAATTATTCAAATCTCATGGGCTCTTTTTCATTAGGATTGCATGACTCTCGTCATATAGTAACTTGAAAAGATAAAAAGTACAAAAACTTTTAAGATTTAACATATTTCTCTGAACTCATTTATAAACTAACCACACCTTAATTTAAGTAAAAAAATTTTGGAATTATTTTTTATGTTTATGATCATATTTAAATAGTGAGTTTATATATATATATATATATATAATATATATATATCGAAAAATTGTAATAAACACTATATCCAAAAACATGTAATATGTAAAATATTCAGTAAAATTAAAAAAATTGTAAAATAATTTTAATTTAACAAAATACAAGTTTTATATTCTATATAAAAAAAAATGAAATTAATTATCTTTTCAGCTATTAGAAATTTTTATTTTCCATGCATATATAATTTATTTAATTAAAACAAAATAAAATATATTATCATACAGAAAGAAAACTAAATAAAATATAAAATCAAATGCAAAAATCAAATAAGCTATTTTTTTTTATAGATAATAAACTTGCTCAACCACTCATACTAGAGGGAAACAAGAGAAGGGGGGGGGGGAACGGTCAATACCTGTCAAACCTGTTTACAACGCAAATAATATAATTATAGCTAGCTAGTAAAGAACAAAAATAAAAAAGTCTGAAAGAGCTCTAACCTTCATATTAGAGATCTATTTCGTTTCAGTTTATAATGAAAGAAACATTAAAAATTGAGAATGAAAAATTGAAAATTGAATTTTATAATTTTTTAAATTTTTGGTATTTTTTTTATAAAATCTAAAAAATTGAAAACCCACCATGTATCACCCACTCGTTGTAGTAGTAGGAAGAAAACGATGTCACCGAAGACCTGCAACTAAAGACTGAAGGTATCAAAGTATGATCACACAAAGGAAGAAAAGAAGAGATTGAGAGAGTATGTGGAGAAAGAGCCTTTGGCTGTTTGTGTGTATAGATTGAATGAATGAAAAGTTACAACAGTGTTTCATATATATACACGTGCATTTTCATCATGTGCTCCAATTACGATAACTAGCTACTATCACATGCTCTAATTACAGTAACAGACTGAGGTGCAAAAGATAACTGATGACTGATCTAGCAACTAACAACTGACTAACTAATTTAGTTATTTCCTTTCACCTATCATCCCCCCTCAAGCTCATGGGTGAGGCAGGCAGAACCCTGAGCTTGGTCTTGAATTTGTTGAAGGAAAAAGCTGAGAGTGGTTTTGTGAGAGCATCTGCAATTTGATCTGTTGTAGGTACATGAGACACAAAAAGTTGCTTCTAAATCACCTTGTCTCCAACAAAGTACAAGTCCAGTTCAAAATGTTTTGTCCTTTGATAAAGGACTGGATTTGCTGAGAGCAACACTGCACTTACATTGTCATAGAAGACTGTAGGTGGACCAAGAGGGGAAATATGAAGCTCAGACATTAAGAACTGAAGCCAAGCTAACTTTGAGGTTACTGCTGCCAAGCTTCTAAACTCAGCCTCAGTACTTGATCTAGAGACAACTGACTGCTTGCGACTAGACCAAGAAATCAGATTGTTGCCAAGATAAACACAAAATCCTGAGGTGGATTTTCTATCATCAATGTCACTTCCCCAATCTGAATCACAGAATGCTAAAATTCTGAATTCTGAGCAGGGTTGGAAAATTAGGCCATTGTCCAAAGTACCAGCCAAATACCTGAGAATCTTTTTGACAGCTTTCCAGTGAGTGTCAAGAGGATTTGTCATGAATTGGCTGACTTTGTTGACTGCAAAGGAAAGGTCTGGTCTAGTAATTGTTGCATATTGTAACCCTCCAACAATAGACCTGTAAAGGGTAGGGTCCTGAAAGGGAGAGCCATCATGAGCTGATAACTTCTGTCCACTGATCATGGGGGTGGGCACAGGCTTTGCATCAGTCATTCCAGCCTTAGCTAGTAGCTCATTGACATATTTTGTCTGTGTTAGCTGCACCGAACCAGAGGGTAGTTGTTTTACCTGGATTCCAAGGAAGAAGTTGATTTCCCCTAGATCTTTTAAGGCAAAGGTGTGATGCAACTGTTTGATGAGCTGAGAGATTTCTGTGGGGTCTGAACCAGTAATTAAAATGTCATATACATATGCTAGGATATAGACAACTGAAGTAGGAAAGAATTTGAGGAATAATGAAGTGTCAGACTTGGCATGAGAGAAACCAAATTACAGTAAGGTGCTACTGAGTTTGGTAAACCAAGCCCTTGGTGCTTGTTTAAGCCCATACAAGGCCTTGGATAACTTGCAGACATGAGTTGAAGGGGCCTAAATAAAGCCTTCTAGCTGATACATGTATACATCTTCTGCTAGATCTCCATTCAAGAAGGCATTATTAAAATCAAATTGCCTTATTTTCCATCCTTTTGTGAGTGCTATAGATAGAACCAACCTAACAGTTGATGGCTTAATGACAGGGGAGAAAATTTTAGCATAATCAAAACCTTCCCTTTGATGAAATCCCTTTGCCACAAGCTGAGCTTTGTATTTCTGTATTATTCCATCAGGGTGTCTTTTCACTCTAAACACCCATTTGCATCCAATTGCTTTTGTATTTGTAGGTGGTGGTACTAACTGCCAAGTGCTGTTAGCTTGTAGTGCTTGATATTCTTCTTGCATGGCCTTTAGCCAATGAGAACTGTTGAGGGCTTGAGCTATTGAGGCAGGCTCAGTTTGGGACAGATCAATTTCACAGTTAGTGACTGCTGCTGCATAGGTTTTAGGTTTGTATATACCTGACTTGGACCTTGTTTGCATATTATGTTGGTTAGAGGTTGATACAACCCTCTTATTCGATGCAGGTTGGTTCTCAGACTGAGAGGTGGGTTGATTGGTTGTTTGCAGCATAGTATCAGGAACAAGTAGAGGCATAGTATCTGATGTAGTTGTTACTGATATATCTGGGGCAAGTGAAGGCAAAGTGCTGTTACCTATGGAAAGAGAACATGGAGCAGAACTAGGTGCCGCATTAGAAATATTGGCAGTTTGTGAAATGTGTGGAATATGGGGAATGTTAGGGATTGAAATTGATCCAGATGGTACAGGAGAATGAGTAGTGTTAGGGTTAGATTGGTAAGGGAATAGATGTGCATCAAAGACTACATTTCTGGTAATGTAAACTTTACCAGTTGGAGATAAACATTTATACCCTTTGTGCTGTGAGTCATACCCAATGAAGACACACTGATGTGATTTGTAGTCAAATTTGTGTTTGAGAAAGGGTTTTAGGTGGGGATAGCAAGCACAACCAAAGACTCTAAGTGAAGAATAATCAGGTTTTCTATGAAAAATCAGTTCATAAGGAGATTGAGAGTTTGTGACAGGTGACGGGAGCCTGTTAATGAGATATGTAGCAGAAATAAATGCTTCATCCCAAAAATGCAAGGGAAGTGAAGCTGTGGCTAGTAGTGATAGTCCTACCTCAGTTATGTGTCTATGCTTCCTCTCAACTCTTCCATTTTACTTATGTGCATAGGGACAACTTAGCCTATGATGAATGCCTTGGTTATTCAGAAATTGTGTGAAGCTATTTGACAAATAGTCACCCCCATGATCAGTTTGCAGTGCTTTAATAGTGTGACCAGTTTGCTTCTCAACAAAACTTTTGTATTGAGTGAAAGCCTGAAATACTTGTGATTTGTTTACTAAGAGATAAAGGCATGTATATCGTGTATAGGCATCAATGGAGCACACATAATATCTGTGACCAGATTTTGCTGCCATAGGGGCAGGTCCCCATACATCTGAGTAAATGAGTTCTAGAGGTTTTGTGTAGTTGTGAGAGGATGGAAAATAAGGCTGTTGGTGCATTTTAGCTTTGCAACATGAATCACAAATTGTACTGGAATAGAAATCTTTATTCATATGCAAGAGAGTATTACAGGAAGGTACAACTTGAGACAAAATTTTATGAGAAGGGTGGCCAAGTCTTCTATGCCACAAAACAGAAAGCAAATCATTAGAATTGCTAGATTTATTACACTGTGTGTATAAAGCCACTGAATCAACAGGCTTGGGTATGTGCACTCTATTGAACTTGTAAAGTCCTTCTTTAAGTTGGCCTTGAAGCAAAACCTGCTTGGTGGCCTTTGATTTGACAAAGCATTCATTAGGAAAAAAATTCAAAGAACACATGGTTATCCCTAGCAAATCTGGAGACAGAGATAAGGTTCTTTGTAATTTGTGGAACATGCATTAAGTCATTCAACTTAAAAAGAGAATTTGAAGGTGCTGAGTGTAAAGTTGAACTGCCAATATTTTTAATGCAAATACCTGCTCCATTGCCAACTTGTACATGTTCTGGCCCATTAAACTCTGAGCTTGTAAGCAAATTGGTGTGATCAAATGTGAGGTGATGAGAAGCTCCTGTGTCCGGGTACCAAGAATCATCAGATACTATAGAGGGTGTTGCTATATAAGCTTTGGGGTTATGAAAACTTGCTGAAGGAGGTGCAGGGGAGTTAGCAGCCATTCTGTTTGGGTTATGAAACCCTTGATCGAACCTATGGTAGCAGTTCCATACCACATGACCAACTTTTCCACAGAGTTGACACTGGGTTCTATTACTGTTCTGCCAAAAATTGCTACCCGCTTTGAAAAACGACCCCTGCCATTCTTCCTCCATAACCTCTGCCAAAACCTTGTTGACTATTCTTTGGATCTTGAACTGACATTTGAGCCACATTGGCTTGAACAAGATTCACATCAGACTTTCTGAATCTTTCAATAAGATCCTCTTGTGCCATAATAAGAGTTTCTAGCTCATCAATTGTAAAAGGTTCAGACCTTGAGAGTACATTGGTGATCATAGCACTATAATTTTCATTTAACCCATCTAAAATTACCTCTATGTGGTCCTCGGTTGTGACTGGTGCTCCTACTGAGGCCAGTGCATCCACCACCTTCTTGATCTTCAACAAATAGTTAGAAGCTTTATCTCCTAGCTTCTTGATCGACTTCAACTGTAGCTTCAGTTGCTTGACCTTTGCTCGAGTCTTGGATGCAAAGTATGTCTCAAGTTTTTCCCATACTTGATAGGCATAGTCACAACCTATCATTCTGTTGGTGAAGGCACTATCCATAGAGGCTAGTAACCAAACAACCAAGTGATGATCCTGTTGCTCCCATTCTAAGAATTCTTGTGTTTCTACATCATTTTCTTCATCAGTTGTTGAAGCATACCTCTTAGGAATCTTTTCCTTGGACAGATGCTTCTGTAACTTGTTTGCTTTGATTGTGAAGAGTGCTTGGTGTCTCCATGGCAAAAAGTTCTCATCATCAAGCTTGATGAGCAGCGGGCTTGTAAATGTCTTCACTACAAAGGAGGCCATTTGGGGATTTGATGCGGAAGGTGTCACTATCACAGGGTCCATGGATCAGAGGCTCTGATACCATGAAGGTATCAGAGTATGATCACACGAAGGAAGAAAAGAAGAGGTTGAGAGAGTATGTGGAGAAAGAGCCTTTGGCTGTTTGTGTGTATAGATTGAATGAATGAAAAGTTACAACAGTGTTTCATATATATACACGTGCATTTTCATCATGTGCTCCAATTACGGTAACTAACTACTATCACATGCTCTAATTACAGTAACAGACTGAGGTGCTAAAGCTAACTGATGACTGATCTAGCAACTAACAACTGAGTAACTAATTTAGTTATTTCCTTTCACCTATCAAAGACAATGTGCGATTTCACCCAAACTTAAAGGTCTAATCACATTCAAGATCCTTATCTTGCCAAATAGGATAATTGCAGTGAATGTGGTCCTCTCCAATATAAACAAATCCCCACACATTGATCTCTTCTTTTTCTTTTTGAATCCAGCACTATTCCAAAGAGTTGAAAAACCGCAAACCCTTGTTCTGTGAAAGAGCTAGAAGCAACTGTCGATTATTGATCTTCATTGCCTTGCATTCTCACATTTTATAGAGCTAATAAAGTGAATATGCTATATGGCTTTTCCATTTCCAATTTTTTCAAAGAAATAAAATAAAAGATGAAATTTTTATAATGAATGTCCAATGCGTTATAAATAGTTACGAATGTAGCTAATTACCTAATTATTATTAAATTGTAGCTCTGGTTTCTAAATTTTAAGCTCTAACAATTTGCTTATTTCACCTCATTATTATAGCGCCGCGTCCAAAAAGTAAGAGCAATATAACTTATGAGAAATATTTAGGTATACTGAAAATAAGAGAAAATACTTATTTTGGTCTATTTATTAATTAATATATAAATTTTACAGGTCATTATTATTTCTTACTTTCCCTGTATTTTTAATATAATAGTTAATATGTCAATTAATTAAAAAAAATTAAATATTTTATTTTGCTCTAAAAGTACCTAAAAATTTCTCAATAAATTTAAGGGCCGAGGTTATTTGTCTGTATTCCAATATCATAAAAGAACATTCATATTACATTAATGGTCAAATAAAAAAGAGCACCTCAATATTGCCTATTTTTCAAAAATGATTGATCATTTAGTATTTTTTATTTTTCATATTCAATATATAATATTTAAAATTGTATAATAATATAAAAATATTTCACTTCAATGCAATAAATGCTAATGCCATGAAATTTAGGTGTATATATATATATTACTCCTAGAATAAATCTTTGTATATTTACTCTATCTAATAAATTTTTTTTGGCATGAAACAACATCAATACAAATGTTGAAAGTTTTATACGATTTGAAAATGATTTGATAGTTCATCATTTCATTTTATTTTGACGGATAGTATGTTTTTAAAAATACAAGTAAATATCAATTAATATATTACATGACTATTGTTATCCAATTTTTTTTTGAATTTGGCGTGCTTGATCATCAATATAATATAACATAAATCAATAGTCGAATTGATTCAATTCAATATGAATGAAGAATTATAGAATAGAGTAAGGGTACAAGACTTACTCCTAGAGTAAATGGATTCCGCTCATATATATATATATTGATTAACCACAACCATATATATATTATTTTTAATTTTTAAATAATTATTACTTTATATTTGGTTCAACCAGTTTCTCCAATAACTAACTAATTGAACTAGTAACCCAATAATTCAATGCATTAATCAAGTCGAGCACAAAATCGAGTCTGATAACTATGTCTGAGATATTGCTAAATACCAAAATAAGAATAGTATATTTTTTTCCATGCACATAAATTTCAAGATCAAATCCAAAACTTCACACTTAAAATGTCTAATTCCCTTCCACTCGACCAACACCTCATTGGTGTATTCTCTATCTATTTAAGCATCTTATATATTGAAGCCAAGATGCGGAATATTTCATTTTTCTTTTTGTTTTTTTGTTGAAATATGAAAATATCCTAAGAATATTCGCACCTAAAAGATATGCGTCATCCTTTTGCTTAGACAAACTTATTAAAAACATGATGGTCACAAAAAAAACATGGTTATCTTCCATAATAATTGTAAATTAAGTTATACCCTCACCACCAATGGTTGTTGAACCACAATCTCACATTGTCAAACGCACCGTGTACATGAATTTGACCAACCTAGAGGAGACACACTCAGACCGATTTAGCGGCGTAAATGTTAAAATTGAGGTTTAATTCATGAAAAGAAAAGTTAAAAAGTTTGGTTTCTTTTTTTCATTTAGATACAATAAAATTAAATTTTTATTATGAGTTGAAATATGAAAATTGGAGATTAATTCGTCTACTATTTTCAATTTATTTGTTTAATTTTCTTATTATGATTTTATGAAGTATTTTTATTAATTTATTAGTTTAGTATTTAATAAATACCTTTAAAATCAGAAATGAAATAAAAAGGAAGATATTTAAATAGTTTCGATGAATCAAAACTAAATAAATGATAAATAATATTAAATAAAATTTATTTCTTTATTTATATGACATCACAATTTATTTAACAAAACCTATCTATATATATATATATATATATATATATATATATATATTCACAAAATTGGTTTTGAGTATACAGCTAAAATTTGACTCATTCTTTCATACAGTTGAACTTAAATTTTAAACTTAAGCTTGCCAATTGATTCAAGTAAATGAGTTTAATCGAATATTCAATGAGTCGATCTCAAATATTTCACGAGTAGATATACCGATTTAACAATCTCTAAGCTCATACCATTTTTGTTCTCCACATAAAAATGCAAATCATCCCTTCAACTGTTAGTGTCCTTTATTGATGATGGGGGAGAGTCGGTCGATGAAGTATGAAAAGTTGAAAACCTTCTGCACTGAAGTACTCCTTTGAATTGATATCGTAACCATAATAATTAATGCAAGCATGGCCGCTTCCCCCTTTGGCTTGTAATGGCAATTCCAATGTTCATACTGGCCGATGTAAATAAGAAGTGAAATTTGAGAACTCTAGAAATGATATTCAAATATCTAAAAGCGGGTTTATTATAGTTGGATGTGATGAGTGCCATAACTTTCTCCATTTATTTATCACATCCAAATGTAATGAAGTTGGTGTCCCAATTGGATCCTAATTGAAAACCCACTTTTAGATGTTAGAATAACAATACTCTTGAGAAATAATTCATCAGAGATCAATTCAAGCTCATAGTAAGATGCTATATCTCTTCTTACAGAGCCTTTAGAATAACAATCCATCTTTTCCTTAGAAAAAGACTTGAAACCCACCAATAATTCTCTACTCTCTCTTGTTATTCAATTCCTTTAAGACACGAAATCCAATCAACCATGGTTCAAACGGGTTCCTTTTTGTGCTTGCTTTTGGTTGTTCTTCCATTGTGCTGCGGTGTCACTGCTGCTTGCTCAAATGGAGACTGCAGGGTCTGTATTCTCCGCCACTGCCTTTTGTCTAATCATGCCATTTAAGTAGTTTTTGTCTCATTGGCTTTGAATCTTTGATCAGCTTCTTGATAACTGCTCGTCTAATGATGATTGTGGAGCCGGCCTCTACTGCTTCTCATGCCCCATTGGGTTTTCAGGCTCTAAGTGCGTGAGATCATCCATCACAGATCAATTCAAGCTCATAGTAAGCACAAGAAACTGTTACAACACACGCATGCATAGTAATTCTTGCATGACAAACTTCTTCAACATGGGTCCATGTATAAACAGGAAATTAATGAGTATTTCATCTTAATTTGTTTGCTCATTTGTTCTTTTTTTTCTTCCGGAAAGAATAACTCTCTGCCGTTCAACAAATATGCATTTTTAACAACACACAACGCTTTTGCAATTGATGGAGAACCATCTCACACGGGATTGCCTCGAGTAACCATCACTAACCAAGAAGACAATATAACCCAGCAACTAAATGTACGCCGCTACTAAGCTTTGCGTCTGCTTTACTCTTCTCTTGCTGTGTTTCTTTTTCTTACAATCTTTTTAAGGTCACCATTTTTTTGTTGTCATCAATGGTTCATTTGTAGAATGGAGTACGGGGACTAATGCTAGATACATATGATTTTGATGGGGATGTGTGGTTGTGCCATTCATCTCAAGGCCAGTGCCATGACTACACTGCTTTTGTATGTAAATTATCAACTTAACAGCTCTGTTTCTTTCCTTGCTTGTTTCGGAGCATTGTTTCCGAACTCTAATAAAGTAACTTTATACAAAGAACCTAACTTGTAATTAACAAGTAGGAACCAGCTATAGATACATTGAAGGAAATTGAAGCTTTTCTGTCAGCCAACCCAGCAGAAATTGTCACACTCATATTGGAAGATTATGTTCATGCACCAAATGGATTGACAAAGGTCTTCACTGGCGCTGGTCTGATGAAATTTTGGTTTCCTGTTACAAACATGCCAAAAAATGGCGGAGACTGGCCTTTAGTGAGCGACATGGTTGCTAAAAACCATAGATTACTAGTGTTCACTTCAGTCAAGTCCAAGGAACAAAGTGAAGGAATTGCTTACCAGTGGAATTACATGGTTGAAAATCAGTGTAAGGAAACACCATCCATTAAAACGTTTTATTTTTAACACCCATTTTTTTTCATGCTTCCTTTGTCAATTTTCTGTTTGAGGATCTTAAAATTCTGCAGATGGGGATGGTGGAAGGAAAGTGGGGAGTTGTCCAAACAGGGCAGAATCATCTCCTCTTGATGACAAAAGCAAATCCTTAGTGTTGGTAAACTACTTTCGATCGGCTCCACTTAAGCTGATCACTTGTGCAGACAATTCTGAGGGTCTCATTGACATGCTACAAACTTGTCATGGTGCTGCTGGCAACCGGTGGGCAAATTTTGTGGCTGTTGATTATTACAAGGTAGGATTTGCCATAGTTTCCCTTTTTTTTTCCTATTTCTTTTTGTTTTGGCCGATAAAGCAAAAACATTCATTTGTGATACTCCTAGTATTCTTACAATTTGGGGATTGTTGAGCAGAGGAGTGAAGGAGGAGGGTCATTTGAAGCTGTGGACATGCTCAATGGGAAGCTCTTGTGCGGTTGTGATAATGTTCATGCATGTGTGGTAAAAAGATTAACTTCACTCTTGCTTTTTAGAAGCACAAGTTAACAGATAAATACCAACAATTAAATTTTGGTTCTTCCATTTTCAGGCTGGATCTAGTTCACAAGCTTGCTCATCACACAAAGCAGAGCGACAAGAGCAACAAACTCATGGAAATGCTTGAGAATCACATTGTAAAATTTTTAGTCAATGAAACCACTTTCCATTGTTCCAGCTCCAATACAATTACAGAAAAACTATTTTCTGCGATCATAGTCTTGCCAGGTTATACTAGATTCAATACTTGTTGTGACACTGATATCAAGATTCAGAACTGCAAATTGGTTTGTAAACTAATAAAAGTGAAAAGAAGGAAATCTTCAGCAATTCAGGGTGGAGATAATTGTTTTGGCAGATTTAGGATTGGCCTAGATTTGTGCCGGCATACAAAATTGTCCATAATTGCATGCCACAGTTCCGCTTTTCAACCTCCATCTACAATTATTCAAGCTGTATTCAATACTTTTTAGCATATTCAATTAGGTTCAAGACTTTTAAGTCTGTCATAAAGATTAGAAATAACTTGATTCCCCATAAAAGGATGGGGATAAGTTCAGCAATTTAGAATGAAGCTACCAGTTCTAGCAGATTCCAAAGACCGGCCAAAAGAATATGTTCCACTAAGCAAGTGTCTAATATCCTATCCAATTAGATAAAAAAAATAAAAAGTTACTAAAAATCAAACATAGTGATAGGTTTTCCAGATAAACTAAAACTCCCCCTTAACTTTGAGGGTAAGGAACTCCAAATATGAAATTCACTCTATTCAACTAACTGATTTTTTTACAGTAGAGCAATTCACTTGTTTATAGCCTAAGTCCTATTGGGTCGGGTCAAAACACACACATCGAAGTTTTGAATTAATGGCTTACCATTTTTACCAACAGAACCTCCCACATCTTCTATTCGCAAGAGATAAACACAAATTGATTCCTCCACAATCCCAATTCACAACTCAAAACATCTTCAAGCACACCCTAGCCATAATATGCTTAGAAAAACACAGACACAATTCCGAACATGAAACTAACAATCTGCCTACACCTTGCACCCAATTCCAACAAAGTGTTGTTGTTGGCCTAAATTCCCTCAACGTGCCTTTGGGTCCATAATCTCAGAGAAAACGGTCCCGGACAAGAAGTTATCAGTGACCCTAGTATTATCTCCACTACTACTCATCATGCTTACCCCACTGCTCTTATTAAAATCCGAAACCTGCCCCACGCTGGTGCCGCTACTAAACATGTCATCACTGTCGTCCCTTTTTCCAACCGCACCATCATCATCATCATGATCAGGCACTCTAATCGCGATCGCAGGGTCACGCTGCTCCGCACTCTCCTGAAGCTGCAGCGCGAACTCCAGCATCCAAACGACGTCGTTCATCGACGGCCTCAGCGTCCCATCATCCAACAAGCAGCTCACAGCAATCTCCCCGAACTTCCTCAAGCACTCGGGCGCAATCTTACCTTTCAAACCCGGGTCCACAATCTGCCCTAAAGTCCCGTTGTTCCAGCAGAGCCTCGCCCAATCAACAAGCGACACCTGTTTCTTCTCCGCGGTTCTGATCAGAGGCGGCCGCGCACACAGCATCTCAAACAACACCACCCCGAAGGAGTACACGTCAGACTTCTCCGTCAAACGCTGTCGTTTGTAATACTCCGGGTCCAAATACCCAACGCTACCCTTCACCACGGTGCTCACGTGGGCCTTGGACATCCCCGTGGGCCCAATTCGCGATAACCCGAAATCAGACACCTTCGCCACCCATTTCTCATCCAGTAAGATGTTCGTCGTTTTGACGTCGCGGTGGATGATCGTGTGCTTCGCGCCTGTGTGGAGGTAGTGCAGCCCACGCGCGGCACCGATGGATATCTGCAACCGCTTCTTCCAGCTGAGAGTGGGGTTATCGGTGTTGTAGAGGTGGTCGCGGAGGGTGCCGCGTTCCATGAAGTCGTAGACGAGGATCATCTCGTTGCTCTCGTTGCAGTACCCGATGAGGGACACGAGGTGGAGGTGTCGGAGCTGCGAGAGCATCTCGATCTCGTTCATGAACTCGTTTGCGCCCTGTTGGGATCCAGGCTTGAGGCGCTTGATTGCGACCGGGATGGATCCGCCGTCGATGTAGCCCTTGTACACGTGGCCGAATCCCCCGGCGCCGACGATGAAGTTCTCGTCGAAGTTGCTGGTGGCGGAGCGGATCTCGGCGAGGGAGAAGTGGCGGCAGAGATCGGACGGCAGGGAGGAGTTCGTGTTGGTTGACTTGGTCGTCGTGAAGGAGAGTGGGCCCCACTTTGATGTGTTGGACTTTGAATCCTTGACGACCGTAGTGCTGGTCTTGCTGCGTCGGCTGAGGAGGAAGAGAGCGAGCGCCGAGAGCAAAACGACGCCGCATGCTACACCCAAAACGACGCCGATTATGGCTGCTGTGCTGGTGCTGCTCTTTGATTTTGGTTGGTTCGATGGGGTGTTTGGAACCGAAACCGCGTCCGGGTTGAGTCCGGCGAGGTTGTTCGACCCGGGCTCGCTGATTTTGAATATTTCGAGGCCGTTTAAGAAAGGATCGCTATAAGCAGTTTGGCTGTCTGGTTTAGGATGCATTTGGAGTGAAAGGTTAAACTTTTTCTGACTCCCTTGTGGGATCATAACGACGAAGTCTCTGTGAACAGCAACACCCTTTTCTCTGCTCCATTGTATAACATCTGCACGGTCGTCAGCTGTCTGGCCTGCTATGTAAATGAAGAATACCCTGTCACTGAGACCACTAATGTTTGGGTCTAGCTCGCAGAAGTGAAGCCTAAGCATGTAGTTGAAGCCAGTATCAACGGGGAATTCCCAAGTCAAATTAGAAACCTTATTGACATCGCCATTCCTGCCCATATCACGTGATGTTCTGTAGACTTCCTTGGGTGCTACATAATCAGGATCCACAGTGATATTCATCTTACCCGTCGTATCACCAGATAGACTAAGCCGTGCAAATGCCGACCTTAAGTAGTCATCATCCTTTTCCCAGTTCCTGAGCATGCCCGTGTCATTTTTGGGTGTGATCGTTTGGCCACCAACTTTGATCCTGTAACCTGTCTCAAGGGCACTGCTGTTTTCAATACTGAACTGGGTGCCTTCCACAAATATAATTTTCTGGTCGATGTCGGCGTTGGGTGAAGTGTAATAGAGATCAGTGGGCATGGACACCACCTCAATTCCGTTGACGAAGGCATAGGAGTTCGGGTGGGACGAGTTTGGAGTGAAGGTCAGGTTGATTCTTTGCCCATCGTCCACGTTGATGATGTATTCTTTGAAGATGGTGTCCCTCTGGGCATAATCGGCGTTGAGTGAAGCGTTGAAATCCTTAAGGAGGGTGAACCCGCCGGATTTCACTGTGAAGAAGGCGTTGGAGCGGTCGAAGCCACCAGAGTAAGAAGCAGGGTAGAAGAAAAGGCGCACGAATTTTTGGCCTGCGGTGACTGGGAAGGAGTAGCTGAATTCAGAGCGAGACAAGCGTGCTGTGGCATAGGGAACTTTGTTGGCAGAAGAAGCTAGCTTGTTTGCTTGACCAGCGACAGTTTGGCTTTGTTGAAGAGATAAGAGCTTTGAGTTTATGTCTCCCGTCCATGACGTATCGCCGTCAGAGGAATTGCCACTGAAGCCACAACTGATGCTGAAACTGTCGACTGGCTCATAAGCTTGAATGAATATGGGAAGGTAGAAGAAGGACAAAGAAAGGTAAAGGATGGTGGTAGTCCTTGCAGCGGAGGTGCTACTTTTCAAGTTCATGATTGACGAAGGAGATACGGGAAAAAACAGTGTTTGAAGCTGAAAAACTGGAAACGCTACAAATAAGTGGAATCATGGAGACTTATTATGATGATGGCCATCAGCCTGATTGGTAGTGGCTGCATAAGTGGAATTATGGAGACTTTCTATGATGATGGCCATTTGCCTGATTGGTACTGGCTGCTTCGTATCGTAGTTGCTAGGAAACCAGTATGAGCGAAGGCTGAAAAGTCTTGGCTAATGCTTTGATCATTGGCAAGTGGCCATGCTGTAAACCCAGTGAGAGTGACCCCAAGTTCTTTTTTTTGACTAGTTCAACTTTGGAGAAAGGTATGTAGCAGACCATAAAGGTCAAAGTCTTGCAGCACATTTCACTGCTGCTGGAATAAAATAAAATAAATTGACTTCAGATTACTAAAAGAACACCAAGAAATATCTAGGGGACGATCATTTAATTATTAGAGAGATTATTGTGCGCCAATTAAAAAAAGAAGAGAGATTATCGTGCAGTTAAAAAATTAAGATATTACATTTAGACACACAATGGGAGTTTTATCAATTTTATTAAACTTACACTTCCTGAGTGTAGCTTTTACTCCTTTTTTTTTTTAAGAATGAGTCTAGAAAATTATTTTTACACTTGTGTTCCTACATAAAAAAAATTTCTTTATTAACTTGTCTGCAGAATTTGCGTGCTGTTGGCACACTCAGGAAAAAATAAAGTTTGCACACCCACTTTGATTATTTTTATACGAGAAATTTTGACTTCTCAAACGATTACGTGAATGAGAGGTTTTTACTTAGCAGTGCTCTTAATTTTAGTTTATACATTTCGCATTCATTAATTTTAGTTACAGATTTTAAAATTAATCAATTATTACTTCTTTTTTTTTTAAATCCTGGACTGTAAGTTTTTTATGTGTATTCGATCAGTTCAACATAATTAAAAATATAAACAAAAAACTATCCACGTTAACATCAATCTTCAGTCCCACCACGACATTTATATTCTCATGTTTTTTATTTTGACACGGAAAATATGAGTCTCTATGGATACCTATTTAAATTAAAGGGTGGAGAATGAAATAAAATATATTAAAATAAAGATTTCATAAAATTTAAAAATAATATATCGATTGTCTATACGAAGAATGAGATATAAGACGTTGAAATAATATTTAGCTGTCTTCTCTTGGTGGATCATGTTCGCGTCTCGTTTGGTTTGTATTGTAGTTTAGTACAACTACTGATATTCCCGTCTCCTTTCATTTTATTGAAATATAGATCTTGGAAACTTGGGCGGAAGAGGAATCTTGGAGGTAGACTTAGGGGTTATCTTAACCATTGGTACAAACAAACTATAATAATGTGAGAAAAGAAGAACATGTACACACAGGTAACTTCAAGATATGTTTGGATTGGTGGAATAAAATAAAATAGAATGAAATAGAAATAAATTTTGAAGAGTTTCTTTGTTTAAAATTTAAATACAACAAAATTCACTGAAATGAAAAGGAGAATGATAAAATTCGTTCCATCCAACACTAATATATCTATGCACTTCTCATTTTCCCCAAATTAGGGGCAATAATATGGAATGTAAGTGACTTATTTACTTTTATTTTATAATCATGAGATTTAGCATAGTTGATAGCTAATTAAACTCCTTAAGTATTTAATTAGGTATTTGGTTACTGCTTTTGACGGTAAATACCTTTGATTTATCTAAACAAACTTACTTTGGTTTTACAAGATTACCACTTTAACCTTTTAAGTTAAAAACAAATATTCTTAACATCCTTGAGCTCCATTCTATACTCAAACATCTTAGTGGAACAATTATATCACTCAATCCTATTTCATTTAACTACTTATCACCAATTCAAACATAAGAATTGCAGTTCTTGCTTGATAAAGGAACTATAAGTTTGAAACTTGTGGAAAAGATTCTCTCATTAATTAAAGGTAACATTTGGTAAATGTTCCATGACATAAAATACGAAGACATTGAGTAGGGGTGGCAAATGAGGTAGGTTAGGTCAACCTGCGCTCGCTTCACCGCGGGTTGGCCATAAAATAGGGTTGGGTGGATTGACCCGTTTTGGTTATTTGGTCAAAAGTGCTAACTCACCTCGTCAAAAAACAACAAGTTAGTGGGTCAACCCAACGGGCTAACTTGTTTTTGGTTACATTTTGAGGTATTTTGCCAACTTGTCTCGCTCCACTGTAGGTTAACCATAAAACAGAGCGGGGCAGGTTGATTTGTCATAGTTATTTAGGTTGGAAAATGTTAACTTGCCCTATAAAAAAATGGCAGGTTGATGGGCCAACTCGGCAGGTCCAACCGATTTTGCCTCCCATAACATTGAGGACAAAATCATGTTTCAAGAAGGGGACAGAGAAAAAAAAAATTGTCTCTATCTCAGGACAATTTTTGAGTTAATTTTTGTACTTCTAAAAAGAAAGAAAGACCTGAAACACAAATTTAAAAAAAAAAAAAATTCAATTATATCATTTTAAACATATCATATTCCATTCATGCCCTTCTCACATTTTAATTTTACATCAAATTATAATCTAATCTTCTTCATCATTTCATCAATTACTACATTTTGTAAACCAATATCATACACAGTCTTCGTCTCCGCCTCAAGTATCATCTTCATCTCTATTGTCTCTCATTGTCTCCATCCTTTCTATCCCATGACAGAAATGCACTATAATATTTGCATTAAGTCACTATAAAAAAAAAGTATCATTTAGCCACATTTAAAATTATAAATTATTTACTAGTGTTGTTAAACTATCTTCCAACACTAGTGTGGTTAACATCCCTTATTTACCCACACTGAATCTTTTAATCAATTTTCAAAAAACGTGGCTTAAGTCACCCACTTTTCAATTAAAAATAACTCCTAATTAGTTGACTTGCAAATGGGGGTGAGCATGATTCAATAGGTTCATTACTATGAATTCCATCAATAAAATATATCTGAGACCTTGAAAAATCAAATGTTAAAAACTATTCCCTTCTCTTTTACTCACGATAGCTACTTCGCAAAAGTTTGACTTCAACGGTGGACCCTTGTTTTAGACAAAATAAAAATACGAGTATGACATCAAGAGTGGACACTTGTTTTAGACAAATAAAAATATGAGGAGTGTGGTTTAAACATTTAAAAGTGAATTTTTTACTTGGATTTTCACTTTATTACTATTGAATGTGTTAGAAAAATAGAATAAGCAGAGACCACCACCACCATTCATGGGTGATAAAGTGGATGTCTCAATGGACATTCACTTTTAGATATTCAAATATGATTTTCTTTAGACACCTTAGAAGAAACAATATGCAGGATTTGCTTGCACACTCTTGTTTTATCACGTATAAGAAATCAACAATGTTGTTTTGCATGGATTAAACAATCTCACCATGACTTGGAAGCTAAAACTAGCATGTGATTAGATATAAATGAAGTTTTGAGGTTCAAGATCAACTGATTGTACCTGAAAAACCGGTTTCAAGAGTAGCTCATTAGCAGCTTGCTCGCGGCCAATGTCATGACACCACCTTTACAAGTATTGCAGATGAACGAAAAATTAGTTGCACAAGGAGAGAAGATTCAATAGAAAAAACATTAAAAGAAGTACAAGTTGCTACACAGGCCTGAAACTCCAGGGAATTAGTCAGCACTATAGATGCATAAACTAGGAAAACAAGGAGGCAACTCACATGTTAACTAGCATTATACATGAGGCTGCGAGAGCAAATAGAGCACTCTGCTTTTCAAATGCAGTATCATCATGAGAGAGACAATTTCAGTTAGAAGGTGACAATCAAAGGTCGATCTATCCATTTCTTTCTCATTCTTTCTTCTAATTTTTGCAAATGGCATAGAATTTGAAGACTTAAATAATCAAAGTCCTAACCATTAACTATTCCCAACAATCACTTTTGAAAGGCTGGACTAGAGATATTATGGAACACCCTGTTCTTGTTGCAGTTCAAGGACAAGAATAAAATTCACAGATAGAGAGATAACTGAACCTTTTGATTAATAGTTTTTATTACTGAAAAACGAAAACGGAACATTACTTCGCATGAGAAAGAAAAATGGAAAAAAGGAACAGATGATAGCGAAGAGAGAATGCTTCATGAAAAATTATTAATGTTTCAGCTGACACGCAAAATTATGCATGGAAAATTAAAGTCTACGAACGATTAATGTTTCACCAAAAATGCAAATCGCACATAACAAGTTCCAATTCGTACCTGGTAATAGGGTCTTCTTAACATGTTCTAAATGATTGATACAGGAAAATGTCCTAGATCAACCAGCAAGATGATTAACATAATAAGAAACATCAACAACAATTTTTACAACAAAAGCCGAATAATTTGCAGAAACAGGAAGAAAGAGTTGCATATTGATTGAGATCTCAAGCGACTTGCCATTAAAGATTAATGAAGACAAGTCTTGCACAAAAGCCAAAGATTGGTTTATCAAGCCTTCACATTAGAGCCACGAACTTGAAAAAAATAATAAAAATCCACTTTGGTCTCTAAAATGAAATTATACATGTGATTTGTTTTAATTCTTAAAATTAAAAAAGTATCATTTTAGTCATTAAAATTTCAAAATATAATTTAAATTAGTCCTTATGCTACTGTTTATGAAGATAAACTTGAATCAATAAAAAGACTAAGTTGAATAATTATTTAAAATTTTAAGAATTAAAATGATAATTTTTTTAATTTTAGATATTAAAATTTAAGTAACATAGTGAACTTTACTCTTGAAAAAATATTTCAATAGCTATCTTGCCAGATTAGGATCATAGAAAAGTGTGATTTACACAACCTTCTGATACTGACGTTGATAGCTGAAAAAGTACCTATGGCCCATCCCCCAAGCCCAATTAGCCTCTGGCCCAATACTTTAGTGCACAATATTTATTACACCAGGTGTATTTTATTCCTCTCATCTATTTTGTTGTAACTATATCAGTTAGTTGTTGTAGTGTGTTAGCGTCATTTTACTTGTAAGACACTTGTATATATACTTGCCTTTGGCTTACCAATGAAGCTAAGAATCATTTTCACAAATCCTGTTGCCCCATGCTCCCCGACCCCGTGTAAATCTTCATACAAACCAATGTCAATCTCAGATGTCAGAAATTTTATTGTTGGAAAGCTTTTGCAGACCACATGCATACCGTGAGGCGCCAGGCAAGATGAGATTAAAAAGTAAATCATTAGGATCCAATAACACTAGGAAGCAACAGAAAGTAATATAAATGGGAAGCGATATTTGGGAACTGAGTCATCTGTAGCGTACTGTGATGAGATTGGGAAAACAAGTGTTACTAACCAAGAGTGGGGAAGAAAAACATTTAGATAGCATTTATTTACTATCTCTGAGACAGAAATACAGAGACACTGGATATACAAACATATTTGATGGTGGAGACAGGAATAAGGGATAAAAAAAGTTTTTACTCTGGAATACTAAAACACAAAATTTCTGTACCTCCAAAATGTGGGGACAGGATACAGAGATAAAAATTTAATATTTTTTCTTTCAATAATACCCCTATACATATTTATTATCTATGTCTTCATCTCTACTGTCTTTAATGTCTATGTATTTCTATCTCAGAGAGAGTAAACAAATGCTACCTGAGAGAATATGAGGAATTTGTCTGTATTTCTGTGTGTTGGAATGTTACAAAGGGGTCTCTATTTATACTCATGGGAAGTAAGCCTAAAATAAAAAAGAATCAATCTACATTAAAATACAATGAACAGTAATAAGCTAATTATTTACACAATTAACTAAATCTATACAATATCAGTCAACATCCCGCCTCAAACTCAAGTAGGCGAAAGCAAGAGCAACTAGTGTTTGGAAACTAGAGTACAGAAACATCCAGGATGATGTGTCTTGGTAAACAAGTCCATAGGTTAATCAAGGGTTCCAATAGAAACGAGTTGATGCGCACCGTGGACAATATGCTACCGAATAAAGTGACAATTAATTTCAATGTATTTAGTATAACACTCTAGTAGAACCCAACTACACTTAAGTTTGTATTTTGATTTTATTAATTGTCACTTATGTTTTGCATTCATTTACTTTTGAAATTAACATAGAAAAATAGTAGTAATCTTTTTTAATACAAATTAACTTTTTCAAAAAAAGCTTAAGTCTGTAGCGAGAATTGGAGATATATCACTTATGTAGATAAAAAAATAAAAATTTCTTTGCCCATTTACTTAAGTTAATAAACTGAAGTTAGGAACTGAATGTAAGACTACATCACATAAACTAAATTATAATTACTAAATACATAATCCATATCATGGCATGTTCCACACTAATGGTTTGAAGACAATCAACATTTATTTCTAAATATAAGGTCCTAAGTCTACTAGTCTTTTCTTCTTTATACATAACAAAACATAAAGCATCGGGCCATAGCAAGGCTAGTATCAACTGCAGTCTTCTTTAGTAGTTGTAGCTTCTTTCTTCAAATGGATCCCGATGTATCTTGTAACGACAACGAAAAAGAAACATAGGATTAAGAGATACAAGATTTGTTAGTAGGAGTTCCATTTTGGCACCGCATCGTTGTTGTCGTCCCAGTTACTTCAAGTTTATTATAAAAAGGTGATCATGTAATTGATTCAATTATTGAATATTTTTAAAACATGATTAACCGAATTGCGATTACTTTTAAACCATTCTTATATCGTTAACAGGAATATCCATCCAATCATTCATCAAATATTCATTAATAGAGTAAGCATGGCAATAATCCAAATCGAACTACATGATTAGTAAAACATTTAAGGTATAAGATTAATACATGACCTTTCCTTTCCATCTCACTAACTTTCTTTTTAATTACTCATAGGATGCCTTCACTAGTACCTTAGACCACATTTTATGGGTTAAGCAATGAGTTTATTTCTTATTTTCATTAGAATACTCAGAGAATGCCTTCACAAGTACCTTAGATCGAAATTTATGGGCTAAGCAGTGAGTTTATTTCTTATTTTCATTAGAATACTCAGAGAATGCCTTCACCAGTACCTTAGACCACCCTATAGGGTAATGAGCTCATACTGTGGTCATTGCCACAACCTTTCAGTTTCCATAGGAATAAACCTAATGATGTAGAGGGTTAAGACATGAGCTTTAAATTCACTTTTACATACTAATTAGTTCCATTGCTTTCATACATCATATTTCCATGCAAAGTTTCTTATAGAGTCTCATATTTAGACAATAGATATCTCATAAAAATCTTGTAACCAAATAGTGGCTATCTCATGTGAAATCTGTAACACCCTAATAATTATTCCCATATGCTTAAGTTTAACATAGTTTATTATTAAATTGTTAAACTTTGACATAATGGTTTTCCAGTTTTAAAATATAACATAGGTAGAAAAATAACGATAATACTTCTTTCTTTATTTAAAAATCAAACTAGAAGCCTGATGTATATATTGTAATGACTTATCTTTTTAACATTATTATGATAAAATAATTAACTGTGAAAAATCTATTAGACACAAATATGATCACATTAACATAAGGATTCTGTAAAAAAAAATG
The DNA here is from genome assembly GCA_031216105.1 of Dalbergia cultrata. Classification (NCBI taxonomy): domain Eukaryota; kingdom Viridiplantae; phylum Streptophyta; class Magnoliopsida; order Fabales; family Fabaceae; genus Dalbergia; species Dalbergia cultrata. The sequence continues at coordinate 52,409,593 of CM062344.1, forward strand.
AAAATTAATCTTTATTATAAAAAATTCAATATAATAATATTTTAATCAAGGATATAGAATGAGGCCCTATAATTAATATAAGTGCATGGAAAAAAAATAAGGATAAGGTAAATAAATATTGTTAACCAAATAAAATTTTTAGATATCGATCGGGTACCAAAATAGTAATAATTGGTACACTGAAGTGGTAATAACCAGTACACCAAAACACCGAAACTGATAAAAATAATGGATATTATCATATCTTAGATAATTATTACTTAGGATAATCAAATAAACATAGACATTTCTAATATAGATACAAACCAAATTGATCCAAAAATAAAAGTATCCATTACTTTGTCTCCAAGTAATTATTATTATAAAAAGGAAAAAAGAGAGCAAATTGACATTTCTCCTCGGTTTTGTCCAGACCTCACGTTTTTCATTTCCTTCATCATTTCACATTTTCCTTTCTTCCCTCCACCATTTTCATTTTCTTTTGCTTGGAACTCCATCAAATCACCAAGTTCTTGAAGGATATTCCTAGATTGATCCATAAACTACTTCAAGAACATTTCCTTTACATCAAACTCAAGCCAAAACAACATTTTTCCTCTTTAAATTTGTCCAACTAGCAGCATAAATAAGGGCTGGAAAATGGGTTCAAGGCCTTGGATTAGAGAAGAAAAACTAGATAAAAGTTTAGTAAAAGCTTGGAAGAAAGATAGGAAAGATTCTAGTCTATTGCTTTGTGATTATTTGGCTATTTTTGCAAATATAAACTCTTGAAATATGTTTGAATATATGTTGGTGAAATCTGGAATTTTCAAGGTGCATATGTATAGGAACTTAATAGATGTAAAAGGATGCAATAGATAAGTGTATTATATGTAGATTGAATGGATGTAAGAGATTTACTAAGAAAATGAAGAGATTTTCAGTTCTATAAAGAGATTGAAGTTTCTGGAAATTTTACCAAAATAGATATAGAAATAGCTTTGTAAAATCTGCAAGATTGCTATTTTGAAGTATAATGCTAAAGTTTGGCGAGAATGATGAGATTTTAGCCTATAGAAAAAAAAACTATGAAATCTATGTAAGACACTAAGTTTAACTCCTTGAAGTTTTTAATAATTACTAAGTAAGAAATCCCACAAGTTTCTGTAGTGAGAAAATCTCATAAAAGTTTAGTAGATTTTACAGGAAAATCTCATAAAAAGCTTGGTTGTTTCTTTCAAAAATTTTTATAACAAGTTTAGCAAATTTTATTGATAAATCTTATAAAGATTAAAGAGAATTTATGCAAAGAAGTTTCATAAGAATTCATGAGATTTTGAACAGAATATTTCATAAGAAGTTAGGAGATTTTGAATAGAAAATCTCATAAGAATTTAAGAAGATTTCAAGGAAATCTCAAATAAGAGTATTACAAAAATCGAACTTTAAGAAGAGAGGGAACGTAAGAAAATAAGTCTCACACAAACAGAGGGAATTCAAGAAAATAAACTTTATGTAATAATCAATTGCTTAGTGGTAAGTTCATGGATTTACGGGTAGTAATAGATGTGCTACGCCCTAAGAACTATATCAGGGTGTAAACGTGATGACGTTACATCATTTATGAGAAAATGAATGTACTGAGGATAGCGAGGCTATTTAGATGAGATGTAGTAGACGTACTCCATCTAGTGAACTATATTAGTATGTAATCGTGATGGCGTTATATAGTTGACAGTACGATCTAGAGTGAAGTATATTAGAAGAGTCCTATGAGTTTTACCATTAAGCCTAAACTTTCTAATAAATCTCGTAAAAATGAAAAAGAAATTCAGCAGAGAAATGTCATGAGAAGTTAAGATATTTTTTGATAGAATGTCTCATAAGAATTAAGAAGATTATGAAGAGAATATCCCATGAGAAATTCAGAAGTCTTAACAGAGAAAATCTCAAAAGAGTTCCAAGAGATTTTTCAAGGGAAGAGTCTCACAGCAATTCAGGAGACTTATAAAAGAATATCTTATAAGATTTCAGGAAATTTCAAAGCAAAAGTATGAGAAATAGAACTATTAAGAAGAAACTCTAATTATCAATTTCAAGATTACACAACTGATGAGACCTTTATATACACATCTAAAGATATATTGCTTATTTTGCATTAGGTTGAATATCATTGAGAAATAGACTAGCGTTTTTCCTACTAGGAATCTTTGATTCTCATTCCTACTATTATCATTTTTTATAGATTGCAATGATGATGATTATTTTGTGGAGATTCCTAGCTGTTGTTGGTAGTCACGACCCAAACCTTTTGATAAACCATTGATAGAGGATTTTAGTCAGCATTTCTATTTTCTTTTAGTGAAATTTGAGTAGTACCCTGTCTAGATTAGAAGGTTCCTGCATGAACCACGGTAAGGGTTTGCAATATTTATAGGCACTACTGATTGGTCATCAAGTAATAAAATTATGTATTCTCGATATATTATTTATTACTGAAAGAGAAAGAGTTTTATTTTTGTCACAAAAGCAGGCTCATATTTAATATTGTATATACACCTCCAAGGTTAAATAAAGTCAACCAGTAACAACTACTTATTATAAGGTTATGGCTTAAGCATAGCTTTATAGTAGGAAATGTGTTACATATATAATTATATGTAATACTAAATTATAGCGAAACTAACCAAGTAATAACAAATACATTCATCCAATTACAAGTCTAAAATAGTATATTGTAATAACAAGTAAACAATTCTACAATTACATAATTCCTATTCATCAGATATCATAAACAATAACTTATCTCCAGCTACCAATAGTCCAGTCATAAAAACAACTAAAACACTGAAAAATTAAATAGGTCTACTCAACTAAAGTATCATAAATGAAATTAAATCCTATATACTCTTCAAGTATGTGCTCCCCCTAGAGAGCTTTACTAGCTTGTTCCATATCTAGAGATGACACGAAAAAAGTAAATGGGTGAGAACTCAAAAGTTCCTAATAAGGATAAATGCACGCATTAATTAGTGTCATCAAAATCATCTCTAGCACCTCAGTTTATTTTTGAAAAACATGAACATACATTAAAATCTAATTAATAAGTTCCAAAGATCTTTACTTGGGGTAGACGTGCCTTTTAATATAATCTTTCTTATCACGGATGCACTTCTAAATTTACATGCATGCATGACCATCTAGTTAATACCTACATACACGAAATTTACATACAGTCACATGAAACAATTAATTAAATCTTTTTTTGGTTTCTTTCTTTATACATCCAATTTATCCTATCAATGGAGTAATAATAAGTTCATACCAAAAGTCAATCATCATCGACATATATAGTAGGGATAAACAAGGTGTTAGAATAGTGGGGATCACCTCTTCTTATCGAGGATTATTTCCAAATTAGTGGAAAATTATATCCATTAACCTTTAATATAAATATATATATTGACATTATACAAATCACCAACATTCAATATGCATACCATCATTAACTCAATAGTTTAGGTACAACATCACATTATAATGCATTCATAGCATCAAAATCAAGCTTGCATAATATGTTAAAGAGAACTCAAATAAAAGTTCATCGTCCAGCAACTTAATAGCATGCTTCTCAAGTTAGACAAGTATATATATATATATATATATGAAGATATAAGACAAGCATTTAAATTCATTAGAATATTCTTAAAGGAAGTTTTGTAAATAATGAATGAAATAATAACTACTAGATTGTAAGGGAACGTATTATACCCCCAATAATAATAATAAATAAATGAAACCACGTGACATTGACGCTAAATTGAATACTAAGGAATATTAGCGTAAAAAAAAAAAGTCCTCTTGAACCCTTAAAATAACAACCAAATAAAATATAAATGTGTAGGTTGAATATGCAGAATATATCATGGTTTGAAAAAAAATTGATCATCGCGGAAGCTAAAATGTTGCTATGGAACTTCGGCTAGTCACAAAAATAATGGAGATTCCGATTCCACTTCGAACGCGTACCACTTCGAATGCGTACGAGTAATTAAGCAAATTTTCAATAAAACAATAAAAGGGGATAGATATAGACAGGGATTTGTAGAGATGGTATCGAGCAATTGAAAGACAGGAGGTCAATAAAAAAAAAAAAAGAAAGTTGCACAAAAACCCTTATTTGGTTTGAAGATTAATAGGAATTAGAGGCTCCTAGAATTTGTTGAAGTGGAAAAGGGCAAAATTCTCCCCCTCTACGCTTGGGTGTGCCACGACATCAAGAAGGAGAATTGAAAATGAATTTTGTTCTTCCAAAAATGATGATGACTTGTGATTAGAAAGGGTAGACACCAATGTGGTGGAATGAAGGAACATTGATAAAGGTGAAAATGTGTATAACCGTATGCTCCACTAGAGCTGTCACGACCCAAGTTAGGTTATAATCGACGCATAGAAAACATCTTCCCTAATAAGCCTTAACATACATTATTTTTAGGAAAACGGGTAGAGTCTCAGTTTCTTTGACACTTCCCAAATACATTTACAACCTGCAACATCCACTAATAAATTTACAACAACTGGGCATCAAATATTCTCAAAATATGCTTTTCCAACATATAACAATGTCTGAGCCTAGTTCAGCCATAATACCAAATTAGTTTTTAAACTCAATTAAACATAGTAGAAAACATAGTTCAAAACATAAAACCAAATTAAGTTTACAGATCCTTTCCATGACATAATTTATATGGTTGAGTAATAAGATCTCAAACATAAGTATAACATAAATCGAAGGATCCTGACTGCGACATATGGAACAATTGACAACTATGGGCTAAAACAAAATATGGGTTCCAACAAAAAGGACCTTCATGAGAAAGCTCAATAACTTGGAATTAACTAAGGTTGTGCCGAAGAAACACCAGAACTAGCACCTGTATCTGAAAAAGATAGAAAGACAACATGGTAAGTATTGCAACTCAACGAGAGATAGGATATCCATAGTTTACTAAATACAAGTATAAAATAATATAAACATTATAATGTATATATACTCACAAAAATATAATTCTAGTCATAACATGAGATTTCTTGATAATATAGCTTTATATAATCACGTAAATCCAAACATAATGGGGAGTTATCCGAAATAGAACAATAACAAGTCCAGACATGGCCCAAGGTCATGTGCAGGTTAGCACCATACCTGCTAACTGGTGTTGGCCCGTAGCCATATACAAGTCCATACATGACAAATGTCATGTGTGGGTTGGCACCTCCCTTGCTAACTGGAGTTGGCCCATAGCCAAATACATGTCCAGATATAGCTGTAGCTATATGAAGGTTAGCACCTCACCTGCTAACTGCAGTTTCTCATGGTGGCACTGAGGCTAATGCCACTGCCATTAGCTACAGGTTCTAACTATGGAATTTTCCCCAAATTAAATCACCATTAGGCATATTCCAATTCCATGATATTTTTTCAATATAAAATCCATTTTAATAACTAATATAAAATATTCTAAAATTCAACATACATTACAATTCAACTAAGAACAATTAAATAAGCATAACAATTAAATTCTGACCTCCAAATGAAAGCTTCCATTTAAAACATAAAGCCTCCTTTTTGATAAATAAATTATTTTCTCCTATATCAACATATTTTCAACTCTTCGTATACTTTTATATGTATAATTAAAATTTATTATGAAAAAAAGTAAACTATAGATATATTATCTACTCACAACTAGTGGTTCAAAGAACCAAAAAATAACTCCACTGATGCCACTAATTCAAGTGTTGATGTTCGATTATTCTATCGCTCAAGGAATACGACAACATTAATATTTATGAGCTAACAATGTCATCAATTTATATAAATTAGTCCAAAATCACTAAAACCCCCAAATTCTAGGGCAAAAGATACACTAATATTAATCCTAAATTAACTAGAAGCTTTGATAATTTAAATAGAGTACTTTAGAAATTTCTTTGCCACTTGGAGAGTAAAATTGGTGAAGAAAATCACTCTCACACCTTCTAAAATCTTCAAGCTCTCTAATAGAGGTTAGAGAGAGAAAATGGAGGTAGAGGAGAGGGAAAGAGAGAAGACGGTTAAGATAATAAGGAGGAGGAGATGAAGGTGAGGATGGAGGTGGTGGTGATGATTGGTGAAGATAAGAAGAAAAGAAAAGGAAGAAAAATGGAAGGAAGACGAGATAAAGGGAGTCACGGGAGGAAGAAGAGAGTAGATGGAAAGAAAGAAAGAAAGGGGGTGTGTGTTTCTGAAAGGGGAAGAAAAGGAAAAGAAATAAAAAAAATAAGGGAGAGGTCTATGGTTGGCATACCACTGAATGTCCATAGGCAGACCTCTCCTTTTTTTTTTTCCTAGCTGGGCATCACAAGGGCTTAGTGGTAGGAGTTAAAAAGAACAAAAAAACAAAAATGAGAGAGTGTAGGTATTGGGTAGTATGGGTAGTGGAGCACTACTTTTACTCTTAGAGATATAGATAGTGGAGTCCCTTCTTCCTTACTAATTGCAAACGAAATCTCTTTTAAATTTAAAGCAAAGATAACCAATTATATCATATCTAAAAAATAATAATAATATTTTCTTAATATATGTTATATGTTTTATACTTGGCTAAATTTCATTACTCTTATACTGTGGACACTAGACCAAATATTTTTCTGACATATCAATTAATTTCACATAAACAAATTAAAAGGAACTAAGAGTAAAATAAACTAGGGTCTTACAAAATCTCATAACCAAACAACAGATATGTCATAAAAATCTCATAGCCAATAGCAGAGAATCTCATATAAAATTTGATAGTTAAATAGTAGACATGTTATACAAATCTAATCGCCAACAATAGATAATCTCATATAAAATTTCATAGTTAAATAGTAGACATATCATACAAATCTTATAGAAACATCCCAAGTCAACAAGTCAAATCCCTAATGTGCCTAAAGAGTCATGGAAGATCTTGGTGTCAACACATTATGAAGTCTTTCTCATTATTCTTGAAAATTCTAAAAATCTCTTTTCTTTTAAGCCTCTTTGTGCCCTAAGCATCCCATAAATATATTTAATGCACTTATATTATTGTCCTTGGGTATTTTGAGCTTCTTTATATATTTTAAAATACCTTATAACCTTTTTACATATAGTTTTTCTCTTAAAAACTACTACACTGTAGAACTTTTCCTTTACTAGGCTTGAATCTTCTATTTTCCACATCTGATATGTCTTACAAGAAAAATGATAACATTTAGTATACTTTAATATTTCAAATTTACAAAAGTAGTTATAGATTCCTAACTCATCAAGCTTTCTATGAAGGGTAATTTCATCAAAAATTCATTTGCAATATTACCATTATACCTTTACAAAATTACCCTTTTTCCATACTCTCTTTGCACACCTACCTGTGAGCTTATTTTCCAAAATGTTTCACCATTGTTAAAACCAGTGTGTGAGGCATACATGGATTTCTCCGTTATGTGTTAGCTTTCTAACAAAGTTGATTTCACCTCATTTTCATTTTCCTAGCATGAGTTATACAGACTTTTCTACTAGAAGGTCATATCTAAAGTTTCAGTTTTTGACGCAACTTTCAACATTCATATCTTGAGTTAGAAAACACCTTTGTGTGATTTCTTTGGAGAGGGCTCATTGAGTCTAGTTTATGTGAAAAATAATTTTATCTCAAAATACTTAATATTATGTGAGTTTCAAAATTTATAGTGCCTACTGCCAAAAAGTAATCGATATTTTCAACCCTAGTTTTTTCATGTTTTATGCTATATCAACCCATTATCAAACATGTTCTCATTTTAAAACCATACGAAGGCATGAATACATTTAGTAAATACTCAAAAATAGAATTAAACTTTCAAACACTAAGAAAATTATCTTCACAAACATTTATTAGAACTTTTGTCAACAAACACAAGCTTGAGGCATTCTAACCAAGAATTGGTTTAGAAACCAACAAGGCTTGAACAACCAAGAGAAGCTCCTACTTTAGTGCAAAGGATTAAAAATGCATCCTTTTACTCCAAGGGATCCCATGAACTCAAGAAGGAGAAGACAAGAAAGCTTCTTTGAGAAATGTTTGGAAGGTTTAGTGTTTGTGTTAGTATTCTAAAAAAGCTAAAGGGTATAGCTGTTGCAAGGTCAAGTAAGGGCTCTTTGTGGTTTGGAAATGGAAGGAATGGAAGAGAGTTTGACGAGGACTTCACACTAAATAAAAGAGGAAAAAGAAGAAGAGCACTTGGAGAGCAATGCTTGGAACAAGATTATAGGTGTGTGTAAAGAGAAAAATGAAACTCACATCCCCTCTATTTATAAGCTCAAAACCATTGGGATTAAGGGTTTTTTGGGGATGATTTGCTCTTCCAAAAACTCATTAAATTGGGCTATCTAGTTAGTCTAAAGACTACTTTGTCTTTGGTTAGGTTGTCAAGTTACGATTTATATAAAAGAATAATTGGAATTCATCCCTATAATTGTACACCTATGATGTGTGTCATGATTTGACATTTAATCAACCTTTCAAGGTTGTCATCTTGCATTAATCAAATCAAAATTACCTTCCCTATATATGCTTATGCAACCACGGTTTTTGATGGCAATGGAGGGTGGATTTTGAACCTTTTATATACATAAATGCACATCATAGATTCATGTTATGAAACTTTAGGATCATTATAAGATTTAATTTCCAAGCATATGTCTATTTATATGCATGTATATATGGTTGAAAATATGCACGTGGTTATGATGTATATGACTTATTTTCTTGTCTAGCCATAGCATTTAAATTAAATAAGAATTGCGTCATAATTCTACTTTTTTGTTTAGTCACATTTTTTGAAATCTCAACTATAAGTAGTTTAATCTTCAAATTTATTATATTTTATTCTCTTATTGGAATGCTATGTGAATTATCTTAGCCTAATTATCCTCTAAAGTCTTAACCCATGATTAGAGTATTTAAATCATTTACTTTTCAATACCAAATTCATACTGTTAAATAAGTTATTTGTTGAAAGTTACACTTATCAAATCTTAATTTATGCTAGAGATATACTACTTTTAGTTAGTTTACCTTTTAACTATTCTTAGTATTAATCCAATGGCTTATATTGATTCTTGTTTAAAGACAAACGTAAGAATTTGTGTAATGTTATTATTGTAATTTCCTATTTCAACATAAGGGTATTTTAGTAATTAGAAAATGATAGTGACATTCTTGTAATTTTATTTATAGAATAGGGGTATCTTTAATTTGTACAAGGATAGTTTTGTAATTTTCTTTATATTGTAAAGGTATTTTTGTAATTTGTCCTAAATAATGGCAATTTTGTAATTCTTTGCATTATTTTCAAGACACACTTGATTACTTTAATGTTATTTATTCTATCTTATGACACATGTTCAATTTCTATTGGTCATACTCATTTTTCACCTAAATAATTAATTAAGTGTTTTTAAATCCTTATAATAATGTTCTTAATGCTAATTGAGATTAGTTAATCTTTCTAATTAACTCCTTATTGTTTGTTTAACTTTTTTGAATTTTTGTTGACTTTTTATTTATTATAAATTTTATACCATTTTCTTGAGCAATGTAATTTACTAATAACTATCTCAATTAGGAAATTTAATCTCATGATTAAATTGTCTTTGTTTAATATACTTAATTTACGGTCGATGTCTTAAGACTACTTATTTCAAGTCATTCTTGATTTATATTTGTTGGCTACTTACTGAAGCTAATTAATTAACTAATCCTTAAGAATAAGTATAAGCTAACTCATATCCTGATTGGGTTTGATCTAATAGTTTTAATTGCATTAATCACATTTTGTTCCTATTTAGGCTTTACTTAACATTAATATAAATTAATTCAACATCTTAGAAAGTGATTAACTCTAATTAGTCTTCTATTATGTTTTTCTTTAGCTCTTATCTAATTCTATTGTGTCTTATAACAATGCTAATGACTTTCTAATCAACAATAAATGATCCATGTTGGCCTTTCCTACTACAGGCTAAGATCAACCGTCTAATTAGTAAATCAACTGCTCAGTTCATCGAGTCAGTTGTTCTAGATGGTATTTGGGATGTTATACTACTCTCCTCCTTTTTTAAAAGAATGTTCCCTCAAAATTAGGTATTCCTAAGTAGATATGAAAAGTATTCCTGACTTGTACCTTAAGTTTGGTCATCAAACTCGCAGATCACTTGTATAGGGATAGCAAATACGCATCCTTAGGCATTGGGCTTGGGTGCAGTTGGCCGATTGGAAACTAGGCATGTCTAGGACTAGTGTCTTGGTTGTCCACACTCAAAGAAAATATTTTGACCAAATCAAAATTGCCCACCATGATTCTTTTTGCACTTTAGATATATTGGTTTGGCCATTAGCTGAAGGGTATTGATAGGTGCCATCTCTTGGCTTGGGGCTGAGCAAGGGGGTTGCATTCCCTTGAAGTCAACTCGATCATAAGGCTTCTTCTGGAGTGGTGGAAGTGGTTGATGATTCTGTGGTGCTGGCCTTTTTCTACTCTCTTCAGTTTTTTGTGCAATTAACTTCTTATTGCAATCTTTTGCTACTTGGCTCTCACTAACCAAGGAAGCATAATCGGTGATTTCCAATGGGTTCATAGTTGTTCTTTTGGTTGTTTCTCATTAGAACTGCCCCATTGGTATCACCCTTTGGCTAGCGGTTGTTGATGCCTTGTTGCCTTCGTACTTTGTAGATTTTGCTATTGTGTTCGAGTTTATTACATTTGTAGTAGATGCTTCGCCCTATCAAGCATATACCTCCATGTTTCTTTCCACACTTAGGACAAGTTATCCTTATCATGAGCTCTTGAGGGTCAGCAGCGGATTGCTTAAGCTATCTTCCCTTAAAGTTTCTTCCTTGCTTTGGATTTTTCAATGGTGATTGCGTAAGTTGTGATGAGTGCAATGTTGTCTTTTCTTATGCTTTTCTGCTCTTCAATAACTAACCCCTTGTTGTATTTTTCTACCATTAGGCTTTTATTTACCAATTTCTCATAGTTGCTAATTTCTAGTGGAGCCACCATGCTAAGATGTCAGCTTTCAAGCCTCCTTAATACCCCATGCACTTTCATTACTCATCTGGGTCTCTTTGATATCTAGTAGAGTACTTGCATAGTTCCTTAAATTGAGCCGTGTATTCAATCACACTCAAACCTACTTGCATAAGCTTCATGAATTCTAATTCCTAAGTCCTACGAATTGATGTCAAGGACATAACTTTTATAAAAGGCAGTCTTGAACATGGTCTAAGTAACTTGAGTGCCAACACTACTCAATAAGTGTTTCACCCTTTTTTCACCAGAAAGCTGCATTATCTTTCAGCATATGGGTGGCAAACTCCAACTTTTGTTCTTCTAAGTAGTCTATTATAGAGAAAATTCTTTCAATTTCTTGTACCCATTCCTTAGTAGTAGTAGGGTCGTCAATGCCTCTAAAAATCAATTGGCTTTACTGTTGTAAAACCTAAGAATTTCTCATGCTCTAGGTTGATCATATATTGGTTAATCGTCTATCTATTCCTCTTATCCCACTATCCTATCATTCCTTGAGCAATCGTATCTTGGGCTTTCATGGCGTTTGCCATTTGACAATGCATGCTCACCATGTCATATGGGTTCTCCTTGTTTCTTTTCCCCTTTTTGTTGCGTTTGTAGCTTGCCATTTAGATCCTGAACACACCAAATGAAAGACAATGAGTTGATCAAGCTCAATACTCATGTTAAGCATGGTAGAAACTAATGTAGTCCACAAGAAAGTCATGCATTATAGTCTTAACATCCGGTGATACAGACATGACTTTAAAGCACAGTAATTAAACCCGGACCGGATTGGCCGGGTCGAACCGGAAACCGGTGAACCAGTCACTGGACCGATCCAATTCTCTCAATGGATCGGTTAAGCAGTTGACCCGGTCAAACCCAGTCAAACTAGCCTGAACCGGCCGAGCCACCACCGGACCGACCGGTCAGAACTAGGCGGGCCACCAAGGAGTCAGACCAACTTCACATCCAAGCCCATGCTTCTCTCTTGAGGTGCACCCATGAGCCACGCACATATGCTCCTTGCTAGAAGTGTACCCTCCATGTGGAGTAATTGCCCAAAAATGCTTCCAAGGAGTCGAACTTGGCACCTGCAAGAAGGGAAGGAGCGCTGCCACCACCAGGCTAGTGTTGCTTTTGATATATTATGTTGCAAATTTTATATATATAGTACACTTAGCTCATTTTATATTTTTATTTAATAAAACCCGGTTCAACTAGTGACCCACTGGTTGAACCAATGACCCAGTGACCCAGTGCCTTGATCGAGTCAAAGACCGGGTCGAGTCTGATAACTATGCTTTAAAGCATGACATACCCAAAAGCATAGTCAATCCATCCCCCAGGCTTTGATAGGATGAATTGCTCTAATACCATAATGTAACACCCTAGTAGAACCCAACTACGCTTAAGTTTGCATTTGGACTCTATTAGTTCTCACTTATTATAATACCCCTAATTTTAAATAAAAGAGTTAGAAAGTTTTTTGAGCTAAAAAGGGCGTTAGTCACCCTTACCTATCATTCTGGGTCTTGAATTTTTCTAAGTCTAGACCCTACATGCCCTTCGAGGGCCATATGATAGAGTCATATTCTTGGGACCAAAAGTCCCGGTAATTGTTCCTTAGAGACAAATGAGTTAAAGAGTTATTTTTAATAAATTTTTCGACACCTTTAAACACCTCGTTTCTTGCGTCCAAGTTTATAAAACCGTGAAAATATCCGGATTTGAACTAAAATCCAAAATTTAGATTTTGATTTGTTGGGATTTTGATTTTTCTAATATTTTATTTGAATCCAAATGGGGGTATTCCCTTATTTACATTTATGTTTAAAAGTTAATAGGAAGTAAGAAATGTAATTAACTAAGACCGCCCAGGCGGTAAACAGAGAGTAATATGGTGCTGCAGTAGGGTAGGGGATGACCCAAGCAGTCATTAACCGTTTAGGCGGTCACAGAGCGTTAAAAACCCCCATTTCGGGATCCAGAACCTTCAAACACCCATTTTTCACCCCTAACCTTGAGCTTTCACCTCCAAAACACGATTTTCATCTCAATACCCCATTTCTTTCACTTTTTCTCATTTAAACTTCAATCCTTCACTTTCAAGACTTTAAGGTATGTTATCTTAGTGATTTTACTTCTTTCTTCCCTCAATTTTCTCATGTTCTTAATGGTATTTCCATGGGTTTTGTGCCATGGGGTCTCTTCATCAAGAATAAGATAAAGATAGCCTATTTAGAGTTTGATTTTGAGTTATATTGCTTCTATATCAGATACTACTGTCAGTTCTGCTTTCTATTATGTTGTTGGTACTACTCTCTCACTGTTCACCCCTCCAGGTAAGTGGGTTCACACCTGTTATCTCTATATTTTGCATTAGAGTTATTTTCATGAAAATATGATTTACAACTTAATTTTTGGAGAAATACTGTATATGGATTTAAAGTACTATTGGAATATATGTTTAGAACTGTGGATTTTAGAGCAAGAAACCTGTTTTTGAGAAAACTCACGGGACCATGTTTGTTACAATGATTTTATATAGAATTGATCATTTATGTAATTGTTAGAGACTTTTATAATGGTTTCAATGGATTCTGGAACGGGTTTATGTATATAATATAGTTATAAACTTAGAAGTACTATTTAGAGAAGAAGATGGAATTGTGATTGTGAACTTGGTTGTTTTGAAATGTGATCATTGAGGCTTCTAGTTATGAAAAGCTTGGAAATTGAGAAATGTATTAGAGAATTAAACAAAAATGATTTTAGAACTTGAATCTTCCTGAGATTCAGAACAGTTGACGGATACATACTCTGAGGATCTATGAAATCATACATGTCTAAAAAAGGGTAATCCCTTAGGCGTGATTTCATGCTATGGTTATGCTAAAGTTAGATTGTTAGAGTTGTATACTCATAACAACTGCCGGATACATATTCTATGACCTTGAAATCACAATGCCTTCAAGTTGGTGACCCCTTAGACATGATTTCATAGCCACAGTTATGCTAAAGTTAGACTATTAGAATCAGATAGAATCAGAGCTCACAAGAAAACTAAAAGAGCCCACGAGGGGCAATTTATTTAGAGAATAAACTTAGTCCACGAGGGACGTCATTCACGAGAAACCATTGAACTATGAGAAACCATTAAACCCAATCCATGTAGGACGTCATTCATGAGAAGCCATCACAATTTCAATTAAGGGCTCTTGTTACGAGGAATTGAGCACCAACAAAATAGAACAGAGATAGAGAACAAAATGAAACAGAGATAGAGATTATCATTCCTTTAGTAGTTATGGCATTATAAGTTTATATGATCTTTATGATTTACAAAATGATGACTAGTATGTGTGTGTGTGTGTGTGTGTGTGAGTATATGTATATATATATATGTATGTATGTATGTATGTATGTATGTATGTATGTATATATGTATGTATGTATGTATATATGCATATGTTCTATTTGATTGTGTAAATCTTTGAATATTATTATGGTTATTACGATTTTATGCATTGTTCCTTTAGTGTCCCATGAAAGGGGGTTTCAAGTGAGGACTCACTCACTAAGTTTTGGTTACAAAACTCCCCCCTTTATTCTTCTCATATTTTTATAGATACTATAGTTGTTGAGGGTATTTCCCAGCCATATTCCTTCCAACAGTATTAGATTCCTGAGGTGAGCATGATGGTCATGGGTTTAAAGGGCTCTAGTGTAGATGCAGGTAGGATCCCGGACCTAGAGCATGTTGTAATTTGCATTTGGTATATATTATAGTCACATTTGTTTGTGTATAATAACTTAGACAATTAGATAAGTGTATGTTGATTTATATAGATAAATGATATCAAAAGTTAAACTTGAAAGATTTGTTACAAGATTTCAAATATAATTATCCTGATTTTTAGAGGACATGTGGTTGATTTGCAGAAAATATAATAATTTAAACAGACTTTATAAACAGAGCATGCATTTAGAGACAATCAACAAGTCCCAAGGCTTACATGGGAACGGAACTTCTCACATGTCGGTCACGTGCCTAAGTTGGGTCGTGACACTTATGCTTTGCATTCATATTCTTTTGAAGTTAACTTAGACAAATAATGGGTAACTTTTGTTTTGTTTTTTTAATGCAAATTAACTTTTTTTAAACCATCTTAATCCTGTAGTAGGAATTGGAGATATATCACTTACATATGTATTAATCAAAATTACTTTTCCTATATACTTAAGTTAATAAAATGAAATTAGAAGCTGAATGTAAGATTACATCACATAAACTAAATTATAATTACTTAATACATAATCCATATCATGGCATGTTCCATAGTAATAGATCTGAAGATGACCAACATTTTTTTTTCTAAATATAAGGTCCTAAATCTACTAGTTATGTCATCATAACTTATACGTAACAAAACATAAAGCGTTAGACCATAGCGAGTCTGGTACTAATTGTAGTCTTTTTTAGTAACTATAGCTTCCTTACTTCAAGTGGATCTGTTTGTCTCTAGTAATAAAAACAGAAAAGAAACATAGGAGTAAGAAATACAAGATTTCTCAGTAGGAATTCGATTTTGGCATTAACTATGTTATCATTGTCATCCCAATCACTTCGATTTATTATAAAAATGTGATCATATATTTGGTTCAATTATTAATTTTTTTTGAAAATGTGATTAGTCGAAGTACAATTAGTTTAGAACTATTTTTATAACATTAACAGTGTAACACCCCGTTTTTTCCTGTATTGAGCAAAAATAACCAAAATACCCCTATAGCGTTTTTACGTAGGTATAAGTGTCGTCTGAGCCTAGAAACTTTCTAAAAGGTTTAAAATGATGTTTTTGTGTTTGGGGATATATGTTTAAGTCCCGGTGGTCCCGGGCAGTTTTTCTACAAAATTACGATTTTACCCCTAGAATAGTATTTTTGAGCTTAATGATGTAATTAAGCAAACCTAAGCAATATTAGGCTCTAATCAAAGATTAATTAATTTTGATAATTAATCTAGAGTTAAAATAATTTATTAAGGTTAATTAGAACCTAAAATTACTTAAGGAAACTCAAAACTCTTTTCTAGTCTTATTTCTTTAAGAAAAGCATCTAGGAATAGTATTTTCTCTTACTTATTCTCCTAAATCAAGGAAACATGTTGGCTTTGGGCTCCAAGTTAATGATATTTGACTTCATTAATATAGAAAGACCACCTCCTAATCTAATCTCACATGGCCATGCTTGGAGCCATACTTGGCTATGCTTGAAGCCATGCTTTCAACCATACCTCACCATACTTATGACTATACCACACCATGCCTTTGAATGACCATTTGAGAGATATTTTTCTCTCCCCCAAAACCCTCAAAACCGTGGCCTTTCTTCCTCCATTCATTCCTTCGTGTTTCAAATTTCTATAAATACATGTGTTAGAAGAACTTGGTCCATTTTGTTCATTCTTGCAAACTAGCTTCAAGAGTTATCTTGAGTTTTCTTTCTTTTCTTCCAAGAGTTCAAAAGTTCTCTCATCTTCTCTTCTTCTTCATCTTCAATAAAGAACCATTCTTTACATCCTCAAACCACTACATAACCACCACAAACCACCATCCAAATACTAAAGATTCCTTTCTCAAACACAAAGCTCACATAAAACACAACTTCTTCCATTTCCTTTGTGCTTGGCCAAAATCATCACCATCACTTGGAGATGAGTTTCTCTTCTTTTCCTAAGAAAAAATACCACTTGGTAGGGGTTTTGTTTTCAAAAGCTTTTTCTTTTATGATGTTGTTTATGATATGAAAGTGCTAGTTTCATCTTGGATTAAACTCTTTTCTCTCTTTGTATCTTTGGTCACGAGACTTGATTTTTGAAAGGAAAATATTGAGCTTGATGATGAGGTTTCAACATAATGATTTTGTGATTTTCATTTGAGAAACCTCTATAGCTTGAAACTTGGTTTTGGTTCTAAATCATTTTTGGTTTTCCTTTCTTTTCTTTCCTTTATGCATTCAGTTTCTTCTTTCCTTTCTTTATGTATTTTCGGTTTGCATTTCCTTTCTCTTTACAAATTGATGAAATGCTAGGTAGCTCACATAATGTTTACTTAAGAAAATATAACACTTGATTTCAAAAGCCTTAAGCTTACCCTTGTCAACCTTAAAGTTGGTCGGCACGTTCTAGAGTTTAATGTAGACAGGAGCTCATGGGCATAAAATAAAGAATATGGTGTAGTTATTTACTTTGATCTCTTTGTCTATGTTCCTTGGGCTTGATGATGATGTTCAAACCATGAGGTTTCTTTGAGACCTTGTAGAAAGAACTCTGAAGCTCACTTTGTCTTGCTAGATAAGTGTTGGGTTGAGATTATTTTGTTCTTCTAAAAGTCTTGTATGAGCTCTAGTTAGATTAAAATGAATTTGCATTCATATTTACTTTTATGTCAACACTAAAATTTCCAAGAATAAAGAATAAGCTTGCATTCTCATATTTATATTTCAAGTCATCACTTAAACTTTAAGCAAAATAATAAGTTGCATCTCATATTTATTTTTATTCTTACACTTTATAATGAAGAATAAAACAAAGTGCATAGTATGTTTAAGTTTATATCATCACTTAAAGAACCTAGAGCTCAAAGACTTACCCACTTTATCTTAGGAGAAGTTTTGGAAAATGAAAGTGTTTTTATGAGTGTGATTTCGGTCATGTGATGAAGATGGACCTAGTATAAGTCTCATCTAGTCACAAGGATCAATAGACCATGTTTTAAGTATTTTCTCAAGCATAGGTAAACTTATAAAGTGTTATAAATATGTTTTTATGTTCTAAATCTCATCTATGAGTGAACTAATATAGCTACTACCATTACTTGTATTTTTATGATTTTTATGAAATAAATTAGTTTCTAAAAGAGTTTGAGGTCTTAATTTAATTCCAAGAGAAAACTAGTAACTTGTGTGCACTTGAAAATGTGATTTTATGTGATTATGTGACATATATGATTTGGCCACTGTTTGATGCTGATTTTATAAGTTTATATGTGTAAAAACTATGTTTGACTGAAGGGAAAATTATTTGATGAGTGTTAGGAATAATAAGTAACTAGAAAGAATTAGAAATGTGAGTTTTAGAACCTTTAGAAACTAAAATTATGGATTCTGCTTCAGAATGTTTAAAATTGGTAATAATGGTTTATAATTAGTGTATATGTGTAGGAATCCCTCATAATTGGTTTAGGAGTTGATCTAAGTGCTTTAGGAGAAGACGAAACTTAGAAAAGGTTAAAGTTGTGACTTTTAGATACCTATAATAGTAAAATATAAATTCTGCACTATGCTTTTTGATATTGATCGTAATCATAATGATTAGTAGGAATTATTGGTAATGATTCCCTAGGTGCATAAAAGGTTAAGAACGGATATTAGATTAATCAGATGTTAAATTTAAGACCCGTAAGGTTTAAGAGGGCTTGAAACGCCATAGGGCTAATAACATAATGAGATTATTTATTCAAGTTGTGATGATCTGTTGATGCATGTGCTACGATGAATATGTTTACATGACTTTTGTGATTTACTTGGTTATATGAAATTAAATGAGAAAGTACATGCTTTATAAGTTTATGTGGCATAAAGCAAATTTGAGGAAATTCGATATACAGCCGTTATGCTGCCAAATTTCCGTAAATTTGAAGACTTGAGAATGTTTTTGAAAACTCCATGAGATTTTTAATGTGACATAGCACTGAGACGCATTTCTCCCGCTCCAGTGGGGAGGAGGCAAATCCATGAGGGTATGGTAGATGCAGCCTGCCAAAGCGAACAATTCACTGTGCACTAGATCCCAGTAGAGCGTTTCAAAGAAGGAAATATTCCTATGGACTCCCTGAATTAAAGGTTATGATAGGTGATCCTTAGAAATGATAAGTTACCCCTTCTATTGCCCCGTGTTAAATCTAGTGATGACTAGTTAGGATTGAGCTCATTCCTAGGCGATAGGTGAGGTGGAGTTTTGGTGGTTATGTTAAAATTGCCGAGGCCGGCATGTTGGTTGGATTTTGGTGGACATGATAAGAAGGTAGTCTTTATGAAAGAGAACTTAAGAGTTTGAATGTGAGAAAGAAGTTATATAAAAGAATTGTACCTTTATGCCACCTATATGATTATGTTTCTTTATATTGTGCTCAATTACTATGGTTTTCATATTAATGTGCATATAGTATTGTCATGCATGCATCTAATATCTGCTGTATTCATATAATTAAGACTCATACTAAAAAACACCCACTTCAGATAAATAGATTTAAGAAGTTTAAAACCAAAACTTATGTATGAAAACCTCTTTCATGATTAAAACCGAAGTGGCTGGGGACAATGATGATGACATGTGTGTTGGAGTCGGAAATGCCTACTGAGAACCTTGAATGAGTTTTCTCATCCCTCTCTTTTCTTCTGTGTCGTCTCCAGATGAAAATAATGACGTGGTTTGTTATTTCTACTAAGGCATGGGCATGAGGCACACGCTATGAGTCGGATTAGTGGGATGCAGTGGAAGCGCGTAGATGCTGCTTTATTTTCATATATGTGTATTTCTTTTTTATGGGACGATGGAGCAATGATAGTAGTAATTTATGTATCCATGATGATATGACTATGTGGTGTTGTTATGTATAACATTTGTATTTTGTGGTTATGAATGATATGATTTCTCTTTCTTGTATGTTATGTTTGTGGCGAACGTTAGGTTTCATGTTAGCGCGCAGCTCATGTTTTGCTTTCAAGTTTCAAAAAGAAAAATTTATTTGTATTTTCCGCTAAGTATTTCATTAAAGGTTAAGAATGAAACTAAAGAGTAACGACTAAAAATCAACCTTAATACATTCTAGGTATGTTAGGTTAAGTTTTAGGATATTACAAACAGCAAGATCCATTCGATCATTCATCAAATATTCATCGTATAGAGTAAATAGGGCAATAATCCAACTCAAGCTACATGATTACTAAAACATTTAAAGTGTAGGATTCATGCATGACCTTTCCTTTAAATTTCCCTCTCACTACCTTTCTTTTTAGTTACTCACATGATGCCTTCACTAGTACCTTAGGCCATATTTTATGGGTTAAGCAGTGAGTTTATTTATTTTATTTAGATTGCTCATAGGATGCCTTCACTAGTATCTTAGAAATTTATAGGCTAGGCAGTGAGTTTATTTCTCATTTTCATTAGAATTCTCATAGGATGCCTTCACCAGTACCTTAGACCACCCTACAGGAAAATAAACTCATACCATGGCTATTACCACAAGCTTTCAATTTTCAAGGGGAATAAACCCAGTGGTGTAGGGGATTAAGCTGTGAGCTTAAATCCAATTTTACAAACTTCACTTATTAGTTCCATTGCTTTAATACATCATATTTCCATGCAAAGTTTCATACAGTCTCATACTTAGACAATAGATATCTCACAAAAATCTCGCAAACAAACAGTGGTCATCTCATGTGAAATCTCATAACTAAACAGTAGACATGCATACAAATTCGTAGGCAACAATTGATAATCTCATATAAAATCTTACAGTTAAACAATAGACATATCATGCAAATCTCATATAAACATCCTAAGTCAACTAGTTAAGTCTCTAGTGTTCATAAAGAGTCATAGAAGATCTTTGTGCAATACATTATGAAGTCTTTTCTCATTATGTATGAAAATTCTAAAAGTTTCCTTTCTTTTAAGCCTCATTGTATACTAAGCATTTTGTAAATACCTTTAATGAACTTATAATATTATTATTGGATTTTTTGAGTTTCTTTATATATTTTAAAGTCCTTTATAACCTTTTTACATATAATTTTCTCTTAAAAACTATTACACTTTAAATTGCTTAAACTTTTCCTTTACTAGGCTTGAATATTCTATATTCCATAAATGAAATGTCTCACAAGAAAAATGATAACTTTTATTAAACTTCATTTTTTTGAATTTGCAAAAGAGCTCCAAATTAACTCATCAAGATTTCTATCAAGGGTAATCTCATTAAAAAACTCAATTGCGAGTTTATCGTTATACCCGTATAAAGTTACCCTTTCCAAATTCTCTCAGCACACCTACTTGTGAGCTTATTTTCCAAGTAGTTTCACCATGGTTAAAACTAGTCTATGAGGCATACATGGATTTCCTCATTTGTGTGTTAGCTTTCTAACAAAGTTGTTTACATCATTTACATTTTCCTAGCATGAGTTATACATATTTTACTGCTGGAATGTCAAATCTAAAGTTTCAGTTTTTGACCTAAGTATCAAAATTCATTTCTTGAGCTAAAAATCTCTTTTTTGTGTAATTTCATTTCGATAGTGCTCCCTATTGAGTCTAGTTTGTGTGAAAAAAATCTTTTGTCTCAAAACAATTAATATTTTATAAGTTTCAAAATTATAGTGCCTACTGCCCGAAAGTAACCCATATTCCAGCACCTAGCTTTCTCATGTTTTGTGCCATATTAAACCATTATCAAACACATTTCCCATACCATATGAAGGCATGAAGAAATTTAGTAAATACTCAGAAACAAAATGAAACTTTCAAACACTAAGAAAAATATTTTCTTAAATATTCATTAAAACTTTTGTCAACAAACACACAAGCTTGAAGCATTTTCACAAAGACTGGGCTTAGAAGTGAACAAGACTTGAATAACCAAGAGAAGCTCTACCTTTAGTGTAGAGGATTAAAAATGAGTCCTTTTACTCCAAGGGATCCCACAAACTCAAGGAGGGGGAAGACAAGAAAATTTCTTTGACAAATGCTTGGAAGACTTAGTATTTGTGTTAGTATTTTAAAAGAGCTAAAGAATGTAGAGCTCTTGCAAGGCTTGGTGAGGGCTCTTTGTTGTTTGGAAATGGAAGGAATGCAAGAGAGTTTCAAGAGGACTTGAAATGGAAAGATCAAGAGAAGAAAAGAGGAAGAAGAAGAAAAGCACTTGTAACGCTAATGCTTGAGCAAGATTACAAGTGTGTGTAAACAGAAAAATGAAACTCACATCCCCTCTATTTATACGCTCAAAATAGATGGCATTAAAGGCTGTTTGGGAATGATTTGATCTTCCAAAAACTCATTAAATCGGACCATCTAGTCAGTGTAAAGTTTAGTTAGTCTTTGGTTAGGTTTTTAAGTTAGGATTTATGCCAAAAATTGTTGGAATTATAGGTAGTCCATTGTCCCTATAATTGTGCACCAATGATGTAAGTCACAATTTTGACATTTAATCAAACTTTCAAAGTTGCCATCTTGCATTCATCAAATAAAAATTACCTTCCCCATATATGCTTATGTAGCCACGATTTTTTATGGCCATGGACGGTTTATTTTCAAGCTTTTATATGCATAAATGCATCATAGATTCACGTCATGAAACTTTAGCATTATTATATGATTTAATTTCCAAGCATATGCACTACAAGAAATGTGCAAAATACCAATGGGATTACCAATAGGTCCATATTTTACTAATGGGTTTACTGACGGGTACAATTTTTTGGCCATCGATGGAATATTATTGACGGGTAATTAAACCTATTGGTGATTTTTTATGGGTATAGCAACGGATATAAAAATAAAAACTAGTCGATACAATTAGGTTAAATGCATCATTAGGTGCATCAGATAATTAATATTATTGAAGGGTATTGTTAATATTAACGAAAAGTACTTGAAAAAATAATAATTTTTTTATTAATTTTTATTGATGGTTTTACCGAGGGTTTTGATATTTTTTAATTATTTAATTTGAAAATATAATTAATTACAGACGGTTTTACCCATCAGTAAAATTTAATAATTTTTTTTAAATGGCTTACGTCATTGTGATTTGTAGCTCACCTATAGAAACTATAGATCATATTTAATTATTCTTTTATTTGTTTATATAAAAATTTAATTACCAATTAAAGTGATATTAAGTAAAAAATAATAAAATAAACAAACTGATGGAATCAGCAATGAAAGTATCATAATAAAATATATACAAAGCATAAATGAATGAAATATAAAAAATGGAATACTTGCTAAAGTCCTGGTCATTAGCATCGTCTGTGCCATCATCATCATCATCGAACCTAGTAGAGCCGTCTACACCATTGGAGGGTGGGAAGCCCTAAAAATGGAAGGGAGTGGCATCTGGGGGAGCTTCTTGTCAGAGCTAGAGGATCCTGAAGCCTGTAAGTCCTTGAAAAAGTTCATAATATTAGCAGTGATCTTATTCTGCATCCTATTGAACTTAATCTTTTCTTTCTTAGTCTTTTCATATGACTGTTGCTCCATGGATAGTTTAAGCCGTCAGATCTTCCTGAGCTCCTATTCCACAGGTTGTCGCCCTGTTGCTTGATAGATGAGTTATGCCTGCTATTGTAGCTCCTGGTTGAGGGCATGCAAATGCTCCATAAAGGCATCATCCCCAATAGTAGATCAAGTGACAGAGGATAGGGATCTACTATTCAGGTATTACCCCATCCCATATATGTGACCCTTGTATGGGCTGCTAATCACCTAGGCCCAGACATCCTCCTCGTTTGGAGGAGGAGGGATATCACCTGGGTCTAGTACTGAGTCTATGCTTGCTCTTAGAAGTTTGTAAACTCACGCTACAAAGCAAAAAAGATAAAACACCTTGTAATCAGTAATTATGACTAAACGAAAAAAAACTCTAAAAAAATAAGTGAAAAGATGTCTGAATTGAAACTTACATAAGTGACCTCGGAGGGAGGATTTACCCAGACCTCTCCAAATTCTTTTTGCAACTCATCTTTTCGGGTGTGGATCTCCTAGAAGAGCTCTCCCTGGGTCGAAGGGCGATTCAACTCCTTTGACTGCAGAAATATGCATAATAAAGTCATAAAATTATAGTATTTGCCACAATTCAAATGTAGTAAACTAACATTTTATAATATATTAAATGTAGAAAGGTTAAACATTTACCAGACACTTACGGGTGCCCTCCTGGGTGCTCAACCCACCGGTATGTAGTGACCCACCTTTCTGTGAGGCCCGCTATGTCTTCCCCTTGTCTAACTTATCCTTGAAGGTCAGGTTGGGGGCCCAAGGGCACCGCAGCTAACTAAGGCTGACATCATTTAGCCACGAGTTGTTTATATGCCCCTTGCAAACATCGTGAAACATGTCTCGCAAGAGCTTAGAGGACCTAATCCTCTAAGTCCTCGTAACAGCAGGCTCATACCTAGGTAGAATGTAAAATGTCCTCTGTATACACAAAACTCACAACACATAAGTAATCATAAGCATATAATTAAATAAAATAAACATATATATTTTAACAAAGGCGGATAAATCATTGAATTACCTTCCACTCTTACTACTACATCTCCTTAACATCTCGCGGGATGTCAATCCAAGTGGGCCACAAATGGTTATTCCTACTTTGTATAACCTCTGTGATCCTATGGTGACCCTCAGCAAATGGATCAAAGTTGCTACATAGATGAACTAAATTAAAAACAATGAAAATATTTTAAATATCATATGCAATACAAAATTAGAATGCAATAGAAAACATGTTTAAACTTACCTATCTTTATTGTCTGGCCTAATCTGGAGGAGTGGTTTACCATCAAGCTTATGTAGCCTACCATCTGGCTCGACTGGCCTCCCATCCGGGTCCCATGTCTACGACCCACCCAAGGATGTAGGAGTTTGGTGAGATACGGGGCTAGGAGTCGAGGCAGTGGTAGGGTTGGGGGAGGGGTCACTGTTGTAGATGGGCTGTGACTGGGAATAAGGGGGAGGTCGCGGGGGGGGGGGGGGGGCAGCATACCCATGAATAGGCATTATCCTAAATGGAAGGGTAGTGGTGGCAAGAATGGAGGTGAAGGTGGTGGCGGTAATGGATTAGGTAGTGGCAGAGATGGTGGTGGTGGTCAGCTAACTGACCTTCTGAGGTTGGCTCATGCCTTTACTAGCCATACTGAAACAATGAAAAAGTCCACAAAAAAAATTATATTGAAAATTTTCAAGTAATTTCATAACAGTATTACATATAATGTTTAACATCTTAGTTAATCTAAAAGTTCAAAGCTATTTTCATCATCACTTTATTGTTGATCATTATCTGAATCATCACCACTAATATCATTTATTTCATCTTCCTGATTTCTCATTAGGTGGTTACTTGTGTATTCAATTGTATCAACTTCCCCATTTGTCAATGGAAGAGGATTTTCAGGATTGTCTACATCGATTATTGCCCTTAAATAGGGTGAATTGTCCACTTGATAAGCATCTTCGATTGTATCTTCCGTTATTTCAATCCTACATCTTGGTTTGCAACCCTCCAGTGTGACCTACTTTTCCTAGGATAAAACATATAATGGACTTGTTTAGCATTTTTGGCTACAAAAAACGGATCATAACTTCCATATCTTCTGGTGTGATTGATTTCAATGATTTTGTAATTGTTGTGTTGTTGTGTCCCAGTATGTTGCGTAGGATCATATCATTCACATTTGAATAGTACATATTTTTTCATTGGCTTACCAACATACTTAAACTCAAGGATTTTCTAATAGCACTATACCAATCATATTCTCCATGCCCATCATCACCTTTAACATAAACACTAGTATTGCCAATTTTTTCCTGCATCCCAATTAGCTGTGTGAAACTTGTACCTATTAACATAGTACATAGGCTAACTTACATATTTATTTTTGGGCCCCTAAGTTAATTTAAACAAATAGGGACATGTTATACCATTATTTTTGTTATGAACCTACATAGATGAAGTTTGAAATGTCAAACTAACTTCTATCAAACAAAATTTACTGACAACAATATATTGGGTTACATAATTTTAACAAAATGGATTTACATATAATCTGAGCCGGTTCGAAAATTATTGAAGAGAATCCTGACCGTGCAGATATTCAAAGCATCTTTTGTTGAAAATATATTTTAGATTATTTTAAGGAAATCATACTTTCACCTATTAAAAAAGGGTTATTGACTTACAATCTGAAAGGTTGCACCTCATCCTAGTTTATCAAAATGTGTAAGTGCGCCGAATTCCACTCCTTGGAAGTCAGCCATTGGGGCTCGTTCTTTCTAATAGCTCAACTAGGTTGATTGAATATAGACCATGTGGCTAAAAGTAAATGAACAAAAATTTGAAGTATCTTTCCCTAGATAAGCTTGACATATTGATCTTTCCACCTGAGACCTATTTTTTCACGCTTCTTTTAGACCTTTATCTTTCCATTTCAAATGTATACATCCACTTGTATTGAACTGGTCCACATACTCATGCTTCATATGTCAAATGTATGGGTAAGTGTTCTATTGAGTCAAATAATACAGGAGGAAAAATTCTTTCTAATTTTCACAGAATTATGGGAATATTTTTTCCCATGATAAGCAGATCATCAACCCTAAGAGTAGAAGAGCATAAATCGTTGATATACTGACTCAACTCGATTAGGGGCTTCCAAACAACATCAGGTCGCTCTCTAAATGCAATTGGAAGCAAACATTCCATGAAGACGTGACAATCATTGCTTTTCATACCAACAAGCTTACCCTGTGCAATAGTGATGAACCTACTTAAGTTAGAAGCATAACCATCAGGCATTCTCAACTCCTTTAACCACTAGCAAATACCTTATTTCTGAATGGAATTCACAGCATATTTGGCCTTTTACATAAATGACCATATCTTAATTCTTGTAATTGCAAATCACCCCGCATACAATACTCATCCAGATCATGTCTTGCGTTGTCATTGTCATTGGTTCGATCTGTAACCATTACAATATTCAGAATGCTGAAACACATTTTTCTCAATATGCATGATATCTAAACAATAACGCACTAAATTATCCTTCCAATATTGTAACTCCTAGAAAATACTTTGTTTGTTCCAATTATGGTATACCCATAGCCTGGTATTTGCACTACCTTTTCAACTTTTGTTATTTTTGGGAAATGCTTAACTCAATCCTACATTTGGCAGCCACTTAGTCTAACTGAAGGCTCATCATGTTCAATACAATTACTCTTAAAACCATATCTACTTCGTCTATATGGATGATCAACACCTAAGAACCTCCTGTTACAATCAAATCAATAGTTCTTTCCTCCATGTTTCAAAGTAAATGCCTTAGTATCCTCCATGCAGATAGGGTATGTTAATTTGCCTTGAGTAATCCATCCAGACAGCATTCCATAAGCTATAAAGTCATTAATGGTCCACATTAATGCAACTCTCATCATGCAATTCTGCTTTGTTGAAATGTCGTAAGTAAGAACACCTTGACACCACAACTCATTCAATTAATCAATTAGGGGTTGCAGATACATATCAATTTTAGCTTTTGGATTATTAAGGTTAGGGATTATACATGTTAAGAATGGGTAAGGATCTTTCATAGACATTTTAGGAGAGAGATTGATGCATCTAGTTTTTGCTATGCTTCCTCAAAAACACCGAACATTTCTCTTCAAATGAAAAATGTTCCACCAAACTCTATGTTTAGTCAAAGCAACTTGTATTGCATCTTTATTGTACTATTTCTTTCCATGTCTCAAGTACACAAACCATGATGCGCTCACCTAGACATCAATCTTGAAAAAATTATAAGATTGTAAAACTGAACAAGAAAAGATTGCATTTTTTGTTTTGAACCTAATCGAAATGGACATGGATTTTCATATTATTTTCAGGTGTATATCTAACTTGACTATAGGTTCTTATAGAATGAAATGACATAGTGTGTTTGGTTCTGCAGTTGTAGAATTAATTCTTAGCATAATTGATTTTGTCAAAATTGATTATGTTCGAATTGATTTTGTCAAAATTGATTTTGTTCGAATTGATTTTAAAGTAAAATGATTTATGTTTGATCATTCATCTAAAAGTAAATCTGACGTAAAGTAACAAATTTGTATTTCTTCCTAGAATCAATTTTGGGGGGGGGGGCAGTAAAATCAATTCTAAGCCACTCCCTAAAGACACTAATAGTTGTTTGGTTGATTGTTGGGGTTCTTATTTGATACTCATCCCTTGAACAATGAGACCCACATATAGTTTTAGATGGCAGTTGGTAATAACGCGTCATCTATTTAAAAAGAAAAAATTAAAAGTTTTTCTAACCAATGTTTTAAAGGGATTAATTAAAGAATAAAAAATTATTTAATTCCTTAATCAGTATCATAAAAATTGTTTAGCTTTTTCCTTTCAAATAATTGCAACATAACTACAACCACGATTTATTAATTATACAAACTATAGTTGGATAAGTTTTAGGGGTACTTCTGCCAAGTTATGAATTGAGGATACTACAATATTATAGGATCTGTACTAGAAATTTAGAACACCAAATTGATAGCAAAATATGATAAAGAAGAACACATACCTCTTTGATTCGTAATAACGAATCATATTGTTTATCTGCGAATCCTATTGCAAGAAAGAAAACATAAACAATTGTGTATTCCAGGTATGGGAGAACTCACCTTTCTCCCTTTCCTTCTTATATGCAACATCAATGGGGCAACATCCTCAAGAGATACCGGAATACGGTGGGGATCCTACCCAAAGAATAAAGATATAGTAGCCTGGTCTTGTCCATGGGCCTAGGTTACCCTGGGTCTTAACACCTTTCAACACACTCACTATTGAACTGTAGTCCGATATAATATTTTGAATCCCAAGTATATAATGGATCATGATAATAACATTGGTCTCCAGGGAACAATTAGGCTATCCATTTAATCCATTCTATAAAACCAAAATACCTATTAATCAATAACAGTCCAAACTTGAAAAATTCTAACAGAATCTTCTTCTAAGTTTTCACCATGGACTTTTATTCTAGTTGCCCTTTTATTGGCCTTGATAGCTATGCCGAAGGGGTTGACCTGGTGGTTGCTTTTTTTATTCATGGCCCTTGTGCATAGGTGGTGCGTTCATGATTCAATGGTGCTTTTCTTATTTTTAGGTAAATGTGCTGCAAT
Source organism: Dalbergia cultrata (assembly GCA_031216105.1). NCBI lineage: Eukaryota > Viridiplantae > Streptophyta > Magnoliopsida > Fabales > Fabaceae > Dalbergia > Dalbergia cultrata. The sequence goes on from CM062344.1 coordinate 52,438,724, forward strand.
TTACTTATGCTTACTTTGGCTAGTTTCAATTCAATCCTACTATTGGTGTTTGTTGTAATATGATCCTTATGTAGTGTCAATCTTATGTTCCTATTACTTTGAGGATTCTTTTGTTAGTATGACATTTGTCTTCTCCATTCTATCAAGTTTGTTGGCCTTGATAGCAATGTCAAAAGGGCTAACTTTGGAGGGGGGTGTTTGCTTGGCTTGTGATTTAATATAGATGGTGTTGTGCTGGTTTCATGGTTGATATTTATGTTTGGGTTGTGTATGGTTTTGTTAGTGTTCTTTCCCTAGCTCAAGGGTTTCAATCAGGTCCGACACTAGGGAGCTATGCTTGTGGCAACTGCAAGAATCTAATAAAATTGGATTGCTTTGATTTTTCAAGCTACTAGTTGCCATTTGGTCTCCATGGATCCAGATTCATTTCTGTGAGGGGTATTAATTGGATTACATTACGAGAAAAACATGTGTTTTCATGGACGTTACCAAGGGATTTACAGCAAAAAAGAAAGAAATTTGAAAAACCATTACCGGTGGATTTTCTTCATTGGTAATTTGTCGACAATATTAGCACCATCTAGTCACAAATTTAGGGCACTTATTACTGGAAATTTTTTTGCCGATAATTTATTGATAATTTTTTTTAAAACAATTTATCTCATTATTGGTGGATTTTTCGTTGATAATTGAATTTTCAAAAAACCCCACTTGACTATGGAAGCTATCGGCAGATTTTTCCACCGATAATAGTACTGACGTTGTTTTTAGCCATTACCAATGGATTTCCGCCCAGTATTCAAATTTTCAATTATTGCACCTGACTGTTGAAGTCACAACATATTTTTTGGTATAAAAATCTATCGATAAAAGGATATATAGTTTTTTATTTTTATAATATAACCAGTAGAAAAATCCATCAATGATAGGGAAAATTTTTTTGTTTGAGAAATTGTAATATTACCAACGAATTTTTTCTGCCAATAAAATTCAAGTGAAATACCGTATTTTTGGCTTAAGTTATTGGGAAAAAATCCCTCAATAATGGTTAAAAATCCATCATTAAATATTTTAAATATCCAACCATCGACCTTCCTCCTTCATTTCTTCTCTTGTTAGTCTCTCTCTCCCCTCCATCTCTCCATCTCTCTATCTCTACTCTCCATTTTCGATGATTTTCCATCCAATGCTTTGCTATCGTGTCACCATTTTTGGTAAGGAGACTATCATTGTCCTTGTCTTAAAGTCCTCTATATTTTAGTCGGTTTTGTTTTTTTATTCAATTATATTTTTGTTACCCTTTTCTTCTTACTCTTTACTTCTTTTTTTTTTTTTTTTTGTTCATGAGTAATGCTACCATTGATACCATTACCCTTGCTTGTTGCCACTGCTGCTCACTATCATTGTCACTGTTGACGCTACTATAGGCGAGTCTTCTTTTTTAGTACTAATAAGTTTTTTTAAAAAAAAAATTATTGACTTGGGGCATTTCTTTGAAGGGATAATTTCTTTCTTGTTTCAATTCTGCCGCCACTGCCTATGTTGCCGCCATTGAAGTCATTGCCATCATCGTAGTCACATCTGAAAATTCAATTTTTGTGTTAGAAAAAAGGTCTATCAATCAGGTAAGTCTAGTTTTTTTAATTATTTAAAAAACACATTATTGAGGGAAAAAAAATCCGCCGGTAACATCCAAAAAATCCACTAGTAATGATTTCTCATTGACAAAATTTTGACAAATTTTTCTAGCCTATTTCTGACGGACTTTTTTTTGTAAAATTTGCTAGTAATTCTCTTAGAAATAGTTACCAACTTGCTGATGATAGTTTTTGACAATGTTATTACCATGCGTCAAAATTTGCCGATAAATCCATCAGTAACGATATTTTCTTTCGATAACATGAAAAATCCACTTTTCAAGTTGAGTTAGATGTTTCTTGGTGTTGATACTCAAATGTACTTTATACTATTTAGGGTTTGTTTGTGTTCTTTATTTTGTTTGTAACCAACTAATCTTGGAGCTAGTTCGGTGTGGTTCATTCTGTATGGTTGTTTTCTCTTATTGAGGTTAAACCTTCTTTACCAATTATTAAAAAAGAAAAAGGAAAAACTATAGTTGGCTAATCTACTTTGAATTTCATTAAACCCATTGATACAAGGACCAGATCCGGATCCAGATCCTGTCCCATAGGTTTGGAAAATCGAAACCCTTCATTTCTAATAAAAACACATTAACAGTTAAATTTGGGCACGTCATTCTTTGAACATTTTTTTTTATCTTTTTTTATTGCTCAAGGGTATCCACCGACCGGCAGTTGAGGACTAATCCCTCCGAGGCGTGGAGATCATCGAAGTGGGTTTTGCCTCTTCTAACAAAGCCCCTTTCTATACACACGACAGGAGTCGAACCCTTGACACATACTTAAAGGACCCGGCCACCTTACCAACTATATCAGGCTTTGTTGGTGTCATTCTTCGAACATTTAAACTACTTATTTTAAAATAGAACAATACAAATGCATGATTGCTCTTCTCACTGAAAGATTTAGCTTTCTAATCTTCACAACCTTAATAGTTAGTTTGAATGCTCTTTAAAATCTTGAAAACTTTTCATACACACACACACACACACACACACATATATACACACACACATTGACACTTAATTTATTTAAATTATATATAAATTTTTCTAGCGGTATTCGAATTTTTATTGATCCTGACTGTTGAAGCTATCGAGATTTAAGAAATTGCAACATTACTGATGGATTTTTTCACTGGTAATAATTTAAGTGATATGCCATATTTTTGTCTTATGTTATTGGTAAAAAATCCACTGGTAAATATTTTAAATATTCAACCACTCACTCTCCACCGTCATTTGTTCTTTCATCAATCTCTCTCTTCTCCATCTTCGATGGTTTTCCAGCCATTGCTTTATCATCTTGTTACCATTTTTGGTAAGGAGACCCCTATTGTCTTTGTCTTGAAGTCTTCTATGTTTTAATCGATTTTGTTTTTCGATTTGATTCTATTTTTGTTACCCTTTTCTTCTTACTCTTTTCTTTTATTTTTTTATTCATGAGTAATGCTGCCACTACCAACACTGCCCTTGCTTGCAGCCACCACTACTCACTGTCGCTGCCATCAGAGATGCAATTATAGGAGAGTCATTTTTCTTGTAGGTACTAATTAGTTTTTTTTTTCTAAAGAAAGTATTGATTTGGTGCATTATTTTTAAGTGATAATTTCTTTTTTTTTCATTCAATTTTGCTGCCACCACATACAATTGCCGCCATCAAAGTCACTATTGTGTTGTGGTCGTACGAGAGAATTCAATTTTTTATAAAAGGTCTTTTCCTCAGCCAGTAAACCTACTTTTTTAATAAAAAAAAAAACTCTTTACAGAGGGAGAAATTTACCGGTAACACCCAAAAAATCTGTAGGTAATGATTTCCCACTTAGGAATTTTTGATGAATTTTTTAGGCTCTTTCTGACAAATTTGGTTTTGCAAAATCTGTCAGTAATTCCCTCAAAAACAGTAACTGACCTGAAAAATAATAGTTTCCAATGAAAGTATTTCTGTGCGTCAAATCCATCAACAAATCTGTCATTTTCCACTGGTAACACGAAAAATATGCTAGTAATAACTGTTTTTCTAGTAGTGTTAGATGTTTCTTGGTGTTGATACTCATTGTATTTTATACTATTGAGGGGCTATTTGTGTTCCTTATTTTGTTTGTAACTAGCTAATCTTGGGGCTAGTTAGGTGTGGTTTGTTCTATCCGGTGGTTTCACTTATTGACGTTAAGCCTTTTTTTTTAATCTAATTATTAAAAATAAAAACTATAGTTGGCTAATATACTTTGAATTTCATTAAACCCATTGATATAAGGGCCAGATCCAGATCCTCTCCTTTTTGTTTGGAAAATCATAACCCTTCATTTCTAATAAAAACAAATTAATGATTAAAATTTGGTAACATCATTCTTCGAACATATAAACTACTTATTTTAAAACAGAATAATACAAACGCATCATGATGGCTCTTCTCACCTAAAGTCTTTTTGGTTTGAGTTTCCAGTTTTTAATTTTTTAGTTTTTAGGATTTTATGAAGGAAATATTGAAAACTGGAAATGAAAACTGAAAACTGAAATTTTTTAGGACCTTATTGGTTTCAATTTCTAGTTTTCAATTTTCATTTTTAGGATTTTGTGAAGGAAATATTGAAAACTGAAAACTGAAAATTGTAGTTTTCAGAATTTTCAGTACTTTTTCACACAATCTGAAAAACTAAAAAAATGAAAATAAAAACTGGAAACTCAAATCAAACAAACTCTTAGTTTTCAGAGTTTTTAGTATTTCCTTCACAAAATCTGAAAAACTAGAAAATTGAAAACTGAAAACTCAAACCAAATAGACATTGCTTTCCAATCTTCACAACCTCGATAGTTGATTCAAATGTTCTTTTAAATCTCGAAAACTTTACACACACACACACACACACACATATTTACACTTAATTTATTTAAATTATATATAAATTAATTTCATTTCACTAAAAAATACAAATAAAATATGAATGATTATAATAAAATTTTAATTTACGTGCACGGTTAGTATAAAAGAAATTCTACATATATTTCAATCATGTATTACCAAATCAATAAAAGAACTTAATTAAACTATCCATTACTTAAAAAATCTTACAAATAAAAGCATGTGATTGAACGACAAGTGGTGCATACAAATTAATCTCTTAAAATAAAGAAATAAAGTAATCTTCTATAAAATTCAATAGTATCAATGTATTTTAGTTATTTTGGCTAAAAGTCACATGTCTCACTAATGAGTAAACCAAGTTATTATGATGAGTTAATATTCATTTTAGTCCTTGACTTTTCACTTATGATTCATTTTAGTCCATGACTTTTTACTTATAAGTCATTTTAGTCTCTGACTTTTAAAATCAGTTAAATCAGTCCTCGACATTACAAAATGTGAGCCAAATAATCTTTTATTCCACTTTTATTTAACATTTTATCAATTAAATGATGATATATAACGTTAAGTGATATTTTATCATACCATATGTCATCTGAAATATAATAAAGTTTAAAATAACTTATTTTGGTATTTAAAATTGTATAAAATAAATCATTTTATGACTTAGAATGAATATTTAACTTACTCATTTTGTATAATTTTAATTACTAAAATGAGCCATTTTAAACTTTATTCTACTTCAGATAACATATGATATGTCAACATATCACTTAACATTATCAATCATCATTTAATTGATAAAATATTAAGTAAGATTGAGTTGAGGGACTAAAATGACTCACATTTTATAATGTCAGAGACTAATTGGATTCATTTTAAAAGTCATGGACTAAAATGAATCAAGAGTAAAATATGAGAGGCTAAAATGAATATTAACCCCATTATGATTTATACTCAAACAATGATTAAATCACAACCATTAAATATAAAAGGGTGTTGATACAATATAGTCATAAATGAAAATACATTGTCATTACGTCCAAAGTTTAATTAATATGACATATTTATTAAAATATTGCTTTTATTAAAGAAAAATAAAAAAAATAGATCCGTACAATGCATTAGAATTAACTCTAGTTTAATAATCAATAATAGTTATTTGTATGCGAATAAAAAATTAAAGATTGAATAGACAAAAAATTAATTGTTGCTGATGACTATTTAGTAAAATTTTAAAGATTCAATTATAGTTAATGATAACCAATTGCAAGTGTTAGAAAATTCAGGGACGAGGAGTTAGATGCTCTTCCGCTCCAAAAATGTTCTTCCAAAATTTGATCATGGATGATCACTAGGAAATACACGCGCGCACGGTTTAGCATTAAAATGCTTGTACTTTTTTCGTTACACGTAATATTAATTTATTACGGTGGCCCACCTAAACTTTAACCAAAACCAACCAAACCAAACACATAAATGAAAGTTATTGGTTTAATGGACCCATTCAGTAGGGCACGTGGAGTTGATGCGATGGCGTCAACCATAAGCAAATTAGGCATTTCTGTCTTTGGTCTTCCTTAAAGATTACGCAGCAATCATAAAAACCCAACAGCACCATCGAAGGACGGAAACGAAGGCACAATCATAAAATCCTAACTTCAAATAGAAATAGATAGTGATACGAGACTAAGAGAAATAATTTGTTCATTCTATTTAATAATTGATATATTAATTATTGTATTAAAAATATAAAAAATAATAAATAATAATGATTTATAAAATTAATATATCAATTAATGAATGAAACAAAGTAAATCTTTTCTTTTACTCTTAGAACACCTAATAATTTTTCAGCTTGTAATGTTAGTATTCCTAAATCCAGTACTTCATTTATTAATTTCCTCACCGCCATCATAATTTCACATTAATCAAGCGTATTTCAATTCAATTGCTTAATTAAACCGCGGTTCTGCAATGATGAAAGCTGGAATCATTGCGATATTGATATACTGGTAGGTGGCAAAGCTTGTGTATCACATTAGGATGCAGACTTGGTTGGGTTCCGTCCATATTCCAAATTCCATAGACAAAAGAGAAATTATCACCACTAACTTGTGTCTAGCCACATACAATTTAAATTAATGGTTCAAGTCTTGGTGTGCCTCTAATTCGGAGTGAAAACGTACATACTACATAGGTCAATTTTGAAATTGAACTTAATTAGGAGTTATAGTAGACGTGGTCCAGCCGGATGTTGGTGTTTGTATTTAATTTGTTTAGTGTCTGGTCGCCCCGGGTAATTTGTCACATATTGACCAAGTTTCCTTAGATTGCGCGGTTACAGAGCGTTTCATCTCTTTGAAAAATAAAGAGAAAAATATGAATACTTCTAGTTTCGTTTTTCTCTTTTTTTGGGGTCGAAGAATATTAGAATACTTCTAGTTTGTAAATCTTTGATGACGAGGGTCAGATTTGAGGGTTAGGACACCAAGAGTAATGTCTACATGTATATGAAAAAAAAAATCTTGGAGGTCTACAAGAAAGCCTATTAACAGTGGCGTATCTCTCTTTCAAAAGAAAAAAAGAACATTTTATATATAAATATTTTAATTTTTCCTAAAAAAAATTATGTATAATTATTGTTATTAAGAATTAATATCATGCTATATGAGAGAAAAAATAAAACATACTATGTTTAGGATTCTTTTGCTCTCTAATGGGTGAGAGGAAAAAAACTCACTAAAATATTTTTTATTTTATCATCAACATATTTTATTTGCATACTGGTATTTTAAATTTATTTAGTTAATATATTTTCCAAAAAAAAGATAGATATTTCTAATTATTGGCCTACATAAAAATTCTTCTAATTCAAAATCTCTCTTTTATGTATTAAATAGTAATTAAATATCATGTAAATTATAACTCAAGTGTAATACCAAATTAGGAGGATTATTATGCTTAGAGTGAGAGCTTAGGATATTCTATTACTCTATGTTTGTCCCCCTAAATTTTTTATCATCTTCCGCTACTGCTTATTAAATAAACTTCGCCTTGGGTGACTGATAGGGAATGTATCAGGTGTCACTGTGTTTTGTGTGTGATATCGTGATTCTTGTTTCCTGCAATGTCAATCGTGGATTATGTGTGTCGCATGTTGTTTTGGTGGGCATTTTTGAGTGTTCGTGCTTTTTCTTTTTTGCTCTTTTCTGTATAAGAGTTTGAACTTTTTCGAATTATATTTTAAAAAAAGAAATAAGATTAAATCTACTAAATTTGAAAGATTTATTTATAAAAAGGGGGAAATATAAAAGAAGAGATCATGTTAACTGCATACACGAGAAAAATTATGAAGGTAATAATTTAACTTAATGCACATATAGTTAATTGTCTTCGAAGGAAAGTGCACTAACACATCCTTAATTTTCTAAAGAGCACTATCATTACCCAACACCTAAAAGCAAGCCAACCTTGGCTCCAAGATAAAGAGAAGCTAATACTAATGAAGTATAGTTATATATTTATTTATCTGTTATGAATTCATGTTCTATATATGTTGTTGGTTTTTAGCATGGTTAGGCTTTTAAGTTTTCTGTTTTAATGCCCTCTCTCAATAAACTCTCATTTAAACATGTTTTGTTTTATGTATATATATATTGGTGAGTACATGTTTTTTTTTCATATATAACTAGCAAAGAATGAAAATAATTTTAAAAATTATAGTAATGTTATCTCTTAATTAAATCTTAGAATTAAATTAAATTCATCAAATATTGTGTACATGATTAATAAGATAAAACTGTTAATTCATGTGAGTGTTAAATATTTAATTTAAAAATTAAATGTTTGATTTTCACATATGTCTCTGTAATTTTACTCAAAATTTAAATAGATCCCTAGATGGATGGTGACAAATATAGATTCATGTTGGATAATTATGTACACATGTCATGCAATATCATATAAAATAATCAAATATATATTCTGTTTTGGTTGACATTATTATAATAATAGGGACTTGATTATTATTTTCTTAATATATAGATTTGATTATAGATTTTTAAATTACAATTAAAGACCTAATTGAAGATAGACTGAAAGTATAAGAATTTGTGAAATGACTAAACCTTTTGTTTTCTACTCAATCATCTCAAACCATGGAAAAAGCCGATAAGGTTTGCGCGAAGAATTCCAACATACATTAAACATTAGCTAATTAAGTGACAATGTTATGGCAAGGGTGAAATTTCGTGTTGCACAACATTGCATCATCCTCTGTCTCGGCAATTTTCACTGATTTGCAATTCCACTTGGCCTGATATACCGTCATGTCTACGATATATAATTTCATCATGGACCAACTTCATTAAAATAAATTTCCTTACTTAGCTTGATCAATCTGCCAAAAAAATAAAAATAAAAAGAAAAGCAGCCAAGTTCATTGCCATTTGGTATAAGACATGAACCGTGGACCCCTATCTACCCAATAATTCCAAGACAGAATTCTAGATCCTTGAAAGTGCCTTTTGCTTCCCATTACAAAAAACCTTGTAACCATGTCAAACTGGTAAACTTCACTTTATAGTTTGTTTGAATAATTGAGAGAAAATGAAAGAAGAGAAAATAGAAAATAATTGAAAGAAGATTTCTCTCCAATTATTTAGATGAACGGAAAATAAGAAAAAAAATGGCAAGAAAAAAATAAAATATATGTCAAATGGCATTTATATATATGTTCTTACAGTCTGATGAAGAATAAATATGTTGCTTTTATTTAAATTTCATATAGCTTGCTAATTTCTTTTAACCAATTTTCTTAGTTCCACATTTTCATCTCAAAAGGGGAGGAAAAAGTTAAAAGTTTTTGAGGGCTTAAGTTTCTTTTCTTTCCACCCTTCTTTTTCTCTAACCCAAACAACTTAAAACTAACTCATCCTTCCATTTTCTCTCTTTTCCTCTTCTCTTCCCCTATTTTCTCTATAGCCAGTCGATGGCTATAAAGCAATTCACTGCTTACTTTTCTATCATGTGAGGAGGAAAATGAAAAATTTACACTTTTACAGGAAAACTCCCAAGCGGTTGCAACCTTCAAACTATATCAGTAATTTACATCATAGTCCACAATGATGTTAGCGTTGAATGTATGATCCAATATGAAAATGTATGTTCCACCAATTTTTTCATATCAAATCTTAGTTAACCCCTTCACTTTCCATGTCTCCCCGTTCTCTCTTCTCTCTTTTAAGAGCTTTTCCTACTTCCTTATTTATAGCCGCACACATGACACAACAAAGTGTCCATTTCTTCAACAACTTCTCCCTAACCTGATTTGCTCAGACAAATAATGGCAAGAATAACTCCAATGTGGTTCTTCCTTCTGGTGATGGTTTGTTTCTTCATAAATCATGCTTATGGAGAGAACTTGCATCCAGGGATTATTTATGATGACAATAGTCATAAAGATATGCTTAGATTGAAGGCATTTAAGGCCTCTCTCATAAGGCGTGGCTCCATTGCTTCAGCACCATCTTCCTTCTCACTCTCTCCTACCCCTTCTCCTCTTCCATCACAAGTAAGTCAATCATACACAGATTATCACTACAACCCTGCCATAACTCATGTGCTAAGCCTACTTCATTTCTGAATTACTCGCAATCGCTTAATGGTTTTAAATTGCGGTTTGCAACTACAATTCTGCTGCCCTTTGCAACTGAATTGTAACAGTGATAACGACTATTCGACAACATTTTTTTTCCCACAATTTTCTACATAGCAAGGCAACCGCGCACGATTACAGCCCGCAATGTAAAACCATGAATTGATGAATCCCCTGATGCAAACCATTCAAGGCCCGAGTCATTTTTATGTGAAAAATAGCCAATGTTTGACATATAATTTGCCGTTTATGCAGGATCAGAAGAAAGCACACGTGTACCACGTGACATCTTATGGTGCTGATCCAACGGGCAATTCAGACAGCACTGAAGCTCTTCTGGCAGCCATAGCAGGTGCAGCCAAAGGTCCAAGTAAATGGTCCTTGATTAATGGCATCAGTGACCTTGGAGGTGCCCTGATAGATCTAGAGGGTGGAAATTACATAATCAGCCAACCGCTGCAGTTGCCATCAGGGATTGGAAACCTTATGGTATGCTTGCAGAGACCATTTGAATTTCTTCATTTGTCAAGCTGTAAAATTTTCTATAAAATAATATATGATACTTAAAAGAGTAATATTATCATAATAATGAAATTTCACAACAAATGCACACCACACGTTTTATCACCATCGGATGTGATGAATAAGTGAGATGATGGACACTATTCATTACATTCAATAGTGATAAGATGTGTGGTGTGCATTTGTTATACAATTTTATTGTTTCCATAACATTACTCTACTATTCAATGCAGAAAAAAAAAATAATTTACCAATAAAATCTCAGGTCCCTTGAATTCTACAGCACGAAAAATATCTGCCCCCATGAAGTTTGTAAATTAGTATACTCCTAGTTGTTGTGAAACGTGGCACTTTTTTGTAAGACTTTCAAGCAGCCCAAAATTGTTTTGGAGGCAAGATTAATTAGTATATTTTAGATGTTATGGTAAAACAGTTGGTCAAACTAAAACAAGAAAACTGGTTTAGGAATGACTATACCCAATGGGATTTTAGAATTAAAAAACAAATTTCTTCTCTTCAATTTTCTGCCCTTTCCCTCATGGTTTTGTGTTATTTTCTCTACAAAGAATATTTCACCAATTCGTAGAAGTTTGCCGAAAATCAAGGCAAAATACTCTCCCTCCCCTTTTCTCTCTCTTTCTTTTTCCCTCTTTTCTCTAATTTGCTTAGTCAATACTCAATAGGTTTTAATATGACTTTACTTTTATGATGGAAACAGATACATGGAGGAACTATTAGAGCCTCGAATAATTTTCCAACAGATAGACACCTCATTGTTTTGTCAACCTCAGGGGAAAGCAAGAAGGGTTCCACTTCATCATCCTACAATTACGAGTACATTACTCTCAAGGACCTCTTGCTGGACTCAAAGTTTAGGGGAGGAGGCATTTCAATCACAAACTCACTCAGAATCAGCATAGACAACTGCTACATCACACACTTCACCACCACTGGAATTTCAGTCCAAGGTGGCCATGAGACCTACATCAGGAACACGTTCCTTGGCCAGCACATCACTGCTGGTGGGGACAAAGATGAAAAGAAGTTCTCCGGCACCGGAATAAGCCTTCAGGGCAATGACAATGCTGTCACAGATGTTGTCATTTTCTCTGCTGCCATTGGAATAATGGTCACTGGTCAGGCCAACACTATTTCTGGCGTGCATTGCTACAATAAGGCCTCAGGATTTGGAGGCACAGGGATTTATTTGAAACTGCCAGGTTTGACACAAACAAGGATTGTGAATTCTTACATGGATTATACCAATATTGTTGCTGAAGACCCTGTGCAACTCCACATCTCTAGTAGCTTCTTCCTTGGTGATGCCAATGTTGTCCTAAAATCAATCAAAGGAGTTGTAAATGGTGTCACAATTGTTGACAACATGTTCTCTGGGTCAAATAATGGGGTTGAAATTGTGAAGCTGGACCAATCAAATCGTCCTTTCAATCAAATTGATCAAGTTGTTGTTGATAGGAACATTGTGAGTGGGATGAATTTGAAGGCCACAACTGGGAAGATTTTTATGCATGGGAATGGAATCTCATGGAACGCTGATTTTAACAAGATTCTTCTTTTTCCTAATCTCATTAAACATGTTCAGTACTCTTTCAGTACCACAGGGAACACCTTCCCGAACCATGCTCTAAGAAATGTGTCAAAGAATTGCGTTGTGATCGAAACAAGTGAGGCAGTAACTGCAGATGTTTTTGTCACAGTGGATCAAGGTATTGCAAATTGAGTTTTGAAGGCCGTAGTGGTTAAAAGATTTTGGTCAAGGAGTTCTGACTGAAGAGGGAAATGTGCATAGCTTGGTTGCGAAATACTTTCTTTTGGATGACTTTAAAAGTAACCATACTACAAAACCTTTATATTGTATTATTTCTTTTTTTAGGGTACAGAGATCTTAAATTGTATGTTACATATTATTGAATACATTATACATTAGTGTGGTGGAAAAGTTTGGTAGGATGTAATTTTCATCAGTTTGGGTCAAAAACTGAGACCTGAAACTGAATAATTTTAAATGACAGCATCTCTTGTACGATTTTTGGTCTCTCTCCTTCTCCCTCTCCAAATTAGTTTCATTATTCATTTAACAATAGGTTTGCCATTAATTATCGTTTTTTTTTTCTTTTAAATAATAAAACATTTTGGTCAGAATATTTTAATTATAATTCTGCTATGAGAAATAATGAATGGATCTGCATCAGCTGTAGTGAACTTCAGGCATCTAAAGCCTGAAGTTCTGCCATCGAAAAGTAGCAGTGGGTCATACAGTCATACTCATAAGGATCGAGCTGCATATTATTCTTATTCTCTTTAGATAATTTCTAAATTGATATAGCACTTTCACATTAAGTTGTCGCTAATGGTCCTTTCATTCCTTTTGATTCTCACTTTGAAAATGGAGCATTTTTAGTGGCTAGCGTCTATCCCATTAAATCTTTAAATGAACTTATAAGATTAGTCACTATATCCAACAATGGATACTCTGGGAACCCAAAAAATTAGTTGTCCATTTTCTCTAATAGAGAATGCTCACTATTGAAGATCAATTGATCAATTAAAAGCCAAAATGAATTAACAAGCTCAATAACTCAAGGCATGTTGGAAAATAATCAAAAGATGTCAGTATTTTAGCACACAATTTTCTCTGTTAGAACAAACCCTAACACATAAAGAGTAAAGGAAGAACAAGACATAAAAAGGAAAAGAAAGTAAGGGAATAAGATTACCATGAATTGTATTTTTAGCTACTCGGAACTAAGCTTAGTGGAATGGCGTTGATGGGAAAAGCCCAAGGATAAGATGTGGTTTTCCTCAAGAACACGTCCACTCGACGCCCTTAGTACACTGAGTAGCTCGATCTTGTTCCAAAAGAGAAGTGGATGAAGGTTAGGGGCGGCCTCAATGACATGCAAAAGAAGCAAAAACTGACAAGAAGATAGAAAAGAAGAAGTAGCATGTCATGACCTGGTTTGAGCCCATGACTGACACCTGAGAAATCTTATTCTCACATAAGCCTTGTAACCTATGTACCTCTGATGCACAATTAATCATAAAACTATTTAAGATATAGCTTTATTTTCTACATACAAATCGTCTATTCTTTTAAATTAAAAAAATATCAAAACTGAAATTTTATAATGTCTTTAAAGTCTGAAATCATATATATATATATATATATATATATAGTCTGTTATATTATATGCAAAACCACCATGTATGATAAAATAATATAACTACAACCCAATACAACATCATAATATGTATGAAATACAAAACATGCACTGCGGTCCGAGATCCTATCTGCATCAACACTAGAGCACTCTAAAGCAATCAATAGACACTTCACCTAATGGAGCTTACCAACTAAAATATAATATTGCTAGGAAGGAGGTAACCTAGAAGAACTCGGCAGCAGTTACTGTATCTGTAAATGGGAAAAAGGGAACATGGGTGAGTTTCATTCAAAATTCGGTGAGTGAATCTCCACCTGTAACCCCCTTTCATGATACATCAAGAAACAAATGCATAAAATCATAATAATAATTATAAAGCTCTAAAACAATTCGTATTTATATACCTACATAATCAAAGTTATTATTTTCCATAACCAAATAGCAGTATCCTAATAGAGAAACATAATCTCTCTTCATACATGGTATATATGGGGACACCTGGAGAGGTGGAAAGTCAAGGGTCAACACCAACATGGCTCTTGGAAATAGAAAAGACAACAATAGCTTATATGAAAACAACAGAATTCTAAATCAATCTCGAAACACTCTAATCTAATCTTATCCATGGTGAAAGAACACTATAGTATAGAAACCATAGAGAACACTAGATCTAACCTCCAAAAACATGAGAGATTGAAGGGAAAGATAGCATAACCCATAAACTAAGCATACCTTGAAGCTTTTGGAGGAAGAAAATGGCGTTTGATTCAGAAAATGGTGAGGAAATCGAGTTTGGGAGATGAAGATCGCATTTTCTAGATGAAAACTAGGTGAGGGTGCATGTCTCTGGTTTGAAGCCTGAAATGGGGGGTTTTTATAAAACCTTGGACCACTGCAACATTTATTTTAATGCCATATTTTCTTGTTTTACACCGCCATAATCACTTTGACCACCGCGACACTCATTTTAACATTGCAGCGCTCTCTAAGATGTGTTTTCCCAATATTTTAGGTTATAAACTCAGTGGGACCTTTGAACGATACGTATGGGTTCCAAGGAACCCTATGGTGGTCCTGGGTTTCCCTAGAGACATGTATACCTAAGGTATTATATAGTAGCATGAACTGCACATAAGCCAAGAGGAAGAGAAGATAAAAAGGGTTAAAGAAGTGTTTTGGTTTGGGCTTCAACTAGTTTATAATGCGCTACAATGATTAAAAAAAAAAATGACGAATAGTGCCTATGGTAGGTTATAGCTCCAATTAGCAAAACGAGACATGATGGAACACACATGTGGTCAATATAGACCCAAGTTCACAATGCTACCTCAATTAGATAAGGTGTCTGCTTGATAATTCCAATCATATATAAGGTCCTTTTAAGAGCATTTCATCAAGCAATATGTGACTTGTTCCTTAGCTAAAACACATGAAACATTCTAAGTTTGAAACATATCAAGAAAAAGTATATACATACAACAAGCTAGGTGAACCTACTAAAATAATGTAAAAGCATGATTTTAATCTATTCTCGACAAAGCTATGTGAAGGCAATAAGGTTTTACTCTCTCTAGTTTCGATAATACAAAACAAGCCACCAAGATAGATTAACCTAAAAAAAGATTCAAATTGCATCTAATGTAATTGTGCTATTTGTTTTAATATGGACTCGATTTTACGATGAATCATCACACATGATATCATATTAACAAATAATTTTATAATATTTATATATTTATAATTTTAAATCATATTGTGAATAATTAATATGATATTACATGTAATATGAGGTTGACGTGAGTTGTTGTTGCTCGCAACAAATTAAAATAAAATGTTAAAGTTATTGAATTGCACCAAAAATGTAGCAAGAGTGCGATTCGAGTCATCTAACATGGAAGTGTTGTAATTGGTTCTAAAAAATTGGGGGTTTTCAAGTTGTTGAAAGAAAATTAAATTAAGAAGGATTCTAATTAGAAAAATTACCTGCATAAAGGTTGCTCCGAATTAAAATTGTTTAGTTATTGATTCAAGAAATAAATTGTGGTAGTGGTTGCTTCCATTAAAATGTAAAACACAGAACATAATTATACTTAGCAGATATACAATCACACTTCCGCTAAGGATTTAACTAACATATGAACTAGTGATTCACCAACGTGATTCTATGAACCTATGCCGGTTTGACCACCAATTATAGCAACCTAATTTCCAACGAAATTAATTCCAAACCCTTAACCAATAGATAGATATCACATCAAAGGAATAACTCTAACAAAAATGCAATTGTGATAATTTACACAATCAATAATTGAAAGAACTGATAGAAGGAAAGGAAACAAACCACGATTGCGATAAAAATACAAAAATCTCCTGAACAATTTTAACCTTCAGTCACCTCTATGCATGGCAAGGGAATTACTCCTCCATGAGAGAGGTTTCACAATCACTATTTGAAGAAAAACTGTGAATTATAATATGAAAAATTAAGAAGAAGTAGTAATAGAGACTTCCTACCGTAAAGAGAGAGAAGAGAGAGAAGACAGAAAGAGAATTCTTCTCCCCAAAAACTCAACTATGTCTAGGGTCTATTGTCCCCCCCCCCCCAAACTCCCTTCCTCATCCATCACTGTTCAACTCAGAAGTGGCAAAAATTTGGCCCAAGATAGATCAATAGGCTAAAAAGAAATCATCACAGGAGCGCTGTAGCACTCACCAGAACAGGCGCTCCAAAACCACTTCAGTCTTGCTTTCTGCCGAGCATTGCAGCGCTCACCCAAATGGTGACTTACTGCTTCAGTCTTCCCTTCAATCTAAGCTCCATGCTTTTCACTCACTCCAATGCTCCTGTCCACAAAACAAACCGAACTTGAAGAGACGGGTTAAATGTAACAAGATTCAACTATTTAAAAATGGAGCAATTGTCACTGATTTCTCAAAATTGTGCAATGAGGTTCGATTTATGAAACACTATTATTTTCCTCAATAACACATCAAAACTCATGCAAAAAGCCAAGGTTTAGAAGTCAAATAAACGGCATAAACGCCTCTTATCAAACTCCCCCACACTTAGGCTTTCACATTTCCTCATGCGATAATTAGACCAAAACAAAAGGATATGTAGACTGCAGTAACATAGAATATACATAATGTAACTACTCCTAAAAAGAAAAGAAAAGAAGACTAGCGAATGACAGTATGAACAATGGCTCAAAAGAAATATAAAGTATCTATAAACAAAGCCAATGGCACTTTTCAATCAGTCAATAATATCACAGGATTGTGACTCCAAGCAGGAACGACTACACTAACTCACTGGGGTGTATTTCACGAATCACTATGTGTATGGGGTCAATTGACTCTCAAACAATTCACTGATGGTTGTTTCCATAGGCTTGCCGTGCTCCTAAATCTCCACAAATTTGTTAATCCTTCAACATGCATCAAGAGGTCTTTTAATGGTTGTAATAAGGCCAGGGTAAAGTTTTGGGTATTTCTGGTTGAGTTCTTTTTGGTCAACTTCGGTCCTAGGGAAGTAGAAGTATCTACCACAGTTTATAAATTCTGGGGGAACCCATCATTGTACATTTTCTTCCTAATCACCCTTCCATTTTTCCTAGATGATGCAAATTTTTTTGTATTTATTTATTTA
The DNA here is from genome assembly GCA_031216105.1 of Dalbergia cultrata. Classification (NCBI taxonomy): domain Eukaryota; kingdom Viridiplantae; phylum Streptophyta; class Magnoliopsida; order Fabales; family Fabaceae; genus Dalbergia; species Dalbergia cultrata. The sequence goes on from CM062344.1 coordinate 52,456,244, forward strand.
TTTTAATTTTAATTTGGAAACCAACCACCAATCCACTTCATTCATGAAATTCCCTATTCCTCCTTGGTAATATCAAAAGTGTTCCCCCACCCTTAAATCTCAAGCACATCTAGGTTCAACCATTCTTGCCAAGACCCTAAGTCAGGAGTTCTTTTTCATTGTTTTTCTAGGCTCAGCTCGCAATGTGCTTATGACAAAGAAAGGTTCAATTCAAGCTCAAAAGGGGTAACAAGGGTAATTCACATGCAAGGGTTGGCTGTATGGATACATAGTTAAAATAAAAGAAAAAGAATGAAATGCCTCCATCATGTGCAGTTAAGAACTGTGCAGAAATAAAAAAGTTTTAACAAAGGATTAGGCAAGTTCTAGATTAAACCACAATGAATGTAAACACACCAAAACAATTGCAATGATTGATTTAATGAAATCACACAATTCAAGCTCAAATCTCACATGGGAATTTCAGATAATCAATCATGCTCAGAGTTCATAAATCCACTTTCATATCAGTCATACATCACAGTTTTAGTGCCAGAATAATTACAAAATGCAGTGATTCATTTTGAGCAATGTTCAACTATTACTCGCTTGTGGTCATGCAGAATAAGTAAAAATCCTAAACAGCAAAATAAAAGAAAAATAACTTCTAAAAAAAATAAAAGCAAAAGAAAATACACCCAAACTCCCCCATACTTACAAAAAGGCACCGTCCTTAGTGCCATGCCAGAGAATAAGTGATGGTGGGAGTAAGCATAGCCTCAAACATCCTCCTCAGAATCCACCTCCAGCTTAAAGAACTCAACATCAAGATCCTTATCTCAAGAATCATCTTTGGAGTCTGTCGATGGTACCTCTGTGTCACTCTCGGATTCGTGGTTAAGACCCTAGACCCTCAACTTAAGTCTCCTCAATCTCCTCATAACCCTAGTCTCGGAGGCTCGGACCTGGGATTGCACTCGGCACTCAGAGCACCAAATTTGATCTATGAAAGTTGTCTGTAGATCTATAATGGCGGAGCTAAAATCCAAGGATGGACCAGGGATGAGAGTCAGACGAGGACGGGGGGGAGGCGCAGGAATACCTCTAGCTCAGTTCTTGGTAGTTGTGTCAACTCGCTGCAGGGTAGGCCTAGCAATAAGTGTCGATCGCCTATTAAGTGGATGTTGCTCATCAATTGGCCAGACAAGAACATCAGCAGCAAGGGCCATCCGAGTGATAAAAAAGGGAAAAGGGAGGCCGTTAACCCTTTTGTCATGATGCACAGCCTGCATAGTGAGGCGGATAAGCCGTGGGATGTATACTCGCTGCTCAGTAGCTAGGCAATAAAGCAGAAAAACCTGGTCCATAGTGATGATGTGGACATGAGAACAAGAGCCTCATCCAAATTTGAGCTGGAAAAGTGAGCCACTGGTTGTCTAGGATGTGAGGGTAGTCGTATTTGTTTCGTGTCCATATGGAGCCCGAGGTAGTGATAGCATCCTTGAGCGTATCGACATTAATAGTGCGGATACCCTCAAGGAGTTGTTGATGATCGTCAGGAAGGGCCATCTCTAGGGCTCTGCAATGCTAATGGCTGCTCGGATGGCCTTCATAGTAATAAGGACCTGCGTACCCCGCACATAAACCTCCTGGTACCCAATCCCACTGATGTTCATACAAAATTCGCGAACAATGGATAGGTTGGGAGTAACCAGCTCATCTAGAAGAAAACCCTAGCCATTCTGATTAATGACCTCAATAATATGCTAAACACTATCCTGAGAGAGATCCATGGAGTGCTCATAAAGGATGGGATGCCTCTTAATCCTGGTGGTATATTGGTGCTCAGCCTGGGGGTCTGTAAAATGTGGGGGGGTCAACCATCGAAGGTGGTGGTGGTGGTAATGTTGCTAGAATAATGGCGGTGAGTGGAGAGGAATGGGGTCGTTTGCCCAAGCCAGAAGATGAACTGGAGGCCATATCTGTAAAACACAGCCGTGCATGAAAGAAGGTCTTCACAATCAAAATATCATAAATCAATTTACATCATAAATGAAATGAGGGAATGGGGTGCCAATGTGCGAGGGGTGCAGTCACAAGGTGGTGAAAAAGGGAAAGGAGTGACTGCACCTCAATACACTTAAAACAACGATTGAGGCATTTTAACAAATAGTTGCTAGGCACCCTATAGCCATTGCTTAAACTAACTACACAACACCCCCAAAATCTCCCAAATTCAAAAGAATATTAAAACCAATCACCAGTAGGAGAGAGATAAGGAGAGAATTCATACTTACCAGATCAATTGAATAAGAAAGAAAGAATGGTGATGGAAGGAGGAAGAAACAACATGCAAATTGGAGTGTGTAGTGTAGTGGAGCAAGGGCGCACAATGATGGTGCAATGGTAGCACAGTGATGGCGCTATGGTGGTGTGGCCACAAAGGTTGGATAGGAAGAAGAGTGGGAGATGTTGGGAGAGGGAAGGGGTAGTGTGATAAAGGGGAAGAAATGTGGATGGGTGAGGTGAGTTTTAGAGCACACGGATAAGCCCTACAGCGCTCTTAGTGAAACGGCGCATTTCACTAAAGGGTTTTTTTTTCAAAAAAAGAAAAACCTGAGTAGGTGACTGTTGCAATGCTAACCAGAATACCTGAAAATTCCCACGAGTTACCAACAGATTTTGTCTAGTACTGCAGTGCTAATTACTACTGCAGCAATTGACAGAATACCCATTTCTTTAGAATTGGTCAACTTCACTAGTACCTGCTCACTCATAAATCAATTAACACCTCGAAACTGAACAGAAACTGAAATAAAAATGAAATAGAATAAACTTAAAATAGTGGGTTGTCTCCCACTCAGCATTTTGGTTTACAGTCCCTAAGTTAGACGTGCAAGCTCCCTTTAACCCGGGTAAATAGCTTGCACCAACTTGACTTTTACCTCACCCTCACGATCCATAGTAGTTTCATGATACACCTTTGGTCGGTGTCCATTGACCTTCAAAATTTCCTTGGACATGGGGTCCTCAATCTCTACAGCACCAAAATGATGTACTTTTATGACCTTGAAAGGTCCATCCCTCTGAGACCTCAACTTCCCAGGCATTAGTTTAAGCTAGGAGTTGTAGAGGAGCACCAGTTGACCCTCATAGAACTCTTTCCTTAGGATGTTTTGATCATGAAATACCTTAGTTCTCTCCTTGTACAAGCGCAAGTTCTCATAGGCCTCAAATCTTAACTCCTTCAACTCTTGCAATTGTAACTTCCGGGCTTTACCAGCCCCTCCCAGATCCATGTTGCATTGCTTAACAACCTAATAAGCCCGATGCATCATCGCTACAGGCAAATGGCATGCCTTACCAAAAACAAGCCGAAAGGGACTCATCCCGATTGGCATCTTGTAAGCTATACAATAAGCCCATAGGTCATCATCCAACCTCACACTCCAGTCCTTCTGATTGGGTTTCACAGTTTTCTCCAGGATTCTCTTAATTTCCCGGTTACACACTTCAGCTTGCCCGTTAATTTGGGAGTGGTAAGGAGTGGACACCTTATAAAGAACCTTGTGTCTATGGAGAAAAGCTTCCATGCTTTGGTAATAGAAGTGAGCTCCCTAGTCATTGATAATAGCCCTAGGCATACCAAACCTGCAAAAAAATGTAGGAACGGACAAAAACGACAACTACAGAAGTATCGTTAGTGCGGGTGGCAATTGCCTCCACCCACTTTGACACATAATCCACTACAAGAAGAATGTAAACGTAGCCAAAGGAACTAGAAAAGGGACCTATAAAATCAATGCCTCAAACATAAAAAACTTCACAAAATTGTATGGGTTGATAGGATATCTCGTTTCTCCAAGATATATTTCCTGTCCTTTGGCATTGTTCACAGGCTTTACAAAAATTATAAGCATATCTAAACAAAGTAGGAAAATAGAAACTCGAGTCTGATACTTTTCTAGCAGTACGTTGGGGCCCAAAATAACCTCTGCTCGCATAAGTATGACAAAATTGGAGTATGGACTCAAATTCCTCATGGGCACACATCGTCTAACCACTTGGTCACTACATACTTTCCACAGATAAAGATCATCCCAAACATAACATTTTGCATCGCTTTTCAGCTTTGCAAATTGAGCTAGTGAAAAATGTGAGGGACCCACTAAAGCAACCAAGTAGTTAACAATCTTAGCATACCACGAAACAACAGACACACTCATCAGTTGCTCATTCGGAAAATTATCATTGAGCGGTCTATTGTCTAGGTCAAGATGCTCAAGCCTGCTTAGATGGTTTGCTACTAAATTTTCAGCTCCACTTTTATCGTTAATATCCAAATCAAATTCCTAGAGTAGTAGCATCCGTCTAATGAACCTAGGCTTGACTTCTGGTTTCTTTAACAAGTACTTAAGGACTGCATGGTCCAAGTACACCACCATGCACAACTAAAAAGTAGCCGGTGCATTGCAAAGCCCAAAGGGGATCCGCCTATAAGCATAAGTGCCAAAGGGGCACGTGAATGTGGTCTTCTCCTGGTCTTCTAGGGCAATGTGAATCTAAAAGTACCCTATGTAGCCATCCAAGAAACAATAGTGGGACTTCCCTACTAACCTTTCCAACATCTAATCAATTAAAGGCAAGGGGTAGTGATCCTTCCAGGTGGCTTGATTAAGCTTTCGGTAATCAATGCAAACCCTCCAACTGTTTTGCACCCTCCAACTATTTCGGTGATCCCTGACTTCTTGGGAACCACCTACACCTGGCTTACCCACTCATTGTCAAAAATAGGATAGATAATACCAGCCTGTAAGAGTCTAGTAAGCTCTTTTTTTACCACATCAAGTATCAGCAGGTTGAGCCGGCATTATGGCTGTCTAATCGGCTTAGCCTCCTCCTCCAAAAATATCTTGTGCATACAGGTGGAGGGGCTAATTCCAATAATGTCATCCAAGGTCTAGCCATTGGCCCTCTTGTGCCTTCTCAAAACCACAATCAGATTATCTTCTTGGGTCTTAGAGATGCCATTAGCTATGATGACGAGTAGCGTTTCACCCTCTCCTAAGAATACATACTTGAGGTGGTTAGGGAGGGGCTTCAGTTATGGCCCTGCTAACTATGTACCTCTTCCTATAAGCTTAGACAATTCTAAAATAGCAGAATTATCATATCCAGTGGAAGAAATAGATAATATAGGCTCAAAAATCAACGTGGTCTTAGAAATGGGGGTGCTGCTACTGAATGTATCAATGATAGGGCTTGCGGTATTAGTTATAAAATTTTTTATAGTTTTCTCAAAAAATTGCCCCGTCAAGGATGCATTGATAGTAGTACACTCCCTGCACAAATTGGTGGTACCATCACAGTTAAGACATTCAAACTCTAGTACCATCACCAACAGCACATCAAAATTCTCAGTCAAGCCAACAAATACCTCATCAATCAAGGAGTCAATGACATCAACTTTAAAGACAGAATGCTCCTTCGGTGGGTGTTTCATGGCATTAGATAAATAGAACTGAGCCTTCATATCCTAACACTTAAAGGACAAGGTACCCGCATACACATCAATCTTGCTTCTTGTAGCTTTTAGAAAAGGTCTCCCCAAGATCAAAGTGTGCTCAGTATCATTGATATCATCCTCCATAGCCAAAACATCAAAGTCTGCTGGGAAAATTAAATTGTTTACCTAGACAAGGACGTCTTCAAGTATCCCATCTGGACTCTGAATGCTCCAGTTGGCAAACTGGACTCTCAATTTGGTGGGTGTCGGCTCTCCCCCACCTAAGGCCTCATAAAATGAACGGGGCATAATACTAATGCCAGCCCCAAGATTTTCCAAAGCTTGTCCAATGTGAATGTTCCCAATGACACAGGAAACAATAAACGCACCTAGATCCTTGTGCTTCATAGGGAGTTGCCCTGACTGAATAAGGGAAGAGGCTTTCACCCCCATGGTCACTCTCTCTACCCCCATTGCCCCTTAACTTCCTCTTGTTGGTTCATAGGTCTTTCAAGAACTTAGCATACTTGGGAATTTGCCTAATTGCATCCAAAAGAGGGATGTTTACTTCTAACTTCCTAAAAGTCTCCAAGAGGTCCTTTTCCAATTTCAATTCATTGGACTTCTTAGGTCTTGCAACTCGCTGTGGAAAGGGCAATGAGATGGATCTTGTTACCTGTTCTTCTATTTCCTTTTGCTGGGGTGTAGGCTTGTTTTGCTGCACCTCTGGTTGAACTGTCTCCTCCTCCTAGCTCTCAACCACAACTTATTCTAAAGGATCAGCAATCTCAGGTAAAACTATACCAGACCTCAGAGTAATGGCAGAAATGTTCCCCTTGGGGTTGGAAACCGTTTGAGAGGGAATGGTAGATGCACTTCCCTGCTTGGATTGTGAGTTCTCAAGCCTCACAATTGCATTTCTTATCTCTTGCATCATCATTTTCATCATCTCCTGCCACAGTGCCTCTGAAGTGGCAGGAGGTGCAGGTAGTGCTGGAGGTTAAGAAGCTGTGGGACAGGTGGGGGTGGAATATGGGTTGCTTATACTGTTGCCTCTACTGTAGTGGAATATATTTCTATTGTTACTATTGAGGAGCATTGTTCCACTTGAAATTGGGGTGATCTTTCCAGCTGGAGTTATAAGTGTTGCTGTATGGATTGTACCGCTACTGTCCACCCTGGTTTTGAGGCCTACCAGGAAATATGTTACCAGATGCCACTGAGGTGGGATCTTCTTGCAGCTGAGGACATATGTCTGGAGTATGTGACTCGCAGGAACAAATACCATATACATGTACTGCCTTAATTAGAATAGCTTGGTTTAGTACAATTTGTTTCAAAAATTCGGTAAGCTCATCTAGTTTCTTCTCCACCCTGCTACTCTCAACTAAAGAAACTTCACCCACATGATAGGTGCTGCTACCAGCTCTAGACCTAAACTACTGAGAGTTCTCTGCCATGTTCTCAATCAGAAGTCTAGCTGCAGTAGAGGTCTTGTCAACTAAAGCACCCCCACTGGCAACGTCTATCATGCTCCTATCCATAACTAACAACCCTTCATAGAAATATTGGATCAAAAGCTACTATGAAATATGATGTTGGAGACAGCTAGCACACAACCTCTTGAACCTTTCCCAGTACTCATAGAGAGATTCACCCCGCAGCTGCCGGATACCACAAATGTCTTTTCTGATGGTGACTACTCTGGAAGTTGGGAAAAATTTTTCCAGGAAAATGCACTTCATGCCAGCCCAACTGTCAACTATCTCATGGAGGATGTAGAAGAACCAGTCTTTGGCAGCTCCTCCAAGGGAAAATAGGAAGGCCTCTAGCTTAATTTGGTCCTCCGTTACCCCCTGAGGCTTCATCGTCACATAAATAACATGGAAGTGCTTCAGGTGTTTGTGTGGGTCCTCTCTAGACAACCCATGGAATTTGGACAGATGGTGTAGGAGTCCAGATTTGAGCTCAAAATCACCTCCCTGGTTGAAGTAGACAATCCCCAACGGTTGGTAATTTAACTTTTGACAGCGAGCTCCTTCAAAGTTCTCTTAACTTCTCCCATGTTACCTGAAACACTAGCAGCAAAATCAGAAAGTTTAGGAGAATAGAAAGAAGAATTATTAAATTCACTAGTTGTATAAGAAGAAAAAGGGTTACCTAATAAATTAACTTTTTCCCTCGCGACCTTCCTAAGCCTTTTGGTAGTTTTCTCAATCTCCGGATTAATTTGTAGAATGGGAAAATTAGGAAAGGAGTGGGTCATAAAATTAAATTATCACGACAATCAAATATAATAGGAAACAAAGAAAAGATAAATAAAATTTAAGTTAAACAAACTGAATTTTTTTTTTAGGGACAAAGTAGTAGAAAATAATAAACAAAAGAAAATAAATAAAAATAAATAAAAATAAATAAAAACAAAAATAAATAATTTAAAGAAAAAGAAAGAATTAATTAAAATCAAGTAAAAGAATCAATTAGCACCACTTCCTCGGCAATGGCGCCAAAATTTGACGCAAGTTGTCATTGCTTGCAAGAAATTAAAATAAAATGTTAAAGTTACTGAATTGCACAAAAAATGCAACAAGGGTGTGATCCAGGTCATCTCACATGGAAGTGTTGTAATTGGTTCTGAAAAATTGAGGGTTTTCAAGTTATTGAAAGCCAATTAAATTAAGAAGGATTCTAATTAGAAAAATTACCTGCACAAAGGTTCCTTCGGATTAAAATTGTTCAGTCATTGATTCAAGAAATAAATTGTGGTAGTGGTTGCTTCCATTAAAATGTAAACAAACAACAATGGCATAATTATACTTAATAGATATACAATCGCACTTTTGCTAAGGATTTAACTAAAATATGAACTAGTGATTCACCAATGTGATTCAATGAACCTATGCCAGTTTGACCACCAATTATAGCAACCTGATTTTCAATGAAATTAATTCCAATCTCTTATCCATTGGATAAATATCACATCAAAGAAATAACTCTAACAAAAATGCAATTGTGATAATTTACACAATCAATAATTGAAAGAACTAATAGAGGGAAAGGAAACCAACCACGATTACGATAAAAATACAAAAAATCTCCTAAACAATTTTAACCTTCAGTCACCTCTATGCATGACAAGGGAATTACTCCTCCATGAGAGAGGTTTCATAATCACTATTTGATGAAAAACTATGAATTATAATATGAAAAACTAAGAACAAGCAATAACAGAGACTTCCTAGCCTAGAGAGAAACAAAAGAGAGGAGACAGAGAAAGAATTCTTCTCCCCCAAAACTCAAAACTACGTCTAGGATTTGCTATTTCCCCTCCCCAAACTCCCTTCCTCGTCTATCACTATTCAACTCAGAAGGGGCCAAAATTCGGCCCAAGACAAATCAATGGGCTAAAAAGAAATCATTGCACGAGCACTGCAGCGCTCACCAGAACGTGCTCTCCAAAGCCACTTTAGTCTTGTTTTTTGCACTGCAGTGCTCACCCGAATGGTGACTTGCTGCTTCAGTCTTCCATTCAATCTAAGCTCCATTCATTTCACTCACTCCAATGCTCCTGTGCACAAAACAAACCTACTTGAAGAGACGGGTTAAATGTAACAAGATTCAATTATTCAAAAATGGAGCAATTGTCACTGATTTCTCAAAATTGTGCAATGAGTTTCAATTTATGAAACACTATTATTTTCCTCAACAACACATCAAAACTCATGCAAAAAGCCAAGGTTTAGAATTCAAATAAGCTGCATAAAGGCTTCTTATCAGAGGTTTCTGCCGATCTAGTCTTTGAAGACTTTATTCATAAGTCTTTGATATATGGCCTATGCATTCTTAAGGCCAAAAGGCATAGCATTTTAACAAAAATTTGTGTATTCCTTGAGGAAAGCTATTTTGTCCTTGTCCTTGGAGTGCATCTCAATCTCGTTATACTCGAAGTAAGCATCCATGAAGCTTAGGTACTAATATGTTGAGGTGTTATCAACAAGCTTGTCAATATTGGGCAATGAGTAGAAATCCTTGGGTCATGCTTTGTTTAGATCGATGAAGTCCACATACATCTTCCATTGCCTAAGCTCTTCTTTACCATTACAACATTTGCCAGCTAGGTGTTGTACCTGATTTCCTTGATGAAGCTCGCCTTGAGGAGTTCTTTTTTCTCCTCCAAGGTAGCTTGTTGTCTTTCGATTCCAAGGGTTCTCTTTTTCTGAGTGACTAGTTGAGCTTTGAGATCATCTACAAGTCTTTGACATATGATATCAAGGTCGATGCCCGACATGTCTACTATGGTCTGAGAGAAGAAGTTAGAATTGCTGAGGAAAAATGAAGTAAGTTCATCAACAAGATCCACTAGTAGGTTGGCTCCTATGAATGTGACTTTATTTGGTTGGTATCCAATTTGGATTAGTTGTTAAGTGTCGGCCGATTGAGGTTGGTCTTGGATCTTACCTTTAGAGTCGATTTTTGATATGGGATGAACTTGATCAATATGGAATACCGAATGGACCCGCTACGGCTCTTAGGGCTCAAGTGCCTTTTGCTTAAGGTATTCATCATAGCATAGTTTGGCTTCTTTTTGGTTGGATCATTCATGGCTACCTTGGATATTGAGATTGGCAATTTCATTGCTAAGTGAGGGGTTAAGATGATGGTCCCTAGGGTGTTAATGCAGGGTCACCCCAAGATGATGTGGTATGGATTTTGAACGTTGATGACAAGGCGTTAGACATTGATCATCTTAGTATGGGGATTTATCCCGAAGGTCATCCTTAAGCAGATGTAGCTGAGGATGTTGACTCAAGTTCCTGTAAATTTGGCTAGGTCATAGTTATATGAGAGTAGGGAACCTTCGAGCTGTATTCTCTTGAAGGTAGGGTAGAATAGGATTTCAGTTAGGCTTCCTTGGTTTATTAGAATTTTCTTGGCAAGGAAGTTACTAGCAACAATACAAGTTACTACAAGATCATGTAAATTCTCATTAATGCCTTTGAAATCAGAATTCGAGGAAGATATTATCAGGATTTTGGTCTTTGGTCATGAGGGGTGAGATGAGCCCTCGAGTGACATGATAGCTAAAAGTAATCTTTTTCTGGCCAAGCTTGTTTCTCAGCCTTTAATGAATTCCCCAGCAACATGGTCTATGACCCCTTGAATCTTGGTCTTGTGTTTTGATCGATCTCATCTGCTCTTGGTTTTCAAGTGTCAAGGTAGGATTTCACTATCAAGGAAGGATGGGGATTTACGATGCATATCTTTTCTTTCTTGGCTTCACCCTTTCTTTTTCTGGAAAAACTGTTTTAGGTAACCTTCATGGATGAGTTATTCAATTTGATTCTTCAATCCCTAACATCCTTTAGTTGAATGAACGAAGGCATTGTGGTAGTTGCACTTCTTGTTCTTATATGTGCCCTCTAGAGTAGGTTAAGGGTTGCCCCTAGAGGCTTTGACGAGCTTGGCAATGTAAATTTCTTTTAAGATGGTGCCTATGCGGATATTGAGCAGGGTGTAGATATTGAACCTCGGCTCATAGTGTTTAGACCCATCCCTCCTTTTCTTGCCTTTTGATCAATCTCCCATATTTTTTTAGCTAGTCATCCTGCTGGTTGTGACCCTATTTGTGGTTATTCTTTTTGATGTCATGGAGCTCTTCAGCTATAATGTAGCTGATTGCTTGCTTATAGACCTTCTGCGTTATCTAAGGTTTGTGGATTGCAAGGTTTTCTTTGGATGGGCCCATTCATAGGCTGATTCTAACTTGTTGGAGCTCGACCACCGGATCGAGGTCTGGGATTTGCATGGCTTCTGCATTGAATCTCGTCAAGTAGTCCCTCAAGGATTCATTGCGGTATTGTCTCACGTGTTCCAACAAATTCGAGGTCTTTATGTAAATCTTGAATGAAGTGAATTGGTTAATGAAAAGCCATACCAGCCCTTAGAAAAGGTATATTGAATTTGGAGGTAAGGAAGAGAACCAAAGGAAGGCTAATTTCTCGAGTTAGCAAAGACCAACAAAGCACTTGGTCCATTGCTCCATTGACAAGCATCATGGACTTGAACATTGTGACAAAGGTTTAGGAATCACTTATCCCATCGTAGGAGTGGAGGAAGGGTTAGCAAGTTGAGGTTGATAGGAGAGTTGGTGGCCATGAGTTCATCGGAAAAGAAGCCACAGTGGATTACAGCAAGTTAGCCATTGTATGCGATGCATCAGGACATAGAAGGCCTGTTACTACCAAACCAGTGGATGTTATATTCTATGTTATCGTGGTCACCCCCTCCTTTGGGCTGAGCTGCCTTGGGGTCTCCTTTGCGGATATGAGCTGCCATCTTTTTGTTTTCAGCAGCCATCAGTTGGTTTTCCTCATGTAATTTACGAATGGTGGCGAGAAGCTCCTTGATGGCAGGGGTGGTCCATAATGTGAGTTGCTATTTTGGCTAATGGTGGCATCGCCCATGGTGTTGTATGGTTGTTGCGTAGGTTTATTTATCGGGCTCCACGATGGGCGCCAATGCTCTTATCTAAAGGTGGAGGTAAGGCTGCATGTGTTCTTGATGCCCGTGTGAATAGGGTGGGGTACTGCAAAAATACTCCAATGCTCAAGTCACTGAATGCATGAGGTGTAGGGATTTTTTGAGTGTAGAGAGTAATATAATTGTGTTATTTGGAGGGTTGAGCCCCTTTTTATAATGAGAGGTGACCTTGTGATAAATCACGAAGTAATCTTTCATCAATAAAATAGATATTCCTAAGATTAATTAATATTAGATATATTCTGTATCTAGTGGGGGAAATGATCTAATATAGAAGATATGATAGGATATTGGGAGATTCTATAAGATAATAGAAGATCTCGTACTATCTAGCTAATATCCCAAGTTAAATCAGGGAGAATTTGTTGGGGGTCGTCATACCACATGAGCGATCTTTGGAGCCCCCTGTCCAAGTTATCCGAAGTTGGACTGAGGTCTCGGGTCCTTAATTCTAGTCCATTACATAAGGTATTTATTTGATAATTCCAATCATATATAAGGTCCTTTTAAGAGCTTTTCATCAAGTAATGTGGAAATTGTTCCTTAGCTAAAACACGTGAAACATTCTGAGTTTACAACACACCAAGAAAAAATATATATACAACAAGCTAGGAGAACCTGCTAGTAATGTAAAATCATGATTTTAAGCTATTTTCAATAGCGCTATCTAAAGCCAACGAGATTTTACTCTCTCTAGTCTTGATAATGCAAAACAAACCATTGAGACAAATTAACGTTAAAAAATGAAAAATCAAATAGTATCTATTGTAATTGTGCTGTATTGTTTTTTTTTTAATATAGATTTGAGTTTATGATAAATCATCATACACATGATATGATATTAAAAAATAATTTTATACTATTTATATATTTATAATTTTAAATTGTATTGAATAATTAATATAATATTACGTGTAATATTTATTGTGAAATCTATAATAAGATTACTCTTTTCGAAAGCTGAATTTGTTTTTTTCCATTAGTTAATCTTTCGATATTTTTGGTTCCTTGCTCTTTTCCAAAACGCCACCAGAAAATTAAAATAATCTTGGAAAAAATATATATCTAAAAGGATCACGGGTCCATAACTACGGGGTTTAGTTGAACAGCTTAGTTGATCATGTTGAACTTGAACCTGTGAACTCCAATTTGTCTTTTATGCTACCAAATAGCTAGCAGGTAAAGAATTTCAACATGCAAAGTTGGAAACAGCGAGGCATAACTGATCTGTTATTATTTATGGGTGTTTGGTGTTGGCTGTTTTACTTGGTTACACATTGTTAAGGCAGTTAGAGTTGGTCAGCCTACTCAGTTTGAAAATAAACTATCGGATGATTTGCATTTGAGCTAAGATATATACAATTCAGAGTTTTCAATTCCAAATTCTATACTTAAATTCTTTTTATTCCTCCGAAGCAAAAGGAGGAAGGAAAGCGATCTATGAAAACAAAACACATTTGCTACTACCCCATCCATTTTTAACTGTTTTATCGGGAAACAGTGATCAATGTACTAAATTTGCATTGTTTCCCAATAAGACAGGTAAAAGTGGATTTGGAATCATGTAAGTTTGCTTTGAGTTTCAGAGATTAATGTAGAGAGTTACTATTTTTTTGTTGTTTTACATTACCAGTAATAAGATTTGAATATATAACCTTATATAAATTACCAAGTCCATAATCACTAGCCTATTCCTAGTGGCTAAGAAAGATTTACTAAATATTAAAAACATATAATTTGTTAAAATATATTTTTTATAATTGTGCATTTAATATTGGGTTAATAATAATAGTAAATCTAGCATTTAAATATGACAATTGTAAATAAAATTTTCTTAAAATTGTAATTTAATTCTGTAGTGTTATGAAATGATAGGTAAAGAAAAAAAATAAACAATCAAGAATAATAATTTCTATCGCATTTGTAACATCCCCTTTTTTAAAAAATAAAATAAAATAGTTTGCGTGTAATAATTTTAAGCCATGTATCATATTCAAATATTTTATTGGTATTACTTAATAATTTTATATTAACATCCATTTTAAATATTAAACTAAAATTTTAAAATACAGATATTAACTGTTTAAAGTAAGATCATAAGTTGATAGTAATAAACTCAAAATATATTGTATTAAGTTAAGAATAAAATTTATTAAGAGTTATAAGTAATAATATATTGAGTATTAATAGTTAAGGTGTATAATTTTTACATTAAAAAAATAATATATATAGTATATATATAAAAAAAAATGGTGGGGGGCGACACACATAGCCACCGCCATTCACCCACAATTTTTTCCTTCCTATTGGCTATGCAGTTGCTTTTCTATTGGCAACGCATAATATATATATATATGTGTGTGTGTGTGTGTGTGTGTGTGAGTGTGTGTGTGTTGTGAGTGCTGGTTTCAAAACAAAAATCAAAAGAAAAAGTGAGTGAGTGATGGTGAGAGAGTGAATAAAGGAAAAGGAGAGATCACAAAAGAGGAAAAGAGAAAGGAGAGAGAGAAAGAAAAAGATAGTAAGATTAGTATATCAAAGATAAAGCTCAACTAGTCCACATAATTTCCATTTGTCGGTCAAATTTGAGGTAGGAAATGAATTATTTTATGCAAAATAAAACCACGGTTTCAGTTATTATTATTATTACTCATTTTTATATTGTTATTTTATATTATAAATGGTCATTGTTATTTATTATTATTATTCTTCCATATTTATTGATGATTATGGACTTGAAAATTGATTGAAATAATACTAAGATGATTCTCTTCTCTCCCCACTAGCCTAGTGCAGACTACCGTCGCTCTAGTTTCTTCTTAGTTATAAAGATTCCCTTTTCTCTTTACCGGTCCCGTCGGTTCACCGCGCTCCTATTTATTTTTATCACTTAATTATAAATATTTTCTTCTTTCCCCACCTGTCCAGTGCGGACTACCGCCACTCTAGTTTCTTTCTTTATTTTAATGTTTCTTTACATTTATGCAATTTGTTATTTAATTCAATTTAATTAAATGTTCCCTTTTAATTATGTTGTTATCTGTTGTACATTAATTTATCATTCTTCCATTTTAGAATTTATCATATTATTTATATAATATTATATTAATTTGGGGTTTCAATATTTATATTAATAATTAAATTGGCAACTCTATGGGTTAATAAATTTTATTAAGGCGTAAATTTATTTGGTCCAATTTATTTATGCATGAATTTATAAATGTTATGCATTTATGTTTTACTATTTAAATTGTTGATTAATTTATGAGCTCTTATTATGGATTAATTGTATAAATTCGTTATCATGAAATTATGCACAATAACTATTAACTTAATTTTTTAAAAAAAGAATGAGATTGATTAAAATTTGCCACTAACCACTGACAAAGTAGAGGGATACACATAAGATTCTCTGGCTTTGTCATCACAATATAAAGAGTAAAGAATGGGAATTGCCTAAGATAAGGCATTCAACTATGTGTGAAACAAGCAAACAAATGTAAGAGAAATTAAAGTAAAGAAATCACAAATCTGATATGATGTGCATGACATACTCTACATAGCATATTTTATGATAACTGATTATGTTCATATAATGTTATTGTAACTATGTGTATTTTCTGTACAGACACGACTGAAACCAACCATAGTTCAACTATTTTAAAACCATTCATTTTCTATTGAGAATTTTCTTAAATTCTCATTTTTCTTTATTTTATTTATGGTGGTTTCAAATTAGCCAAGTAGCATCAAATAGAAGGTAGCTGCTAGAAATTTATGGACTATATTTAAGTAATGTGTGATTTTATGTTGCAAATTTTAGAAATATTCAATTTGCATCCAATGACATTAAGTTATCATGCTAGAACCTTATGCTTGTAATCTTTTGACTTAATGTAAATCATTGTGCTTCATGTGTAAACTCACATTATTAGCCTATGTATGAACGAGTTTTACATTTTTGGTATCAAAGCCCCATTCTCTGGCTATGGTAGAAAATTTCATGTAGGTTGAGTCTCTTTTATTTGCATATCATGGCCCTAGTTTATCTCTAGATGCCTTATAGTATTCTCAATGTACTTAAGTATACAATATTGAGCCTGATCAACTCAATATTGGGTTGTTTATGCACTTATAGGACTATATGGCATTAGGAGATCAAAGAATCCCAGAAGATTAGAGTGCACCAAATGTCACTTTGTCAAGGATGATGGGAGCCATGATGAGTCTAGCTGAAGCTGTCAAAACCCAGACAAAATCAAATAGGATGATTTTTCAACAAATACGAGAGACTCAACATAGGAATAACCATTATAATGGGGAAAATGGTGGAAACTTTGCTAGGGGAGCACTAGTAACTAATCACAATTACCAAGGACTATCAGAGTTTAGGAAAGCCTCACCATCTTCTTTCCATAGAGAATATGACCTAGTTCTTGCTGAAAAATGGGCCATGCAACTAGAAAAGATTTTTAGTGTTTTAGGATGTATAGAGGTACAAAAAGTAGTTTTAGCCACCTATATGTTAGAATGAGAAGTAGAACATTGGTGGAGGGGTGCCAAAATTTTGTTAAAGTCTAGCAAAACTGAAATTACTTCGGAGGTATTCTTGACCACTTTCTTTCATAAAAATTTCCCTGTTTATGTTAAGGATGAGAAAGAAGATGAGTTTATACAACTCAAGAAGGGGAATATGACCATAGGTCAGTATGTGGCTAGATTCGATGAACTTTCCAAATTTTCTTCTTATCTGAAAAGTAACCTGGATGGGCGTTGGAAAGCGACAAAATTTGAGTTAGATCTAAGGCTTGAGATTAGAAACAAGGTGTCCACCCTAGATATTAAAGACTATGCCATTCTAGTCAACAAATGTAGGATAGCCGAAAATAGCTACCTAGACCTAGAGTCAGAAAAAGAAAAGCAAAATTTTCCTAAAAGAAAGAAGGTGACAGAGGCTCAAAAGAAAAATAATTTTAAGAGTGGAGTGAACCTGGGGAAGGGAAAACAATTTCTGACTTGGGAACCTTTACCTACATGCAATAAGTGTGGAAAACCTCATGGATCTAAACCTTGCCTTTTTGGACAAAATGTTTGCTGTCGGTGCGGAAACCCAGGACACTATATTAAGGACTGCACCAATGAGAAACTATTGAACAACCTTACACCAAGACCACAAACTAAAGGGAGAGTATTTACTTTTAATGGAAGAGGCAATTCATTTTCCTAAGATGATCAAAGGTACATGCTTTATAAAAAATTATTCCTTAATTACATTGTTTGACTCAGTAACTACACATTCTTTCATATTTATTGACTGTGTCAAGAAGTTAAAATTGTCCCTATCTTATTTGCCTTTTTATCTATTAATTACTACTCCCACAGGAGAAAAAGTTTCTACCTCATATGCTTACTTACACTATCCCATTTTAATTAAAGGAATACCTTTTATTATTGATCTTGCTTGTTTACCTTTGTCTGGTGTTGATATCATAATTGGAATGGACTAGATGTCTGCTAATAATATCCTTCTATATTGTCCTAAAAAGCTTGCTTATTATAATAAGCTAGTCAAAAAACAAAATTCCTTTGACAACATTTCCCTAAATGCCACTCAAGTAGAGAAATGTCCCTTAGATGAAGTTCAAGGGGTCCTCCTTTATTCTTTAAATTCTGAAGTTGAAAAAACATATAAACAGCATACTTTCAATGAGAGACTTTCTGGAAGCATTTCCCAAGGATATAGTGACCCTGCCATTGAAAAAAAGGTTGAGTTTTCCATCGATCTAATACCAGGAACAAGACCTCTATCCTTTGCATCTTATGGAATGCCCCTTCTAGAGCTTAATGAACTTAAGAAACAAATTAAGGATTTATTGTCCAAAGGATTCATTAGGCCTAATGTATCACCATGGGGAGCACCAGTTTTGTTAGTCAAGAAAAGATGGTGAGGTTGTGCATAGATTACAGACAGTTGAATAAGTTCACAATTAAAAATAAGTATCCACTCCCTAGAATAAATGACCTACTAGATCAATTGTTAGGAGCATCAATTTTCTCAAAAATTGATTTAAGATTAGGATACCATCAAATAAGAGTAAAGGAAGAAGATATACCTAAGACATCCTTTAGGACTAGGTATAGTCACTATGAATATTTTGTGATGCCATTTGGACTCACCAATGCTCCTATAGTATTTATGGATTACATGAATAGAATTTTTAGGCCTTACCTTGACAAATTTGTGATAGTCTTTATAGATCATATTCTTATCTATTCAAAGACTAAGGAGGATCATGAACAACATCTTAGAATAGTGTTGCAAACTTTGAAGGACAAACAGTTGTATGCTAAGCTAGAAAAATGTGAGTTTTGGATACAGGAGGTAAAGTTTTTAGATCATGTGATCACTCAAGTAGGGGTGGCTGTAGCTCCAAGCAAAGTTGAAGCCGTAGTTCATTGGGAAAGGCCAAAAACAATCACTGAGATTAGGAGTTTTCTTGGATTAGCTGGTTATCACAGGAGGTTCATTAAAGGATTTTCCCAACTAGTTTTACCATTAACTAGGTTGACTAGGAAAATCAAGTTTTTGAATGGAACTTGACTTGTGAAACTACCTTTCAAGAGATGAAAAACAAACTTACCTCTACCCTAGTGTTAATAATTCTTGACCCTAGGAAAAAATTTGTAGTATATTGTGATGCATCCAAGAAAGGACTAGGTTGCGTTTTAATGCAAGAAGGGAAAGTTATGGCTTATGCTTCTAAGCAACTTAGGTCTCATGAAGAAAACTACCCAACCCATGACTTAGAGTTAGTTGCTGTAGCATTTGCCTTGAAAATTTGAAGACATTATTTGCATGGGGTAAAGTTTGAAGTGTACAGTGACCATAAGAGTTTGAAATATCTTTTTGATCAAAAGAAATTAAATATGAGACAAAGAAGATGGATAGAATTTTTAAAGGACTATGATTTTGAATTAAAATATCATGCTAGCAAAGCTAATGTTGTAGCTGATGCCTTGAGTAGAAAACCCTTGCGTATGCTCTAACGATGGTAGAAGAGCAAAATTATTGGAGGAATTTATGGATTTGAAAATTTCACTATCCCTATGCTTATATGCTAATGAACTTATAATAGAATCTGATTTGAATGACCAAGTAAGGAATGCCCAAGATACTGATGAGTTTCTAAAGTCCTTCAAGAGCAAGATTCAAGTAGAACAACTTCAGCATTTCCAACTTGATGAAAGGGGAGCTATAATGTATAAGGGAAAGTTATGTGCACCTAATAATGAAGAATTGAGGAATCAGATTTTGGCAGAGGCACATTGTAGTAAATTCACCATGCATCTAGAAATAAAAAAGATGTATCAGCATTTCAAGAAGTGGTTTTGGTGGAATGGCACGAAAAGAGACATAGCTAATTTTGTAGCCAAGTGTCTTACTTGTCAAAAGGTTAAGATAGAGTACCAAAAACTTGCAGGACTATTACAACCTCTAGACATCCTCGAGTGGAAATGGGATAGCATATCAATGGATTTTATTGTAGGATTACCAAGAACTCCTTCAGGCTATGATGCTGCATGCGTAATTGTCAATAGATTAACCAAGTCCACCCATATCCTTCCAATAAAGATTAGTTGGCCATTGTATAGGTTAGCTCAAAGCTACATCCAAGAAATTGTAAGGTTACATGGGGTACGAACTAGCATAGTCTCAGATAGATATCCTAGATTTACCTCAGTTTTAGGTAGCCTTACAAGATGCCTTAGGTACTAAACTTCGTTTTAGTACAGCTTACTACCCTCAAGCAGATTGCCAGACTAAGAAAACGATCCAAACATTAGAGGATATGCTTAGAGCCTATGTGCTAGAATTGCGAGGAAGTTGGGATACTCATATACCATTAATAGAGTTTGCCTACAACAATAGTTATCATTCAAGCATAAGCATGGCTCCATTTGAAACTCTATATGGTAGAAAGTGCAGGTCACCCTTGTGCTGGTTTGAAGTTGGAGAAAAGAGTTTACTATGACCTGATATAGTACAACAAACCACAGAGAAGATTAAGTTCATTAGGGAAAAGCTACTCACTGTACATAGTAGACAGAAAATTTATGTTGATAAAAAAAAGGAGACCTTTAGTATTTAAAGAAGGGGACCATGTCTTCCTTAGAGTCACTCCTACTACTCAAATTGGTAGAGCCCTTAAATCCAAAAAGTTAAGCCCGAAATTCATTGGTCCATTCCAAATTCCTAAAAGAGTAGGACTAGTTGCATATCAAATTGCACTTCCACCCAATCTTTCAAATCTTCATAATGTCTTTCACTATCAACTCATAAAGTATTGTTTTGACCCTTCACACATTATAGAATATGAGACGATCCAAGTAAGAGATAATTTAACGTATGAGACTAAACCAATGCAAATCATAGATAAATCTGTCAAAAAAGTAAGAGGAAAAGAAATTCCTTTGGTCAAAGTTGTTTAGAAAGGGTTGTCACCTGAAGAGGCAACGAGGGAACTAGAAGATGAGATTAAGAAGACCTACCCAAAATTTTACCAAACAAGTCAGTGAATTTTGGGGGCAAAATTCCTAAAAGGATGAGAGAATTGTAACATCCCTTTTTTAAAAATAAAATAAAATAAAATAGTTTGCATGTAATAATTTTAAGTCATGTATCATATTCAAATATTTTATTGGTCTTAATAATTTTATGTATTGTGAGTGCTGGTTTCAAACCAAAAAAAACATCAAAAGAAAAAGTGAGTGTGTCAAGTGAAGTGAGTGACGGTGAGAGAATGAATAAAGGAAAAAGAGAGATAAAAAAGGAGGAAAAGAGAGAGGAGAGAGAAAGAGAGAAAAAAAGATAGTAAGATTAGTATACTAAAGATAAAGCTCAATTAGTCCATATAATTTCCATTTGTCGGTCGAATTTGAGGTAGGAAATAAATTATTTTATACAAAATAAAACCATAGCTACAGTTATTATTATTATTACTCATTTTTATATTATTATTTTATATTATAAACGCTTGTTGTTATTTATTATTATTATTCTTCCATATTTATTGATGATTATGGACTTGAAAATTGATTGAGATAATACTAAGATGATTATTTTCTCTCTCCACCGGTTTAGTGTGGACTACCGTCGCTCCAGTTTCTTCTTAATTATAAATATTCCCTTCTCTCTTTACCGGTCCCGTTGGTTCACCGCGCTCCGGTTTCTTTTTATCACTTAATTATAAATATTATCTTCTCTCCAAACTGGTCCAGTGTGGACTACCGCCGCTCCAGTTTCTTTCTTTATTTTAATGTTTCTTTACATTTATGCGATTTGTTATTTAATTCAAGTTAATTAAATATTCTCTTTTATTTATGTTGTTATCTATTATACATTAATTTATCATTCTTCCATTTTAGAATTTATCATATTATTTGTATAATATTATATTAATTTGGATTGTCAATATTTATATTAATAATTAAATTGGCAACTCTATGAATTAATAAATTTTATTTACGCATAAATTTATTTGGTCCAATTTATTTATGCATGAATTTATAAATGTTATGCATTTATGTTTCACTATTTAAATTGTTGATTAATTTATGAGCTCTTATTATGGATTAATTGTATAAATTCCTTATCATGAAATTATGCACAATAACTATTAAATTAATTTTTTTAAAAAAAGAATAAGATTGATTAAAATTTACCACTAACCACTGAAAAGGCAGAGGCATACACATAAGATCCTTTTATGCTACTTGCCTCGGTTAGAATGTCATAAAAGTCTTTCTTTGTCATCACAATATAAAGAATAAAGAATGGAAATTCCCTAAGATAAGGCCTTCAACTATGTGTTAGACAAGCAAATAAATAAAAGAGAAATTAAAGTAAAGAAATCACAAATCTGATAAGATGTGCATGACATACTCTACATAGCATATTTTATGATAACTGATTATGTTCATATAATGTTATTATAACCACCATGTGTATTTTCCGTGCAGACACGGCTGAAACCAATCATAGTTCAACTATTTTAAAACCATTCATTTTCTATTGAGAATTTTCTTAAATTCTCATTTTTCTTTATTTTATTTATGGTGGTTTTAGATTAGCCGAGTAGCATCGAATGGAAGGTAGCTGCTAGAAATTTATGGACTTATGTTTAATTAATGTGTGATTTTATGTTGCAAATTTCAGAAATATTCAGTTTGCATCTAATGACATTAAGTTGTCATGCTAGAACCTTATGCTTGTATTCTTTTTACTTAATGTAAATTTTTGTGCTTCTTGCATAAACTCATATTATTAGCCTATGTATGAACATGTTTTATAACATTCACTGAGTCCAGCAATTTCACCCTAGGTCTCTATTTATAAACCTTTGAGTACAATGAAATTGTAATGATTTACAAAATTATATTAATTGCCAATAAATAGGATTCTAACCAATCGCATAAATGACAAATATCCATAAATATTTGATTTATAACACTTTCTCTTGGATGTCTGTAGGGTAGACAATATACCTTATTAAAAACCTTAATAAGAAAAAACCTTTGGAAAACAATCTTAGTCAAGGGAAAAACAGTACATGTATCTTTGTAATATGTATAACAAACTGAATCATTAAAACCTTATTAGCAAAACCCATTTTAGGGACAAAACCTTAGTTAAGGAAAAAAAGAGTACAACACATATTACTCATCATAGTAATAACATCACTAAATATCTCAAAGTTTGTGCATTTTAATCATGTATACTAGCTTCTCAAATATTGACATAGATAGAGCTTTACTGAACTAATATGCCAAATTATCATCTGAATGAATTTTTTGAACATTAATATCACTGTTCTGATGAAGATCATGTGTGTGGAAGAGCTTTGGTAAAATATGCTTTGTCCTATCTCTTTTATCTTTGTTTGTTTTAACAGAAAAAGGGAAGACAGAAAATAGGATGAGAAATAATGGAGAGTGTTAGCTCCGGAACCCTTGAGAGAGCTATTGCAGCTTAAAGTTTTGAGTGACAACAAAATAAATTTTGTTAAAATATTTTGTAGAAAAAAGTAATAGTTTACATGAGTTTCTTGAGTGACAAACATGAAGTTTTTGATAGTATATATAATCAATTTCTTGATTATATTTTCCATACTATCATGATCTAATATGATATAAGACTCATTCAAAATGTTCATAAATTCTTAAAGTATGAAAAATAGCTTAGAAAATGAGTTACAATATGACAGACTCTTTAGAAAATAAGATAGAGCATTAGAAAGTGTATATGGGATACCAAAAACTATTCTAATACATCAAAAAGTGGCATGACAAAACAAGAAAGTGTATTTTTCCTGATCAAATCAAGCACACACCTACCAAATTCGATTGTGCTCATTAATTGAAGTTTCCAATGTAACACTCTTTGAAGATCAACATCTACTTGTAAAAGAAATTCTGCATGAGTTTGAAGAGCTCAAAAAGTGTATAAGTAACATAAAAAACTGAAGCATTCATCAGAAGCTACACTAATTCATTAGAAACTGAAAACATTTGAAGTTTGATGAAGACACAACCTCAAAAAGTTGTTGCTTAGGACTTATTGGCTTTATACTTAAAAGATCAACATCCTTCATGAAGTTTCTACAAGCTGAGAAGTTCAGAAACTACTTACGCTTAAAAAAAGAAAAAAGAGTTTATGAAGTATACACAATGCTTGTGGAATAAATGACAACATTTTTGTACTGTGACAACTGTCACTAACATAGCTTAGCTCAAGTCTCCAAAAGACTAATCATAGGACACGCAACAACTATTTCAACACTAATAGATGGAGAAAAAAAATCAAGGACTAACGATCTCACTCAAATTTTAAGTATAAAAGAAACTATCATTCAAGGTAAAACAAACTTTTTGTGCTTAAATTATTCAAACTAGCTTTTCAACTTTCTAAAGTCAAGTTCTTAATTATTTCTAGTTTTTGAAGTGCAAAATCTTCTTTCTAGTATCAATTGGCAAACATTCTTTTGTAAGGAGTTAAGAAAAAAGTCTCTCAAGTTCTTTCCTTACACCATTTGTATATTTTAGGAAACTTAAGTGAAGATTTGAGTGCAACGCCAAAACCTTCAACTTTTATTGTAGTTTGATCCAATAGTGATTATTGTGAGATAGCTTTGAGAGGGTAGGAGAAAAACTACTTGTGAGTGAAAGTTGACTGTACTGAATACTCAATAAGTTTAGCTTGAGAAGATTTTGGTCACTACATGCTAACTAGCTTGAGAAAAACCTACAATGACTGCTCATTTTGTTTTTGAAGAGAAAATTAAGGTAAAAGAACCTTTTGAACTTGACTTTTTTTATGATATTGAATTATTAAAATTATATGATGAGTTGCTAAAAAATTGTCAACTTTTAACATCTTAATAGCTCACTCTTAAGAAAAACCATCACAAAGTTATTTCAAAACTTGACAAAGCCAGAATATATTGTGAGAATTTAAGGCTTAGAGAAAGAGACCTTAAAAGGAGAAAACATTTTTTTAAGTGTTAAAATAAAAACCTTGGCAATTGACGTTTCTAAAAAGGATTAGAATATCCAAAAAGAAGTTTCTAAACTTCAAAGAACTTCAAAACATCTCAAATCTGGTCTTGAGAAAATACTAAATAGTTTCAAGTTTTTGAAAATGATGCTTGATGCTCAGAGACCATATTTTCAAAAAATTGGTATTAGATATGAGAAACTAATGTATGAGAAAGTTGGAACAGCCTTATCTCTGAAAGAAAAGGTTAAATCTATTTGTATTTCTTGTTATAAAAATTGTCATCTACCTAATAAATGCCCCCTGTTAAATAAGGCAAAGAAACATGGTTAAAATCACCATGTTAGAGTAACTAATATAAAAGGGCCCAAAAAGATATGGGTACTAGATAAAGGGCATTCATGCTACTTATCTTGCTTCTAAATATTAACTTTTTGCATAGATTTGACTATGTTATTGATGTAAATAATTAGAATTTTGATTTGGACCTCATTGTACATTTTTTATAGGATCGCATTGACTACTGCACTAATTTTGGAATTATTATTGGATTAGAGGCTATTGCATTTGATTCATCTCTTTGAGTATGATTTTGTGTACAGAAGCTCTAGGTTGAGTGCAAAATGTCAAGTACAATGCTAGGAACTCTTTAAAGGGAACCTAGAGCTATGAGGTTGCAAAAAGGGAGCAAAAACACGAAAAACCACTCTCAATTGAGCACAAACTAAATGTGCAATGCAGCATTCGAAAGAATTGCTCTAACTAAAGGTTCTAGTGAGGGCCACAATGCTTATGCGATTAATGCGATTTACTAGTTTTTTTAACTCTGTTTTGGGTCTCACTTTGGCTATTTTGGAAAGCAGTATTTAAGGGAATTATTCAAACTTTTACGTTAGTTTTAGGCTGAGCTTTGAGTAGCAGCTTGGTAGTTTCTCTCTCTTTATCTTTCTATCTCCTTCTCCTATATTCTTCTCACTTTCTAGGGATTCCATTAGTAATTTGCTTTGTTATTGGAGATTTTGGCAAGGACCATTGTTATTCTCTTTAGGTACTCTTTTTATTTAATTGGTGCAATCCTATGGAAATGAAGTAGTTCTCCTTACTAGTGCAAGGGTTTCCGTATGGATTGAGATCAAATTTGAAACCCTTCGTCTATTGAATGCATTAGTTTTCTCAAAGTTCTTTAGCTCCTATTATTATTAGTTATTATTAGTTATTATTGCGATTGTTACAATTTTTTTTGGAATAACTAAATTGGTGATTGTCGTTTTGGGAAACTATTTGGGCATAAATTGATTGATCAATTGGTTTATGTTTAAGGGAGAACATTAGAATTAATTTTTCGATTGGCGGTTGGGCTATAACAATTGGTATATTAAATCAATGTAATTTCTAATAAATTGGGATCCCATTTACTAGTTATTTGTATTGGTTAAATTCTAGAGATCATTTGATCACTAGTATAATTGTCAGTAATTATTTACTAAAACCCACTAATATGTTCAATACTTAATCTGTAATAATTAATTCTAATTCTATGAATGCATTGCACTAGTGTCTTTAATTCTTGATTTTTCCTAATTATTTTTAATTGTCTCAATTTAATTCTCAAAACCTCAATTTCCAACTAAGTGACATAATCTTCTTGAGAGACGACTTGAGTTGCATCCTAACTACAATTTTGGTGCATTCGATACTTGAACTTAATTTTACTTTTTTTAATTCTGATTTGAGGAGGTAGTGACAACCTCTGTCAGTACTTAAAGTAGAAAACACTCATGAGGCAAATGTGTCTTAGGACACATGTTAAGAAAAATGACAAGTGGTATATGGGTAATGGCCATTCAAGACCCATGTCTGGGAAGATTAAGTGATTCAAAAAGTTGAAACCAAAGAACTTAGGCTCTGTAGAATTTGCTGATAAAGGTAAAGCAAAAGTCAATCAGATTGGAAATATTAATAAGGATGATTCTCAGCAAATTTTTTATGATCTTTTAGTTGATGGCTTGGCTCAACACCTTCTAAGCTTTAGTTAGTTTTGTGACTAAGGCTTTAATATTTGGTTTGAAGCCAAAGGCTGTCATGTGTTAAATCCAATTTCTAGACAAGTTATTCTTTCTGGCAAGAGGCACAATAACACTTATGTGTTATTCTTAGACGACCTTTTAGATCAAGATGTAAAATGCTAAGTATCCTTTATGGATGATAAGCAGCTATGGCATAAGAAACTGAGACATGCACTTATAAGATTAATTGTTGAGCTATCTCAAAAAGAGCTTTAAAGGCCTACATAAAAACAGTTATGCAAAGGATTCAACTTGTGATTTCTGTGAGAAAGGCAAGTAAACCAAGGCTTCTTTCTATTGTAAGAATGTGGTTTCAACCATAAAACCACTTGAGCTTTTACACATGGATCTATTTGGTCCAACTAAGACTACAAGTCTTGCTAAAAAGAAATATGGCTTAATCATTGTGGATTATTATACTAGATTCACATGGATTATGTTCATGGTTTCTAAGGTTGAGGTCTTTTAAAAAATTCAAAAGCTTTTGCAAAGAGAGTTGAAAATGAGAAAAAGGGTTCAAATTACTTCTATTAGATCATATCATGGAGAAGAATTTGAAAACTATGATTTTGAAAACTTTTGTGAAAATGATGGCATTTCTCATTAATTTTCTTCTCCTAGATGTCCTCAACAAAATAGGATTGTAGAAAGGAAGAATAGAAGTTTACAAGAAAAGGCCAGAACTATGCTTTTAGAAACTAGTTTATCAAAAGGTTTCTAGGTAGAGGTTGTAAACACATCTTACTATATTCAAAATAGAGTTCTCATTAGACCAATCCTCAAGAAAATACCTTACAAGCTACGGAAAGGAAGAAAACCCAACATATCATATTTTTATGTTTTTGGTTCTAATTGTTTTATCCTTAACTCAAGGGATAAGTTCACAAAGTTTGATTCCAAATCTGATGATGGAAATTTCCTAGGATATTCTTCTATGTCAAAAGCTTACAGGGTCTATAACAAAAGGACCTCATGTGTTAAAGGGACCATACATATCAAGTTCAAAGAACACAAGAATTTCTCTAAAGAAACAACAAAACGTGAAGAAGATTTTGAGAATTTGAATGTCAAAGAACATTCAGAAGGCAAATATAAAGTCTCTTAACCTTTAGAAAGTGAGTTCAAGGCATCTTAACCTTCAGAAAGCTATTTCAAAATTCCTAAACCTTCAGAAAGTGATATTTCTAAAGATGATCCACTTTTCAAACATGGGACTGAACCTTCAAGTGTTCAAGATGATGCTACCGAGTAATTTGTTCATAGAAACTACAAAGGAGTTTCTTATTTCATGGCAGTTTCTCAAAATCAAGTTATTGGAGACATTCCTCAAGGAGTTAGGACAAGATCATCTATTGGAAATAAGATGAATTGTGTTTTCTCATCTATATTGGAATAAGAAAATGTTGAAGAAGCTCTAAATGATAAAAGTTAGGTGAAAACTATGTAAGAAGAGCTGGATTAGTTTAAGAAAAGCAAAGTTTATATCTTAGTAGAGAAACCTATGGGAAAATCTATCATAGGAACCAAATAGGTGTTCAAAAACAAGCTTTATGAAGTTAGAAATATTGTAAGAAACAAGGCAAGACTGGTGGCTCAATGCCACAATCAACAAGAAATTTGCACTAGTGGCAAGACTTGAGGCCATTAGAATGCTTCTGGCTTTTGCTGCCTTCAAAGGATCCATTCTTTATCAAATGTATGTAAAATATGCTTTCTCAAATGGCTTTCTTTTTGAAGAAGTACATGTGAAGTGGCCTCTAGGATTTGAGAATGAAGCCCTTCTTAATCATGTCTTCAAGCTCATAAAGACACTATATGGTCTTGGACAAGCTCTAAGAGCTTAGTATGATAGACTCAGTACCTTTTTGCTTCAGAATGAGTTTAAAAGAGGTAATATTGATACCATTCTCTTCACTTTATTTCAAGAAAATGACTTTTTGATAGCACAAATATATGTTGATGACGTTATCTTTAGTGCTACTAACCATTCTCTGTGTGAGAACCTTTCTAAACTAATGTAAAATGAATTTGAGATGAGCATGATGAGAGACTTGAAGCTCTTCCTTGGACTTCAAATCAAACAATAAAATGAGGGAACCTTGATCCATCAAGAGAAATACTCAAAAGAACTTCTCAAGAGATTCAATATGGACCAAGCAAAGCCAATGAACACTCCCATGCATCTTTCTCTAGTCATAGATACCGATGAGAAAGGTGAGGAAGTATCAGAAAGTACTTATAGAGGTATAATAAACACATTACTTTATCTTACTACAAGTTAACCTAACATCAATTAAGTGTGGGCATTTGTATTAAATTTCAATCTAACTCAAAGCAATCATACTTCAATGCTATCAAAAGGATTATGAGATATTTAGTAGGTACTACAAACCGTGGCCTTTGATATGAGAAAGGTACTTCTAGTGATATTATAGGATGTGATGCTAACTATGTTGGAGATAGAGTCAATAGAAAGAGCATAAGTGGATATTGTTGTTTCTTTAGAGAAGTTTGATCACTTGGTCATGCAAGAAGCAAAACATAATTCCTCTTTCAACTGTAGAAGCTGAATATGTGGCTACAACAAATTGTTGCGTACAAATGCCTTGGATTAGAAACCAACTTGAAGACTATCACTTGAGGTATACAAAAATCCCTATTTTATGTGATAATACCAATGCTATAAATCTTGCTAAACATCTATAATGCCTCAAGTCTACGTGTCTCTAGACAAGTCTCATACAGCCTTAGGATCCCTCGGCACCCACCAATGTTGCTAGGAAAGCCCCGAATGCATGAAAACATGAAAAATGCAAAGCATGCATTTTTGAGACCACTATTGCAGTGGTTGGTGTATTTACATATGGTTTGGGCTGTGAGTGGCCATTTTAGCAATTACAGTATAGCAAGTGACCACTACAACTTCTTCAAGAGCTTAAGAAAAGGAGCTAATGATGGCATGATATCCAGCATATCCCACTTTTTGTTGATGACAAAAAGGGAAGAAGAAAAGAAATGAAGAAAATCCTTTTTGTGCTGAGAAAATCAACTTTCAAGCTAAGGGGGAGTGCATCAAAGATCACATTTCATGCATGCTCAGCATTTTATTTTTGTTTTGTCATTATCTTTATGCTCTAAACATTTTTTTTTTCTGTTAATGCTCTGATTCTCTTTGCTTATTGTGGAATATTTGATATAGTGTGATATTAATGCTCTATTTTGCTTAATTGGTTTCTAGCTTTATGAGCATTGATATATATATATAGAATTTTTTTTTCCATCATACTCTGATACAGCACATGCACTTAAAGTTTTATCATGTGCTTTGATATATGTCTCTTGATCTCTAAGTTTATGCTCTGATACTTATATCTTTCTTCCAATCTTGTTGTGATGCATATATATCTCTTCACCTTGTATGCTTTGATACACATTGGAAAGTTTATACACATTAAGCAAAAACAAAATATTATGCTCTGAACATTATCTTTGTCATTATATACACATTGCTTATTGTTGTATTGTTGCTCTAATACACACACATACACATTGTGTGTGTGTGTGTGTGTGTGTGTGTGTATTTTTTTTCAAAATGAGCTTTAGAAACTTTCTCTGTGTATGCAAAGTTTATCAGTTGCATGTTTTGTATGAGTTTTTACATTGGAAAATGTTTCTTGAAAACTCCTATTTCTCTAAACAAAATCATGTTGAATATGTTTTCCAAGTCAAGAATATAATACCACACATTATGTCATTTTTCAAAACTTAGCAATGATTGTATTTAGAAAGTTCATATGAATTAAAATCAAGTAGTATCTATTCAAAAAGCACAAATGCTCTTATATATTACACTCTGATACATTTCAGAAAATGCTCTAATATATTTTAGAAAAACTCGTTTTCAATGAAAACAACTCTGATTATTGTCACTTAAGGTTATTGAATGAATTGTTAACATTTACAACAAGCCTTAAGACAGTGACCTTTGGAACTCTAATTCACGAGTATGTTTTGAAAGAATACCTATTTATTCTTGTTCAAGCTTACTTTAGTATTGTACTAATTTTCAAAATGCTCTCCAAAATATTTTCTCAAAATTGGGTTTGTCATCATAAAAAATAAGGATATTGTTCGCTCTAGAATCTTTCAGAAAACATTATCGCTAAAAGATTTGAGTGACAGCAAACCAATTTCTTGAAAATATTTTGAAGAATGACCAATCATTTTCTTGAGTTTTTTTAGTATTTAATGTTGGTAAAAGAGTGCACGAGAAAAAGGTTGAATCGTGCTTTCTAAATTCTTCTTCCGAATCTGAAACTTTCAACAGAAAGATGATACTATCAAGCATGAACCTTGAAGTGCAACGAAATAGTGGTTAGAAGTTTCAAAAAGTATATCTCTGAAGCATAATAATGATAATACAATTTAAATAATGCTTTAGCAAAAATCACCGTAAAATGCATAACAAAAAGCAAATCAAGGAAGAGAGAAAAGGACACAGGCATTTTTATACTGGTTCGGCCAACCTGCCTACACTTAGTACTCAACACATGTTGAAATTTCACTAATAACAACTTTCGAAACCTGAGAAAGTAAAATGGATATTCTTTACGTTAGTATTCCTAAGCTTTCACGGTGAATAATGGACAACTCCAACTATCACAAACCGAGTAGCTCTGAACCAGCCTCTCTAAGCTAAACCGAGTAGTTCTAAACCAGCCTCTCCAAGTTGAATCGTGACCTACAAACAACTTCTACTACCACGTTATAAGTAGTCTTGAACCAGCCTCTCCATGCTAAACCATGATGAGCAGATACCTCTGCTATCGCGTTGCAAGTAGTTTTACCTTAACCTCTCCAAGTTATGTCTCACTCTGATCACTAACGGATCAAGGTTACACAGGTTATGTGTTTGAGTTACCACTCAAATTAACCTACACACATATTTCCTTATAAATATTCAATAATACAGACCTGAAAAATATGAGCGACTTCTTTTTCACATATCTTCCTAAGAAGAGTATACAAATCATTACAAAATAGGGAAAAAGATTTTCTACACTTCAAAAAGATTGATTACATGTTATCATGAACAACATAGGAAGTATGAAGAGATTTTTCTAGATTGTTCACTCTTATATCATCAACTTTCTCATTGGCATTCAAGTATGGCATCTCCATTTATATAGGTCATTCTTCATTACCGTTGCCTTTGATCAGATCTCCAAGTGACATGTGTAGATCATTAGTTGTGTCTTGGAATGTTGGTCTAGAAAGGTAGGCTGACAAACTTGTCATATCAGTTACAGAAGCTGTTGTATTGTAAAGGTTTCTAATATCCTCTTTCTTTTTACTTTTTGATAGTGGTTTCTAAACTCCTCCTTCTAGAAGCTAGGATCATGAATCAATCAAACATAAGAGATGACGTACTAGTTATAAAACTGGGTCTAATTCGATATTTGAATTTTGAATTTTTCTTCCATTTCTTTTAGCATTCTGTGTTCCATAGTTAAGTGAACTTTTTGACAGCGTAACCAATCTCTTTATCATTCTTTGATATTCTAGTCTTCAATCTTGGCTCTTTAATATTGATTCATTTGTGATTATGATGATTTATGACAAAGTAACACTTCGCTTTCAGAGCTGGCATGATTTTCTCATTTTTCAATGTACTTTCTGAAGTCCCGTGTTACTTTCTGAATATCCTTTTCTTGGGCTTCTTGCTCTTGTATTGATATGCTTCATTCCTTGATGCATATGAACGTTCTTTACGCGATATAATATACACTTCATTTAAGCTCATTCTCTTCCCATGAGATAAAACATGCTGGCACATAAAAAGTGAAATTATTCTTACTTAAGTGTGTGTAATGCACTTTGGAATTCAACCTATTAAGCTTAGTCAAGAAACTCAAGGTAGCCATTAGTCGTTCTTCAAAATATTTTCTTTAAATTGGCTTTGTTGTCATTCAAAACAATAAAACTCATACTTTTTTAAGGGTTCTGGAGTTTACATTTAATAGTATCGCTCTTGTTAACATATAACTCCTTAAATAAGCTTTAGTTCACGATATCATGAGTAAACATATGTAATCTGTAACGCCCCGATTTTCTATTAGAGTAAAAATGACCAAAATGCCCCTGAGGTCATTTTCGGCCCAGAATTCGAGGAAAGCCAGTTTGACAGTACTCGAAGGGCAAACTCAATGTTGAAAGGGGATTAGATGACTTGTGTACCTTCCCGGGATCGAAAATCTCATTTTTCGAGTTTTTTGGTCAAAATGACCAAAACGCCCCTGCGATGTTTTACCCGTTTGCAAGTGCTGGATGAACCCGAAACTTCTCCAGATGATTTTAAAAGGTGTTTTTATGTAGATTGTGACTTTAGTTTTTGTCCCGGAGGTCCCGGGCGAAATTAGTACAAAATTACGG
Organism: Dalbergia cultrata; assembly: GCA_031216105.1. NCBI lineage: Eukaryota > Viridiplantae > Streptophyta > Magnoliopsida > Fabales > Fabaceae > Dalbergia > Dalbergia cultrata. The sequence goes on from CM062344.1 coordinate 52,489,320, forward strand.
TTTTGCCCCTAGTTTCGTGTTTTACGCTTAATCGCGTGATTAAGCAAACCTAAGCAATATTAGGCTCTAATGGAAGGTTAATTAATTTCCTTAATTAATCTTGAGTCAAAATAATTTATTAAAGTTGAATAGAACCTAAAAGTGCTTAAGTACAATCTAAAATCATATTTTAATTTCAAGATTTCTAGTCATGGAATCTTGAATAGTGTTTTCTCTTTCCAATTCCTTAAATCATGGAATTGTGTTACACATTGTTTATTCACAAATGAGTTTTTAATTCTCTAATGATGTATGAGCACTCCTAACCTTGTCATAAAATTCCTAATACTCATACTTAGTTACCTAAACTTAAGCTTAATTATTCCTAACCTTGTACCTAAGCTAATACACATTTAAACCTACCATTAACACCCAATTAAATGATGAGAACTCACCTCCTCTCTGCTGCCTAAGGCCTGGCCGAAGCTGTCCTCCTCCCATATGCATCACATGTTCAATTTTCTAACACTCTAAGGCCATACCTCAAGTCACATACACTATACCTTGTCATAACTTTCAATCAAGCTTGAATTTCCACATGAATAAATAATTAAAACAACCCATTTTTCCCATTTATTTGTGGCTGGAAAAGTTCCAGCCATGTCATGTTTCTAGAAGCCTAATTTCATCAAAAATTGATAGGAAATTAACTCACATTAAGCCATACTTTGTAGCATAGCTTCCATACTTCAAACCATGCTTGAATGACCTTGTGTAAGAGATATTTTTCTCTCCCTTTTCCCCCTCAAAAGCCACGGCCACTTCTCCCCTTGGTGAGCCCCATGGTTTTGTTTTTCTATAAATAGGATGCTTGTGATAGCTTAGTTGCACCTTGAAGCACTTGCTAAGTTTAGAATTTTAGAGTTGTCTTGGTAGTTCTTTTCTTTTTCTCTCAAGTTTCAAGAGAGTTCTTCCTTTATTTTCATCTTCATCTTCTTCATCTCTTCATCTCATCATCATCTCTTAACCATCAAACATCACCCCAAGGCCTTGAATCATCTCCTAACCTCACAAACACCTCACCTCAAGCACAACCTCACTCAAACACATTTTCCTCTCCATTGTTCCTCACAAGGCCGAAGCCATATCCACCTCAAGGAGGAGCTCATCATCTTGTTTTCCTTTTTAAAGTTCAAGCTTTGTGTCTTCACTCTAGGTAGGAGTGTTTTCTAAACTTTGTTTTCTTGAAAATGAGTTCCTTTCTAGCTTTCTCTTGGATTTTCTTTTGAAACTTTCTTTGTTTTTCCTTCCTTGTGATTTCAGCCATAAGGCCTTGAGGAGCACATGATAGCTCAATGATGAGGACTCCTAGAGAATGACTATGTGTTCATCTCAAAGGAACCTCTAGAGCTTGAGTTTTTCTTTTTCTTTAACTTCATCTATACTATACGTAACTCACATGGTTTTTCAACTTAAGAAAACTAATCTAAGGATTTCTAAAAGCCCAAGCCTACCCTTGTCAACCTTAAAGTTGGCCGGCACGTTCTAGAGATCTTTCTCTAGATAGGGGTTTTGGGTATTTAATAAAGAACTTGACTTAGTTTCATTTTCTCTTCCTTTTGTAAGGTTTTCGGTTTTGGTACTTTGATCCTTGAGACTTTGTTTTGTTTTGTTTTGGAAGTTGTTTATCTTGAGCTTGATGATGATGTTCAAGAACCTCATAGTTCCTTTGAGAACTTGGTTCAAGAACTCTAGAGCTCTCTTTGTAATGAGATATATGTTGGGTTGTTACTTTGTTAAAGTCTTGAATGAGCTCTAGCTAACCATAAAATGAACCTTGCATCATGTTTATTTTATGCTTTGCATATCATGTTTACTTCCTTGCTATCACTAAATACCAAGATAATGAATGAACTTGCATTATCATGTTTATATTTCAAGCTATGCATTATCATGTTTATATTTCAAGTTCTCACTAAATATCAAAGATAATAATATGTTGCACCTCATATTTGTTTTATGCTATCACTTTACTTTCTAATGGAACCTAAAATGAGTGCATGAGCATGTTTACTTTTATGTCATCACTTAAATGAACCTAGAGCTCAAAGACTTGCCCATGGTTGTCTCAACAAAGGTTTAAAAATATTTATTTCCTTGGGTTCATGTTTCGGCCCTAAAGGGGTTTTGATGTTTCTAAGTATTGAAAACTATGTTTCATATTTTTCTAAGCTTTTATGAGTACAAGGAATATGTAGAACTAAACTTTATGAATTTAGGACCTTTTGAGACAAAGTTGATTTAGTCAATGCCCTCTTAAATATTCTTATGATTTTAGATGTTAAAAATATTTACAAATGAGTTTTGAAAGTTTTAAAAAGGTTCCAAGAGAAACTAGTATTTTATGTGCTTTAGAAATTGTGTTTTATGCCTTTATGGAGAATGTTTGTTTCGGTTCTGCCTTGCCATTATTTTGCCACTGTATGAGCTGTGTTAATGATGATAATATGCTTGAGTTTGAGTATAATTAATGGTAAAGTTCATATGTGAAAGATAAGAGAAGTTAGAAACTAGAAAATAATTAATTTGAGAGTTCTAGATCCTTTAATGTTTGAATTTTCTGGATTCTGTCCAGCAAGGTTTAGTAATACTAATCATGGATTTAAATTAGTTTAAATGTGTAGGAATGCCTCATAAATGGTTTAGGACTTGATCTTTATGCCTTAGGAGCAAACCGGACTTAGAAAGGGTCATTGTTGTGACTCCTAGGTACCCGTAAAGTTAGGAATAAGAATTCTGCATTCTTGAGATTTAGAGATGTTCTTGACCATAGTTTGAGGTGAGAAATACTTAGTTAAGACCTTATAAGTTCCCGAGAGCTTAGGTTTGACGATTTATAACTTAGAATGTGAGTTGAGGACCTTAAAGGTCAATGCATAAGACACTAAAAAGTTGTAAATGCTATGATGTGTTGTATGATGCAATGATGTGATGAGATGTGCTTGATGCATGAGAAAATGATTGATAAAATGTTAAAGTTTATCATAGCATGAGATTTCATGAGAACATGATGTGTGGATTAGCTTGTGGTAGTTTGAAGGAAATTCGGTTTAACAGCTGTTATGCTGCCGAATTTCCATCAAACCTTAAAGGGGTGAAAGAAATGTTTTATAAGTACCATATGAGTTGGAAAACCTTGGGTGACACCGGTTCAACCAAGTACCCCCAGGAGATTTGTATGTGACAAGCACTGAGACGCACTCGCCTGGGTGACACCGGTTCGGCCGAGCACCCCCAGGAGAGACAAATCCGTGAGGGTATAGTAGATGCAGCCTACTAAAGCGGACAAATTGTTGTAGCCTAGTGCCCGCAAAGCGTTTCAAAGAGGGTAATCCCAGATAGAGATGATCTTCGCCTCTACCCGCATTTCAGTAGTCGGGATTATTATTTATGTTTCGCTTATTCAGATAATAAGCAAGAGCTAGTGACGACTAGCTGAGGTATAAGCTCATAACCTAGTTATTTTTAGGGTGGCTTATATGCTAAAGTACCATGATTGATGTCACGAGGTTGAGGAATGATCTCATTTGAGAGTTATATGCCCTTATGCCACATGACTTATGTTTACGTGTTTTGATGTGTTGTTTTATGTGCTCAAGTATTGACATGCATCCATGATGTAACGTGTTGCATTTATAACATCAAGATACATGCTAAAAGGAAGAGACCTTGGATAATTAGTTTGGAAAACCCTAAGTTGAACCTTATATGCATGATCACTATTTTATAATTAAACCCAAGGTTCCTAGGGATGTGTACGATGTAACCCTAGGATAGGAGACTCCTACTGAGATTCTTTGGCAAGAATTCTCACTCATCTCTCTTCTTTTCTTCCGTCACATCTTCAGAGACCGATGGCGACGTTCGTGCTCTTCATTGACACTCTTGTTTGGGAGGTGCACTACGACCCGGACCACCATTTGTATCATTTCAAGGGTCGTTGTGCCGTCCGTGTTTTTGTGTACATGGGTCGACCTTTCACTTACCCGGTTACGAGCTACTAGTTCACTCCTACTGCACCTTTTGGTGGTGATGACATGATCTTTGAGCGCACTCGCCCACATGACGAGCAGCTACGCCGTGCCCGTACCTCTGCCTCGGCTGTCCACAACTACCCGGAGTACATGCCTCGCTCGAGGAGGTCCGAGATTGATTCATCCGAGGATTCGCCGACGCACATCCCTTCGGAGGGCTCCGCTCCCTTTCCCCAGTTCCGGCGCTAGGGGAGTGACGAGACCGTGAGGCAGCCACGCTTGGCGAGGAGAGCCAAGAGGCGTCCCCGTCGAGGAGCTTACGTTCAGCCACCGCGAGTTCCTTTCACGCTTCATTGGCCCACACAGGAGGAGATAGAGCGTTTCCCCGGTTACCTGCCTCCATCGCCCGAGGATCCCCATCGTCACTAGTTCCCGATGGAGAGCTTTGCAAGTACCCGAGCTTTTATGGAGATCTTCCCTTCGGTAGTACCTTTTGGGAGGGGTTGTAGTTTGTACTCGTAGTCTAGTAGGAGGGTAGCATTTTGGGTTTTTCTATCTTCATGTTGAACCATGTACTTTACATTTTCTTTTCCATTGTATTACAAGCTCTGCCCGTCTCCATGAAGGTAAGACTACTTATGTACTTAAATTATGTTATTAATGGAATGCTTTTGTTATATGCCTTACTCTGTGATTTCTGATAACTATTACGCGTGCTTTATGTTTCTGTCATTCGACTAGTTAAATTCACGGCTCTCACTTTGTTTATCTTTTCAAAAAGAAAAATTTACCTGTAATTTCCGCTAAGTATTTTATTAAAAAGTTGAGACTAAGAAGTAATAACCTAATGATTAGCCTAATATGTTCTAGAGTATTGGGTTAAAAATTAGGGTGTTACATAATCTCATTCGAAGAGATTCAGAACTCAAATGAAGTGAAAATAATTCTTGAAATGGATGTTAATATGTAACGCACGAAGAAATGTTTTTCAAATAAAAGAAATCAATTTTCAGATCTTCATACATTAGCATTCATCTTCAAAAAGTGATAAACAATGAAGAATTTTAATCTCCTCTAAAGCAAGTTGTGGCTACAATCTTTAATCATGATGATATACTTACCAACAAGATATGATTAAAGCAATGAGGATCAAAGGGAAGTCTAGAAACATAAACAACGTTTTAGAAAGCACATGTACTCTTAAACAATGTACCCTTTATAGAATAGGAGGGAAAATTCAAAATTCAAAATAAAGTTAAACCCAAAAAGGGGATGGCAGTGACGTCTTACTTTTTAGCTTGGTCAGCTATCCCAACTTCTAGAAGAAAAAGTTCAGAAATCTCGTTCAGAAAGTAAAAAGTAATTTCTAAAGAAGGACTCAAAAACCTCTGTTTGACAACAGTCTCTGTAATTACAAAAGTAGCCCTACCATAGCCGAACTAGTCTTTTAGACTACATTTCAAAGACACAAAAAGAATATCAACATGTGTCACTAGAAAAACATATAAAGGGCAGCAGTCACAAATGAAAGATCAAGTATAACAAGAGATCTTGTGCTTACAACTTAAGACTTTTGGCTGAATCGGTTGCAAAACTCTTAAAAAATGCAAGAACTCTCCTTTTCTTTTATAAAGCTATTATCACTTGTAATCAGTTTCTGCATCTATAAAAATCTTCGCAGCAAGAATTGTTAAAAATAAGTCATTCAAGTTTTCAACTCATACACTATTTTATTCTAAGAAAACTTGAGTGTTTGGTAGTTGGAGTGAACCAACCTACAAATATCTTTGTACTTAAATCCAGTAGTGATCATTGTGAGTTAACTTGAAGAGGCTAGTAAAATACTACTTGTGAGTGACAGTAAAGTATGCTATTGGTCACATAAGATATCTTGAGAATACTATAGAAAGACTATCTGACTTTCTCAAGGTTGAAAAAGGGTTGTAATAGTGGAACTCAACAGATTGTAAAGAACTGGAGGTAGGCAGATTGGCTGAACCAGTAGAAAAATATTCTATGCAGTATTTATCTTTTCTCTTAATCTCTTTACATTATGTATTGTGTTTATTTATGACACATTTCTGAAAACTTTTGTTTAAATAGTATTCTATTTTAACTTAGCTCAGAAAGTTACTTTCTAAATATATCTAACACCCTTTTCACTGCACTTCAAGTTATACTTGATAGTTGTTATTTAAAGTTTTCAAAAAAAGAGAAGGAAAGTGAAAATACGATTCAACCCCCCTTCTTGTGCACTTTTTAACCTACAATACTGCCACAAGTAAGTAAATAGCCCCTATTTAGGATTTGTCTTTATATGGATCAAATAGAAAGCCTATGTCCGCATATCCTTTTAATTAGAATCTAGATTCATTTGAATAAAATAAGTCCCTATCAATTGATCCTCGAAATACATGCTTAACATTATTTCAGTGTCTTCTAGTTGGACAAGAGCTAAACCTAACCAACAAATCTATAGAAAAAACTATATATGGTCGTGTATTGTTAGCGAGATACATTAGTGCTCCAATAGTACTAAAATACAATACTTCAAGACCAATAAATTCTATGACCAAGCCCCTATATTGTACAAAAATTTTCAATCAAACTAATAGAAAATAACAATTTATCATCTATATTTATCATCCGAATGTATAGGGACTTGAATGAAAATTTTTGTATAGTGTAGGTATTTGACTAAAATTTTTTTTACAATGTAAAAATTTAATTATAAATTTTTAACTTAGTAATTAAACCTTTAAATTCTAAATTTTGCTCCACTTTCTCTCATATCAACATAATTTATATGTCATAAAAATTATGATTTGTTAAAATTGGGTTTCTTCTTTGAAAGAGAATGGACCAAATTTTGTATTTTGGTCCCACATCTTTTAACTATTATTGTTAACATGTACAAATAATACACAAAATAAAGTAATTTTGGCTCTAAACCCTAATTTTATGAGGAAAAAAACTAATAATCTCATTAAAGTGAGATCCAATAAAAAAGAGAAATATCATCATCCCCATTTTAGATCTTCTTAATGCTTAGAATTTTAATAAATATATATATGTGAAACGTATCACATAAGAAAGGTGGTTTGTTATGAGAGTGAAAAGAGTCAATCTTAACCGTTAGATTTTATATAAATCATCAAGATTAAAATGTAAAGTCATATGACTTTTCTAAATAAGCATGTAAGCATTAATTACTATTAATTATCCTTAAATTTTGATCATCTATATATAATTATATAGTTCAAATTTACTCTTTTCACTCTCTTAATGAATAACCTTTCTCATGTAATATGTCCTCTGTATATATTTGGATGCAGGAATTTTAATATTTATCTCCGGTTCTTTGAACCACGTTGATCGGCATTTTGCAGTGAAATCAAATTTTTTTGGGTCATCTTCACTGATATCAGTTTGCTTTTAGGTCCGAATCAGCGATATCAATTTTGTCACATTAAGTTGTACATTGTTATGGGCTGGGTCTGATTTTTCATTCAAACCGATTTTTAAGGCATCTTGGCCCACTTCGTTTGAGCTGATGTGTGGGAAGTCTAATAAAGTTTTTCTTTGTTATTTTATATTTGTATATATAAAAAGTATATTTCTTTCAACAGGTTGGCCCTTTCGTTGAGTCACCTTGCTAAAGGATATGGAATATGGATAGAATAGACGACCTGTTTGAAAAGTCTGTGGCCCTCATTACTCCCAACACAATATTTTAGCCACATACTGCAAATTAGGCAGAGAATCCAATTTTCAAAGAAAGGACTATCGATATGACGATCTCCCTCCATGAGACCATGATAATTAATTAATGTGGATGATATTTAACTACCTACTTCACTTGATTGAAAAATAAATACAAGGGAGGGTGGGGGTACGGTATAAAAAGATGAAGTACTAATCGTTGATGGTATTAATGTTTGCATAATCAAAATAAGAAAGGAAAATACTCTTTAGTACGGACATAAATTCGCAAAATGGCATATAAAACAAACAGTTCATCACTTGTGTTTTAAAGGCTGACACATTATGTGTTCTCAGTAGGTGGCCGATAATTACATCCGGTCGTTCTTCATTCACCATCATCAGATTTTATTTCAACGGTCCAGATTTAAAAATACAATAAATATAATAGAAATATTTAAATACATCGAGAACTGATCTATTTATTAATTGATACATAGGTTCTGTAAATCATGATTATCTCTCACTTTCTTTATCTTTTTAATACAATAGCTTATTTATCAATCACTAAATAGAACAGAATAAACGTTTTGTCTTACTCTAAGAGCGTCTAAAATTTTTTCTAAATATACAACAATATACTAATTATACAAAATAATCAAACAAAATAAAGTTTTTCCTTCCGTACTCATGATACCGATACTTCTTGTATAATCAATAGATGTGATTTAATATTTGATTTAATAAATTTTAAAAAGTTATATTAATGGGATACATGACTCATTTGTAGACACAAATAATTAAAAAGTACTGATATCTTTTAATTTTATAGAGGCAGAAGATTCAAATCTCCACATGAAATGGAGAATAGAGATCCGTGACGGGGACAAGGACACGGACGAAAGGCAAAATTCTTAACAAAGATGAGGGGTGGGACATATCCCTTGCCCCATGGGTACTCATTGCCACCCTTAATTAGATCCTTGTTGATACGGTGGCAGAGGTCGCCCTTCACTCTAAGCACCACAACTCCAACCTAGCCATCACCGCCAGCCCACCCAACCTGCATCACTAACAAGCACTTTCATGCTGGCTGGCTTTTAGGAGGTGTTGCTGGAGTGTAAGTTAAGATATTATTTTTCCATATGTCTGAGGTGATCCGAGAGAATAGTGAGGAGTTTGAAAAAATAAAATTGTTGGGATGAGCTTAGATTATAAGCTGAGGGGTGACAGCTTCCAAGTTACAATCTTTCATAGTTCCAACCAGCCAATGCATATGATATTATAAGAACACTTAAAGAAACAACATAGAGAAACTTGTGTCATCCACACTACGTCCTCAAAATTTTTGTTACAGTGATTTGTAATCATGACTACAACCATAACCAAATAAGCTTCACCTGCTAAATAGGCAAACTTTCATTAGGGTCGGGGACCGTGACCAACCTAATTATGTTATTATTGATGCAACCATACTCAGATAATTTAATTGACAAATAATACTTAGGCACGTTTACTAACCAGGACAGTCACTTATCTGGAAAAAAAATACAAAACTAACAAGGACAGTCTGACATATAAATATAAAAAATATTAAAATAGACTAGAGTTTATGATGAATTTTATACATAACATACACAATCTCAATGATTATTTTTATAATATTTATATATTTTAATTTTTAAATTATATTTTGAATGGTTGATATATATAGATGATTCACTGTGAACCCAAATTTATACTATTATTATTCTGTAAATACTAGCATATTAATTGACTAAGATGTTGAAGTATGAAGCATTACACCACAATTGGTAACGCACACAATGATAATGGGATTAAAGTAACTGTTAATGTCAAAAGGACACCAGACACCATTTTTTATAAGTTTATTTGCAGAGACAAAGTAATAGTTGAGCAATAGTATATATGATAACAGTTCCAAAGATGAAAGAAATTTCTTCCGACGGGATATTTAATATGGTATTATGACCAAAGCATAAGTTTCATCACTTGTCTATGAATAAGCCTATTTTTTTTCCCCCTAATCCCATCTCCTTTTGCTAGTGTCTAAATAATTTAGGTAACAAATGCAAAAATAAAATATAAGAATAATAAGAATTTTTATATAGTTTTTTTTAACTAAATATGAGATCAAATTTAATAAAATAATACAAATTAAATATTATATACTTGTCTATTATTTAAAACATTTCCAATTCTGACAAAGGCATGTGTCTCAACCTTTTACATAAATTCATGGCAGTTTTTTAATTTGAGTTTTTGTTTAGTTTCTAGTTTTTTTTTTTTTTTTGGCTGCTTGTTTAGTTTTAAGTTCTTTCTTCTAGCGAGTTTGTTATTTTTATTATGGATTTTGATTGATTACCATAACTAAGTTGATTAGGATTTATTTTTTTTGGTTTTTCAGATATCCATAAGTGAAGACAGTGGTTAATCCCTTTATATTATATATTCATTTAAATGGACAAATACTATTAGGATTTTAAAACCACTTTATTCTCAAAATAAAAATTCAATTATTGACCTTTGGTTTTAAAAGGAAAAAACCTTTATCATCTCACCTCTACGAGATTTTAATTGTTATTTTGATGTTTTAAAATATATATTTATGATTTTATTTTATTCTATATAGGTTCAAGCATATTTGAGAGTAGAATAGGGCAAAGAAATTGAGGATTTTAGGCACAATACTGCTATTTCAACATAAAAGGATAATTATTCAATTGGAATACTTATTCCATTATTATTAGATATGATAAATTGATAAAAAAAAAATAAAACCATAATTACATTAAATAATAAAAATAAATAAATTTCTCAACTGAACACATATTTTTTTTTTTAATGGTGAAATAATATTGGCCTTTTAGATACTCCCGGGCATAGTTTTAAAAACCGGCTGACCGCTTCTGCTCGGGAAACCGTGAACCTATTATGAAACCTGTCCGAGCCACTAATTGGATCGGTCTTGCATCAAAACCTGTGACCCGGTTTGACTCGGGCGGTTTTGGATCAAAACCGGTGACTCGGCCGGTTGAACCGGACCGGTCGACTCGGTTTTTTTTTTTTTTTGCTTTTTTGCTTTTTTTTTTCCTTTTTTGGGCTAAATAATATTGTTTTCTAAACCTTAAAAAATAATATTCTAATTTGACCTTTAGAAAAATGCAATAAATTTGTTTATATTGTCATGATTTGTGAGTTTGTGATGTAAAACTTTATGAGTTTACGTGTACAATTATATTTTAAACTTGTTAATTGTGATTTGTGATTGTGAAACGAAAATAATATTTAGGAATTTATGTTATTTAATTATGTTTTTATATTTGGAGCTCTTAAAAGGTATCAAATTGTTAATTAGTTGTTATTTTATTATATTTTATTTAAATTTTTATATAGTTTTATATAAATCCGGTTCGACCATGACTCCACCCAATCCAAATGACCTAATGATTCAAGACTGACCGAGTCGATGATCGGTCCGAGTTTTAAAACTATGCTCCCGCGCATGTTCCGACGCGGCTTAGCAGGCAAGTCGCGAGCACAGAAAGGATGTAAGATGTGACAACTGACGAAAATTATGATGTCATAATTTTTTGTCTTTATTTATTTATTTATTCAGACAATTATTATTTAAGTGGCCTCAAGTTAAAGTAAGCCAGCTAGACCTTATCCCCCTTTTCCCTAGAGCAACTCACAGGTCACAAGCGAGTCCCCACCTTTTTCTCTCAAATTGACTATACCCACATAATGCAAACCATTTAACTCCAAAAAAGAAAAAAAGTCTATTCATATTATTTCATTTCATCGTCTTCTTTAAAAGAGTGTTTTTTAATGTATTTAAAAATTCAATTTGGATAGATTAGTAATGTGAAAAATATTTATATTATCGTTCAATCAAAATCTTTTATTTATATTCTCACTCAACAATAAATACATGGAAGCAAATATTTTGTTTCCTTTCTTTATCCCTTTAATAAAACTTTAATACGTATATAGATGACGATAACATCATCCATAATTTTTATTTGATTAATACTTTTCAACTACTCATAATATAGATACATAATAAAACTTGATTAAGGAGACATAAAGTTGGATACGAAATAGGTAGAGATGAATTGAATCCATTGATATATAAGTCAATCACATTTACTAACTATAATAATATATGATTAGATTATATTATCACAATTATATTCTTTATTTAAATTATTAAAAAGAGAAAAAAAATTGAGTGAAAACCTTTTTGCAAATTAAATGAAGTAATTGATGACTTAAAACTGTTGAACCCACACACGCTTTCGTCAACGCGCTTCCACCTTAAATTGCCCACTCAGCCAGTGGTTGCAGAAGACTCCTGTCACTCTTTCTCAATTATTTTTATTCTAAACGCGACTCGTTCAAATTCATTAGTGGAAGGTGTACAGGGCAGCAACAATAACAAACAATTGCCTTTGTCCCTGAACAAAAGTACAATTGCCGACAAGCATTGTTCATCCTCAAAATTAAGAGTGGTACATTAAAAAAAAGAGAGGAAAAGAGAAAAAAATGAAGAACAAGGGTCTCTCCTTAGCACTGGTCATCATCCTCATCCACCTACACCTTTGCAGGGAAACTTGTTCTTCATGGGAGGTCAACGCCAACAACCACAAGGGCTGTGTTGGTGAGGACTGCCTCATCGGAAACGCGTTGTTGGAGTCAGAGTTCTTGCTGAGTTCCCACAGCGCCAGGATGCTCTATGATGTGAGTCAGTCACAGACTGGGAGAACCAGCAACAACAACGGTGCTTCTGTTAATTGTCCAAAAAACCAAGGTTATCGTAGCTGCTTGCCCCCAAGAAATGGTGGACCTAAACAAAAATGTGATGCTTACACCAGGAATTGCTAAGAACATGGGGTGATAAGTCACAGTTTCCTCCTTGATTCTTAAGGTTGTAATAATGGTTGTTGTGTGAAGCTGTTGTTTGGATGTGCTTTAATTTGAAGACTGTAGTAATAATCTGTGGTATCTCTGAAGTTGTATTTATGATTTCCTTTTGGTATTTTTGTTGCTGTTTCTGCACATTTGTTGGGGGATTGACTGTGTTGTGTTATTTAATTACTTTTGTTGACGAATAATTCCATGTGAGATGGAACTGTTCTGAGAAGTGGGAACATAATAAATCTCTGTTAATTACTGGTTTTCGTTTCAATTCCCCATCCCAGTTGGTCACTGCGTTTCTGCTGTCGTGTTTTCATTCGATTCAAACTGTACTTTTATAATTTTTCATTGCTCTGGTCCTGGAAAAAAGGAGAAATGGAGAACTGTCTCAAACTTAACATTGAATGGCTGAATAATTGAATTTCAGGTTTTGATATGAAATTATTTCATCCCCAACATTTTGACCATCTCAACAGAAAGAAATTTGCCAACAAGATTAGTTCACCGGATCAGCTATTTGCTCATGTATTACTATAATTTTGGTTTGTTATTTCGCAAGTACAATGGCCACTGCTTGATGAATTGCCTTGACCTTGGATTTGAATGAATTTTCTTTCCACCTAAACTTTTATTAAAAAAAAAAAATGATTGAAATTGTGTGTGAAGGTTGTAAAAATGAAAATTTTGTGGCATTGAAAAGTTTTGTTACCATAGAGGTAAATCTTCCCCAGATTCAGAAAGAAGAATAGGAGTAAGTTTTACCCTTTCTCTAATATTTCTGTTATCCTCTCTTGATCTTTCTTTCTTTAGCCGAAGCTCCTCTTCAATTCCATTATCACCGGCTGTTTTTTCCGCCCCTAGTAGTGACAAGGATCCAGTCAAGGAACTAAACACTGATAGTTGGGGCAAGTTTTGTTCAAGTGGGTAAAGCTGATGCATATTCTCTAGTTTTTTCAGAGGAACACCAGATGAAGAGTGATGTACCACATACCAAGCACTTAGCCACATTTATTAATTGTGGTGAAACTCATCCGTATTTAGCAACACTCGTTAAGTGTGGCTAAATGTCCAATGTGTGTGTGTGTGTGTGTCTTTGGCATCAGAAGAAATCTCCATAGATCGCTCCCATGACCATAAGATATAATTTTCATCAATCAATGCTTGAGAAATAAGAACCAAACTTGGATGATCTGACAAATGGAGAGAGTATGGGTTGAAGCTCTCATCCATGGCGGAAGAAGAGTCCATTGGCGAAAACAGAACTCAACAGAGAGGTCTAGAGATAGAACACAGAGAAGCAATTTTCATTTGACACCTAAGTAAAAAGTGTAAATAGAGAGAATGTGAAAATTAACTAGCTGATTACTAACTTTTAAATAACTTCCCTACAATAAATATCGACTAGTTCTAATAATGGAAGCCGAGGCAATCATCTTAATTGTTGCTTTTGTCGCTGAAAAAAGAGTGTTTATGGATTGACTAGAAAAAAAAAAATGGAATATTTTTTCCTTAACATTTTGAAGAATAAATCATTGTCTTTGTTTTATTAGAGTTTTTTTTATTTTTTTAGCAAATTATTTTACATTTGGGTATATAATTTGAAAAGTGTTTTAAATTATAAACTACTTATAGATTTACTTGGATGAAAAAAGAGTAAAATCACTTTTTTATTTATAACCAAATTACATGATAAGACAAATATGTGTTAATGAACTTATAACAAAAAATATATGGGGAAACTTTATACTCTGCATAGGAAATCAATTATCATTCTTAGAGCTTTATTTCTTTCTTTCTCAATAAAAGTATATCATTTCTTTTTCTTTCAAAATCCTTTTTATGCAAAATTTAATCAATAATTTGTCCGTACAATACAAGTGAACATATCTTTAAAAAATAACGAAGTCCAAGAAATAGAGGCACAATTCAATGTGATTGGATATAGACGTGTATGTATGAGTGCTCTTTTTCTCTTGTGAGTGGAAATACGAGTAAGAAGGAAATTTTTGTAAGAGTTTGATAAGGAATAATATTGTAAATATAAATAGCAACAAAATATAGTTTTGAAATATTATTTTATTACAAATTACTCTTGCTCTTTTTTTAATAAAAGAAAAATAGGCACCTATAACTAGTTTTTTAAAAAAAATGGTAAAACGGTATCTTTAATTACAAATATCTTTTTAGTTAATCTAAATACCCTAAAAATACATAAAATATCTTTTAGAAAAAATATCTTCTTGTTTTCTTGATCAAACAGAAGTCAATCCAATCGCGCTCAAAGTATAATAATTGGAGACAAAATTGATCATCATCACAGTTCCCAAAAGAAGAGGGTACCAAAATGAACAAGGGTTTCTCACTGGCACTGCTTATTATCCTCTTCCACCTACACCTTTCCAGGGCAACTTATTCATGTAAGGTCAACAACAGCAACAACAAGGGCTGCAGTGTAGGTGAGGACTGCCTCACTGGCAATGATTTGTACTCCGAGTTCTTACCGAGTTCCCACGCAGCAGAGATGCAGTATGGTTATGTGAGTAATTCTATTATGGGGGGAAGGAATAGGAATGGTCCTGTATTCTCTTGTCCAGAAGGTAATAAGAATGGTTATCGCAGCTGCTTGCCCCCCCGAAATGGTGGACCTAAACAAAGATGTGATACTTACGCCCGGAATTGCTAAGGAGTAAGGACACATGATAAATCATAGTCTATTTCTTTGATTTTGATGAGTTGTAATAGTGATGTGAAGCTGTTTGGATGTGCTTTATGATTGTAATAATCATAATCTGTAATTCTCTTACGTTGTATTAATGATTTCCCTTTTTATACTTATGGTTGCAGACTAATTGGTGGGATTTTGTATGGTTTGTTTTATTGCTGTTGTTGAGGAATAATTCCACTCGTGCCAGGGCAACGTTTCTGATGAGAAGTGGTGGGAACATAATTTGGGTGGGTTTGTTTATGATTTTGTTAACATAAAAATATATATATATTTTCAAATAAAAAATTCAGTTAAGTTTGTTTATGAGTTCCACTCAAAAGCTAAAAGGCTAAAAACCGTTTAAAATAATGTTACTAATTTTTTAATATAAGTTGATATGAATGGCTTTTGTCACGAGTATTTTGACTAAATATCCAAATTATTTATCCTTAAAAAATATTAGAGATAAAATTAGTTCCCACGTATATGTTCTTACAATTAAAAAAAAATTGTATGGAATTTTAAATATGAATGATCAATTAGAAATTTTGAAATTCTAAATGGTAATTTGTGTTCCATTATACTACCGAGAGACCAATTTGGGTACTGTGAAGTATTTTTATCGCTTGAAAAAATTATACCTTCACGAATATCCGGTTTCAATTCCCATCCCAATTTAATGAGATTTAATCTTTTTTTGTTGGTAGTGAATGAGATTTAATCTGCTATCCTGTTTTCATTCAATTAAAACTATTTTTTTAAAAATATTTTTCGTTTCTCTGTTCGTGGAAAAAAGAAATGGACAAGAGAACTGTCCTAAACTAACCTCAAACGATAGAGCAATTGAATTTCATATATTTATATGAAATTATTTCATCCGCAATATTTTGTTTCTATCTCATCACGACCAGTGATTGAAGATGAACGAAGGAAAAAAAAAAAAAAAAGGGAGCCATATAATATATAAATTATCAACCAAGCCAAAAAAATTAGTTTTGAAAATTTTTAGACTAAAAAGGCAAAAAATTTAAAGACCAAAATCAAAACGGTCCATCAACATATATATGCTTTTTTTTCTATTATCTTTCGTTGCTCTTGTTGTGGAGAAAATAAATGGAGGCAACTATTCTAACCTAACCTTAATTAGTTAGGGACTTGGATTTCAGGTCTTGATATGAAATTATTTCATCCCCAATATTGTTTACGGTCTCAACTGGCCGTCTTTAAGTTATCATACACTCCCGTTTAATCACACTTCAAAAATATGGCAAAGTTCATTTACAAGTGTGACTTGTGTGTTTGCTCAAATGTGGGTGCTTAATAAGTACTTTTAGTTATATTTTCAGATTAATTTAGCTACGCTTCTAAAATGTGGTTAAACGAAAAAAGGTGTGATGCATCTTGCTGTGAGCAGCGCAGCACAATGGGCACCTCTCAAATGATAGAAATTTTATTTAAAGGTTGTAGAAATGTTTGTTCTTGATTCTAAATTATAATAATCAATAAGTTACAATTATGAGAGTATTTCAAAAGAAATTGCTTGTCTATAAAGACACAGCAGTGATTGAAAAATGTGCTGGCTTTGTCACGTTATTTGCACCCAATTAATTAATCATCTAAATAAAGTCAAGTTTAATTTGGTGGGTAAACGTACATATGGTGCACCTGGATTAATTTGTCAATATTGATAAGTCCAACCATGCTCAGACACATGAATCCACCAATGTCGAAAGGCCAAAAGAGAAGAAGAAGAAAAAGTTATCATCATTATTGATCCAATATCCTCCAAATTGTTCAAAAAAATATATACTTTTTATGTTTCTAAAATATGAAATGCATATGTGTAGTATTTAATATTCTTCTATATCAATTAGTAGAATGAATAATTAAGAGAATTCACTAAGAGGATATAGAATCATTTCATAACCTTTTAAAAATTGCTATGATGAGCTCAAGTGATGTTATATTATAAAGTCGCCCCTCTTTATAATAATTTGAAACCAGCATTAGGTTTTATTGTTATTGATTCATAAATCCATTTTTTTAAGGTGTATTTGGTTAATAGATAAAGTGGGACGAATTTTAAGGTAGTATTTTTTTTTTAATGTTTTGTTTGGTTGATAGATAGAAGAAAATTTTAACTTCATGAAAGTGGAAACTTTTTTTTTTTTTTTTTGCCACTATAGGGCTAAAATTTCCGTTAATAAAAAGAGAAGTTTTTCTCTTTCTCTAATATCTCTCTCATCCTCTCTTAATATCTCTTTCCTTCGTCAATACTCCTTTTTAATTTCATTGTCACCAATGCCCCCTAATTTTTATGATAAAATCAACCTTTAACATGCTTTTGGTTTCTACAAGTGAGACTTATTGCCTCTTTGCCTTGAGCAATCTTTTTCTCCTAGCGGTTTCGCCCTAGAAGTTGTTGTCCTCAGCCAGCGGCATATGACCTCAATATGAATCTCAGGCATATCTTTGAGGGTCCAAGTGATATGTTAGCATTTTTTCTGAGCTATAGTCGAGCTTGACTTTAAGCTCGATGAGGAACAAGGTCGTCCATAGTTTGAGGTCCCTTCTAGAGATCTAGCTTTGAGATCTTAAGTTATTGCCTCATGTAGCGTATAAAGTTCACTCGATGCGCCTTTTGCACTCGCTTTTCTTGTTTAGCTGGCCTTTGTCATAGGCGATCGTTGTAACAAATGTGAACACTACCTTTGTAATCAAAAGGCATGACATCAACATCAGCTTTTGAGATAGGGAAATTTGTCGCAAGGTGTAGCATTGAGACTATAGTTCCTAGTGCATTCAATGAAGGACACCCCACCAAGATCATATGGTATGGGTTAAAACAATCAATAATGCTATTTTAACACATGTCCTAGCCCGACACCTATTTTATTATTATTGGATGAAATGATGAGCTATACTCATCCCCATTCATTCATCTCATCCAATGATAATAGAGTGGGTGTTGAAATAGCATTACTCTAAAACAATCAATGACTAGGTACTTCACTTTTTGGTTTCTTCCACGATCTTAGATCCAAAACTCATTCACCGATGTAACCTAGGGCGTTTGCCCGTTCTCCTAAAAATCCAACAAGGTCATTGTTGTATTGAATCAAGGAAGACTCTTCCAACCATATCTTTGTGATTGTTGAGTATAACAAGAAGTTAGTCGGGCTTCGCTAATCTATTATACTTTTCGGATAAAAAGTTTGTAGCAACCACATAAACTACAAGATCATGCAAATTTTGATCCATACCACAAAAAATCAAAAGCTAAGAAAGATATTACCAAAGCAAGGGCACTAGGTCTCAGCAGACACACAATGCCCTCTATAATCATGATAGCTCAACAATGTCTTACACTAATTGAGCTCATCTGACCGCCTTCTATGAATCCTCCTACAATGAGGTCTGTAACCCCCTTATTTCATTGCTCGGGGGATATGATCCATCATAGTCGGATATTGTCCTCCATTTTTTTTATAGAGGTGTATGAAGGATAGGTTGAGTTAGGTTAGACCAAATCCAAACCCCTTTGACTGATTTTTAGATTAGGTCATTCCTTGACGCTTGTAGCCAGCCCCGTTGATGACCCAACAAGTGACCAAATCAACATGTCAACTTGACTTTCAAATAACATATGCAGATTTGAATATTATATAGTAAAAATATAAAATTTTACACATAAGAAACGAAAATCAAAAGATATTTTGAAAAACATATTTTAAAACAAACTATATTAACAGAAAAATAACATCAAGTTTTCAAAATACATTAATTGAAGTATAAAATCTTGTAATTTATTACTAACTATTATGAAAAAAAATAACGTTAAAAGAATTATTTGACTTCGAATAAAGTTAGATAAACCCAACATATGAGTTGAACATAGACCGAAAAGTGTGCTAGTAAAATTTGAGGACCTTAACCTAGTCCAGTAAGTTTTGAGTCGCTTCGGGTCAGGTTAGCAGACAAGGTCTAGTTATGAACATCCCTGTCTTTTGGGATGCTTATACTTATGCTCTGCTTTTTTGTCGAGGACTGCTGTCATTCTGCTCTATGTTTTAGCTCCTATTTCATTGGCTAACATACCAATCTAAGTATCATTTTCTGATCAATTGCTCTATCTGGTCCTTTCGGACTATGTATTTCTCTAGACTTCTGTCCTCATCATGCCCCTACAGGGAAAATTTTCCTGAAGGCAAGGATCCTATGCAAGAATCCCTCCAGATACCCCCGGGAAACAATTCTCCATTGCTATCCTATTGGATTGTGACTCCGGGCAAACTTTAGCTATAATATCTGAGATTCAAATTATGGACTCATTACATTGGAAATGACTTTATTACCAATCTTTTCCCAGAATTATGCAATTAATTATTATGATAATAAAAAAATAAAAAAAATAAACTCCTTTTACATAGTTATTTGCAATGTTAGGTGCTATACCTTAGTTCTTAGATCGATCGATTTTATAGTGAATGTACCTAGCGTCTAGGAAAGAATTTTCAAATTCTAGACTTGGTCTGCATAAACGAAGTGTGGATAAAACAATTAGTCATGGTGGTCCAGCAGATAATAACAACTTAACAAAATAGACATAGTTTTGGTAACAACTTGCAACGACAAATCTCTCTCAAATCTCAATCAAAATGTATGGGTCACGTAAGTAATCTTTGTGGAAGACCTAGTGAAGTCTTTCTCATGTGTCATGCATGAGAATTCCGAACAAATAACATTAAAGAATAATTTTAAATCTCCTACCACGTCTTCTTATACAATTTCCCCTGCATACTAGATGAAATAAATATTCATTACATTGAATATTCTAAAACATTGATTATATTTATTTTATACTCCATTTAGCATATACGAAATTTATAGGAGGATATAAAGCAGAATAATACCATAATCAGGGTCGAGTTTTTTTTTTATTTATTTTTCTTTTCTTCTAATTTTGAGCCCTAGAAATATAATGGAAGATAGTATACACCATGTCACCATCATTGCAACTTCATTTGATTTTCTTGCATGAAGATATTGAGTTGTGTTTGACGTTGACACTCTTGGCTCTGAGAAATATGCAATGCAATATTGGATCATGGATGTAATTCTGAGACCACATAAATAGAGTAATTATCTTCTACCTAATACAGATTAGTCCTTCGTGATCGTTGGAAGCATGTGACCGCTGGGCCTGGGAAAAAGACTACCATTTTTTTTTTCCTGTTTGGAAGTATCTTCGTCTGTTAAAGAAAAAGGAACCTCATGATATTTCATTTTCTTTATACTTTTCCTCTAACTAATGGGAACCGGTCAATTTAGACGTGAAAAAACAAAGCCTTATGAATATTCTAAACACATATTCCAAACATATGAATCACCAAAGGCATTGTCTCATCTGTTACGTCGTTGTCGAAATTATTAATGGTTGATAAATTTTAAAACGGACCTCTTATTTTTTATTGTGTCATGAACCTCTTACTATTAATCATTGAATTATTATTATTTTTGTTGAGCATTTTAATTTAGTGGCTAATAATAAGGGGTTCATGATGGATTCAAAGATAAAAAGTCCAATATAAAACCCACTTGAGAGGTATAGTATGCCATAGATTATAGATGAACCATCTGATAGCACCAAACTAAATAAATAAGGTGTGCCAACTATGGTGATCTTGTTCAAACATTTCACGTCCAGGGATTACTCGAGATGATGATATAGACACTGTATACTACACGATACATGATCTTCCTCCTTTTTTTACTTTAGAATTGGATGGGGGTAAAATCAGGGAAGGAGGTAGAAATTTTGGGAGATGGGGAAAAATTAATTTATATAAATAAAATAAAATAAATATCATATTAAAAGTATAAAATGAGTCATAATATAATTTTTTTATCCAAATTATTAGCAAATTAGAATTTATTTCATCATCTATTCTCTCTTTTCCATTAGTAAATGAGTCAATAATTTTCTTCTTAGAAATCTCTTAAGCCCAATAAAAAAAAGTTAATAAGAGAAACATTCTAAAAAATATATTATAAAGACATTTATATATTTCATATTTTTATATCATGCATATAACTACACTAAGATACTTTTATTATTTGTTATGTATACTACCCTCTCATTTGATTTTTCAATGAATCTAATATGTCTGAAACAATTATTGCTATGGAATGGAAGCAATATGTATAAAGATAGTTGACTTTTTTAAAGAGACTGTAAGTAATTTGAGGGGCCATGGCAACCGCTTGTTCCCGTGCTCCGCCACTGGGTAATATGAAGCAATATTCACACCAAATTACTTTATAAACTTGCTCAATATATACATATAAACTTGCTCTTTACTTAAGATTGTTTTGTTCTACTTGTTATAAGTTAAGCAATCGACTCAGCACATTCAAACACACAACTAAAGTTGGACTCAAAATTTGACAATTGATTTCTAATTATCTATCCAATCCCAACACATCTAAATTGATCAAAAAACATCAAATTACTATTACCAGTTTTATAAATAAGTTGATAAAATTACAATAAATTTATTCTTTTTTATTTTTATCTTCTCTTATGGGGGATTACATTTGTGTGGAAGATGCAATATTTGTGATGGAAATCACAGTGCGCGAGCTGCATTGGCTTAAGAGAGGATGACTGCTAAAGCACAAGCAGTCAAGTTAATTGAATTAAAAAATTCAAAATGTCATTATGTAAAAAAATAAAATAAAATAAAATAAATTCACTTATTACCTATTGATAGACTACTACATGATTTCATGAACACCAAAAGATTGTCAAACTTACCACATTAGTCAACGAAGCTATTACCTTACAAATTAAGTTCAAATGTAATCTCCTTTGCAACCTTATAATAACCCAAAAATAAAAGTGAAAAACACGAATAAAAGATAAACCATAAATAAAATATTTTATTATCACTATGCTGCTGTAGGTATGTCCATTTTTGTTCCCATGATAAGATGAATACGCACGAACATCCATGGTTGAGTGTCAAACACTCACGATAAGATGAATACCCCTGACTCCTTGAGTATTCGTCAATATCCAATGCCATTCCAAATCAGATCAGGTAATCAATTGTGCACTACAGAAATTCTTTAGTAATTCTAACTCAAAGTCCGCTCGTTTTTATTTTAGTTTTCGCAAATACGAATTACAAGATACTTCGTATAAACAACTCCCATCTATAATTTGATCCACAATTCACCATATTGGGGTAAACTAACCCTCTTACGGCTACGCCAAAACTCAATTGGCAAAGCCCTTTGTTTAATTCTTTAAAAAAGCTTTTTGATATTGTAAGATAACATGTATAATAAAAACATTTTAAAAAGTTAAAAAATAACCCTAATCTTAATGGTATATTGATTCCGAGGGCCAATCCACCGATAGTATATACGACGCTATCGGAAGTGAGGCTTGTCAACATAACATGTAATTAAAAGTAATCAAAATAACTTCTCCGTCAAAAATGGTAGAAGTGTAACAAAACAAATTACAGCATTTTCCTCTCCCTAGTTGAGATTAAGAAACTCAAACTTGATTAAATCTAGATACTTAAGACAAATGACACCAAACTAGTCCTCAGCGAACCACCAACCCTTGCGCTGCCTGGGACCCTGCTGCCTGGGACCCATCCTCGGTTACTTTGTTAGCCTGAATAGTACTGATGACATTCGCAATATTATCCTGGACATGAGAAAAAAAGTAACAAACATCATAATAAATCAAAAGCCGTGACTCGGCTTAAAACAATTCCATTTCATCTGATTTATTACAATCAAAATGCTATGAAGTGCGCTATCATTGAATAAAAAATGTTTACAATAAATAGTTAAATATCAAACAAACATTGTGGTGCAAATTGTAAAACATTAGACAAGCAGAAAGAGAGCTTCTATCAAGAAAATGGTCTTTCATGAAATAAATAGTTTAAACTTTAATTTTATATCAATTTATAAAAAAAGTTTACAATAGTGGCATAAAAATCACCTGTACGGCTACATTTATAGGACAGTAAACTGAAGTTAATATTCAAATTCACAGGCTTCTGAATTAAGCTTTTGTTTGGACTGTAGTTCTTAAACAAATTAACACTAATGACATGCTCTAGAAGCACAAGCCCTTCATTGCTTTGTCTCCTAATATATGCATAATGTGTGGTTTAGATTCCAAATCAGGGGCTCATCTTTTTTTGCATTGCCCTACAATAAGAACTCTTTGGATCAGGTTTTTTGGTATCTTTGAAGAATCACGGGCTTGTCCTAAGGACTTGCATTAGTTTCTACTAAGTTTAGAGGTTTTGGTTCACATAAAGAAGCAAAGATTCTGTGGCAGTCCGTTGTTTTGGTTGTGATTTGGTGGGAAAGGAATTCTAGGATTTCTAATGATTCCTTTTTGGTTATTGATTTTATTTGGGATAGAATCACCTTCTTGGCTTATCGTTGGTGCTCAGCACATGGTTATCAATGAGGTTCCTCAAATTGACATTCAAAAGGATTGATGTGCTTTGCCACATGGTTCATCCCCTTCAGTCCTAGCTGTATTTTCTGTATCTATCCGAGAATGTCTCATCCTCTTTTGTACATTCTCTTCTATTCTAATAAAATTTCTTTTTCTATCAAATCAAAAAATATATATATTGAAGTCCATAATTGCAAGGTGCTAATTGCTTGACATTATGATTTGTAAAAACTAACTTCTACAGGTCATTCTTTATTGAAACTTAATTCATGATTGCAATTATCAAACATGAGTTATAATTCTGAAATTTATAGAAGAGAACATCTTTACCCTCCATGTCACTAGCTTTGTTCTCAGTGCCTGCCACTGGTACTGACCGAACACACGATCAGTGTGATGACTGCACATATAGAATTTGCATTAAATCATATATAAACAGCAACACGATTTTCAAACGTGAAGATATATGGTGCTAAAAAATAACTACTTCCAGGTTCCGACAGGTGCAAGCCCATGTGCCCACATTCAAGGGTATCCAACAACCAGCAAGGTGCAATGGGTACAATGGTGGTAGAGAACATACATACCTAACAACTACAACTTGATTCATTTGGTCCATCTTACAGTCAATCAACTTGGCAGTTATTGCTTTAACCACCCAAACTTCCACCTCGTCATCATTGATCTAAGAGAAGTTGCAACATTTTTTAATTAAGCTAAAAAAATCCAAATACAATGAAAACTGAAAGGAAAGCAAATGCTTACCTGAAGTGTTTCCCTAATAAGTTCATAGGGAATTTGGCCAGATCCATCAGCGCTAAGATCCACCAAAGACATCAGCCTCATTTTGGCAATGCATTCTTCATGCACAAGACCTAAAAGCATCATTCCATTAAATATAGGTATTAGCTCAATATGGAAGGCAGCTCCATAAATGCAAATATTGATAATGATTTATAACCACGAATGAAGTTTTACCATAGCTTTTCAGCAAGGCAGAATTTGCTGCATGATAATCTAAGTATGCATCCAGCCTCTGAGTAAGAAAAATCTTGAGCAGCTGGTATAAAAGTGCATATTTGGCATCCTTCTCCAATTGCCCAACAGCAGGCATGTCTAGTAAATCACACTACAACAGGAGAATACAACTTCAATAAAGCTTTTTCCAGAACTTACAGCAATCCAAGAAAAAAGGAAAGATGAAATGAAGAACAAAGGCTTGCATATCGAGTGTAAAATAATCAGTAAACACCCATTTTGCTCCTCAAGATTTTTGAAATATCAATTAGGTTGTCAAAAGGTTTATACACCACTTTGATACCCAAATGACTACTTTTTTACATGAAAAATAGTACTAGAACTGGATTCATATCGAGTTCAAAACATATCATTTGAGGATGCTTTGAAGTCACTAATCCTTGAAGTACCAAATTGAAATTGCAATATTCTTTGAAGGATTGCGGATTTACTCGTAAATAAACATAACATCAAGAAGGCAACAACAAACCAAAAGGCAAACACAGAAGTTCTGAACATAGAAGAGCTATAGCAACATGAAAGCATCCTTATCACGTTTTAGCCCCTGGGATTAGGCAACAAATACCATGTTTCGTTGTTTCTAACTTCTGTTTCTACGTATCCCAAAAATAAGAGGAAGTAAAAAACAGTGTTAATACAATCATTCAAATTTCATAACTACTCAAGGTACCTGAAATATATCAGGTGCTTTCACAAAATCAACGATTGCACGCACAGCCTCCTCCTTAGCTTCACTCAAAACATGTGCATCTTCTTCGTTAAAAGTCGCCAAATAGTTGGTCAGGAACTTGAAAGAATCCTTTGCCATGCTGCAATGAAACAAGATGAAATGCTAACTCCTATTTTTCATACAGACTTAAAAAAAAAATTGATAGTATATTGATGTCCCAACAGGGTGTGGTACTGATCGATAGAAACTGAAAATATACTCCTACTCCCAAAGGAGTTGGAGAGAACAAATATTAAAGTTGAAGTAAAAGGGAAAGCACTTTCTGCGATACCTTTTATTTTCTTTCAAAACATTAGAGATAGTGAGAAAGAGCTCTCGCTGTTCCGGTATCCCAATTTTCCAGTCTTTCAAGAAGCTATCAATCTTTTTGAATGAAGGTATAATGTAGTCTGTGACTTTTCCATCAACAGCTAAATTCAATGCTTTCATGTAGACATAAAACTGACAGTATGGAGTCTCCAAAAGATTGTACAGATTGATCAAACTGAAACGAAAGGAGAAAACTTTTTGAAAATGCAACAATAATAGTAACATGCATTATTAAAAACAGTGTTGTGGTGTATTTTGGCCCCCCTGCCATGAGAAGATTTGTACATAATGGCAGCCGTGGCGGTCTTATGGCGGACATAAATGGCGGATTTTTGGTCTACCGCCATGAACCGCCATCCCCCATTGACAACTTTGATTAAAAATTCTAAATCAAGTAGGATGTAATATTACATCTTTAAACGCACAGCAGGCTTTTCATTTGGCTGTTGAATCAATTTCGCTGATATAACTTTTGTCATCTCCATCACTTCGTCTGGATTCTCTGTTTTTGTAACAAGATTGCAGATAATAGTGAAGATGGACTCCACATCTGTTATTTGGGGGGGAAAAAATTAGTTCTTGTTAACATTAACATACTATCCATTATGATTGTCTGATAGAATAATGATAGTCCTGTCGCATAAGTTGATAAGCTTAGTTTACTATTTCAAACATTCAGCTCAGAACATTCACAGCACATCCTATCATCCCTAAGCAATTATATAACAGAAAATTACAGTCTAAACAAGGAAGTCATCAATGCAGCACAAATTTTTTTTTATCAACAAATGCAACATAGTCAACAAAAAGGGGGTAAGCCTATGAGAACATTGTGCATCAACAATGCCAGAATCAACCAAAGTAGAACAATAAGAAAAGGAATCCTGGCTAAAAAATCAGACAAGTGTACAGCTCAAGTGCAACCTTAGGATTAAGCTATTTGGAAATAACATAAGGCAGAGATACAAGAAGAACACTATACTTTACCATGAGCATGTACACCTCAGCAATTAACTCGTATATAAACTATCTATCAAGCAAGAAAAGCATTCTACCTTTCTCAGAAACCTTTGAGAAAATCAATTCAGCCGAAGTAATCATCAATGACGCTAGCTCCAACCACTTCCCCATAGCAATGAATTCCTCAGCCTCCATGCACAGCCTACTAACTTGTGGCTCGGCAACCTAACAACCCAAGATCGAATCATTAAATTCATGAGCAACACTTGCCAAAATAAATTAAGAACATAATGATGTGCTCACATACACAAAGATGAATTTTAAACTAAATTCAAAACTGCTTAGTTTCTGTTTTAACTTTTTCCATCACCTAAACTCCATCGATCATGCTTCATGCTCCTCAATCCCCCCAAAGCAAAACAGAAAAGATAAAAAGAAAGGGCAAACCACATTGACCTCCCATGAGGTTTAATGAAATTCACTCTGGCTCCAATACCGGCTCTTCTCCATTTGTCCGGGTGACATTGACCTCTCCTAAACATATGGTTCAAATGTGCAATAGGGGGAGGGCAGTGGAATAATTTTATTAACTCAGAGGAGGTCAATGTAATTATTTCACAAACTCAAGCAAATTTTACAAATAAAGAGAAGGCGGGATGAATTTCACCAAATACCAGGGTGGTCAAGATAATTTGCCCAAAAAGAAAACATCCCGAACATTTCCAACCTAACAGACAAATCTGTAAACTACATAGCATACACTTCCTGATTACGTGGATTTGAGAATATTGTAGAACATAGAATGATTGTACAGGACTTATCACCACAAACAAGCTTAAGATTAAAAGAAAAAAAAATTCCTACCAAATCAACATCTAAAGGCACCAATTTCACAAACTGAGATTCAAACATTGAGTTCCAGAAGCATTTCAACTACCACACATGCAGCGCAATGTGAACACACTGTTCTACCTCTAGAGCATAACAAAGAGCGAAAATCTCAACCCAAAATACCAATAAACAAACCGGAAAAAAAAAATCACCGAACCATTTTCACTCGTTAGATGAAAATCGAAACGGTTTCCCCCAATTAGAATCAATCAAAGAAGAAGAAAAAGGAATGGATTGGATGCAAGAATGAACGATGAGAAAGGTGGAGTTACCTCAGGACCGGCATCGGCCCAGGCGAGCTCGGAGGCGAATCGGACAACGGAGAGAGCGGCATCTTCCTCGGAGGTAGGGACAATGGTCGCCATGGTCGCTTCGAAGCTCTCTCTCTCTGTGCAAGTTCGAGATTCGGAAACCCTAGCTTGCTCGCGCAGCAGAGGAGAGGACGAAAGACAGCGAGCAAAAAACCCTACTTGGTAACCTTGCGATAGTGACCCCAGGTAAAGTACGGTTTTACGGTTTTCTTTTAGACGACACCTCAGTCTCCTCCCTCTAAAATTTCAAGTCCTACAAATAGATCCCCATTTTAAAAAAAAGAATCCTCTCAATTTGACTATTGTGGTATAAAATAGTCGGACAAGTTAGTTCATATAAAATTAGCTCTTGTAAAAAATATTTATCAAATTAGTCCATATAAAAGTGAATTATTAGCAAGTTATTTTTCCTAACCCCACTTATCAGTGACTAATTTAGCTGTTTATTCAATTTTACATGGATCAATTTGTCCAATTTGAAATTTTGCAATGATCAATTTAAGAGCTTTAATCTTCATAAACGAATTTTAGAATTTTTTTTTACAGGTGCCAATTTATCTGACTTGAAATTTTAGAGGGACTAAAATGGGTTTTTTTTTATTTTTGTGTGTAGGGGAAAAATACAAATTGGAAAAATAAAAAAAGAAAAGAAAATATTCATTTTAATATAGTCTAATTTTAACTCGATGTGACATACAATTTAGTGTGTGTGTGTATATATATAAGATTGAATACTCTAATCGGTCCCTCAAAAGTATATTAGAGGACAAATCAGTCTCTAAGAATTTAAATGTTCCATATTGGTCTATTATATTTCAAAAAACAGACAAATTGATCCTATCATATAGGTCCGTATAATTAAAAAAAAAACTATATGGAAAGACCAATTTGTCCTCGACTGCCATTCGCTAGTCCCCGACCGCCAACCGTTTGTAGCTAATTGCAGGTCACTGCTTGCCGCCAATCACCAACTATCTATTGTTGGCATTATTTTCCCGCCACGCACTACCCACTACGGTCATGGCTCAACCCGTGCTAGATGGTCGTCGACTATTTATTGCCTACATTAGTCACTCGCTATGCACCATAAGGAAAGTTTCGATATAAGTTTTGTACCATGAATCATTCCAAGAGAATTCTAGTTCTTGTTTTAACTTTGAGCCTTACTTCTGAGTTCATCCTGAATTTCAACTCCTACCTTTCCTTATTTCTTTCTTTCTCGTTCTCACCATCAACCACCATAACCATCATGCCATGATGACTGCCACTGCCACTGCCACCAGAGGTGTTGCTTCCCCCTTCATGCATTTGTTATCTTTTTTCAGTTTTCCCTAAAGCAACTGTGATTTCTCTCTCTAAGAAAGGATCCCATGCTAGTTGTAGGGTTCAGGGTGCTCTACCCTTCTTTCCTCCCTCTCAGAGTATTAGGTAAGCATTAACCTAGCTCCATTGATCTTACTAAGCTTTCTATGAGTTGTTGATCACTACAAGAATTTTGCAGATTAGTTACAGAATTTAGCGAGGAACAAATCTGTTGCTAATTTGTCGCTGATTAGTGAGGGATTAGCAAGGGAAAATAAATCAATAGAAAAAATCAAGGGAAAAATAGGCAAGAAGTACAACAAGAAATTAGTGATAGATTAGCGAAGACATGTCCCTCACAAAAATAAGTTATTCTTAGCAAGGGATTTTTTGGCCGCTGATTATTCGCTAACATTTGAAAAATACATAGTGAGCGACATATCCCTCGCTAATCCTTGGCAAAATGTTGAAATATGTGTTGCAAAGGACTAGGGCATTCATAACCTGTCTCGACTCGCCGTTCAATTCTTGCAATTTGACCCGGTATACTTTTTGAGCCAGGTTTCGGCAATACGTCAGGTTGACCCGACCCAATCCAAGGTCAAATAATTCTTTAAGAGATATATATTTTTATAATAATTTATAAAAAATTATAAAATTTTAAAGTTCAATTAATATATTTTACATAGCTTGATATTATTTATACGTTGATATGGTTTATTTTGAAACTTATATCGTAAAATATCTTTAAAATTTTGTTTCTTACTTGTAAAATTTTATAAATTTACTATGTACAATATCCAAATTCTCATATGTTGTTCGAATATTGGGTTGACCTAGTACGATCTAGTACATAGTCGGGTTATTATTGAGTCAAGTTTGAGTTTCAAAAATTGACCTGGTCTAAAAATCGGGTTGGATTCGGGTTTTGTCTATGCCATCCCTTGTACCCCCATGCGAGGGATATATCCCTCGCTAATTACTCACAAAATGTTGACATCAGTGTTGCGAGGAATATCTTGGTGGCTAATCTCTCCCAAAATATTTAGCAAGGGACAGGTTCATAACTAATCACTTACTAAACAATTAAAGATATGTAGCAAGGGATAAGTCCCTTGCTAATCCCATGCTAGAATTCACATATCTTATCAACACTTACAACCTTATCATCATCATCATCATCACTTACAATAATCAATTGAAGATAAACAATAATAAATAAATATTTTTAATTCATATTTTATATGATTAATTCATATTATTTGGGAAGGAACTGAGACTAAAGAATGCTTTTCATACATATGCATAGCATACCAAAATAGTGAAACTTAAAAGCAATGCATGTCAAACATAGCACGAAGAATCCATTTTCAGGATTTTTGCATCTATGGCCTTCGTTCCAAGTTGTAGACTTCGTGGATAGAGGCAAACCCAGGTAGAAGGTTTTTTTGGTGTCCAAGATATGGAACTCTAGGACATTACAATTACTTTGCTTGGTGTGGCCCACTGGTTCCAGAAAGATCCGCTAAAGTCATCAACAGGTTGTTGGGGAAGAACAAAGACCTTGATGATGTCGTTGAAGCTCAAAACATTGAGATATTAGTATTAAACCAAAACTTAGAAAAGCAAAATGTTAAATTAGAGGAATTAGGGTGGAGGGTAGAATCATACAAGCTTAAAGTAAAGAAGCTCCATGTTGTACTAGCTTCTGTACTCATTGACTCGTTCATAAAGTTGTTTGGGTAGAGCACTAAATATGTGTATGTTATGTTTTTTAGTTGATATAATTGGTTTTGATGATATTGCAATGTATTTTATGACTACTTTTCCAATTCTTGTGCTTTTTCTACTATAAACCTTAATCCCTTAATTAACAAGAATTAATATTGTGACAAAGTTGTTCTTGCAATTGAATATCCTTTAACATAAAATACAGAGGTATTAGTGAGTTGTTGTTATCTTTAGCATAGGATAATGAAAATCAACATTTAATTAATTCTCATTTGACAAGAGGAACATATGGAAAATACAAAAAACAAACATAATTTCCTTTTTGCCAATTATTTGTGCAACTAAAGAGATTGATCCAAACATGCTTGCATTAGTATTTTAAAGATGATGTTTACAATATATATACTTGTGAGTGTTAGAAGAAAAAAAAAGAAAAACATTCAATCATATTTTTCATTAACACCCTCATGGCCTTGTTGTACAAACCCCCAACCCCAAACCGAAATACATCCATTCCACAATATTAGCCATAATATCAGTATATAAGCTATATAAATATGAAAGTCAGAGCACTAACCACACTTTGTCCCCATTTTGTAACTGAAGAACAAGTTGTGTCCTTCAAGTCACTTGGCAAGTTGTCATGAACACCAGACAAAGCATGGTGTTCTACCTCCTCCATAGTAGCCTTGGGGAGCATCTCCATTGGGGTAGGGTCAGGGGTATTGTGAACACCTAATTTTGTTCGGTCCAAAATAAAATTTAATGTATTTGATCTTATTTCTATTTATGGTATTTTTGTTTTAAAACCCACTTTGTATAAAAAAAAAGGGGGGATAACCCATTTCATTTTGAAAAAATTTTTACCAGCCCATGTCATTATTGGCCGTTATCATCATCATTATATATATATATATATATATAAAAAAAAAAGTTGTTGTTTTTAGCCCATATCACTTTTGGCCCAAACAAAGAATAATAACAAAAAGAAAAAAGGGGGCTCAAGTTTCTCCGCGCCTGATCAAATTAAAACAAAAATAATAAACAAAAATAATAAAAAAAGTCAAAAGGTGCACAGGATTGCATTTAATGCTTTGTTGGTCGACATAATTAAGGCCTCAAAGAAAAGTTCAACGCCAACAGTTAAACGCATTTAATGTTTCATCCAGATTAAGTTGACAATCAAACCACAAGGATCTGGAGTGTCTCTGCATTTGATGCCTCAACAGTTAAGGCATTCAGTTTGGGGAAGATATAAACGAGCAAGAGGCATAGTCAAAAGGAGGGAGGGGCTAGTACGATCTTCACTTAAAAAAAAAAATAAACAAACAGAGAGAACTTTTTTTTTGAATTCAAAAATTTTAACAGAGGCAGAAGGAAGCATCAGGGAGGGGGAAGAACATAGCAAGAGTAATCAATCATCAGCATCAATACTTACTGCCCGTTGCTATTTTATCAAGAAGAGTGATATAATTTTAGAGACTCTAAGAGGAGTTTTTGAAAGGATTCTAAGACTTGAGCAAGAATTAAAGAGATCACAAAGCAGAATTGAGAAATACAGAGAGAGGAGTCATCACAAGCATTAAAACTTCATCTTTCGATCATCATTGTGAGGAATTCTGAAGTTTGAGATACTGAAAAAGGAAAAGAGAATAACATCAGTGGTATTGGTTCTCATCTCTCTTTTATTTCGATTTTGACATTTTCAATTTAATCTTTAGAGCATAAATCACATATTCACAAAGTCTGTAGAATTAATATACATATGCACACGTAGTCCACGAATTTTCAGCATCATTAATACAGCCTTCAATATTGACCATAGTCCAGTATCAATCGACTTTTCTTTTAATTACAATTGCTGTAAATAAAAAGAGAGACCTGTCAAAGAGGAATGGGATTTATTTGACTCATCACAGCAACCTTTACTTGAGTTCTGACCACAACATTTTCACGCTTATCATCACTTTGTACACTTTTCTTCTCTATGCCAACTGTTGTCATCACTTTGTTACCACCATCATCTCTCCTCATCAATACCCTTTATTCTTATACCTCCACCCTCTAACCAAATTTAGGCAAGCCTAGACAAAATGGAACTCACAACGGCTCACTCACCAGTACCTCCATCCATTGCGGATTTTCCAGCCAGATCTACAATTGCCATGTACAGTAGCGTGACATTCCCTTCCACCTCATCATAACCGCGACTTCACTCCCTCTTTGCCACGCCATTAGCCACCTTCTTCCCAATCATCGCTATTTCATCATGAACAACACCCAGCCAACATTATCGTCATTTTCTCCATCATCTTAGCTATATCATCATCTTTATCATCATCATCACCTAAGTCAAGACACAAGAAAACATAAGCCTCAGCCAAACCCATAACCAAACATATATCCAGAATTTTTCAAAACAAAAAGTAGAGTGAGGAAGCTAAAAAAAAAAAGAGCAACCATGGACCACCACAGCCAGCGGTGGTTTCTGTCCCTCCAACGCCGGTCTCCCCACGATCTGCCATGGGTTCAGTCGCGGACCTTGCACCTGTGCCCTTCAGATTTTCTGTTCGCACAGTCTCATCTCTGCTGAGATCTTTGCTTCTCCATCATCATCTCTCCCTTAACCACCGTAACCATTAACATCATTACCACCAACTCCTCCTCCTTGATGCTTTTCCTTTTCATCTCGAGCAACACAACCCGACGCCCCCAACTTCTTTGTGCATCTCGTGCATCACCGCAATTCTCCTTCCCCACTCACTGGTGACGTAGACATAGCTCTCCTCTTCTTTTCCTCACGCGGTTCCTCTCTCTCACTGTCTCTCTCTCGCATTCTCTCTTAATCTCTCTCTTTTTGGGTTACACTCTTAATTTCTCTCTGAGTATGGGTATATGGGGACAGCATAAAAGGAAAAAATGAAATCCTCATCTCCTTTGATCACGTGGGGACAGCACAAAAGGAAAATTGATATCCTTATCTCCTTTGGTCACGTAGCTCCTCATTTACTTTGGCATTTCCTTTGGTCACGTGTGGACAGCACAAAAGGAAAAATGATATCTTCATCTCCTTTGGTCACGTAGCTACTCATCTCCTTTGGTCACGTGGGGACAACACAAAAGAAAAAAATGATATCCTCATTTCCTTTGGTCACGTGGTTGACAGCATAAAAGCATAATAGAAGTAGGATTTTATTTATTTATGTATTTATTATTTCTTGTTTTTATGTGTCAAGACAGCTTATGTTTGAGTTTTCGTTGTTTTTTTTTTCCTTGCAAATTTTTGGGCTTCATGAGTTATTATCCATTTCATTTTGGGTTCTTAAAGCATCATAAGAAAAAATTGAACTCTTTTAGAACTCCTTCACGTTTTATTTATTTATTTTTAATAAAAGGGTTGCTAATATTTTTAGTAGTTTGTTCTAATCTTCTTAAGGAATAAGCTAAAATTAATTTAGGAAGTATTTATTTATTTATTTGATGTGTTAATGATTTTGATAGTTTTCATTAAAATAGTAATAAAAATGTAAAAAAGGCTGAAAAGAGATGAAAATAATAATAAGGACTCTTGTATTTTTTAATTTGATTATTTTACTTGTCCTAATATTTGCATAAATTAATTGTGTGCTTGTTTAATAATTAGTTCTTGTTAATTTATATTGAAATTGATGCAAAAAATAAATAAATGAATCTGTTTCTTTCTAGTAAATAAATAGACATTTTTTTAATAGATTTCTTTGTGCTATGGCCAATAAAAGTGATTGAGTGGCAAATGTCATCTTCACCGTTATTGAACCATAAGGGTTTATTGAATGGCCAAGTGCTAACTTGAATCCTATGATGAATTAATAAAAAAGGTTTTTATATTAATTAAAATCGACCAATACACAAGCATTTTTTACAGAACTACGTGACTTTGAGTTCCTCATTGCACCAGAGGATACGTAGGAGCAGGCTATCCCTGTCAAGCCAAAATTAATTTTTCTTAATTTATTTGTCAAATTGTAAATATTTTGTGTAAATTATTTATTAGTTGTTAAGATTGTAAATATATTTTTCAAAACTAAATTTTCTTAATGTATTTGTTTAAATTTTAAATATACTTGCCAAAATTAATTTTCTTAATTTATTTGTTAAATTGTAAATATTTTGTATAAGTCATTTTTTAATTTATGTGTTAAAATTGTAGGTATATTTTTCAAAATTAATTTTTCTTAATTAATGTGTTTAAGTTGTAAATATTTTAATAAATTAATTTTTCTTAATTTATGTGTTTAAATTGTAAATATTCTACTAAATTAACTTTCCTAACTTAAGTATTTAAATTGCAACTTTT
This sequence comes from Dalbergia cultrata, assembly GCA_031216105.1. Classification (NCBI taxonomy): domain Eukaryota; kingdom Viridiplantae; phylum Streptophyta; class Magnoliopsida; order Fabales; family Fabaceae; genus Dalbergia; species Dalbergia cultrata. The sequence goes on from CM062344.1 coordinate 52,524,785, forward strand.
GTATTCTTTTATTGAAATTTTTAAGGGTTATTAATTAATTTACACAATTTTCTAAGGTACCGTCTAAGGACGGGTGTACTAGGGGTGCTATAGGATTAAATTCCTATCCTTCCCTATGCATAACCGACTCCCGAACCCATATCTGGTTTACGAAGATTATTTTCTAAAATAAAATGGGTTTTTCCAAGGTTTCCCAATTTAAATAAATCTGGCGACTCCATTTTCAAAAACTATTATTTTTCGTCCCGTCGCGATCCCGGTTGCGACAGATGGCGACTCCACTGGGGACTATCAGTAAGAGAGTCAGGCCTATATAGTTAGTTGTGCAAATTATATATAACCCCGTTGATTCTTGTTTTCTTTTTTATTTTGTACAGTATTTCTTTTATTTTTCTTTTACATGATTTAGTGTTCATATATTTGCTTTATTTACTAAAACCTTAGGATAGATGATTATTGTATTTTGTATATATTTGTTGTTTGAATTATGTTTGTATTTTTCTCATTGTTTTGTATAGTGTTTCTTTATTTTTCTTTTTTTCGAACGATTTAAATATTCCTTCTGTTTAAATATAATGTTTAATTAATTTGCTAAAACCTTAGGTTAGAAGACTTTTGTTATTTTGTATATATGTATTCTCTGAATTTTGTTTTGCAGGAGTATATAGTGTTAGGATTGAAAGGTTTGTATGCTCCCTGCACACACATCACAATCACTTCACACACTGTGTTTTTGGACTCTATACCCGAGCCCGTGCGAGCTAAGGATTAGGGGGTTTCCTGACATTGCCATGAGGGGCTTCATGCTCACTTGGTAGTTGTTGGGACACCACTCAAATTGTTACTGCTTTATAGATCAATCATATTGAGAGGGTTCATCCCTACTTGTGGTTGGTTCAAAAGTCATATTCTTGTTCTGTGGACAGGGGCAATCTGGGGACCATGGTCAGTAGAAGTCTAGACCCACCATGAATGTGTGCACAAATAGTTGAACATAGCAACCTCCCAAATAGGATTTTTGGCCTTAGAACTTCCCACCCGTTAAGCTTTACCCTGTTAGGACAGAGGGAGCATACTTCTTTCATCTTTTTACACTATACTCCTTTATGTTTTACTTTTTGTTGTTTTTACATTATCACATTGTATTTAAGTTAACTAGCTTATTGTCTCATGCTATACATTCTCATCATTCATAACATAGACAAGCATTGTGTTCATTGCAGCATGTATTTCATTTTCTCATATTTTTCTTAACACAACAATACTCTTAGCATTCACATGTATTTTCTTGTGTATTTGATCATATAGGATTGTGCATTTCATAAAAAAAAATATTTTTAATAAGAGCATGCATTTTTTTTTTCATTTTACTCAATTATTTCATTTTCGTTCACATTGGTTTTTAATTGATAATAAAACAAAGTCATCATTAGTTCAGATCAAATGGAAACAACACAGATGAACACTAGCAATGCACATGACTGGAAAAGAAACATCAAAATTACAGTGACAAGCAGCGAGTTAGAGAAAGTGAAAGAATTAATTCAATTGATGCCTCGTGAAGTCTTATCCTCTTTCAAGGATATGTATGGGCGCATATTGGATTTGTTGCTCATCCCTGTAGAAGCTCCTGCTTTGAGTGCTCTCTCACAATTTTGGAATCCTTCTCTTTGCTGTTTCGAATTGCCTGATCTTGATGCAACACCAGCTATAGAAGAGTATATAGTCATGTTAAGGCTACCAATTTGAGAAGAATCTGGTGTATACCACTACCAAGGACATTATGTTAGCAAAGAAAAGATTGCCAGAGTAATTGGAGTTGATCCAAACCAGATGAGAATGGAAGTAAGGGGATCTACTCAAGGAATTAGAAAGAGTTTTTTAGAAACCCATATGCAGAGGTTGGCTCAACAAGGAAGTTGGGATTTCTTCAATCGTACACTAGCACTGACAATTTATGGATTGATCTTATTCTCATTCACACCAGATGTTGTTAACCAGGCTGCTATGGATGTGTTTTTCAAATTCGAGACGTGTGGCATGAATCCTATCCCAGCTATCTTGGCAGATACATTTCTTTCCTTGGAAGTTTGCATTCAGAAAAATGGAGGAAGATTGCGTTGTTGTTTGCCTATGTTGTATGTCTGGTTCATGACTCATGCGTATGCTGATAATCGTATGGGCCTCTTTCCTAATCCATTAGGAGACTTCTATCGCATACAGATAAATCATCAAGAGGCAAAAATATGGAAAAAGGAGTTCTCACAGATACAATCTAGTACTTTCAAATGGGTTTGTCCTTGGTATCATGGAGAAAGTGTTATCTGATTGTGGCGATTTTCACAACGTTCCTTTAATGGGTCCGAGGGGATGCATTGCCTATACACCCGCATTGGTGCTCAGACAACTTCACTGGACCCAAACAAAGCCAGAAGAAGAACAACTAAAGGGGTTCAGCTTCTTGTATCAGAAAGATAAAAACACCATGGAACAAGACAGGAAGATCAAAATGGCATGGAATGATATCAAAATCCTAGGGAAAAGGGAACTTGGCCAACAACGTTTAACCTCTTCTCAAGAATACAGGGAATGGAGGAAAACAAGAATCGGCAGAGATAACTGTTCAAAGGATATTCTAAGCAATTTTGTTCCTATGCAAACATTAAAAGTACCTCAATGGACATCCCAAGTAGAATCAATGAAGGCACAAATGCGATGCTTGGAAGAAGAAAAGGAGGCGGTGACCTAAAAGCTAACATTACGCAACACCAATGTGAGAAAATGACTAAGGAGATTGAGACCCTAAAGATGAGTGCTTGGCTGAAGGCTGCGAAATTGCAAAGTCTAGAAAAGGCAAAGAGAAGATCTCAACCACTCATTTGGCCAAGATCAAAGAGCTTGAAGAAAAACTCCACACGTCCATGAAAGAAAGGAGCAAGTTAGAGCAAGAGATTAATAAGAAGAGCCGCGTGGTGGGAAGAATGGAACAAGAAATCAACAATAGGGATAAGAATGTTTTCAACTTAAAAATAGAGATCAATAAAGAGAAAGATGTGCGAAAGAAATTGGAAGAACAAGTGGAATATCATCAGCAGTTTGGCACAAAGCTGAACAAAATGCCACTCGAGAGGGTGGGCATCGGCAAATCATTATCACGATTTGTTTGTTGACCTTGGAATTTGGAAAGTCATGGAGAGAAAAGGCTTTGGAGTGGGAAGAAAAGTATGGAAAACTCAATAGTGAATTGAGTCATTATGTCCCCAACTTCATATACCGATTTGAGCAAGCCAATGAACAAATTAGCAAGATGCCACCATTGATTACCTCGAGAAGTGGCAGAGTTTATGGATGTATGTGAAAGCATCACTAAAGACCTCAGAAGAAAAAAGATGAAGTTTTTGATGTAGTAATTTGTATTGAATAAAGGGTTGCTAATGTATTAATTTTCTATGTTATCAATTTCGAAAAGGCTTGTACTCGGAACTTCACCTGGGAATTAATGAAATTCTCAATGTTTGTGCTACTTTGAATTTCTCTAACTCATTAGATACTTTTTATAGAGGAATAAATGTTCCCTTAGAAAGTAATCAATCACATTTTTACCTTGAGATGACTCATCCTCGTGCAGAAATGTGAGAAGCTTAGTCATCGGAAAACAATTGCATTGCTAGTGTTCATCAGATAGCACCTACAGAGGAGTGGATTCTCCCTGTGGATTTGTTATCAACCACACCTTGACTTATAGGGTAACATACCCATAAGAATAGGTATGGGGTATCCTTACTATTGAAAAGAACTTTTGATGATTGTTGTTCGATTTTTGTTTTACATAAAAAACAAATAGGAAATCTTTAACCCTTCTGGTTATTGTTATACAGTGAGTGTGCGTGAGTGTGCACGTGTAACTCGTAACCATTGGGCGCCCAAGGAAAGAGGATACCGATCTAACTCGTGTTCATAACACTAGAGCTCGAACCAAGATGGCGGGAGGTAATGGTGATTCAGGGAGAATCATCACACCGTAGCTAATTACGAACCAGGGAGGAATCTGAGTATAGAAGTTGATGAAATGAGGGGACAGTTGAATGCAATGACGGATACTCAAGCCAGGATGGAAGAAATGATGCGAACCATGAAAGAATCACTCGACTTATTGGGAGCTAATCAAAATCGAGATAGAGTGAGTACGCCAGTAAGTGTGCAACCCAGTGCTGCAATGATAACCATACCTATGGTATCAGATGCAGCTCTAAATGTTACACAATGGATGAATGACATGGGAGGGACACTAGGTAATCCTCATGAACAACCACCACCGACAATGCCAATTACCCTCCCCATTGGAGAAGGTTATCATGCCATAGAAAACACACATACTGAAGGGCACGGGCATGCTACCCACACTTGGGAGCAACCTCGTGTTGCTGTTCAAAGACAATTATCTTCCTCGGGGAATAATCGCACGGAGACAGAAAAGGATAAGTTCAAAGAAGAATGGATGAAGAAGATTCAGGATCAAATTAAGGCCATCCAAGGACTTACCACCTATGGTTATGTGGAGGTTGAACAACTGTACCCTCCCGTTGACCTGATAGTTCCCAAGGACTTCAAAGTTCCTGATTTCTCAAAATATGATGGGACCGGTAACCCTTTGTTCCATTTGAAGAGTTATTGTACCAAAATGGCAATATGGTCCAAAGATGAAAGGTTTCTTGTTAGCTTTTTCCATGAAAGCTTGATCGACCAAATTTAGAATGGTACATTCAACTGGATCATTCGAAGATCACAAGCTGGAGAGAATTAGTTGATCTGTTCATGAGCCAATACAAGTTTAACCTTGAAGTGGCACCGACAAGAGAGCAACTAAGCACAATGCAGAAAAAGAAAGATGAAACATTTAAACAGTATGCTCAAAGATGGAGAACATTAGTTGCTCAAGTCCAACCACCTCTCATCCCATGTAAATGTGTTCATACTTTTTGGGAACCTTAGGATCGCCTTATATTGGAGCTATGGCAGGAGCATCGTACAAAGATTTCTCTGAGTTGATCATTGCTGGAGAAAGGATTGAGAATCTCGCTAAAGCTGGCAAGCTTCCAGTAACTAGTGAAGACACAAGAAAAGGTTTTCCGCCCAGAAAGAAGGAGACTGATGTGAATTATGTGCAGAGTCAACAACCCTTTATCCCAAGATACACACCAATGCACCCAAGACCCCAAACACCACCATACCAAACCTCAGCCACTGCTTACCCAATTTACCAAACCTCACAAACCACAAATGCCATCCCATATCCCCAGCCTCAGGTTAATAACATTCACATACGACCATACCAACTAGCATGTCCTACATATCCAACCACATATCACCAGAACTACCAAAATACCTCAACATCCCGACCCAATTTCCAAAACCAAAATCGCAATCGATTCCTAAACCTTCCACCTTTCCCAAAGTTATCCATTTCAAATGCTGACCTTTTTCAAAAGTTATTTGAGGCTCACCTGATCTCACCATGTCCCGTGCGTCCATTAGAACCACCATTCCCAACATGGTACAATCCAAACTTAACTTGTAAATATCACATGGATATATTAGGGCATTCAATTGAAGATTGTGAAAATTTCAAGACAGCGGTAAAGAAACTAATTGCTTGTGGACGATTGGACCTTCAAGAAGAGTCAAAACCAGATATTGTCCATAACCCAATGCCAAATCATGAAGGAGGAAGTCGGGTTAACGCTTTAGAGGAAGAAGAACCGCTAGTCAAGAAGGTTTTGAGTCTCCGTACACCGATGGAGAAAGTGTTTAATGCTTTGAAAGGGACTAATTATGACATCACAGCACCCGTTTCGATGATGAAAGAAGAGGAGAAATATGATATGGAATCAAGATGTGCATACCATTGTGAAAGCCTTGGACATGATATTGAGAATTGTTGGGATTTCAAAGTTCGTGTACAAGAACTACTCACTTTAGGTGTGATACAAGCAAAAAAGAAGCAAAATTCCATTAAAGAGGTGGATGTAATCGAACCCTTTGTGCTCCGAGTGCCTCCGCTTAACCCAACTCCGAAACCAGAAAAAGTGGTGATTACTGTGAAGAAACCAACACCTTTTAGTTATGAGGACACACATGCTATACCTTGGAATTATGGGACTGAGGTGGAAATAGGAGAAACCTCAAAGGCCCAATCAAGTAAAGAAGAGGCTGGTATCATGAAAATAAAGGGAATCACAAGAAGTGGAAGGATTTATGGGCCTGGAGAGCTGGCAAAAGGAAAATTTGTTGACGATAGAAATGTTGAAAAAGGTTCAGATTTAGGAAGAAAAGAAGAAGATGATGATGAGGAATTCCTAAAGATCATGAAGCAAAGTGAGTATGATATTTTAGAGCAACTGAAGAAGACTCCCGCTAGAATATCTCTTTTGTCATTAATCTTATCATCTGAACCTCATCAGAAAGCAGTGCTAAAAGTCTTGAAAGAGGCTTATGTCAAACCTGATACTTCATTACAGAACATGGTGAATATGGTGGATCCAGTGAAACGTGTCAACATGATCACATTCTCAGAAGAAGAAATAGTGTCACAATCTAACCCACGAGCACTGTATATAACCCTCAAATGTAAAGGCTATATAGTACCCAGAGTTCTCATTGATGGAGGGTCAGGATTGAATGTCTTACCTGTGTCGACTTTAAGCTATTTGTCGATGAGTAAGGATGATATACTGCCACAAATAATGGTAGTGAAAGCTTTCGACGGAGCTAAGAAGAGCATCCTTGGGGAGATGGTGTTGTTGCTAGAGATTGGCCCAAGTAAATTTGAGGTGTTATTCCAGGTAATGGAGATTGAGTCCGACTACAATATGCTACTTGGAAGGCCATGGATAAACAGCGTTGGTGCTGTCCCTTCAACCTTGCATCAAAAGGTTAAGTACATTGAAAATGGTTCAGTCGTTACAATCCATGGGGAGAAAGAAATCATAGTATCCAAACCAGTGGCATTGCCATATGTTGAAAATGTAGAGCTAGTGGAGAGTAGTTTATGGCACAACCTAGAGGTGGTAGGGTCGAGACAAGAACAGGAAAAGACCCCAATACAAAATCAAGTAGTGGCTCATATCATGACCAAGAGTGGGTATCTGGAAGGTAAAGGATTGGGACCATGGTTGCAAGGCACCCGAACACCTATATTGGTCCCAGAGAAGTTCAACCGATTTGGTCTAGGGTACGAGATCCCAGTGGACGAAAAGATGAGTGCTTTGAGCTTGGAGCAGAAAAAGCAAAAAGGACGAATGAAACAGATCCCTCACCTGAAGGAGACATTTCCTAGTCCAGCTGAAGTAATTATAGCCGAGGAAGTTCAATTCCCTTGCTACCGCCTCGCCATCAATACCTTGGATGTCGAAACAATTCAAGAAGACAATAAGTTTCTTCCTGCCAAAGAATGATGAGATCTTTGATGAACTGGACAACGGAACCAATGCTTGATGTTATTCTTTGAAAAGTAATTATTTGGGTTGTACTATTCAAGAATTGCTTATGCTTTTGTTTATGCTACTCAGAGACATCATCTAAATGAACTTGCATGATTTTTCAATAATCTTTCTTTATATGTTCCTTTTGCCTCGTTTCTGTTTCTGTTCTTTAATCTCTCCTTTCTTTTATTTCTTTCCTTTACCACTCTCGCTCGTTAATTTATGTTTGTTCCATGTTGTTTATGTTTTATGATCCACCATTTGTTTTAACCATTCCAACCCACCACAATTGCTTTCCAGGAATTTGAATGTCATAGAAATTTTGCCACATGAAAAGGAATTTGGGGTTTTATCAATCGATTCCCTTGCTACAATTGACTATGATAACCATGAGTCTGAAGATGATGAAGAAGCTGTTGAGCAGTTTTCAAATTTACTGGAATACTTAGAAAAAGGATTCGACCTAGATAATGAGGTGATTGAGGTGGTTAACATAGGCGCTAAAGAAGAAAAGAAGGAGCTGAAAATAGTGGAAAATCCTGAATGCTCGGAAATGATTGCATTGTTCAAAGAATTCCTTGATGTGTTTGCATGGTCCTATCATGATATGCCAGGATTAGACCCAGAGATTGCATCACACAAGATTCCTTTGTATCCAGAAGTTGAACCGAAAAAGCAAAAATTGAGGAGAATGCGACCAGATATGTCATTAAAAATAAAAGAAGAAGTGACTAAACAGCTGGAGGCTGGGTTTTTGGAAGTATCAAGACACACTGATTGGGTGGCTAACATTGTTCCTGTGCCTAAAAAGGATGGGAAGGTTAGAATGTGTGTAGACTATCGGGATTTAAATAAGGCTAGCCCGAAAGATGATTTTCCTTTACCCCATATTGATGTCCTTGTTGATAATACAATAGGAAATCATCGATTTTCCTTTATGGATGGATACTCTGGGTATAATCAAATTCCCATGGATATTCATGACAAAGGAAAAACTACTTTCATAACCCCGTGGGGAACATTTTGCTATACAGTCATGCCGTTCGGATTGAAGAATGCAGGTGCTACCTACCAACGTGCTATGGTTGCATTATTCCATGACATGATGCATAAGGAGATTGAAGTGTACGTGGATGATATGGTTGCCAAGTCCAAGGAAGGGGAAAGTCATGTAGCTGTTCTACGGAAGTTGTTCGAAAGGCTCAGGAAATATAAACTCCGATTGAACCCGAATAAATGCATTTTTGGAGCTTCTACAGGGAAGTTACTTGGGTTCATTGTCAGCAGAGAAGGGATAAAGGTGGATCCTGACAAAGTGAAGGCGATACAAGAGATGCCAGCCCCTCGAACTGAAAAGGAAGTGAGAAGTTTTCTTGGGAGGCTCAACTACATTGCTAGATTTATTGCCAATTTGACTAGTACTTGTGAGCCTATATTCAAGCATCGCAAAACGCGTCAACCTGGAGAATGGAATGAAGAATGCCAAGAAGCCTTTGACAAGATAAAAGCTTATTTAATGAAGCCTCCAATTACGACCCCACTGCCAGGCCATCCTTTAATATTGTATCTCACGGTGTTGCCCACCTCACTTGGGGCAATGTTGGGACAATATGATGTGTCCGGAAAGAAGGAACAAGCAATTTATTATCCGAGCAAGAAGTTTAATGACTGTGAATCCCGCTATCGGCAATTGAAAAGACTTGTTGTGCGTTAGTGTGGACTTCCAAGAGATTGAGGCAGTATATGTTATACTACCCCACCTGGTTAATATCTCGAATGGATCCATTGAAATACATATTCGATAGTCCTCATGTGTCTTTAAGAATGTCAAAATGGCAAGTGATGCTATCTGAATTTGATATCAAATATGTAACTCAAAAGTCCATCAAGGGAAGTGCAATTGTTGATCATCTAGCCGAGAATCCACTTGAGGATAGATGACCACCACGTCTGAATTCACTGACGGTGAGGTGTTGTCGATGAGAAAAAGAAGGTGAAGGAGAGGAGAATGTGTGGAAAATGTACTTTGATGGGGTCACAATATGAATGGATGTGGAATAGGAGTGTAATGGTGTCACCACTGGAAGCGATATCCAGTTTCCATCAAACTAGACTTTGAATGTACCAACAATATTGCAGAATATGAAGCGTGTGCAAATGGATTACAAGTTGCAATAAACTTGGGAATCAAGGAATTGAAAGTTTTTGGAGATTCTGCACTCATCATTTATCAGGTCAATGGACAATGGCGAACCAAGGATCCAAAATTGGTGCCTTATCAGAAGTATTTGTCTCGACTAATTGAACGATTTGACGATGTGTCGTTCTCCCACTTAACTCGAGATCATAACCAATTTGCGGATGCCTTGGCGACTTTGGCCGCAATGACCAAGTTGGAATTCCACACCAATGTTCAACCCGTCCATATAGAGGTGCAAAGTGAACCGATATACTGTGACAATGTAGAGATTGAGCCAGATGGCCAACCGTGGTATCATGATATCAAGCAGTATATTCAAAAAGGAGAATACCCAGATGGAGCAAATGAGGTGAATAGAAAGACAATTCGTCGACTGGCTATGGCATTTTTCTTGAATGGTGAAGTCCTCTACAAAAGGAATTATGATGGTACCCTCCTAAGATGCGTAGATGCTCATGAAGCCCGTGTAATCATGACAGAAATTCATGAGGGGATTTGTGGAACTCATGCTAATGGGCATATGATGGCACGAAAAATTTTAAGGAGTGGTTATTATTGGTCCACCATGGAAAGTGATTGTATCAGTTATGTTCGAAAGTGTCACAAATGTCAAATTTATGCAGACCGAGTTAATACTCCTCCAGTTCCGTTGCACAACATGGTATCTCCTTGGCCTTTCTCAATGTGGGGCATGGATGTCATTGGCCCAATTAATCCCAAGGCATCAAATGGTCATCGTTTCATTTTGGTTGCAATCGACTATTTCACAAAGTGGGTGGAAGCTGTTTCATATGCCAACATCACACAGAAGGTGTTCATCAGATTCATCAAAAGAGACATTATCTGTAGGTATGGGATTCCAGAAAGAATTATCACGGATAATGCTCCTAACCTCAATGGTGCAGAAGTTCAGAAGTTCTTGGAGACTTTCAAAATCAAGCATCACAACTCAGCTCCTTATAGGCCTCAAATGAATTGTGCAGTCTAAGCTGCAAATAAAAACATCAAGAAAACCATCGCCAAAATGGTGGTGAATTATAAAGATTGGCATGAAATGCTACCATATGCTTTACACGCATATCGTACCAACATTCGGTCAAGCACAGGGACAACTCCCTTCTCGTTGGTATATGGAATGGAAGCTGTATCTCCTATAGAAGTGGAAATTCCATCATTAAGGGTTTTAATGGAGGCTGAGTTGGAAGAATCTGAATGGGTAAAGGCTCGATATGAACAGCTAAACATGATAGAAGAAAAAAGATTGGCAGCTATTTGTCATGGCCAGTTATATCAAAGCAGAATGGCTAAGGCTTTTAACAAGAGAGTCCGCCCTAGAGATTTTTGTCCAGGAGATTTGGTTCTGAAGAAAATTCTTCCTAATCAAGAAGATGCACGGGGAAAATGGGCCCCAAGCTATGAAGGTCCTTACATTGTTAAGCAAGCATTCTCGGGTGGAGCGTTGATTTTGGAAAACATGGACGGACAAGAATTGCCCAAACCAATCAATACTGATGCAGTCAAAAATTTTTATGCTTGAAAAAAACAAAGAAAAAAAAAGGGACCCGTTAGGTCGAAAACTCGAAAGAGCGACCTAAGCAAAAGTTAGGGTCAAATAAAAAAAAAAGGAAAAAAGGAAAGAAAAAGAAAAGCTCGTTAGGTTGAAAACTCTAAAGAACGACCTAGGCAAAAGTTAGAGAAAAAAGATGAGCATCATCTCAAGTAACCTACACTGGGGGCAATTTTTGGGAGTTGAATTTGGCCATTGGATCAAGCAAACCAAGACTGAAATTGGGGCAATTTTTGGAAAGAAAGGGCTTGAGGATATATCATCAAAGATCATGGCTGTAGTGTTCAACTTGTTTCAAGAAGTCGATTGAGCGAGCCACAAAGAACCTAAACTGGGGCAAAATTTCATGTATTTCACAATTCTATCTTTTATTTTTGTGTTTTGCCTTTTCTCAAACATTGTCACCCAAAACACCAAGCAATAAAGATTCTTATTCGGTTAATCATGCCATTTCCTCTTTGAATGCATGTTTATTTATGATGTCTCGAGTAAGCATAAATTTAAGTTTAAAGGTATACAGACTGACAATGCTTACAGCAATACATCGATGGCTAGCATCTCAACAAGAGAATTCAGAAGTTTTCAGCAAAGCTTACTGAAAAAGTAATCATCATCCCATAAAAAGGGGAGAAAAATAATGGATAAGGGATGAAGTCAAAGATGCTGGAGAAGAAAAGAAAACCTCATATGTGCTAGAAGACCCAACGCATGAAATACGAGTTTGATCGGTTGAAGTCTTCCTTGAGGCTTGCTTGATTTGGTTACGGTTTGTTTTCAAAAATGTGTTTGAAATAAACTGAAAATGCATGATGAATTCATGATTTTTGCAAATAAGAAAAAAAAAATGTGAAAATTATTGTTTTCTGTGCCAATTTACTGTTCCAGTTGGCCTCAGATCGCCACTTTACTTTTCTGTCAGTTTTAGATTGCCAATTTACTTTTTCTGCCAGCCCCCGTCGGCTTTTAAATTTCTGCAAGCCCCCGTCGGTTTTTTTTAAATTTCTGTCAGCCCCAGTCGGCTTTTAAATTTACATCAACCCAGTCGACTTTTAAATTCTGTCGGCCCAGTCGGCTTTTAAATTCTGCCCGGCCGTCGGCTTTTAAATTCTGCAAGCCAGTCGGTTTTTAAAATTCTGTCATTGATCATTTTAAATTCTGTCGACCCAGTCGGCTTTTAAATTCTGTCACCGTCGACTTTTAAATTCTGCACCAGTCGACTTTTAAATTCTGACCGTCGACTTTTAAATTCTGCAAGCCAGTCGGTTTTTAAATTCTGTCACCCAGTCGGCTTTTAAATTTCTGCTAGCCCCCGTCGGCTTTTAAATTTCTGCCAGCCCCCATCGGCTTTTAAATTTCTGCCAGCCCCCATCGGCTTTTTAAATTTCTGCTAGCCCCCGTCGGCTTTTAAATTTCTGTCAGCCCCCGTCGGCTTTTTAATTTCTGTCAGCCCCCGTCGGCTTTTACATTTTCTGCTAGCCCCGTCGACTTTTACATTTTCAGTCAGCCCCTGTCGGCTTTTAAATTCCAGTTAGCCCCCATCGATTTTTAGATTTCAGTTAGTCCCATCAAATTTCCAATTTCAGTTAGCCTTCTCGGCTTTTCAAATTCTGTTAGCGTCAGTTGGTTTTTAAATTTCTGTTAGCTCCTGTCGGCTTTCTAAGATATTTGTTAACCTCAATTGGCTTTTGAATTCCTGTCATTTCTTGATAGCTTTTTTGCTTGTACAAATAAATTTCACTTCTTGTCACTCATACATTTTGCTTTCTAAATTGCATCATTGCATAGCATATGTGTCTCATGAGCATCTAGTTTCTTTTACTTCTAATTTCAAGTTTCCTTATATTTTCAATTTCATGCATCACCGTACAAAATTGATGTTCATATCTTTACTCATTCCTTATAATGACAATATGAAGAATTCAGATTTTTCATATTTTCTTATAAGAAATAAGTAAAGAGGGGCAACTGTGAACACCTAATTTTGTTCGGTCCAAAATAAAATTTAATGTATTTGATCTTATTTCTATTTATGGTATTTTTGTTTTAAAACCCACTTTGTATAAAAAAAAAAAGGGGGGATAACCCATTTCATTTTGAAAAAATTTTTACCAGCCCATGTCATTATTGGCCGTTATCATCATCATTATATATATATATATATATAAAAAAAAAAAAGAAGTTGTTTTTAGCCCATATCACTTTTGGCCCAAACAAAGAATAATAACAAAAAGAAAAAAGGGGGCTCAAGTTTCTCCGCGCCTGATCAAATTAAAACAAAAATAATAAACAAAAATAATAAAAAGAGTCAAAAGGTGCACAAGATTGCATTTAATGCTCTGTTGGTCAACATAATTAAGGCCTCAAAGAAAAGTCCAACACCAACAGTTAAACGCATTTAATGTTTCATCCAGATTAAGTTGACAATCAAACCACAAGGATCTGGAGTGTCCCTGCATTTAATGCCTCAACAGTTAAGGCATTCAGTTTGGGGAAGATATAAACGAGCAAGAGGCATACTCAAAAGGAGGGAGGGGCTAGTACGATCTTCACTTAAAAAAAAAAAATAAACAAACAGAGAGAACTTTTTTTTTTGAATTCAAAAATTTTAACAGAGGCAGAAGGAAGCATCAGGGAGGGGGAAGAACATAGCAAGAGTAATCAATCATCAGCATCAATACTTACTGCCCGTTGCTATTTTATCAAGAAGAGTGATATAATTTTAGAGACTCTAAGAGGAGTTTTTGAAAGGATTCTAAGACTTGAGCAAGAATTAAAGAGATCACAAAGCAGAATTGAGAAATACAGAGAGAGGAGTCATCACAAGCATTAAAACTTCATCTTTCGATCATCATTGTGAGGAATTTTGAAGTTTGAGATACTGAAAAAGGAAAAGAGAATAACATCAGTGGTATTGGTTCTCATCTCTCTTTTATTTCGATTTTGACATTTTCAATTTAATCTTTAGAGCATAAATCACATATTCACAAAGTCTGTAGAATTAATATACATATGCACACGTAGTCCATGAATTTTCAGCATCATTAATACAGCCTTCAATGTTGACCATAGTCCAGTATCAATCGACTTTTCTTTTAATTACAATTGCTGTAAATAAAAAGAGAGACCTGTCAAAGAGGAATGGGATTTATTTGAGTCATCACAGCAACCTTTACTTGAGTTCTGACCACAACATTTTCATGCTTATCATCACTTTGTACACTTTTCTTCTCTATGCCAACTGTTGTCATCACTTTGTTACCACCATCATCTCTCCTCATCAATACCCTTTATTCTTATACCTCCACCCTCTAACCAAATTTAGGCAAGCCTAGACAAAATGGAACTCACAACGGCTCACTCACCAGTACCTCCATCCATTGCGGATTTTCCAGCCAGATCTACAATTGCCATGTACAGTAGCGTGACATTCCCTTCCACCTCATCATAACCGCGACTTCACTCCCTCTTTGCCACGCCATTAGCCACCTTCTTCCCAATCATCGCTATTTCATCATGAACAACACCCAGCCAACATTATCGTCATTTTCTCCATCATCTTAGCTATATCATCATCTTTATCATCATCATCACCTAAGTCAAGACACAAGAAAACATAAGCCTCAGCCAAACCCATAACCAAACATATATCCAGAATTTTTCAAAACAAAAAGTAGAGTGAGGAAGCTAAAAAAAAAAAGAGCAACCATGGACCACCACAGCCAGCGGTGGTTTCTGTCCCTCCAATGCCGGTCTCCCCGCGATCTGCCATGGGTTCAGTCACGGACCTTGCACCTGTGCCCTTCAGATTTTCTGTTCGCATAGTCTCATCTCTGCTGAGATCTTTGCTTCTCCATCATCATCTCTCCCTTAACCACCGTAACCATTAACATCATTACCACCAACTCCTCCTCCTTGATGCTTTTCCTTTTCATCTCGAGCAACACAACCCGACGCCCCCACTGCTGTGCATCTCGTGCATCACCGCAATTCTCCTTCCCCACTCACTGGTGACGTAGACATAGCTCTCCTCTTCTTTTCCTCACGCGGTTCCTCTCTCTCACTGTCTCTCTCGCATTCTCTCTTAATCTCTCTCTTTTGGGTTACACTCTTAATTTCTCTCTGAGTATGGGTATATGGGGACTGACATAAAAGGAAAAATGAAATCCTCATCTCCTTTGATCACGTGGGGACAGACAAAAGGAAAATTGATATCCTTATCTCCTTTGGTCACGTAGCTCCTCATTTACTTTGGCATTTCCTTTGGTCACGTGTGGACAGCACAAAAGGAAAAATGATATCTTCATCTCCTTTGGTCACGTAGCTACTCATCTCCTTTGGTCACGTGGGGACAACACAAAAGAAAAAAATGATATCCTCATTTCCTTTGGTCACGTGGTTGTGACATAAAAGCATAATAGAAGTAGGATTTTATTTATTTATGTATTTATTTATTTCTTGTTTTTATGTGTCAAGACAGCTTATGTTTGAGTTTTCGTTGTTTTTTTTTCCTTGCAAATTTTTGGGCTTCATGAGTTATTATCCATTTCATTTTGGGTTCTTAAAGCATCATAAGAAAAAATTGAACTCTTTTAGAACTCCTTCACGTTTTATTTATTTATTTTTAATAAAAGGGTTGGTAATATTTTTAGTAGTTTGTTCTAATCTTCTTAAGGAATAAGCTAAAATTAATTTAGGAAGTATTTATTTATTTATTTGATGTGTTAATGATTTTGATAGTTTTCATTAAAATAGTAATAAAAATGTAAAAAAGGCTGAAAAGAGATGAAAATAATAATAAGGACTCTTGTATTTTTTAATTTGATTATTTTACTTGTCCTAATATTTGCATAAATTAATTGTGTGCTTGTTTAATAATTAGTTCTTGTTAATTTATATTGAAATTGATGCCAAAAATAAATAAATGAATCTGTTTCTTTCTAGTAAATAAATAGACATTTTTTTAATAGATTTCTTTGTGCTATGGTCAATAAAAGTGATTGAGTGGCAAATGTCATCTTCACCGTTATTGAACCATAAGGGTTTATTGAATGGCCAAGTGCTAACTTGAATCCTATGATGAATTAAAAAAAAAAAAGGTTTTTTTATATTAATTAAAATCGACCAATACACAAGTATTTTTTTACAGAACTACTTGACTTTGAGTTCCTCATTGCACCAGAGGATACGTAGGAGCAGGCTATCCCTGTTAAGCCAAAATTAATTTTTCTTAATTTATTTGTCAAATTGTAAATATTTTGTGTAAATTATTTATTAGTTGTTAAGATTGTAAATATATTTTTCAAAACTAAATTCTCTTAATGTATTTGTTTAAATTTTAAATATACTTGCCAAAATTAATTTTCTTAATTTATTTGTTAAATTGTAAATATTTTGTATAAGTCATTTTTTAATTTATGTGTTAAAATTGTAGGTATATTTTTCAAAATTAATTTTTCTTAATTAATGTGTTTAAGTTGTAAATATTTTAATAAATTAATTTTTCTTAATTTATGTGTTTAAATTGTAAATATTCTACTAAATTAACTTTCCTAACTTAAGTATTTAAATTGCAACTTTTGTATTCTTTTATTGAAATTTTTAAGGGTTATTAATTAATTTGCACAATTTTCTAAGGTACCGTCTAAGGACGGGTGTACTAGGGGTGCTATAGGATTAAATTCCTATCCTTCCCTATGCATAATCGACTCCCGAACCCATATCTGGTTTACGAAGATTATTTTCTAAAATAAAATGGGTTTTTCCAAGGTTTCCCAATTTAAATAAATCTGGTGGCGACTCCATTTTCAAAAAAACTATTATTTTTCGCCGTCCCGTCGCGATCCCGGTTGCGACAGGTATATACTCGAATGCGAAAGTTAGGGTATTTGATTAGGTTTCCCTTTCTGATCGTACACCTCCATATTGAAGGATCCTCCGCCAATGTAGTTAAGTCAAAACCATGCCTCACCCTCTATTTTATAAAATCGCCTCAGCCAAAACAGGCCATCTTTAATGAAGGCATAAAATGGATTTCGCCATTTGAAGTCCAGTGTAAGGAGTCCACATCTTTTTGAATATGTGGATATAAACAATGGCTTTGGCTAATCTTTTGAAGGATTGAGGGAAGCTGCTACCGAAACTGAAAAAATGTCTTAACTATATATGTATGTTGTAATTAAAACAAATCATTACAAGGATTGTTATTTTGATGCTTAGAAGGGCAAATCATTCCTCTGTGTTTCTCCCCCTAATCTTTTGCTAGTCTTCAGCCACTCAAGTGATATCAAGCCTTATAATTAATAAACTTAGTAGATACCCTTTTTTGGCATTCTCAATATGATAAATGGGAAAATGTTAAAAGTACAATATACACAAAGTAAATGTGAGAAGTAATAGTATTCGAATGATTCATTTTTTACTGCAACAAATTCATTGCTAATAAAATATAAATCACACCTATTATGATGTTTAAAAAAGTATACATCAATGGCTGTGGAAATAGTTTATTCATATAAATAAATATTTGGTGAACTTATACATGATAATGAATAAAATAATATATTCATATTAATAAATTAAATAACAAAAAGTTGTACATGACAACAAAAATTAATATTTATGTTGCAAGCGAACCATGCAATCGAGTGGTGTTGCTAAAGACTTTCCTTGTACATGCAACACTGCATGCTTCTCGGTTTTGATCACCTAAAAACCCTTATGCTTGCCTTTTTTGAGCAACCACTTCTATGGGTGCAGCTTCTGTGTATTGCACAAGTTAACTCTTAACATTTTACTTTTTGCTCCTTCCTGTTATCCCGCCAATTTTATATCCTGGTTGGTATTGGATGCTAAAGAAAAAGGGCAACTATCCTTGGAATGGAAAGCCAATCCCTCTTATCACCTTAACTTGTTGTTCATTTGCTCACTCTTCTCAAAACCTTTCAACTCCTTAATCATCTACAATAAACAAAGGCTATACACATGTTCACTTATTTAAATCATCCTTTCATTCTCAACTCTTAAGTAATCCTGCTTCAAACAACTACTAGTTAGATGCATTTTTTTAGTTATGGTCTTTCTTCCTTACATACTGTCACCTACTAGTTCTTTGAAGTTTAAACCAGTGTCTACTATGTTGTAGATTCGGGCCGAAGTATTTCCCATGGCATCAGCATCTGACTTGCCTCATTCAAAAGTCACCATAGGTATATAATCTATTAAAAGTAATAGTGTCGTTTACTCTTGGTTTATTGTTGCTTCTATTGTTGCTCTTAATCCTAAAACCCATTGTATAGATGTTGCTCTTGATGTTGCTCTCTTGCTAAAAATATTTACATTTTTTTTGTTATTGTTTTGATTAAATATTTCACTTATATACATCTATATTTGATTTGGTGTTTTTTCTCTTCACAAAAAGACTTGGCATATCACCGTGGAATGGTTTACAAATGTGTTTCTCTTGCTCTTACAAGGCTAAGTACAAAGGCAGTATTATCTTTACTAGTTGTTGAATTGAGTTTTGCATTACATTCTCACCCCCCAAAACCCTTAACATTGTCTTTTTTCTTGACAGACCAACACCCTGAACACAAAATGTAAAACAATATATCTGGCTAAAGAATCGAGAGCCTAGCCAGTGACGTGAGCTTACTGAAGGAGGAGGTCAGATTGCTTACTCAAGCACTGAATGCGCAAGCCCACCACTGTGAATCCCCTACAAGCTTAGCAAAAAAAAGACCTACTATGGAGCAAGACTCTGATTACACACCACCACAGATAGTTATTTCATACACTAGTGAGGAAGAGGGATTCACTAGAAGGAAAAACAAGAAAACCACCAAATAGGGATGTAAAGGTCTAAATTCTAAAAAGTGTATTATCTAGGTAAGACTTGATGAAACCACTCATAAGAAAATTTCATGTACTTGTGTTTGAGTAAAGGATAAATTTCATACTTTGAAAAATATTTAATTGCAAAAGCAATTGTTTGAGTCAGATGACAAGCATAGGAATAACAAATCCCTCAAAATCACAATGCAATCCCACAAATTATCACTATTCCACCTCCATACAGGACAACTTTAGTAGATGGCTTGGCTTTTGATGGTCTCATGACAGGGCATGAACTTCCTAAGATACACAAGCAATATTCAATTGGTCACCTTAATCATTTATTAATTAAATATTATTTGAAGTATTACTGATTTGTACATTGGCATGCTTAAGTGGATGGAAACATCATTTCAACCACAAAGGAAATGAAGCTTGATGGCTATGAGATAGCAGCGGCTGCATACTTATTTGGTACTGAGAATGACCTATAGTAAAGTACTTCAGTGCCTAAGATCTTTTCCCTTTTTTCTTTCTTAGTTTGTAGTATATTGTAATGTAGATTCATTAGCATATTTTCTAATTTTGCAAAGAAATTTTAGTCCCTAGCAATCATTGTTGTGGAACTAGACAGGCACTGTCAACAATTCTACTAGGCAAACCGCTTGTTACTGATGTACTTCTCCAAACTTTCCATAACTCAATGATTTATCTGCCAAACGCAACTATGATTCTTTTT
This sequence comes from Dalbergia cultrata, assembly GCA_031216105.1. NCBI lineage: Eukaryota > Viridiplantae > Streptophyta > Magnoliopsida > Fabales > Fabaceae > Dalbergia > Dalbergia cultrata. The sequence continues at coordinate 52,544,602 of CM062344.1, forward strand.
TTTTTTTTTTTTTGCTTTCATGTGCAGGTCTTCATATTGGTCTCCTTAATGCTCACACATAAAACAGATAGAGAATTTGAATGGTTTCTTCTGACCACTTTTGTAGTAAATATATATTTGACGAACATAATTAGTTAGTAGTATGTTTACATATTACATTATAATATACTGGTATCTCTTCTCATTAGACTCCAAAATGGAATATCGTTGATGATTTTTGTTCAAATCATGTACTGATAGTTGTTATTGTATGTTTCTATGGTGGGCACTAATGAGTTAGTAATCAAATTAGTAACTAAATATCACCCATCAAAATATTAAAAATGCCATTACCTATTTTTTGAGCATGCTGAGCCAAACACTCCAAACTATATCTTAAATGCCTCTTTTAGTTGCTCCTCCTAAAGAGTTGTTTTTTGTGGCAATCAGCAACATCTGGATTCAATCGCATAGAGAAAAACCTAAAATGGATTATCAAAGACTTCATGCATCCTGCCAATAAACTTCAAAAGGTTTGTTTGTCCTTGCAACTAAATTCGATGCTACTCTATAGAATCTTAGAAAGCAGCCTTACCAATTACCATATTTAATTGTTGCTTTTTATTCATAACTGTTTTGACCTTCGATGGCAATTGGTCCATGCAGATACATGTCTGAATCCACAATGACAATCATCGATTCATGTTGATTATAGACTGCTTCAAAGGGGAGCTAATTTATCTGGACTCTACTCGATCAAAGAAGCATAGACCAGCACACATATCTACCATTAGCAAAGTGGTAAGCTAATTTTAATAATAATAAAAAATTTAACCATAAATATCTAAGAAGCTGTAGACAAACACTTACATTGACTACTTACTATCAACATCCAGGTTTCACTTATAGAGGAACTCCTTCATGAGGACTTATTCTATGTAGATCCTACAAATAACTTGTGGCCACTTATATCTGAGTATACTCTGCTTGAGCCAGAAGTCAAACAACAAGAGCCTAGATCATAAGACAATTATTAAATATAAGGACCTCTTTAATTCATGTTCTTTTGTATGCCTCCTCAATTAATAACCCGTTATTGTATTACTACTATAGCAATGTTTGTTGTATCTTTGTCACCCAGTGGATGATTATGTCATTTTTGTGAAGAAATTATGATGTGGAGGTAAGTGCTCTAAGGGTGTACTCAAAATTGCACACTTCATTTCTCAATTTTGTGTGCTATAATAAGAAATTGATTTCAATGTTCTTTGCTACTCTTCAGGTTATCAATGCATACACAAGGATGCGCCTTGCTTTGGATCTTGTGCGCGATTAGTACAACCCCAGGACTAGAGAAATCTAGATAATAGTAGCAGAAAATTGGAACAAAAAGATGTCAACCCATGACTGCAACAACCAATCTGCTTAGTATGATTGCTAGAAGCCAAATTTTATGGCATGCTTTTTTTTTTCTTTGTGTTGTTGAGCTGCTTGGTTTTTAGATGCCATCAATTGACCCCACTATTTTGTACCGTTTAGCTTTTTATTGTACCCAATGGCTGGATACATTGATTTCATGGTTAGATTCATGTTGAGGATCGTGGGGTCGTATGCCCCCTTCACAAATTCTAATTTTTTTCAATTATGATCACATGGATGAGTAAATTTTTTTGTCTTTTATAATTGAGCACACTTTGCAAAAGTAAAGAGTTGTGTTATGTTCAACCCCCACAAAAAGCAACATATCAAAGGAGCAACATTAGGAGTATGGCTGAATGCGTGCTGCTGAAGCCATTTTGATGAACCCAACAAAAACTAACTTATCACAAAAGCTAATGCTATTTTACTGATTCTATTAACTACATACAAAGCCATTGTGATCTCACCATGTGAAATTCCTACATCTAAAGCTCAAGAGCATAAGAATTAGAGGAGAAGGTGATCGAAGAGAGGGAGAGTATAAATTGAATTTCTCATTAAATCGGATTTGTTATTGAAATTAGATATGTCAGCCTTACAATGAGTTAAAATAGATAACTAACTAATGCTTGAACATACAAGAATTATATTAAAGTCATTACAAATTGTCACTAATGAAAACATGATTGTCACTCATTCCTGATGTAGTTTGCAAAGACTTTGGCATGTACTAGTCATTCTTTTTTGTCTCATCCCCATTTATCTATACCAGACAAGGAAAAAAAATAAAAAAAAATACAATTACTTAACAAAAATCATAAGAAGGGTGCTGATTTATTTATTGCACAGCTAAATCAATATCAAACCAAAGCAAGTGCCAAACCCTATAAGGGAGCTGAAACAAGCCAGATGGAAACAAGAACATCAAATCATTAAAGGCCTTACATTACAGGTACACTTGAGGAAGCTACATTTGTTGCTCCTTCTTGATGTAGTTTGAAAAGACTTTGGCATGCATTAGTCATTCTTTTTCTTCTCCTTCCCACTCAAATGTATGAGACAATAAAAAAAAAATGAAACCTACAATTACTTAACTAAAATGACAACAAGGGTGCTGATTTATTTATTGCATAGCTCAATCATCAACAAAGCATAGCAAGTGCCTAACCCCATAAAGGAGTTGAAACAAACTAGATGGAAACAAGAACATCAAATCATTGAAGGCCTTACATTACAAGTACAATTAAGGAAACTACATTTGCTGCTCTTTTTTGATGCAGTTTGCAAAGACTTTGGCGTGCACTAATAATTCTTTTTCTTTTCCTCCCTATTCAACTGTACCATACAATAAAAAAATAAAACCTACAATTACTTAACTAACATCACAACAAGGGTGCTGATTTATTTATTGCATGGCTAAATCATCAACTAAAAAGCAAGTGCCTAACCCCATAATGGAGCTGAAACAAACTAGATGAATACAAGAACATCAAATCGTTAAGGGCCTTGCATTACAAGTACAATTGAGGACCAAAGGACCAAACAGCAGCCTAAACCACAACATATAGTAGACATCACAACCAAACACATCAGTAATGCCAACATGATGTTTGAAATGCAACTTACCATATACATACCATTTGTCACCCTTCATTTTTGTCATTTATACTTTCTTGACTTCCAAGCATGTGTTGCGAAATATTGTAACAATACCAACAATTATTATTAACTACCACTTATCAGCAATATAAAGAGGTCAAAGTCACTTTATCTTGGCAAATCATCAGTTGTGCATTGCAATTTTTTCGTGTAATGGGTCTAGGATCCCTCTTCCTAATAACTTTCTCAACAAATTTTTTCTCTTTCAATCCTTGCTTACTACAAATGAATTTTCGTCATGTGTACATGACGTGTTCATGATGGTGAGTATCTGCTTTTCGAACACCAAACCCAATGCATCTAGCATATTTACAATAAAACTCATAGGTTTTTCATGACTATCAAACTCCATCTTTTCAATTTCAATTGCATTCAATTCAATTGAGCTTAATTGCTCGGTATCTTGCTCCTACAGCTCATCACTGGTATTCCCCACACTACAATTGCTGTTCTCAACATGATCTTCCCTACCATTACCTTCCATATTCTACTTTGATTATAAGATCAGACAACCAACAACTTTTTTATAAACCTACACAAAATTGCACAAATCTAGTAGAATGAGATATCTGCAACATACTTTCACACAACAAAAGTAAAGGTTCATAGACTGCCTAGGTTCTACTCAAATCAACAAAAATTACATATTATAACTGGTCAATATTCTATAAATGGTTCTTAAGCTAACTTCCCGATTTTAGAAATTGTTCTTCCACAAACAATTCTGTTGTACCAAATTAAAGATGAACAATACTAACTTGAATCACATCCAAACTATCCATAGCAATTTGGGGAAGAAAAAAGAAACTCAAAATAATATCCGTTACTTACTCAATGCTTACATCAAATTGCTCCAAAATGTGCTTTACTAGTACCGAGGAAAACTAGGCAAAGGAAAAATAACGCAAGCAGTCTTTACCACAAAATACCCAACATTCACCACAACGTACGCAATGTGACCAACCTTGACCTCTTACGGAGCAATGTGAGCTTCCTTAGAGTGTAAGGAAGAAAAATCAAAGCGTACACAATGTGAGCAATCTTCACCTCTTACAGAGCTATGTGAGCTTCCTTAAAGTGTGAAGAAGAAAAACTGAAAGGATAGGCGGCTCTCACTATGTCAGTTAAAAAAAAAAAAGCGAATCTTGTATGAGCAACTTAGGCAGACGATGGTGGTTGAATGAATCTAGGGTAAATAGAAATGAGAGGAGCAGAAACGACGAGGTCATAGTCGATACGAGCAACTTAGGGTTGAACGAATCTAGGAGAAGCAGTAATGGGAGGAGTAAAAATGGGATCTTCTTAGACAATTTTCTTTCTTTTTTTTTTCCCTCTTTTAGTTGCTCATAATTTCAAACACAACCTATTTAATTAACGGTCATCAGGGACACTGTGGCAGAATTAGTTATTAAATCAAAAAGACAAACTGAATCTCATGTGTCTCACTTAAGTCTATGTGGTTGCTTCCTATTAGTCCATGGGGCACCTCATGCATGAGGTGTTGACCACGCACCTCGTCTTAGAACGCACCTAGTTAGGAAGGCTCATGTGAAATTTTTTTCCAGATGGTTGATCATACTATGTACTTATGCTGAAGGTTCAATTGACGAATTCGATGTTATACTGCCCTATAATGGCAATGAGTTGCTATTTTGGTGAATTTTGCATTGGAATGGGATTCAACCAAGTAGCATGAGTAATCAAGAACTACAACATATCTAAATCAATGCAAGAGTCAGAACCAACGACTTTTTTGTTGTAGGAACAAATACTTAGGCCAGGGTGCAAATGGCCAGGGAATACAATGACCCACATACTTGCACTGTGACAATGATTTGTAAAGACCACACAAAGTTGGATTTTAACATGATCGTGTGACATATGGAGCTCACTGTACAAGCTAACCCATCTTTTAACGTAAAACTTGTAATTGCAAATATTCAATCCTCATACAAACGCGCGACAACATATTGAAAGCATGGATGGAAAAACACAAGGCAATCAAAAGAGTTTACAATAGTTGGGAATGCTCATATGAAAATTTACCCACATGGTTGGAAGTGATGTGCACTTTTGTTCGAAGTTCAATTGTTGAGTTTGATGATGTGTCGATCTACCATGGCATTGAGTTGCTCCTAAACATTCGATTATTCCATTGATTATTTGGAACTTTTAATCTCGGCATTAGAGCGTATAGACACTGGACGTCAACGGTCCAAGTTGACCAAACACATTTGTAAAATGGGCAATACAAAGGAGCTATATTAGCTATAGTTGCACAAGATAAGAATCAAAATGCATTCCTAATTGTTGCAATTATCGAGGGTGAGATTGCAAATGCTTGGTATTTTTTCCTACATAATCTACTTCAATATTTAGTGACCCAAAACCTTGGCGTTATATTTTATTGCCATGAGCCTATCAAAGATGCTACAACTCATCGGCTTGGTCAATGGGACATACCACCAATTTCTTGTGGAGATTCGAGAAGCCCTTCTTGCATTGACTGGTCATGAGCATAGGTAACTCCTATTTTATTTGTATTTGTGAATGCAATGTTTATTCATAATCATCATTATGAGCATATGCTCAACAATGAGGCATATACAAATTGGTTTGAAAAAATTCCATAAAAGAAGTGAGCTCAGGCATAGGGGGCATTAGGATGTAGCTATGCGCATATGACCACGAATCTTACCAAATGCGTGATTTCTATGCTAAAGCTGGTGAGACCAGCATATTTTCCGTTGATTGGGTTTTCAAGAACCAAAGGTAAACGGAACAAATGCTCCAAGAACTATAAAATATTTTTCTTGAAAATCATCACGACAAGACAACAAGAAAACACACAACCATAAGATAAGTCATTACTTTTGAGTTTTTCTTTCCCCTGTGAATTTAAGATCAATTCATAAAATAGTATAAATTTCACTGCTCAAAGTAAAAATAAAAAAAAACACCCCAAAATCCCATATTTTGATAAATTCATTCTAAAACCCATATTGTCATAGTTGTATCACTGAAACACCATCTAAAAATTGATTTCCCCCATATTGCCACTCGATCAATTGGAAGCTATTCAATATTTATTTTTCTTTGATTAAGGGCCACCACGTTAAGTAAAAACTCTTCCAACAGCTATCTTTCCTCCAAAACATTAGGTCTTACCCTAAAAATACTACTCATTCATCACAGAACCCACTCTTGTTGATAAGGATTATCCAATTTGCTTAGCATTATGATACGGGAAAAAGAAATTGACGCAAACTTAAAATCAACATAAGTTGGACCTATATCTTAACCTTGGCAAAAGACAGCGATCTTGTTAGGATCTCAACAAAGAATCATTTTTAAGACCATCGAAATAGCAGTACATGATGATCCCCGAACTGATTGCAATAGACAGCACTAACCAAATAAAGATATGACAACAATTACGAGCCACTTAGCTCATAGGCACATTAAATTTCATTGGCACTCCCACATAATTGCACAGCGCAAACAAACCTATGAATCAGCACAGTTTAGGGCCATTAGCCACTCCAACATTGTCAAGGGATTACGTTTAATTGCACAAGAAACAAGTCCACTGGTCTAAACACAAGCAAATGAAATCTATTTTACACATGGTGGCTGACATTCTAGGTTTGAATGAAAAGCATTCTTCATGCTGATGAGTTGTTCCCAGGAGGAGCAGCACCAAAGAGGTAACCCAAGGAAGATCCACCACCTGGGGCAGCATGAACCTTGGTAGATGGTCGATCCTGCACGCAAGGGAAATCATGATTAGCGATCAACATTTCCTCAGTATCATAACAAATGCCTACAGCCAAGGACATTAAAGTTAACAGGTAATTGGAAATATTGCTCAATATTCACTTTTGAAAAATAAAGCCAACTCTATCGCAAAAAATGGAGAAGAAAGAGAGGGGTGACATGATATGCAAGTCATTGTTTGGCACTTTATCTCCCTGTAAAAATTACTAAGGGTGTGTTTGGTTTCAGAAAATATTTTTTATTTTTCATTTTTAGTTATCTTGCTTTCAGGATTTTGTAAAAGAAACACTAAAAATTGGAAATGAAAACCGAAAACTGAATTTTATAGTTTTCACAGTTTTCAATTTTCCTTCACAAAATCCAAGAAACATGAAAGCGGAAATATGAAAACAGAAAACTGTTCTATGAAACCAATCGCACCCTAATATTTCCTTCATGCTGAAAACTGTAATTACAATGCATCATCAGAAACCTCTGCCGAAAATTGAAAAAAGAAACTAGGCAATTTGGGGAAGAAAAAAGAAACTCAAAATAATATCCGTTACTTACTCAATGCTTACATCAAATTGCTCCAAAATGTGCTTTATTAGTACCGAGGAAAACTAGGCAAAGGAAAAATAACGCAAGCAGTCTTTACCACAAAATACCCAACATTCACCACAACGTACGCAATGTGACCAACCTTGACCTCTTACGGAGCAATGTGAGCTTCCTTAGAGTGTAAGGAAGAAAAATCAAAGCGTACACAATGTGAACAATCTTCACCTCTTACAGAGCTATGTGATCTTCCTTAAACTGTGAAGAAGAAAAACTGAAAGGATAGGCGGCTCTCACTATGTCAGTTAAAAAAAAAAAAAACGAATCTCGTATGAGCAACTTAGGCAGACGATGGTGGTTGAATGAATCTAGGGTAAGTAGAAATGAGAGGAGTAGAAACAACGAGGTCATAGTCGATACGAGCAACTTAAGGTTGAATGAATCTAGGAGAAGCAGTAATGGGAGGAGTAGAAATGGGATCTTCTTAGACAATTTTCTTTCTTTTTTTCCCTTCTTTTAGTTGCTCATAATTTCAAACATAACCTACTTAAGTAACGGTCATCAGGGACACTGTGGCAGAATTAGTTATTAAATAAAAAAGACAAACTGAATCTCATGTGTGTCACTTAAGTCTATGTGGGTGCTTCCTATTAGTCCACGGGGCATTCATGCATGAGGTGTTGACCACGCACCTCGTCTTAGAACGCACCTAGTTAGGAAGGCTCATGTGAAATTTTTTACTGGATGGTTGATCATACTATGTACTTATGCTGAAGGTTCAATTGACGAATTCGATGCTATACTGCCCTATAATGGCAATGAGTTGCTATTCTGGTGAATTTTGCATTGGAATTGGATTCAACCAAGTAGCATGAGTAATCAAGAACTACAACATATCTAAATCAATGTAAGAGTCAGAACCAACGATTTTTTGTTGTAAGCGCAAATACTTAGGCCAGGGTACAAATGGCCAAGGAATACAATGACCCACACACTTGCACTGTGACAATGATTTGTAAAGACCAAACAAAGTTGGATTTTAACATGATTGTATGACATATAGAGCTCATTGTACAAGCTAACCCATCTTTTAACGTAAAACTTGTAATTGCAAATATTCAGTCCTCATACAAACACGCAACAACATATTGAAAGCATGGATGGAAAAACACAAGGCAATCAAAAGAGTTTACAGTAGTTGGGAATGCTCATACGAAAATTTACCCACATGGTTGGAAGTGATGTGCACTTTTGTTCGAAGTTCAATTGTTGAGTTTGATGTTGTGTCGATCTACCATGGCATTGAGTTGCTCCTAAACATTCGATTATTCCATTGATTATTTGGAACTTTTAATCTCGGCATTAAAGCGTATAGACATTGGACGTCAGCAGTCCAAGCTGACCAAACACATTTGTAAAATGGGCAATACAAAGGAGCTATATTAGTTACAGTTGCACAAGATAAGAATCAAAATGTATTCCTAATTGTTGCAATTATCAAGGGTGAGATTGCAAATGCTTGGTATTTTTTCCTACATAATCTACTTCAATATTTAGTGACCCAAAACCTTGGCGTTATATTTTATTGCCATGAGTCAATCAAAGATGCTACAACTCATCGGCTTGGTCAATGGGACATACCACCAATTTCTTGTGGAGATTCGAGAAGCCCTTCTTCCATCGACTGGTCATGAGAATAGGTAACTCCTGTTTTATTTGTATTTGTGAATGCGATGTTTATTCATAATCATCATTATGAGCATATGCTCAACAATGAGGCATATACAAATTGGTTTGAAAAAAAATCCATAAAAGAAGTGAGCTCAGGCATGGGGGCATTAGTATGTAGCTACGCACATATGACCACGAATCTTACCAAATGCGTGATTTCTATACTAAAGCTGGTGAGACCAGCATATTTTCGGTTGATTGGGTTTTCAGGGACCAAAGGTAAACGAAACATATGCTCCAAGAACTATAAAGCATTTTTCTTGAAAATCATCACAACAAGACTACAAGAAAACACACAACCATAAGATAAGTCATCACTTTCGAGTTTTTCTTTCCCCCCGTGAATTTAAGATCAATTCATAAAATAGTACAAATTTCACTGCTCAAAGTAAAAAAAAAAAAAAAAAACCCCTAAAATCCCATATTTTGATAAATTCATTCTAAAACCCATATTGTCGTAATTGTATCACTGAAACACCATCTAAAAATTGATTTCCCGCATATTACCACTTGTCAATTGGAAGCTATTCAATTTTTATTTTTCTTTGATTAAGGGCCACCACGTTAAGTAAAAACTCTTCCAACAGTTATCTTTCCTCCAAAACATTAGGTCTTACCCTAAAAATACTACTCATTCATCACAGAACCCACTCTTGTTGATAAGGATTATCCAATTTGCTTAGCATTATGATACGGGAAAAAGAAACTGACGCAAACTTCAAATCAACATAAGTTGGACCTATATCTTAACCTTGGCAAAAGACAGCGATCTTGTTAGGATCTCAACAAAGAATCATTTTTAAGACCATCGAAATAGCAGTACATGATGATCCCCGAACTGATTGCAATAGACAGCACTAACCAAATAAAGATATGACAACAATTACGAGCCACTTAGCTCATAGGCACATTAAATTTCATTGACACTCCCACATAATTGCACAGCACAAACAAACCTATGAATCAGCACAGCTTAGGGCCATTAGCCACTCCAACATTGTCAAGGGAATACGTTTAATTGCACAAGAAACAAGTCCACTGGTCTAAACACAAGCAAATGAAATCTATTTTACACATGGTGGCTGACATTCTAGGTTTGAATGAAAAGCATTCTTCATGCTGATGAGTTGTTCCCAGGAGGAGGAGCACCAAAGAGGTAACCCAAGGAAGATCCACCACCTGGGGCAGCATGAACCTTGGTAGATGGTCGATCCTGCACGCAACGGAAATCATGATTAGCGATCAACATTTCCTCAGTATCATAACAAATGCCTACAGCAAAGGACATTAAAGTTAACAGGTAATATGAAATATTGCTCAATATTCAATTTTGAAAAATAAAGCCAACTCTATCGCAAAAAATGGAGAAGAGAGGGGTGACATGATATGCAAGTCATTGTTTGGCACTTTATCTCCGTTTAAAAATAACTAAGGGTGTGTTTGGTTTCAGAAAATATTTTTTATTTTTCATTGTTAGTTATCTTGCTTTCAGGATTCTGTAAAAGAAACACTAAAAATTGGAAATGAAAACCGAAAACTGAATTTTATAGTTTTCACAGTTTTCAATTTTCCTTCACAAAATCCAAGAAACACGAAAGCGGAAATATGAAAACAGAAAACTGTTCTATGAAACCAATCGCACCCTAATATTTCCTTCATGCTGAAAACTGTAATTACAATGCATCATCAGAAACCTCTGCCGAAAATTGAAATCACTTGATACTGATTTGTGTGGTAAACTGTGTTTAAAGGTCAGCAAACCAGCACCTTACACAAATAATTCTATGAATCACCAAAGCATTAGGACATGAAATCATATGCACTTGGAAACCATCATGAAAACCAAAATATGAAATTGCTCAATGGCAAGCCACAAAGATATGGCAGCAGCACCATCTCTCTTTAGCTTGTGGCATAAAGTATAAATAAGAGACCACAACTCAGGCTCATGCACAGAGAGCCAAAGACAGGAAAAGGAAGGAAAAAAAGGGAAAGACAATATACATAAAGTCAAGAGGACCAATGATACATAGGAAGAAATATTAATTCTTAAGATTGAGAATTGCAACATTAGGTTATTTGTCAATCAAAATCCAATAATGCAGATTAAATAAACAACAGATTTTTAAGCACATAAAATACTCATAATCCATAAAAGATAACACAGAAAAATAAAACATGCAAATAGTGCAATTCTTTTGGTATAATGTGCATATTATATCCTATTGATATGATAGAACAAACTTCTGTCACTCCCAACATCTTGCAATTTACATGGTTGCCTTCCAAGTTCCAACCAAAAGGGCAAGGAGCCATGCTTATGTAACTGGGACCACAAATAACAATTATTTATACTATACAGCGTTGAATACTTTTCACTAGACCTTTATGCACAAAGGATTTTCTACAACTTAAAACTACTGTAGTTCACAATCCAGTTTACTTATTTTCAGAGTTTGTTTTGCTCCTAGAATATCTTGTAACCTTGCAATTTCTTTACTTTTCTACTCAATATTATCAGTAAATTGAAAGCAAGAGGAGAATATTTAAATTGTCATCTAATATACTTTTAAGCTTTCTAGTATTTCTTAGGCTATGGTAAGTGGCAACAATATTTAGAGCAGAAAAAGCAAGGAGAGCTAATTATGCTGTAAAATTCAAATTATCACATTCAGAACAGGAAAAGTTGACAAGGGCTATACCGTGAGAAAGTTGCCGCAATTCTGCCCATCGGCACGATGGTAATTGTTTTTGAGATTCCCAGGAATTCCAGCTGGAATTTGCTTATCAACTGGTGGTGAAGCAACAGTAGCACTCGGAGCATGCCCAGCATTTGCAGGCTGACCTTGACTGTTTGCACCTTGGGCAGCTTGAATGTTTGCACCTTGAGCATTGTTGGCAGTCTCACCACTGCCAAAGAGATAGCCCAAAGAACTCTGACCACCACCGCTACTGACCCCACGACCCATTTCCTGTCAGTTTAGAACTTGTGTTACTAAACCTACATTGCAGCATTGCATATTTTCTTTCATGAGAACTTTTCCAGATTTAATGAAATGACAAAAAGATAACATCAAATGAAGCAAAGTCAAAACTCAACAGAAATCAACAACTATAGACAACGGATATGATATCCAAACCACTAGAATATCTAACATGCAGCCAAAAGTAATGCAGATAACTATTTTACATTTTAAAAAAATATAAACGTTCAATTATGTACAACCTCCAACATTCATCATATAACTAAGAATCTTCAATCATGAAAGGTGTTGCAAAAAAGCATACATGGGTATGCTTAATAGAGTGGAATGAAAAGTGCAACAGTAAAGAATGAAATAACTAATGCAATGAAAAGTTTTGACGGATAACAAAATTTTGATTGTGTTCATGGCAGTAGCCAGAAGGGCTGAAAATATTCTTTACCTAATTATTATTTTTATGCATGAACATTATGAGTAGAACATTAGAGATACAGTTCAATAATAAAACCTGTTATATTTTGACACATAAATATGCATTCCCTTTTTCTTTCTTCCCCTTTCGGCTCCTATATAAGTGGACAAAATTTACTGTAAAGGATGAGAAGAAGACTACACATCACCCAGTCCACTTTCTTCTTTCCTAAAAAGCTCTCAAAAATTTCATCTCGTTCTATCTCTTCTAGTTCCATCTTTAGAGTTTAGACACTGTTTTCTATACAGATCTGGAGAATGCAAAACCATTCCAGGGCCCTTCTCATCTTGCCATGATCAAAGTGCAGGGACTCAACAGGAAAAAAGGAACAGAATGGAATACGACACCAAGCAAAACCAGATCCATATCTCAGAGCAAGTGAACTCAGCAACAAATTTAAGCTAAAAGTACCATTCCACAAAAGTAATCTTGCAATGTCATTAGAATAATCCCCTTAACCCCACCACCACAACCAATTAACACCCATCAGTCCAAAAGTAAACACAAATTATAATAAAATCGCCAAACCCGACTCGCTTTTTACAGTGAAATTGAAGTTTTAACATTAATCCAAACATCTCTTTAATTAAAAAAAAAAACACTGACACAGACTGAAATATGCGGCCAAACAAACAAATATAAATCATCACCAGCTGACAGTAAACAAAATGACCGTCACAGTCGAGAACAACATATGAAACATAGACAATGAAAACCCACAGATGGAATTGGGGCTGTCACTGTGTGGATCGAAATGGAGACCGAGAAAACCAGTGAGATCTGAGATTTTCATACCTCAGAGATCACTCCACCTAGCAGATGGCTAAAGAGTCGGTGAGAACTACAAAGCAAGGCACGGTAGAAATCGTGAAAATGAGAAATGTAAGTACGTATTTAAAAGGAGCCAATTTTTTTTAAAAAAGTATATAAATGGTAAGATGTTAATTTTTTTTAATTATTATTTTTTAGGTTTCGCCGGTTCGATTTCAATTGTGGAATAAGGTCAATGAACGGAGATGCTGGCATCTGGGGCCCACACTATATGGATGGATGGGCGATGCCGGCCGAAACTAAATAATGGCGCTCACGTGCACAACCACCGGTTGCTGCAGACGCGTAACAGGCTAGAGGCCATTATAATGATACTCTTTTTTTTAAGCCCTTGGAGAAAACCTTTCATTGAAGTTTTCTTAGAGCATGTTTAGTTTGAATTTTGAAAAAAAAAAAAAGGATTTGTAGTATAAAATTATATTACAAGTCCTTCCCTCCCCTCCATTTTCATTTGAAATCTAAACTCACAAACACACCATTAAGAAAAAAACTTCCACTGAGGCTTGTAAAAGCGTTCATTGAGGTCGAGGATACAGTGTTCCTGATGGAGTCGGGCAATACACATCTTGAATCATTCTTAGGTTTTTTTTTCCTAAATAAAATAAAAAAAATTCATTATGGATCTCGACCGTTTGCAAGTTAATTTATCAATATATACTGATTTTTTAATAAAAGTAATATGGTTAGTAGCTAAACATTTTGCATGCACACAATACATTTATTAGTGAAACATATTGCATGTATTTACACTTTCAAGTAGAGTAATGAAACTCCGCTAGGACCAGCCGGTTCAACCGAAAAACCAGTGAGTTGATCCCAAAACCGATTCGAGCCACCTTTTGGACCGACCTTGGAACAGAACTGGTGACACTCGGAGAGACTCAGCCGGTTTTCATCAAAATCGGTGACCTGACTGGTTTTGGCAAACCGGACCGGATCGTGCAATTTTTTTTTTTTTGCACTTAAAACAGCACCATTTTATTATGTCTTTTAAAAAGACATAAAAAAAAGACCTAAGCTGCCTATCCTAAATGCATTTCAAGTTCACTTACAAACTCACAATGCCACACAAAAATCACAAAACCTAAGAGGCTGAGAGGGGAGAAGAGAAGCTACTGCTCGTCAAAGGGAAAAGAATTGTCGTGCCACAACTTGCCGCTCGCTGCCCCACTGCTCACCACCATGACGCACCTGAAGCAGAAAATGAAAGCCTGAAAGGTAAGTTCCACTATTGTTTGATTTCCTCTGTTTCTGGTTCACAACGCATTTCTGGTTTAGTTCCTTTCCACTGTTGATCTGTTCCTGATTTCCTTTTTATATTTTTTCTGGTTATGTAGAATTGTAGAGAGTAGATTTACATAAATGAATGTGTTATTCTCCCAAAAAAAGTAAAGTACTAATATATTTGTTGTTGTCCCCTTTTATTAATAAATCATGTTATTACTATTACTACCTTAGTGGCCTTAAATGATCCTTTTGTTGTTGTCCCTTTTGCTATGAAATGAATCATGTTATCTATATTTAGTAGCCTTAAATTATCCATTTCTTGGCTTCTTGTTGTATTACTTTGTTGTTGTTGTTTATTATTGGATGGAATAGATCAATGGATTGAGAGAAAAACTTTATGAGTTGTTTTGATCCCTTGACTTTGTGACTTTGTTTTGTTTTGAACTTTGTGACTTTGTGTGTTTAATTATGTTATTTATTTATGTTTTATATTTGGAGTTTTGGACCTCTTAAAAAATGACAAATTGCTACTTAGTTGTCATTTTTTATAATTTTTATAATTTTTATTATTTTCAATATAAATCCGGTTCGACTAGTGATCCACCGGTTGAACCTACGACCCACTACCTCAACCGAGTCGATCACTGAGCCGAGTTTTAAAATTATGCTTTTGAGGCCAATAATATGGTGTTTTTTCATGATATGAAGCATAGTTGGCCATATCGCTAGGCCAAATCTCTAGAAATGTGATATGGCTAGCAGGAGGTTGGCCCACATAATCATTTTTTTCATTTATAGAGAGAGGAAGTTAGAGAAAAGTAGTGAGAGGTAGAGAGGAGAGAGAGTTAAAGTAAAGAGGAGTAGTGAAAGTGTTAGGTAATTGATAGCAAACTCTACCTTTGAAATCAATGTGGACACATTTAAGTAAATCTCGATACACAAGTAATTTTTTTAGTATAGTTCAAGTTAAATATTCTAATTTTATTTATTTTAGTATACAAATTGTGTTATGAATTTATTTTAGTTTATGTAGTTTTAATTTTGTTTAGTTAGTCTAGAGACTTAATTTTTGTTAATTCACATTACTTTAGAGAAATTTAAATGTAATGCAATAGATATTCATTTTAAATTTACTTTAGTTTATATTATATGGTTCTTTTCAGTTTATGTTAGAGACTATTTATAAATTTTAAATTTTGTGTAGGTTAGAAATTTTAATATAAAAATTTTATTTGAATGAATAAGCTTGTCAGAAATTTAGTAATTTAATTTAGTTTGTATTATACATGTTTATTTTTAGTTTAGTTTAGATTAGGAACCACCGGTTTCTATATTTTAAATTAAATTTGTTTAGTTTATAAATTTTAATATAAATCAAGCTTATTAGGAATTTAGAAATTTAGTTTAGTTTATATTATACATGTTTAATTTTAGTTTGTAAGTTTAGTTTAGTTTAGGTAGGGACTGCTCTCTACATTTTAAATTAATCAAGGACTATCCTGTCACGACCCGATTTAGAAACACAACTGGCACATGAGATGTCTCATATATACATAAGCTTTATGATCATCGAGTCATGCTTCATGTATAATTAAATATAAATTTCATTTCAAAATATAAATCAATATAAATATCAAAGTTCGTAATCAATTCCATAGTATGAAATTATCATGAGTAAATAAATATAATGAGTTACTCCAACATAAATCCATGAAATCCAACAAAAATAAATACATGTATAAATATCTAAACACAAAATCCAAAATATATGCATGGTTCGGGACTCTACTCGCACAGTCACTAAATCACTCTAAAGAAATATAAATTAATACTTCATTACAAAGTGTAGCTCACCCAAACTAAAGTATTACTACTACTGAAGAGGAGGTTGAGAAGGATATAAAGCAACAACTGTATCCGTAAGGAAAGGAAAAGAGAAGGATGAGTTTCATCTAAAATTCAGTAAGCAGTCTCTCACCCTTAACCTCACATGGGATAACCAACAAGAATAATAGATAATAATAATAAGGTCATATTTATTTACATAATAATTGAAATACTAATAAATCATGAAAGAGCAATAAACAATATACTATTTGAGAAATAGTAAGCTCTGATAATATATAGCATAATTATATATATGCACCTAACAAGGTCCTATATTGGACGCCTAATTAGGTTCCATTCTTTGAATATTTTGATAGGGCAAGATTATCCTCTGATGGACAACTTAATACTAAGGATAATTATTTTACAACTGTTAACTCATTGTTTGTTTCTATAGCTACCATATAACTAAACAACATGAAAGCTAAATAATTTTTTTTTTCTAATTTCATAACTGGGCTCTAATTCTTATCTTTTTAAGCAAAATTTGCATAAATATGTACTTCTGGAAAGCATTGTGATAAGCATAGCATTTCTAAATACTCATTTTCATTATCAAAATCTATTTATAAAATAATTAGAGTAACAAACATGGTCCCATGAGTTTTCTAGTACATTTTTCATGATAAATTGGAAAGCATAAAATCTTTGAACTTGGCATAGTTTCTGAATAATTCATACTAGTCACAAATTAATTTCTAAAATCACTGTCAATATTATAAGGCTCAGAAAATATCTCTAATGACCGAAATAAAAGTCACATGCTTGAACCCATTCATCTCGAAGGGTAGAACTTGTGGTGTCAACACCAATGGAGCTTCGGGAAGTGGGAATAACACCAACGTTTGCCATGGAAGAAATGGAAACCTATGAAAACCCATTATTTTAGGGTTCGAACTTTGGTAAAAAACATGTGGGGGAAGAGTTTAAATAGTGTTGGGGGCCCCTTAATGAAACTATATCGTTTTGGACGTGTTATAGTATTGCGGGCACAGCTAGTCTCACTATAGCTATAGCAATCAACCTCATAGTGATTGCACTAGGGACCACAATAGCAGTCACAAGAATGCAAGTACTACATTTTTTGAGTTTTTCATGTATATGAAGCCTTCTCGGCCACACAGGTGGATCGCAGGGGACCTTGAGACCATCCTAAACTTATCTAGAGACACATGAACTTGAGGCATCACATACTCCCCCTTGAAAGAGATTTGGTCCCCAAATCTCAAACAAATGTACTTTAAGGAGGAAAAAGATGTGGATACTTTATCTTCATGGCGTCTTCAACTTCCCAAGGCACTTCCTCACCAGAATGGTTCCCCCAGATGACTTTCACTAAGGCCACTTCCTTTGAGTGAATCTTCTTGATCTGCCTATCTACAATGGTAATCAATTCTTCTGCATATAACAAACTCTCATCAATGGGACTGATTAGGCATGTACTTCCTGAGCATGTGACATGGAAAATTAGATGAATAGTTGATAAACTAAGTGGCAATGCTAATCTATAAGCCACTACTCCAACTCTCTCTAGAATCTCTTATCAAACCTCATCACTCTCTTCTCATGAATGTAGCTCTGAACTCCCCAGGAGGGTAGGTCTAAATCACCATCCCCTTGAAGGAACTCTTCATACTACAACCCTTCCTAACCTCTTAGCTGGAAATCGATCAACTCTACTACCCTTTTAGATGAGCAATGAATGACCCGAGTGATCATCTTTATCTCTTGGAGAAACTTTTGCCGGTCATCTATGGTAAGACGCTTTTGAAAGGTAGGCGGATCCATCCTCCTGAAGCGCCCTAAGGTCAATTCATCAGGATCTCAGAGTGGGGTCTATATAATTGGCTGTCGTTGGATTTCTCATCCATTGCTTTATATTTTAATCAATTTTTTTTCCATTTGATGTCTTTTTTTATGCATTTTGTTGTTCATTTATTTTTGTTTTTTTTCCATGTAGGGTTATGTCATTGTCGTCTTCTCTACTGTCACCTATTGCCTTGTGGTAAGTAGTTATTTCCCCTAATTTTTTTGTCTTTATTTATGTATGTAATTGGTTTTTAGTAACATAAGTAACATTTTTAAAAAATGTGCATATGTATGTAATTCTAACAATTTTTAGTTATTTTCTATGTAATTGTTTTTTTTCTTAATTATGCTATTTATGTAAC
The DNA here is from genome assembly GCA_031216105.1 of Dalbergia cultrata. Taxonomy (NCBI): domain Eukaryota; kingdom Viridiplantae; phylum Streptophyta; class Magnoliopsida; order Fabales; family Fabaceae; genus Dalbergia; species Dalbergia cultrata. Next base: position 52,563,276 of record CM062344.1, read on the forward strand.
GTATTTGTCTATTCATATATTATGTTGTGTATTGAATTTTCTATTTGTTGTATTTTGTGATCCAATGTTAGAGCATTTCTTGATTGAGGTGTAGTTGTTGGAGTATTTCTTTTTAGCTACTTATAGGTTGGGATTTTTTTTCTCCTATTTGAATTAAAGTATTAAACTTATATTAGGTTAAAGGCTTAACATATTTAGGCTAGAATTGTAGGCTTGGGGTTTGGATGCTACTGTGGGGAAAGCTTACATTCCTTCCCATTGTATTCTGTGGAGTTTGATTGTATTTGAAGATATTGCATGATAAATATGTTGTGGAGTTAGGGTGTGTGCTTCATAGTGATTTTAGGATCTTATGAATTGTTTACTTTACTTGATTGGATTTTTGTGTATTGATTGAAATGAATCTTGTGGGGTGTCCTACTTTAAGGGGAAGCTTTATCGGATTTTTGTCAATTAAAAGAGGAGACTCCTAATTTAAAGGGAGACTTTGTTTGATTAAAATTTGAATTAATTAAAATATTTTATAGACTCCTAATTTTTTAAGAAGAAGCCTTGTTGAATTAAATAAAATTTTTAAGAGACTACCAATTTGGTAGTTTTTTTTTTAATGAATTTTTAGGTTAAGTTTTCAGTTCAAGAACCATGTTTACTACAATTGAACTATGGATATATGATAGATCGCACCATGGTTGGGGGGGTCTTTATCATCCTAATTTTTAGCATCTTATGATCAAGTCATAATTAGTTAAGTTGTTACCTCTTCATCTCATACATAAATTAAAACCTTTATTCTCAAAATGATACAGGGGGAGCTATAACTAATGGGCTAAGTGAGAATGCCAAACACCGGGGCTGGACGCCATATCTTGAACCAAAATCTTAAGGCAATGAGTCATGGATCCTCCCATATTATATGCTATCTGAGAATGTCATCTGTAGTCCGTGCTTTTTGGGGAACCGAGCCCAACCTTAGCTCTGATATTGCTGTTAGGGCGGGGGAGCTCAACAGGGGGAGGTATAACTAATGGACTAAGTGAGAATGCCAAACATCGGGCTAGACACCACTTCTTGACCCAAAACCTTAAGGCAATAAGTTATGGCTCCTCTCATATTATATACTACTTACTTAGTCTATTCTCAATCAATGTGAGACTTCACCTCTCACACTTAACGCCAACAATTCTTGTTGGATAGTGGAAGCTAAAAAAATACAAGAACAAACTCTCTCTCAATAGAAGAAACAACACAAGAAGAAAACAATATAAAGGAGATAAAATTTAACGTGATTTAACCTTAACTGCCTACATCCATGACCCCTATAAGGAGTTCCAAATCTTTCACTATTTACAACTTTTGCATGGGTAAAGTTGCAAACAATCCTTATAAATATTTTATCACATGAACAACTTTTAAAAGCTACCCATATGGATCACTCCTACTTTTTGAAGGATAATAAAACTCAAATAACCAAAACTATATTTATAAGCCAAAATACTAGTAATACTTCTATTTCTTATCAATATGGAACTTTGGGTTAAATCCCAACAAATCCTTCCCTTAATCCAAAGTCCTGCTAAAAGGCTGACTACAACAACTGCTTCCACAAATATTCTTCTTGCAAAACTTGTATTTCATGAGTATTCAATGGTATAAAAAAGAGTCATACTTGCTCTATTAACTTGTATTGCCATTGCACATGAAATGTGGCTCTTGGCTTCTGCATTGCCAAGAAGACTTTTGACACAAGCTTTCTTCACTTGCACCGTTGCTGTGTTCCACGGGACACGCCTAACATCCTTATTGCTTCAACACAAGGGAACTCCTAGATCTAAAAACTACCATTATGACCAACACTCAACCAAGCCCAATTGACCCGAATTATAGGTTCTGATACCACTTATTGGGTAGTGGAAGCTAAAAAAAAATATAAGAACAAACTCTCTTTCAATAGAGGAAACAATGCAAAAAGAAAAACAATATAAAAGAGACAAAATTTAATGTGGTTCGGCCTCAATTGCCTACATCTACAACCCTTATAAGTAGTTCCAAATCTTTTACTATCTGCAACTTTTGAACGGTTAAAGTTGCAAACCATCTTTACAAATATTTCATTATATGAAAAACTCCTAAAAGCTATCCATATGGATCACTTCCACTTTTTATAGGTTAATAAAACTCAAATAACTAAAGCCATATTTATAAGCCAAAATACTAACAATACTTCTATTTCTTATCGATGTGGGACTTTGGGTTAAATCCCAATACATTGCACACACATACACACACGCAACATAAACAAGTAGCAGGCCAACCAATAGAGGTTTGGCTAACTAAAGACAATCATAGGGACACAACCTCTAAAAAACCTATACTACTATCACGCATATAAGATAAAATCACCCATAAAACTACTACACAAAAGAAGGGTCATCTTCACTAAGTTCTGCATGAACTACACTACACTCCAACTACGTTTAACACCACAGAAATGAAGGAATCCAACCAATCACACCTGCCAACTGAGGAGGAACCAAGGGAGCAACCCCATGAGGATGGGCACAGTCTCGAGGCTGCTAAACTATGAGTTCCCTTTAATCAAACCATCGCACAATCTCTTTTAATCAACCAAGCTAACTTTCTAATGATGATCGGGCTGATCATCCTTAGCCATGTGCTGATTTACCTCAGGGGCATTTTAATAAATTCACATGAGGGAGAAAAATAATGGTGTTACAGCATCAAGCCCACATGCAGGAGTTGATGAGTTTATAAATGTTATCAGTTAGTCAGTACAATTTACGAATGAACAGAAAGTTAGGTGTCTATATGTCAAGTGAATATATAGAAAATATTTTGATACCAACACCATTAGGTATTACTCGTACAATTATGATGAAAGTTTCTTGTTTAATCTTGCTTAAGACATGCTTATGTCTTTTGATGTTTCTATCATCCTTATAGGGTTGAATAGCTAAACTTTAAAACTTGAAGGTTCATCTTTTGAAATTGCAATTCTTTTACTCGGAAGTGTCCATATCTTTGAATTTCTTCTTTTGTAAGTATAGAATCATCTTGAATTGAATAAATTGCGGGCATATTTTATCTTTAATTTTTTATCAACAAAAATTTGTTGGAAAAAAGCTTACCACGTAAAATATATGTTTTATATCCTCACCAATGCTTAATTTGAGTGAACTAAAATTTAAATGTTAGCTTAAAATGATTAGTTACAACAAAAGTGAAAATCACATCCACAAAAAGGTGAAAATAATTTCAAGTAAATGCGATCAGATCCTCTTAAATTCTAACAAGACGTGATCATGTGCAATAATCTTAATCAAGTATAATAATTAAAATATGATCTACGGAAAATATCTAAAAGGAAATATGACAAGGTCAAACATGATCAATAATAAATAATTAAAAATCCTAACTAATAGTGAGCATTGTTCATGAAAATATTATATTAAAAGTGTGTTTGGTTGAAGGATAAAAATGAAAATAAAAACTTTTCATAGATGAGCTTCAAGCATAATTTTATATATAAAACTCATTCATAAAAACTTATTCCTTATTTTTACCCCTAATCGAATTGAGGAGTAAGATTTAGGAACATTTTTATGAATAAACTCCACATGTAAATTTACACATAGAACTTATCTATGAAACCATCTATAAAAATTTTACCTCATTTTTATCTCATACCTGATGTGTTTTTTTAAAAAATAAAATTATAAAATTCTCTCATTTCCCCACCCCCCCCCCCCAAAAAATCAAATACATTCTAAATAGAAAGTAGAGACATGGAGGAATCTCAAAGGAGAAAAAAACTCATTTCCCACCGGGACAAAACAAACACTGTTAGACCTACCAAGCATGCTTTTTTTTTTTTTTTTTATGTATCTGGAATCACATAAAAATGGAAATGAAATGATTTGCAAATCAAATCATTAGTTTGGAATTGAAAAAAAAAATTAATTAATTTATAATTCCATCAAATTTCATTATTTTGATTTTCAAATCCTTTGGATTTTAATAGGATTTGGATGTAAACAAATTAATTTTAAAACTAACAAATAGATAATTATTTCATTTCCTATTTTAATCATTTCAAGCATAATCTATTACGTTTTAGATATAAAAATAAATTTCTAAATTAATTCATTTATTATCTCATTTAATTATTCTAAATATAAGATTTAATTTAAAAATCAAATCAATTCATTTCCTAATTTTATCTATTCCAAACACAACCTAAATTTTTTGGTCAACTGACCTATCAACACGTTCATGTCACGTCCCCTCATTTTTTGGGTCAACCATGTCATGTCTTTCCACCTGGTCGAGCCCAAATACCTTGTACGACGCTAAGGTAACTGGCCCAAATCAGATTGTCTCTTCTCTCCACTGTTCTGTTCCTTTCCGCCACAATCACAACTCAAACAATCCAATGAAATGAAACCGAAACCGCACCCCAACTTCCTCTGTCTTCTCTCCTGCTGTGCTGTGCAATGCGTGTTCTCAGGTACAAGTTACAACGTTTTTTCGTTGTACCTCGTCTTCCTCGAAGCAACGCATTGTCTTCATTGGCCATTGACTTTGTCATGCTCATAGTTAGGTACCGCATTTGTTCAATCCGAAACCTGCTATTCGTAGTTGCCTATTTTTTTTTTTTTTTTTCCCATTCCTTGTAGCCGCCGCTTTTGACTGTTGTTTTTGTGGGTGCAAACTTTCCACAAGCACCTGTCTCTTGTATTATTTTTATTTTTGAAGTGATAATCTTTGGAGATTATTATAACCAATACCAAATAAGTCCCTCAAGATTTCAAAACTGTTATAAGTGTATATTTTGTGTCACCATTATACTTCTTTATAAGAATTAAAATGGTGACCCTTTGAATTTTTGAGGAACTTATACAATGGTCAATGGAGGCCTAATGTGAGATGACAGGTATATAGGGTTTTACTTTTTTTTCCCCCTTTTTTTTAAAGACTTTTGCTCTTATGAATGTGGAAGCTGTTACATTGGATGTATATATTTTTCCCACCAATGTAGCTACATGTATTCTAGGTGTGGTTGCTATTCTTGGAATCCTACTGGTAATACTTATGTTGTTTATGTGTTTCGTTTTGATGCCCCCTTCCATTGCTTTTCATGTTTGCTTCTTCAATTCAAAGTTGACATCATTTTTTTTTTTCAATCAATCAATAGTCTTTCATTTTTAATTTATTGATTTTGTTTTTGTTATATTTGTTGCTTGTTTTGCTCTTTTACAGATTGTTGTGCCTCATGTTTCTCTTTTCCTTTTCTAAATTTGTGCCTTGGATCATAAAACCTGAATAGATGATGAAATTTGAAGTACCCTTTTGATGGTATCAATGGATAGGCATGATACGGTGTGCTTGCTCTGCAGTTTTCCTTCAACTCTTTGAAACCAAATCGGTGAATAGAGTCAGTAATCCTTCCCAGTTTCTCTTCCAGTGTAGTGGTTCAAGCGTAGACTGCACTATTATTTCTGGTTTCTAGGAGGGATAAGTGGCAGGGGGAGATTGCTTGACTCCATCTGGGGAATTATGTTATGAATTTGAGATTTCTTAAACCTAAATATCCATGTGGTTGTTTATAAAAGTAATTTGCTTTCTTGAATTCAGCTTTCTTTAAATGCAATTCAATCATGGAGATGTTTCTGCCCTCTAAAGTGCTATTGTTGATTATGCTTACCTCATCATCTGCCCTGTTTGTCCCATAGCGTAAACTTGGACCTTCTCCATGTTTCTTGTAACCAATTTTGGTAAAATTTGAAACCTTGTGACATGGATGGATCAAAGGGCAAGGAGTACCTTAGATTATGGATGCTAGTGTCTCTTACTATTGACCACTTGTTGAGGTGCCAAGTGTTCAATAAGTTGTATTCTAGTGAGTTCCATACATAAAATTTAAAAGGAATGTAACTCTGAATGCGGTAAGGTAAACACAGACAACAAGGAATTAGCTGCAAAATGGCGTGCAAGTTCAATAGAAAATGCTGGATATTGCCAATGGATCTTGCTATGATGTTGCCCATAACTGGAATTTAAGCATTAGAAAGCAAATTTTGAGAATACAAAAGGCTGGCAGATAGAGCTGGTGGAATGTCAGGATGAATTTAACAAGATTTAAATCATTTATCATTAAGATTCGCTTTGCAAGGTTGAGAACATGAGAGGAGTGTGAACAACATACCAAGTTGTACATTTTGTCAAGAGTTATTATTGCTCAGTTCCTGGATTTTTATTTATTCCATTTACTCTTCTACCAAACACACTGCAGTAGAAGGTAAGTTACAAAGTGAAGCCTTTGTGTGTGAAGTTCCAAGTTGCTTGCAGATTGTTATGAATCTAAACAAGTCAACTGCTGAAGTTAAACGAACAGAAAAACTAAACTTTTTTTAAAATTGTATCCTTGCTATGTCTCATTAAGGCTTGATATCTTACATTGCATTTTGATTTAGAGAAAATAAATGTAAAGCTAGATGTTTGGCATCGAGAAGGTAGCAAGATTATTTGGATAACTTTATAAGGAAAATGAGTGCAAGGGACTGAGCTCTGATCCAAAACATTTCGGAGGCCAGCCCCATAACAGCGGGTTGAGGACTCCAATATATTTTTTGTGTTTTTAATTCTATGGAACTTTTGAGTTTTTTATCTAGTGTGTTATACATGTGTTGCTGAACTGTATTAAATAACACATGTTCTTGCCAGCTTTTTTTTTTTTTTTTTTTCTTGTGAATGTAATTTTGCTATATTATTGAATATTTTGTTGTCCATATTTGCAGGTTTTATTAAGGACAGGGCAATTCAGTGATGTAGGATACTGTATGACCTTGATATCTGACTAGAATAACACTATTGGAACTTGACTTTTGCATAGAAATCGTAGTGTTCTCTTCATCACTAACTCTGTTTGAGTTACCAAGGTTTGAGAATGAAATACTCTTTGAAAACTTAGATAAAACTTCAATCCTGCTTCTTTCTTCTTTTGGTAAGGTGGGTCTGGTTTCAGTTTGTAGAGTGCAAAACGGTATGGAGCCCCTTGCTGCACAAAACAACAATATAGTTTGTAACATTCCAAAGGAATCTATTAAAAAAACAAGGAAGACTGAATCAACTGAAGCAAATGAACAAAAAAGTGATAAAGAATTTTCTTCTTATGCTGATGAAATGAGGACAGTATCTGTTTCTGACATAAATGGAGATGTTAGTTCAGAAATTTCCAAAATTTCTTTGGCTGGAGCACATGTTGGATGTTTGAAGAAAAAACTTCTTGTTCTTGATATAAATGGGCTGCTTGCGGACATAGTTTCTCCCCGATGTAGTGAGTAAAGATTGCATTATCCTGCATATTTAATGAATTATCCTTACTCTAATGATTATGCTGTGTTTCATTTCAGTATTCAAGAGACCCTTTTATCTTGAGTTTCTGAATTTCTGCTTTGAGAAATTTGAAGTTGGTGTATGGTCTTCAAGATCAAAGTACTCTTCCACTCTTTTTAATAAATCTGACTTAAGTACTAGTGTTCAGTTTATCTGTCTTCTTTGCTGCTTCAGAAAGATTACACATGCCCTCTGTCTTCCTTTTGAGTTCTTGTAGATTGCTAACAATCAGCTGTACCCTTAACTAATTTTTGGATTTTGTGTTTTTATAGGAAAAATGTTGAAAAAGTCCTTAAATATTTGATGGGAGACATGAAGAGCAAGTTGCTTTTCTATTGGGTAAGCATTTGTTGAGCTGTTTTCCGACTTCCAAAATCTCTCTCTTTGTTGCTCACTGACTTCCAGAGATATTGGTTTAGTAAATTTGTATAAATGATATGTTTCTTGAGATGTCAGATTTTGGGCAACCATGTTAAATAGTAGGTGACATTGAACTTTTCAATAATATTTATGTTGCATGGTGATCTTGCCACTTTGCATGAAAATTTAATTTAGATATGATCTTGTTTTCCCTTCTTTATTGTTAAATTCACATATCTGAAATTCTGGTACATTTATATTATTATCTTATCATGAAATTGATGTATGTTTTTAAAACTACTTTCTCACTTTTGTTGTAAGCCCTGTTCTGCTTCCATCTGATTCTACATTTTATTACGTCTGCAGGATGCTTCTCATTGTACTGAAACAAGTTTCAAAACTCTTGAATGTAGGTACAAGACTGTACTGTTTAAGGATCTGAGGAAAATCTGGGAGAAGAGCTATCCTAATCTTACATGGGAGAAGGGATATTATAATGAATCAAACACATTGCTGTTGGATGATTCTCCGTACAAAGCATTGCTTAATCCTGTAAAAACAAACTACCTTTTCTTTCTTCCTCGATTAAGCTGGCTTTCTTTAGAAACACCATATTGCAATGTCATTTGCTAATTTCTTTCGTTCATTTATTTTAGCCACACACCTCAGTCTTCCCTCGTCCATTCAGTCATCAGAATAAGAGCGACAACTCACTAGGTATGGTGTCTATAATCTTTGTGAAGACATACTGCTATCTTATTCCTAGAGTATTAAGCACTTGCTTCAGGCCTGGCTTGATCCTGTCAATGAACTATGGCAAGCTTGACTATTTTTTTTTTTCCTTTCGTATTCTTATTCACATGGTTGGCCTTTTTTTTTCTCTACTTTTCCTTTTTTTTAACTTGGCTTATATCTTATGAGGTTAAGAAAAGGATGGCAAAACAGAATTTATCAGATCCAGCAATGTTATTCCAACCCTATGAAATTCAAGACACCCAACACCCAAGACATATAAAACACATTAATAATGTTATTTCAGCATCCAAAATTCCAAACACCCAAGTCACCACTCTCATAAATTGTGGAACCCAGATCTCTATTTATTCTCCACTTATTCTCTCAACATCTCCTCCTATGTTTCTCTTGAAGTGTCGGGTGTTTACCTCTTTTAAGGTGTTAAAATATCTTTATCCTAAAACACATAGGACCCACCACTTCATTGAGCAATGTTATTCTAACGCACACTCTATCACCATTAGCTATGATGGATGGGCAGGGATGTTTCGGACCACTACCACATTCAATTGGTGATGAAGTAGATGCCCCAATTAAACATCCACTTTTAGACGTTGGAATAATATTTTTGTTTTTCTTCCAACTTCTTTCTCCAACTCCTCACATTTCTCTCTTGGGTGTCTATGTGTTAAAAAAAAAATGGCGTTCAAAAAATATTTCTCATGCATTAAAGTGACCACCATTCTTTGTTCTTTTTTCTTCTTCTTTGCAAAGCTTATTCAACATGATTGGACAATAACTTAATTATGATTCGCGACAGCCCTTGGTGGCGACCTGCGAGAATATCTGGAAAAATTGGCAGAAGTTGAAAGTATCCCAAAGTACGTGGAGGAGCACCCATTCGGCCAAGAAGCTATCAGTCAAACTAGTCCGTCTTGGAACTTCTACCTGCAGGTTATTGGTAGTCTCTCTGCCTGTAAACCTGAAGACAATGTCTCTGCCAAATTCAATAACAATGTGCATTCTGCCTACTGAACCAGCCAGGGCCGTGCCGTGGTTTTGTCTTTTCTTTTTCAAAGAAAAATGGAGAAATTAAAGGGTTTTCATTCTTTTTTCTCATAAAAAATATAACAGTTGTATAGTCATACACCATTAAAACTCTTTCTGAACTCTGCTGTAGGCTATTCAAAAGGGAAAAACCGAATGTAGAAGTTCGAGACATCATGAACCTTATTACAAGATACCACTGAATTTGAATGGTGTTTCTTACTGGAACATTTGTAAATCATGATACAATGGTTATATTTATCATATGATTGTTGAGGATTCCTTTATGTATTGATGACGTTTATGAACAGTTGGTGGTTACTGGCATTTCAGTTTTCTTACCCGACCAGATGTGAGGGCTTAGTATTTCACTATTTCTCATAGGGTTCAATTGGTCTAAATCACGTGGCTACGTTTTCTACGTGGATTTTCTGTTAGTTTGAATTGCCTTTCAGATTTTTCCTTTTAAAGAAAACCTTTTAGATTTGTAGGGTCTTATATATTGTTCTTGAATTGGTTCTGGGCACGAAGTCTTTCATTTTTTTTTTTTCATGGACTAGGCCAAAAAATCTAGAGCACCTAGTTATTAGGCTAAGAGCTGAATTTTCAATTTATAATTCGATGTGGTCGAAACCTGTAGTTTAGTAGCAAGATCCCTTATCTTGAGTAATCACATAATAAAAGGGCACGAGCTCAACTTTATCAGATGTGATGTGAGACCACTTGCCCCCATCCCCTCCCTCGGAGAGTGTGTGTGTGACAAATTTTTTTTTATAATTTTATAGTTTAATGCTGATTGGCTGCCCAATGATCGTAAGGATACTTTCCTACAAAGTTTTTTTGGGTCAGAATTTTCCAACCAAAGTGGAAGCATGGCTGAAGAAATACTTTGACAGGGAGGCAAGTTTTATTATAAATGTGAATATGATTATTGGGCCTTAATGTGCCTGTTTTCTTATAATACAGTAAGAATTAATTCAAATAGTTTACGCGGACATCATTGAAATTTTGAGCATGCCATAATACATGAAAACTTACCCATGAGATGATCGAAAAAGCGTGAAGCGATTGTGAGGTGTTCTCATCTTGACCTATGCCGTTATGCTACCAGAATTAGACCAATGGTGAGAAGGTTAATCAGCAAGATAAATTCAAATTTCTTAATTATAATAGTCTTCTGTTTGTGCTAGGATAATTATAATAGTTTTATTATTATTAACTAATACAATAATAATTACACATAAAATTTTAATGATATAATAATATGTTCAATTATCATTTGTTTATATTATTTGTTATTATTTTCCTATTAAATAATTTTGAATGAGATATTTTGTAAGGTATTTTTATTGTGTTAATGGGAGAGAGATATAATGGTATGATTGGAAAAATTAATTAATAATTATAAGATAAATTAAATTTAGAAACTTACTTTAATTATTAAGATTATAAAAATGGTATAGCATAATTTTCTCTATAAATGACACATGAAAAACTTTTCATGTAATGAATCTTAAATATTATTAGTATTATAGATTATAGATTATAAATTTAGTTCCTCCTCAATATTTTGATATACTTATTTTTCTTATTGAGTAATATAATTATAACTATTTTATAAATCGATAAGGATCAATTTGTCCTAAAATTCTTCAAAAATGTTAAAGACAAACTAATTTATCCCACATTTTTAATTATGACAAACACAAAAGATATATTTTTATTCTTGAGAAACCATTTTATTTGATGTTATTTTTTCATGGATTAAGTTAGGGGAAGTCTCACCACTTGATTGATAAATCATCGGTGGAAAATTACTATAAAGACCAATCCATTATTAATTGTCCAATTCGATTTGACTAATTTACTTAATTTTCTAACTTAAGAAATGAGTTAGAATACATAAAAGGGAATAATCAATATTCATGCTAAATAAAAGTTCTATGCTTTTAATTCTTTTTCTACACTCAGAGCCATGTCAACAACATAAAAAAACAATACTCATATTCTTCTGTATTTAAACCTCCAAAGAAAAAAAAAGAGAATAATTCTATATTTAAAACTATATATAATTTTGAAAAAATCGGCTCAATTGAAAATAACATCGTTAAGAACTTTTACATTTTGATTGACACATACTTGGTGAGAAATTGCTAGGAAGACTAACAATTCAAGGTCTATGCACTAGCTTCAAATTTTCCAATTTGATGTGACAAATCTATTCAAATTTCAAACTTAAAGAATGGGTTAGAAAACATATAGATAATAATAAAGTATGACACATAATTATAATAGTTTTGTTATTATCAAATAAATAATTATATATATATATATATATATATATATATATATATATATATATATATAATTTTAATAATATAATAATACATTTAATTATCATTTTATTTATATTATTTGTTATTATTTTCATATTAAATAATTTTGAATGACATGTTTTATAGGCTATTTTTATTGTGGTAACGGAAAAGAAATATGAATGTATAATTGAAAAAATTATGATTGGAAAAAATTAATTAATAATTATAATGTCAATTAAATTTAAAAACTTATTTAATTATTAAGATTATGAAAATAGTAGGGCATAATTTTCTCTATGAATGACACATGTAAAAGTTTTCATGTAATGAATCTTAAATATTAGTATTATAGATTATAGATTTAGTGCCTCCCCAATATTTTAATAGACTTATTTTCCTTTTGAATAATATAATTATAACTATTTTATAAATTGTTAAGGATCAATTTGTCTTAAAATTCTTCAAAAATATTGAAGACATACATTTATTGCATATTTTTTATTATGACAGAGCACAAATTATATATTTTTATTCTTGAGGAACCATTTTGTTTGATGTTATTTTTTTCATGGATTAAGTTAGGGGAAAAGTCTCACCACTTGACTAACAAATTATTGGTGAAGAATTACTATACAAACTAATCCAGCATCAATTTTCCAATTCAATGTGGCTAATTTACTTAATTTTCCAACTTAAGAAATGCTTTAGAATACATAAAGGAGAACAATCATTATTCACGCCAAATAAAAGTGTCATGATTTTAAATTTCTTTTTCTACACTTAGGAGCCATGTCAACAACATAAAAAAATGTTCTCCATTTAAGCCTCCAAAGAAAAAAGGGAACAATTCTACATTTAAAACTATACATAATTTTGAAAAAAGGACTCCATTGAAAATGGCATCACTTGGTAGTTTTACATCTTGATTGACACATACTTGGTGAGAAATTGCTAGGAAGACTAACAATTCAAGGTCTATACACTAGCTTCAAATTTTCCAATTTAATGTGACAAATCTATTTAATTTCAAACTTAAAGAATAGGTTCGAAAACATATAGATAATAATAAAGTATGCCAAATATTATAAATCATCATCATTACATTTTTCTTTAGAGTTATCGCATCATAAAGTGCAATTATACTGCATTCGTTGCATTTTCTGAGATTCGATGTGATATAAAGATGAATATATATAGTATTTTCTTTTAAAGATGTTTTCTTCCATAATAGATTAATAGTATTGAAAAAGAAATAAAATATATAGAATATATGATTTTTTTTATTTTTTAAATTACAATATATCATTTGATAACATATGACATGAGGTTAAAATTAAATCTTAACTATATATTAATATTTAAAATTTGTAATTTAGTGTATGCTTTTAAAAACTGTAAGATTTAGTATAATCATTTTTTTATACAATAGATTTTATATAATTATATAATAGTTACACATGGTCAATAAAATTATCATGAATTATAATAGTATTTTCTTTATAGCATAATTATAATAATTTTTGTTATCATCAACTAAATAATTGTATATATAAAATTTTAATAATATAATAATACGTTCAATTATCGGTTTGTTTTTCATATTAAATAATTTTGAATGACATATTTTGTAAGGTATTTTTATTGTATTAATGGAAAAGAGATATGAAGGTATGATTGAAAAAAATTATAATTGGAAAAAATTAATTAATAATTATAAGGTAAATTATATTGAAAAACTTAATTTAATTACTAAGTTTATGAAAATGGTAAGGCATAATTTTCTCTATGAATGATGCATGTAAAACTTTCATGTAACGAGTCTTCAGTATTAATATTATAAATTATATATTATAGATTTAGTTCCTCTCCAATATTTTGATAGACTTATTTTTCTTATTGAATAATATAATTACAACTATTTTCTAAATTGATAAGGATCAATTTGTCCTAAAAATATTCAAAAATATTGAAAACATACTACTTTATCCTATATTTTCAATTATGATAGAACACAACATACATATTTTTATTCTTGAGAAACCATTTTGTTTTATGTTAATTTTTTTATGGATTAAGTTGGGGGAAGTATCACCACTTGACTGATAAGTCATCAGTGAGAAATTACTATACAAACTAATCTAGCATCAATTTTCCAACTCAATGTGACTAATTTACTTAATTTTTTAACTTAAGAAATGCGTTAGAATATATAAAGGAGAACAATCATTATTCATACCAAATAAAAGTGTCCATAATTTTAAATTTCTTTTTCTACACTTAGGAGCCATGTCAATAACATAAAAAAATGCTGCTTGATAATCTTCTGTATTTAAATGTCCAAAGTAAAAAAAAGAGAATAATTCTATATTTAAAACTAAACATAATTTTGAAAAAAAAGGGCTCCATTGAAAATGGCATTACTTGGAAGTTTCACATCTTGATTGATGTATACTTGGTGAGAAATTGCTGGGAAGACTAACAATTCAAGGCTTATGCACTAGCTTCAAATTTTCCAATTTGATGTGACAAATCTATTCAATTTTAAACTTAAGGAATGTGTTAGAAAACATACAGATAATAATAAAGAATGCCAAATATTATCAATCATCATCATTACATTTTTCTTTAGAGTTATCACATCATAAAGTGCAATTATCCTTCATTTGTTGCATTTTCTCAGATTAGATGTGATATAAAGATGAAGGCATGTAGCATTTTCTTTTATAGATATTTTCTTCCACAATAGATTAATAGTATTGCAAAAGAAATAAAATATATGAAATATATGATTTTTTATTTTTTAAATTAAAAATTATTCTTAATATCATTTGATGATATGTGGCATCATGTTAAAATTAAATGCTAACTATATATTAATATTTAACATTTGTAATTTAGTGTGTGTTTTTTTTTTAAAAATGTAAGATTTATTATAATATTTGTTTATATAATCAATTATGTGCAAATAAATTTAATTATATAAGTAATGATAGTTTATTCTCGGATCTACAGTGAATCACAAAATATCAACCATTTAAAGCATAATTTGAAATTTAAAATATATAAATATTATAAAGCTACTCATTGAGATCGTGTCAGATATAAGATTCATCATAAATTCAAGTCTATATTAACATTTTCTTTTAATTATATATGAATGCTTTAACTAAAAAATTCTTATAAGATAATCTGTTTAATATGGATTGTATGAAAAGTATTGATTTTGTATGGTAAAATACTAGAAAGGTGTGAAATGTTACATTAAAATATTGATCTTGTAAAGTAAAATCTGATTTTTTTTAAAATTTTTTTAACATGGATTTTTCATTTTATTTTAAAAATATAGAGTTATAGATGATATATAATATAAATGATATATCATATATAATATACATGTTGATTTGATTTAATCTATGTTACTAATATTTAAGACTCATTATATTGAAAGTTTTTCACGTATCATTCATAGATAAATTTATGTCCCATCTTTAATAATCTTAATATTTAAAGTAAGTTTTTTTTAAATTTAATTTACCTTCTAATTTTTAATTATTTTTTCCAATCATACATTCACTAATATCTCTCTTCCATTAACACAACAAAAACACTCTACAAAATATTTCGATTGAAGTTATTTAACAAATAATATCTATAGTCTATAATACTAATCTATAATCTATCTATAATATTAATATTTAAGACTCATTATATCATTACTAGAAAAGTGTGGGAAATTGACGCAATTGCCGACGGGTATGTGGGCATCGATTTTCCAGGCCATTGATGAATATTACCGATAGGCAAAAAAAAAAAAAAAAGAAAGAAAAGCATTGATCATTTTCGACTCGTGTACCAACGGGTAATAAAATACCCAGTTGTTGGTACAAATATAGTAAAGGCATCAACATGGCTGTTAGAGGCATAATTATACCGACGGTTGTTTAATTTTACAACCGAGTAACTGAAAAATAATATTTTAAAATATTACATATTACTCATGGTTGTATCCGTCAGTAACAATTTATTTATTTTTTTTAAAATTTCCCTATTTAACTATGAAGTAATTGGTAATTTATCATTTATCTAATAACTTAATTATCAATTAAAGCAATATTAAATAAGAAAATAATAACATGAATAAAGTAAACCGATTAAATCAAATAGCAAATTATGACAATAAAATATATACAAATTGCAATAAATGTAAAAAAATCCAAAATGAAAAAAAAAGAAGCTAGATAGAAACTACTTGAACTCCTAGGTATCGACATCGTCGACATCATCATCATCATCATCATCAGTGCCATTCGACTGTAAGTGGCCCTCAGAAATGGAGAGGAGTGGGATATGGGGAACGGGATTTGAGGGGGGTGTAGTGCCGGAGTCGAATGATCCAGAAGCCTGCAGCCCCGGAAAAAGGTCATCACATCAGCAGTGATCTGCTCTTGCATCTTCTGAAACTTAGCCTTCTATTTCTTTGCTTTCTCTTACTGCTATCGCACCAAGGAGAGCTTAAGCTCTCAAATCTCTCTCAGCTCCTACTCCACAATTGCTCACCCGACTTGCTACTCCTGGAGCTGTTGAAGGAGCTATACTGCCGCTCCTCGATCTTTGGACCAAGCGTGCTTCTTCTGCTGCAGCTCCTAGTTGAGGCATAGACACACTCCCTCAGGACATCATCCCCAGTAGTTGACCCAGTGGCAGAGGATAGGGATCTACTCTCAGGGTAATACCCTATCCCATATATATGACCCTTGTAAGGGATGCCAACCACCTGAGCCCAGATATCTTTCTCGTTTAGAGGAGGAGGGATGTTAGAATTGGGCCTAGCCTCAACCATCTGGGTCTAGTACTAGGTATGTGCTTGCTCCCAGAGATCTGTAAACTCTTGCTATAAAGGAAAAAAGATAAAACATATTATAAGTAATAATTATGACATAAATGAAAATAATAATAAAAATTAAGTAAAGAGATGTCTAAATTCAAACTTACAAAGGTTGCCTCAGAACGAGGGTCTACCTAGACCTCTCCAAAATCCCCACTTTGCTCACTCTATCAGGTTTGGGTCTCCTGAAATAGCTCGCCTTAAGTTAGAGAGCGGCTTAACTCCCTCACCTATACAAATAAGCACAATAAAGTCATAAAAATATAGTATTTACCACAATTCAAATATAGTAAATGTTATTATAAAATGTAAAAAGGTTAAAGAATTACAAAATGGTTCCAGGTCTCCTCATGGGGGCTCGACCTACCCGTGTGCAGCACCCGTCTTTTTGTGAGGCTCGATTTGTCTTTCCTCATCTAACCTATCCTTGAAGGTTGGGTCGCTGGTCCAATGGCGCTGTAGCTCACTAAGGGTGGCATTATTTATCCATGAGTGGTTCATGTTTCTCTCATGGACATTATCAAACATATCCCGCAGTAGCTTGGAGGACCTAATCCTCCAAGCCCTCTTAACTATGGGCTCATGTTCAGGTGGAATGTAGAAGGTTTTTGCATATACAAATTCACAGGACATAAATGATTATATATAAGCATATAATTAAATAATGTAAACATATATTTTAACAAAAGAGAATAAATCATAAAATTACCTTCCAGTCCTTCCACTACGACTCCTTGACATCTGCTAGGATGTCAGTCCATGTGGGCCATGGATGGTTATACCGACTTTGTATAACCTCCATGATCCTATGGTGAGCCGTTGCAAACATAAAAAACTATTACATAGATAAAATAAATAAAAAATACAATCAAAATATCTTAAATATCATAAGCAATGTAAAATTATAATGTAATAAAAAAACATGTTTCAACTTGCCTATCTTTACCGTCCTGCCTGATCAGGCGGAGCAGTTTACTATCAAGCCCAAGTGGCCTGCCGTCTGGGCCGAGGGGCCTTCCATCCGTATCCCCTGCCTGTGACTTAGTTGAGGAAGGAAGAGTCTGATATGATACGAGATTCGAAGTTGGGGCAGTGGTAGGGCTATAGGCAGTAGTAGAGCTAGGGGAGGCATCTATGATGCGAATAGGCTGTGAGTCTGAATACGGGAGAGGTAGGAGGTTGACATACCCAGGAGTGGGCATCATCTTGAAGGCTAAGGTGCTAATGGTAGGAATTGATATGGAGGTGGTGGAAGGTGTAACACCCTAGTAGCTCCAACTATGCCTAGGTCATAATTAGAACTTAATAGTTTGTTACCTTTTAATTTTTTTGTTTTAAAACAAGATCTTTAAATTAGTTTACAAATTTACCATTATTTATATGCATACGTATAGAGTTGAAAAAGCTTTTGAAAAGTTCAAGCCTTAGATGATGAGATTTACAATCGTTAAATGTGGAAAGATTCGAGTCGTATGGCATAGGTAAGAAAGTTGTGAAACGTACGATATATAGATGATACTCATCTCACCCCATAGGTAAATATAAAACCCTTTTAGTATAAGAAAAAACTACCATGAAATGAATTCCCATAACATCAATATTAAGGATGAGGAAGAAAATACTCCCAATTTTATCCTTTCATACATTCAAGGTCAACTGACAAAAATATAACATATTTGTAAGGATATAAAGTCAAGATAGAATAATGTCACATGAACCAGTATATAAACACGTAATTATAAAAAAAAGTTATCATTAACAGCTAAAGGAGAACCAAACATTCCGTATTTATATTTGATATGGCACCTATCGACCCCGACCTTAACCTCAACCTCATCCTCAAAATGGGGTATGTCGAAAACTGGGGTTCAAGGGGTCTCGGACGACGCAGTGGGTGGCACAGGCAACTCCTCATACCACTTGCACATGATCCTTGGGGTGTTGGATGGCCAAGTAGGGCAACTGGTAGCGATGGACTTCATGGATGAATCGAAGCAATAACCGAGATCCTCATTCAGATCCTCTTTTGACTGCTGGTCGACTTGCAAGGGCTTGCGAGTGGTGACATCGATTGGGACCAATGCAGCTAATGCTTCTTTCTCATCCTCAGCCTTATGGAGATAGGGGCCCATCCCTTCGCTGCCTAGTGATATCATATAGAGATGGTACAGAAAGAAGGGAATGAGAAATAACAATTTCTTAATAGGTCATGCATAGTGTCATCGTACTCATCTCTAGCCACCTCAGGTATATTTAAGAAAAAGGTGAACATATATATCGCTTCTTTTAGTTTTCAAAAGACATTTGTTAGCCAAGGCAAATCCAATTTTATATGTTTCTCCATACATAAGAGAAAATGATTGGTGCAATAAAGAAGAGATGCCAAGCATGTATAGATGCATGATGCGGGTATTATAGCAAGCAAGCTTCACTTCTATGAATTAATTTGTAAACGGTATGACTTATGTTTTGACATCAACCTCAATTCTTACTTAGTCATTAACTTAAAATCCAAAGTGGGCTTCCCTCCTGAAATCGTTGGCATCAACCTTGGAGTTTCAGTGTATGGTATTGACCTTAAACCGACAGTCGTTGCCGCCCTGAGGTGAGGGATAAAACTTTCTCCTTTTGAATCGCGGAAGGGTACACTTAACCTTTCAACTCTTTTTAATTTAATACAGCATGTGACATACAAAATCTTATGCATAACATAGGACATTATTATGCAAGACATAAGTAGAACACATATATAATCAATATGAATCAGTAGCCTCAGCACTACCACATTTTAAATGACATTATTAAGCATCAATAGGTATAGCAACATGCAAGCATACATCTAGCACCTAGAGTCATTTTAATATAGCATCTCATGAAACATACACAATGGGTATATCACACAACCAATAACACATCAATATGTGTCCTCATAGTTAGCAAGTCTCATTATTAATAACAAGTCTTCGTAACTAATTTTCGATAATGTGTGGGGTGTCTTAAAGACCTGTATTATTGGTTTTTAGAACCTCTTTATACTTTTTTATTTATTTATTTATTTTTGTTCATAACATTACTAAGATTATTATTGGTTTCAGATTATAGCTTAACCCTCGTTTTGTTCTTTATAGCTTGGCAAATTATTTAAACACTTTTTATTTACCCTATCATGCAATTTTTGACTTTCAGATTCTGACAGATTTGGCAATTAACATAGAAAATTCTACTATGACTCCTACTGTTGGATTTATGGTCTAATATTTTATGGGGATGATCTTAATTCATCAAGCTTTCTAATGAATCCAATTTGAGTCTGAATTGATAACTTGATAATTTTATAAAAATCTTGAATTAAAACTCTTTGGCTGCATGCCCAATAGAGGCTCCAGCATCTTACGAAAATAAGTAGGAAAAAACTAAGACATATTTGTCTATGAAAATTTTTGATGATAGCTCTATGTGTCAACTTTCATTTAAAACTAGTTTCATTTGATTTTGAGTTGTATAACTCTAATTTCGAATTTTTCTTTGTGCACTGCCCAGAATCCCAATAGCAGCACCTAACGTGACTTTAACATTTTTTCCTAAATTTTATAGAAAGCCTATAGCAGTGGAACTAAAACAACTTTGCAAGTCTATTCTTAGCTCTCTCAGGAATTTTGGATGGGATCAAACGGATGTCTAGAGACTGAGAAACGAAATTTTATTGAAAACTAGTCAAATTCCTTTATTAGTCTGGGATTAATGACTTATGTGAGTTTTGAGGTTTTTGTTTGAATGGAGTGTTTTATGTATCTATTTGTTTATTTATTTTGTTTTTCACACGTTTAAACATGTACATACATAAAATACTAACCAGTCTTCATAGTACAAGCATCATACTACGTTATCTAAAAGAGAAACCGTGCCAGAATTCATGAATATGGAAGGAACTAGAATATGCTAGCCACGTTTTCAAGTTTGACATGTTGCTCATAGCCATCAAGAGACTAGAACAAGTTCATGCTCAACCCCAATAAAAAGAAAACACATAAAAACCCTACCTTGGAAGGTTGTTTGAGAGGAATGAAAATGGCAAGGGATGCGTTCTTCGAACTGTAGCAACGCTTGTTCAAGAATTCCCTAGTTGTGAGACTCCTCTAGGTGTCAGTGCTCTTCTGTTTCCTCCCTCTTTTTTTTTTTTTTTTTGAAAGAGTGCAGTGTGTAGTGCATAGAGTTGTGGCTAATTGGTATATTTTAAGGTAGGAATCAAGAGCTTAATGACTCAATAATGAGCCACATAAAATTGGCTAATTGTTATGTGCTGATTTGCCTCAAGATTAGATAAATATGTCACGTTGATTAGAGCAATATATCATGCTGATTTTGAGCAATATATCATACTGATTTGCCTCAAGATTTGGTGCCTCTTACGCATATTATATGGGCATATGAATATGATGCACATGTACATCCACATGCATGTGAATACATGTTTACCTCTTCATGCATTCTCTCACTTTTTTTTATTATTATTATCTTTATTGTTATTATTATTATTTGGCCCAAGCTTTTTCTTTTGCATAGGATTAGTGAATCAACCCTTGTTTAAGTTACTAATTAATTAGTTGAATCACTCATAATAATGAACTAATTAGGCCAAGAAAAATTAGGATGTTACAGAAGGAATGATGACGGAAGTGGTGGGAAGGGCGGTGGCGGAGGGGGTGGTGGGTAAACTTACCTTCCAAGGTCAGCCTCTGCTTTTACTAGCCATACTGTAAAAATTAAAAAGTCCACAAAAAAACATTCATTAAATTAGGAAATTTCAAATAATTTCATAATAATAATGCATATAATAATGAATATCTTAGTTAATCTGAAAGTGCAGGGCTATTTCCATCAGTACATTGTTATTGATCACTAGCTGAATCATCAGCACCACTATCACTTAGTTCATTTTCGCGATTTCAAATTGGGTTGTTACTTGTGCATTCAATTATGTCAACTTCCCTAGTAGTCAATATAAGAGGGTTTTTAGGATTGTCTGTATCTATTACTGCCCCTGAAGGGAGTGGATCATCCCCTTGATAAACATCTTCAACAATATCTTGCTCTATTTCAATCCTACTTCTTGGTTTTGTCTTGTTCACAACCCTCTACTGTGACATACTTTTCCCAGGATAAGACATAAAATATACTTGTCTAGCATTTTGGGCTATAATAAATGGATAATAACTTCTATATCTTCTGGTGTGATTGATTTCAACGATTTTGTAATTGTTGTGTTGTCATGTCCAAGTAAGTCGGGTAGGATCATACCATTCATATTTGAATAGGACACATTTATTTGCAGGCTCACTTATGTACTCAAACTCAAGGATTTCCTTAATAACATCATACCAATCACATTCTCTGTCTCCAGTATCGCCTTTAACACAAACACCAGTACTTTTGATTTTTTTCCTTGCACCCCAATCAATTGTGTGAAACTTGTACCCATTAACATAGTACATGGGCCAACTTATAACTTTATTTTTTGGCCTCCAAGCTAAATTAAATAAATAGGGAAATGTTACACCATTATTTTTGTTATCAACCTATGTACATGAAGTTTGAAATGTCAAATTGACTTGTATCAATCAAAATTAACAGATAAGAATATGTTGGGTTACATAATCTTAAACAAGTGGACTTACATGTAATCTAAACTAGTCCGGAATTTATTGAAGAGAATCTTGACCGTGAAGTTGCTCAAAGTGTCTGTTGTTGAAAATATATTTTAGGTTATTTTAAAGATGCATGACATCATACTGTCACCTAACAAAAAGGGATTATTGACTTACAATCTGAGTGATCACACCTCATAACAATTTATCAAAATATGTAAGTGCCCAGAATTCCATTCCTTGGAAGTTAGCCATTGAGGCATGCTCTTTCCAGCAGCTTGATTAGGTTGATTGAATATGGACAAAGTTGGTAGAATAGAACATTTCCCTCCATTGTCATTATGACTAACCCGAGTTCTTTCAGGTTGAACATGTGGCCAAAAGTAAAATGAGCAAAAATTTGAAGTCTCTTCGTCTAGATAAGCTTGACATATTGATCTTTCCACTTGAAACCTATTCTTCATGGTTCTTTTAAACCTTCCTATTTCCCTTTCAAATAGATACATCCACATGTATTTAACCGGTCCACACACCCGTGCTTCATATGCCAAATGCATGGGCAAGTATTCCATTGAATCAAACAACCCGAGAGGAAAAATTCTCTCTAATTTACAGAGAACTATGGGAATGTTTTTTTCCATGATTAACAAATCATCAACCTTAAAAGTAGAAAAGCATAAATCCCTGAAATACTAACTCAACTCGATTAAGGGCTTTTAGACAACATCAGGTAGCTCTTTGATTGCAATTGGAAGTAAACACTCCATGAAGACGTGACAATTGTGGCTTTTCATGCCAACAAGCTTACCTTATGCAACATTGACGCACCTACTTGAGTTAGAAGCATAACCATCGGCATTCTCAACTCCTTTAGTCATTGACAAACAGCTTGTTTTTTGTTGGAACTCAGAGCATATTTGGCCTTTGGTTTATAGAAATGGCCATCTCTTAATTCTTGTAAATGCAAATTAGGAAGCGTGTAATACTCAGCCAGATCATTCCTTGCCTTGTCGTTGTCTTTGGTTCAATCCGTACCCAATATAGTATTCATAACGTTGTCAAATATATTTTTCTCAATATGCATGATGTCTAAACAATGACGTACCAAATTATCTTTCCAATATGGCAACTCTTAGAAAATACTTTGTTTGGTCCAATTATGGTATACCCCATAGCCTGGCATTCGCACTACCTTTCCGACTTCTATTATTTTGGGAAATCCTTAACTCAATCCCACATTTTATGACCACTTAGTCTAACTGGAGGCTTATCGTGTTCAACACAATTACTTTTAAAGTCGTATATACTTCGCCTATATGGATGATAAGAATCTAAGAACCTTCTAAGATAATCAAATGAAGAATTCTTTCCTCTATGTTTCAAGGTGAATGCTTAAGTATCCTCCATGCAAATTGGGCATGCTAATTTGCCTTGGGTTATCCATCCAGGCAACATTTCATAAGCTGGAAAATTATTAATGGTCCACGTTAATGCAGCTCTCATCATGAAATTCTGCTTTGTTGAAATGTCGTAAGTAAGAACACTTTAGCACCACAACTCATTCCATTAATCAATTAGGGGTTGAAGATACACATCATTCTTAGCTTTTGGATTATTAGGGTTAGGGATTTTACATGTTAAGAACAGGTGAGGATCTTTCGTGCACATGTTAGGAGGGAGATTATAGGACGTAACAATTATGGGCCAACATGAATAGGGTTTACTAAATTGGTTATTTGGAGTAAATCCATCTGAATAGAGTCCCAATCAAACATTTCGGGGGTCACAAGCAAAATCATGATATTGTTGATTGAACTTTTTCCACGCCTCACCATGTGATGGATGTGTCATTACACCGTCATTCCTCTAATTTTCACTGTGCCACCTCATACGAGAAGCTAAGCTCATTGACACATAGAGTCTCGTGAGTCTAGAGATTAAGGGCAAATAGTACATTTTTTTCTTAGGGACATCCTTATAGCTCCTATTTCCACATCTCTTGGATTTAAACCTAGGCTTTTGGTAGAACTTACACTCAGTCAATGAAATATTATCTTTATAATAAAGCATGCAACCTTTCAAGCAGCAATCAATATTTATTTCCTTTAGCTCAAGTTTAGAAACTAATTTTTTAGCTTAATAAAAATCTTTTGCAATTACATTGGGGTTCGGACTTAGCTCACTTATCAATGTAGCCCATTAATCAAAAGAACTTTGGCTTTGATTCCCTTTGGACTTAATGCTCAACATTCGAATTGCTAATGACAATTTAGAATACACACAATCTTCCTATAAAGGTTGATTGACATATTCTAGGAGACTATAAAACTGAGTGACATCTTGGTTGGGCTTCTTGACTGAAGGTTGCGAATAATGAGCAGCAAATTTAGGACCAGCAACTTCAAACACCATCTCTTGATGTGTAACCAAGTTATCCTTCTATAGCACATTACCCACTTCATACTGAATTACATGGATCCCACTAGAACTACTTCTAGTTTGAAATATACCCACTTGATTCCATGCATTAACTACCTCCCCATGCTCATTCCAAACCCAATAGTCAAGCATGAATCTCCACTTGTACAAATGAACCCTTCTTGTATCATCATCCAAATACTTCATACCATGGTTTTGAAAACCGGACCGGACCGGCCGGTTCAACTGGTTGAACCAGGAATCGGACCTGTATCCTGTCCGGGTGCACCCCAAAAACCGCCTTTCAAAAAACCGGGGCAAAACCATTTGAACCGGCCAGAAACCGGGAAAACCGGTGAATCGGACCAAGTGGGACGGTTGGGCGATTCTGGACTTTCCCCCATTTTCATCCAAAAAAAAAAAAGAAATGCAAAACAGAGGCAAGCTTTCAAAGAGATGAATCACATAATCCACCAAAGAAAAAAAAAAAAACAGAGATGGATCACATAGATGTTGTTTTTATCAACTCAAGTCATGAACAATAGAAAACCAGAAAAAAAAATAAATAAATAACAATCACGACAATGCTCAACAGTGGAATCTTTTTCCAGATCGCAGCAACCATGAACTGTGAAAAGCAGCGGCATCGTTGCTACCATGATCTCAGATCTGCAACCCATCAAACCAGAGATCACTACTACCATTATTCTTCTTTTTCAAGACCCGAGCAGCCGGCGTTTATGCGTCCGTCAGATGTTCACAGCCACCGTCGCACAGAGCTTGATGTTTCTACTGCTGCACGCTGTCCATTTCCAGCCTGAAGCTACTCCATTGTTGGACCAGAGAGAAAGAGTGATGAATGGTGAAGCGTTGGTTGCTGTTGAAGAAACCCCATTCTCTCTCTCTCTGTTTACTTTTGTCTTTTGAAAACCCCATCATTTCTTTATTCTTTTTCTTTTGGGTAGAACCCACTCAGAACCCCACCCTTGCTTTTGAGATGAGCTTCCAATTTGGTAATGCTGTTTTGACGCGTGCGTGTAATAGCGTGTCTCTTGTTCCTTTTTTTTTTAGTCATGAGCTTTTGGGCCAAAGCACTATTCAAAGTACTAGCATTTGTTTTAGTACTAGTTTATAGTTTATGTTTTGGATATTTTTTTTATCCATGTTATTCTTGATAAAAAATATTATTTATAAATATAATTTTAAATTTTATTTTATTTTATGATAATTTTATATATTTATATAAAAATATATTTTATTATATACCGGTTGAACCCTGGTTGAGCCTGGTTGAACCTCTAAACCTCTGAACCCTTGCCTCGTCCAGTTTAATATCTGGTCTGGTTTTCAGAACCTTGCTTCATACAATTGCACTTATTACATGGACACCACTATAAAATTCTATTGTCTCATTAATGAACTGTTGTGTTTTAAATGCCATACTCATAAATTCTTCAACACCACTATAAAATTTTGATTTAACTCCCCCTCTATTAGGATGCAATCTATCGTACATCCATGATCGATTTGAAGGTAACATTGCACTTGTGATTAACCCTAGACCCTACAATTTTGTAAAGATTTCAAGTTATCACTTTCAAATACAAATTCAATTTCTATTTAAATTTTTAGTAAAACAACTTTTAATCTTATTCCCTCAACAAATATTTTGAAAAACTTTCAACAGGATCTCCCCTTAAATTCAGAGCTTCCATTGTCAGATATTTTTTTAAATTGGTTTTTAAAACACATGCAATTGATCTTTAAGTTTTATTTATATTATTACTTTCAAATAAATCCAATTGGCTTTTAAGTTTTTTAATACAATAATTACTTTTATTTAATCTTTTTTTCTTAAAATAATTTTAGGAAAATTTCAACAGTATCTTCCATTAAATCAGAAACATCTGTCATCAAATATTTAATGTACTTGTTCTTTAAAACACATTCAATTTGTCTTTAAGTTTTATTTAAATTATTTTTTTAAACAAATTCAATTGGATTTTAATTTTTTAATATATTTAATTTTATTTAATCAATTATTCCTAACAAAAATTTTCACAAAATTTTGACAGCGTCTCCCCTAAATTTAGGAACTTTCGTCCTTAGATTTTTTTTTAATTGGCCTTTAAAATACAATCAATTGGTCTTTAACTATTATTTAAATTATTATTTTTAAGAAAATTCAATTGCCTTTTAAGTTTTTTTTATATTGTTACTTTTATTTAATCTATTATTCCTAAAAAATGGTTATCAAAATTTCGACAACGTATCCTTTTTAATTAGGAGCTTTTGTCGTCAGATATTTATTTTACTTGGTCTTTAAAATACATTTAATTGGTCTTTAAGTTTTATTTAAATTATTATTTTTAAACAAATTTAACTGGCTTTTAAGATTTTTTAAATATAGTTACTTTTATTTAATCTATTATTCCTACAAAAAATTTTAATAATGTCGATAGCATCTCGTTTTAAATTAGAAGCTTCTATCGTTACATATTTCAGTCAATTCAACCATTATAGATATTATTATAAAGATCAACAACATAATAGATATAGTGAAATAGTTACATTGTAATAATTACATACAATTCACATAATCCTAAAAATTGTTCTATTGCCCATCCCCTTATAACTCCACAACATGTATCCTGCAATCTCCTCAAATACAAAGAATCCCACAGCAAACAACGCAAACAAGTGGGGATAGACCTCTAAGCCCTTGCCCCAGTCATGCAATCCCCAATTCTTATAGCTCTATCCTAGAAAACATAAGTCTCTATATATCCTACATACATATTAAATCATTAAATGATATAAATAACAAGGATTTAGTTACTAATCTCTAATAGCAGTAAAAAAGTACAAAATGTAGGGCTCCCAGCATCCAACAAGATCAAATCCTGAAAATTAAATATGATAAATTTAAATCAACATGTACACTTATATACATAGAAAACATAAAATAATATAAAGAATAAGAATGACAAACCGATCCCAAGCAAAATCAATAATCATTTTCACCTATAAACCAAACTCCTATATTAACAAAGTAACAACAATAATTACTCCCCAATACAACAAAACACAACGCTATGTGCACCCATAAATGAACGGAAAAAGTAAATCAAACAAAAAACTTAATCTGATTAAAATGCTCACCAAAGCCCTTAGATCGTAACAATGGCCTCTATTTCTCGAGCAGAGCTCCGGTGGCAGCGCACAACAACAACAATGGCAGCGGCTATAGAGGTTTAGAGAGAGAGATTAGGTTCATGGAGTGAGGAGAAAGAAGAGTCACGATGGGATAACTCCGTGGCTTACCGATGGGTATACCAACAGGTATCCGATTAATGAAACGGTGCATTTCAATGATCAGTAATTATCATTGGATGTACCAAATTACGAAAGGTTGCGCGGCAACTTGTGAAAAATAAACACAGCTGTTAGTTAACCAGTTGGTAATATAAAAAAAGGAGCTCTTTAGAAAAATAATATAATTAACTCGTCGTTGATTTTAATAAAAAAAATAATATCAAATATCCCGTCTGTAATATTTAATAAAAATAATAAAAACATATATGCATAAATACCCATTGGTATGTTTTAACCCAAAAAAAAAATCAAAGATAAAATAAAAAGTAATCGTCAGACAGTATGTGTGCCAAGTGGCATGTCTTGGCGCAAGCGTATACCGACGGTGTTACTGATGAGTGTGTGATATGCATCACCATTATTTCTAAAAATGTGCCAACTTGTCGAAAATATAGTCGGTAATTACAGATTGGTTTGTGCCCATCGATAGTTTTTGTCGGTATCCTGCGCATTTTTGGTAGTGTATGAAAAGTTTTTCATATGTCATTTATAAAGAAAATTATGTGTCGCCTTACATAATCTTAATATTTAAAGGAAGTTTTTGGATTTAATTTATCTTCTAATTATTAATTTTTTTACCAATAATTCATTCATATCTATCTTCCATTAACACAACAAAAGTACTCTATAAATATTTTAATAGAAATTATCTAATAAATAAAAATAAATAAAATGATAATTGAATGTATTATATCATTATACTAATTATATATATAATTATAGTATTAACGATAATAAAAATATTATAATTATGTTACCAAAAAAATCATTATAATTATAGTATTAATGATAAAAAATACTATTATAATTAGTATAATCAATGATAGCAAGAAAACCTTAGATCATTTTTTTTCAAATGATCTTTATTATATTTATATTATGTATGTATTTTCATTTTTATTTAGATTATGTTTTATGTATTTGTTATTATCGATATTTATGTCTCGAATTTCAAAGTATCTTTAAAAGTTTTATATTTTTTTGAATTTTTTTAATAAGTTTGTGAATATCCATAAGGATTTAAATCTTTGTAGGGAATAAGAATGAAGGCTAGTGACAGAGATGAGGATGTAAATGAGAGACAAAATTTGAAATAACAATAGGTTTGGGGGAAAGTTTCTAACTTCAGATCTAGAACTTTTGAAAATCATTATACACACACACACACACACACATTTGTCTCACTATGCCCTATTTATTTTTTTTTTAATTTAAACATTCCAATTTATCATTTCCACAATAGTTTTATATTAATTTGTTTGAAAAAGTTAAAAAATTAATTCCACAATTTACATTTCTTTGATGATGATGCTAATTGTTTACTAATTTTAAAGATAAATAATTACATTACTTTTTGATTGAAAATAATTGTGAAATTGATATAATACTCCAATAATTGTGATGATGTAAATTAGGGTTATATATGGTTTTTTTAGTAGTTATAAAATTTATATTTTAATTTACTAAAAGGATTTAGAAGGAAAGGATGTGTAATTGAAATTACGTAAATTAAATTTTTCTTTATTTTTTATTAACTAAAAAAATATAAATGACTAAGGAGGACAAAAAGAACCTACTGGAGTGGGTACACATGGGGATTACTTGCTATGAGGATGGAAATGGAGATAAGTTTTGTTTTCATAGGGACGATTGACAAAGCGAGTCCCCATTTATTAAATGAGGTAGAGATAATTCACCTTCATTTTTTTGCAATTATCTTTGTTGGATTTGCATTTTGTATTTATTTTTATTTCTAATTTAAATTATGTGGTATTAGTAGTATTTATTATTATAGATATTTATGTTTTAAATTTCTAAATATTTTTAGAATTTTTCTCTTTTTGTAATTCTTTTAATAAATTCGTGAATACCATACATATTCATATCTTTGCGGGAAATAAGAAATGAGAACTTGTGATGGTGATGAGGATGAGGATGAGAGGTAGAAATTTTAAACAAAGATAGGCTGTGGGACATGTCCCATCTCTCATGGATATCCCTGATCAATTTTATAAATGATTCGTGATATAGTAAAATTATTGACTTATTCTCTTTTATTGTTCAACAATTTCAATTTTTGAAATGTGTAAAATTTTTATAAGACAGACTTTTTATTGTTAGCTATGAGTCATCTATCGAGATTTTTTTCACCTTATAAATATGATATTCAAAATATGTTATAATAAAATAGATGTCATGTTTATACTTTGTCTATTTATTTAATTATTTAACTATTAATTTATTTTTAATAAATAAAAAATGCTTGGCTTGGGGGCCAAGCCCGTCCCAATTCGTAGAACCCTGCAAGTTAAGTATGACAGGTTAGGCGGGTTGGAAATGTTTTTACGGGCTCAAAAAATTCAGCTCAACTCACTAAAAATGATGGTTTTGGCGGACCAACGGAACTAACAAAGCCTAATCTAAATCATATTTATGTCTTTTTTTTTTTTTGGTAACGATTAATGTCTGTTTATTAAATGAAGGCAACATTAAAATAATTTTACATGAAGCTCCCACGAAATTTCTGGCCAAACCTGCGTAGAACGGTCAGTGCACGCTCTCTATTTATTCTGTCTCTTGAGACTATGCATATGATATTATAATAACAAGACTTGCCATAGTAACTGTTTTCTTGCAATTGGAAGCAACCTATTCTCTTTCATTCGCCATGGATTATTATTCATGCACCTAGTTAGGTACCATATTTGTTTTATCTGGAACCAGCCATTTATATGAACTTCGCTACTTCTGTTTCTAACTTTATTAAATATTTTATTTTGGTTGCATCTTTCCTTGTGCTATTCTTGGTGCAATTTTTCGGTAACTACATGACATTTTTTTTTGTTATTGTTAAACGTTAAAAAAAGATTTGGCCCTTGGCTCCCAAATCCCAATTGTCTTCTCTTTCAGACTTGTCTTCTCATGTATGTATATATAGGCAAATCGTAACAAGCCATGTGTTTCCCAGAACACCGCACAAGTAATTCTTTTGTTGTTCATTTTAATTCCCTCTTCTGTTGTTTTTCATGTTTGCTTCTCTTAATTGTCTTGGAGTTGATAGCACTCTTTTTAATCAATCTGCAGATTTTTTTTTTACTATAATTTTCTCTTGTAACAATTGTGGTTTTTGCATTTTCCTACTGAGAAATTCTAACAAATGTGTTCATGTTCAATAATCCATGGAACGTTTGGACGCTTTTCCGTTAAAAAATATGTACCTATGGGTATTCTATAAACAATACTAAACTAACTAAAATTACACATGTGCTTGCTAGCTTGTTTTATCTGCGAATATAAATTCTGTTACCTCTTCTCTGACTCTTTTGTTGTCTATATTTGCAGGGTTTATTGGATATTGGAATGGTACAGGACCTTGAGCACTGACTAAAATAACACTGTTAACACTTGCTTTTTTTTTTTTTTTTTATTTAATAGAAATTGCAGAATTCCACTATTCCCTGAATCACTATTTTTGTTTCTGCGAGCAAGGTTTGCATGTGAAATACTCTTTGAAACTTTTATTAAAACTCAATCCAGCTTCTTTCTCATTCTGGGAAGGTGAATTCAGTTTAATTTCAGGTGGGGAAAAAAAAAGATGGAGCACTATGCAGTACAAAGCAATAACATAGTTTGTGATATTCCAAAGTATATTATTAAAACTAGTCTAAATAGTGAGTTAACTGTGACTGATGAAAGAAAAAAGGACAAAGAATTTTCTTCTTATACGGAAGAAATGATGAGGACAAAATCTGTTTCTGAC
This sequence comes from Dalbergia cultrata, assembly GCA_031216105.1. Classification (NCBI taxonomy): domain Eukaryota; kingdom Viridiplantae; phylum Streptophyta; class Magnoliopsida; order Fabales; family Fabaceae; genus Dalbergia; species Dalbergia cultrata. The sequence goes on from CM062344.1 coordinate 52,595,232, forward strand.
ATAAATGAAGAGAACAGTTCAGAAGCTTTGAAAATTTCTTTGGCTGGAGCACAAGTTGGATATTTGAAGAAAAAGCTTCTTGTTCTTGATATAAATGGGCTGCTTGTGGACTTAGTTTTTCCTCCTCCAAATGATCACAAAGCAGATGCTATCATTACTGGCGCAGCAAGTGAGCAAATATTTTGTAATCCATTACTTCTAATGAATCATGAATACTTAATTAGGTTGTGTTTCATTTCAGTGTTCAAGAGACCCTTTTGTCTTGAGTTTTTGAAGTTCTGCTTTGAGAACTTTGAAGTCGGTATATGGTCTACAGGATCGAAGTAATCTTCAACTATCCTTAAATAAGACTCAATTTCTCATGCTCAGTTTGTTCCTATTCATATCTGTTTTAGAAAGGAAACATAGTAAAATCACCTATACTATAAGCTTCTGGATTTTGTTCCTTTTTTTTTGTAGGGAGTGTGTTGAACAAGTTATTGATTGTTTGATGGGAGACATGAAAAACAAGTTCCTTTTCTGTTGGGTAAGCATTTGTTGAGCTTGTTTTCTGACTTCAAACTCTGAATTCTCTCCATTCTCTCTTTCTCTCTCTCTGTCTCTCTCTTATTATTTCCTAAAAGGATCCTGGTTTAGTAAATTTTGTATAAAGAATACATATTAACAAAGTGAGATCTTGAGCAGCCATATTAGGAAATAAGTGGCACTGAATTTTTAAGTTGTATTCCTTTTGCTTGGTGATCTTGCTACTTTGCACGAAAGTTTATCTTGGAAAACATATATGAATTTTCCTATGTTTTTCCCTTCTCCTGTGCATCATTTATTTCTGTTCAAACCGTGAATTGCATCAATTTAAAGGGAGTGGCTATTGCCACTCCAATTTGTCTAATGCCACTCCCAATTAATTATTTATATTTACATTTTTCCTTAAATGTCCTCAAACTATTCTCAATAATTAGCCTTTTAGTTTTATTTTTAAAATTAAAATTCTTAGATACTCTTTGACACCGGGTTTTCACTTTCACCCAAAATTCCAAAAAGCTAAAACCATTTCACGTTTTGGAGTATACTGAGAGTTTTGATCTTCCAATGAGAGAGATGCTAGTTAGGTGGCAACAACTTGTTGTGAAGCACAAGATTCTATTGTTTCAAGGCAGAGGTGAAGGATTATATGTACCATAGGGCTACCGCGAAGAAGTTGAAGTTGTTGAAGAAGGGACCTTTTACTTCAAAGAGGTGTGGGTGTGGGTTTAAGATTAGGGCTATTTTTCCAATTGCAAATTATAATGAAAAGGATGAGAGTTTTGTGTATAAGGAAAAGGGGTTGCTGTTTTTAAGCTTATGTTGTGCATTGCGAGCATGAGCCTAGGCCTTTGGAGGTAATGCCAAATTATACATAGAGTCGCTAGGCATGAGGAAGGGTATTTGATGGATCAGGAGAATATGTATAGTGTGAGGGAGGATTTGGAGAGTGAAGGGTTTGGGTTGATGAGGAATGATTGGGGGATTTGCAATTTTCTGCTTTGCCGTAGGTACCAGAGTTGAGGGTGCAATACTTGAAGGGAAGGTTTCAAAAATACCTAGCGAGCTATTAGGGCAACTTCTGGAATTAAGGAGAGAGATTGAGCTTCTTCAAGGAACTTATTTGCTGCGGCCAATGAGGATGAGTGGCAGTGATGGTGGAGCCAATGAGGGTGGTTGTGGCTTTGATGGGTTCAATGTTAAAAACCTGCAAACAAATGGTCTCTTTGAGTCTTTAATTTTGAAAATTGAAAAATGCCAGTTACTGAAAATGGCTGGAGGGTATATGAGGAATAACATAGATGAAAGTAATTAATTGGGAGTGGCATTAGACAAATAGGAGTCACTCCCCAATTTAAAACTCTGCAGTTCTGCTACATTTAATTTTCTTGTCCTGACATTAATGCATTTAATAGTTTTTTATGCTACACTTTCTCTGTGAAAAAAGAAAAAACTGTTTTCTCACCTTGGTTAGCGGTAAACCCTGTTCTTCTTCCATCTGATTCAACACATTCTTATTTATGCAGGATGAATCTCATTGTACTAAAACAAGTTTCAATACTTATGAAGACAAGCACAAGCTTTTGCTGCTTAAGGATCTGAGGAAAATTTGGGATAAGCAGCATCCTAATCTCCATTGGGAGAAGGGATATTATAATGAATCAAATACATTGCTATTGGATGATTCACCATGCAAAGCACTGCTTAATCCTGTAAATAAATTGATTTTTTTTTTTCTTTTTGTGCATGTTTAACAAGGCTCCTTTTTTATAAGGAACCATATTACTTTGTCATATCCTAATTTCACTTTTGAAATTTTTATCAATTGTTTTAGCCACACAACTCGTTCTTCCCTCATACATTCAGATATCAGCATATGAGCGACAAATCATTAGGTATGGTGTCTTTGTATAGACTATACCACTATCTTTTTCATTAAGTCATAACTATGTGCTTGAAGTTGGGTTTGGTCCCGGTAATGGACTGTGGTACGCTTGACTTGATGTTCACTTCATTTTGTATTTTTATTCACATATATACGCTTGATTTTTTTTTTTCAATCTCTCTTTTTAACTTTTGGCTTGAATCTCATATTGGCCAAGGAAAAAGAAAGCAAAGCAAAAATTGTTTGATTTATGCGGCATACTTTAAAACATTATTAGCTGGTATTTTATATATGCATATTAAACTTAGGCTTTCAATGTGAGACTTATTTTTGCACAATTTATAATTTTGCAACAACGGATATAAAAGGGGACCATCATTCGCTTTTATTTTTGTTACTGTCGTTAAGGTTCATTTAGTATTGGTAGGAACAATATTTGAATTACTTTTTCGGATATTTTTGAAGGGCATATTCTAATATTTTCCTAAAACATTGATTGAGAGAAAAGTTAAAATTCAGTGAGAGCCAATGTTTAAAGGACACTGGGATATTTCTTCAAAGATATAAAAAATAATGTACGAATAATATTTTTATATTTATATATTGTGGTAATGGTATTACTTTATGCTTTCTAAAGCTTATATTTGAACAATAACACAACTATAATTCATGTCAGCTGCTGGAGGCAACCTACGTGAATATATAGGTGGACTGGCAAATGTTGAGAATATGCTAGTGTATGTTGAGGAACACCCATTTGGCCAAGAAGCTATCAATACAACAAGTGAGTCTTGGAAGTACTACTTTCTAGTTCTTGGTTGTCTTGCAGCTTGTCAACCTAAAGAAAGTGTCTGCCAACTTGAATAGAAGTGTGCCTTTTGCTTGCTGAATGAGACAGAACAACAGTTTCAAACAATTGAGATATGAAAGGTTTTGGTTTTTCTCATGAATTATATACAATAGTTGTTTTCATCTTCATTTAAATATTGGGTGTAAAACCATTCATTATGAAGAAAAACTACATCAAACCAAATGCTAGAAATTGTAACGAATAATATAAAAGAAACCTAGGAGGGTAAGAACCTCGTGATACGATGATTTAAAGATTTATATTTTCTTCTATTGCAAATTTGTGAGTTGGTCTATCATGAATTGATTTATGGTTTATGTATAAATTGGAAGATTTGTGTGTGAACTAGCTCTTGAGATAACTCTCATGAGTCTCAAGGTTTAGGAATAAACTGGGTGATATATGGATTTGTTTTTGTAGTTAATATCTCCTTTTGTTTAAATATGTTAAGGAATTAACATGCAGAAGTGAAAAGAACAACTGACTTTACCAAGAAATTGGGGTCGAATGAATTATAATCTTCTCATTAATCTATCAATTCTCGACTCAAGTAATTAGGCATTCATCTAATATTAAGAAGAAAATATAAACAACCTGAACCTCTAAATCTTTGTAGAATTATTTTTTAACTTATTATATATATATATATATATATATATATATATATATATATATATATATATATATATATATGTATGTATGTATGTATGTATATATAGTTTTAATTATCAATAATTATATGGTTCACTAATTGTTACATGTGCAATTCATATATTTGTATTACCTGTGCAAGATATATTAGTCATTACTTGTTTAATATATGTTTGATATCATCATCAATCTATTTGAATTGTGAGATAAGATAACCAATGAATAAATTTTTATTTTTCCTTTTAATTAAAATTTTGAATTATTGTTATATTAAAACCAATTAGATTCTGGTTGGTAGCTGAGCTTTTAAGCACCTAGTCAGATGTGATGTGTATGGAAAATATCTTATAGCCAATTTATCTCTTATAAGAGCTCTCATTTTAAATGGATTACTCACTACTAGTAGCAGTAGATACCCTAAGAAACCAAACAAAAAAAAAAAAATCAATCATATTCAATACTTGTTAAATTGATTAGTGCTTCAAATTAAGTTGATATCAATTAAGGATAATACCAATACCAATTTAGCATAGCGGATTAAATTGTAAATTTTGGATAATATTGATATAGTTTAAGAATAATATTAAAAAATTGGTATTAATTAAAAATAACAATATCAAATTAATACCCATGCATCTCAATAATTAAAAATACTTATTATAAGGTTAAAATATATATTAATATATTTTACTACTTGAATATAACTTATTAATAATAACATAGATAGATCATTATTATTATCCATATAGCACATGTCATGTGTAAGATTATTCGTCATATGTTATATATACATATCTCATATTAGTTAGATAGAAAACTTGTTTATAGATTTGAGATTGTTGCTTTAACAAAAGATAAAAAATTATAAAATATCAGGTTTTCATTAGTTGATATTTGGAATAATTAAAATTGAGAATGAACTTGCTTTTCAAATTTAATTTAAAATAATTTGATTTAAAAATTAGATATGATGTCTTAGGTGTGTAAGGAAAATGTTTCATGGTCATTTTACCCCAACTTTCTGTCTCGAATTGATTAGTCACTATTATTGGTTATGGAAACCATGTAAACAAAAAACAATAATTTGAGTTTAAACTAAAAACCAAATCAATCAAGATTAGATCCAATCAAATATGAAAAAATTCATTTAGAAAAATATGCTCCTTCTACCCGAAATATGATAGGAATTAATAATAGAATAATTGAGAAAACCAATCGAATTTGAAAATAATAGACGAAACATGTTAAATTAAAAAATGAAAACTATTGTGTTGAAAAAATTACTCACCAATCAAAGAGTCCTAATAAATGAAGATGAGTCCAATCTTATGTGGGAGACTTTGCCAAGAAGAACTCTATTGATGATAATAGTAACCCATGTTTTGCTACCTCTTTCCAAAGTTTCACAAGCTACAATACTTGTTTCTTGATTCTATATAACGTCGCTATAATCCATTAACTAAAAATCATATTATTATATTTTTAGAGAAAAATAATAAATGAAAATAAGCAAATCCAAAAATTTGACTTATTAAACAACAGATGACAGATATAATTGACATATTTCAATAACAAACAAAAAAATAGAGAGAGGATCTAACGAAAAAAGATGACAAGCCATGGTTTTATAAGAGAATAAAAGAAAAGGTAGCAATTTGGACATGAAAAAATTAAAAAAAGAAAGAAAGACGAATATATGTGAGCACCAGTCAAGTACAAGTAAAAGGATGGATTTGAAATAGAACTTGATGTGGTGTTTATTGGATTATGATGAAAGAAATGGAAAATTTTGTTTCTCCATTAAGGGTCATTGAATAGAGGGAGAAAGAAAGAAATATAAAAGTGAAAGCCCAAGACCAAGTACAACAAAATTGGAAATAATTTATAATTTATTTTGAATTTATATTTCAAATAAATGAGAATAAATAAAAAACATTCAAACTATTTAAATCTAATTGAAACTCATTTATTAGGCTATGCATGTTTGGTACCTATCTCGTGACAACTAGGACAGAGACGATTAGACAGTAGAGACAAGACGATATTGCAGACAAAGACGACACTGTATTTGGGAGTGGTGTAAAGAACACGTGATTGATAAAAAAAAAAGATGAAGATTAAGTTATAATTTGATAAAAAATAAAAAAAAGTATAGAAGAGCAGAGATGAAATATGAAATATTTAAAGAGATATTCATGGAAAAAATATTTTAAATTTGTGTCTCAAAAATGTGTCTCTAACGTCCTTCCTTTTTAGAGGAATGGAAAATGACTCAAAAATTGTCATGGAACAAAGACAATTTTGGGATTTGTCTTGGTCTTCTTCTCCAAATACGTTTCATTATTAATGTCTCAATATTTTCTGTTCCAAGATATTACCAAATGCTACCTTACAAATTAATAAATTGATTTTATGCATTTATACTCTATTTAAATTTGACTTATATAGAGAGAGAGAGAAAAATAAGTGTGATTAGTAAGTTAAAAAAAGTTACATAATAAAATAAATCATCATCATCATCATATATATATATATATATATATTTCTTATGATAGATACCAAATAACTATGCATTTATTTGAAAATAATTTTGAAATTTTGTAGCTAATTATATAAGTTATAAAATATATTTATGTGTTGAATAAGTGAAAATAAATTTAAAAAATAATTGATAAAAATTAAATTAAAAGTAAAAATTGTTAGAAAAAAAATGACCTGATAATATTTAATGATTCATATTCATAAATATTGTATAAATTAATTTAGAATGAAATCATATGTATAATTGAGATCTTGATCGTAAGAGTAGGCTACAATATGATACATTGAAATAAAGATGGAAGAATTGAGAAGACTTAATCAGTTGAATATTAATTATTTAATATGTTCTAATGAAAGTTAGTTGAAATCAATGAACCGTAAATTACAAATAAGATTGAATTCCTAACAAAAAATTAGTGATGATTCACAATAGATTTGATTTTGACTTGACCCAATCTCTAAATTAGATCATGGGGAATCTTTATATGAGAGATCATCCTCTCCCAAGTTTCGACCTATGTTCAGTTATCTAAATTAAAGATGCCAAAGTGGCTTCCGTTTAGGACTGCCCTCCAAAAATGGGACAGACGGGCTCTCCCGCCAAAAACTTAAAAATTGTGAAAATTTTTTTTCAATAGTTTGACACTTTTTTTTTTAAAAAATAAAATTTTTATTAATTAATATATATCCAAAATTTCAAAGTTCATGACAACAATGCATCAATTTATTAAATTTAATCATTTACACATGGCAGATTATAATTTATTACATATAAGTATGCTTTTCTTAATTTTTTTTTTGCTGATAAAAAACATGTTAAATTTGATTTAGACTTGATCTTATGCTGCTTTGGTTTGGGTCTTTCAGGTATTATAAATTAGAGATCAACAAATCGTGAATTTTTTATTTTATTTTTAATAAATAAAAAAGCTTGGCCTGCCTCAACCCATTGAAACCTGCAAGCTAAGCGTGGCAAGTTAGATAGGTTGGAATTTTTTGATAGATTCAAAAGATTAGCTCAGCCCAGTAAAAATGCCTGCTTTGGTCAAGAATGGATCCTTCAAGCTAAGCCTTTTTGGGAGTGGTGGATGAATCTGATCAAAGACTTGAGACCACAGCAAAGTTACAAGGAAAAAGTCTCTCTTCTGTGTTACACAATTTGGAAGATATGGTTAGCAAGGAATTCAAAGATTTTTGAAGATAAAAACACTTCTGCTCAAGAGATTGCCACTAATGCTAAAAACCTTGCTGAAGAATTTCTTAGATTAAACGCAAATGTTTCTATGTTTCCTTCTTAGTACTTGCAGTTAGCTTCCATGAATCTGCTATGGAAGAATTGGGATATCCCACTGATGTTATTTTGTTGTCCAAGTTGGACCTTTTTGTAATCTTTAGATTATAAATGAAAGTTATCTATCTTAGATAAAAAAAAAAAAATAATGCCTACAGACTGAGCCGTTTTCACATCTATAATCTAAATCATATTGATGTCGTAACGATTAATGTCGGTTTATTAAATTAAGGCGACATTAAAATAATTTTACGTGAAGCTTCCACGAAATATCTGACCAAACTTACGAGAACGGTGAGTGGACGCTCTCTCTTTCATGGTAATAAATGGGACTATGCATATGATATTATAATAACAAGACTTGGCATGGTAACTGTTTTCCTGGAAGCAACGTATTCTCTTTCATTCACCACGGACTCTATTATTATTCATGCACCTAGATAGGTACCATATTTGTTTAATCTGAAACGCGCAATTTTGGTGCAATTTTTCTGTAACTACGTGACATTTTTTTTATTGTTAAATGTTAAAAAAAGACTTGGCCTTCGACTCCCGAATCCGAATAGTCTTCTCTTTCTTTCAGACTTGTCTTCTCATGTATGTATATATATATATATATAGGCAAATCGTAACAAGCCATGTGTTTACCAGAACAATGCAGCAATGAGACTTGCTTACGCGAAGTGTGGTTGCTATATTCTTGTATTACAAGTAATTCTTTTTTCATGTTTGCTTCTTTTATCTTGGAGTTGATATCACTGTTTTCAATCAGTCTGCAGATTCTTTTTTTTTTATTATAATTTTCTCTTGTAACAATTGTGGTTTTTGCATTTTCCTACTCAGAAATTCTAACAAATGTGTTCATATTCAATAATCCATGGAACGTTTGGACATTTTTACCCTTAGAAAATATGTACCTAAGTTTATTGTATTTGTAGCACTAATCTATTTGTAATACTAAACTAACAGAAATTACACCTGTGCTTGCTACCATGTTTTTCTGCGAATAAAAATTCTGTTACCTCTTCTCTGAATCTTTTGTTGTCTATATTTGCAGGGTTTATTGGATATTGGAATGGTATAGGACCTTGAGCACCGACCAAAATAACACTTTTGACACTTGCTTTTTTTTTCTTAAATAGAAATTACAGAATTCCACTATTCCCTGAATCACTATTTTTGTTTCTGTGAGCAAGGTTTGCATGTGAAATACACTTTGAAATTTTTTTAAAAACTCAATCCAGCTTCGTTCTTATCCTGGGAAGGTGAATTCAGTTTAATTTCAGGTGAAAAAAAAAAAACGATGCAGCACCATGCAGTAGAAAGCAATAACATAGTTTGTGATATTCCAAAGGATATTATTAAAACTAGTCTAAATAGTGAGTTAACTGTAACTGATGAAAGAAAAAAGGACAGAGAATTTTCTTCTCATACGGAAGAAATGATGAGGACAAAATCTGTTTCTGACATAAATGAAGAGAACAGCTCAGAAGCTTTGAAAATTTCTTTGGCTGGAGCACAAGTTGGATATTTGAAGAAAAAGCTTCTTGTTCTTGATATAAATGGGCTGCTTGTGGACTTAGTTTTTCCTCCTCCAAATGATCACAAAGCAGATGCTATCATTACTGGCGCAGCAAGTGAGCAAGTATTTTGTAATCCATTACTTCTAATGAATCATGCATACTTAATTAGGTTGTGTTTCATTTCAGTGTTCAAGAGACCCTTTTGTCTTGAGTTTTTGAAGTTCTGCTTTGAGAACTTTGAAGTCGGTATATGGTCTACAAGATCGAAGTAATCTTCAACTCTCTTTAAATAAGACTTAATTTCTCATGCTCAGTTTGTTCCTATTCATTTCTGTTTTAGAAAGGAAAGATTGTAACAATCACATATACAATAAGCTTCCGGATTTTGTTCTTTTTTTTTTTTTTGTAGGGAATGTGTTGAACAAGTTATTGATTGCTTGATGGGAGACATGAAAAACAAGTTCCTTTTCTGTTGGGTAAGCATTTGTTGTTTTCTGACTTCAAACTCTGAACTCTCTCCATTCTTTCTCTCTCTCTCTCTCTCTCTCTCTCTCTCTTTATTTCTTTTAAGGATCATGGTTTAGTAAATTTTGTATAAAGAACACGTATTAACAAAAGTGAGATCTTGAGCAGCCATGTTAGGAAATAAGTGGCACTGAATTTTTAAGTTGTATTCCTTTTGCTTGGTGATCTTGCTACTTTGCATGGAAGTTTATCTTGGAAAACAGATATGGATTTTCCTATGTTTTTCCCTTCTCCTGTGCATCATTTATTTCTGTTCAAACCACGAATTGCATCAATTTAAAACTCTGCAGTTCTGCTACATTTAACTTTCTTGTCCTGACATTAACGCATTTGCTTGTTTTTTAAGCCACACTTTCTCTGTGAACAAAGAAGAAACTGTTTTCTCACCTTGGTTAGCGGTAAACCCTGTTCTTCTTTCATCTGATTCAACACATTCTTACTTACGCAGGATGAATCTCACTGTACTAAAACAAGTTTCAATACTTATAAAGACAAGCACAAGCTTTTGCAGCTTAAGGATCTGAGGAAAATTTGGGATAAGCAGCATCCTAATCTTCATTGGGAGAAGGGATATTATAATGAATCAAATACATTGCTATTGGATGATTCTCCATGCAAAGCACTGCTTAATCCCGTAAATAAATTGATTTTTCTTTCTTTTTGTCCATGTTTAAAAAGGCTCCTTTTTTATAAGGAACCATATTACTTTGTCATATCCTAATTTGAACTTTGAAATTTTTATCAATTGTTTTAGCCACACACCTCGGTCTTCCCTCGTACATTCAGATATCAGCATATGAGCGACAAATCACTAGGTATGGGTTCTTTGTATAGACTATACCACTATCCTTTTCATTAAGTCATAACTATGTGCTTGAAGTTGGGTTTGGGCCCGGTAATGGACTGTGGTAGGCTTGACTTATTCACTTCATTTTCTATTTTTATTCACATATATACACTTGATTTTTATTTTTTTTTCCAATCTCTCTTCTTAACTTTTGGCTTGAACCTCATAGGGGCCAAGGAAAAAGAAAGCAAAGCGAAAATTGTTTGATTTATGTGGCATACTTCAAAACATTATTAGCTGGTCTTTTATGTATGCATATTAAACTTAGGCTTTCAATGTGAGACTTATTTTTGCACAATTTATAATTTTGCAGCAACGGACATCAAAAGGGACCATCATTCATGTTATTTTTGTTATTGTTAAGGTTCATTTATTATTGGTAGGAACAATATTTGATTTACTTTTTGGGACATTCTTGAAGGACATTCGAATATTTTCCTAGAACATTGATTGAAAGAAAAGTTAAAATTCACTGAGAGCCAATGTTTAAAGGGCACTTTGGGATATGTCTTTAAAGATATAAAAAATAATGTACAAATAACATTTTATATTTATAGTGGTTACTAGTATTACTTTGTGCTTTATAAAGCTTATATTTGAACAATAACACAACTATAATTCATGTTAGCTGTTGGAGGCAACCTACGTGAATATATAGGTGGACTGGCAAATGTTGAAAATATGCCAAAGTATGTTGAGGAGCACCCATTTGGCAAAGAAGCTATCAATGCAACAAGTGAGTCTTGGAGCTACTACTTTCTGGTTCTTGGTAGTCTTTCAGCTTCAACCTAAGGAAAGTGTGTCTGGCAACTAGAATAGAAGTGTGGCTTTTGCTTGCTGAATGAGACAGACCAATTGTTTCAAACAACTGAGATATGAAATGTTTCGATTTTTCTCATGAATTATATACAATAGTCGTTTTCATCTTCATTTAAATATTGGTGTACAACCATTCATTAGGAAGAAAAGCTACATCAAACCAAATGCTAGAAATTGTAATGAATATTGAATAATAGAAAAGGAATCCTAGGAGGGTGAGAACCTCATGATATCATGATTTAAAGGTTTATATATTATTGCAAATTTGTGAGCTGACCTCTCATAAACTGGTTTAGAGTTTATGTATAAATTGGAAAATTTGTGTGTGAACTAGCTCTTGAGATAACTCTCATGATTCTAAAGGTTTTGAAATTGAGTGATATGTGGATTTGTTTTTATACTTAATCCCTCCTTCTATTGAAATATGGTTAAGTAATGAATGTGCTGAAGTGAAGGAAGAATTGGCTTTACCAAGAAATTGGGGTTCAATGAATTATAATCCTGTTATTAATCTATCAATTCTTGACTCAAGTAATTAGGCACTCATCTAATATTCAGAAGAAAATATAAACAACCTCAACCTTTAAAACTTTCTAGTATTGCTTTTTTTTTAAACTTAAATCATAATTGTTTAACTTTTCTTAGTTCTTTGTTTAATTTTAACCATTTGTCATAGTCTAAATAGGAATTGATTTGGTAAACTGTTGCTTGATAAACATCGATCCTTGTGAGAGAATACTTATTCATTGTGTTTTACTACTTGAATAATTCTATTCACTAATCAATTACTTATCAAGTTTTTGATCAAACTCAACATCAAGTTATCAAAAGTTCATACAAAAATCAATCCATGTCAGACTTCACACTACCCCTAACAAAGGAATCTAGAAACCCATAAAGAAAAGAAAAACAAAAGAAGAAAATAGGAGAGAAATGAGAGAAAAATCGAGAGTTGGAGTGGTGATTCCTCAATCTCTTCTCTAAATGTCCTTTGCCTCCTACCAAATTTGAGGAATGCTTTCCCCTTATTCCTAACCCAGGTATTAACCCAAAGTCTTTGTATTCGATACTTGAAAGAAGGAAAAATAAAACTGACGCTGCTACTACTCAAGCGGTGACTTGTGAGCACTAGGTCTGAAAAAAGTAAAACATGTTGTCAGGTCTTAACGGTGGAGAATGGACACTTGAGTGTTGGAACATTACAAATCTGGTTCAAGCAATTCGATATATGTGTGTGTGTGTCCCGAATAAGGTATGTTTCTATAATGCTGGAGTTGTGAAAGTGAAATAGAGGAGAGAAGAGGGAGAAGTTAAATTATAAATTTGTAATACCCTAATTTTAATTAAAAATGCTAGAAATATTTTTCTGAATCAGGAAGGGTACCAGTTACCCTTATCTGTCATTTCGGGTCTTGAATTTCATTAAATCTGGACCCTACATGTCCTTGGAGAGTTATATGATATACTTACTTTCTTGAATTCAAAATTTTCGGTAAGTGTTTCCAAGATGAAAATAAATTAAAGGACGATTTTTAAATAATTTTAGAAAACTTTCAAGCCTTTCGTTTTTAGCTTATAAATTTATAAAATCTTAGAAATTCCTGAATTTAAACTAAAATCCAAAATTTAGATTCTGATTGGCTGAGATTTTAATATTTATAATATTTTATTTGAATATAAATTGAGGTACTTTCTTATTTATATTTATGACTTAAAGTTAATGGAAAGTAAAATTAAGAAATGTAAATAAGTGATACAACACACCACACCCTCTAATATAACCTAACCACACCCATTTCACCCTCACTTCTTTCTTCCTCTTTGTTTTCACGAGATAGAGTAGAGGAAACGCAACCCTCCCTCCATTCTCCGTCCATTCTCCCTCTCTTTCTCACAGTTTTCCCTCTCCTTTCAGCCACCACCACGACGCCAACCACTGCACGTGACTTTTCCCTACTGTGACGTGAAAATAACATTCCTTCCATCCCCTTGGTAGTTCAAGGATTGTTGGTAGTTCTATAAGAGGTAGCAACACCCACTCCTTCCTCTTCCTTCCTTTAGCTATCCAACGTATAATGGAGCTCAATCCTACTTCCAATTTCATGGGTTAGCTAAGTCATGTTGTGGGTATAGGATTAGAGCTCTAATATGGAACCCCTAGGTTATGAGCTTTGAGAGTTTTATGTTAGTGAGCTAGATTTTGAAATTTGTGGCACTGTTAACTCATAAAAATTGTTGTTGTCTTATTCCTAGAGTTATTTAGCAATTGACCATCAACCGTTGGATTGGTGGCATTTGAGTCTTTGGTACCTTGGAACCAGTTTGTGAGCACACATTACATATATAATTGTTTTATTCATACTATATTGGTTCTAAATGTATTTTAATGTTTTTGGCACTGAAAGTTTAATTATTTGGAAACATTATAAACATTTGATGAAATTAAATCTATTATGCTAGTTTATGTTTATAAAAACAAAATGACACATGAGATGATATCATTTTGATTTGGAAAATATGTATCACACAAAGAAAGGTTGGGAAGTCAGATTTACAATATTTGAAATTAATTATGTCCCTGTTATGGATTTGACAAAGGAAATGAGAATTGTGGGCATGAGCCCCCTTCTAAAATGCTGAAAACTGAATTAGTATGCTATGTATAGACTTTGATATATATATATATATATTTGGGGAGAATCTCTGACAAGATCTGTAGCTAACGACAGTAGGCATTAGCTTTGGTGCACCTTGATTATCTTGATTTAGGACCACATGGTGGATCCTTTTGTTCTATAGCTACTCGCATGAGTAGGACCATTATATTTTAGGACCATATGAAGGAATGACTGCTCAAGTGTCAATCCTTTTGTTTATAGTATTAATGTTTTTGAAAGTCTTTCCTTGAAACTAATAATTTGTTGAATTTATATATGATTTGTGTGGCTTTACTTTCATCCTTTCTTTTATAGATACAGGTACAACTTTTGGGTTCCAATTCTCCTGCTCAACTGTAGCTGATTTCGGAGTTTGTAAGCCTTCTTAAGAAGGCCTATTCTCCATATTGGAACTCTCCCCTTTCAGTTTCGGTTTGTTAAAACTATCCATAATGCTCTATATGTCACAGGCAGGGTCCTTAGATTGCATGTTTATATTGCTGTTATAAAATTTACTTTAAGCTTATAGATAATGGTTTTCATCTGTTATAAATTTTCACATGAGAACTTAAAGTATTGCATTTGATGTTCTAATTACTAAGTTTTAATCATGTTTTACATTTGTATTGTCTTGGATAAGGAAAAGGAATGTTTTGGATTGGAGAACTTTACTTGGAATTTATATTTTGAGACAATATTCTAGATTATGTTGAGTTATTGTTTTGTTGCTAAGGGCATATTTTAAGAATACTTGAAGCCTGACTTTATGGTTTTATCTGTGTTTTGCAGGTCATTTTGTATTTTGGGAAATGTCCAAAAAATAGAGGAGACTATGCCCATTTTTTCTGGAAAAATTTGCATGCTAAGGCTTGCGAGAGAATGTGTTCCCTATGCGCCAGTTATGGCCTAAATTGGGTCGTGACAAAATTAATGTACACAATTTAAAATTACAAAAATAGCGAAAATTAAAAGTTGATTCATATAAAAATGGAATGTCATTTTTATCCAAAGTAAAACGTGTAGGTTAGCAATACCCTGTACATGTGTGTGTATGTGTTATGATTAATTTATACTATTACATTGATGTAACTTTTTAAGCATTGTTACATCGTTTAATAACTTTCTATAAAATATAGTTGAGATGTCTAATGGAACACAACCTTTGGTTCCTAGTTTAAAACCTAGAAAAACACATTTTCTACCTTAGAAATCAAATTTATGTCTACCACTCACCATGTAAAAGCATAGCATAAGCATCCAAAAGGTTTTAATTATTGTAAATTAATTAGCAAGTTGTGAATGGAGAATGTCATGAGTAGAATTATTGTCAAGCAAAGTGGTTGGAATTCTATTTATTAAATCGGTAGCATGCAACAATTCATATGACTAGAAAAACTTGGGTTGTTTTCATTGGATTAAGAAGGCTCGATCCACATTTAGCAAGTGTTGATGCTTCCTATCAACTCTACCTTTTTTTGTGGTATTTCTGTGCAAGATGTTTGATGCATTATACCTTTGCTAGCTAAAATGAGGCATAATGAACTCTGCACCATTATTAGTTCTTGAGCATTGAAATGATTTTAAGCAAACAAAATACACTTCTAGACACTTTGACATACATAAGAATTTCATTCTAGCACAATTGTCCAACAAAATCTACTATGGTCATCTAATATTGTAAGAAAAAATTTGTATCCTTGAATAGAGGGAATGCCAAATAGTTCCCAAAGATCAAAATGCATAAATTGAAAAATAAATTTATTCCTACTAATACTATGTTGGAAAGGTTTTTTTTTTTCCTGTTTTGCAACTTGGCATATATCATAAAGAGGCAAGGAAAGGGAATTGTTTACTGAGTAGTTGTAATTTAGTGGTGGAGAGGTGGCCAAGTCTATAATGCCAAAGTTTTGAATATGCAATGGTGTGATTGGTAAAGGAATATGCTTGAGTAGTAACATTATCAGAAAAATGCAGTATATTGACGGAAACAACCGACAGGTTCACACCTATTAGTAGTTACCGACTCCAACTCTGACAAGTTGTTGCGTTATGGGAAATAATTATGGTTGTTATTGATATATATGACAAACCCATTGGGAACATAGTCGATAAATGCTAGCGTCAATACGCACCACATGGCGCGCATAATATCCTACGAGTTTACCGATGGGTATATTTAACAGTGTTTTATTTTTTTATTTTATTAAATAAGTTGATAGGTTAACCAACGTGTATATTTAACATTATAATCTTTTTTTATCGTTTATTAAATATATCGACGGGTTAACCGATGGGTAGTTATTATTTTTATTAATTATTTTACCGATGGGCTAACTGATAGGTATTTATTTTTAAAAATGATTAATTATTATCTATTACCGACTGGATTATCGACGGGTATTTGAAAGTTCACAAGTTGTTGTGCAAATTTTGCATCTTCCATCGGTATATCTATTGATAATGACTGGTTATTAAAATGTTCCATTTCATTAAATGCATGCCCATCGGTAATCTGCAGATTTATCACCACCGCAACCGACTTCCTCCTGACTCTTTGAACTCTCTTTCTCTAAAACCCATCTCTCTCTAAACGAAGGCCACCATTATGATCTAGGGACTTTGGTGAGCATTTTAATCGGTTTAGTTTTTTGATTTGGTTTATGTTTTCCGTTCATTTATGGGTGCCCATAGTGTTGTGTTTTATTGCATTGGGGAGTAATATTGTTGTTAATTTGTTAATATAGGAGTTTTATTTAAGGATGACATCGATTATCGCATCGATTATCGGTTTGCCATTCTTATTCTTTATGTTATTTTTTGTTTTATGCGCATATAAGTGTGTTGATTTAAATTTATCATAGTGTATTTTCAAGATTGTAGTTTGTTGAACGCATTCAGGTCTCCTACATATTGCATTTTTGTACTGCTATAGAGGTTAGTAACTTAATCCTTGTTATTTATATTGGTTTAGTATATATGTAGGATATATAGAGACTTATGTTTTCTAGAATAGAGTTGTAGAAAATAGAAATTGCATGACTAGGGGGAAGGGCATAGAGGTCCTTCCCCAACTTGTTTGATTTGTTTGTTGTGGGATTCTTTATGTTTGCGGAGATTGCAGGATGTATGTTGTGGAGTTATAAGGGGATGCGCAATAGAATGCTTTTTAGGATTACGTGAATTGTATATAATTATTAACATGTAATTGTTTCACTATTTCTATTTTGTTGTTAATTTTTATAATAATATCTATCGTTATTGAATTGACAAATATCTGACGATGGAAGCTTTTAATTTAAAGGGAGGTACCATTGAAATTTTGTTAATTTTTTTTTATAGGAATAATAGATTAAAAAAAGTAACTATATTTAAAAAAAACTTAAAAGCTAGTTGAATTTGTTTAAAAATAATAATTTAAATAAAACCTAAAGCCCAATTAAATGTGTTTTAAAGACCTAGTAAAATAAATATTTGATGATGGAAGGTTCTAATTTAAAGCGAGATGCTGTCAAAATTTTTTGTATGAATAATAGATTAAGAAAAGTAAATACATTTAAAATACATAAAAGCCAATTGAGTTTGTTTAAAAGTAATAATTTAAATAAAAATTAAAGCCCAATTGAATGTGTTTTAAAGACCTACTAAAATAAATATCTAATGATGGCAGCTCCTAATTTAAGGGGAGATGTTATCAAAATTTTATTAAAATTTTTTCTAGGAATAATAGATTAAAAAAGAAACTATATTTAAGAAATAACATAAAAGCCAATTGAGTTTGTTTAAAAATAATAATTTAAATAAAACTTAAAGACTAATTTTTTTATAGTTAATTTTTAAAGGATTTATATTTATTATTATTGTTAATTATTTGTCTTTATATAGCTTTATATGTATAGTTAAATATATTTTCTTAATTATAATAATTATTAATAAAAAAATGATGAGACCATAAATATATTTATAGTTTACATATGTAACGCTCGGGGACGAGGGCGATGAGTGGTTCTTGGTACAAAGAAGGCACAGACAAGGAATGCCTCCTCACAAGGCCTTCTAAGCAGAGGGGTACATGAATGAACCAATTACACACCTGTATGAGAGGGATCCAAAGATTGTATAGGTATAGGACTATACAGTTGAGGATGGCTTATATGAATTGATTTGTGCAACCTATACCAACAAGATGCATCTTCTTTTTGGTAGGCCATCACTGAAGAACTTCATGGTTAAGCATGCTTGACCTGGAGCAATTTTGGGATGGGTGACCTCTTGGAAAGATTTCCTAGGAAGTATGTGAGTGAAAACAAAGCTTGTTGAAAAAACCCGTGTTGATTTGTAGGGACAGTCGTCAATCCATAAAGTAACATGAGCTGTTACAAAGTCCAAACTTTCCCATAATGAGATTTTGCTTTGCTTGATAAATTGGTAATTTGCTAAACGATCCACAAGCATATGTCCAAAGTCCAAACTTTGACAAAATTATGGGCTTTATTAATGAGCTTGTATAATTTTCAACACTTGAAATAGCAATTAGCTTCTAGGACTGTTTATATAAGATAGGTGTTACAATTTCAGTAATTCCAGCTTAGTCATTGGCATAAATTTATCTTATGTTGGATACACTCATACATATACACCTTTGAGTTGTTATTGTTTCTTTCTATATTGCCCCGTAAACAGATGAGTACACTTATACTAAACAATTGGAATGAGTTTCCACTTTGTAACTATATATCTACATCATAAATATTTCAGTACTCATTGTAGAATTGATTTGAAGAGGACAAGTTTGAAGTGGATGCATAAGTCTAAAGGGACAAATAAGGATTTTAATGGAAAAATAGTTATGTTATTTGTGGGTAGAGTTGAGACATTTTTTTTGTTTAGTGATTTCTGTTTAGTCCATCGTGGAATGCATTTGTGCATAGTGCGCTAGCTACTAGAGAATTTCTAGTTTTTGGTCAAGATTTTGTAGTTAGAAAAAAAAAGTTAAAATATGAATTGTAAGGAAATGTAGATTTAGTCCTTCTTGCTATGGAGATGCCTAGATCTTTCTTTTCTTCCTCCCTACTCCATGTCAAACTGAAGTCATAGCTATAAACTTTTGTTTTTAATGAGTCTACCATGATTTATTTTTTTCCTGGAGTTACAATGGTATTCTAGGCCTTCCTTGGAATTGCATTTATAAGTGATCAATTTAGAGGGTTTAACTAGCCAAAAAATAAATAAATAAATAAAATAACTAGATGGCAATATGCTTTAAGATTTCATTGCACTTAATATCTGCTTTGATAGTTAAATAATCTGTAGCTATGTCCAATTTTCTAGTAATTATTATAGTGAGTAGTAAATAAAAAGATAGTTAGCTTGGCTGTAATGAAAATGAAATTGAAATGTGCTGCTTGTAAGACAAAAAGAATGTGTTTAGGTTGGTAAATTGCAATAGGATGCTTTCTTTATGGTTCTTATTTGATGTTTAATTGATGTATATACGATGAATAGTTGAGATTTTATTTTATTTTTTATTCTTAGCTTCTTGTCATATATTTATTATTCCCTTGGGCATGATTAAGAAGTTATATGTGAGGTGCACACTATGAATATTTGATATTGGCATGGATATGAAAGGTGTTTCAGCAATTGTGTTTAGAATTCGGGGGCCGAATTCTTATAAGAGGAGGAGAATGTGGTGACCTGGAAAAAAAAGATAGGGAACACTGGTGTACCCATAAAGGGGGCGCACCCTTATATCTTAATCTCATTTAGTAACAGCATCCCACACTTCTTTTCCTTTCTTTTTTTTTTTTCCTTTCTTTTTTTTTTTCCTTTCCCCGTTCCTTTCCTCCTCATATGTGCAAAATAGTGTTGTCTCTCTCTCCCTCTCTTGAATACACTCTTTTCCATGGAATCACCACCGCGCCACCCATCGTCGCACCGCCATCGAGCTTCTGTAGCTGGTGCGTCAGCCTTTCGCTCCTACAGCCACCGCAATCTCCCTCTCTCCCTTGCTACAATATTCGTGGTTTCTCTCTCTAAGAGAGGAACTAGTTGGAACTGTGGATTTTGGGTTGTCCCTTCCCTATAATATTTCTCCTAGAGTAGTGGGTAAGTATCAATCTTGTCCTGTGTGTCATTTTTGAGTTCTCCATGTTTGGCAATTGTAGAATTAGGGCTTTTAGGAACCCTAGTTCTTTAGATTTGGGGTTTTCTATCAGTTGAAGCTAATTGATGCAAATTGATGGTATTATTAGCTCACACATACTCTATTTGTCCTGTTCCTAGAGTCTTTAAGCAATTGAGCATTAACCGTTGGATTGGTGACACTCCGGAGTTGATCTTTAGTTCTTAAGAACCATTTATGAGTAGATAGTATATCTGTACTTTAATTTTTGCATATTAAATTTTAATTATAAATATGCTATTAAAGTGTTTTATATTTGCTTAGTGGATTTGTTTATAAATAGTCATGGAGTTAGTTGAGAAATTATGGATTTGAATTGAAAATTATTTTTGAAATGAAGTGTGAAGCTTTAAAAGTTCTCGTGTTTGGTTATAAGATATTATAAATGTATTTGAATTATGTCAAGTTGTGGAGTCATTGTTAGACTAGGATTTGGAAAACAAAATAAACAAAGAAAAGAGAAGAGAAGAGAAGAGATCTTAGTTTGAAATGATGAAACATATTCTTTCATAATTTGAAGAAGATTTAGAATTTACTTAAGTGACTATTTACATAGTGGCGGTATTTTAAATTATTTTTATGGGAGAAACTACTTTATTATATTTGATAATAATTTCATTTTTGAGCTACTTGGATTATTTGGCTAGTTCGATTAGTTAATTTTTCTCAAATATGATGGTTACTAAATGACTTGATGATTTTGTTGAAATTATTGCTAGCTTTCTTTGTGATTTTATAAAGCCATGATGTTGTTATGTGCTATTTCAATATGCATTGGAAAATTTTATGATATTTGATACTGGCAAGATTAGATTAATATGAAGATTGAATTTTAGATTTGTAAATTGTGTTTGATAAAAATTTATTTAAGAAAACCATGATGGGTTCTAAGATGGAATTATCGTTTGCCATAGCAAAGAGAATTAATAGCAATACTGCTAGCCGTAGCAAAGAGATATATTACCGCTTGCCATTGCAAAGAGATATAATGACAATACCGCTCGCCATAGTGAAGAGATATAATAGTATTACCGCTTGCCATAGTGAAGAGATGTAACGGCCCATGTGCACATAGTTTCTCTTAGTGAGATAAAGTTTGAAAGAATCTTATTTGAGAAATAATAAACCTTGTAATTGATGGGTTGAGATTACTCCCCAAATAAGATTTATGCTTCTTATGTAACCCTTATGAGTATTGAGTATTTGATGATGAAGTTAATTTTTTGTGAGAATAAGGAATTGGAGAAAATGTGAGAAAGAGGATTTAGTAATTATTTTTTGAGAGTTTGCTTAGAAATAAAATTTCAAAGAATACATATATGTTATTTTGTTTATATTGTTTTCTACTTGCATCTTGTAAACTATGGATATCCTATCTCTCATTGAGTTACAAAACTCACCCCATTGTCCTTCATTTTTTTTTTCCAGATATAGGTGCTAGTACCACTTTTGTTCTTTCAATTTATATCTTTTAGTATGTCAGTTGCTCCGTATGTCACGGGCAGGGTCCTTGGACTTAGATTATTCTTGTGTTTGAGGTTTTATTGCTTAACTATATATATTATGTTATAGAAAGGATTTATAAACTTAATTTGCTATTAAGGTTAGATTGTTAATCTGGATATGGTTAATACATGTTGGTTTATACTAAGATAATGTCATATTCTGGAAGGGCGCATTTTGAGAATGCTTGATGCCCAAGTGCCAAAGTTTTATTTGGGGATATTTTTTTGTTTGGAGAAGATCCGAGACATAGAGGAAACTCTGTCAATTTTTCTAGGAAATTGTGTGTGTTAAAGCTTACTGGAGAAGGTATTCCCTAGGCCCTGGTCAGGGCCTAAGTTGGGTCATGACAACATATATTTACAAAATTTCAAGAAAATAATATAGTCAATTTTCAATATACTATTTTTGTGGGTGGTGCAGGATTCTTCGCCATTGCTTGAGTCGGAAAAAGCTGAAATCGTAAATTCTTATATATAAGATAATAAATATCATATCTATAAGAAATATTTATATAACTTTTCCTTTTCGATTACACAATTTTTAATAAAAAGTGGTTAATTAGAATAATATTTTTAATCAGTTGAAAGGAAAAAAAAAGTACTAACTACCAAGGGGTGCATAAATGAGAGAGTCACGGCCAAATGGTCACTTCAAAGTGTAACAAATGTACTATAGAAGGAAGAAAAGGAATTTCTTCACAAGTCACCCACGAGAGTAAAATCTGTCATGAATTCATAGACTGGCAAATCCAAAAGGGTAAACAATGATTTCTAAAATAACATCTGAGATATTATCCAAAAACAAATTTTAAACAAGAAACATGTTTATTTCTCCAAAGAAAAGCACATTAGCATCGGTTTCATAATCGATGGGAAGGGTGAGTCTCCTTAAGCTAAAGATGGACTGGAAAATGTAACAAATTAAGAAATTCAACTAGCCAGTCTCCTATGCCTCACCCAAAGTCACTTGCCACAAATTTGGAATGCAGTTACAACTCTTGGATTTTACAAAAATTGGAAGGTTACAAACATCTGAACTAAGGAAAGTTATCAATACCCTAAAGTTACAATAATTTAGAGAAATGAGAATATTTATAACTTTCCTCAAAATTGTTCTAAAACAGAAAGACTTCTATAAAAAGTGCAAAATCGCCTTATGTGCATAGATGGTGCATGACGCAACCCACTAACATATATTAGAAATTCAAAATGAGATGCACATATCATAATTCACATTACGTATGAATATTCCAAGCATCCATTAACATCAAAATTGGCATGCCACCAAAATAATAATTACTAGAAAGAATTTCCACACTTAACCACTGCACAGTCCTATACTGAAGCACAATAAAATGAGTATCAAACACCAAACACACCATCCACAACATTCATATTTCCAATGGAACTTTAAAACATTTCCAACAGACAATCAATGCCCATCACAAAACAATTAGAGAACTAACAACAACAACAAATCAGGTTTATTGGAAAGTGGACCGCATAGGTTCTTTTTTCATTCTATTATTATATTCTTAATATTTGTTGTTAACAAATTTAGAGGTTATATAAAAAGATAATTAAAAATATAAGTCCAATGAAATATTGGATGAACAAAACATGGTGTTGTTTTGACCCCAAAAACATGTCCATTTTTTCTCTTTAATATTAGGTTAGTTGGATAAAACTTAAATAAAAGACCAATTGATTGTGTTTGAAAAGCCAACAAAATCAGCACCTTATCAAATACACTTCATACCAAGCCTCAATAGAATTCATGTTATGTAGAATTCAGATTTCTTTTTAATTGTTTCAATATGGCTGGTAAAGGCAGAGGCCGACCTAAGAAGGTTAGTTTACCCACCACCACCTCAACTGCCGCCCTTCCCACCACCTCCGCCACCGTCCCTTCCACCACCTCCACCATCTCCTCTTCCACTACCTTCGGCTCTGTCTCTACCATCAACACCTCAGGCTTCAGGATGATGCCTACTCCTAGGTATGTCGGGCCCCCAACTCCCCAGTTTTCACACCCACAGCCCACTCGCATCAGCGACCCTACCCTTAGCCCTACCACTGCCCCTAGCCCTACCACTGCCCATGTATCTAATCATATTCCTCCTTCCTCTACTAGGTCACAGGCACAAGATGTGGATGGGGGGCTTCTCGGCCCAGATAGTAGGCCACTTGGCGATGATGATAGGCCACTCCAACAAATTAGGCTGGACGGTTGAGATAGGTAAGTTGAACATGATTTTTTTATTACATTCTAATTTTACATGGCTTATGATATTGAAAATAATTTGATTGTTTTTTTTATTTATTTTATCTATGTTATAGTTTTCATTTGTTTGCGGTGGCACACCATAGAGAGCCGGTATAACCATCCGTGGCCCATATGGACTGACATCCTTGCTGATGTCACGGAGTCATGGTGGAATGAGTGGAAGGAAGAATGGAAGGTAATTCTATGATTTATTAGCTTTTGTTAAAATATATGTTTATATGTCATAATTATATGCTTATATATAATAACTTATGTGCTGTTAATTTGTATATGTAGAGATCCTTCTACATTCAGCCTGAGCATGAGCTTGCAGTGAAGAGGGCTTGGAGGATTAGGTCCTCAAAGCAACTGTGGGATGTGTTTCATGATGTCTGTAAGGGACGCATGAACAGCTCATGGCTAAATGATGCCATCCCGAGTGAGCTTCAACGCCACTAGGCTAGCGACCCAACCTTCAAGGGTAGGTCGGATAAGGGAAAGACCAACTGAGCCTTATAGAAAGACGGGTCACTGCACATGGACGGGTCGAGAACCCAGGAGGGGATTCGCAAGCGTTTGGCAATTATTTAATCTTTTTCCACATTATAATAACATTTACTATATTTGAATTATGGCAAATACTATATTTTTATGACTTTATTGTGCTTGTTTGTGCAGGTGAGGGAGTTGAGCCGTCCTCCAACACAAGGCGAGCTATTTCAGGAGACCTACACTTGAAATAGTGAGCAGAAGAGGGAGTCTAGAGAGGTCTGGGTAAACCCTCACTTCGAGCCGACCTATGTAAGTTTGAATTTACACAAATTTTTACTTTTTTTTATTATTATTTTCATTTATATCATAATTATTACTTACAATGTGTTTTATATTTTTTCCTTTGCAGTGCGAGTTTACAAATCTTTAGGAGAAAGTACAGACCCAGCTCTAGAGCTAGGTGGCTTAGGCTGGGCCCGATGCTGACATTCCTCCTCCTCTAAACGAGGAGCATGTCTGGGTATAATAGGGTACTACCCTAAGAGTATATCCTCATCCTCCTCCACTGGGTCAGCTGCTGGGGATGATGCCTTGTGGGAGCGTGTGGATGCCCTTAACCAGGAGCTGCAACAGCATGTATAGTTGATCCAAGAGCAACAGGAACAACTCCTTTAGTAGCTCCAAGAGTAGTGGGCAGGCCAAGCAGCTGTGAGTAGGAGCTGAGACATATCCCAGAGCTTAAGCTTTCCTTGGAATAGCAGTAGCAGAAGAAAGCAAAGAAGGATAAGGTTTAGTTCCGGAAGATGGATTAGAAGACTACTGCAGACGTGATGACCTTCTTCTGGGACATTTAAGCTTCTGGATCCTCCAACTCCTGGAAGACGCTCCCCTAGACCCATTCCCCCATATCGCACTCATTTCCATCTCTGAGGGCCATTCATAGTTGGACGACACGGATGATCATAATGGCCCAGATGATGATGACACCGCCAACGATGTTGACAGCCAGGAGTCAGCTAGTTTTTATCTAGCTTCATTTTTTTCCATTCTGGATATTTTTTACATTTATTGTAATTTGTATATATTTTATTGTCATAATTTGATACTTTGTTTAATTATTTTAATTTATTCATTTTATTATTTTCTTATTTAATATCAATTTAATTGATGATTAGGTTATTATATATCAATCAAATAAAAAAATTAATTATTTACCAAGGGGTGTAACCGTTAGTACTAATTAATATTCTTAAATAAATTTTTTCATAAATAAACAAACATGTCGGTAAAGCCATCAGTAAATGATTTAAAAAATTATTTTATATACTTAAACATTCCTCGGTGAAATTAAATAAACCCATCAGTATAAATATGTCTCCGACGACCTTGGTGATGCCTTTTATTTAATTGTACCGATGGTTATATTCCTTAATATCGTCGATATAAGAGTCGAAAATAACTGAACGGTTTTTTGTTACCATTGGTAATATTCATTGATGGCCTTAGAACCGATGCCCCCTTAACCATCGGTACTCCCATCGGCATATATCACACCTGCCGATATACAAGTCGGTATCCCGTGCTTTTCCTATAGTGCAAGTGAGTTGATGTTGCTCTATTACAAATATGTTCTCTACTCTCTCTATCCAAACCAATTGTCGTTATCTGAGATTGGATGTCTTGAATAAGGCAATGGTCCTGGAAGAAAGTTAGTGAGCATTTAAGAGAGACAGTCAATTTAGAAATTGAACTTGAATTCTGGAACATACAACACATTGCTAAAGACTAAGGAGTTTGAGAAACATATAGTACCTACTTAGCATAGGTTAATAGGGGAGATCTTCCACCTCTGTTCTAGGGCTGCCTCCACCTTCTCTCTATTCTCTCTAGGACTTTTAGCTATTACAATTTGCATTTTAGCTCCTATTTCAATTGCTTTCTTTTATAATTTGGTTGTAATCCTCCATCCATGGAGGAGTAGTTTCTTTAGATAGTACAAGGAATACCAAGGATCAAAAGATTATGCTTGAGATTATTTTATTTTAATTTAGCTTATGGTTTGGCTTTTCATTTCTCCTCCTTCTTCTCATCTATCTTATATTTTTGTGTTGATTGATACAATTGTATTTTTTAGAGCCAACTTTAGTTATCTATGTGCTTACAATTGTGAATGTCATGCATGATTAGGGTTCCAATTGGGCATAATTTAACTGATTTTCTGAAGCATGTTTAATTGGTAAAGGGGATTGAAATTAATTTTGATCAAAATTAGGTTATTGTGATTGATATTTAAGTTAGCATAAGCATTTAGGAATTGCAATTGTGATTTCCCAATGTTCACGTTACCAAAACCCTTGGTCAGTTATGCAATTGTGTGACTACAAAGTAGAATTGCATCACTAATTGTATAATTGTGAATTAGTGAAAATAACCACCTCCATGAACTATTCTTTTGAGCTAGAGATAACATAATTCTAGATTCGCAGGACTATTTGTGCAAATAATTTTTATTTATTGAGTTTGTTTTATTAATT
This sequence comes from Dalbergia cultrata, assembly GCA_031216105.1. NCBI lineage: Eukaryota > Viridiplantae > Streptophyta > Magnoliopsida > Fabales > Fabaceae > Dalbergia > Dalbergia cultrata. The sequence continues at coordinate 52,622,321 of CM062344.1, forward strand.
TAACTTTTGTAATTACTAAATCTAACCCCAAAATTTCTTGATTAATTAGTAGCACTTCCTTGTGAGATTACCTGAGTTATGCCGATTATTACTTTTTTTAATGCAACTTGTCATTTGATTAAATTTTAATCTGTTTTCATCATTCATTGAGTCTTAAAAGTTCTAACTCATCATGTTCTTATAGTTTTCTAAAGAGAGTGCAAGGGTCATTGTGACCAAGTCCCTTGATTCCACAATTGTTGTCACCTTTGGTTGTCATTGCCTATTCAAACATCTCAACACATCTCAAGACTCTGTTAATGAGATCTTCATTGGGAAATGTCTTTCCTAAAGATTCAAGATGACTGACAATGTGAGTGAATCTCTTTTGTATGTCTTGAATCTTTTCATTTTGATTCATCCTAAAGAGTACATACTCATCTGTAAGTGTGTTGATTCAAACCCTTTTTACTTTGCTCATACCCTTGTTAGTGACTTCTAAAGTGTCCCACATTTCTTTTGCACTTTTGCAACTTGACGCTTTAAAAAATTCATAATGTCCTAAGGCGAAAGAAGTTAATGTTTTTGGCTTTCAAATTGTATTGTACTTTCATCTATCTTCATCACTCTACTCACTCATAGGTTTCACAATTTTATTGTCTCCTTCTCCATTTATAGGGATAAAAGGACCGTTTTCAATAGTGCGTGTATTAATGGCTTCTATAAATATTCTCATTCTAGTTTTCCAATATAAGCATGCTTCTCCATTAAATATTGATGGCCTATATTGATGGATTTTCCTTCAAATTGAAAAGAGTTTGACAAGAGCATTAATTCTCTTGAGGTGTTATAGCCTTAAATAAGAGACTAGCTCTGGTACCACTTGTTGATCAAGTGGCCTCAATAACTCATGAAGGAGCGTGAATTGAGTTCTAATTTTTCTAAATTTGTTTTTTACTCCAACATCCTATAAAACTTGTTTGAAAGATTATGATACAACTTACTAACGTGAGTGTTGTACTGCAAATAATTTATGTTCTTAACAACTATGAATGTGTAAGGCAATCTAAAGAACTTGCACAAATGTAAAAAGGTTAAGGGGAGAAGAATGCAGACTTAGGATTTTTATACTTGCTCAGTCACAATCTTGTGTTCTTCAACTAGTGTCCAAGCCAATGCTTGAAAGTTCCACTTTCTCTTGAAAACTTCCTCTTACAATCCTTGAGCACTTACACACCCTTAGATTACCATACACTTGTGTTGACTCTTACAAAACCCCCAAAGGGATGCCTCACCCTTTGCTACAATGAGGGATGCCATGCCCTCTTATAGTCTTAAATAGAAAATTACAAGGATTTATATAGAACTCTCTTTTAGAGTGAATAATACGACTTGAAGCACTAGCAAAGGTTTCAAAGGGAATGAACTCTTGTTGTCACAAAAACTTGATGAAACCTTTTGCACACACGTGAATGATTGATAGAAAATGATTGGAACTGTTAAGTGTAACACCCGGGGATGAGAGCGAGGAGTGATTGCTAGTGCAAAGAAGGCACGGACAAGGAGCAGCTCCTTACAAGGCCTTCTAAGCGGAGGGGTATATGAATGAACCGATTACACACCAGAATGAGAGGGATCCTAAGATTGTATAGGTATGAGACTATACAGTTGAGGAGGGTTTATATGAATTGATTTGTAACTTTAAAATAAAATTTTAATATACAAAATTTGTCAATTTCATATATTAATCATTTAAAACAACTTGCCACCCACCAGAACTTTAATAGAGATAAGATTCAGACCTAGTGCCTCACCCTGTGGAGCACTTGTGTTGTTCATAAAGAAAAAGGATGGTAGGTTTAGGTTGTGCATAGATTATCGTCAATTGAATAAAGTTACCATTAAGAATAAGTATCCCCTTCCTAGGATTAAGGACCTTTTTGATCAACTGAGAGGAGTCATAATCGTCAATCCATAAAGCAACAGAGGATGTTACATTAAGTGCCTGAGAAATAGTCTAAAATCATGTATTTATAAGCTATAAAATGGTGTATAACATTTGGATTCAATACCAAAAGATGTAATTCTTAAAAAATGACAGTTATGTAGAATTCTAGTCGTGTTAATTAATCAATTAAAGCATTCAAAATTCAAATTCTAGTCAATGTAACAGCTCTTTAACTAATCAACAAAATTTACCGGCCTTACAAATTCATATTTTAGACAAACTTCACTAAACGATTTAATTGATTAACATTTCACCCATTTGACTTGAAAATATGTTCAAGTAATTTCATTTTAATTTAACACTTGTAATTAATCAAATTAACGTATTTAATTTTAAATAAAATATGATTAAAACATTTATGTAAACAATTTTAAAACTTCAATTAAGAGTTTATAAAAAAAATTAGGGCAAAAAACATTACCCGATTGAAAAGCTTTTATACATCAATAACCTAACTCTTGATGAAACTTATTTTGCACTTGGAACTTGTTCTTTGCAACTTGAACTAGATCAATTGGACTCCATATTTTGTTTTTCAATTCAAGGTTATCCTTTTGATATCATCAAAATAGCTACAACATGTACATTCACACATCCTAACTATGGCAAATTTAGGAACAAAGGGTTTCTATCTGCCATTTAACAACACTTTTAAGGATGTTGAGGCTACTGGACAATATGATTGGCCGCCTTCAATGGGGGTTTTACCTAATGGGCTTGATGAAATGATGGTGGATATTGACCATGCTTAGATAGTATTGGGATAGATATGCAAGAAATTTTGAGAGATAGTTAACACGTAAGTGTTGGAGCAATGATGAATTTGTAAATATTAAGTACTTCCCAAGGAATAACTAGTCAAAGGTGTATGGGCGAAAGAGAAAGAAGGTTATTTGTGGAAATAATTAAGAGTACTAAAGTTATTGCCAACTCAAAGATTGCTAATTCTATGAGTATAATTACAAAATATAACACTCTAATTATTAACCTCTTGTGCGTACATTATGATCAGCCAATTGCTAGATCTCTCATATTTTGATTTCATTCATTTAATTTACTTGAAAATACTTTTATCAGAAAATAGAGGATAAAATTTTATTTTTGAAAACTTAAAATGACAAGAGCCTCGTGCACTAACTCAATTACGGGAAACATAACGCAACTGGTGAAAGTAAATCCTCATTCAACAATACGCACATATAATAATAATCCTAGGACATAACAATCAATTATCTGACAAATCATCACAATACAATATATTAAATACTATAATATCATAAAGAGTATGGGTCCATGGAGGATGACCATGCCGAGAACAACCAAAACAGGTCATAACATAATCATAATCAACACAAATCATAACATAATTATCAATTATCAATTTCAATTTATTTATGTAATTATCCTCATTAGTTAGTAAAATTACTTGTTTCCCAAGTTTAACTATTTCATGAAAATGATATTTTTGCTCATCAGGTTAGCATGAACATGTTAGTAGGTTCGTATGAGGGCTATGCCCCTTATGCACCGGTAACGACTTAGTCCAGTTGTTGCATTGGGATATGTGCTTTACTTTTGGATTGCCAAGATGAGAAGGAACTGCTCATGATGCTTGTATTTTTATAGTGCCATCGCGACTGCTGAGATTCCAGGTTTGTTCATTCTCATAATCACAATTTATTTACACATTAAAATAATCATGGTGTGGGTTTTATTAATTCTATTTTTCTTAGGAAAATGTTATTTGGTTGATGTTGGCTACCAACACCAATTGGATATATTGGTCCTTACAAATGTAAGCATTATCACCGACTTGATTTTAGGCGCTCATCCGGATTTGAAAATCATAATGAGTATTCAATTATTATCGCTCAAGTTTGAGCTGTATATAGACAGAACTTTTGGTGTATGGAAGAATAGATTTGCAATTATATGTGCCATACGTGAAATACAAGTTCACATAGTTAGTGCGACAATGGCCATACATAACTTCATTAGGAGAAACACTAAAATAGATATCAACTTTAATCGTTATGAAGACGAGAGCATACTTCATAATGATAATGATAATCCTGATGAACAAGTTGATTTGGGTATATCAACTACCAAGTTTAAACATAGTTTCTTCCACAGAGATGGATCATGTTTGAGACTCGATCCGAGATAAAATTATAGAGTCCATTTAGAATGATTAACAATGTAGTTAAATTTCAAAATTGTAGTGACAATTATATGTAATAATATTCATACTTTTGTGTAACGTTTAGTGATATTTAATGTTTTAGGCTGATTTAGTGCTTGTTATTGTCAATTTAGTCTACAATATGATTTTTGATTCTATTATTGATTATTTTATTTCAACAAATTGCATATATATATATATTAAATCCAATAACTTCACTAAAGTGAGAACAAAGAATCTTATAAATACACTTATTTCACTGGCAAATGAATATCTTAAAAATGACAATAAATTACATTAGAGGAGTTGCGTAATTTACTCTAACGGGTATTTATTTCGGGGTATATTTAATTATTTTTTAGAATAGATAGTTGGGAATGATGTGTTTCTATATATGTTATAAGTTTTATAAAATTTTTCCCAGGTACTAATTATTCCATGGAAAAAGATTTTTCGATAATTTAGTGAAATCTCATTTCCAAATTGAAGGGTGGGTAAAAAAAATTTCCATGAGTTGAGAATCATAATTATGTAGCATAATTACTAAACAATCTGTTAATTATTTGATTTTTTATCTTTTTATAACTGCGTTAAGGGTATTTTAGAAATTATGACATATATTTTCAGGAATATAGATTATAAAACAAATAAGTTTTAAATTTATTCCCAAAAATCTTAATAAATAATCTCATGAATGTTTAATGTTAAATAAATAATTTTTTTTAAAGATACTTGAGAATAATATTCCCGGAAATATCATTTTCAGGAATCCCATTCCTGGAAACTTAATTTCAAACCTTGAAATAAACGTCCCCTAAAGATAATGAAACAAAATAGAAAGGTGTTTTAGATAAGTGATATGAATTCATGTCCTTTATGGTAATTGTATATGTAAAAGTGATTTTAATTGATATTATCCAAGTAAATATCAATCTTGATAAAACTAATTCTTATATCAAATTATCAAATATAAATCACTTCGTCTCAAAATCAATTTTAACTAAAATTAATTTTTGTAAATTAATTATATCAAGAATTAATTTTACCAATTACATGCTAAGTGAACAAACTCATCTTCTGCGTTTCAAACTGCTAGCATGCACTCATTGCTTTTGAGCATGCTATTGTACCTTTGTACGTACCAGCTCATTATTCCACTCCGACTACTCTGCAAAACTCTGCTTCATTGCCTATGACCAAACTATATTCTTGTCATGGAATAATTTCAGCACTTTTCATTAACAAATCCATGATATGACTCATGATGGCAATAAAACCCCTCCAACAAATCACATTGGTCGACTGCATACAGAACCATGTTCGCAAAAGGCTGGCATCCATTAGTTCTCGACCAAATTCTGTGGCTCCTTTATCGAGATACAAAATATACTTTAAAGCAAAACCATTTTGTTTCACCCTGCAATGCACATGCAAACTTACGAATTAGAAGCTGCATTAGAGTAGATAATTAGGCTCCTTAAATATTTAATTAAGAGTTTAATTTTTAGTGGACTGATAGTGAATGTAGAAAGAATCTCATGACTAGACACAAAGCTCTTATAAGTATGCTCTATCCTCGAGAAGATAAGTAATTACTTAGAAAAATGGATATCTTAGATTCACAAAAATTAAGGAAAAATCACACTATTCACATTTGTGTAAATTAACAGAGAAAATCCATAAACAAATCCCTTTTAAATTTTGTGTCACACAAATTGGTCTCTTTGAAAGAAAAAAAAAAAGAAATTCATGCCAATTAAAAATGTCTCATAAGTTAATCTTTTCCAAACAAATAAAAGGACAAATTAGTCCTTTAAGAACCATAAAGAATTTAAGTTGATCCCTCTATAGATGATTAATTTGTTTGGCATTTTTAATTGCCATGAACCTTTTTAGGTATCTTTTTTTTTATAGCAATCAATTTATCCACAATATTTTTAATTGATAGAGACTTTATTATTTTGTTTTCAGATGGACCAATTTTTATGATGCAAATTTAAGATGGGCGAATACAAAGAATTTGTCTTAAATGTTTATGAGACCATATAAACTATACATTAGTTGTTAGTTTAATTATTATATCTCCAACATCATCATTATATCCTTTTATTTGGGGAAAAATATCTTTCCTTTATCAATTATCATTATATCCTTTTTTTTTTGTCTGAATTATTATTATATCTTAAATTTTAAAAATTGGTTGATGCCTATTAAGGCTTGGTGTTAGATAGGATTGATTTGGTATTGATGTGGCTTTTTGAGAGTTGTTGAGCTCTTAGACTTCTTTGAAAGTTACTTTTAAAAATTCATAATAGTATTGTTTGATAAAATAATATAGAAATTGCTCTAACAAAGAAAACGTCACAACATTGATATTTGGTAAATATATTATAAAATTGCTCTTAAAATGCAAAATGAATATATTAAGGGATTATTTCTACTTTTATTGTTATTAATTACAGTAAGATTATATTATCATTTTAAGATTTAGAGAGGACAAGCTAAGCCTGCTCTAAAAAGCAACCCATGATATGCTCTTAAAAGCACCAATGACTATTTAAAGTTTGGAGCAAAAATACTTAAGCTTTTCTATCTTATCATATTTTAAAAACCCGGACCAGACGGACCAGCTAGTTCAAATTGAAAACAGGTGAACTGATCATTTGACCAATTTGATTCTTGATGAGGGTCGAATATGTAGTTGGCTCGAAGGTCATATTTGGCAAAACTGCTGTGAACCAGCCAACCGAAAGGTGAACAAGTCAACGGCCAACAATAGTTGAACCAGCCTTAAACCGCAAAATTGATGAATTAATTCAATAAATTCAAACATAGTCCAGGGAGGGAAAGGAAGCACTTCTAGCTACAAAGCTAACCAGATTGTTGTGTTATAATGTCTCAATATTTATATATATTACATATTTAAGATATTTGTATATATTTATTTCATTAAATATGGTTTAACACCAATACCTTATTGGTTGAACTAATGACCCAATCATTTGGTGCTGCAGTTGAGTCAATTACTGATCCAAGTTTAATAACTCTGGTATTTACTAGAGGTTTTAGAAAAGTGTTAAGAGAGAAGCGTGTTTAGGTGTAGCAAAAAATACTTGTATGCTCAAGCAATTATTAAATATTACAAAAACCAAAACTAGCTGGAAAAAATGAAGAAGGCAAGAAAGGGGGCAAGTGATCCTATATTTGTGAGGTTAAGACCCTAATGACCTATAAATTCATATACCTGACATTTTGAATTTAACAAATGATTATGAAAGTATCTTTTTAAAAATATTTGAATATTTTTTTATAATTAAATACATTTTACCCCCTAGGTTTTAGGACATATGTAATTTACACTCTAATTTTTTAAAACGTGTATTACGACACCGTTGAACTCATCAAACAGTGCAAAACGTAACACCCTTTCTATTAAATTGATATCCATTTTCTTTAGGATGGTTAAGTGTTGGGTTGCACAAAATATAAACTTTGGAGGGTTAAGTGGACATGATAGAAACATTTAAGTTGGCAGGTTCTACAAAATAAATGGTAGAAATGGGTGTCAATTTAATATGAAAGGTGTTCTATACCAAGAATTATGACTCCGAATCCAATGAGTTACCCCATCAAATAAGGGAAAAGGAAAAACATGTTAGTGCTAATAGTCTAACATGGTCTCCCTGTTGTTCAATGGTCACACCATCTTAGGATCTGTTTAGCTCGCTATACAATTCTCTTTCTCAATGTATATCGATAACGTCCAAAAGCTTTTCTTTGGCTACAAAATTTAATTAAACTTTATTAATCGAGCGATAATAATTGTTAAGTACATAATTCTATTACACGTGAGTTCATTCAAAAAGTTCTTAGTAAAATCATCATATGAGACTCGCATTGTCAAACGTCTAGTTAATTTTAATTTTATAAAATAAAAAAAAATGAAATTCTTAAGCTAGAATGTCTTGTTGGAAATTTTAATTAAAATAATACAAATAAAACAATAATGAATCTGAAAACAAAAATTATTGTTTACAATAATACAAAAATAAAAGGCAAAATAAATAGCACTAATAATAAATTGAAATAAAGGAGCTTATTAATATTGTTGGCTGAGGCGTGCTAGGAACTGGACTTAAGATTACTTCGCCACCACGAGTCAATCACTCGATGCAGATGGTCTTCACAGCTAATACTCTCCAGGATACAACAACCACTTCTCACTAATTCTGCACTTGAACTAGTGAGCCTATTCAAGGACAACTTGTTGAATTGCTCAAGGGAACCAAAAATTTGGTAGAAGAAAAATTCTTGATCGATTAAACTATGATATAGAAATTGTAATTTTTCCAGTATGCAATGATATGTGAAAGAGTGCTATTTATATCATTACAGTCCAACCATCAAGCAATGTTCAAGTAATTTACCAACGTTAAAATGAAGTAGAAACCAAAATCATAAATTAGCTTAATAATACAAATATAAAACACACCAGTGGCTAGACATGAAGAAATTAATGGCTCATCAATTCTCTCAACGTTCTATTATATTTTATTGAAATCACGTTTTAAAATTCATTAACTTTCTTTGATGAAGGATAATGTACAGGCCACGTAAATTTTGATATCAAGTCATGCATTAAATACTATTGAAATCATGATTTGTTTTGCATCGAACAAATCAAGAAAGGAATTTTTACAAGTCACAAATATTAACTTTTAACATAATAATAATAATAACTTTGAAAATAAATATAAATAAAATACAACATGTCTATGCTTTGAGTTTTGTTAGAAGCAACTAAAATGAAAAAAGCGTTACATCTTATCATCAAAACTCTTACATTTGCTAAATTATATGATAATTGGTGTGGAGATTTCCAACATTTGACAATGCCAATCATACGCCTTTGAATCATATGATAATGCCAATTATATTAAGAATTTCCAACATTTAGAATGGATCTAAATTACATTTGCTAAATTATATGATAATGCCAATCATACGCCAATATAATTGAGTAATGCTCCTTGGAACCTTGGTTTTTGAATTAGATGGAGCCGTGGAGATGGCTTACTTATAAGTTAGTTCATGCCCAAAAGTGAGGTATACCTTGTGATACTTCCACCTTTTCCCATGTGGTCGTGCATCACCTTTTCAAATTTCGACTTCAACAATCGATCATCATCGACCCCCTTTTCTTTAGGAATATGCAGCAATAATAAAATGTTTTTGACCTTTCCATGCAGGTGGAGTACTGTAGCATCTGTATACGTCATGTTTAGGCTACGCATAGTAATTACAGTGATAATTGAATCTCATCTTCAAACAAAAACAAATAAAAGTAAAAGATAAAAATAGCATTTATCATTCATTATAAATTATTTTTCTATTAAATAATTATACTCACATCTACTCATATTCTCTCTAATTTCACATTATCTCTTGTAGAGATAAAATGAGTAAAAAATAATTAATAATTTCTTAAAATGTGTTTTGAATCAGAAAAAAAAAACTCAAAAAAGATCTATATTATGAAATGAATGGAGTATCGACTATCATTATTTTGTTGTATCTCTCTCAAAAAGGGGGATTACGCAACCGCCTCCGGTTCTAACACATACCCTCCTTTCCACATGCATCTAAGGACGGCATGTGCACATGTAAGTGTTTTAAATAGTTCACCTCAATATTATGCCTCGCGCTCATCACAGTTGGACAATTAATGGGTATCAGGGTTCTGACTTTCTCAAATGTTTTAATAATATACTTTGGGATACTTATTTTGTCCCTTAAATATTGCTAATCATGCACAATAATTGAAATCACAACCAGCAGCAAGGTACATTTCAAGCATCCAACCGCTTTTCATGTGCACTTTGCTTATTTGTTTAATTAGATAAGCATTAACTTTGTGTTAAGCATTTATTGTTGATAAATTCTTGCCAGAATTGTCGTCCTATAAAAGGACTGGCCGCTATTTGTAATTTAGATCCATTAGCTCCCCATGTAACTTTTAGGTACGTGGTACAATGTTATTGAAAAACTTGCCTTAGTTATCAAATCAGACCAAACCAGTTGGTTTGGATCGAAAATTGGTAAACCAGCCATTGGACTGGTCCAATTGATTGGATATGCATGTAAATTGGTGAAACGAGTCAAATTCGCAGCGAACCGGATGGCCTGCAGTTGAACCGAAGTGAACCACTGTTATTGAACTGACAGGCGTGCAAGGAGTCTCAGAAAATTTTCCAAGCCGAGGAAGCCTTGATGCACTATCTAACCACGAGGCCAAGCTATTTGTTGTATTGTAATGTCCTATTGTGTGTGTGTGTCTATATATATATATATAGAGAGAGAGAGAGAGAGAGGAAATGACTAAAGTGAGAAGAGCAAATTTAGGTCATTAGATCGTATATAAATGGTCAAAATTAAAATATAAAATTACATGATCATTGATTGCCATTGATAATTTTCAACCATAACCATCCATATATGGTTATATAATCCGAATTTACTCCTGTTACTCTTCTAATAAACCACTCTCCTCCCTAGAATCATCCCTTGTATGTATATATGTAGTTACATTAAATTATATTTTTACATATTAATTTGGTTGAATTCAATTTAATCAGTGATATATTGGTCGAACTAGTGATTCAGTGCCTTGTTTGAGTCTATCCTTAAGCTGGGTTTGATAACTATACAACTTACTCTAACTTCCCAAAATTGCGTATAATAAAAATTAGATGATTATTATTTCTGAGGATTTGTCTAATCAGTGCCCTAAAGATACTAATTAAGAATTTAAAAATCATAATTATTTTATTGAAAGGTGTGAATGTTAAATTTTCAAAATGTGAGGTTCATAAATTTTTTGTTTATAAATTTACCTATTTTGGAATCCTTAATCTATCAATAACCTAAGAGTACTAGTTGAAAAACCCTATTTATAAATAGTGAGGATAGATAACCTTTTTTTATATCTATGACATCATATATAAATAAGTAAATATTTTAGTTGCGGAAATGAAAAATATAAAAAATGTTTTAAATTTATTATAAGGATAATTTTTTAAAAAAATTCGTCTAATTTTTACTATTATTTTTATCTCACTAATGTCACTAAAATATTCTTATTCCTTTTTCTTTGTTATTTTATGCCTTTTATTTTTCATTGTTAGATTAATAAAATGTTTAACTTCACAATTTTTTACATAATACCTTAAATTCAAGTTACAATTTATAAAAAATATTACTCTTATTTGTTTCTTAATCAAAGTAATTACTTAAATATTTTTAATAAAAAAATTAATATTATATTTTTGAAAATAAATAATATTTCTTTGAAAAAATTAAATTATATAATATTACTTCGTAAAGAAATAATATTACTTTTGAAAAAAATAATATTACATTTAATAACATGCAATATTTAACATATTTTGTAATATTACTCTTTTATAGATGTTCTAATAAAAATAATTTTAAACAATTACTTTGATTAAGAAACCAAAAGAGTTGTTTTTATAAATTATATGTGAGCACGTGGAGTTTGATATCTTATAATAAAGTCTAGATAAAAGAGGTAGTATCTCTAAAATACATAAATTGATCATGGATATGATTATATGCTATAACTTCCTCGAAGTTATTACGGTCAATCTTAGTAAAGGGTATGCTCCTTGTACGTTTTTTCTATTATCATTTTGGTTCACTGCTGTAACCGTACGACTTAGGAGCGCTATTTTCAAACTCCCAAAAGTAACACCTAATTAATAGTTTACAGTTTTAAAAGAAAATTGAAAATTTGAATGAGCAGGTGGGGATGAGGAACAAAATTTGAACCTCCACAGTTGTTTAAGACTAAACAGTGGGAAATTTAAAAGAAAAAAAAATCCCGTCTCATTCAATTATGTCCTCATGAAAACATTTTTTCAGGGGTTAGTTTGGCAAGATGGGATTCAAGTGTATAGGAAATATGATTATTGATTTATTAGGATATTTTAATTGATACATTTGTCACTACCTGGGCAGTCATAACATGTGTTAGGTATTACCGATAACTTACAAGAACCAAAGGTATTTTGGAAATTGTATTTTAGGCTTGGGAATGAATTTCCAATAATATTAAAGGTTTAATTTTACAATCTCATTGCGATTAGTTATGAACCTAGACTACACACAATATGACATGTAGACGCCAAGAATGAATTGATTCTAATTAATATAGTTAATTATAAATTAATCATTGAATTGAACTTATAATTTGATTGCAGAGTTGCTAGCATATCTTGAAGTCAAATCCAGCATGGTGGTGAATACTCAAAAAGGAAAAAGGTTTTATATAGAAAGTCCATATTTAAAAAATTTGTATCAAGGGCATTTTGGTCTTTTCTGCTTTCAATTAATATAAGACATGAAATGACTTATATATATGAGATTATGTTATATTTTATAAATATCAAAAGCACATAAGCCTATTTAAAATAAGAATTATTTGAAAATAAATTAATTCAAATTTTAAATAAGTTTTTGATTTGGAATCTATTAAGAATTTATAGGTGGCATAAATGTCATTCCAATATTTGCACTTGCCAGATGAAAGTCTACAATTCTAAAAAGAAAAGAATCTAACACATTAAAGGGAGAGAGTATGTCTCATAGTTTTAAAAGGGGATCGATGAACCTAATGAGCATAGAAAAAACTCTATTCTCAAAAAACCACTCTACTACTCACTCCACACTAGTATGAGATTACCAAAGGCAACAAAGAATGAGACTTGGAAAAAAGGGAATTTTTTGGCATACCGTGTTCGTGTGGACAAGCTAGAGGTCATACGATTGTGCGGCTATATGTTCATGCGATGGACAACCACTCCTTATGGGACTTCACTACAAGAGGCACATGTCCTGCTTATTTCTCTTTGCTTTAACCATTTACGTTATGGTGATGCTAATCTCATGAAATATTATTTCATTGAGAGTGTTGCTGTCCTATACGAATAGTTCAAATGATGGAAATTTTGTTCACTGCTATTTTTATATTCCACTGTGATAATCTAATGTTTTCCAACACTAAAAACGCTTTGAATGTAGGGTATGCAGAATGAACCACATAATACTTACCTATATAAAATAAAATAAAGTAAATTAGTCAAGATATGTTACAACAGATAGTTCAAAGTAGAATTCAATCTCTTCTTAAAAAGATAAAATAAATAAAAGACCACTGGCATGCATGTTGAAGAGGAAATTGTAATTCTAGTCTTCGTAATGGTTCCATAAAAACTCTAGTATTATGGGCAACACCTTCTCAGTTAGGCCATGCACATATAAAGCATATATGAAAATCACACACAGCCAATACATTAATGCTTGTATATGTTTAATTTTCCTACATGTGAGTTATCTACTTATGCAATCCTTAAAATTATGGTTAGAGACATCTGTAAATGCATCATCAAGAGGCCTTCTAATACCATTTCCTAGTTTTTCGACAATTTTCAGCACTCAATCAAATTGTCTACAAATTATCTCTCTAGGATATTGAGATCTTTCTTCTGTATCTTTATATGAAACCCAAAAGAGAGTTGGAGTGTAGGTTTATGAGAGGTGTATACGTGCACGATTGCTGGAGATAAGAGGTGTATGCATGACAATGAGGAAGGAGGAGGAAGACGTCTCTTTAAGGATTTGACAAGGAATATAGTTATAATTATAAATAATACTGATAGATAGTTTAAGATGGTAATTTTATAAACAAACCACTTCCATTTCTAATTTTTTGGAAACCAAGTATCACTGACTTTAAGGAAAAGTGGTAAAATCACTTTTTTAATTTGAATTTTTTTTAAAACCAATCCAAACATTCTAAAAAATACATGAATTGCTTTAAAAAAAAAAGTGGTTTTTTTTAGGAAAAAAAAAACTAATCCAAATGCACTCTAACTCTTTGATATTAGCTTTTCCACTTAAAACATATGTATAGATAAGTTGAATCTAAGGGTGTTTTGGTAGGAGTGACAAAATAGTGGAATAATTAAATTTAAATGAATCATATTTAAGAGTAATTTAAAGGAAGTAGCTGAAATGGTAAGGAAGGAACTAGTGACTGATAAAAAAAATTAAGTGATGGGATAGAAATAATGCATAAATGTAACAAAATATTTCACATAATTTGTATCTCAATACACTATTAGAAATCCATGGGACACCGACAGATGTTATCGAAGGGTACATATTCGTTGGTAATTAAGCAGGTGTACCAACGAGTTGACATTTATTTTTGTTATTTAGTTTTTAATAAAAAGAAAATAGACAACAACCCATTCATAGTGCTTAGTGCCATCATGCGTCATATGTCGTGCACAATTTTTGAGGGGTACGTAGACTGGTTTACCGACAAGGTGGATACTTATTTTATACTCATTGGTAGCCTGTCAGTATAGGCTAGCACGCCACATGGCATGAATAATGTATCAACCGGTGTATTTTTTTTAATGTAACTTTTCAATACGTATACTGACATGCTTATACTAAAATAAATTTTATTTTTTTAATTCACATTACCAACGAGTTTGAATTAAATTAAATTTTATTTTTTTTATTGTAATTATATACCGACAGGTATACTAAAGAGTTTATATTAAATTAAATTTTTTTTAACTACATTACCGAAGGATATACCCCTAGGTTTTTATTAAATTAAATTATTTATTTTTAATTATTGACATGTATACCAACGAGTTTTGGAATTTTTGGGAAGGCATGCATCTCTTAGGATTCCCTATACTTGTCGGTAGTTAGTGGAACCCAAAATGCATCGTTCCACTTAATAGTTATGATTGCGCTGTAAATAAGACAAAAGCAAGATGTATGATTGAAGTAGAGGAAGCTAATGTTGAAGATGATTATTTGAATGATCTAGCCTCTTCAAGGGCAGTAATAAATACAGACAATCCTGAAAATCCTCTTCTGTTGACTACGGAGGAAGTTTACATAATTGAATGTATAAGTCACCATTCAATGAGAAATCATGAAGATGAAATAAATGATAGCAGCGATGATGATGTAGATGATGAACTTCTTCATGATGATCATGATCAACAACAGTGACGATGAAAATAGCTCTCAACTTTTAGATTAACTAAGGTATTAAATATTATATGTAATAATATTTTGAAATCACTCTAAATTTATACATGTAACTATATTTTTTTTGTAGATTATGTAATTATTTAAGTATGGCTGGTAAAGGCAATGACTGACCTAAAAAGGTTGATTTACTCCACCCCTACACCTGCCATGACCATCACTACAAAAAAAATGGTTAATTACGGCGGTTCATTTTGCAAATTTTGACGGTTTTTAACCGCCATTTTTCACAGCAACGACGGTTCCCGAAACCGCCATAATTACCAACTATATTAGGTTAATTATAGCGGTTTCATTTTAACCGCCACAATTGACCTTTTTAACCGCCGCAATTCACGTAGGCTAATTACAGCAGTTCAAAACCGCCATAATGTTCAGTCAAATTTAAAAGTATGTTGTTAATTATGGCGGTTAAGAACCGCCGCAAGTTTCAAAAAATTTAAAAAAAAATTATTAATTATAGAAGTTTGAACCGCCATAATTTTCAGTGGAAATTTTTTTAAAAAAAGCCAATGATAGCGGTTTCTAATCGCCACAATTTTCAGTAAAAGTTTTTTAAAAAAAAGTCAATGATGGCGGTTGAAACAGCCATAATTTGCATTCCAATTCATAAAAAAAAAAATCCTCTATTTCTTTACTCATGTAGACATCCATCAAAGGCTATAGAAAATGTCATGCAATTCCCCAAAAATATATTTAGTTGGGAGGACTAATACCAGTCCCCATAAGCCTTTCATTTCATTATCAAACACACTTCCTCTAACATCTTAACAAGTCCTATTTCTCACTTAATCTCACCAGAAAAATCAATACAAAGTTTAGCATGTCTAAGCAACCTGACTAGTCCAAAGCCTAATCAATAAGCTATAGATATGGGGATGTAGTGGAGTTGGGTGCAAAAGTATGACCTGTTAAAAAAGTTGATGACAAAATTTAGAACAAAACAGCATCAATGAACACAATCACTAAGCCACAATAATAGAATTCTCAGGAAAAATCACATTCCAGAGGATTGAAACCAAGCTAGAGCAACAGTTATATATATATATATATATTGAAAACCAACTAACCATTTAGCTTAACCATATATGCAGCATACAATTTATTTTTATGAAATTCAAAAGAGTTTACACTATACGGAGTGAAATAAGTTGAATTAGATTTGAGCTAACCAAGACATAAGGATGGATTCGTCTAATGCTTATCGAAAGCATTATATTTGTGATATAAGCAAAAAAAAAAAAAAATTGCATTTAACATGATATCAGAAAATAAGTGAATCCAATAACAAACAGGACCCAATTTCAGCAACCATTTCTTTCAAGAATGAGTTTGAATAAATTAAGCCAATATATATCCATTCCTTCCCTCCTATCTGGAATGAAACAGGACCCAATAAATTATCAAATCCAATGCTTGAAGCAACAGAATCAAGTGCAAGAAATACAACAAGAAAGCTCAATCCCAAGACCACATTTTTGGGAACATTATTTTAAGGAAGGAAAAAAGAAAAAAAATAAAAGCACTGAAAGATTTTCATTGTGAACTGAATTTCATAGAGTTGGAGCAAGCAAATAAAACTTACATGAAACAAGCAGAATGCACACAGCTCCACACATACACTGTGCATCATTAGCCAACCAAATCTAGGAACAAGTTTCAGTAAAACTACTTCGGATATAAGTTGAAACTTGAAAGCCCATAAACTTACAAAGAAATTAGGAATTATACATAAGTAGATAACCACATTTTTTAAGTGTCAAACTAGCAAAGACAAAACCCATAGAAGAGGCTTAGAATTTAATGATAAAATGCAACCATGAGAGATGAAACTAATATCAGTACACTTAGCATGCTTACTACTTAAATCTCAAACAAATATCAGTACACTTAGCACCACAACAATATAGTTCCATGATGAACAAGTATATAACCTTGATCTTATTTGAAGCTTTAAACCCATCTAATTGGTTATCCAGCATAGTGCGCTGCACCTCACTGTCACCATTGTCACTTCCAGATTCCATACAAGCATAACCAATACTGTCAATTTCGTCCATGAAAATAATTGATGGAGCATGCTCCTTGTGGAAAGATGACAATTTGAAATAGATAAAAGCCAATGTCGACATGAAAAATTGAGGATTACTTAAATGGCAAAAACAAAGTTAATAAAGTGAATTAGTGAAACTTCAAAATTAGTATCCTTAGTTTATTTTAACCAATATGAGTAAAGTAACAGGCATGTTATATACTGTCTAGCTACGCGTTTGCTATACGATGACAATTTAAAATTAGTTAAGCATAAAAAAAGTTAATAATAAAAAGCCCAAGAAAGAGGCACAACTCACTTTTACTTGGAACAATACCACAGAGCTTCACCAAGCATAGCAAATATTGATAGAGGCCTCTGTCCTCTTTAACCTGATATATTATTCTCTCAAATCATGCAAGCATCTCAGTAACTGTATTTCGCATCACAAATTTACACAACTGAGTTCATTCATTTTCTCAAAGGACAAAAATTATTGTTACCAGTTGAAGCACCGTTAGGCACAACAGCTAAGAAAATGATAATAAAATTAGTTGCAAGAAAATGCTAGAAATCATTAATTAGCTAAGAAGGTTAGACCAGTAAACTCTTGACATATCTTCCATAGTTTTCAATGCCTCATAAATTAGCTAAGAATACTGCCATCCTGAGTTAACTCCAAATCATCTTCCATAGTTTTCAATGCCTCAGAAATTTCATCTTGCAGTGTCTTAAGAACATGCTAGAGTATAGGCATTGCTATATTGGTAAACTTAACACAGCTTAAATAAACAATGTCAAAGAATTGAACGCATTATGTGCACTAAATGAAATTTAGATCTAGATTCTGGTTCTAGCACTTAATTTAAACCACAAACGAAACCAAATTAATTAAGCAGACTAAAGTTTGCTGTATAATTTGCTAAACACTAGATCTGATGAATTTAATTATCCAAATGCTATTGAAATCCAAAGAAGTCAAATATGGAGCAATCTGGCACAATAAGAGCGATAAAACAGAACACCAATGATGTGCATCATAACAGAGGAACAAAAACTTGAGAATCTTGACTAGTACACACTTTTCAATGATTTCCCCCTTTTTTTCTTTTCTTTTTTTAATAGCCAAAACAGAAAATAGAACAAAATAAAAGAAAATAAAACCAGAATAATAATGATAAAAAGAAAAATGAGTGAACCAAGGGATGGTGATTCACTTCAACTCTATCACATTTTAAAGATTCCAAACTTGTTAAGTGTGAAGATTTTCCTTTACCATTGAAATGAAGGTAGTATAAGCAAGAGATAAATCCAAGAATGTCTCCACAAGACCATCAATGAATTCAGTGAAAACTGCAATCAAGTTGGAAAATAATTAATTTAAGTTATTTAAATTCCAAAATCAAGCCTACACATCAACTACAAACAATCCAAACCCATACTCTACACTTGACACCCAAACTCCAACAACCTCCTTGTGGCAACTCTAATGGTTAACAAGAACTAATCTACCCTGCTCTAAGTACAATTAACAATCACACCACAAAGGAATCGGAATACAAGAAATCATAAATACAAACCAAATCAACGGGACACCTGAAATCTTGAATTTATAATTGTTCTTAAAATCAAATTACTTCTAAATAAGCTAGATAACAATGTTACCAAACAATAATGACATCAAATATCACTGGAAGGATAACAATAAAATGAAACCAACACAATAAACATTGGAACCAACTCAAAATCAGTTACAGGACAGTAAATGAAATTACCTATGGTCATGTGGATCTAGCATAGAGTTTTGCACCACCCTGAACAAACTTTCAAGTCTAGCTTGAGTTATCAGATACTTGACAAAAGTAAATATACTCGCATATACTCTAAAATAACAATAGGACAACAAAAATTGAACACAACCGAGGCAAAAAAATCAGAAGCTGCAAAGCAAACTATAAGTTTGAATAAACCATTGAAGGAAAAAAAAAAAGCAAGATAACTGGAAGCACAAGCATTCAATAGAAACGTTGATACCTCAATAAAGGAGACGCAATGACTGGATCAATCTAGCTTCTATATGAAGCCAAAAGCATACACATTAATCAAACCCTATATCTAAGTTTTTTCCTGAGAAATTAAGTTTAAAAACCCTAGATCATATGTAACACTCACAGATTTAGAAATTGAAGCAAACGATGATGAAAACCATGAGCAAATAACATACCTGAAGCAGAGCCATGATAGATCTACACACCTAATAAAATAACATACCTAAAGTAGTGAAGGAGCGCCGGCGGAGTGGAGGAGCGGTACAACAGCAAAGTAAAACCATGGAAAAGCGGAGTCATGATGACGAAGTAGCAAATTAAAGCCATGGCGGAGGAGAAGCAAAGCAGAGCCATGGCAGCGGAGCAGCAAAGCAGGGCCATGGCAGAACACGACATGGC
The DNA here is from genome assembly GCA_031216105.1 of Dalbergia cultrata. Classification (NCBI taxonomy): domain Eukaryota; kingdom Viridiplantae; phylum Streptophyta; class Magnoliopsida; order Fabales; family Fabaceae; genus Dalbergia; species Dalbergia cultrata. Next base: position 52,642,126 of record CM062344.1, read on the forward strand.
ACTGATCTCTAAATCAGAGCATGGCATGGTGAGGGTCGTAGATAGAGAAGGAGGAGGGGCGTGCGGCGTCGGGGGTGAGGGCCGGTGGCACTGCAGATGGACAGAATAAAAGGGGTTAGGTGGAAGGAGGGGTTATGTTGGTGAAGTTGTGTTAACAGGGGAATAAATAGACACCCAATGTCCCAAATCCCTTTTTGTTTTGTGTGAATAGAGGAGCATTAGGGCAGTCTCCCAACTGCCATTTTTCTCCCTAAAATTATGGCGGTCATTAAAACCGCCGCAATTCACTGCATATTATGGTGGTTTTATACAATCACCCTAATTCAACCGCCATAATAACCATGATTTTTTGTAGTGCATCTTTCATACCACCACCCTCACTTTCGGATAATTCCTACTCTTGGGTATGTTGGCCCTTTACCTCCACCTTATTCCCAATCACATCCTATTCATAGCAATGACCCCAACCCTAGCCCTACCATTAGCCTGACTTTCAGCCCTAGATCTCAGTAGACCCATGCTTCTTAGGTGGGTCACAGACACAGGACTCAGACAGTAGGCTGTCGGGTCCAAATGTTAGGCTGCTCGTTCCAAATGGTAGGCCACTCTACTAGACTAAGCCAGATGATAAAGATAGGTAAGTTGAAACATGCTTTCTATTACATATTTAATGTTAGATTGTGTGTGATATTTAAAATATTGTCATTGTATTTAATTTGATTCATCTATGTAACAATTTTGATCTTTTTAGTAAGGGCCACAACTAGATTACAGAGGTTATACAGATCACATATAACCACCTGTGGCCTACCTAGACTGACATCCCAAAAGATGTTAAAGAGATGTGGTGGTAGGAGTGGAAGGTAATGCTATATATAGTTTATTCAATTATGTTAGATCATGTTTATATTGTCCATATGCTTGTGATTATTTATATATATGAGTTTTGCATATGTACAACTCCTTTTTAATCCTTCCAGAGCATGAGGCTGCCATCCAGAGGGCCAGGAATATTAGGTCCACAAAGTGCTTATGCGACATGTTCCATGATGTCCACAAGGGGCATATGAGCAGCTCTAGGATGAATAATGCTACCTTTTGCAACCTGCAGAGCCATTGGGCATCCGACCCGACCTTCAAGGATAAGTCCCAGAAGGCCAAGACAAGCCAAGCCTCAGTGAACACACTGGTGAGTCGAGCACCTTGGAAGGGACCTAAAAACGGATGATAACTTTATAATCTTTTTATATTTGATATACTATTAACTTACTACATTTGAATTGTATTAAACATTATGTTATTACAATTTTAATGTTTTCATGCAAGTTAAGGAGTTAAACCACCTCTAACCCATAGGGTGCTGTTCCGAGAGACCTATATTTGTAGGTCGACCCTCGCTCTGAGATGACATGCATAAGTCTAAAAACAAACCTCTTAGTATTTAATTTTTGTTACTTATTCATTCATGTCATAATTATTACTTACAATGTGTTTTTTTTTATTATTTGTAGCATAAATATATAGAGCTATGGGAGCAGGCACAGACCCAGTACCAAATCCAGTTAGCGAAGGTTGAGCTTGATGTTAACATCCTTCTTCCAAATGAGGAGCATATTTGGGCCCCGATGGTTAGTACCCCTAACAAGCATGTATGGGATAAGGATAGTAGGTCCCCAATATCCACCACTAGGTCAGTTGTTGGGGATGATGCCTTGCAGGAGCATGTGCATGCCCCAAACTAGGAGTTGCAGTAGCAGGCACAACGGCAAGAGCACCAGGCACAATATCTTCAGTAGTTCCAGGAGCAGACAGTTGGCCAAGTAATAGTGGAGGAGGAGCTTAGGGAGATTTGACAGTTGAAGTTGTTCATGAAGTAGCAACAACAACAGAAGACTGAGAAATAAAAAAAAAAAAAAGTAAATTGAAGAAAATGCAAAAGAAGATTATGTTATGGCTGATATGATGAAGCTTTTAAACAATATGAATGCCTTGAGATCCTTTAGCAAGAAGGCCCCCCAGATGCCACTCCTATCCATTACTGAGGGCTCATCTTCTGATGATGGTGATGATTCTAAAGGGTGACAACGACAAGGACTTCATCTAGTATTTTTTTTTCTACCCATTTTTATTACATTTTAGATAATTTTTTATATTTATCACACTTTGTATTTATTTTATTATGATGCTTTACTTATTTACTTCATTGCTTCATTACTTTGTTTATTTAATTATCATTTCATTACTTCCTTATTTCATATCATTTTAATTGATAAATAAATTATTATATAAATAAAAATAAATGAATAAAGTTCAGACAATAAGATAGTTTAAATAAAATTTTCACATACAACAATGTAATCAATCTCCCAAAAACAAAGTAACCGATAGGCATATCTGTCAGAAATAAATTGTCACAACCCAACTTGGGCCCTAACTGGTGCATAGGGAACATGCTCCCTTGCAAGCCTTAACATGCAAGCTTTTACAGAAAAACAACAGAGTTTCCTATATCTAGAAAAGAGGGGGAACAATGAAGTAAGTTTTGCAACTCAGTAGTAAACAGGATGTCTATAACCCACATGAGACAGTATATAATCCATAAGTAAAACAATAATAACTTTGTAGTTCATATAAATTTAACAAATTCTTTTATTTATAGAAATTTATAGAAAAGATTTTTGTAAACAACCAGCATAATATAAAATAATAAGAACTCATCAAATTCAGGATAAACAGAAGGTTCATATTCAGGTGGTCATTCCTCTGTGTGATCCTAAAACAAAACGGTCCTACTTACACGAGTAGCCATAGAACAAAAAGATCCATTGTGTGGTCCTAATCAAATATAGTTAAGGTGCACCAAGGTTAACCCATACTGTTATTAGCTACAGATCCTGACAAAGATTCTCCCAAAAACATATAATGAAGATTTTACATATCATATATATCAAATCAATTATCAATAACCCAAAATTTCTCAATTCCTTTCCTCAAGTCCACGACAGAGATATTTCATAATCAATATCATATCGTCTCATGTGTCAATTTTTGATAAAACATAAGCTAACATAAATGATATAATTTCATTAAAATTACATAACACAACCAAATAATTATTTTTTAGTTTCCAAATTTCTAAAATATATTTAGAGCTAATTTAACATGAATAAAAATAATGATAGACATAATGTCTACTCACAAACTGGTTCAAAAGAATCGAAGACCAACTCTCAAGTGCCACTAATGTAATGGTTGATGCTCAAATGCTTTATAACTCTAGCAACAAGATAAATACAATATTAATGAGCTAATAATGTTATTAATTTACACTAATTAGCCCCACATATAAGAAAACCACAATCTATACATTTAGGATCCCAAAATCCTAATCTACTATAAATAACTACATAGAAAGCACACTAAGATAAATAAAGTAAGATTGTCACTTACCCACTACTTTAGAAGGAAGATTAGAGGTAGAGAATGATCCAAAATTCACTGCTCTAGCCAGTTCCTCCACTTAGAGAGAGAAATTGTGAGTTAGAAAGAGAGCGAGACATAGTTTTAATAGTGGTGCTGATGATGATGATGAAGAGGAGGAGATGGTGATGGTAGTTGGGCAATGTGGAGGTGGTGATGGTATGTGAGGAAAAAAGATGAGGTATAGAATGAGTGTAAGAAGAAAAAAGAGAAGAAAGTTCACGGAATGAAGAAGAGAAAGAAGGGAAGGAAAAAAAGGGATGGCCTAAAGCTGTCCACACCATTTAAGGCCCAAGGTGGTTTATTCCCATTTTTTTTTCTAGGTTATAACATTCTTCCCCCTTAAGAAATTCAGTCCCCGAATTTCTAACAACTTGGAGAGACAACACATACCTTATGAATCAAACAGATGCGAATATCTAGTTCACATAGCCACTTCTCTGCTTCCCAAGTCACTTCCTCTCTAGAATGGTTATTCTAGATGACCTTCACTGACACCACCTCCTTCAATTGAAACTTTTTCACTTAGCAGTCTACCATGGCCACCGCTCTTCCTTATAAGACAGTTTCTCATCAAGTTGGATTACTTGAGGAAAGATCACATGAGACAGGTTGGGAACATGCTTTGAAGCATAGAGCATGAAGCGCTAGATAAACCATGGACAATTCTAAGGGCAATGCTAACTAATAAGCTATAGCGCCTATCCTATCCAGAATCTTGAAAGGTTTAATATAACGAGTATTGAACTTTCCCTGTTTTCCAAACCTTACAACCCCTTTCATTGGGGAGACTCAGAGAAAGACATGTTATACAAATTTACCTACCTAACACATAAATCCTACGAAGAAACAATCATAGAAACAAGGAAGTGTTGTGTGTGTTCAAGCATAGAGGTGAAAACTTAAGTTAATTTTAAAGAACAAATTAAAACCACAATCAAGCTGAATAATTTCCATTTAGCATCAAATCAATATTCAATCATCATTAATCATTTAAGAAAGGAAAGGTGTAGCATCTATAGTAAACTGTCCATTCGTATTTTCATCAGCTCTTTAATTCACAAAATCAAACACATACTCATACCATATCAAAATATAGGCTATAAGGTTTCAATATGTCAGTTTTAAGCATTTAAACTGGGGATAAAACATGGTGAAAAATAAAAACAAAACAAGGTGGTGCATAGCACATGGATTTTCATGCATACTTTCGGGTTTTTTTATTTTGTCATGTAGAATTGGCACACAAGTTTCTATTATTATTATTATTATTAGGTTTAAAAACATCAACATATCATTTTTTTCACCTTTTTAACTAATCAAAGTATTATTGGTATTATGCGTAGAAACATGGTAGAATTTTAAATCAAACTTTCAAGTCATGAATCAAATAAAAAATACAGGCAAACTAATCAAGCACATAACATGTTAATATGGATTCTTATGTATCACATCATCATTTTAAGTACACTAAAGTACATGAAAACATGCTACAACATCACAATTTTGCAGGAACATAATTGAGAATAAAACTTTATCACATGACTCAAGTGCAAATATTAAGGTAACATGTAACACCCTAAAATTTATTTCAAAAATTAACTTGAACTTTATTAATGAAAATTTTAAAAATCTAACAGACTTAGCAATGATGAGAACTGCCCAACGAATGAGTTGAAAAACAAATCGGACTGGGCATGAATAGTGACCATGTGCGCCCCACAGGCTTGTCGGGACAACCAAAACTCTAGAATTGGGGCCCAAAGATGCCCAAAATTGAGAAATTATAGGACTAAAACTAGATAGGGGTAGGAATGAAGATTTTAGATCTGGAATTAATTTTCGGGCAATATCCATTTCCTGAGTATGGTATTTTACCCGTTTGGTAAAATATTGATGTGCAATTTCTTACACCGTATGAGACTTGCAATGTAAGTTAAACACCTCAAAAGACAAATGTGTGGCTCAGAAGAAGCCACACCATTGCCCTTTTCCAAGAACCAACAAAATGTCTACAAAATTTACATATTTATCTTTAAGGAAAATGTCTTTATCATAGCATTTAATGTACATTATGTCTAAATAAATAAAATTAAAAAAATCCTATCATTTCATTCATCAAATTTTCGGCCATAGCTCCTCTATACAGACTTCTCCATTCTTTTCTTCATCAAATTCCATAATCAAACTTGAAACTTCAAGCTACGACACCAATAATCTATCACCAAAGCACAAAACTACCATTTACCTCTTGAAACTCCCAAATTAACCCCTTGTAAGAAAATCTTATATCATCATATCATCAGCTATATTATTGTTCTTGCTTCCTTAGGAGAGGATTTGAGAGGTTTAGATCAAGAATAGGGTGTAAGGCTTTTGAAGGGAACTAAGAACAAGAGCAAGAGCACATAAGTGACAAGTAGGGCTTGTTTCATCCACTTTTCTTTCAAATTTCACTCTAGAATTTCTTAATTGATTGAGTATGAGATTTTTCATTTTATTGGCTATTTATACATGAATATTGATTTGTTAATTTTGGTAGAGAGTTTGGATGATGTTAGATAAGCCATTTTCTAAGACATGTTCTAACCTTTACTGCTAGAAATCCCATTTTTGAGTAAGCAGGTGAAAAATATTGATTTTTCTCACTGATTTAGAGACATGATCTTGAGCTAAATATTTTATATGATGAAGCTAAAATATGGAAGAGTTTCTATTAATTTTCTTGGCTCATCTTAAGCACTTGTGCTATTTTTAACAAATGGGAAACTAAGCGGGTCAGGGTTTCTGCCCAGCAAGTCTAGCTTGTAGTATTGAATTTGTCTAATTTTGTTATCCTAGCAAATGATTGAATTATTAGCTAAAATTTTTACAGGATATTAAGGACATATTGAGGTCCAACTTAATTTTTGGTACAAAGTTAGGGGTTCATTTGATAGGATAGAAAAATTGAAACTTTTTGCTGTTGGCTGGAATTGTGTAATTTCTGACATATGAAATTGTGAAATTTTATAAATATAGCTAGAGACCTTTTGATGCTTTGAAATTTTAATAGGACCTCAATAAAACATTGAGTTGCCTCTGAAAAAGAGTTTGGCTCTATTTTGGTCATGTTTAATCATTTAACCATAATTTCCTTTAGAACTGAAATTCTGGCAATATGCTGAATTAGTTAAACAGATGATCAAATGTTTATGATTTGATATCATTTATGTTATGTGAACTTATTGATGATGCTAGGCACATATAGATGTGAATACTTATTTCAATTTCTTATATGTGTGACCAAAGCATGAGATTAAGTCTTATTGGGCCAGAGAGTAAATTCGATTAGCTGGGCAATAAACATGGCTACCCTCGAATTGAGTCGGGGAGCAAACCCAACTAGGAATAGATTTGTATGAATTGGAGAGAAAATCCAATATCATGTATCGGAATGAGCCCAAAAAATCTGAGTGTGAATTGGAGAGAAAATCATGGATCACATATATGAATGTGCTCGGTCCTAAAAAGCAATCTATTATCCTAGAGTGGTCAAAGCCACAATGATCGAGGGCCAGACAAGTCGAAGTAGTAGTTGTCCTAAGTTGTCCTTATGTGCTAAGTGAATGATTTTAGCGAATATATTAATGCCAATATGTTTAAGTTAAAACTTGGCAGTGTGTGTTGTATATGATGATGTATGTGTATTAAGAGATTGAACAACAAAAGGAATCCACTTCGGAAGAATAATTTTAGAACTTTAAAATGAACCTTTAATATATGTTGCATGATCACATTTTTCTTAATAAACCGAATTAGCTGGGATGATGACGATGACATAGATCTCAATTATGTATTTTGGGGATGCCCTACTGAGAATTTTAGGGGTTCTCACCCCTACGTTTTGTGTTCCCGTGTCTCCAAATTGCTCAAAAAAGATATAAAGTTGTCGCCATAGAAGAACCTGAAGTGTAGAAGAGTTTTTCTTGTATTTGAATCTGTACTTAATGTAGAAGAGTTTTTCTACATATTTGTTATCTTACAACTCAGTCATTACATGAATCAAATGAATTTATTATAAATATCTAAGAAGGGTCAGTTAATGTGTAAGTAACAACTCTTGAGTCTAATATCATGGCTTAAGGATGATGTTATACTAGGGAGAATATTACATAACAAACATATACTTGGCATATTTCAAATAAAAGGTTTCATCCATTAGGTGCAAGTTCATTACAAAAGAAGAAAAAAAATTCCCACTTGCAATCATTATCACAACCTACCAAGGATAAGAGGCAAATAAGTCTTTTTATGGTTTCACCAAGCACCAAAATATAAGCTCCAATGATAGATAATAATAATTCACAACAAAATCAAAAGACATACAACACTACTCATAATAAACCAGTTCAAAGGAAAGTGCTTAAACCAGCACAAAATACTTGGATCACTTAAATGCACAAAAAGATAAAAGTGGTGGCTAGCAATGTATTCTTCCACTCACTACAAATAGGTCAAAGTAAAGGAATTTTAGCAATTAAGAGATACCCCACATGCCATAGAGGAAGAATAGCATGTCAAATCCTAGCAAATGGATCCTATAAAGGTAAAACATAAGACTTAAAATAATAATAATAACTGTAACAAGATTAGAACAAAAATTCAACCATGGCAAACAACCTTTGAATAGAAGAAAGTGATCCAATCATTTCACATTGATCATAAAGAAGTATTATGAAATAATAACTAGCTCATTTCAAATCACTAACTCCTTAACAACATTAATCCATTTGCAATAGACATCTAGAAAAAGTACATCATATTAATTTGAAATCAATAGTTGTGTCCTAGAAAAAAGGCAACTAGTGCCTAAAGACTCTGCACCCATAATGGTAAAATGCTAGTTAAACTACAATAGGATCACCTATCATGTATACCAAAAAACAAAGAAAGAAAATGCATGCAAGTCATGCCAAGGAATGAGTGTTTTGAACTTTTTGTGAGCTTGTTCCTTCCATGATTGTTTTGATTCTCTAGTTAAAGTCCAAAAGGTGTTGTTTTTACAATACATGTCATAAGTTTAGAGATAAATACGTTGTATGTTGGCTCCATATCTTTCTTGATATGTTGTTAAATTTCCTAGCCTCCTTATGCATGCCCTGTTTGTCGTGACCTTGTACATAGTTACAACCAATAATCTATGAATTACACCATGATAAAAAGCATCATATAAGTATTTTTGTGATGTTTCAACTTAAGCATACCTAGACCAAGCACAAAAACCAACAATCAACATTAGACAAAATCTTGAAACCACAACATAAAAGAAGAAAAAAGAATAGCAAAGAAGCAAGATAGATACCAAAACTCCTCTTTTTTTTTAACCTAATAAGTAGCAGCGACCAACATGCAACAAAGAGATAGATTGGAAAAGGTGAAGTGCATTGTGGTCTAGAATTTATTTATCTTATAACAATGAACAAACACAATATAATTAAGAATAAGATACAACTAACTTAATACACACACACACACACACACACACAAAATAAAAACAATGTCTTGTAAGTGTATATTCATCGAAGAAGCAAAAAGGGAGCAGACTCAAGCATAAAAGAGGTACACATGGTATCCTTGGATGAAAGAATCAATATAAATAGGCTACACATTTAAAATAAAATCTTCTTTTAATTTCCTTGAGCCATACAACATCATACTAACACTAATACCATCACTATGTGCTCTCATACTCAAAACTACATAAAATGATACAAGTCTTGTAATATGCAAAATTGTCTCAATCACATTATATTAAGCATGGCAAATCTCAAAAATCCTGCAAAAATAAACTGCTACACCAAATAAAATTATTGATAATTTATTTCTTTTTCTTTTTATCAAGAATTGAAGGTCTTTTCTAGATTTTAACTTACCGTAATATACTCTATGTTTCTTTAGCCACTGCAATTTGCAACGCCTTTTGAGATCTAACTTCAAATTGCAGTCAATCACTTAAGATGTATGAATAAAATTAAAAATTAAATAGAAAACTAATCAATCAACTTACATACACGAACAAATTTTATGATCCACAACTTAATTCAACGATCTGGTAGCAAAAGTACATGTTGCTCACAACAAAAAAAAAGGAAGGAGAGATAACTGAGACTTATTAAACAAAAGAGATCACTGATAATGAAAATTCAGCTATGAACTAAGATTTGCATATAAGAGGGTGCAATAACTCCTGGAATGCAACCTAAAGCAGGTGCAAGACATAAGGGAACATATAAGATAACTGACACAACAAATAACACTAATGACATTCCTAAAAGGTCTTTGGTAAAGTCTTGCTTTGCGAAAATGGGCCAACTACAATTTACACAATCATAACTTTACTAAAGAACACTTGCTCCATATTACACAGGGAAACCTAAAGTTTTGATACCACTTTGTTACAACTCAACTTGGACCATGACTATCGCATAGGGAACATGTTCCCTCGCAAGCCTTAACATGCAAGATTTTATAGAAAAATAGGTTAGAGTTTTATCTTTTTTTGGATATTCCTAAATTTAGAAATACAACCTATATGAAAATAAAGATAAAATATAGAATTAGGCTTCAAGTATTCTCAGAATGTGCCTCAACAATAGAACAACCAACTCAACATAATCCAAAAAATCATCTTAGCATATGAATTTCAATTCAAGTTCTATTATGTAATTTAAATCAAACCTAATCCCAAAATCAAACATGAAGTCAAGTTAGTTTTCAAACTAGTTTCAAATGTAATTTCATAACAACAGAGTAGATATCCAACCATAACTAGGAATGTAGTTCAAAATATAATTCTAAATTTAGTTTACCAATCATTTCAATAATATAATCTATATATATCTAGTCTTAACTTCACATACATAAGCGTAAACATAAACATAAATATAAAGCTAATCTGAGGACCCTGCCTATGACATATGGAGCATTATGAACGGTTTTAACCAGGCAATTCTCAAAAAAGAAAATTAGGCTCCGATATACAAAATAGGCCTTCTTAAGAAGGTTCACCAACTAAGAGCTCGGCTATTAAGGAGCCGCAACATTGGAACTTGAAGCTACACCTGTATCTGGAAAAGAGGAGGAAACAATAGAGTGAGTTTTGCAACTCAGTGGTAGAAAGGATGTTTACAACCCACACGAGACAATATATAATGCATAAGTAAAACAATAATAACTTCATAGTTCATATAAATAATTCAACAAATTCTTTTATTTGCATAAAAGACTTTTGCAAATAACCAGCTTTATATAAAATAATAGGGAATCGTCAAATTCAAGATAAATAGAAGGATTCACACTTAAGCGGCCATTCCTTCGTGTGATCCTAAAATTGAACGGTCCTACTCATGCGAGTAGATGTAGAACAGAAAAATCCACTATGTGGTCCTGATCAAATATAGTCAAGGTGCACCAAGGCTAATGCCTATTGTCGTTAGCTACTGATCTTGTTAAAGATTCTCCCTAAAACATATAATAAAAAGTTTACATATCATATCAAATCAATTCTCAATAACTCACAATTTCTCAAGTCCTTTCCTCAAGTCCATAACAGAGATAAAATAATTTAAGAGAATCAATATCATATCGTCTCATGTGTCAATTCTTGATAAAACATAAGCTAACATGAAAGATATAATTTTGTTAAAATTACACAACACAACCAAATAATTATTTTTCAATTTTCAAATTTCTAAAATATATTTACAGTTAATTTAACATGAATAAAAAAAATTATAGATAACTCTATAAAAATAATTATAGATAATTATTTACATAACAGTTGATGCTTAAATGCTCTATAACTTTAGGAACACGGTAAATACAATATTAGTAAGCTAATAATATTATAAATTTACACTAATTAGCCTCGCATACAAGAAAACCCAAAATCTATATACTTAGGGTCTCAAAAACCTCAATCTACTATATATAACTACATAGAGAGCATAATAAGATAAATAGAGTAAGATTGTTACTTACCTACTACTCTAAGAGGAAGATTAAAGGTAGAGAACAATTCAAAACTCAACGCTGTAACTAGTTCTTCCACTTAGAGAGAAAAATTGTGAGTTAGAGAGAGAGAGAGAGACGTGGTTTTAATGGTGGTGGTGATGATAACGATGAAGAGGAGGAGCTGGTGATGGTAGTTGGGTAGTGTGGAGGTAGTGATGGATGTGAGGAAGAGAGATGGGGAAGAGAATGAGGGGAAGAAGAAAAGAGAGAAGAAAGGAAAAAGAAGATAAGGAAGTTCATGGGAGGGAGAAGAGAAAGAAGGGAAGGAAAGAAAAGGATGGCCTAAATTGGTCCACACCACTTATGGCCAAGGTGGTCTATTCCCTTTTTTTTCCAGGTTATAACATTGTGTTTCTTAAAATCAAAAATTAAATTAATACTAAAAACATGTCAATAATGAATAAATAAAATATTTATTTTATTTTCAAAACCCATCGATGTAAATAAAATACCCATCAGTAACAAATAAATAAAATATTTTTATTTTGAAAGCTCATCAATACAAATAAAAAAATCCGTCGATAGCATTATTTCCCTGATGACCTCAGTGACACCTTAAATACACATATATCAACTGAATTTTTATTTTTTGACCCGTCAATATGCCCGTCTACAATTATCGATGAGTAACAACTAGCACCCGTCAGTAATATTCTACCTACAAATAAAAAATCGATGACCCGGACCGGTTGATATCCTTGTAAATATTGTAGTGATATTGGGTCAAAAATAACAAAATATTAAAGACAATAGAAACTTCAAATTATAATCTAGCTAAGCCCCCAACATTATGTACATAAATCTATGCTTGGAAGTGAAAACATTTCCCTCCTATGACATTCAAAAGTTTTTTTTTTTTTTTACCCATTAAATTGGAAGGTCACGGGAAGATATTGTCATACATTATATTTCTTTTCCCATATTGCACTTATAAAACATTCAACAATAAGATGGCATGATCTAGTCTTTCTCATTCCTTCTCTTTTGTTAATTTATTATGAATCACTCTCTTCTATATTACTCTCCCTATTTCTAAATGATTATTCAGTTTTAAATGTGCATTAAAATTAAGAAAATAATTGAACAAATCAATGTAAACAAAAGTTAATAACAACTTACTAAATTGCTCTTATTTTTTTTATACTCCAAATTTGTCTCTTCTCTTTCATTACATGAGTCAATAGTATTTAATATAAGTGTTATTGAAAAAATAATTAATAATATCTAGACTTTTTAAATAGACAATTATTTTTAGATAAAGAAATTTTAAATGGACATTTATTCAAACACAGAGGAGTGTCTATAAAATATTGAATCAGAGCCAATATTAATGTTAGCAATGAATCACTAAATAAAATGCGGTACCATTGGGTAGAAATGGGAATAAGGGACTAAAAGTTTGCAATGGATGGTAGAGTTTGTCAAAGGAATCCCTCTAAATTTGATTAATCTATAGTTCATATCATTTTGGAAATGAGAATGGTCCAAAAATATCCAAGACCAAGTATCTGTCTAGGTCTATAGAATAGTTGTGGCTATGCTACAGATTGGACTACCATTCCCAAATTACCCTAAAAAAACCACACATCGAATCATATAGTCTCAAGAGTGAACCAGTCTTGCTGCTAGCTAGATTGATCTAAATATACATTAGAGCAACTAATAATCCATTTCCTGTAAAATATTCTTCAATTCCCAATTTTGCCAATTATTGTTTAAAGTTGAATATTGAGATTCAGAGAAGTACAATACATATGAGTATGGTATTGTGCACTACAATTTACTAACAGTGACCCTTTATTTGATATGAAGGAAAACAATGGGAAACAAATTGTGAGAAAAAAAATGAGGGAAAATTGTTTTTCCTTTATTTTAAAATAGCAAAGAAAACAAGAAGGAAGATTTAAAAATTTTTGCCCTCAAGTGGAAAGAAATGAAGAAAACAATGGGAAAATTGTTTTTCCTTTATTAGAGTTTTTTTTAATCATAAAAGGTAATTATTAATTATATAGACATCACTTTTATATAATTACATTTTTAATTTTACATTTCTTTTAAATTAAATAATAAGATACAACATATATATATGTGTGTGTGTGTGTGTGTGTGTGTGTGTGTTATTTTCTTATTTTTGTTTACATATACAAACAAAAGAGAAAGTAAAATGTACTATTTCAAGTGTCTCATTGGCAATGTTAAAACAATACAAGGTTCTCAATGTCGTTGGTAATGTGAATTAATGTCATATAAGCTTCTTTTAGGTCAAGATGTGATATCTTTCCTTCCTCATTGTAATTTTTTCACTTACATAATTATGTTAGGTTGGAGAATAAAAATGAGATATAAGTTTTTATAGATAAATTTTATGTATATATAAATGGAGCTCATCCATAAAATTTATAGCATATGGAGTTCATCCAAAAAAAAATTACAGTTCCATTTTCTTTTTGTCCAAGCCAAATACAGTTATGACTTTTTTTTTGTGGTTGGCACCGGGGAAAGGGGATGGGTTTCCACAATAGCCTGTCAACTCTGCTGGTTGGCTCGAACCCTGGTGCACATCTTTAGACACTACCAACTTAGCCATTTGCTCCACGCCTCAAGTGCTTTGTTAACCATAATTTTCATTTTAGTACATAGTACAGAACATTACAAAGCCCTTAAGAATCTTAGATTTTATGATTATACACAATGAAATATAAAAGGAGTTTGATGACATATCCGGATCCATTTTTGAAGTACTTGATCTCTTCTTCTTGAGTTCCTTTGAGTGTTCTTTCTTTTCCCTCTCTTCCTTCCTCTTTTAGTTTCCTTTGATGGTAAAGAAGTTACTGATTCTCTTTCCTTTGGTTATCTTATCTTTTATCTAGAACAATCGTCATCCTTTTCAAAAGGAGAAGGGAAGGACTTCTAAATAATTATTTTAAAACCCCCCTCTAACTCTATTTACTATTAAGGGATTAATGACCATCATCTTAACCCTCTTTCATTAAAGTCAGTCTATTAGTTACATGGACCACACCGTAATAATGTAAAAATAATCTTACAATCTCCCACTTGGCCCATGTGATGACTTGAAGATTCAACAATTATAAGTGCACACTTTACGTTGAAGTAATCAAGTCATCATCCTCAATTGAATTGAACTGATTGGATCATGATGGTTAATGTTATTTAGTGACATGGTTCCTTCCATGTATCACAAAATCAACTCAACTAAAAGAACTTTAATCAAAGTGTACTATAATCTTTGACTATAATATCTTTCAAAGAACATAGCATGTTATCTCACACTAAAATATCACACATACATAATATAATGTGGACAACAAGTAAAATAAGAAGAAACATTACTTTAATTGAATTCATAAGTGTCATAACAATACAAGCAAGATAGCCATACATATGTATGCATATCATACAATCATGCTAATAAGGACTTGTCAATGACACCCATTGATCCTTGACTAGCAAATTTTTTGGGTGGCAATCCCTTAGTTAGTGGAGATGTTATCATCAAATCTATACCAAAATGCTTAATTAACACTTTCTATTTCTGCACTTCTTCTTTGACTGACAAGTATTTCTTTTCTTTTTTTTGGTGCACGACTAGGGTATCCACCATTGAACAAAATGACTAATCCCTTCGTTGGCTTGTAGGTACCTCAAAGGGTGAGACAGATGGCCTGGAGATTTAAGGCTACTCCATACCCAAAGCCAGGGATTGAACCCTTGACATTTGGTTAAGGGTGAATGAGTCCCTACCACTCAACCACAACCCTCGGGTTTAACTGACAAGTATTTCTATTCCATGTGTTTTGTACTCTTTGAGTACTTGTCATTTTTAGAGAACAAGAAAGCTGCAGAATTATACATCACAATAAATTCTCAGCAGCCTACCTATACTATCGACAACACTAAGCCCTAAGATAAAGTTCCACAACCACAATGCATGAACTGTGGCCTCAAAGCATGTCACCATTTCATCATCCATAGTAGAAGTAGCAACAATAAACTCTTTTCCACTTTTCCATGAATTGAAACTGCACCTCCAGCTAGTAGGAAAATATAACCAAATGTGGGCTTTCTTTAGCCTACACATCCAATATAGTCTGAATCTGAGTAGCCAACCACTTCAAGGCTATCTAATATCCTCTAAGTGAGCATTTGATCCTTGGTGCATTGTAAATACCTAAAGACTTTCTTTGCAACTTTCCAGTGATTTATTCTGGGATTACTTTGGTATTGACCCAACATTCCAACAACAAAATATATCTAGTCAAGTACAAGTTTGGGCATATATCAAGCTCCTAACCATTGGAGCATAGGGAATAGATTCAATTGCCTTTCATTCCAAATAATTTTTGCAACATTGCATTTGACTAAACTTGTCTCCCTTTTGAATTATAACTATTCCTGAAGAGCAACTTTCCATTCTGAATCTCTTTGATAATTTATTGATATAGCCTTTCTAAGACAATCCTAACACTTCTTTTGATCTGTCACAAAATATTTCTACTCCTATCACATAAGGTGCCTCACCTATATCTTTCATTTCAAATTTATTAGAAAGAAACTTCTTTACATCATGTAACAAGCTAAGATCATTAGCAGCAAGGAGAATGTCATCAACATATAAGACTAATATGACAAACTTGCTCCCACTAACCTGCATGTAGATATACTAATCAATAGCATTCTCTATACAACCATGCGACAAAATAGTATCATTGAACTTGAGATACCACTGTTAAGAAACTTGTTTTAGTCCATATATTGAGTTCTTTAACTTACACACCAAGTTTTCTTTTCCTATGGTTGTGAACCCTTTGCGTTGGTCCATACAAACCTGTTCTTCCACTTTCCCATTAAGAAATACAATCTTTACATCCATTTGGTGGAGCTCTAGGTTATAATGAGCCATCAAAGCCATAACAATTCTTAAAGGGTCCTTCTTTAAAGCTAGAGAGAATGTCTCTTTATAATTAATTCCATCTTTTTGAGTGAATCCTTTGGCAACAAGTCTAGTTTATACCTTTCAATATTGCCTTTTGAATCTTGTTAGGTCTTAAAGACCCATTTACAACCGATTAGTTTTGAACCTTTAGGAAACTCGACTGGATCCCAAACCTTATTGCCATCCATTGATTTCATCTCTTATTTCATAGCATTGAGCCATTTTTTAGAATTGCCCTATTCCATAGCTTTCTTAAATGAGACTAGATCCTCATCAATGCTCAAATTACACTCTTGCTCAAGTGAATAAACCACATAGTCTTCTGAAATTGCTAGTCTTCTCTGCCTTTTAGACCTTCTTAAAGTTATTTCTTGTGGTTCATTTACCATTTGCTCATTTGTGACTTACACATTGTTAGCTGGTTCATCATCCACATATTTATCTTATGAGTTTGGGATATCAATTTTTTGTCTTGGCATGTTGTGTTACTGTAATGCAACAAAAAAGAAAACAACCTGAGGAGAAACACTAGGTGTAGGAATTTATATACAATATTCTTGAATATCCACCTTTTGTGATTACTCCTACTGAACTGGCTATTATCAAGAACATTGCTTTACCAAACTCAACTATTCTTGTACTATGGTTATGACAATAAAATATGCATCCCTTTGACTTTTTAGGATAACTAATGAAATAACCACTAATGATTCTTGCATCAAGCTTCTTTTCATGTGGATTATATGCCTTTATTTCTACTAGGCAATCCCAAACATGAAGATGCCTCAAACCAAGTTTCTTTCCTGTCCATAATTCATAAGGAATCTTAGGAATTGTTTTATGGGAACCCTATTAAGCAGATATGCAGTAGATTTTAATGCATACATCCACAATTATAGGGATGCATTACTATGATTTATCATGCTCCTAACCATTTCCATAAGAATACGATTCTGCCTTTTGGCTACACCATGTTGTTGTGGTGTATTGGGCATTATATACTATGCACATATACCTTTCAAGAAACTTTACAAATGGATCTGGACATTGTCCTTTTTCATTAAATTTGCCATAATATTCACCATCTCTATCTAACTTCACAACTTTTACCTTTTTATCTAACTGCCTTTTCACTTCATTAATAAACCCCTCAAGGGTGTCTACTGATTAAGACTTTATATGCAATAGATACAAATAACAATATTGTAAGAATTCATCAATAAAAGTAATATTCTTCACCACCACAAGATGGAATGTCAAAAGGACCATAGATGTCAGTGCCTATCAACTCAAGGAGTTGACAGCTTCTTGTGGCTAGATTCTTTAATATGTTTTTGGTTTACTTGCCTTTAATTCAATCCACACATACATCCCAGTCAACAAAATCTAGTTGAGGTAAGATTTCATTTTTCATTAACCTCAACATCCTTTATTTGGATATGTAAACTAACCTTTGGTGCCATAAGAAAGTAGAATTCCCATTACATGCATTACACTTACTACTGATACAATCCTCAACATAAAATAGAGATTCAACAAATTTAACATCAACATTGAAATGATGTAAATTGTCAACCAAAGTACCACAACCATAATAGTACATATGTTTAAACAAAGAAAACACATAATTTTCAATCCTAAAGTTGACTCCTACCTTGTCCAATTTGGAACTTAAACTAAATTTCTGGTACATACAAGAACATAGAGACACTTTTCTAGATCTAAACAATAGCCACTATCCTAGATCAATCTATAAGTTTCGATGCCTTATATCCATGCCTTCATTCTGTTTCCCATATACAAGAACTTTTCAATTCCTTTTATGGGTTGGATCGAAAGGAATTCCTGCATAACATGACACATGAGTTGTTGCATCAAAATCTAACCACCTAGTATTATGAGGCACTTCAATAGGATTTTATTAGAAACTTACTAAAACATAGTAAATACCTTTCTTTTCGAACCATTTCATTCTTTCTGGACAATCTTTCTTCATATCTCCATCCATCCTACAGAAAAAGCATCTCTACTCCTTATGGATTTGGCTTTCACAAATGTTCAGTAAGGCTTTGTCTTTTTTGCCTTTCTTATCCGGCTCAGTCTTGCTACTAATAAAACCATCATGAAATGTGAGATGGAGAGAGTGATCTTTCATCTTCTTTAACCTCCCTTCCTCTTGAACCAACATGGCCTTAATTTCCTAAAAGTTACATTTTTCTTTAAGAATGTTGTAGTTCACCTGGAACTAGCCAAAGTCAAGAGGAAGAAAGTTCATGATTAACTATCCTATAAAAGATTCACTCACATCCATACCCATGAATTTCAACTTCGCTGCTAGATTTGCCATTCCAGACACATGATCATGAGTGGTTTGTGGCCATTCAAACTTTTTAGTTGTCAACTTAGTCATCAAGCTGCTCACAATTGACTTGTCAATATATCCGATTGAGAATGTTTCTTAATTTTCACCATAAATTCCTTTGCACTGTCCATCTTAGGCATACGTGGCTTAACATTTTTAGCCATTATCATCCTCATCAAGTTCAAACTCAGCTTGTTAGACCGTTCCCAAGCCTCACAAAGAGACTTGTTCTCTTCCGTACCGGCAATCTCAGTAATTTCAATAGGCTTTTCATCGATAACTAATGCTAGGTCTAAGTCCATAACACCCAACTGAAAGTGGATTTCGATAGACTAATCAGAATAGTTTAGCCCATTGAACTTGATGATTCCACTGCCCAAAGCAAACATATTCATGAAGCTACTAACATTATACAAGCTCATACATTAATGCTTTGAATAAACTTAATAGATTCAAACAAAATCATCTATACATTCATTGCATATCAATGCTCTCCTTTGGGTGATACATAATATACAACAACATAATGATACTAACTAATTTAATATTATTTGGCAATCATATGAGTAATTGAAACAAAATATCTGAAATTGGAATTATTAAATAACCTTTAGATTTGACCACTTTGGTGATTAACAAATCTAATATACAATAATTCCAATATACAAGTTATATTCTTTAATCTCATGAAATTTTGAATTATTAAACAACTTTCAAATTTGAACAATTTTGGTTATTAACAAATCTAATATATAATAATTCTAAAAACTCAGGTAGTGCCATTTTATGCGTAACCATAGTAAGATTTATCTTATATGCTTTTATGTGACCCGTATCAAAAGCAAGCAAACCGTGAAGTTAAAAAGATATGTTTGCATACATATTATTGAAGGTTCATGGCGGTTTAAGTTTAACACGATGATATAATAAAATTCCAAACTCTCAATTATATATATTAGGATCAGGGATAATGTTGTATGTCATTGAAATATATAGTGTAATAATGCTATATGTCATGGAAATTACGATTATCACACAATGAAATATAAAAGGGAGCATGATAACATATCCGAATCCATTTTTGAAGTCATTGATATTTTCTGCTTGAGTTCCTTTGAGCATTCTTTCTTTTCCCTTCTCTTCCTTCCCTATTTAGTTTTCCTTTTATGGTAAAGAAGTTACTTATTCTCTTTTCTTTGGTTAGCTTATCTTTTATCTCAAGTAACTACCAACCTTTTTAAAAGGGAGAGGGAAGAGACTTCTAAATAATTATTTCAAAATCCCCCACTAAATCTATTTACTATTATGAAATTAATAACTATTATCTTAATCCCCTTTAATTAGAGTCAATCTATTAATTATATGAGTCACACTATAATATAATAATGTAAAAATAATCTTACAGTGCCATGACATGTTAATTTAGATCTCTCCAGAGATCTCTGTGTGAATGGCTGAACAAGCCCATAGACATACAGGTTTCCACCGAATATCTATACCCAATTTCTTCTTCAATTTTCTTTTCTTTTTGCTATAAAGTCCACTTCATCAACCCATTTTTTTTCTTCTTCTTTCTCTGACACACTCCACATGCTCCTAGCGAGAGGTCCAAGCCACACACACCCCCACCCACGTTGTTCTGTCTACATGGAATTGCTAGGAAATGGCCATAAATAGCATATCTGAGTCATCTGACCGACGCATTCTCAGACACACCTATATATCCCATTCCCACTTTTCTCTCCCTCCCTTATTCTCCTCTTTCTCAAGTATTTATATTTTAATAACGATAATAATAATAATAATAATAATAGCTGTGTCTCAACCCGGGAGGTGTGGTTGAGTGGTAAGGACTCATCCTCCTTTAACCAAATGTCAGGGGTTCGATCCCTGGCTTTGGGTATGGAGCGCTAATTAAAAAATTCCGCCTCCCATCCCATCCTGAGGCCCTACTCTGGCGGAGGATTAGTCTCATGTTTTCTAGTAAGGATACCTTGATTTCGATCAAAAAAAAATAATAGCTGTGTCTCTCTCATGCACTCCGATTTTGACATCCCACACTCCACCCATCTTTTCCTCTCTCTTACGTAATGTAGTTAAAAGGTTGTCACTAGGACTTCCTATATATATTCTGACTTTCTGAAATTCTTTAATTTCAACACTTGCCTTCATATACACTACAGTACAATTCATCTCACACACATACACACTTTAGAGTTTAGACTCTATATCTGCCTCTCCTAGAGAGAACAAAGGGAAAAAAGTATTCCTTTGTTCTGTAGTTACCCAGGAAAAAGAAAGAAAACATCTCTTCTTGGGTCTATCAAATTTTCATATAGTTTGTGCACTAGCATTATCACTTTGGAATTGCTTCGTTTCCGCTTCTTTTTGTTCTTTGTGCTTTTGCAGGAGATATTCTCTCATTTGCTATGTGAAAACGCAACATCTAATTTATGTAACTTGCTGTTTTGTCTCCCCTTCTTATCTCCTTGGTACTATTCATGTTCATGGACATTCTATTGTGTCCACATGCAAACACATGTACCACATAACAACTCACTATATATGAAATTTTTGCATGACCAAGTCTTCGTCCAGTTTATGAAAGTTCAAGTCAATGCACCGCATTTATCTTCTTTAAATACTTCCAATTCTGATGACCAACTTCTCCTCCTGAGTCATCTTGACATTTCAAACTCTTTTTATACCTTTAGAGAAGTCCCAAAACCAAAACAGAAAATCTCTTTTTCTTCAGCATTCTATATGTAATAGGGAGACAGTAGTTACTTAGGCATTGTGGACTCTATGAAATTAAGTTGAAGAAGGGATCTAAGAGAAAGAATGTCTAAGAAGGTTTTGACGTCAATGAAGGATGAAAATCCAGATGTGCAGAAGCAGATGGGTTGCATCAGTAGATTTTTTCAGCTGTTTGACCGCCAATGGTTCTTCACAGGCCAAAGCACTAGCAGCCACAATCAGAACAATGCTCCTCCAGGTATTCTGCAGCACTTTTTTTGTTTTGTTCTGTTATATCTAAGAATTTTGATTTTTGAAGGTGATTTTTTTGTAGTACCACTGTTAATTTCATAAATTTTGAAAGTGTGATGTTGACATAATTTTGGATTGTATAACATCGTTTGCGAGGTAAACTATATTAAATGAACCAGTGTACAACTGTACATAAAGTTGGGCTAGATAGTAAGAGTAATGTTTTGTGTAGGTAAAGTTGGGGTACTGTAAGAATAATTTTTGGTTTACAATAAAATTACATAATAAATGTATATCATATATCTTATTATCATTGAATATGATGAGTGAGTGGGATGAGTGGAGATCACACATCACATCCAATAGTGATAAAATGTATGATGTGTATTTATTGTGTAATTTTATTGTACATCAAATATTATTTTAGTAAGTAATGTGCTGTCAATAGTTTTCTGTTCTTTTCTCTCGAGTTTGTTATTATTAATATTATATTATATTAAGTAGGATCAAGGATGAGAGGAGTGGTAGCAGGTAAATGCTCTTTCACTGCACATCGTTACAAGACAAAGCAAAGCTTTTTATCAATTGGCAAAAATTAAATCATGGCAATCCTTTTCGTCCTGCTTTCTTCATCTCTAACTTGTTTTGCTTGGTTTCAAATATAAACAATTCATAGGTTTTCTGTTCCAATTATTAATACAAAATTTTGTAGACTGATTTAGATTTGATGAAAGCAACTAATTGAATTTAATTTTGAAGCTGAAGGAACTTGTTCTTTTTTCTCTTCCCGAAATGTACCTTACATAGTTTTGAATTTGGTTGGCCTAACTTCTGTGGGGAATTTGTTTTAGTTTTTTCAGTTGTAAATTTTCATGCTATAGTTTAAGAGTTTAATTTCTATGTAACAATAGAGTAAAATTATTTTACACTGTTATCAAATAAAATCATCTTATTTGTAAAATTTTTCAAGAATTGATTATGAGACTTGACCACTTTTATTGATGTGGTAATATATAATTGAATGATAGTATAAATTTAATACATAGAAATCAAACTCATAGTTTAACTATAACTTTTATTTGAAATTTATATCCAAA
Organism: Dalbergia cultrata; assembly: GCA_031216105.1. Lineage (NCBI taxonomy): Eukaryota > Viridiplantae > Streptophyta > Magnoliopsida > Fabales > Fabaceae > Dalbergia > Dalbergia cultrata. Next base: position 52,665,065 of record CM062344.1, read on the forward strand.
TCATGATTTCAAACTTCAAAACGAAGACCAATCATGCTTATTAGCGTTGATATAACCTATATCAAGGTGTGAAATTAAACAAACCGTTTTGTTTTTATATCAATCGGCATGACATTTCAAATAGGTTTAATCCTTCAGACGTTTTAAAATAAAGGCCAGTTCTTACATGGGGATTGATAGGTTTGTCACCATGATGATAACTGAATTTTAACCATTGAAATTTTATCCAAAAGTTGAAATTAAAAATAATTATATATTAATTGACATATATATATTTTAATATTCATTAAAAATCAATTACCCATTTCATCTCTTCCCCAAAAACCACTGTGTTCTTGTTCCATTAGATTTCCATTGTCCCTGCGGCATGCAGGTCTGCGCCACCATATAAGATCCGGTGAGATCTTACTACCTCCCCATTCCTCGAGCGCTCCCAATCTTCTTACTTCACTTTATTTGTTAGTCTTGGCCCCCACTGTCAAAGGTGTTACCAGGATTCCTTTGCCACCACTTACCCATGGACCACCACCATCTGTGCTGATTTTCCATAGTGGTGCTTGATTTTGGATTTTTTGAGAAGTTATATGGTTCCGGTTGACAAAGCTCAATCCCAATATGTTGTTGTAGTATATATGGACTGTGGCTGCTCTTCGCATTGTGATTATAAAAATAAAATCAAACAAAATACTTTTTGTATCACCTTCAAATGACGCAGAACATTGTTGATAAGAACAGTGTCGGTGAGATTGTCATTGTAGCAAAGAGAGAGAAAAGTTAGAAGAAATGGAATGCGGATACAAATGTGATTCTATTATTTATGTTTATTACTATGTTAAACTGCACCATATGGTTCCAAACTAATAGCTCCCCACATAAGACTCCGCCTAAAAACAAATTCTGCCAATTGTTTTGGAATGACAACTGGCAGTCTTCAACAATGTCAGATATAAATATTTCCTTTTCCTTCGAGTTTGTACCTTTTGATTAGCCTAGAATTATTTCATTTTGCTCATTCAATACATGCTGAATACTTGAAGTTGCTATAGGATCGGGAAGACTTTATACACTCCAAAGTGGCACATGATTCTGCAAACAATTATAATAATGTATCACATATCAGACTTTGGATTTCCACAAAGATTCCCTGCCATAAATATCCTTGTTTCTGTGATTAAGATGTTCTCGCGTTTATGCTTAACTCAAAGCCTCAACAGTTAATGTTGCAGATTTCTCTGCTTTTCTGTGTAGCTTAAACATGTGTACACATGGCAACAAATTTTACAGAAAGAATTTTAAAAAGTTTGAAAAGCTAGTTCAGGTTAAAGTTTTCACAAGGTATTTCAAATTACTTCCTACTAAGACCCTGAAAGAAAAATTACTTCCCATTAAAATTTCCTTCTTTTCTCAGATGGAACCAGGAATGACGCCACCAAAGAGCTGAATAATACAATGAAAAAGGCAACGGTAAGCTAAGTAGATACCAGCAGTTAAAATCATCAAAGAGATTTTGCGGAATCAATTGAGAATTTGAGCATGATTGCAGGAAAAGAATGTGAAGGCTGCAAGAGAGAATCAACAATTCTCCACAGAATCATCAGTAAATTCCCTGTCTTCATCATCTTGTTCATCTAGCATGCCATCCGTTGAGTTTATCAGAACAATTCAGGTAGAAGCTCCACCAGCAAGTCAAATAAAAAATCCAGAAAACCCCAATTCAGGAGCAGCAGTGAGGCAACTCGACAACCCAGGCCATCAATCCCTGGATTTCTATGATATTGTCAAAGACTCAATGCAAAGAGAAGCACCAGGATTGTCGGTGAAAACTGCAACTAAAGAGGAAAAGAAGGGTCGTGTCTTGAAATACATAGACTCTCCCCGGCCATTGCAGGCTCCCGAATCTAGCAATGCGGCAGTTATGGTTGCCAATGAGCCCTTCTATGTTCTGGCAAAGTCCCGGAAAACACCACTGGATTCGCCTAGGCACTCTTATGATGGGAGGGACCTGCAAAATATGCTCAAAGGCGCTACAAAGCACAAGGAAATCGCAAGGCTTTCCTTGGACGGCAGAGAAGGATCCATTAAGGGTTTCAATGAATCAACAAAATCTCAAAACCTTTTGAAGACAGCACAGAAAGGGTATGGGAGTTCCACCACAATGCTCAGGCAGCAGGAGGAGCCAGAAACTACTAAAAGACCATCCAGTGTTGTGGCAAAGTTAATGGGACTGGATGCCTTCTCAGACAGGACACAAACTTGTGACACTTCGCCACGGATGTCTAGCTGCGGCACCAACAGAAACAAGACCTCTGCAAAATCCAGCATGAGTGATGGATACAACCAACACCAAAGTCCAGTATCCCCAGTAACAAGCAAGGGATTTAGCTTGGTTATGTCCAGGAGGGATGATGCCTCAATCACAGATGTGCCACCATATTCACGATTCTCACTAGAACCAATCCCATGGAAGCATCCTGATGCAAGCCAGGATTCTCAATTACAAGTTTCCAAGCGAAGTGAATCTTCAACAAAATCTTCAAACCGTGCTCTTTCTGTATATGGGCAAATTGAGAAAAGGGTGGCTGATCTTCAGTTCAAAAATTCCGGAAAGGATCTCAGAGCTCTTAAACAGATTCTCCAAGCAATGGAGAGGTATAAAGATTCATTGGATAGTACAAGAGAAAAGGCTTCAAATTATCCATCTGACAGAAGTCTCAGTGAAAGCTCAAAATCACAAAGCCCAAGAATACAACAGAAGGAGGCAACATCATTCACTGGCAAGATGCCAAGTTCAACCCAGGGTAGCAAATTGCCTATTGTCATCATGAAACCAGCACAAGTCACAATAAAAAACCATAGTCCTGGTCCTACTGAAATGTCGATTCATGATAATTCAGGCCATAGCAAGTTTTGTCCTGGTGATCCCATAAATGGAAGATTGGTTGACAAGCTTGACAGGCAAACAGCGAAAGGTATGAGTCCAACAATCAGACGACTCAAGGATCCTTTCAATGAACCCTTCCATTCAGCAGGTAAGAGTAATAAGATGAGAAATTCAAAATTGATGCAATCCTCAAAAGTTCTTCATGACGTCAAGGGAGAAAATACTACTAACTCCAGCCAGACAGCAGAGACCAGAAGCCCAAGAGTACAAAAGAAGTTCAGTTTGGAGAGGCGTTCACCGCCCAGTCTAACATCAGATTCCAATAGTAACAGAAGACAAGACAAGCAATTATTGGAATTGTCCTCCTCATGTACAAAACACAGAAGAAAAATATCCACATTGCAGCAACAAAATGAACGTTTCAGCAAGATCATGTGTCAAAGGAGGGATTTTAAGCATGAAGTTGATGTCATTTCCTCAGATTTTGACAGCAACAGAAGCATGGATTGTCACAGTGACACAGAAACCATTCAAATTGATCGATCCGAAAAGAACAATAGCATCTCCAGCCAGCTGAATGGCCTGAACCAAAATGTAAGTACTTCTTCCTCAAAAAATAGGATTCTTGCATCTATATCACTGTATCACCTCGTCTAACATTCTCTCATTGATCAGAATGCAACGAAAGAGCCAAGCAAGGAAAGCAAGAAGGCTGAGACAACAGTTACAGCAGAACAACCAAGTCCTGTGTCTGTTCTTGATGCTGAATTCTACATTGAAGACCCACCTTCTCCCATTAAAAAGAAGTTAGAAATCTCAAAAGATTTAGGTATTTTCCACACTTCCTTTCTAAACGACATGAATTGAATCTCAAATTAAAGTCTAAAATCATCTGTGACATGCACCACTGCACTGAATACATTCTTTTGTGCCATTCACAAAAGTCATCAAGGAAAAGAGTTGGATTACATTTTAACTCTTTTCATATATATTGCTACAGATGGAGTTCTAACCGCATATGATAGCAGCGAGGAAATATGGGAGTTTCCTCTTTCAACTAATACGACAAGGGCCAACTTAAGCAATGGAACCAGTGATAATGACTTTCAAACCCAGAATTTTGTTCAAATTCTTCAACAAATTGACTCCAATGACCAGAAATTCACCAATTCCAGAGAATGTAAAGACCCTGACCCTGACCATAAATACATATCAGAAATACTGGTAGCATCAGGGCTGCTCAGTAGTCCCAGCTCAAGCCAGGCAGTTCATTCATCAGGTCACCTGATTAACCCAAAGTTGTTCCATGCACTGGAACAAATCAAGACAAACAGGATGCATTTCAATGTTGAACAGAATGCTAACAAGATCGTCAGGATGAATAATCCGGAGAAAATGCAAAGAAAACTCATATTCGATGTCGTGAATGACATTCTACTTCAAAAACTAATATTGGAGAGTTCTTCCACTCTGTGGTGCCTGCCAAATCAGCCAACAGGTCGTAAACTAAATGGACAGAAAGTTTTGGATGAGCTTTGCAGAAAGATTGACGAGTTGCAACATAAAAATAGGAATGTCTGCCTAGCTAACGAGGACGAGAATTTGACAAGTCTCTTGTGGGGAGACTTGATGCATAACCCCACAATTTGGACAGAATGCAATGGTGAGATCCCATATATTGTGTTGGATATTGAACGGTTGATCTTTAAAGATTTGATAACAGAAGTTGCGAGAGGTGAAGTAGCTAACCATCCTGGTAAGCATTGCAGGCAACTGCAGTTTCCCAAGTAGGAAATAGGAATGCTAGCTAAGCAATTTCAGAATATTCAGTTTTAGTATGTCAACTATTTTCTGTCTTAAGTTTGTAGTTATACATGTAATTAGAAGGAATAATAAGTTGCTCTACAGAAAGTTGAGTGTTTATTTTGTATATAAACTCACAACATTTTAGGTCTACCTTCATCTTTCTTGAATGTATTTATAGTTATGTTGATGAAATAAATGTAGCAATGCATATATATATACACCAGGGACATGATCTTAAGTTCAATTACAGATGTCTTAAATCTATTGAGATCCCATTTTCTGTATCACAACCACCAAATTCATATTGTTGAGTGGCATTTGAAGATGACTTGTCCGCCTGTGAAGATTTAAGAAAATATCTCAGCTTCTAACACCCATGAAAAGCATAAAAAATGGAACAAGTTCTAGGCAATTCAGATGTTCTCTATATATAGCATCACATGCAGTGCCGCCAGCGGCGGAGCTTGAAAATTTTTCTAGGGGGACCAATAATCAAATTAAAACTATGAATGACATATATAAACTTCAGAGTAACAAATTAACATGACAAATACTAGTGTATCTTTGAATTAGCTTTGAATTTTGTTTGGACTAATTGTGAGTTTTACTTGTAATCAAAAGTTTCAAAAACCATTTATAAAAAATGTTTAGTGCAATAATCCTATCTTTACCATCAAAAGTGGTTCTTCCATTGGTGCCCTAATAGGACATCCGCATCATCACTATTAGATGTGATGACACCCCACTCATCCATTACATCTAATGGTGATTATGTGAGAGACTTTTGGTGATACAAATAACATTATTGTTTCTTTCATTCCCAAACATAACTGAAAAAATTTTAAAAATATTTGTAATCATCCTTAAAAATCAAAGTATAGTTTGGAGTTAACAACATTATCGTTTTATCATTAAACCTGCTATTTAACTCTCGTAGTTGCTCATTTATTGTAATAAAAAAATGTTTCGCTCTAAAATAATTTGTAAAATAATCTTTCTGTTTTTATATTTTTAATTTTAAAACAAAACTAATAGACTTTTTAAGTTGAAGAAGCCCTTCATATAGAATGATATTATTTATCTGAGAGCTAATAACATTTATACTTAAAAAAAAACCTATTCATTATACAAAACTTCTCTGTTAAACTTTGGGGGACCCTTAAGTCCCCATTGTCTTATTTATCCACCACTGAGAGCCACATAGCATGGTGCTGGCTCCTTTCCTTCTGCTCAGGTTGTGGGTAAAGTTCAATTTGAGCCCAACTAAGTACTTACTTTTTTCTCCCTAAAACCAAGCCAACCCCTAGAAAGGCTCACAATTATAACTAATCCAAACTACTATCTTGAAGGAGAAGAAACACAAGTGGTGTTAAAGTTGTGTCTACATCAACTTTTCAACACACTGAAGATTAAGAGACCTATAGCCAAACAAAAAGGCGTCTATAGCAGTAATAGTTAATAGTGATAAAACAGGCATTCAAGTTCCTCAGAATTGTGTTAAGAGAAGAGTTTTTAAAATGGTCATGTAATGCAGTAACTGAATTAATATTTCATAGTAAAACACTGAACAAAATTGATCAGAACCAAGAAAGGGTGAATTGGTTCAATAACATAAAATTTAAACTTAGAATAAAATAAAAAAACAAAAATTCAGGAATAATGCTCATAACAATTAAACGCAATATACCAAAATAATAATAATAAAATAAAGAAGAAAAGGATGAAGAAGAACGCTCAATAATTTATACTGGTTCACTATTGTTGGGATTTTATCTTACAAGGCTTCCAACAAACCTTCCTCCACCTAATTCCCTCTCCGAGAAATGAGTGGTTTGTTTTGACAAAGCAACCACCAAACCTCCTTTTATCTCACTCAATAGAGTACCCCTAGATTGGAGGATTCCTAGAATGCTACCTTCATTCTTCCTTCCCCTCTAGAACAAGAACTCCAATATTGAACAGAGAATGCTCTTATATGTGAGCTGCAGAAATTTTAAACTCTTTCTAAGAGCAAATAAACAATTTTAAGAACATGGGTGTGGAGAGCACAAAATGATCATTGTCTGCTTGCTGGTGGTTGTGCATCTCCCTCTCCATTTTTCATGCTTTTATATAGTGCATGAGCCATTGATGTCTACTAGCAGTTGGAGAAGGGCTCCAATTCGCACCAGAAAATTATGGCAAAATTCGTATTGGTTCCTGAAAGGGGTTGCAGGTTTGTCCTGTGGTTGCTAGTAGCCGCTGTTTTACTCTGGTGTAACAATCATCCAAGAAATTAGTAAATGATGGTTATCTTCCTAATCGCTATCCTTGATTATGATTTCTGACTTATAAACATATCAGACCAATATGATAGGATTAGTTTTTGTTTAATAGAGAATTTTGATATGCAGAAAAGATCAAGTTTAATGAGTTAAATAAGGAAATTGGAATCTCATGAAACAATCAGCACTAAGTATATCAATCATCATTAAAATCATATATACAACAAAAACAGAATGAAATAAAGCACAAATAGGGGGCAAAAATAGCACTTAAAACATAGCAAACAGAGGCTTTAGCTTCTTTCGTTTTTTTTTTATCTTGGGTGACAGCAAACAGAGTCAGTCTGAAAAACAAGATTTGAACATTTCAAAGACAACTACTTCAGAGTAGCCCTACTCTTCGATCTTGCTCAGTAAGTCAGTAATAAACTTTTGGTGTTGATGTTGGTTTACTATTGAAACTTCAGTATTAGTTCCAAAATAGATTTTCATAATTTATGAACATTGTTCCCCCTTAAGTTTCCTATAAAATAGTAGCCCTTATACAAGTAAATCCAACTAAGACAATCACGAGGAAGAGAATTCATAGCTGTTAAGGACATCAAGGTTTGAGATCATCAAAATCTTGAAGTGTTTGTGTGGTATATAGGCTAACATTGTTAACCTTATAAGAGACAACAAAGTATGAATAGTCATAGCACTTCCCAATTCCCAAAGAATATTGGCAAGCTCAGCAATCTGAGCATAGCTTTACAGGTTGTTTGGAAGGTTTCAACAAGATTAAATTGAATTGAATTCCATAATAAATTGAATTCATGATAAAATTGAATTCAATTATTATATTTGGAATAAGTTAGTAAATTAAATAATTGAATTTAATTCCTTAATTTCAAATTGAAATGTTTCCATTTATAAATTATAATTATAAAAATGCCATATTCCTTTCTTGCTTCCTATTCTCAAATTTTTGTAATTATAAATTATTAAATTAAAACATATCAAATGAAGTGAAAAATGAAAACAAATCAAGCATTCCCTGACAAGCACATACCTGAAAGATTGTTTCCAATCCAAATCTTAAAACGCACAGTAGGTTTCTCATCCAAAAGAAGCACATACCCTGAAATCACACTGTGTGCTTTTTATTGCTTCAATTTCTGGAGCAAATGTCTCAACTACTGGAATATATTTATCTTCAACGAAATGTTTCACATTGGGGTCTGCTTAAGCTGCATCATTGAATGTCTTAACTGGAGGAACAACAAAAGAAACGTCCTTTTCCCGAAGTTGTAAAGGTCAAACAAGGCAGGGGTTACCTTCAATTGCTACTCAATTTTCCTTGGCATCAGCAAGGTCAATCAAAGGGGAATTTTCAAACCCATTGGATACCAGCTGCTTCTTCAAATTTAAGAGAAATTGCTCCCCCCTTACCATACACTTTCACATTCAAAGTTGACAGCACGAGCCTTTGTCCCTCTCCCAATGAAAAGCACCATTGCGCTTGTCTGGGACCTAGGAATCATTGTGAGAGAATCAGGGAAGTGATAAGAACTCAGACTTGTACGCCAATGAAAAAATGTCAACAATGGTCAAGAATAAGTTGTCTAAAGCTTACGATCCGAACAATGTCAACCTATGGGTGTGTTCGGTTAGGAAATAGAAATTGGGATAAAATTCCCTAGATAAGCTTCATGTGTAACCTACACATGGACTGAAAAGAATATGATAGGAATATAATAACCCACAATCCTTGACTAGAGAACTACAATAGCTAACATGATTAGGACAGCAGAAGACATCGATGGTAAGCTGTCCATTGGAGCTAAAGTATTGTGTGTAGCATTGAGCGTGAGAGACAAACAAAATCCACACACTGTGGAGGACAGTGGTAATGCTCTGGCTGTTGGAGATGATAGAGAAGACGCTAATTGTGAATTTGATTTTGATAGTGATGATAGGTATTAAAATGATGAAGATATGTTCAGGGCGAAAGAAGAAGAGGATATTATCAAGAAGCAAATGTTGAAAATTTATGTGATACTAGTTGCAGGTTGGGCAATTAGCATTGAGCAACAAAAAGATTGAGTTGAGGAGAAAGTGGCATACTTTAATTTGAAGGAAAAACATTTTGGTCGATCCCCTCAATGTATGAGAGCCTTAGGAAGCATTATGAAGCTAGTGATGGTATTAAAAATTTCTATTTGAGAGATTTTCAATTTGTATTGATTCCAAATCAGGACATTAGAATGTTACATAAGGCATCAAGTAAGAAAAGAAAAGGCAGTGACAAAAAAATGCCTAAGTGAAAAAAATGTAAAAGAATAATTGAGAGTCAGACCAAAATAGCGAGCACAAGACAACAAGAAGAATCAAAATATAAGAATTATAATTTCAATTATGTTTCTGAAAATCCAAAAGATGGCATTTCTTCATTTTGGAGACATCAGAGACCTTTTCTGTAGTACTAGTTGCCCATTCCATCTAAGCGCTGCTTGAAAATAGATGTAAGTATGCTTGATTTTAAGGTCATTTTTAATTAATTTTGATATAATTCATCTTATAGGAATTCTTTCATTGTCAATTTCTTATTAGGACATATAAATCATAGAAAAAATGCTTACGTTCTTAAAATGTACGAATCTTAACTAAATTTCTAATGTGAAAGCATCCATTCTTTCCTTGGGGAAGCTTCCCTGTGGTATTTGACACTAATTATCAATGAAAAATTTGTGGGTTGATTAGCAAAAGTTTAGAGGGGGCAAAAACCTTCGTTGATTATACCGATTCTATATTGCTCACATTTGTTTATGCAAGCAAAGATTTATCTCCTCTTAATTAATTTATTCCTCTATTAATTAGAAACTCATTTCACCAATTCTTTCTTTGGCTAAACTTACAAGAGGAAGGTTGTATTTAGATTACTGAAATGAGTTTATAATTAACAAAAGGAATAATTTATTGAGAGGAAATACATTTGTGATTACATAAACAACATGTGAGCAACATAGAAGCAATATATATATCAATAAAGGTTTTTGTCCCCTATGAATTTCTTCCAACCAACCTATAATTTTTGCATTGATAATAAGTATAGTGTCAGTCACCAGATGGAAGCTTATGCAAAAAAAAATAATAATAAAGAAATAGATTCTCATACATTAAAATTGTAGTTTGAGTGGAAATAGAAATAACATGTAGAGTTAAGACTCCAACATTTTGCAAACATACAATTTTTCTATGAACTATATCTCCTAACAAGAAATTGAAAATGAAAAAATTCCAATAAGACCAATTATAAAAAAATCAAATAAAAAGGACCTTACAATCAATTGTACTTATATCCTTTTTCAAGAAGCTTCGATGGAAAGTTGATGAGCAACAATCTCCACAAATAAGATCTCCAACATCTCCACAAAAAAGACATGTGTCATCATTTGGATATTTAAATATATCAATGAAATGATAATTCTTATGTCCATATTCATCTTGTTCTCTTGTTCTCGCTTTTATGCTCTAATTCTCAACTAAACTTTTACATTTCCCCCCTTAGACATTGATTTCTCTCTACTTTTTGTTTTCCTACGCCTTAGATAACATACTAATGTCCTCATCTGGTATCAATAAAAATTGAAAATCTCGCAAATACAATTTTCTAATGTCATCACCGGCTTTATAATGTTTCTTAAGGCTCTTACAAGCTAAGATGATTGACCAATAAGTTTTTCCTTTTAAATTAAAGTATTTCACTTCCTCCTCAACTTTTTCTTTTCTTTGTTTGAGACCAATTGCCCAACCTCTAGCTAGCAGTAGCTCCACTATTTTAATCTGCACTTTTGAACTACTTTCACCAGCACAAAAATTTTCATTCGTTGCTTAATAGTATCCCTTTCTTCTTTTACTAACATAACTTTATCCTCTTTAAAACTATCATCACAATCAAAATTAAATTATCAGCTTCTCCTCTACCATCTTCAATAGCAAGAGCATTACCACTACCCTCCACATTGCATGAGTTTTCTTTGTCTCTCATGCTCAATGTTGCACGTAATGCTTGAGCTCTAATGGACAAGTTATCACCGGTCTCTTCGCCATTCCTAATCTGTTGCAAGTTAGTTGTTGTAGTTCTATTGTTAAGGATTGTTGTCTCATTCTCACCCAAATCCATATTTAAATATTCATTTTATTCGGGTGTTATCACGCTCATTTCCCCAAATCAACTATTAGGTTGAAATTGTTTTGGATCATAAGCTTTAGACACCATTACTTCATCCTGATTGTTCTTGACAGCTGTCGACATTTTCATTGGCATACAAGTCTAAGTTCTTATACCTTCCCTTAATTTCTCACAATAAACCCTGACTCAAACGGGCACACAATGTTGCTTTTCACTTGGATTTACAATGGAAAATCCAAAATGCACAAGTACATCACCCCCACACCACACACATGTTCAATAATTCTAACTGAGAATACAAATCCAACACAAAAAAGATGAAGTACTAATATCCTGAATCTGATTGCATCATACAGATAGATCTGCACATAAGCAAGTGAAAATCAACAAAATAAATGGTTTAAATAATTTAGACTAACATGTGTATAAGTAAAAATAACACATGATCAAAAGGAGCATCAACATCACGAGATAAGATGATATAGGTCCTTCGTACTTACTGATATGAAGAGGAATGCACACAACGACCCTAAGACGGACGGCAGTTACAAATCCAAAGGAATTTTGTGGACTGTGTTTTGGTATGTGAGTGAATAGAGAAGAGGGCAGCTTTATAGTGTTTTTTGGGCTTCATTTCTAAGGAGCATTTATTTGTGTGTTGGACTGGACATCAAGACGTTACTTAGGTTGAGGTGGATTATAAACAACGCATGACAGTCACGTGTCAATTGAGCTTGACTTTTTTCTTCATTTTCCCATTTCCCTCCACATCAAATCTCTCTCTCTCTCTCTCATTCATTAACAGTTTCCATTTTTTTAAATATTTTTTCAACCTAGTAAGTGGGGGTATATATTTTCATATCTCCTCCTTAATAATTTACCTTTGTTTCTAATTTAAAATCTTAGTATTAAATAATAAAATATTTCATTAAATTGTCTTTATTTTTAATTACTAAAAGAAATCTGCTTCCTTTTTAATAATTTTTCCTTCTTGGATATATATTCAATCTTTGATATTTTCAAAACATAAGGAGAGCACTGCGACAAGAAAGGTAATAAAAAAGAAAATTATTTGAAAATTAAATGGAGCCAACACTACTAATAATTTTTAGGAAAAACATTGAAAAACCTTATAATTTGTAAAATTTGACCTATTAAAATGAAACCAAATGAGAATCCAAATTTGATTAGGGAATTATAAAAATTTAATCTCATTGTACCCCTAATAGAACCATCTTATAAATAGATAGCCAAAGTTTATTGTACATTTCAAATAAGGATCTTAATAGTTTTAATTTTCCTAAAAATGAAAAGAATCAAAGCCTAAAATGTTTACAAAAATAAAAGAAAGAAAATAAAATCTAGAAAAACTTAATTTTGACTTGACAGGCATATTTGTATCTGTATATCCCCTAGTGTAATGAGGAATTCAAAATCACATAGTTTTTGAAAAAATAATTATTTGTTGGGTTGATTATATTTATGACTTTTTTATTTTATTCAAACAAGTGTAAAAAAAATATATTGCAAAATCAGTTAAATTGAGAAAATATTTGGGAAAAAAAAGTTAAAAGTAATAGATCACAAAACAATTTGACAAGTAGATAAATGGCCTAGTGACTTGTGATTTATTAGAGATTTGTTTGCAAAATATTCTCACTAATTTGATCTATTTTGCATAATAACAGAATGGATAAACAGTTGGAGATTTAATAGATAATTGGAAAAGATTTCAGCATGATTTGAGGAGAGATAATTAGAGATAAGATTTTAGCTTATTTGAAGGAATATAAGGGTATTAGAGTCTTTTTATTTTATTTTTTATTTTCTCATTCAGTCTCACTTTTAAGAATAAATAGGTATTTTTAGTTACTTCAAGATATCTTTTACACTTTTCAATTTTGAGTTTTAGAGTTATTTCTTCTTCCATGTCTTTTTAAACTCCCCAAAGTGTTAGGGAGATAGATTCTTATCAAACTATTTTGTACCTTTTATGTTATTTAAATTTTCTTTTAATTTATTTCATACTTTCTAGCAATCTTAATATTGTTGTTGGTTTGGCCACGTACCTATCAAATGATGTATGGTTTGATACTGTCTAAAGAGATTTCACGTTTATAAAATAAGTCAAACATAGGTTAAAGTAGTTAAAGATATAAGTGCTTATTTATGTGGTCTTCTGGAATTTTTGTTCTTCATCTGTTTGATAAATTTAAAATAATATAAGAGATCAACTGTCTAGCTTATTATAAAAGGGTTACAGTAAAGAGAGATCATGCTATAATCATTAGTGACTACAAGAAATGAGCGGGAAACCGACACTATTATCGACGACTTTACTGATGGGAACGAGGGCATCGATTCCAGGCCGTCGATAATTATTACCGACTGTTAAACAAAACCCGTTGGTCTAATATGTTTACTGACTGTTAATAAAATAAAAGATCGTCGGTAAAATTTGATGAAAAGGCATCACCATGTCGTCAGTGACGCATATTTACTGACAGATGTGCCGACAGGTGTAAAATAATTTTATTTATAAAATTTACATGTTACCGATGAGCTTACCTATCGGTAATCAGTTTTTTTTTAATTTCCCGTCTTATCATGAAATATTTGGTAATTTATTATTCATTATTTATTTATGTAACAACCTAATTATCAAAGCAACTGATATTAAATAAGAAAATAATAAAATGAATAAATTAAATTGATTAAATAAAATTTCAAATTATCACAATAAAAAATATACGAATTACAATAAATACAAAAAAATATCTAGAATGTGAATAAAAAAAGAAGCTAAATAAAAACTTGCTAAACTCCTGGGCGTCGTCAGCCGTGTCAGTGGCATTATCATCATCATCATTATCATCTGAACCATCGTCATCCGCACCGTCTGATGACGAGTGGCCCTCAGAGATGGAGGGGGTGGGATATAGGGGAACGAGGGTTGGGGCAGCGTCTTACCGGAGCTGGAGGATCCTTAAGCCTACATGTCCCGAAGAAAGTTCATCACATCTGCAGTGATTTTCATTTTTGCTCTATAACTACCACAAAATATCAGTACTTAAGCTTTGAAACAAAAAAAAGTTAAAGTTTCGAATTGGTTCGGTTCACCGGTTTTCCCGGTTTTGACCGATCTTGACTGGTTTTGACCTCCCCCGGTTTTTTTAGGTTAACCGGATCGACCAGGTGACCTGCTCTCGGTCGGACTGGCCGATCCAGTCAGGTTTTCTTAACCATGATAAAAAGTGACAAGATAAAAAGTGATTTCCAAGAAACAGAATAACATAATTTGAAATTAAGGAAATCTAATTGGTGCAAGTTAAAAAGCATCAAAAGTATGTAGGAAATCAAACTAACCAATGAGATAAACCCAAAAATTAATCAATGAAATTTGAAAAATAACAAAAATCACAGATGGACAAAATTCAGTAGAGAGAAAAATGTGTCAAAAGTTCATTAACAATTCTTTGTTAATTAACAAAAGGTTAGGCGGAAAAACATATACCTTTAGGATCTAAAGTGGTAAATGCATGGTACAATGCTCCATCTCTTAAAAAGCTTTTAAGATTTTGAATTCTTGACCTTTTTAATAAAGTTTATCATAGGCTCAACCATTTTCTATTGAGTTGACCCCTGGTATTAATTAACAATTCTATTCATTTTCAAAAAAATAATAATATGAAACTAAATTCATATCAAAGAAGATATTTCTAATCACTCACAATCTTTGGTACATTTTGCATGGAATATCTTTTGTGTGTCATTTAGTATTATCCTAAGAAGTAAAATAACCATGAGGCCTAGCACAGTTGGTAGCTAGCTGGGCTCTTTAAGTATCTAGTCAGGGGTTCAATTCCTGGCGGTGTGTATGGAGGAGGTTTTATAGCCAGCGGCAAAACTCACATATTTGAGCTCTATACCTCAACGGAATTAGTCATTGCTTCCAACGGTGGATACCCTTGGTTCATCCAAAAAAAATCCTAAGAAGTAAAATATGACTAAATGTTGTTATAAAAGAATATATATGACTAAATTAATTTGAAAAAGGGCTTTAAAGTTTGAAGTATATATTTTAACAAATAATATTAGAATCCAAAAATGTTATCATATTATTTAATCTATTGTTCCTACAAAATATTTTAGCAAAATTTCGACAGCATCTCCCCTTAAATTATGAGCTTCCATAGTTAGATATTTCAGTCAGTACAACAATTATAGATATTATTATATAGATTAACAATAGAATAGATTCAACAATTACATTTTAATAATATAGTATAATTCACATAATCCTAAGAACTATTCTATTGTGCATCCCCTTATGACCCCACCACATGGATCTTGTAATCTCCATAAACACAAAGAATCTCATAGTAAACAATGCAAACAAGTCAGGGAAGGACCTCTATGTCCTTTTTCCCAGTCATGCAATCTCCATTTCCTACAATTCTATCCTACAAAACATAAGTCTCTATATATCCTACATACATATTAAACTAATCAACCATATAAACAAGAAGGATTTAGTTACTAACCTCTATAGCAATAAAAAAAATCCACAAAATGTATGTGGGGAACCTCTCTACGTCCAACCGAATCTGCACCTAAAAAAATTAATTATAACAAACCAAAATAATTTAAGAGATATAAAATATTTAAAGAATTTAATTTTTATTAAATTACTAAAAAAGATCATGAAAAAAATTAGAATAATAATTACATACATACAAATATATATATACACATTGAAAAATTTAATAATAATTACTTAAATAATAATTACATATATATATATATATATATATATATATATATATATTACATAAAAAAAACTAAAAGAGACAAAAAATAATAAATATACACTAATGTAGAAAAACTAAATTTAAAAAAAACTAAACCGATTAAAATGCTCACCAAAGTCCCTGGATTGAAATGGTGGTCTCCATTTCTCAAACGGAGATCCAGCGATGGCGCACAGCGGCTAGAAGCTGGCGGCGGCGAGGGGAAAAGAGAGAGAGAGTGAGGGTGGAGAGAAAGGGGTTCACATAATGAGGAAGGAAAGGGTTCAGGGTGGGGTGATGAAGACAGGTTACTGGTGGGTATACTGACGGGTACCTGTTTAATAAAACAATGGGTTTTGCTAATAAGTTATTACCGACAGGTATACCAACGATGACTGTTTAATGAAACAGGGTGTTTCACTAATAAGTTATTTCCTACGGGTATACTGACAGTTAACTCGTTTAATGAAACAAGGCGTTTCACTAATCTGTTATTACCGAAGGGTTTACTGATGGCCAGCTAGAAATACCAAAAGTTTGCACGGTAATTGTTAAAATTTCAAAAACCCATCGGTAAAGCCGTCAGTATAAATTGGATAATATTTAAAAATATTTAATTTTCGATCAGTACACCCATCGATAAATATTATAAAAAATTTCATGATTATAATAATTACTATAATGTCGGTAAAACCGTCAAAAAATATGCGTGCCTAGTGGCGTGTGAAAGGCGTCATAATTTAGCGATGGGTTTACTGATGGAAACGTGCCCCACCCTAACAAAAACCATAATTATTTAAAAAAAAACTCGCTTTTTCGTCAGAGATACCGTCGGTAATTATCAATAGGTATGCACCCGTCGATAAGTTGAGTCAGCATCCCACATGTTTCTAGTAGTGCAATAAGTAATTCAACCAAGAATAAAGTTATTTTGAAAGGATTTTGACAATTAGGTAGTGCAATTTAGGGAACTTTGATGAAATCGATCCCTAACATTGGTTTCCATAAATTGTTTAAAACTTGACAAGAACAGAAGATTTACGGCCAAGGTAAAAATGACTTGGAACAGAATTTCCCATTGAAAATTCAACGTGAAAAATTTTCTTGCTTAAGTTCAGTTATATCTGATGATAACTAGTTATGGCACATGCGCTTTGGACATTACCATTTTCTGGATTCAAAATCCTAATTGTATTTGTGAGACTTGTCAATTAGGAAAGAAGCATAGAGAATTATTTCCTATTAGAAAATCTTGAAGAGTAAAAAGATTGTTGGAGATTGTACATTCAGATCTATGCACCATTGATATTCAATCACATAGTGGAAGTAGGTATTTCATTACTTTTATTGATAACTTTAGCAAAAAGACTTGGGTTTACTTTTTGAAGCAAACATTAGAAGCATGTGATGTTTTTAAGTCATTCAAGGCATTTGTGGATAATCAAAGCAGCTACAAAATCAAGATTTTAAGAAAAATAGAGGACATGAATATCTTGCATATGTAAATTTCTCTAAGCAACGTGGGTTTCAACATCAACTGACAATAAGACACAATCCCCAATAGAATAAAGTCACTAAAAGGAAGAATAAGACAATCATGGATATGGTGAGATGCATGTTGTGGTTTCAAATAGTTGGCAAAAGAATTTTGGTCAAAAGCAATTAGTGGTACTATGTATATTTTGAACAGGTGCTTAACAAGGACTGTTTATAATAAGAATCCTGAAAAAGCTTAGAGTGGAAAAAGGCCTTCAATTTATTACCTCAGAGTTTTTGTGTGTGGCATATGCTCATGTACCAGATTGGTTAAGGAAGAAATTACAAAGTGAGAAATGTATTTTCATTGTTTATAGAATGAACTCTAAGACATTTAAACTGTATAATCTAGATACAAAAATGGTGATCATCAGTCGAAATGTGACTTTTAATGAAGAAGCAATGTAGGACTGATCTTTCAAAACTCAGAAGGAGCTCGCGATGATTTCTAATAGTTATGAAGAGGAAGATGGACAAGAAAGCACATCAGTTCAACCAAAATCATTAAGTCAACCTCAAAGGAATCATCAATTACTAGCAAGACTGAGGGATTATGTTGTGAGCAATGATAACAATCTATTTGATGAGGAGATTATCAATTTTACTTTATTTATAGATTGTGAACTAATAAGCTTTGAAGAAGCTTCCACTGACAATAGTTGGAGAAAAGCTATGGATCAAGAGATCTTTGCAATTGAAAAAAATGATACCTAGGTACTAACAGATTTGCCCGCAGGTAAAAAGCCAATAGGAGTGAAATGGGTATATAAGGCAAAGTATAAGCCCAATGGTGAGATTGGTCAGTTCAAAGTAAGATTAGTTACAAAGCGATACAAGCAAAAGTCAAGAATTGATTACTTTGAGGTATTTTCCATATTGCTAGACTTGATACAATTCAGATGATTATTTCACTTTCTACTCAAAATAAATGAAAGATATTTCAAATAGATGTCAAGTCTACCTTTTTGAATGGTACTTTGGAGGAAGAAGTATATGTTAAGCAACTTGTATGTTATGTGATCCCTCTAAGAGAGGATAAAGTCTATAGATTGAAGAAAGCATTGTATAATTTGAAACAGAGACCAAAAGCATGGTACAAGAAGATTGATTCTTATTTCATTGAGAATGATTTTCAAAGAAGCCAATTTGAACATACTTTATATAGTAAATATGTTGAGTCTAGTGAGATGCTCATTGTATGCCTTTATGTTGATGATTTGATTTTCACCAGAAATAATCTAAAGATGATTACAAAATTCAAGGAGGCCATGGTGAAATATTTTGAAATGATAGATCTGGGTCTAATGTCTTACTTTCTAGGCATTGAAATTGTTCAGCAGGATCATGGTATTTTCATTTTTCAAAAGAAATGTGCTAATGATATTCTAAAGAAGTTTCAAATGGAGAATTTAAAGCCAATTTCTACTCTAGTTGAAGAGAAGCTAAAATTGATAAGGGAAGATCAAGGAAAAACTATGGATCCTACCTATTATAAGAGTTTGACTAGAAGTTTGAGATATTTGACTGCAACCAAACCATACATAGTTTTTGGAGTTGAATTATTAAGCAAGTTCATGGAGGAGTCACGCACCTGTCAGTTGCAAGTAGCTAAAAGGATTCTTCGATATATCAAAGGTACCATGATTGATGGAATTTTTTATGGTCATACTAATGAGGTAAGACTTGTTGGATGCATAGATAGTGACTGGGCAGGTGACGTAGAAACAAGAAAAATTACCTCAGGATATGTTTTTCATCTTGGGTTTGGCACAATATCTTGATCTTCAAAGAAACAACCAATTGTTGCACTCTTCATGGCTGAAGCATAATAAATTGCAGTAGCCAACTATCCTACATAGGTAGTATGGCTAAGAAGAATTCTTAAAGCATTGTAGCAAAAGCAAAAGCACTCCTATAATAATATTTTGTGACAAAAAGTCTTCTATTGCACTTTGCAAAAATCTAGATTCATAGGAGATCAAATCATATTGATATTTGATTCCACAATATTTGAGAATTGATTACTGAGAAGGAAGTGTTGATTGGTTACTATCATATTGAAGAACAAGTTATAGATATTTTTACAAAACCATTGATGTATGAATTATTCTGCCAGTTGAAGAAAATACTTAGAATGATCAACTTAAAATGTTTGATTTAAGGGAGGTAATGTTAAAAAATTAAATCAAACATTAAATGTTTAACATGCTAAAATCTAATACTGCAATACCCTAATATTTAACCCAATATGCTTAAGTCCTATTATTAAAGATAATTACTAGATTGTTACACTTTTGATTTCATTTAGTTGACTCTTAAAATAAATTAAGCAGAAAATAGTGGTATTTTTTATAAACTTTAAAACTGAAAAAATAGAAGCCTTGCGAGTAACATACATATAAGTAATTAGTTGTGGAATAAAATATATATCTATAATAATTGTGTATAAAGTCCACAACATAAAATCAACTCAACAATCAATCATATAATAATTATTTAAATAATTAAATAAACAAGTCTCACAAGTAGCTACCGGCTAACAATGATTCGAACTCAAAACATAATCTTAATAAGATAGTAATAAATAAAATGTACTGGGTTTATCCTAATTAAATAAAAAAGGCTAAGCCAATCTCCTAGCATATACTCCACTGCTTGCACTTCAGCCTTAGGATCCTCACCTGGAGACGACACCGAAATAGAAATAGGGGTGAGAACTTGAAAGCTCTCAATAGGGATAATTAGTGCTATCGAAATCATCTCCAATCACTTTGGCTTATTATAAAAAAATGTGAGCATACATAAGAATTCATTTTACATTTTTCGAAAAGTCTTCAATCTGAAGTGAACTTATCTTTTAGAGCATGATCTTTATGTCATGGATGCAATAATATATTCCACGTATGCATGATAATATAAATGAACATACAAATACATAAATACATATAAAATTACATTCAGTCACATAAAGTATATAGTTTAATCTTTTCATTTCCTTTATCTTTCTTTATATGCCTAATTCTTTACACTTCTCTTTCTCTACATATTTCTTTCTTTCTTTACCCAGTTTAGCCAATTAGTGGGGTAATAAGCTCATACCAAAAGTTGATCATCATTAATAATTAAAGTAGGGATAAATAGGGTGTTGGAATAGTGAAGATCACCTAATTCCCTTCCTAGCACGACTGCTGTGAAGGGGTCTACCTTCCCAACAAGTAACTTGGGACGAAAGGATCACATCCAATTTTAAGATCACCTTTTCTTTCTAATACGGCTGGGTCGAAAGAGTCCACTTTCCCCCCCAGCTAGTAACTAGGGACCGAAGGGTCATGTCTATATTTTAATAATTGTCACAAGTCTTACTAAATACATACACATAACCTCAATATTTTGATCATTCACGGCAACAATAACATTCAATTTTTCACATAAAATCACTCTTAAATCACATTAGTCGCAAAACATACACAATCTAATATTAATAGCGTAGGTGTTATAAATATGACATAATATTTGAGTGATAATCTGTAAAATATACTAACATCTCATGACTTACGAATTGTATGTTTTAAGAGAAGAATATACAAAGAATGCAAGAATTGACGCTGATAAGTCTAGAAAATTGATGACTCAGGTACCAAAATGAAAATCGATGACTATGATAATAATTGAAATGTATCGAAGGCTACGTTTAATAATGAACATAGATTCAATGACTTTTGAGTAGTAAAGGAAATTTAATAACAACGAAGATTAATCTCCAATAAGTAATAACTTTGAAATATTAGGTAGCATAAATTCAATAGCGTCAAACGCCAGAAGAATATATAACGAAGGTCAAGAATTCACAGAGACGAGTTACAGTTGTTTAAGAATTGACTTTGATTACAAAAGAAAATATTTAATGGCTCTGCTAAAATGAATTTCGAGTTTAACGAAGAGAAAATCTATGGCATTTAGCAACTTCAGAATCGTAAAAACAAGTGTTTAATAGCAATGAGGCCAATCTACGGAATTCAATGACATTTAGAATGGCAACTAAAGTTTAATGATAATTAACGGAATAATATCGAAGACAAAAAGTCCAAAACGAATGAAAACGAGCCCAGCCAATGATTCTGCCACAATTAGACAAGTTCTCATGGGATTTAATAGTAATGAAAAGCTTTTGACTCTACAGTATTTAATACCTTTAGAAATAAAGACAGCAAGAATCTTACATACAGCATTAAAAATTCTGAAAAACACATGACCATTCATAGAAATTGTATATAAGAAACCTACCTCTTGGCTGACTAAGAAAAAGATGCTAAGCTTCTACTCCAATGAGCTCCACGAGATTGAGGAAAAGAGAGGAGAAAATTTTCTGATTTCCTTTTAATGAGAGGATTAGTGTTTAAAGAGAGATAGTATCATGGTTGTTTGAGTGATCTTAGGGAAATATCCTTTTCTGTTTGGCTGAAAATTCTAAAAGGGTATGGGGTAGTTTTAATTTTAGATTACAGTTTGGATTGAGTTGTTTCTAGATGCATTTTAGCCTACATTCGTTCTAAATTTAAATGTCAAATCATTTTAGAGCTTAATTGATTAATAATAAAAAGAAACTAATTTATGGGCATAAACCAGTTGGTCATAGCTCAGTGGAGTCCTAATGGGCCTCTAAGTTGTCAATTTAATTTATGATTTTAATTTATTAAAACTATTAACTTTTGATACATTGTTATTCTACACCTATTTTGTCATGTTTTCTAAGTTTTAGTCTCATTAACTTAGAAACTACCTATGATTCATAGAACATTTAATTAATCTTACTAATTGTTAATAATTAAGAAGGAGCTAATTATAATAAGGGAAAATTAGGGACATTACAAATACTAGCATCTATAGCCACCCTATAATATTCTAGTTAATATTTTATTGTTGACTATATTATGATTTACCATGTGCTTGAAAAGAAAACCGATACCATCATTTTTGCCACGCTTATTTGGCATTAAATATAGTTGTTGAAGCTTTTGTTTTACTCCAGGCTTATAGTCTATAAGAAAGTATGTGTATGTACATTGTATGCGTGGTCAAGTGAAATAAGAAAAACTACTATCTGTATTTTCTAATTCTCTTTCTCTTTAAGCTCATTGTCACAATATCTGTGATTGATTATATGTATCTAATATCAGTTTCCCAAAAAAAAAAGGTGAATTTGTTTTTTGGTCAAATAGGTACTTTCGTTTTATATGATTTTTGAAGTACAATTGAATATTGACATATTGGTAAATTATCTGTATTTGAGATAGATTTCAGGGAAGTATTCTACTTTCTTTTATCTTTTCAGTAGCGGTTTTAATTTTTGTGCTTTGATTGAGAATGTCTTGAACATTTCTTGAATTATGTCCCCTAAAAAAATATTTTGCCTGCCTCGCTTCTCCCATTATAATGGTAGATAATATGATCTAAAATTTGATTATAGTGGTGATAGTTGTTAGAATCTTGGCATGGTACTGACATACTGACACACCTCTGAAAAATCTATTTAAATCAACTTTATATCTTGTATGTTTTGACAACTTGACATGATACGACACGATATGACATTTGCCTACAATGTGTGTATAGTTGAAGTCGATTTAAATCGATTTCAGAGTGAGTTTTATTGAAAATTTGAAATTACAAGGGAAATCATTTTTAATTGACTTCCATTTAAAAAAAGGACATATATATAATAAACTAAAAATGAGGGAATATGTGTAATATCTAATTTTTTTATTTTATTTATGTAAAAAAAATCATATATATATATATATATATATATATATATATATATATAGACACAAACACATGCATATATACATACACACACAACCCACTCTCTTAGGTTTGACTTTTTATCTGTCACTAGTGGAATCACCAACCTATCTAAATGTAGATATCTGGAGGGCGCTGGAGCAAGAAAGGCAATGGAAAAAATGATTTAAAAATTAAGCGGCGTCGCCTCCAATATTTTTTAGAAAGGCCATGTGCTTTTTTCTTTTTCCTTTATCGTGTAATAAGATGGTAAAGAAATAATAACAGACAAATAATTAATTCACACAATAAAATGAAAGCTAAATTGTGAAGAAAAGTACCTAAAGAATTCAAATAATGCTCATGAAAAGTTGCTGCACTGGCACCCCTAAACGTGGTTCATTCTTCTTCTTTTTTTTGTCTTTCTTTTTTAGAACCTTTTTTTGTTTTCATTTTGATTTTTTGATTTTATGCTTTTCTAAACTTTTTTATGTTTTATATATGTTTTGAACACCTTTTTTTTTATACCTCAGTTAAAAATTGGGTATTGATAGACATCAAATTAACAGTTTTATTTAGAATTCGGCAACTTGTAAACATCTTTCTTATTTTCTAGCTCTTGCCCTCTTTGCCCCAACTAGAAGACTGATATCTTATTTTCAGGGACACCATATAATTGTGACGACTAACAAACGATTAAGCAAATCTTAGCGAAGAAACTTGACTTAACAGGGGAATGATAGCCTGGTCAGTCGAGTCGAACACTCGGAATACAATATCACTTACTAATTCGGGAAGCCAATCAAATCGCAATTCCTAGTTGACTTTGTAGTAGAATGGACAAATGCAGAGGTTGATGAGGAGGGAGTGTGGATTTTATTCGTAGATGGTGCTTCGGATCTAAAGGGAAGTAGGGCGGGAATTATCTTGGAAGGACCTGAAGAAGTCAAATAATGGAGCAGTCCCTCAAATTCAAATTCAAGCCAAGCAACAATTAAACCAAATATAAGGCATTGCTAGGTGGATTACGACAGGAAAAAGAAATAGGAGCAACTTCTCTCATCATCTGAAGTGACCCGCAGTTGGTCACTAGCCAAGTCAAAGGTGACTCTCAGGAAAAAGATGAGATGCTAGCTAGATTCCTGCAGGAGGTTCTATCCATTTCTCTAAGGGCATGTTTGTGAGTTTGTATTTTAGAGGGGAAAGAAAGGAAGGGGAGGACTTCTAATATAATTTTATACTGTAAGTCCTCTCCTCCCCTTCCTTTCTCTTTAAAATCCAAACTCACAAACATACCTAAGGGATTCTCGACCTTTAGAATTGCACATACCACACTTGAAAAATGCAAGGGTTGATTTGTCATCGAAGCTCGCCAGCACAAAGAAGCCGAGAAACAGTCAAACCGTTATTCAAGAAACTCGTGCCGAGTCAAGCATCAATCGGAAGGCTGTCCCACAGGTCATCGAAGCAGATCCAATATCACGGCAAATCCCAATCAAGAAATACTTACAAGACAATATCCTACCCCGATAAGAGAAAGAAGCCATGAAAATAAAGAAGTTAGCATCATTTTACACCATTATGGACAGACAACTAACTATACAAGAAAGGATTCTCAATACCCATGCATGGACAAGAACCAATCAGAATATTTATTGGTAATGGTACATTAGTGGACACCACCTGGAGGGAAGATCCTTTTAGTGGGAAAACTACTTCGCGCAGGGTATTACTAACCTACAATGAAAGCAAATTGCATGTAGTATGTAAAACATGTGAGAAATGTCACAGCTTTTACCCAGATGAATCTTGCTCCCGTAGAGGAGTTGCATAGCTTGGACAGCTCGTGGCTTTTCTGTAAATGGACAATAGACCTACTTGCCCTATTTGCCCAGGCCAACGGGCAGCGAAAATATCTCCTTATAATTCAAAATGGATTGAGGCGGAACCCCTGAAATAATCACTACTAAAATAATAAAGGACTTCATGTGTAAGGACATTGTTTATACGTACGGTCTCCCATCTACCATAGTAACCAACAATGGCATGTAGTTCACTGAAAAGAACTACAAAGGGTTTTGTCGAAGACTTGGGATAAAGAAATTGTTTGGCCGGTCGATCACTCCTACATGGCTTCATAATAATTTGTCGATCTTGTGTATTAGTCGGTTGGTCAATTGGCTCAGCTTTACCCTTAGCATCATCGCTCTCATTTGAATTTGAGGCTAGAGGGCTTGTGGATAGGTCTGTTGGGCTCAGAGACTGATTCACAGTGTAATTAAATGATGCCAATGTGTGGCAATGAGTACCAAAACTAAATCTGATAGAATTAAATCTACCAATTGGAGCAGCGCAGCGAAAATATGAATCAGGATGAATAGTAATTTTTTTCTACAGTGGGGCCCACTGGTCACTATTCACGTGGGCCCGCTCTTTACTATTCACGTGGGCCCGCTGGTCACTATTCCCGAATAGTACTATTCACGAATAATACTATTCACACAAGTATCAAGAAATTTGCACACCGAATATTTAACGTGGAAACCCCCAAATACAGGAGGAAAAATCACGGGACAAGCTCCGAAAAATATTCCACTATATTCAGGATAATTACAAAATATCCTTTCCACACTCTCCAACCCAAGAGGTAAATATAGTGTATCCCAGTGAGAACCCTCCTATTCAAATACTACAATTTTGCAGTACCAAGGAGCAATAGAGATGATACCCAAAAAATATTCCCGGTGTATATACCCACACCCTATACTCTAAGGGATTTACTCATACTCTCTATTTTTCTCTCTCACTCTCAGAGAATAATTCTCTCTCTCTCACTAGCAGCTCTTGTTTTTGCTGCTTCGTTGTTGTGTCTTGCAAATGAAATCCCACCTCTATTTATAGAAGCCTTCAGCAGTGTGAATGTACACTGTGGTACATCGCACTAAGGAAAACGCTGCATACCACGACATTCATTTTCAAATTTTCTACTGTAGCAATGATGGCTTTTCTTCCTTCAACGTTCTCGGCTCTTGAAATCATAACGCGTGCACAGTAAAAATTACTGTGCATGCGTTGAAAAATTCTCTCTTCTCCCCCATTTTCTTTCAATTTTCAATAGTGATGGGGCCCATAGGCTGGACCCCACAAGGTCAATCTAATGGATCAATTGGTCGATCAGTTAGCTTAACCTTACCCTTAGCCTTTTTGCTTTCATTTAAGCTCGAAATTGGAGGGTTTATGGACTGGTCAGTCAACTGAACCTTGACCTATATTTTTTTCACTCTTACTTAAGCTCGAGACCAGAGGACTTGTAAATCGGTTAATCAACCTACCTTGACCTATAGCCGCTTTGCTCTCACTCATGCTTGAGGCTGTGGAGACCATGTGGACCGGTGAAACAGCTTAGATTAGTCTTTTAGCCTAGAAACCCCTTCTTTTTCAATCGACTAGTTGGCCAATCATTCATCCAACCTAGTGATGACTTAACACTCATGTGCCAATATCACCTTTCAATTAAGACCATAATTATGCACCCTCCAAATTTGTAGCTGCTCCTTGATCGTAACTATCCTCATTAATGCCCAAACTTTATATTGCCCCTCAAGAAGAGGGGGTGAAGTATATTCATCTAAGCTATACACTAGCCAACCCTACATTTAGCAAGATAGCAACAAAGGATTATCTAATTAATCTACTTTCATTTCAATACTATTATTATTGGGGCATAAATAGGGAATATAAAAATAGGCATGTAGAGAAAGAAAATACCAAAATTGCATCTTATGTATATTTCTCTCTTTGGGTGTTCATATTTTAATGTCCAAATAATGTTATGCTTTTCTTCCTAATCTATATGAGTAGAGTTATTTATACTCATGACGTATGAAATACCATGTTGACTCACATCTCATCCACTATTAAATGAGACATGGAC
This sequence comes from Dalbergia cultrata, assembly GCA_031216105.1. Classification (NCBI taxonomy): domain Eukaryota; kingdom Viridiplantae; phylum Streptophyta; class Magnoliopsida; order Fabales; family Fabaceae; genus Dalbergia; species Dalbergia cultrata. Next base: position 52,692,231 of record CM062344.1, read on the forward strand.
CTGATTCAAGGAAGATCTACACTTTATTCAATAGTAAATGGTGTGTGAGTTGACACGGTGTCCCACACTTCATAAGTACAATTATCATTTCTCGACCTACATGTACGCTGAATGTTAATTACTTTGACCTTCTATATTCTTTTTCGGTTTCCTCTCAATCAAATAGTATTGCACATACAATTGATCATCTACAAAAAAAATTTCTGCATTCTTGCTCCCAACCAAATATATCCTTATTGATACCAAAATATTCTCCTAGTTATTTAAACCAATAAACTCTTTTCAACCCAATGCCGCCAATAAACTCTGTTCGATTTTCTTGCCAATGCCGCTAGTTTTAGTTTATATAATATTGTTCCAATGTTATGTATAGCCATTTAATAATAAACTGCAAGGGACTGCCCCGTTTTGAGAGTTTCATAATCTATGCGAATCATGAGGGAGAATATATGCTTTCTTTTGCTATATTACACCGCATGTAATAAAAAATGAAAATGAAACAAAAGAGATTGCAAAGTAGAATAATTTTGTCATTCAAACACACAATTAACATCATGTTCAGCAAATAAATCCCAAACGGAAAGCCCTATATATAAAAATGATAATGTTAATTCCAACTTCGTAGGTTCGTGCGTGCGTTTTCTTTCATTACCACTTCAGGGAAAGATCTTCCCCTTGAAAAGCCATTCTTTGTAGACCTTTGCATGTCATATAGATTCAAACTGATTGGAAAATTGAAGGTTTACCTATAAACACTGGAAACAGCAGAATATCAAAAATGAATTGACAAAAACGTAACGATTATTCAAACCCCATTACGCAGAATATCTTATAAATGAACCCTGAGAGTCCTCATCATGATCCATGCTTATTTGGTGACGAATGAGGATGAGAATTTTCACTAGCCTCTGTAATATTTGTGTATCACTTGGAAGGAAAATCCTGGTCTTTATGTGATTGGCTTTCACTACTGTTAGGTGAATGGAAAAGTTTGGGAGTCATCATGGCCAAGCTGAAGGGTTTACCCAGTTGATTCATGAGGTGGTGTTGATAAGAGGGGTTAACAGAATTGGTTGAAAGATTTTGATGATGAGAGCTTGAACTCAGTACCTGTTGATAGTGGCTGATTTGTCTTGGATCCATTTCCATTGCTGCAACATGTGAAGGGAAATATGACTGTGCCGCCCCTGGAGGATACAACAATATTTGAGAAGCACCAAGAGTTGATGGGAAAGGTACAACATTAATGCTGTGTACATCTGCTTGGTTCACAATTCCCTGGTTTCCCATTTGAGCAACATCAGCTGATGAATTCTCCCATTGGTAACCAAATGGCATAGTGTTCAACAAGCCAACGAAGGAAGGAAGATTTGGTCTTGGTAAGAGATTACTATTAGGCAAAACATGTGCACTAGTAGGACAATCATTAATGCTTCCTTGTTTATCATCTTCTTCGCTTCCATTCATCCAATTTTCTTTGTCACCAGTGACCATTTCTCCTGGAACTTGTTTAGACTTTGGTTTCCAAATAGCATTTTGGCATGGACTAGAGGTGCTAACATCATGATTAGAAGTACCAAGAGATGGATAACCAAGGGTGAAGTTTCTTGGAGACACTGGCAGTGGAGGGAGTTCATCAATTTCATGCTTAGCTGCATTAAGCAACCAATCAACAACCTTGCTAGGTTGATTGAGCCCTAGCCTGTCTTGGAGATCATACAGGTGAATAGCTGTGGGGACTGAAAGCCTCACCCTCCTGTCTCTTAGTCCTCTTATTGTGCACACCTTGCTATGCCTGTCTTTCCCTCCAAAGGCTCGAGATACCCTTACAATCCTTGGATCCTTCAACCTTAGCCAATGTGATGATGATGAGCTTGATGGAGCCTTTGCTTTGTCATGATCACTTGATAGACCTTCTTGTTTCAGTGGAAAATCCGATTCCTTTGGGCTGTTAATCATCTTATTTTTCTCTCATTGTTGGTTTCCCAGTGTAGAATTTTGTCCTCCAACTCTGTCTTGGTAAAATTTCTCTTCCATCTTTGGCAATGAATCTCCTAACTTTGAGTATGGATTTATCGATTGTCACTCCCAGCTGCTTCAAAAATCTATAAAAGTTAAGATTCAGAAAATTTATAGAAAATGGATTGGGAAAAAAAGAAAAAGGCTTCTAGATTAAATTTATTGTTGAAATTCAAAAATTCAAGTAAATATTTAAACTTGGATATTCAATCCTAGCAAACTGAGTTACTGACCCTCAGAATTGGAGATATGAAGAACAAGTGGCAAAGAATATTAAGAATAGCAAAGGTACTTTTGCACATATAACCGGATGAATCATATAAAACAATTGTTGTGTTGAAAAAAATTATATAAAGGAATTGTATATTGATAGGACAAAAAAAGCTAGAATAATTAACAAAACAGCAATAATAATAATTTAATAATAACTAATGCAGTAAATAATAACTCTTGATTGGGAAACATGCTCATATCATACACGATTCTCTAAAATTGTTTGCAGCCAGATATATAAAGATAAGGCAAAATAACAAAGTCAAAGCAATTAAATAGGATGCAATTCAAGGACTCATGTATGCAACTATTGTACACAAATATACAAGATTAGTTCAATTTCACATCCCAAACATGCATAATTCACGAGGTTTATATAAACCCTAGCAAATAGCAATAGATGAAAAGAGAGTATGTATAAAAAAAAAACAAGAACACGCATGAACACCTACCACTGTTAGATACCATGCCCAAAGAAGGCCGAAGTGTGCTCCTTGCTTTTGACGCCAAACAAGAACTATATATCAAGGTTCCAAACTTGCATTTGCTTTGATTGCGTAGAATATATTTGGTGAGGATGTTGAATCCGCAGCTTGGAAAAAGGAAGATGCCGGAATGGAACCGACCACGCCGCACTGAAAGATAAAGCAGTGGCACACAGGTGGCCACGTGGGATATAACCCCTATTGGTCAAATAAATTTGGTATTCTACATCTTATCATTTTATGGCCATGCAGGCCTGATGGACATTGATTTCACTCATGATGGTGGTTAGGTGCTATGTTAGGGCTGATATTTCTTGGTTAATGTTCTGTAAACAACCTTTTTTTTTTTTAATGGGGTTATGTAAAGAACTTACTCAAAGGTAATGTGTGAAAATTTTATATTAACTTTTTCTAAGATAAACAAAGTTAAAATTTTAGGTTGAAAGAGAAACTCCTTCCAATATTTGGAATCATCGAGTGTTTACATTAAAAAAATTTGATAATGGAATCTAAATTGTGAGGATAGATGAGTAGAAGTTTGACCATGTAAATAAACCTTGTTAAACCTCTCTTTTCTAAAGATAATAGATGATATGTGAAAATGCTATGTTATTTGTACTTATTTAATATGAGATATCATATGACTCATTTTTCATTCGTCATTGGATGAAGTGCGGATAGAGAATCCCATAACAAATAAAGTGAGAAGTGAGTCAATAGAGTATTCCAGATCAAATGAATCCACATAATATTTTTCAATGTGAATGGATAAGTGCACAAATCGTCTTCTGGTGAACACAATTAATAACCTCAAAGGGACCATCGTTACACGCTTCAAAAAGCGGCTGGTCACATGGGGAGCCATAGAAGCTAGACAAAATGCCATCAAGTAAAATGCTGTTCTAACGAAGAGTTAGCAAAGCCTTGTTAACCGCTGCTTGCTTTTTAATTTATTAATATTTGGGCAAATTATAATATAGACTTTAAACTTTTGAATTTATCATGAATACCTACTATTAATCGTTGAAAAATTACTATTTTTATATGATGGTTTAATTCAATAATTGATAAGAAAGAGTTCATCATAAACTTAAAAATAAGAGATTCACTATAAAATCCAGCTAATATCTGACATCATTTTGAAGAGTTTTTCGCTGAACATATTCGTAGGCTTTTTCATCTTGAAAAAGTTTCAAAAGGAAGTAATAAATGCATTCATCTCTGAGAAACTCGCAAGATTATATATTGTTTTACAAGGAGCCCCATATGGTACACACACTGTTTTTTCCCCCCTAACATGTACACGGTTCCACATATTTTATCCTCCCAGATTTTACACTTTGGAATAATCTTTATGTTCAACCAAAAAAAGACAGTATAAGATAAGAAAAAAAGAGACAAAAAAATACGGGAAGGCATCACATGGAGAGGAAACAGAGAAATTCACTTTAGATAAGTGATTTAATGAGATTCAAAAGTTGTGGTGTATAGTCCAAGACTATTGTCATGTCTTTGTGTATGATAACTACGTCGGACAAGGGAAAGCAACACATAGGAGAGCGACCAATATATGACATCTTTTATGTCATTTAATTTGATTGACAAAATCTAACACTAAATATGAAAACTCTCAAGGACGAATGTTGATTGGCCGCTAAGGAATGCACGGGTTAATGGTGGAGAGTTTATATATGAACATTTGAGAATATTAGGTAATAATATTATCAATTACCATTATATATAGTTCACTCAATTTCTCATTAGTTAACATAAATAATAAATTCTCCTTCATTAACAAATACGCTCCCAAGTGTCCATTGATGTGAGTATAGATGGAATACTTACGTATCTATATTATATATCTATTTCTCCTCCATGGACACATAGTTCTACATCAATGTATACTTATATTATTGTATAATGTCTAAACAACATAAATCAAATGTGACTTCCAAAAACATTTCCCTTATCTTTTACAATTCTCAATTAGTGCGACCAGGACCACACAATTTTATTTCAGAGAGAGATATGCATGGGGGGCAACATGTGATTTTCACTCATGAGAACCTAACAGCTAACACCCACAAATTGATTGATTATTAGCGCATGCTTTCTTCAAATGGACATCAATTAATCATGTGTAAGATACAGAAACGTACGCAAGTTTTTCTTCTCTTCTTCATTTGGCAAAGACCACTTGGAAATGGTGCAACCGGGCAGCCTTCAATGCTTCATCACTAGGCAGAGCTTGATGTAGATATATACCAACTTCAAAACCCTAAAACTGCCCCCACATGTAGAAAATATATGTTCATCTCAAATTTCATTCGCTTTTTCAGTTTTGGCGTGGATTCACCAAAAAGCAAGACTCGTGAAACATACAGAAAGTACGAAAACTAATGACCCGGTTTCTTCACGCTTGTGTAGAAAATGAAAGCAGGTGCGAGGGTAATTAGCTATAAAAGCAAAATTTATATGGATTTTAGAATACCTAAACATGTACGATAATTTTTGCATGAATTTGGAATGATTTACAGCATGAGAAAAAAGTAAAACAATAAGACTAATATTCAGTGATTTTGTTCATCTATGGAATCTGGACTACTATTCCAAAAGATAAAATTTTCTGTGTTTGTTTATTTAAGAAAAAAGAAGTGGCCCTTCTTTTATGTTCCATAAAAACGCAAAAAGGGAAGCAGTTCCATTCCACAGTCCACACATATACATGACATGAAAAACCCTAAAGCAACACGCTATCTATAAACTAAAAAAATCTAAAAAATTTTGCACTGAAAGCAAGTCAACTGATCTTTATATGAAAAAAGAAAACAATGAGTAAATAGTCATCCATGTTCTTCGAACCTTGTTTTTCCATGATTCATGAAGGAAATTCAGGAAATAGAAAAAGCACAATGATTTAGTGAAGGGCAAAAGGCCACCGAGCTCTATAGTGCACCACTACACCCTATTACTTTGTTGATGCCAAAGGTTAAATAAAAGATCAAAAAGACAATAAGTTAAAGGAAGAAGAATATAAGCAAGAAGATGAAGATGAAGTAAGACAAAAGGCAACTCCTTTTATGAGTGGATAAAGGGAAAAGCTTATTCTTTTTAACTGTAGGAGATGATTCCTGTGTTATTATCATCCGCTCATATCGCCCTGCTACTTGTAAAAGAGAGTGATGGACAAAGAGAACGACTTGGCCGATACAAAGAAAATTTTAAAGACAAATAAAAATATAAATAAATAAATAATAGGGCTTGGATGCTATGAGAGACTTTAAAGAAGCAATGACGGGGGCATCTCAAGAGGGTTCTGAAAAAATGGCTGACAAAAAAAACTGGGACACTGGGAAGGTTAAAAGTAATACAAATTATAGTCCAATAGATTAATGGTCCTCAGATCAATAACAGAAGAGAGCCCTTGGTCAAGCTCATGACTAATCGCTCTCACTTTTCTGAATAGCCAGAATTAATGCTGCAGAAGCAGCACAGAGAAAGAGGTGGGGAGGGGAAGAGAGAGACACAGAGAGAGAGAGAGAGAGAGAGAGAGAGTAACAGTGTCTGTGAAAATAGCTTCTTCTTTTTTTCTTCTCTTGTTTGTTGAGTTTTTTGCTGTGATACTTCAATTCATAGGTGGAAATTGAAAGGACTCAATGAGAAGTGAAGTGAAGTAGCTATCCAATAACCATTCGTTTGAACTAGCTGTACTTGAACTGAATTGTAGACTTGCCATAAAAGCATGATCCGGTTTGAACTTTGAACAGATTTCATTAGCTCTGATAGAAACAACTAGCAGCTTATTATTAAGTTCATTTGAAGATCCGTTTCAACATGCATTAGGCTAGTAGGCTACTACAAGTTTGGGCTAGGCACAGACTGCAGGAAAATAAACCTTCATGAAAAAACAATTACCATAGTTTTAATTCGTGGTTTGCAACCGCAATTACGGCCCCAATATGACTGTTGAGGTGTCTTCCACAATCGCATCACAGCTGTAATTCTGATAGCATTTTTCGCTCAACGTAGCACAAAGCAACTTCTTTGCAACTCCAACAACAATTCATGATTCTCTTTGGTATCCTGACTGGGGTGCCAGGCACAACTTGCTGGATAAATTTGACTACGCTGGCTCTGAGAGGGTGATTGTTGGAAATGGTATAGGTTTGTTAGGAAATTCACTCTTTAAGCATCCCTCTAGTCCTCACTTATTTCATCTTAATAATTCGCTTCATGTGCCTAACATTACTAAAAACCTCTTGAGTGTCTATCAATTTGCAAAAGATAACAATGTCTATTTCAAGTTTCATGCTGATTGTTGCCTTATCAAACGTCAGATTACCAAGGAGGTTCTTCTCCAAGGAATCCCTAATAAATGGTCTTTACTCTTTCACATTTGCAACATTTACTGCTAATGAAAGAGCTGCTGCTGTAGCTACCCTTTTGATGTCAGCAAAAATTGATGATATCTTTGCTTTGTGGCACTCCAGACTGGGGCATCCCTCTGCGTTTGTAGCATCTTGAGTTCTTAGAAACTGTAACATTTCATTTTCTCATAATAATGCCCTTTGTACTTCTTGTTGTATGGGGAAGTTTCATCAACTACCCTTTAGTCCTTCTACTTCTATTTGCTTAAAACCACTTGAATTAGTGTATAATGATATTTGGGGACTTGCCGCTTTTTCATCAATAAATGGTTCCAAATACTTTGTACATTTTATTGATGCATTTTCCAAGTATACATGGATACATTTGCTGCAAAATTGATCCCAATTATATACTGCTTTCATGTATTTCCAACATCATGCTAAATTACAACTTAGTATTAAGATATTAGCACTTCGATGTGATAATGCTAAGGGGTACCTTAGTCTCTCTAGAATTTTGCAACTCAAGGCATTAGTTGTAGATTTTCTTGTCCTCACACTAATCTGCAAAATGGAGTAACCGAGACGAAGCACAAACACATAGTGGAGATGGGCTTGACTTTACTTGCTAATGCATCCCTACCACTAACTTACTAGGTTAAGGCTTTTACTATAGTTGTTCAACTCATTAACTCTTTGCCTACCCTCGTTTTGTCTAATTTGTCACCAATTGAGAAGCTATTTGCCAATAAACCTGCATATGACTCTCCTAGGTAGCATTCGGTAACTGTCTTTGGATAGTGGAATAAAGACAGTAGAGATAGTAGAGACAGAGACATAAAAATAACTATATTTGTATTGTGTTTTGCAACATGGGGACAGTACAACAAATACATGTTAAAAGATATATGTACCTTTGTCGGACCACCGTTGACTAGCGTTGACTGCCGCCCATCGGCCTTTAACCAAAATTGACTGACATTGACCAACTGCATGATCGGCGTTAACTAGCCGTTGACCGCCACCGGCTAGCGGCCTAAATTGCTGCCAAAGTTTGCTATGTAAGACGTATTATTGGAAAAGAAAAATGATTAAATTTCTATTCCATATCCTGTTTCCACTTTTTGAAGGGACAGAAATATTAAAAATTTTTTTGTCTTAGGGATAGAAAATTTTTCTCTCCTTGTACCCTGTCTCCATCACCAAACATCTTTCTGTTCTCACTGTCCTTGTATTTTCTATTCTAGGACAGGAAACATACACAACCTTAGAGTTTTCGGTTGCCTCTATTTTCCTTTGATTAGGCCATATAATAAAAACAAACTAGACTTCAAGTATTTTCCATGTGCTATATTCCTTGGCTATGGTAACACAAGGGTATAAGTGTCTAACCCCTTCAAGAAAAATTCTCATCAGCAGACATGTTATCTTTGATGAATCATGATTTCCAGTTAAGACTAATGCCTTTTCCTATACACAATCCACCATAACTACAGCTACTAATGTTTTACCATCTTTGGGTCTTTGTATCCATGGCTTCCACCAATTAAGTCATCTTCACCTCATCCTGAACCTCATCCTGTCCACAATTCACATGGACAACCACTAGTTTCTACTCCCTCTGAATTTGTCATTCATATTTCTCATATTCAGATTCAACTCCCACTATCACAACCCTAACATATTCCTCCTACATCTTCAAACCTTACTCCTAAACCTGCTGCTAAACCTACTATAGGTATAGGGCCTCCTAAAGTCATTTCTAATAATGCTCAATAGAGCTAAGGTTAGAATCTTCAAGCTTAAAGTGTTTCAAGCTTCCTTAGAACCTACTTTAATTGAAGAGGCTTTATAAATTCCTCATTATAAGTAGGCTATGGATGAAGGATATGCAGCATTAGAACAACACATGGAAACTAGTAGCACTACCACCTGTCAAGTCTACAATTGGCTCAAAATGGGTGTTTAAATTCAAACGCAATGCTGAAGGTTCGTTACAGAAATATAAGGTGAGGTTGGTATAGTAGCTAAGGGATTTAATCAAAGACTTGGGCTTTGATTTTATAGAGACTTCCAGTCCTGTTGTCAAACCAACCTCCATTTGAACTATCCTATCTCTTGCATTGTCCAAGTCTTGGTACATAAGACAATTGGATGTCAACATTGCATTTTTGAATGGAGATCTATTTATGAAAGAACTTTAGGGATTTGAGATTGAAGGACCTAACATGGTATGCAAGTTAACCAAATCCTTGTATGGCCTCAAGCCCCTAGGCCTTGGTTCCAAAAACTTTCTACTACTCTCAGAGCACTTGATTTTCCCTCAACAAGTCTGATGTATCTCTGTTAAGTTCATTCGAATTACTCCTTCATGCATTACATATATTCTTTGCTATATGTGGATGATATCATTATTATAAGAAGTTCCTCCTCATACATCTCTTTTCTTATTCAGCAGCTCAATACTACATTTTCCTTGAAAGATATGGGGAATCTAAATTTCATAGGCTTTGAAGTCATCATCAATACTCCCTCAAGTAGCCTTCTCCTATCTAAGACTAAGTATGCCAATGAACTCCTCAAAAAGGCTAGGATGTGAGATTGCAAAGCATGCCCCACTCCTCTGCCTTCTACTTTAAAGCTTTCAACCAATGATGGTGTCGAGCTTGATAATCCCATCTTATATTGATTTCAGTTGGGTAGCCTTCAGTATATTACTATGACTAGACTTGAGCTCTCTTTCTCTGTTAACAAGGTGTCAATTTATGCAAACTACAAGAGATTCTCATTGGAAAATGGTGAAGATACTATGGTATCTTAGTATGACTAGACATCATGGCCTACACCTTCAGAAGTCAACTAATTTATCCTTTACTGGATTCATTAACTTAGATTGGGACTCTGACCTCGAGGACAGAAAGTCAACCAATGGCCACAATGTTTTTCTTGGCCCTAATTATCTCATTTCATGGTTCTCAAGGAAGCAACATGCTATTTCAAGATCAAGCACTGAAGCTAAGTAGAAGTTTAGCTTCAGTGGTGGCAGAATTGCTTTTGGATTTGAACACTATTAGATGAGCTACTTGTGCCTTTTCCAGCCATACCTCAGGTGTACTATGACAACCTCAATATAATACTCATTACATCTAATCCTATCCTTCATTCCAAGCCCAATAAGCATTTTGAGCTAAATCTACACTTTGTTAGAGACCATGTAGCAAAAGGAAGAGTTTTGGTCAATCACATTCTATGCACTACTCAAATTGCTTATATCCTCACTAAGGTTGTTTCTTCTTCATCCTTTCACTGTTTTAGATCTAAACTCGGGATTGAAGATGCATAATCCATGAGTGTAAGGGGGGCTATAAAGTAGGGATGGCAATGGGATGGGTTGGGGCAAGTTTTTGCTCAACTCGACCCTGCCTCGTACCAGATAACATGAGGCTCAACTTGCCATGTCCCTCCTCTACCTATGGGTTTTACAAGTTTAAACCTGCCCCCGCCCCGCGAATACCTACCTCGCTATTTTTTAAAAAACCTATAAAATTATTTCAAAATATAAAAAATCAAACACAAAAATATAAAATACAACCAATGACATTGTTAATATTTAAATCATGAAGTAGTTATCATTAATATAAAAAATATATATCCTTAATAGAAAAAATAACTAAGTTCTAAACAAGTTTAACACATATCAAATTACAACAAAACCATAATGAATGTAAATGTGAAATGTGAATGACAGAATGAGTGAGTATTACTCATTAGTATATTAGGGATTTAGGATTAGATAATTTTCTTTTATACACACACACGCGCACACACACACATAATACACAATTATATTTTTTTAAATATATATATATATAGGGTGCGAGGCAGGTTCACCCTAAACCCGCACCCAACTACAAGCAAAACTCGCCCCGCATCCACCCGACCCGAGCGGGATGGGTAGGATAGATTGAAATTGCCATCCTTACTGTGAAGGATAGTAAGATAGTGGCTAACACTAACAGAATTAGTTAAGCATTCTGTTATATTCTGTTATGATTATAGCTGAGCAAAGCCTTGTGTATATAATCATGTAAAACCACAGTGGTCATTCAATGCAATAATCATTCACAGAGAACTTAACTTTCATTCTACACTTTCTCTCAACTCTCTCCTCTTTTGTCCTGCCTTGCCTGTGGTACCTACATACACCCATAACAGCACAACCACAATTGTGACTGTAATCTCAGTTTAAAATCGGCCTGCCCAACCTTTTAGACCAAACCTCTGAAATGTTATCGACCAAATTGATGCTATGCGACCCAAAAAAAAAATTAGTGACGCGCTATGCCACATATAATTTAAGTTAGAATTAGTACGTACAAGTAAAAGGAATGTGAATCATTCACCTATCTATAATAATAAAAAAAATCTAGCAAAAAAGAACGTCACATATATTGCCATATGAAGATGTTCTCCCGGAATCATATATACATCATAAATGTAAAATATCATAGGAAACTAAAATTTTAGTTATGCATGACAGATTCAACAATTGGCAGTCATGAGGGTTGAGGGAGGAGAAGCAAAAGAACAAAGAACAAAGTAAAAAAATCGCACTTCGTCCATGAAGAATGAGTTGTGCACTTTGCCCCCAAAAACTTAAAAAAATGTGCAAATTGATTCGCAGTATTTCCTTAGAATATGTTTGGTTGTGATTTTTTTGGGTAAAAATCATTTCTTTCACCCCAAAAAATCACATTTTTTACCTAAAAAAAATCACTTTCGTATATTTGGATAATTTTAAAAAAATAACTAGAATTTGAAAAGTTTTGTTTCCATCTTTTTTTATAGAAGCTAAGGAGAGTTGATTCCAAAATAATATGTTTTCATTTTTTTAGTTATATATAAAATTTAAGCTTAATAATTACTATTTTAAAAAGATGAAACAAACACACAGTTTTGCCCTTTTGTTAATTTTTTGCTTATTGTTGTTAAAAAATAGGTGCACTATATTCTTTCAAACATTAGGTAATGTGCAATCCGATATGCTAAACTAACAAATAATATACAACTTGATATCATACTTTCTTGAATGTGTCCGAATTTTTGTAATAATAGATAAAAAATAGTAGGATGGTCAATTTGCACAAATAAGAAATGTTAGGGAGTTAAGCTATATACTTTTAAAGTATCACCAAGAATTTTCTTAACTGATCCTCAACCTTTAACTTATGACTTAATGTATAGATCATTCTGCAAAATAATTTTTCAAAATTACTAATGATTATAGCAAATAGTCAGATTTTTTCCAATCAATAATATAAACCTAATCAATTTGTTTATGATTATAAATTTTTTTATTATAATATATATTACATTTTATTTTTTGTTTTAAAATTTTTTTATCTATTAATTTGGTTATCTAAAAAACTAAAATTTTAACAAAAAATAAATTAATTAGTCTAAATTTAGTGTAAAATAAGTGGTTAACTCTTTTTTGTGTTTTTAAAACTATTGTATGAACAAATTTAAAACAAAAAGGTCTGTTGAAATATCAGTCAAAGTTTATGGACAAATTAAGAAGTTTTTAAAGTTTGTGGTAGTGATTTGCACAAGGGTACTCTTTTCAAAAAAAGAACAATGTTACACAACCAAAAATATATTATTGGAATCTTTTATTGAAATCATATGGCGGTCGTTAGATGGACAAGACATAACCCACATATTCGTCCAAAGTTAATAAACCTGCCACATTTTTTTAACCACTAAATTTGATAACTTAAAAATTAAGAATATGTAGGTAAGTAGAAAGAAAAATTACATTCCATTATTGTATTTGAGAATTGAATGATATTAATGATATAAAAAATTAAAGGCTAAAACATATTTTTAATTGGTCATTCAAAAAATATGTGATTTGATTTTGGCCCAAAAAAAAGTTTGGATCTAAACATTTTTAAAATTGTTTCGTTATAAAGTTTGTCTGTTTTTGTTAAAAACTTACAAATCAAGATTAAAAACTTAAAAATAGTTGAAAAACTTGTAAACCTATGTTACAAAACTCTGAACTATTGCTAACAAGTTGTAAAAGAATAGACAATCATTTTTCTCAAGAAAATAGAATAATAAAAGAACAATAATAAAAAGTAATTAATCTACTTGACATTCTTCTTAACCAACTTACTCATTCATACAAAAATTCGAGTCCTCTTTCTTTCACCCATGCTATAATTTTCAAAATAAATGCTTCTACCATCTTACGTCAACACTATATAAATTGAATAAAGTAAAATCGAGGGAGGGAAAATAGAGGGTTAAGCTCAAAATTGAAACTTAAGAAAAGTTAGGGTTATGAGTGTGTCTGTGTGAGGTACCTGAGGTACGTTGCAGAAGGAGAGAAAATAACGATCATGTCCATGTGCTGCACAGGTTTAATGGTGTTGTCGAGGTTAGAGGGAAACTGGCTGCAGTCTAGATTATGAGAGGCAAAGGTGAAGGCTTTTGGTGATGGTGTTGGGTTCTGTTTTAATGGTGAAGAGTGTTCTGTGAGCTTGCAGTGATGATGGATGATGAGATTTTTGTGTGTGTTTTATTGTTGAAGAGAGGGAGACTGACACATAGAAGAAGGGGTATGAGAAGAAAAAATTAAATTGTTTCATTTAAATGTTTTAAACTTTCGAGAATTTTTAAATTTGCCACCATGCCCAATCTACACCCACTACACCTATTTTAATTGGACCTCTTCTAGTATTTTGCTACAACAGCGGAAGCGTATGTGGGCTATATTGATGGTGTACCAATGTGAATATGTAATTTTATATGTCAAAACCCTACTGTAATATGACTTATTTGTGAGATAAGATGCGTTATGGATTATGATGTGACAAGTAGAATTATTGGCTATCATATATAATTAGATCACATACATGACCTTGCTATCATATATAATTAGATCGCATACATGACCTTTCATTAGCAAACTCAATATTTATAATAAAAATAGGCAAACGGTAGAGATTAAAACTAAATAATTTTTAAAATATTTGGAGCAAATGATGTCTGTCTTTCATCAATTCATTGGGAAAAAAAGGATTAAACAGATGTCACATGCACTTTGAGGGACTGAAATGATGTCATATTTATCTATTAGGTACTAAATATTAAAATATCCTTGAAGAACTAAACTGATATTACAAATATCTTTGAGAGACTGAATTGATGTAAATAATATTTCAAGACTAAATTGAGGTCACATTATTTTTTATACAAACTAAATTGATAATTTACTCTTAATTTTATATTAAGAATAATGTTTGGTGTTTAATATAGATGTACAACAAGACTACACCAACACTCTCATAATGTTCTTTGTATTTTAGATTGTGTTTGGAGATTGTCTCACCATAGTAGAGACAATTAGTGACAGTAAAGATAAAGGTATAAAAAATATTATCCATGTGTCGTATTTAGTAGTGGAGTACAAGACATGACGATTGTTTTTGTATTTTATTTGGAAATATTGGGACAAGACAAAAAATACATGATAAACGTATTATTTACCCTTGCCCACCATATTGTCGGACTGCCACCGCCAACACCTTGTCAGACCGTCGTAAGCCACCACCCGCCATCAATGGACCGTCGCTGCCAAACCACCCATGATAGTGATGATAAAGAAGAAAATATTAAATATATATGTATAGGAATAATATTAAAAAAATATTAAATTTATGTCTTTATCCTGTCTCCATTGTCCCTTTATTTTGAATGTATAAATTATTTTTTGTATTTTATACATGTCTCTATAACCAAACAGCTTTGTATCGCCAATATCTCTATATTTTCTATCTGGGGATATGATAAAAATCAAACACTGCCTAAATGATAAAGAATGCTATTGGTATAATATTATTATATAGCTTTATTGTATACTAAATTTTTTTTAATAAACTTTGCATACTTTTTTTTTATTAACTTCGGGGGCATAAAAGCCCAATAAACTTTGCATTCTAAACATTACTCTTATATTAATTCTGTAATATACAGTACTATAAAACTACACGTCGAAAATCTCCCAGTTTCAGTAAAAACCAAAAAATAAAAAAAATGAGAAAGCTCTGGAATCTCATGATTCGTTCGGATATGTGTGGTTTCTGAAGTGTTTATAGTCAGTCCGTTACTTTGTCGTAAGCGTGCGCGTGCTTTTCGTTTTGTCGGCTCATTCTAATGTTTATTTCAGTGTTGCGTATTGCCTTATCATCTCATCACACTCTCATTTGGTCTGGGGAGAAAAAAACACAAACGGTACGTAGGAACGACAAGTCTTTATTTTTAATTACTGAAAAAATGATCTTTCACATAATTAATTTTATTTTAATTATTTTATAAGTCTTTATAATTTCAGTCAAATTTCAACTAGATCCTTATAATTAAAATTCTTTTAACATGGTTCCAATAATATATGAAATTTTTTAATAAGGTCCCTGTTATTATAAAAAATAAAATATCTGTGAAATATTTTATTTACATAAGTGGAAAAAGGAGATAAAAATAAAATATTAATAGAATATTTTATTTTTTATAACAATAGAGACTTAATTAAAATATCTTATACACTTTAGAGACTTAATTAAAAACCTTTAAATTATATATACCAAATTAAAAATTTATTGAAACTATAAAAATCAACAGAATAATCGAACCTTTTTGTTTTCCACTTACTTCTTTGTAGGAAAATAACAAATGTATTTCTTTCATTATATATATATATATATATATATATATATATATATATATATATATATATATATATATATATAAATTTTAATAAATTGACAACATAAAAAAATTATATTTTTATTCAATTATATGTGATAGCATACAAATAGAAACATTTAAAAAATGATCACATCTATAAAATTTTCAGAAAAGATATATATTTGATACATAATGTTGAATAATTGTAAGAATAGACTTTAAATATCATATGGATCATGTCTATAAAGCCATTTGGATTTATCTAGTGGTGATGAGTAGTTTAGGCAGTATAATAGGTTCAATCCTCATTGTGATTATTATATTTTTAGAAGTACAAAAAAATCATTTAAAGGAGTGTATTCTTTTTTTATATATATATATATCAAAGCTTCTATTTTACATTATTGAAAATTAAAATTATTTTAAATTATATTAGATGTCAAGTTTTAAATGATTCTCTTAATTTTAGAAATAAATACAAAAATTCTAATCACAATCTTTACCAACGAATTAAAATTAAAATATCTAAACAATTTCGCTAATTTCATATCACTAACTAATATTATTACCATTTCCGTTACCTTTCCATTGTAATTTATTCTAATTTATTTGATACACTTAATTTTAACAAATATACATATTCAATCATTTGGGGATGTTTGCTTAAAATTATGTTCTCAAAAATGAGATTTCTAGAAATGTAATACCTTATAATGTAGTTTTTGGAAATTTTAAAAAATTAATATCTAAAAATAATTTTACAAACCTTATAATAAACATGGAAATAAATAATTCCCAAATAATTATTCTTAGAAGTAGATTAATTTACCTTAAAACACATTCCCTGTTAAAAATGGTAGACTTAAAAGATAGGGTAAATCACACTCACCTCTCTAGAGATTTGTCAAAATTTAACACACATCACCTTTAATTGTCCAATCTATACAAACGTTCTCTAATTTATGTTTCTGATGAGTTCCAAGAGATCCCTTAATGCACCTCCGTTGGCATCGTACTGCACCTCATGTCCTCTAATCCCAGTTTACATGAAAATAGAATATGCAAATATAGTCTGAACCTTAAATGTTCATCCTGGATTCACAAATTATTAATTCTAATCAATGATAATTATAATTATATAATATAATTACTATCCGTTTATTAATTTTTAAAGTTTTCAACAATCTTACTCATCCTCCATCAGGCAACTCTGTTCATCAATGCATGTTCAATCAGGTTTTTGTTTCATTTTTCATGCCATATTCAAAGAACAGAACAGGTTGATCACCAAAGACTGGTGTAAATTAGAAGATGCATTTTCTTCAACAGATTCAAATGAACCAAACCATGAAAAAATGGATCCAATGCTATTTTTGTTTTTCTCTGGTAAAGATCTATGAAATAAGGAAAGCAGGAAAAAAATAGAAGGCTAAAACCTAATATATTGGAAGATATTAGGTCAGCAATTTATGGGTACGTACATAGGTATGGGTGTGGGTGAGGATGAAAGCAGGGGTGTGTTCGGTATCTCATCCCAAAAATTATTAAAATGAGGGGAGGATAGAGGAGGTTAGCATAAGTTGGATAATTAGAGGAAAAATGTGTTGAATGGATACATTATTGAACTAATATAGAATAGAAGTTAAGAGAATCTGTCATGCATCTATGTATGTATCTATTTATAGACACATACCAAATATATTATGCTAATGCTTATAAATTTTAGCATAGGTAAGTTCTCCACAGCCTAACGGCACATGCATATTCGCATTTTTTCCTTTGTTTTTTTTATTTTTCTATTTATTCAATTTTTTGTTTTTGTTTCTTATTGCAAGTGATGTCTATTGAGTCTCATTGTCCTTTTTCATTTTTCATTTTTATTGATTTCATGGCTTCCACGTCTTCAAATAATTTTTAAATGAATTGTTTATTTTCATTATAATTTTCTGTTAACTTTGTTTCTTCATTATATTATATTGTAGCTTGAATAACAAAACAATTTTATTATTTGATTCTTTTCTCATTCAATTCTTTGCTCAATTGATTCTTTTTGATTAAGTGTTTTGGATTTCTTTTCTTTCCACCTTTTTTTCTTTGGTGAATAATGATTCTGCGATTTATTTAGTTTTTGATTCTTTTTATTATTTAATATTTTTGTTTTAAATTGATTTTCAATTGTTTTTCTTTCTTATATAACTTTATAGACATGGTCTTTGGTTAAAAAAAAAATAAATAGATAATTTTGTCAATTTATATTATAATCCTTGACAATTTCATTTTTTTCACGAGGATAAAATATTTTTAGAGTGAATTTGAAAATTTAATTTTTTTTCCTCGCCCACTTTTTCATTAAACCAAACAATAGAAATTTTCTATTTCTCATTTTCTTTTTCTTGCCTTTGTAGTTATCATAAATCAACTGAAGGGCTAAATTTTTTTTTTTAATTTTTTTGGTATCGAGTGTTAGTTTCGGTTTTGGACAGGTATCCTCCCACTAATAGCAATTGTATTCAAGCATTTGATAGTGTTTGTGTCAATTTGATAGGTAGAATTAAATCCCATGAGCAAGGATTTTGTTAATCATTATTTTTAATGTTTTGGAAATAATAAATTTTTAATGTATTAAATATGTAAAAATTTATAAAAATATATTTTTTATAAGGATTTATGTTTTGTTTTTAATCTTAATGAATGGCTTGATGAAAACATTAATTGGTTAAGAAAACCTACAAGCAAAAGATTCTGAAAATATTATTTGAGTTAATATTTATTTTTATTCTTAAAATTATATAAATATAAATTAATTTAATTTTTAGTGGATAAATTCTAAAAATTTTCTAACTTAAACTTTATAATAGAAATTGATTTGAGTCAAAATTATTATTTTAGGTATTAATTTAATTTATTGATACATTTAATGGGCTAATCTAAATAATCTATATTTTTAACAATAACGTGACTTACAATTACAAAATCAACAATTTATTCATCAAATTTTAAATTTGAAACTCATATATACAATTAATTTTTATTATCTTCATGAGCATTATTAGCTCTGCTATGCATTTAATAAAAGTGAGCATTATTAGCTCTGCTGTGCAATTTATGAAGTAATACTAAATCATCTAGATGGACAAAAGTGAGCATTATTAGCTCAATATAATCTTATCAAAGCTGCTATGCATTTAAATTTCTGCCACTCTAGAGTCACAGACGTAACATTGCGCAGCAAAGGGTGTCATTCAAGACAATAAAGTAAACAACGGAAAAGTAAACCAAGAGAAAAAAAACAGTAAACAAGAGAAGAAGGAGAAAGAGAGCGGGCAAAACAAAGCCACTGTCGATGATACGAAGAGATCAGAAGGGAAAGTCAGGTAGTAATTCCATCTGTTGAGAGAATCTTAAAGACTCGAGCCAAGCAAGCAACAGCAAAACCCTTGCTGTTCCGCATGCATTAAAGACTGTCTGTTCAGCATTGGTTTACTCTGTCTATTGTACTGTTTTACCACTGTCAATCTTTAATCTGTCGATCTTTTTGGTAGCCAAATCAATCTCTGTACCTGACTTCACTGGGTATTAGCATCATTGCGCTTGATCCAATGTTCGCTGTGTTCTGTGTGGATAGTAACGATGTTATTTCAACATTTAAACATAAATATCTAATTGAGATATTTATTTTATTATTATTAAATATTATAATAGTCTTAATTTTTTTTTATTTATTATATCTAAAAATAATAAAATTAAATATTAGAATAATAATATTGATACGAATCACGTGCATTTTGTTTGCCAAAGAGAAAAGATGCAACCCCTAATATAAAGGCTGTAACTTTTTATATCACCTTTTTATAATTGTATTAATCACATCACGATCTAAGTTTAACAACAGGGAGGATGACATGCAATAGGGGTTGTTAAACTAAGCCAATTTGGACTAAAATTGGGTCGACTAAGTTAAAAATATTTTTTGGTTTAATTTTGTTAGTTCATCTCACTCATTTTGGTAAAATTATTTTATTCGAGTCGATCCGTTAGGCTGTTAACACCCATAGGGCTACAGTGATCCAATTGCTGATAATGATGGGTCGAAAGAATATGATCGTTTTACAGGGAGTGGTTATTGCCACTCCTTTTTTGCTATTGCCACTCCCATTCACCAACATTTTTTCTAGTTATCCTAAAATACCCTTTTATCTTGCCAACGAAGAGCCAAAGAGGAATAAACTTGGAACAGAGAATACTAGCCAAGAACCTTGGCTGTTGCTTCAGTCGGCTAGGATTAGAATTGGCACCAGCTGGAAAAAGAAAATGAGGAAGAAGGCTGATCCTGTTGGTGTTACAGATCTGAATGCAACCCCAACACCGTGTTGGTCTTGGAATGCTGGAAACAAAATGAGGAGATAATAGAAGGCATATCCAAATGCGAAATCAATCTGGGGTGGAGCAGCAACGGTGATCCAGAAGGAAGCAGCGGCGGGCTCTCCAACACACGATGCTCGCCGAAGATGGAGGACAGCCAGCTTGGGCTTCTCAAGGTGGGAGCAGTGCTGGTGATAACTACAAACCGGCGGAGATGCGGTAGGCGACAATGGGAGAGGAGGCTTCGCGGAGGCGCCATCTGACGCGGCTGTTGCGTGCTGCTATCGGGTGTGCAATTCAGGTGCCGGTTCGAGATGAGGCAATGGCACAGGGAAGGAGTTTCTCTCTTACCAGTTTCTTTTGCGGTGGTCCGAGACAGGATCTCATGGTGCTGCTGCCGGGATTCGCAGTGGTTGGGAGTCTGATGAGGTCACGAGCCTTGGCGGCGATGAATGGCTCCGGTGGCAGGGTTGGCACAGGACCACCGTGGCTTTTCCCTCGTTCTCTGTTTTTTTTTTTATATATATTTTCTGAATTTGGTTTTTGGTCTTTGGCTTTGGTTTTTTAGTTCTAGGAGTTGTGGTTTGGAGTTGTTTGTTTGATGAGTGTGTTGGTTGGGCTTTTGATTTTGGTTTACTGTGACTTTGAGATTGAATTGGTTCGAAATGGTTATTGATGATGTTGCGGACTGTGAGGTTGTCTTTGATGCTGAGAAATTGTGGGGTTAAATCACTGGGAGAGTTTAACAGTGAAAGAGATAAAAGGATATTTTAGAACAAATGAAAAATTATATTTGAGTGGAAGTGGCAATAATAAAAAAGGGAGTGGCAATATCCCTTCCCCGTTTTATAATGTAATTGCGATACAGAGAGCTTGTGCGAAATTAAGATGCTACATCTGAGGTATATATACACTTTAGTTGGTTCATTGTATTCAGTCTCCCGCTGATGCATATCCCACGATAGCTTGAATTTTTTTATTTTGGTTATTAATTATAACTTGAATTTGATTTAAATTTATTGTTTGCTTCCTTAGTGAATGGTCGATGAATATTTTTATAAACCTTCGATGAGTTCGAAAATATGTTCTAAGACAATCATACTGGACTAAAATGAAATGAGAGCATGTCAACAAAAAATTCATGTAAAGAAAATAGAAATAGTATTATTACTATCTTGTTAATTTATATTAGAACTGTTTATTGTAGATTTTGGCACTTATATTGTCAACAACAAATAATTGACAGGCTTGAGGAGTTTGGATGACAGGTTTTGCTTTTCAAGATCTCCATTCGAGGAGCGAAAAGTTACTCCTCTTGGGTTCTCCACCAAAAGAATCGAGTGTCAAACTTATTTTTTATGGATGAAGATGGAACGTTGAATGATCGTGTGTTGTGTATGTGTGTGTAGTGATTTGATGAATTAAAGAAAAAGAAGAAGAAATGTAGAATGCAAATTGATCAACAAACTGGAAATACAATACAGGACATGTAAGGAAATGTAAAGAAACTGAAAGACAATCTAATCCCAAGAAAGCAAAAAAGAGTGGGTTAAGAACAATTACTCAGTGAACTCATGCCTCTGTTATGTCATTGGAGACGTGTAAGAGAGAGTGTTTGAGTAAAAATTCCAACCCTTTACAATATGTACAGAACTAATATTTATAGACAATCTAGGACTCTAGGATTTTGACACTTGTCTTCTGGCTGCCCTTGGATGTTGTCCACATAGCTTTGACAGTTACTTTCTTTGTCATTTGTCCTCTGCCACGTTCTTGTCACACTTCTGTCAATAACCGCTGGTAACTGTCGATAACCGTCATTTGACGAATACATGTGAAGCAATTATCTGACAGTATCTTTAACATTTTCAAAGTTTTCTAAGTCTTCTAGTAACAAACTCCCACTTCGACTTGTCGAACCTCTACAGTGAAGATTGGTAATTCTTAGCCTCTAATTGGTCTTGAAATATCAAGTCTCAAATGACAAACTTTGACTTCGACTTGTCAAAAGTCGAATAGAAGAATGACAAACTTTAACTTCGATTTGTCAAAAGTTAAATAGAAGAATTTTGACAATGCAATCGAATTAGATATCCAAGCTTTATCACAGTTAGACTGCTCTGTATGCCATCATATTGTCTGACAAACTAGATGCTTTATCAATTTTTCCCACAACAGGCTTTTGACTAACTTTCAAACTGTCAAAGTTAAACGTCAATTTGATAATTTGATACTTAGTAAAATTTGGTGCCAACAAGAACTATTAAGGAGTTTAGAGTTGGGCTTTCTAAATATCTAGTGAAAGATTCAATTCGTAACTACATATATGGAGAGGGTCTTGTGATCAGAGAAAAAATTCATATACCTAAGCTTTACATCTCTCTCTCTCTCTATACACACACACACACACACACACACACACATACATACTTAACAGTATCCATGCAAGAGTATGTGCAATGGGTGGAACCCAATTTGCAAGGTACGTGAATTCTAAGGAGAAGCAATAGTGTGCCTAGGGTCCAAGTGGTTGAGGGACTATACTTTCTAGTAGGACTTTTGAGAAGGCAGCATGTAATGTTAACTTCGACTACTATCTCTATATTTCCCTTCTCATCTGAACATTCTTTCTTCTACTCTAAGATGACCATTCTGATTTTCAATTGAGTAGGAGTTAACTGGAGACTTAATCTTGGAGCTCTGTCATGTTGAAGACTTTCCTCAACTTACCTTACCTTTATTTTTTCTTTTTCTTTCCATGACAGATGCTATACTTTTCCCAGCTCCATACATAATACACTTGTTCATTTGTTGAGATATACTATTGTTTCCAAAAGATAATCTTTCATATGAAAATTCCACATGACCATGTCGTGTGTAAATTTCTTCCATTGATTCGGTGAGCCCTATTCATTGTTGGAATTGATCCAAATTACTATTTGAAGATTGCTACTGATAGTTTTTTATTTTAAAAATATTTGGAAAGGATTTGAAAAAGATTTGAGAATTTATTAGAATTTTATTTAGAATTGAAAATTATTAATTATTAGGATTGTGATCAAATTTAGTGAGTGTATAGCATATTATAAATAATAGTTTTGAGAATTATTTAGATATGTGAGTAAAATATAATTGAGAAATTAAAAATGGAGAGTGGAGAGAAAGAGGGTGACGATAAGGATGACACAGATGATGAAGAGGAATTGATGAGACTAATGTGATGGAATGTTTGCAATTTTTGCAAAAAAAGTTGCATTGATGAAGGGTTTATAGCTTTTCCCAGAAAAGGTATTTTTGATAGAGGATTTGCAGCTTTTGCCATAAAAGTTACATTGGTAAAGAGTGTGTAACTTTTGCTAGAAAAGTTGCATTGATGAAGGTTTGTAACTTTTGTCAGAAAAGTTGCCTTGATCGAGGGTTTGCAGCTTTCGTTAGAAAATTTACTTTGATAGAGGGTTTGCAGCATTTGCTAGAAAAGTTACATTGATAATGATATGTTTTGTGAGTAGTGGCGGTGCAAGCAGTGAGGATAGCTTGTGTCGAAAGTCTTCCTAGCAATGTGATGTTAGGCGGCATGTTTCGTGAATAGTGATAGATTTGTTTGAGATTCGTTGCGATTGGTGATTGTATTCCTTATTAAATTAGCGGATTGATTTGTGAGATCATGAATGTAGGCAGTTGAGACTGAACCACGTTAATTGTATTGTATTCCTTTGTTTGTTGATTTGATTGATTTATGTTAGGCGATAGTTATTTCCCAACATTCATGACATGAAATGGTCTTACAAAATAGTGTAATTTAACGGTAAAAATTCATACATGACCTAATTATATGGAATTTCCATATGAGAGGATCCATTCCTCCATTATTTCTTTTATACTGAGATAAGATCATACAATGTGAGATCCACACTATATTAATATTCGTCCAGCTTTCATTGACCTAGCCATGGAAGAGAATACATTATTGAAGGGTTGCCCCCTCCAACATGTATTTTCTGTATCCCTCAGGGTCCTAGCATTTCCCCTTTTGTTCCTTTTTTTATTTTATGTTTTTGTTAAGTAATTGGGCCTTTTTTGCTAAATTTTGGGTTTGGTTTTATTTGGACTGCTCTTCTTATATGTTGTACAAAAACTTTGTTTTCAGTGTTGTTAATCATCTAATGAAAAAATGAACTTCGATTTTTCCTAAACAATTTTTTTTTTAAAAAAAAAGAATGGAATTGAGCTTCTTTTAGTGTTTTTAAGCTCTTTCTTCTATCTGGTAATATTTATTCAAATTAATTGCTTATTTGTTATCTACTTATAGACTTGAATTGTTTAATTCATATTGTAATTAGTACTTATCATAAAATAGAAAATAAAATATTTTTCAGAAAAAAACCTTTTCAAAATAGTTTTTGATCTGTGCAATTATCAATAGCGGTGGCTGAGTACATAATCTCTGCTTCCTTCATGGTTTTTGAGCCATACTATTAAGTTAGTATTTTATATCTGTGCAATGCACAAAATACTAAATTTGAATAGACAAACGAATAAAGGGTAAAAGAGTTATTAAATAAATTTGACATGAGATTCATGGTTGTTGAACGGGAAAACAAGAAAATGTTGCTTTCACCAAAATTGATTGTGACTTCATATAAACACAAAATCAAACATCCATAAAATAAATAAATAAATAAACCTTTCAAAAAGCCAAATCAATTATGTGTTTTTTTTTTTTCATGAATTAAACGTAAATCCAAACGTGGAATGGCCTCCGATAAAAAAAAAAAAAAAAAAAGGAGCACAATAGCCGGCGGTTTACTGGTTCAGATACTAGCTTTACCACCTTTTTTCCTACAAAATATGTGATTTTTCAGAGCTGATTGGGCCAAGCCCTTGATAAATTCTCAAAATAGCATCGAAAGTGGGCTGACCAAAAACGAAAACGTTTCAAAAGCGGACAGAGTACTCTTTAACTGCTGGGCCGCCAAAATTCTGTTCTTATTGCTGATGTTGGATGGTAAATGCCAAAATCCGGTTCATGTCTTCGTTCGAAAACATAAAAAATAAAAGTCGGTGAATATCACTGCATATTTTGATAGAACAGGGTTCTCACAAAATTAAAAGACAGAACAGGAGCATGTTTATCTTTAGAGTATATTTGGATCGGTGGAAATTGATGTTGGACAGCATAAGCAAGAGAAACACAATAAACAAATACAAAAAATTTAGTGTGATTTGGCCTAAGTTGCCTATGTCCATAACTTAACAAATCAATCTAAATCGTTCATCATTTTAGCTTTTAAAAGGTTAAAATTGCGAACTATCCTTATAAATCTATTATTACATAGATAGCTCATAAAAATTATCTACACAATGGATCACTCTAATTTTTGAACGATATAAAAACCCAATACTCGAAGGCCAAATTTATATGCCAACACTCTTGTAAAACTTCAATTTCTTCTCTATGTTTTGAGAGAGTGTTGAAGACATAGTTAAGAGAACTGGACTAGACCGGCTTATACGACCGGGTTAACTGGGAACCGGTCACCTGGCCGGTCTAGTTGAGTAGCTAGAACTGGAGGAACTCAAAACCGGTCAAAACTGGGGAAAATTTACGAACCGGACTGGTTGGACCAGTGCAAAGCTTTTGATTTTTTTTTATTTCAAAGATTAAATATTGATATCTTGTAGCAGTAAAAAATAAAAAAATGGAACTAAAGAGGGCACTAACAAATATTATTAGGTTATCATCCTTCTCTCTTCGTCATTTGCAGGCTGGTCACCATAAAATTCGCTGGTCACCAACAAATATTGTTTTCAAATACTTTTGTGACCATGTTGTGAAACTGAGACTAGAGAAATTTTATATAGATTATGTTTATTTTTATAAACTTACGAATATATTTTTTTTATTGATTATGTTAATGTTAATGATTTAATATATTTTTTATATTTTAATTAATCATACGTGTGTGTGTATTATTATTATATTCCGGTTAAACCAGTTGGACCTCTAAACTTTGAACCAGTACCTTGACCGATTCGATATCTTGTCCGATTTTCTCTTTTTTGATTGAAGATGAGAAGAAGTTAAAGTTTTGCAAGAATGTTAGCCTATAAATATGGCCTTTGGGTGTTGGTTGTAGATATCCTCCAAGAATGAAAGCGGTCTATTGTATGGATAGTCTTTAGGAGCTATCTATATAATAAAATATTTATAAGGATGATTTACAACTTCAATGTTTCAAAAGTTACAGATATTGAAAAATTTGGATTGATTTTTGAAGTCATAGATGTAGACAGTGAATGTCAAACCATGTTAAATTTTTATATTTGTCTATTGTATTTCTTTTGGTTTTACTACCTAGGTGGTATAAAAGCAAATGATTTGGATTAGTTGAGGAAAAATGGTAGTTTGTGGATTCGTGTGTGGTCCCTTGTATCGAAAGTCTTTCTTAGTTTTGCATATTTGTTTTTTGTATTTTTTTTCCTTCCAGTTGTACATGATGGAGTAGTGGAATATATAATGGAATGTAGTGGAGCGAAATAAGTACTTTGTTCCATGGTTTGAATATTTTTTATTCTATCCAATTCTTTCCAATTTGAGGAAGAAAATCGAGAATTTTTTATGGAAATAGATGGGATGGAATTCATCCAGTTTAGTACCATTTTTATTTTATCTAAATTTAACAAATCCATCTAATAAAATAAATAAAAATCTCACTCCACTCTTCTTTCACTCTAGTAAATATGAAACTACTAGAATGGAGGAATTGCGATTGCGATTTGTTCGGTGGTGAATAAACGCGAGCGGGAAGCTTTTGACGATCTTTCCACACAACGACTCGAACCTTTTAAATGCTTTGAAACATCACACCCCTGATGATAGTAAGAAAAAGATGATTTTACTGTTTCAAGCAACTAACCTGTGCGATTTGCGCGCTTGGATTAATTTTTGTGCATTTTGTCTTTTTGCCATAAACTTCAGTTTACAAGCATAATTCAAGGCAATAGTCAATATTGGATTTCAATTAAGTGATTTAAATGGTTGGAATTTTTTTGTGAAAAATAATAACATGTTGATATGGGTAATTAATACAAAAGTATAAGTTATCTCAAGTGGGATTTAGAATAAATAATTAATACATTAATAATAATCAAGCCCTTTTCTTTTTAATTAGATTAGTTGACTACATGAATTAAACTATGTGTATTATATTCTATAGTAAATAATATTTATAGGCAAGTCTTTAAAATCTTAAGTCTTAACTAATAAATGTCTTGTCTATAGATTTTTCAGACTTCTTCCATCTAAACAACGTAACTTAACTACTTTTCATATGATATTACAAATATATATATATATATATATATATATATATATATATATATATATATATATATATATATATACACACACAAAATGAAGAGATTCATGAAACAAAATACTAAAGATAGTGTCCTAGAGGAAGAAAATTCTTCCTCCCCACGCAAGAAAGAATTTGTCTCTCATTATAGATTCTCATATATATATATATATATATATATATATATATATATATATATATATATATATATTATTTGTGTTTATATGCCAAAAAATGTTCATATAATTACCTAATTATAGAAATGAAATGATGGTAGAAGGAGGGAGAAGCGATCAGAAAATGAGAGAGTGTTTTCTATTTCTCAGTGCATTATAATGTCACTCAAGGTCTCTGTTTATATACCCTGGAAGACAATTGAAATGAAATAATTTATAATATTATATTAATGGACAATAAATGTGATTATAATCAATCATTAAAATTTGTGACGAATATTCATATAATTTTTTATTTATAACACTCCCTCTTGAATGTCCGTGGGGTAGACAATATGCCTCATTAAAAATCTTATTAGGAAAAAAACCTGAGAAAAAAAAAACTTAGTGAAGGGAAAAAAAGTACATATGCCTTTGTAATAGGTATACAAATCTACCTCATTAAGACCCTTACTAGGAAAACCCATTTTGGGACAAAACCTTGGTTAAGGAAAAGAGCACAACACATATTACTCTCTAATAATAACATTATTGAATATCTCGAAGTCTGCATATTCCAATCTTGTATACCAACTTCTCAAATGTTGACGTAGGTAATACTTTAGTAAACAAATCTACCAAATTATCGCTTGAACGAATTTGTTGAACATCGATATCACCATTCTGTTGAAGGTCATGTGTGTAAAAGAGTTTTGGTGAAATATTTTTTGTACTTTCTCCTTTAATATATCCTTCCTTCAATTGATTTATGCAAGCAGAGTTGTCTTCACACATGATTGTTGGTATTTCTTTTTCTGTAGGCAAGCCACATGTTTCCTTGATGTGTTGGGTGATCAATCTAAGCCAAATACATTCTCGACTTACTTCATGAATTGCTAATATCTTTGCATGATTTGACGAAGTGGCAACTATGGTGTGTTTTGTTGAGCGCCATGATATAGCTGTGCCACCATAAGTAAATAGATAGCCTATTTGGGATCTGCCATTATATGGATAAGATAGAAAGCCTACATCTACATATCCTTCGTTTGAATAAAATAAGTCCCTGTCAATGGATCCTCGAAGATATCGCAGTACATGCTTAACACCATTCCAGTGCCTTCTAGTTGGACAAGAGCTAAACCTTGCTAACAAATTTATGGGAAAAGAAATATCTGGTCGTGTATTATTAGCAAGATACATTAGTGCCCCAATAGCACTAAGATATGGTGTAACGCCCCGATTTTTCTGCCAGAGTGAAAATGACCAAAATGCCCCTGAGGTCATTTTCGGCTCGGAATTCGAGGAAAGCCGGTCAGATAGTACTCGAAGGGCAAACTCAATGTTGGAAGGGGATTAGATGACTTGTGTATCTTTCCGGGATCGAAAATCTCGTTTTTCGAGTTTTCGAGTCAAAATGACCAAAACGCCCATGCGGTGTTTTACGCATTTCCAAGTGCCAGATGAACCCGAAACTTCTCCAGATGGTTTTAAAAGGCGTTTTTATGTAGACTATGACTTTAGTTTTGGTCCCGGAGGTCCTCGGGCGAAATTAGTGCGAAATTATGATTTTGCCCCTAGTTTCGTGTTTTTACGCTTAATCGCGTAATTAAGCAAACCTAAGCAGTATTAGGCTCTAATCGAAGGTTAATTAATTTCCATAATTAATCTTGAGTCAAAATAATTTATTAGAGTTAATTAGAACCTAAAAGTGCTTAATTACAACTTAAAATCATATTTTAATTTCAAGACTCCTAGTCATGGAATCTTGAATAGTGTTTTCTCTTTCCAATTCCTTAAATCATGGAATTGTGTTACACATTGTTTATTCATAAATGAGTTTAAAATTCTTTAATGATGTATGAGCACTCCTAATCTTGTCATAAAATCCTTTAAAACACATTCTTAGTTACCTAAACTTAAGCTTAATTATTCCTAACCTTGTACCTAAGCTAATACACATTTAAACCTACCATTAACACCCAATTAAATGATCAAACCTCACCTCCCCCTTGCCATACCAGACCTAGCCGTGTACCCTTCTCTCCTATATGCATCACATGTTCAATTTTTCAACACTCCAAGGCCATACCTCAAGTCACATACACTATACCTTGTCATAACTTTCAATCAAGCTTGAATTTCCACATGAATAAATAATTAAAACAACCCATTTTTCCCATTTATTTGTGGCTGGAAAAGTTCCAGCCATGTCAAGTTTCTAGAAGCCTAATTTCATCAAAATTTGATAGGAAATTAACTCACATCAAGCCATACCTTGTAGCATAGCTTCTATACTTCAAACCATGCTTGAATGACCTTGTGTAAGAGATATTTTTCTCTCCCTTTTTCCTCTCAAAAGCCACGGCCACATCTCCCCTTGGTGAGCCCCATGGTTTTGTTTTTCTATAAATAGGATGCTTGTGATAGCTTAGTTGCACTTTGAAGCATTTGCTAAGTTTAGAATTCTAGAGTTGTCTTGCTAGTTCTTTTCTTTTCTCTCAAAGTTTCAAGAGAGTTCTTCCTTTCTTTTCATCTTCATCTTCATCCTCTCTTCATCTCATCATCATCTCTCAACCTTGAAACACCACCCCATAGCCTTGAACCATCATCAGACCTCTCAAACACCACACCTCAAACACAACCTCACTTGAAAAACAATTCCAACCTTCTCATCCTCCCTTGGCCGAAGCTATCTTGCTTCTTGGAGGAGCTCATCATCTTGTTTCCTTTTCAAAAGTTCAAAGATTTCATCTTCACTCTAGGTAGGAGTGTTTTTCCTAAACTTTGTGTCTTGAAAAATGAGTTTCTCTAGCTTTCTCTTAGATTTCTTTTAAAACTTTTCCTTGGTTCTTTGTTTTCCTTTCATTTCGGCCATGAGGCCTTGATTATGAGCATGATAGCTTGATGATGAGAGTTTCTAGATGATGACCTTGTGTTCATCTCAAAGAAACCTCTAAAGCTTGAGTTTTCCTTTTCTTATAACTTTATCTTTATGATATCTAGCTCACATGATTTTTCAACTTAAGAAAATTAATCTAAGGATTTCTAAAAGCCCAAGCCTACCCTTGTCAACCTTAAAGTTGGTCGGCACGTTCTAGAGATTTTTCTCTAGATAAGGGTTTTGGGTATTTAATAAAGAACTTGACTTAGTTTCACTTTCTTTTCTTTTGTAAGACTTTCGGTTTTGGTATTTTGATCTTTGAGATATTGTATTGGGTTGTTATCTTGTTAAAGTCTTGAATGAGCTCTAGTCAACCATAAAATGAACCTTGCATCATGTTTACTTTATGCTTTGCATATCATGTTTACTTCCTTGCTATCACTAAATATCAAGATAATAAGTGAACCTTGCATTATCATGTTTATATTTCAAACTATGCATTATCATGTTTATATCAAGTTCTCACTTAATACCAAGATAATAACGAGTTGCATTCATATTTATTTTGTGTTATCACTTTACTTTCTAATGGAACTTAAAATAAGTGCATGAGCATGTTTATTTTTATGTCATCACCTAAATGAACCTAGAGCTCAAAGACTTGCCCATTGTTGTCTCAAACAAAGGTCTAAAAATATTTATTTCCTTTGGTTCATATTTCGGCCCTAAGGGGTCTTGGTGTTTCTAAGTATTGAAAACTATGTTTTATAATTTTTCCAAGCTTTTATGAGTTTAAGGAATGCATAAAACTAAGTTTTATGAATTTAGAACCTCTTGAGACAAGTTTGATCTAGCTACTACCCTCATAAATATTTTGATGATTTTAGATGTTAAAAATATTTATGAATGAGTTTTGGAAGTTTTAAAAGGGTTCCAAGAGAAACTAGTATTTTATGTGCTTTAGAAATTGTGTTTGATGCCTTTAAATGGAGATGTTTGTTTCGGTTCTACCTTGCCATGTTTAGCCACTGTATGAGCTATGTTAATGATGATAATATGCTTATGTTTAAGTATAATTAATGTTAAGACTCATATGTGAAAGATAAGAGAAGTTAGAAACTAGAAAAGAATTAAGTTGAGATTTCTAGATCCTTTGATGTTTGAATTTTCTGGATTCTGTCCAACAAGGTTTAGTAATACTAATCATGGATTTAAATTATTTTAAATGTGTAGGAATGACTCATAAATGGTTTAGGACTTGATCTTGATGCCTTAGCCGCAAATCGGACTTAGAAAGGGTCATTGTTGTGACTCCTAGGTACCCGTAAAGTTAGGAATATGAATTCTGCACTATTGAGGTTTAGAGATGTTCTTGATCATAGTGTGAGGTGAAAAATACTTAGTTAAGAACTTATAAGTTCCCGAGAGATTAGGTTTGATGATTTATAACTTAGAATGTGAGTTAGGGACCTTAAGGGTCAATGCATAAGACACTAAAAAGTTGTTAATGCTATGATGTGTTGTTTGATGCAATGATATAATGAGATGTGCTTGATGCATGAGAAAATGATTGATGAAATGTTAAAGTTTATCATAGCATGAGATTTCATGAGAACATGATGTGTGGATTAGCTTGTGGCAGTTTGAAGGAAATTCGGTTTAACAGCTGTTATGCTGCCGGATTTCCGTCAAACCTTAAAGGGTTGGCAGAAATGATTTATGAGTATCATATGAGTTGAAAACCCTGGGTGACACCGGTTTGGCCGAGCACCCCCAGGAGATTTTTATGTGACAAAGCACTGAGACGCACTTCCCCCGAGGAGGTGCCGGTTCGGCCGAGTACCCCCGGGAGGAGACAAATCCGTGAGGGTATGAGTAAATGCAGCCTACCAAAGTGGACAAATTGCTAGGCCATGCGTGGCAAGCAAAGTGTTTCAAAGAGGGTAATCCAGAGAGAGATGATCCCTGCCCCCTACCCGTACTTGCTAGTCGGGATTATTATTTATGTTTCGCTTATTCAAGATAATAAGCAAGAGCTAGTGACGACTAGCTAAGATATGAGCTCATAATCTAGTTGTTTTTAGGGTGGCTTATATGCTAAAGTACCATGATTAATGTCACGAAGTTGAGGAACGAATCACTTGAAAGTTATATGCCCTCATGCCACATGATTTATTTTTATATGCTTTGATGTGTTATCTTGTATGATTGAGTATTGACATGCATCCATGATATAACCTGTTGCATTTATAATATCAAGACGCATGCTAAAAGGAATGGGCCTTGGATAATTAGTTTGAGAAACCCTAAATTGAACCTTATATGCATGATCACAATTTTATAATTAAACCCAAGGTTCCTGAGGATGTGTACGATGTAACCCTAGGGTAGGGGATTCCTACTGAGATTTCTTTAGCAAGATTTCTCACTCCTCTCTCTTCTTTCTTCCATCACATCTTCAGAGAGCGATGGCGACGTTCGTGGTCTTCGTTGATACGCCAGTATGGGAGATACACTTCGACCCGGACCACCGTTCATATCACTTTGAGGGTCGATGTGCCGTTCGTGTTTTTGTGTACATGGGACAATCTTTTGCTTATCTAGTTTCGAGCTACCAGTTCACTCCTACTGTGCCCTTCGGTAGTGACGACATGATCTTCGAGTGCACCCGTCTGCGTGAGGAGTAGTTGCTACATGCCCGTACCTCTGCCTCCGCCGTCCGAGATTTCCCGGAGTACGTACCTCGTTCGAGGATATCCGAGACTGACCCATCCGAGGATTAGCCGACGCATGTTCCTTTGGAGAGTTCAGCCCCTTTTCCTCAATCCCGACGTATGGGGAGTGAGGAGACTATGGTGCAGCCGCGCCTGGCAAGGAGAGCCGAGATGCGTCCGCATCAAGGAGCCCACGTTCAGCCACCTCGTGTGCCTTTCACGTTGCATTGGGCCACTCAGGAAGAGTTAGAGCGTTTCCCCGACTACCTGCCTCCATCACCCGTGAATTCCCGTCGCTACTAGACTCCATTGGAGAGCTTTCGAGTACCCGAGCTTTGCGGGGGTCTTCCCTTCGGCCGTACCTTTTGGGAGGGGATGTAGTTTAGTGCTCGTAGCATAGTAGGAGGGTAGTATTTTGGGTTCTTATCCTTACGTTGTACCATGTACTTTGCTATCTGTTGTATTTTCTTTTTCCATTGTATTCCAAGCTCTGCCCGTTTCTATAAGGGTATGACTAGTTATGTACTTTAGCTACTTTATTATTAATGAAATGTTTCTGTTATCTTCACGATCTATGTTCTTCTGATGTATGTTTTATTTGACATGGTTGTTTATGATTGTTACGCGTGCTTTACGTTTCTGTCATTCGATTGGTTAAGCTCGCAGCTCTCACTTTGTTTTATGTTTTCAAAATAAAAATTTACCCGTAATTTCCGCTAAGTATTTTAATGAAAGAATGAGACTATGAAGTAATAACCTAATGTTTAACCTAATGTGTTCTAGAAAGTTGGGTTAAAAATTAGGGTGTTACATATGGTACTTTAGGATCAAGAAGTTCTTCATTATTTTCATGAGGTCGAAATGGATCCTTATTTACATCAAGTGATCTTACAACCATTGGGGGTACTCAATGGATGTGCCTTATCCATGTAAAATCATGGTATAATTTGATTGATGGACAAATATTCCATTTGTCAAGTGTTCAATTTGTAAGCCGAGATAAAATTTTGTTTTGCCGAGATCTTTCATTTCAAATTCTCTCTTTAAGTAGTCCACAGTTTTTAGAATCTCTTCAGTAGATCCAATGATATTCAAATAATCAATGTATACTGCTATTATAACAAATTTTGATTTGAATCTTTTTGTGACAATACATGGGCAAATTGGATCATTTTTATACTTATCTTTCAACAAATATTGATTAAGATGATTGTACCATATACGCCCTGATTGTTTTAATCCATATAAAGATTTTTTAAGTCTTATTGAACAAACTTTTTGAGAATTTTTATATGCTTCGGCATTTTAAATCCTTCAGGAATTTTCATGTGAATTTCACTATCTAGTGAGCCATATAAGTAGCCTGTAACTACATCCATTAGAAGCATATCTAGTTTTTCATTTACTGTCAAACTAATAAGATATCTGAGTGTAATTGAATCCACCATGGGGGAATATGTCTCCATATAGTCAATACCAGGTTTTTGTGAGAACCATTGTGCTACAAGTTGTGCTTTATATATTTCAATTTCATTTTTCTCATTTCATTTTCACATGAAAACCCATTTTTATCCCATTGCCTTTACATTTTCAGGTGTTTTGACTATAGGTCCAAAAACTTTACACTTTCCTAATAAGGTTAATTCAGCTTGAATTGCGTCTTTCCATTTCGGTCAGTCATTTCTTTGTCTACATTCTGTGATAGATTTTGGTTCATGACTTTCATCTTGCTTGATTATTTCAATTGTAACATTATATGCAAAAATACTATCGACAACAATAAGTTTTCGGTTCCATATTTTCCCTTATTGACATAACTTATTGAGATTTCTTCATTTCTATCATCTTCAGGAACCTAAACCTCTTCTAGGATTTCATCAATACTTTTGTCTTGGGACTTTTTTTGAGTAGTTGCCTCCATATTATGACCATCTTCATAAATTCTCCCTTTTCTTTTTCGAGGATTTTTATCTTTGGAACTGATTGGTCTACCACGTTTCAATCATGGCTTACTTTCATTTGCACTAACACGTTGTCCTTCTGGGATAGTAATTCTAATAGGAGCATTTGCAGCTGGTATATGGGATTTTGTAATTCTCTTTGGGTTAGTAAATGCATCTGGTAGTTGATTTGCAATATTTTACAAATGGATTATCTTTTGTACTTCTAATTTGCATTGCCCTGTACGAGGGTCTAAATGCGATAATGATAATATTTTCCATGTAATTTCATTTTTTGGTTGCTTATTTTCTCCCCCTAATATTGGGAAAACTGTTTCATCAAAATGGAAATTGGAAAATCTTGCTGTGAATAAATTCCCAGTCATTAGTTCAAGATATTTTATGATAGAAGATGGTCCCATCTTTGTGTGTTGTGGTGGAGCAATTGGAACATAAACTACATATCCAAAAATTCTAAGATGGGATATATTTGGTTCCTGACCAAAAGCCAACTGAAATGGGGAGAATTTATGATAGCATGTTGGTCCTATTCATACCAGTGCTGCTGCATGCAAGATAACATGTCCCCATGCAGAGACAGGGAGTTTTGTTCTTATAGGTATTGATCTAGCTATTAATTGGAGATGTTTAATAAAGGATTCTGCTGGACTATATTGTGTATGAACATGAGCAACAAGCTCTTCAATTGTTATTCCAGTTGATATACAATAACTGTTAAAAGCTTGAGATCTAAACTCACCAGCATTATCAAAATGGATTGCCTTGATGGTATAATCTGGAAATTGTGCTCTTAATTTTATTATTTGAGCAAGTAATCTCGCAAATACCAAGTTACGAGTTGACAATAAACACACATGTGACCATCTTGATGATGCATCTATTAAAACCATATAATATTTAAATGCTCCACATGGTGGGTGAATAGGCCCATATATATCACACTGAATACATTCCAAAAAGGCAGGTGATTCAATCCTAATTTTAACTGGTGATGGTATCTCAAAATTAATTTTCCTTGAGAATAAGCAGCACATGAGAATTCTTTGAATTGAAGAATCTTCTGGTTCTTCAGAGGATGTCCAAGTGAATTCTCAATAGCTCTTTGCATCATAATTGAACCACGATGGCGTAATCGGTGATGTGAAAAGGTAAAAATATTTTGGTCAGTAAACTTCTGGGTTATTGTAGCATAAGTTTCAATTGTGTTGATATTTGTATAGTACAAATTGGAGGACAAAGCAGGTAATTTTTCTAATACACATTTCTTATCCTCGATAATGGTTGTGATATGGAGATACTCAATGTTCTCTTCATTCACAGTCTCAATATCATATCCATTTTGATGAATATCTTTAAAACCTAGTAAGTTTCATCAAGACTTACTAGATAATAAAGCACTATTAATAGCAAATTTTGTTCCCCCAAGTAGTATTATGTTAGCTCTTCTAAAGCCTTTAATCAATTTTGTAGTACCAGAAATTGTGTTAACACTTGCTTCTTTCATAATAAGGGAAGTAAAATATATTTTATTTTTAAGTATTGTATGTGTTGTTGCACTATCAATTAGACATACATCTTCTTTGTTGACATTGGATCTTGATAATGACTTGGAAACATTCATTATTCTTTATAAAAAAAATACGAACATCAATGATAAATTTAAAAAAAAAATTACAATAATGAAAGTCTTATT
This sequence comes from Dalbergia cultrata, assembly GCA_031216105.1. NCBI lineage: Eukaryota > Viridiplantae > Streptophyta > Magnoliopsida > Fabales > Fabaceae > Dalbergia > Dalbergia cultrata. The sequence continues at coordinate 52,729,256 of CM062344.1, forward strand.
GGGAAAAGAAGGAAAAAAAATGAATTGTTAACAGAAAAACTATTAACTCTAGTATTAAATTCTCAAAAGAAATCTGCTACATCCAAATGTGTTGTATACTTCAAGCCTTCTAAATTAATTATGTCATTCAGGTATGCAAAAACATCATCAATGGGTTTCAGATTTGCTTGAACACCATTTGCCTCAGCTTCATTATTGTGAAGAGTTAGATTGGTCTCAACATTTTTGTTCTTCCTTTCATTTGAATCTTGATATAACTTAACAAAATGTTTAGGCAGACAACAAGTACGTGACCAATGACTATTCATTCCGCATTGAAAGCAAAAGTTCGATGTGCTTTTTGAAGGATAACTTGAAGCACCTTTGTTTTTCTCTTGCTTGTAATTATTATTCCACTTTTGGTAATGAGAGGAGAGATGACTATTCTGGTTACTCTGATTATTGTGCTAGTTACCACGTCCATAACCACGACCATGACCACTACTGCGATTGCGACCATTGTTTTGTCCTATTTCAAATTTATGGGTTGCTACATTCACTTATGGGAATGGAGCAATCAGTTGGATGAGCTTCATGGTTTTTCCTCAGTAGCTCGTTGTTTATTTTAGCTACTAAGAGGCATGATATCAATTCAGAGTATTTTTCAAACCCCTTTGCATGGTATTGCTACTACAAAAGCACATTTGAGGCATGAAAAGTTGAAAATGTTTTTTCCAACAAGTCCTCATTGGTGATATTCTCACCATACTGCCGTAATTGAGAACTTATCTTAAAAACTGCTGAGTTGTCCTCATTCACAGTTTTAAAATCCTGCAATCTCAAATGCACCCATTCAAAACGAGCTCTAGGCAAAATCACTATCTTTGGTGATTATATCTTTCCTTTAGATTGACCCATAATTCCAATGGATCTTTCACAGTTAAATACTCTGCCTTTAATCCTTCATGAAGGTGATGGCACAGAAAGATCATAGCTTTAGCCTTGTCTTGGCTTGATTAGTGTTTTTCTTTAATATTTATCTCCTAAGCCTTTGGCTTCCAAATGTGTTTCAGCATCAAGTATCCATGACAAATAGTTGTTTCCAGTTATGTCAAGTCAACAAACTCAAGTTTTGTCAAATTTGACATGCTGTTATCTAGTACATAAAATGATAATAAATAGTAAAAGTGAATTCAATTGATGGAAAAGAGAAAAAAAGATTAAAAAAAATTAAACATAAATTTATGTGAGGATGATCATCAAAATAATAAAAACACCATTTTGTAAATAATTATGCAACAACACATATTTCCAATTCATTTATTAATTATTTTATTAAATGAGAAAATTAATGTTTAGTTATACTTTATTTTGCTTTCCAATATCATAAATTTATCTATTACTCCATATGTTTTTCCTAAACATATATAACTTCTAATTTATCTTAGCAAACTTATAAGATTTAGTATAGACCAATTTGCTTCAAGAAATTGGTAAATGATTTAACATATTATAATATATTTGCTTCAGAATAGTATAAGCACTAAATTATAAATATCCAAAATTATAAAATCCATCAATTATGAATATTCAAAATTTATCTTTACATTCGCTTCGGGGAATGTAAAATTTAAAGATATTCATTCTAAGGAATGTAATAATTTACTTTAGGTTATAATATTACATTGTATATAACACACACTTCAAGTAATGTATTTGGTAAAATTCATTCTCTTTAGGGAATGATTTTTGATATATTCACTTCAGGGAATATACAAATGTCTTTATAAGTGGAGAAATAATCCATTCACTTCAGGAAAATATTATTTTATTTATTTTGGGCATATGTATCATTCGCTTCTGGGAACAATTATCATTCGCTTCAGGGAATGTTATCAAAGAGAGAGAAAAAGAAAGAAAGAAAATGAAAGAATAATAAAAGGAAAATGAATTATGACAAAATTATAACACATTCAATATTGACAGCTAGCATTAAAATAATATGTGAATATTATGCACACAAAAAAAATGATAACATGTAGATAACATAATATGTGGTTAATATGGAAATAAGAGACAAAGTTATTATATGTAATAAATAAAAAAATATACTACGATACTAATAAATTATAACGAGATACCAAAGCCTAATACCAAAGCTATTATACGTGATTATTTAGTGTAATGTATTTAGCATGATTATAAGGAACCAACACCAAAGCGTAATCATAGCAATGGTTATATGGAAATTGAGGATTGATTTATCAGTGTAATGTAGCATATGCATATAGTGTGGACAAAATATTAAAAGACGAAAATTTTGATGATATTGAAAAATAATACTTGAAGGAAATTGACCTTGAAATTGAGTATGAAATATTGAGGAAGAGATCGACACAGTTAAAAGAAGAGAAAAAAAAATGAAATAGTATACGCTTCATAAAACAAGATCATATTGGTATTATATGGTACAAAAATTATAAGATCCAAGTATCGTTGGGCATTACACCCTCCATCAAAAGCATAGTGACAGAGACAATAAAAGTCACATAAAAAAAATGGAGGACTGCCTTAGGATGGGATAAGAATAATGAGCAAATTCGTGCTGATAATGTGTAATAAAATAATGGTAGAAGAAGGGAGAAATGATCAGAAAATGAGAGAGTAAAAGGATAAGTGATTAGAAAATGAGAGAGTGTTTTCTATTTCTCAGTGCATTACAATGTCACTCAAGGTCTCTATTTATAAACTCTGGAATACAATTGAAATGGAATAATTTATGATATTACATTAATGGGAAATAAATGTGATTATAATCAATCATTAAAATTTGTAACGGACATTCATATAATCTTTGATTTATAACAGAAATTAATTTATATATCTAATTTGTTTTGGTTCAATCACAGAACAACGTAACCTGAACATGATTATCATTTGAGATCAGACCATCAAAATTGACCCATTCAAAACTTCTAGTTAGAACCCAATTTTGGTCAGATTCGACCTTGACTGTCATAAATTTCAACATCATACAACAGTCGCCACCCCCTACTTCCTCCCCCGACCTTCTTCTCTTCTCTTCTCTTCACACTAGCAAAGTCTCTCCTTGTTTGTGTGCTCGAGGGGGGAGTCAATCCTACCATCGATGGTGGTGATTCGGTGACCCCCTTCCCCTTCTTCTTTTTAAATTTTTTGGTTTAGTTTTGTGTTCTTGTATTGTGTCTCTTGTCCTTATTACATTAGCTTTGTTTTGATTCTCTTTTGGTGAATCTCTCTTATTGGCAGTGACTGTTTGAACTGTGGACAATAAAGTAAAGCTTATATCTTGTTTTTCTTGTAGTTGCTCATACTCTTTGTGGCTTTAGACTACTTCATGAAAGACAAAATCAACAAGCTATTTTGGTGGTATATTAAGACTTCTATTTTTTTCTTTGTTTTATAAATGTGTTTATAGCATTTTATCTTCATATTCATTGTGCTTTTAGAGTCTAGTTTTTTTCTTTGGAAAAATAATCTTTTTAATCCGAGGAAAAGAGAAAAGAAAGATAATCATAAGATGAATTCAAAGAGTTTTTACATTACAACTTATTTGTGTAATCTTTCTCTTTAAATTGGAATTTGATGGAAAGAAAGCTTACACAAATTAAGGCTTAAGGACTCCTCAAGTTACACTTATATATATTTGTTTCTACAGAGCCTGTATATGATGTTTTACGATACTTCAGGTAAATCTTAGATTTGATGTGCTTATCATTGTTTTGTGAGTATCTGAAACATGTTGCAATAGCATCCATGTCTTGACATTCTATTAAAGAAGAGCAAACTTTTACCAAGAGAGAAAAATTTAATAATTTCCACAATGGAAAGTTTGGAAACAAAGCTATATATTGCATCTTCAAATTCGTGAACCAAAATAATTAAAATACTGAAGCAAATGTTGTTGAGAACACTACTAAAAACTTACCTGTTACCTGAGGATTTTGGTACCGATTTTTATTAAATATTCGCAGGCAAGCAAGTTTCTTGAGGATTTTGCTGGAAAAAAATCCGCAAGTAATATGATCATGGATAATTGGTTGTTGTGGATTATTTTACAAGAAATATGAAAAATCCGCAACTAATTTTTGTGGCCAGGTGTGTGGTTGGAAGGAATTTTGCTGCATATTTTGTTGTGGATTTTTATAATGAGAAATATTGTAGGAAAATTCACATATAATTTGCGCAAGAAAATCCTCAAATTAAATTGTCGTAGCAAAATTCACAAGTAATTTTTGTGGCAAAATGTGTAGGAAACTAAATCCCCAGCAAAATCTATCGGTAATCCCAATTCGATTTCACAAGTAATTGTGTAGGTAATATTCCTATCAAAAGCCACATCTAATTGGCCCAACAAAATTCATAACAGAATCCACAAAATTGTCATAGTCTTCCAATATCTGACTTCACAGGTAATTGCGAAGGTAATTTTCGCAACAAAGTTGATTTTGCAAGTAATTTTGCATGTATGTTTTATAGTAAATTTTGCAAGTAATGCACGTTTTAGAACTTGATTTTGCACATATGTTTCAAAGCAAAATTGGCAAATAATATCTAAAATGAATTTTGCACGAAATATGGACCAAAATTTAATTAAATTTACAGTAAATTTCACAAAAGCATTTCTAATATAACTTTTGTAGAAAAATTTGCAACCAAATTGAACAAATCTAATAGTTGTTCATTAAATTTATTTCTCACCCCACACGTGCCAATATATATATATAATCTATTTCTAATAACTTACTTTCAAATAAACAAAATGTCTAGTTTAACAATGAAACATGAATTTTCTCATAATATAATAACTTCAATGTAATGCATTACTCGAATTAAATAAAAATTCATAAGTCATTTGTTATCATATATGATTAAGTACTAAGATTGATAAACATAAAGCAAAGTAATAGTTCTAAGAAATGATAGCTATGCATTAGAGTCTTCAGATGATGTACTATCTTTATCCTCTTCATCACTTGAATTATTTTGATTATGGGATATAGGCTTTGGATGAGAAGAACTTGCTTCATAGCCTAATTTCTTCATCAATATATTCAATTTATTTCTTGTTTCATACAACTCCTTCTTCATATCTTCTTTTTCCTGTCTATCTTGTTCTAATTGAGCTTGCAAAGAAGCATTGAATGAATGGACTTCACTTCTTATCTTTTCCTCAATGTCTCCTGATATGGTCACTGTTAGTGAAGTTTTTGGAGTAATAGTTTTCATTGACCTGCCCAAAGAACCAAGCCCAAATACTCTCCCTTTTTTCTTTATCCTCCCATAGAGTTTACCAAAATTTGCAAATCAGATGGCATAAACTACGACTGTGCAACAGCTTCTCCAGAATTAACCTTAGTCTGTGATAATAATTCAATTGTTTTTCTTTTCAAAGTTCTTCTATTATAAACAAAAATTATTCAAGCTTAGGGTCAAATACAAACAACAAATAGTAATAGCTTACTCTATTATAGTAAACGTATAGACTAAAAGAAAAAGCCTATCATTTTGTTGATTTGAGCACATAAAACACTCACTTTTGAATATATTAGTATATGGAAAATCAATAATTCATACTAGTAAAATTACAAAAAAAAAGTAAAAATATAAATAGAGCAACAGAGAACCTTTTCATGAGATACGAGAACCTTCTCTAATTTTTGTTGTGAATCTATAAAAAAGTATGGAATCGGGTAACAAAGATAGCCAAATGACTAGTGGAGAACATATAAATATCGTGATGTTTTGGAAACTATCAATCAATAATGTGCATCATGTAAAATTGAGCCTATCAACTTAAGAATATTGGAAAACAGAACAACCCCAAAAAAGGGACATCAAATAATGTAATAACTTTAGAGTAGCAAAGATTCATGAAAATTAAGATTTTTTTAATATTATTGTTATAAGGAAAAATTTAGGGAGAGGGGACTCTATGAGGGTTGCGTAAGCATAACATCCTAGATCCCAAAGTTATCCATTATGGCATGCAAGGACTATATTTTACCAAAACACAAAACAAATAAACATTCAAGCAATAACTAGGAAATTTTGGACTAGCTTGAGGTAACTAAACAAGCTATAAAACCTTTCACAAAGTAGACTAATCCATTGAGACCTTTGTATAGATCAATGGAACGACCTTAATTCTAACATGCCACAAATAGCAGTAAGAAAACTACTACAGCATAGATACACCTTCATAATCTTTCTCATCTCTAAATATATAAATAGCAAAAATAGAATCAACATTAACTCACATAAGCATCTTGAGCTTTTGGGTGGACCTATTCTTTGACCTTAATTCTTGTGCATTCTGATATAAAATTTAGAGAACGATGGGTCTTTTCCTTCATTTTCAGCCTTCTATAATTCAAAAAGAAAGGTTTACATGTCATCAATAATAAAGGTGGAATAATACAATTAAAACAAAGGAAAATAAACTCTATTAATACCATTCTTTTATAAAGAACTCGATGGGGTATACACCATCCAATATGTAGTGATGCATCTGCATTGGAGTTACGATTCTTCTTATTTTATTCAGATTTTGCTTTGAAATCTTCAGACTTCCAATATTGAAGCAAATTTGCCCAAGTAGTCTCTCCAATTCATGAAGGTTGTATACCATCTTTCCGGGCTTTTTGTAGAAGTAGTGACAGCTTACTCAACCATCTCTTCTCAAAATTATTTTTAATTTCCACATTAAAGTTAGGATCCCACTTAAATTTTCCCTACAAAAATCAAAGTTATTTGTCTTGTAATAACAACAAAATAATGTTAACTACTAAATTAAGATATCAAAATAGTATCAACATAGTTACTTGAAATAGTTTAAACTACATCCTTCTGGTATATGTGGAAAATGCTTTCCACCTTAGTTTACCTTTGTCAAACTTACTTTTGATGCATGACACAATACCTGCAATGACTTCCGTATGAGGCCAAAACCTACATATAAGCAAATCATAGGTTAGTACAACACTACGTTCAAGCATGATAATTTTGATAATTATGCTTATAAAAAACATCATTTAGCCATCCCCATCAAACTTTATCAAAATAAGATCCTCACTATTATCAATGCTAACTCCACTACATGAAGTTGAGTATTTGGTTGTCACCTGACTGTAAGGATAGCAAACAAGAATTTGGCTCAGATTGTGGTGAAGGAAGCTGAGTATTTGATTCATTTTGTTGAGATTGATGATTTGGTGGGGATTGTTGAAAGTGAGGTTGATGACTTGGTGGGCATTGTTGGGGATGTGGTTGAGTATTTGATTGAACTTGAGATAAAAGGATACCACTAGGAATTATTGGAGGAAAACCACTTTGTGGTGCTTGAAGGTTAGCTAGTGGTTTTAGAAGTTCTGGAATTATCCTTTTCTTCCTTGATTTTTTTTTTGATACTCTATTATCACCTCAATCAGACATTTACAACAAAAAAGAGAATAATATACAACAAACACACATGAATATCACACAACAACAATATAAGTAATCAATCAATAAGTAATGTATAAATTGGATAATGAAAATAACATGGAAGTAATGACACATTCTCTTAATATACCAAGTTCTAAACTTCACCAGTCATAAAATCAACAATAATAAAAAAATCAGTTTGAAATATAACAATATAATTATTCATCATCATCATGCTCTTCCTCTTCCTCTTCCTCTTCCTCTTCTTCTTCTTTATCTTCTTGGATAAAATTAACTTGTTGCATTCCACATAAATAAACTTCTTTACCATTATGCTCACCATCTTGTGTAGATAGAAAAGCACATGAGAAAGGGGGTTGAATTATGTGTTGTTTTTCTTTGCTTTTTAACAACTGAAACTTTGAACAAAATATTATCAACAGTTGAGCTTTAAATGCAATGAAAACAACACTAGATGTTTTAGAAAGTAATTTATGAAATAGAGCATCAGTAACAAATAAGTTAAAAAGATAAATTTTAAACAAATATTAAGTTATTTGAACTGAATAGCAAAAGTAAAAGGATAAGGGAGAAGAAGATAATGCACAAATATTTTCATACTAGTTCAGCCAAACTGCCTATATCCAGTACTTAACCACCATTGAGTTTCACTAAACCTTTCTCACTCGAGAAAGAAGAAAACTAGATAGTCTTTACAGTAGCATTCCCAAGCTATAACCTGTGACCAATAGACAACCCCTACTGTCACAAACCAAGTAGTTATTCACTAGCCTCCCCAAGTTGAACCCTGAGTAGTCTTGTACTAGTCTCTCCAAGCTAACCCGAGTAGTATTGTACTAGCCTCTCCAAGCTAAACCATGACTAGCAAGAACACCATACTGTCATGTTGCAAATAGTTTTACCTTAGCTTCTCCAAGCTATTTCACACCAATCACCACTGGATTGAGGATACAAAGGTTTGTGTTTGGGTTTGCAGCTCTGACTAACCTACACCCAAGTTTCTATAAAGTATATAGTGAATAGCTTGGGATAACTTGAATAACTTCTTTCTAACGATTCTTCCTTGGAAGAACATATAAACTATTCAAGATTGTAGAAAAAGGCTTTTTACAAGCAAGAAAACTGATTATAGGAACTAATGAACTTCATTAAAAAAAAAAATGAGGAGAAAATTTTGCAGCGTATCTGCACTTATGCAATTGTCAAGTTATTTTTTTGAAAGCTCTGCATCTCTATTTATAGATGGTCTCCATTTGTGACCATTGCCCTTGATCTATTGTTCAAATGACATGTGTTGATCATCTGTTTATGTCTTGGAAATATAATTTAGAGGAGTAGCTTGTATGGTGTCAGAGCTTTTGCAAAAGCCATTGTAAAGTTGAAATTTCTAATGACTCTTTATAAACTACATTTTACTTTCTGATCATGATTTTTAAACTCTTTTTTCTAGAAGCTGGAGTGGTTGACCAAGTTGGCAGAAGAGATGATGTGCCAGTCTGTAACTGATTTTGACTTCAAATTTGAATTTTAGAATTTCCTTCTTTTTTTCCAATGAAGTGCAATGCTTTAATGTGAAGTGCACTTTCTGAAGTACGGTATCAGTTCCTTGGTGAACAAATAATCTTTTAGTCTTCAATCAGAGCAAGTATATGATTAAAATAGTTGTAATGATGATGATTGAAGGTTGTAGAACATCCTTGCTTCAGAGTTAGCATGATATCTTCATTCCATGTGTACTTTCTAAAGTCTCATTCTACTTTATGAAGATCCTAGCCATGGTTTCTTATTTATGATTTGATTCGTTGATCATGTAAACGTACTTTGCATGATATAAATTTCACTTCTATTAAGCTCTTTTCTCTTTTCATGAGATACAGCATGTTTGCACATATAAAGTGAATTTATTTTCGATTCAAGACGTGTTATGCAATCCGGAAAGACCTGTTTGCTATCTCAAGAAACTCAAAGGAAAACATGAATCATTCTTTGAAATATTCTTGTTAGTAACTCCTTCATTGACATTCTTTTTTCCACAACTGCATTCAGACATTGACACCATGTTGATCACAGTTGTGGGAAAAGGATATGTATTTACTATCATATTGGCTGCTTTCTTTTTTGGTAATTTCAATATGCCTTCATTCAATCCCTTTTTGAATAGAAACCCTGAATACTAAACAATTAATAGTAGAATGAGAACCAGAATTATGCCACTTACAATATTTCCTATTCTTCAACTGCTCAAGAGAAGGAATCTTGTGCCCTTCAGGCAACTTCAACTGCTTATCTTTCAACAGGAAATCAAATATTTTATCAGCATTTGTGATATCAAACAAATATCTTTCTTTTTGTTTTAGTTTTGAACTTCACGTTTCCTTTAGCCGAAGTTAATGCAGGGAATGAATATGGTTTTCCCTTTATTATCTCAGCGGCCATAATTTCTCCTTCCAATGATAATTGCTCTTCACAAAACTCTTCATCAGATTCACATTCAACAACTGAAATGAACTGGGAAGTCTTACCACCAATTTTGTTTTAACCCCTTTGATCTCTTTCATGTATGAACTTCTCCACCCTAGTAGCCTTCCATGACAATAAGCTTTTCTCTCAGTTGCAGGTGCATGTTGTTCACTGCTATGGAAGTACATTTAGTCTTTGGCAACTATACACTGCACTTGCTTCTTATCTTCTTGACTCTCTCTATGAAATCAAAGATCGGCTCACTCAATTGTTGTTTGATTCCAAACAAGTCTAAAATTGAAGCCTCCGGTAATGGTTTATAAAAACGATTATGAAACACACCTTCCACATCCATCCAACTATGAATTGAATTGGGTGGCAAAGATAAGTACCACAAGAAAGTCATTCTAGTTAAAGATAATGGGAATAACTGAAGCTGTAATGCTTCATACTGTTCGGCTTCTGCACATTAGGCCAAGAACTTAATCACATGCTCCATTGATGATCTCCTATCATTGCTAGAAAATGAAGCAAAATCAGGTACTCTAAAGCCATGTTGGAAAAGTACCCTATCAACCCATTCTGGATAAGGTCTCCGGTAAATGGGTCTTTCCAACAACCTTAATTGTACCTTAGAATATCTCCTTATAGCTTTAGCAATCACATTTGGATCTAAAAATTGAGGACCAACCTTCCTTGGTTCATTGTATTGTAAAGGATTATTCGGAACAAAGCCGTGTTGCCTTGGCCTACATTTCCCTTGATCTTGCATAACATTAAAATCTGGCATAGGTGTATTCCACAGCTGATTTGGTATGGGAAATGCATGATTTAACCTTTGACTAGGGCCAACTCCATAATTTATATTATTCATAGAAGGGCCTCCCCCTTGTGGTATCATTGAATATGGCGCCATAGCCCATTGTCCTTCATTAGGATTATTCATCATGATTTGATATGCTCTGAGTAGCATATTCCATGGCTGATCAACATCCATGCCATTATCATCATTTGCTATTGGTGGTAAGCCTAAATGTCCAGTTGCATTCATAGGCCTCCTAACCAAATTAATTTGCCCCCTTGGGCTTGTATACGGCTGCATAGGATATACTCCCGTGGAATCATGTTGCATCATTCCCACATTAGGATTAAAACCATTACCCTGCAAAGCATTCAACACCATTGGCTTCACAATTTTAGGAAGTTTCTTAGAAACATTAAGCATTGTATCATTCACCCCTAATTCTATCTATTGTCTAATAAGCGATATAGACACAGTAGTAGGTTGTTTGTCCTAATTATTTTTAGCAGCGGATGTTGAACCTGGGGTCCCATTCTTTTGGTGGATAGAAGCGGTAAATTCTCTGGCACATTCGAGCTTGACTCATTTGCCAAAGAACCGACCATACTTTCATCCATTTTACGGTTTACATGTTTAGCATTAGTCAACATCGCACCAGGAGAACTCATACGTAACTCCTTGCGCCACTGATAATCTAAACCTGGAGACTTTAAATTTTCCACTATCGACCCTCCTTGTCCCACTGGGCGTGTAAAAATATGTTGTGTTGAAATTTATTTGGCTAAGTTAAATAATGAATCAAAGCCAAGAAACAAATTTGCCTTTGATCCCAAAGAATGTAGATGATTACACTAAGGAAGGGAATCTACCCCTTGGTTATAGGTTTTCCAAATACTATGTAATAATAAGCTCTGGACTAGGATTGAAAATGAAAATATGATTGATTAATGATGATTAAAAGTACAATATCAACAACAACACTAAAGAACATGGAAATTGTAATACAAAGTTGATGAACTGCTTTATACTACGCCTAAAATGGATAAGAAGAAGATAAACTAAAACAAAAGTTGTGAAATATGTCTGTATGTGACTTGTCGTGTCCTCTCTTCTTTGTTCTTCGGCTCTTTTATATTAGACTTGAATTGTCCCTGCTAGGTAACCATCCATGAGATCGTTTTGTAGTTGATCTTCAAATAAATCGCATAACACGACTCGCAACCATAACAGTTCCATGAATTAAATAACCATTCCTGCACATCCACCCTTGGTGGTGAGTGTCACGAAACGCTCTAGCCGTTGTAACTACTATTAGTGAGTTATTCCGCAGCCAGTTACTTGTACAAGTAACACTTTCATCATTTTATGGAATCAAAGGTCCAATTTCTTTTATTTACAACATACTAATAAGCCCAACACCCAAAATCAGCCCACTTCTAAATCAGTGATAACCCATATTGATGGTCATTTTAGCATTTCAATAGAAGACTAGTTGTTTTATACGAATTTTATCCTTCATTTGTACTCATTTTAGAGTACTTGGAAAGAAGAAAGAGAATTTGATGGGCACCGTAAACTAGTAGAGTGTGATAAATGGAGTATAAATAATGAAGTGAGAAAAAAATTAGTACTCCATCTATTCCGTAATTATAATCATTTAAGGTTTCAACATGGGTATTAAGAAAACACATAAATGTTATTGATGTTAGAAAAAAAAATATATTTAAATTACTAAATTATCTTTTATACACTTTACTGATTTTTTCTCTTTCTGCTGTTTAACTACAAATGAGGGATAAGATTGGAACAAAACAATTAATTTTTTATTAGAATGTTAAAATGATAATCAATAGGGAATAATTTTTTCCTTAAGTGATTATAATTAAGAAATGGAGAGAATAGAATGTATAAAGAGTAATTTAATAATTTAAAGTTATCTTTTTTAAAATCAATAGTATTTATATACTTTTTTAATATCCATACTAAAATCTTAAACGGCTATTATTTAAAAATGGAGGGAGCAAATTTAACTGTTTTCCGGCGAACAAATCATCATCCCCGCGGCGCCGCGACGTGATTGGTGACAAATTCAGATTGAAGGAACCCCAATGAGAGCCAATCCAGCCAACCAATCTACTCTGTCCGTCTTACATTGAAAAGTACAAAAAACCTTTGTATGCGTTGTTCTTCCCTCCTTTCGGAGGAATTTTCATCAAGAGGTCAGATCCATCATTGTTACTACTTCCAAGAGAATTCAGGCAGTGTGAAGAAATTGCCGTAGAGGAATTTTCTTCCCCTTGGAGCGCAAGTAGCTTTCCGTCTAGAATGTGCAGTGTGAACTCATGACAACTTGGAAGGACCCCAATGGATGTTGCACGCGTCCACATTGAGAAAAAAAGAACGCTTCTAGATTGAGATTTGTGCATAAATAAGTAGCTGGCGACGACAAGTGGGCTTAAAAAGATAAAAGATTTTCTTTTTTAATTTATTTGACCACTACCCTAAACAGTAATTAAGAAATAAAAAAAAAAAAGGAGATATTACCTTAAAAAGATACATTTTTATATTTTTAAAATGGTGGATCTATTAAAAGATTCTAAAATTTACTTTTTATAATATCCTTAATCAGTGCACTAAATTAGCATCACTGGTTTGCAAAGCTACTTTTTTTTAATCATAAAAAATTATTTTAAATTTTAAATTTTCAAATAAAAATAATAATTTATTATAATTTATTATTTTTCTTGTTTTCGTTTAACATTTTGCATCCAAACATTATGCATTTGAAACATGATTCATTTTTCCTTTTTTCTTTTAAAACATATTAAACCTGAAATTATAATTTGATTGATTTTTAAAAATAATTTTGAAGGTCTTTTCAGATGGAAAATAATTTTGAAAATTAAAAAAGTGACATGATATGCATCTGCATAACAGGCTAAATAACACTGATGTTTACATCATGAAGCTGATTTTTTATAATCGAAATGGCTCAAAACATTTTCAAAATAAGGACATGGAGCACCAGTGGAGATCATAATCATGAGATGTAAGAGAGTTGATAATTAATTAGACTTCTTAAATATTCAATTATAGATTTAATTTCTGATACTATATCCTGAGAGAATTAATTAGTGTTTTGGATAATGAATATGCTAGGTTCAACTTAACAAAACAACCAGTGAAGAGCATCATTGAAAATCCCACATCATTCAAAATCAAATCACGGTTGACGAGACATAACTCCTTTGAAAAAATCATCTGGATCACTTTATTGGATTATAATTTCTTTCTTCAAATGGCCAGTGAGCAATTAAGACCGACATCCATAATCCATCTCTTAATAAAATTTGCATGCACTCCACTATGCACTACGTCACTTTTCCGCTGATAATTTTTCTCGGATTGTCTTCTCTCACAAGCGACCATTATATATTTATTTATGTTTATTCTGTGATAAAAAAAAATTCTTTTGTGTCTTTATTTGAAACATCTCGCGTTTCAATTGAGAGACATTGAAGGTGAATTGTATGGTGGGGAAAGATAAGTTTAGAATCATTTGGTCTCTGAATTTCAACCATTAAAACTTAAATCCAATGGATGATATTAACTACAATTAAAATACGAATTTGTGTTTTAATCTATACCATTAAATAAAGAAGATTCCAAAATTAACAACCTTTTTGGTGTTTCCTGACCAAAATAAAATTTCATTTCACGTTTGCTTATATTTTCAAGTCTGCTTACTATTTGCTTTAAAAAAATTATTTAAAGCCAACACAAATCTAACACCAACTTCTATGCATCCACCTTCATCTCCTTCTCACCACACACCCACATTGTAACACAAACCTCCACAAACAAAAACTCATTTTCCCGTAAACCAACATAAATCTAAAATTATCCACCTACACCAAACTAAAGAGGAAGAGATTCATTCTTCCAAAACAACACCAAACACAAGGCGGACAGGATAGGACTCTGCATCGCAATGTTGCTGACACGGAAAAGGATCTGCATCGTCATCGGGTGAGGAAAGAGTGCTGCAGCAGGAGCACCACCTGCATGGTTAGGAACGATCAGACAACGGACCGAAAAAATGAGACGGTGGCGGGCACTTTGGGCCGAGATCTTGCCAGAAGAAGGTCGGATGGCTGCGGTTCAAGCGGCAGAGGTGAGGGCGACTCTCCTTTTCATTCGCTTCAATGGTTTCCCTCAGCTCACGACCATGATGGACTATTCTATCACTGTAAAAGCTTATCAATATTTTATATGAATTATTAAAATTATAAACATTGTAGCTTCATTGGGGCAAGACACTAGGTTACTGGGTCAATAGTTTAATCAATGGATCATGGGTTGAACCGATTAAACAGTATTTAATTAAATAAATATATACAAATATAATATAATAATATAGTTCAAATAAGTATAAATAAATAGGATGAAATGTTATATTTGTAGAAGAATGGGATAAAGTGCAATAACTCGAAATTTAAAAAATTATTTAGTCTTATTTACCCATTAAACCATAATGGGAATATTCACATTGCACATGCATGCTATAACTACTTGTCTTTTAAATATATTTATGGAGTACTGATTACTTTTTCTCATTATATCTTATTAAATAAAAAATTAGAATGAGTTGAGAAATAAAATTATTTTATAAAATATACTTAAATTATTTTAATATTAAAAATATTTACACTTTCTAGTAGAAAATAACTGTTTATCTAAACAGACCGGTATATTAAAAATCAATGTATAACAATTTATCTAAATAGATACTAATTTTCAAGATTTAATGAAAAATAATGAAAATAAGAAATCAAAGCTAAAAATTAAATTTTATAATTTTCATAATTTTTGATTTTTTTTTGTAAAACTTTAAAATTTAAAAGCTGAAAATTTAAACTAAATGCACTCTAACAATTTTTTTTCCTTAATTAATGTGTGAGATCGCAAGCATCATGGTATGAACATAGCGTTATAAAAATATTACTTATACCACTAAAAGTACATTTCCAATTGAAATACACATATCATTACTATTAAATATGATGGTAACTCCAATTCATTTTATTTTTCATCATATTCAATGATAATAGTGATTGTATCCAGATACATTGAGTTTTTAATATATTAAATTTTTATAGATACACTAAAAAAACATTAAAAGTGGACGGGCCTACTCTTATTATAAGGGGAATAATACACATTCATCATCATACCTACACCAACTACTTACACCATGCTACCGGAAAAATTTGGCATTTATATATGCCATGGATACGAATGGCAATAATTTTGGCAAGGGAAAAGCAACACAAAGAAAAGAAAAAAGAATAAAAAAAACCACCACACGTGCATATCTGGTGGTCCTTCTCCTTTTCCCTTTCCCAAAACAAAAACCACATAACCCTATATCTCCCACATTTGAAACCCTGTCACTATCTAGTCTCACTTGATCAAACAAGCACAAAAGGTTTCATTTTTGCCAGCATTCGTGCCCACGCTCTCTCCCCTTTACTCTATTGTCTTAAGCTTTCGTTTCCCATTCCATATGTTGACCCATTGTCAGTATATTTAGCAGCGATAGTAGCAACTATGCTCATTTCACATTCCAATCACGGAGGAACAAAGTGACACACTCATCGTTACGATCACACCGCTTCCACCATCTTCGTTAATTTCACGTTTGCTAGGATACGATTCAGAGTTAATCGTCACCATTGTGTTCGCGTTCTTGCTTCTAGCTTTTGCACTGTAAGTAGTAGAGGATTACATTTTTCACAGAAGTTTTAGTATATTTGGTTTAAGTTTACATGTTTTATGTTTAGAGTTTGCAACTTTTTGTGCTTTGATTTACATTTTTTTTCTGAACGTGTTTAGTGGTTGTGCTCATTTGGCTTGCAACTTATTGAACTGGTTTGAACAGGTTTAGATGTTTTTTCAGTATGGTTTATTGGTTTTTTAGAAAGGTTTACAACTCTTTTTGCACTGGTTGACAACATTTTGAACAAGGTTTACAACTCTTTGTATGTCGGTTTACAACATTTTCCATTTGTTTATAACTTTTATTGGATTGGTTTACAGCTTCTAGTGCATGGTTTACAACCTTTGGTGCACTGGTTTACAATTTTTTGTTCATTAGTTTACAACTTTTTGTCGACTGGTTTACAAATTTTTGTGCATTGGTTTACAACTTCATAGCTTGCAACATTTTTTTTTATGCTTATGCTTATGAAAAGAAAACAAGAGATGGCTAAAACATTCTAGTGAAATCCACATGCATAATCACTCACCTTGGATGCTTGAAACTAGCCTAGCAACTCATATTATGTTGTTATCATACAGTGCATGCATACTAAGCTCGTGTCATGCAAAAGCATAAGTTCTAACATAAATCATGCAACAATACCCACATTTTTTTTTTGAACATGACATGCAAGACGTTCATGGCATCAAATATCACTTTAAATATTTTAACACATATAAAGCAAAGCATCAATCCTACGATGTGCCTATATGCATGATTTGTGCTCTCACTGAAATTCTATCCATTAACTCTAGGTCATTCTCATGTGAACTCTTTTCCTCTGGGATGTGAAGTTTCTCTACACTTTGACTTGTAACACCCTGAAACAACTAGCAATCATTCCTCTTGTGCTCTTTCTTACTATATTTGTAGCAGGTAGGTGTGCCCTATAGGCACGGACCTCCATGGCACCTTTTGCTTGTCTAACAATTTGGTGACCAACTAGTCTGTACTAAACCTTTCTACTTTGGCTTGTTGCTGCCTTGATCTCTTGGTTGGGCGATACTAGGACATGTCCGGAGGGGGGCACTGAGAGGGGTGGCTCGGCTAACGATACCCACGCCTGACCTCTATCTAAGCTACTGATTCCTAGTTATGCTACCTTTTAATGCACTTCAGCATTGGACGAGCTCACTAACTATCTCTGATAGGTTCGAAATGGCCCACTCAAGGTGCCATACACAATTGATACACAAACTAACATGGTGCTACTGCGGTGGTGATAGAGACACCGATTAACGAATGACATAACTTAACTGAGAGGACAAGGAAAAGCATAAGATTGGATCAAGAGCTCCAAGAATGCTATAGACTCTTACTGAACCTAGACATGATTAACTCTTCTTATAGGCCTCAAATAACATTACATTAGAGCAAACGGTTGTAGTTCTATTCACATAATTGTCATGCCATTTGTGGACACTTGATTTAATACTATGCAGGGAAACCTATGTCTCTTATATCACTTTGTCACAACTCGACTTAGGAACTAAACCTGCACGTGAGGAATCCTATCTCCACATAAGCTTTCTAGGTGACGTGACTTTCTAAATGCATAAATTATCATAATATACTATTAAAATATAATTTCCTTCTAAACCAACATTCATTTCTCTATTTAAAACACAACATTCATTTCCCTAAACCATTATAGCATATATATATATATATATATATATATATAACATCTAGATCAAAATCTGAAATTTTGTTCAGCATTTAAAAATTGAATCACGAATACATCTCTAGCTTGCTGTATAAACTCTAATTAAACTCTACAATTTCAAATCCATACTTGAAAACTGAAAGCATATACATAGTTGTTTCTCGTACTGAAATTAAATACATAATCTAAACATAATGCATGGCTTGGATCCTACCTGCACATCTATTGGAGAACTCACCCTAGCAAGACTCTAAACTAAGCCTTATTCCAAAGCAAGACTCACCACTGAAAACAACTACATCAACTAAAGCGGTGACAAACGGTATCTGTGCCTACAACTATGAGAGGAAAGGGAGAAAGGTGAGTCAACGGACTTAGTGAGTAAGCTCTCACCCATCACCTACATGGGATGACCAAGGAATATACAATATATAAGATGCATGCAGCAATCATAAACCATTTGATATTCATATGCATAACTATATAGAAAATATATCTCTGTATTTATAAATTCATAGAAAAGCATATCTAAATTCTTACTCTAACGAGAAATAATTTTTCATACACATACGTAATAGCTCTTTAAATCAAACATTTTCTGAAAAGCATCAATAATTCCTAAAAACATAATAACAATACTCTAATAGAGAAACATGGATATCTAGTTATGCATTGCATAACAATACATTCTTTAGCTATGCATGTCAACCATGTCATAGTGAATTTTATGATCTCTAGGATCCTTCAAGAATCCGAATTGGACACCTAACTATGTTTCATCTATGCTCTGTGAGGTTGCCGCTAAGGACAACTTGGTACTAAGGTTAGCGATTATTATTCCCGGCTGTCAACTCATTGTTTGTTTCTCTATAGCTATTGTCTAGTCTCTAAACCATAAACTAATTATTTATTTAAAACTTTGTTCTGGCTCTTCTCTGGATTTGAAACCCTATAATTACTCTACTCTTGAAATCATAAAAGCTTTAGATACATATAAAATTATTTAAATATGAAAACTCTTGAAACTCCGAAAGCTATAAACTCATCACTCTAACAATCTGACTTTAGCATAACTCTAATTGTGAAATCATGCCCAAGGGATCACCCATTTGTAGGCATTATAATTTCAAGCCCACAAAAAATGTATCTGGCAGTTACTAAGAATCATACTAAATTCCGTGCTTCTAAGTATCATAAAAACTAAATCTCTAAGGTCTCATTTCTCAAGCTAACATGTTTTCATAAACTTGGAAACTCTAATATTATACTTCAAAACCAAAAGGGTTCATAATCATAAAAACTCTAAAATTGTAATAACATTTCTATTCACAAAACTAAGTCGTACTCTGTTCAACATTCTTATCAAAATATCTTAACTGATACTTTAAGAACATATTCTGAAATACGATGTTTTGAAAATAATGTGATATCATAGATACATGTTTGATAATAAAATGGCAAACTTGCTACAATACATATTTTATAATAAAACATTTCTTGAGAGCCTAAAACTTTTTCATTTTCATAGCATACGACATAGCAATAACGATCTCATGGTTTTCTAAAACATATTTCATGCTATATTCAGAAGTCATAATTTTTGCTAGACTTGTAAAATCATATCTATATTATATTTTCATATCTGATCACATGTTTAACAATCATAATGAATCAAACATAATCATAATGGTTAAAATAAGGTCATGAGTTTAAATCCACTCATTGTTTGGAGCTAGGAGTATGTGGGCACCACCAACTTGACCTTGAGAGCTTGGAATGACACAAAAACTGCCATAGAGCAACATGGACTCATGATCAAACTCTAATCACCTCTAGATAACCCTAAAGCAACTCTAACAACATTGGGGAAACACCCCCACTTGACAACAATGGAGAATAACAACAACCCAAACTAAGAACATGAAAGAATGTGAAGAAAATAGAATAAAATCTATTAACAAACATATACCTTGATGATTGGAGGAGTTGGATTTGAAAGGGATTGAGAAAAGAGATGGGAAAGGGTTTGAGAGTGAAGTAAATCGGGATTTTGGGGAGAAAATATGAAGATAAGGGTTTTATAGGGGTTGGGGGTTCCAATAAGTGGAACAACGTTGTTTAACATTGTTCTCACTCCAGAGGGATGCTTGCGCCCTCATGCTGATCATTTACCCTCATACCACAAAAATCCCTAAATTGATGCACTTTGACCACTATAGCGGTCCTGGACCACTATAGCAATGACAATTTACCCAGCTTCTGTATTTGTCTATCATTTTGGCATCTAGATTGCCTCAATACTCACTTATTTTACTCTCCATTAACTTTAAAACATAAATGCAAATAAGAATAAACCCATTATTTTGATTTAAATGAAATATCATAAAATCAAAATCCCAACAAATCAAAATCCAAATTTTGAGTTTTAGTTCAAATCCAGGAATCTTCAAGATTTTCTAAACTTGTGAGCTAAAAACGAAATGTTTAAAGGTTTCATAAAATTCATTAAAAATTGCTCTTTAGCTTATTTTTCTTTTGGGAACAATTACCGAGATTTTTTATCCCAAACATGTGACTTCATCATATAGCCCACCAAGGAGGTGTAGAATCTAGAGTTAGTGATCTAAGACCTGAAACAACAAATAAGAGTTACTGGCATTCTTCCTAGTTTGAAAATTTTTTATAACATTTTTATTTAAAATTAGGGTATTATAGGTCAGCAGTGGGAAAAATAGTAGATGTGTAAGTGTACTGCAATTAGAGGAATTGTCAATATTTCATACAATTGTTGTTTATATTAGTTTGTTGCCTTGGCCATAATTAACGGTGATATTGTGTAAGTTAATTTTTTGGTTGTGTTTAATGTGGGGTATAGCCTGCATTCAGTAGCCAATGCTCCCTGCTATGCTTGTTGAGTTGTGGGATAAGAGTTTAAGTTCCCCTCAAAAGGAGGTAGTTAAAGGCATGGGTTTTGGAAGCCTTTTTGAATTAAAGATGAAGGAAAAAAAATAGAACCTTTATCTTGGAGGTGATAAAGGCATTTGATATCGTCAAGCGGTGTATCCACTTCAACGATCAGTCCATACCTGTGATGGAGGATTCTATAGGTTTAGTGTTTAGGCTTCCTTGTTCTAGTAATTTAACAAACTTCTAAGTAATATTTCATTTTTTTTTCTTTTTTCAAATGCAGGGAGTTGATATGTTATGATTACATGAAAAAAAATTCTGCATAAAGGTGGGGAAGTCAGGCAAGGTGCATCAAAGGAGGATATGGTAGTTATGGAAGATTTCCACAAGAAAACTATCAAGGAGTTAGAAATGATGATTCAAGCAGGCACAATAGATGATAGGTTTAAGATAGCCTTCATCCTTTATATCCTCTGCATATTTATTTGCCTAACTATGAAGGGTTCAACAACTTTGAAGTTGCTAGTCCATATTGTTGATGTTGATGACCCTACAAAATACAATTAGGGTAAACTCATTGTTAACACCCTAGTTGACAACATGAAAGAATACAAGGCAGGCAAATGAGAGGTAAAGTCTATTAGAGAGTGTGTCTTCTTCCTGATGTTATGTCCCATTTACGCAAGTTTATGTGTATGATTAATGGCTAAAGGACAATTTAATTAATTAAATTTATCTTACCTTTGAACATATTTGGTACCTTCACTTAGTATTTGGCTCGCCTTAAAGAGACAATGACCCTCTACTTGTCAAATGCTAGACAAAGGAGGCTGCCTAAGCTCCTTTTGATTATTAGAGGAAGGATGAGGAGGTATAGTGGCGCTAACCTTTGTGTATTGTAGCACTTATTGGTAATTCACAAGGTAAATGTAGACAAGTGTAGTGAATGAAATTCGACCCTTTTTTTTACAAGGCCTCCTCAACCCTAATAAGTATAGCATTGATGGCACTGTGATGGAGTTTCTTGACACCCACTTCAAACATGAGGTATTTGAATTTGCTTGAAAGAGATAGTTTGTGTATATTTTTATTTGGAAAATTTGTCTTTACATACCAATGATTTAAATGTAAATGAAAACATTGAATTATCTATATGCAAGACCTCAAGGAAATGGTCAATGGGGTCATTAAGGCATCATTAAAGTAGCAAAGAGAGAGGAAGGAGGGGAAGGCAACCTCTTGGTCACAGAAGGCTCCTTCTAAGCCAAAGAAGTTTTCTTCTTTGCTGAAGAAGGTGCATGTTGCACCATTTCCGTCACCCCCTCCACATAAGAAGGCCCAATCAGGAAGTTCTACGAATGATTATTCCACTGAGACTCATAGAACTCCTTCGGTCCAATCCTTTGATGTATCTGAGGACATTAGAGGTACTTTGAGTGAGGCCGCAGTTTTTGTGAAAAAGTACTTCTACCTTAAGGGTCTTTCCATAGTAAGTCCACATTATGTTCTTGTTTTGTTTATGTTAATTTTATTTGGTGGAAGTGGATAGCATATAATGGGTTAGAGTTTATCATATTTTCATGTTTTGATGTGAAATTAAACAGGAGACATACACGGAGGAACATGGAGATATGGAAGGTAGTCCCTCCCAAGTTCAGTTGATGGTCATGCCTAAGGATACTGCTTTGTCCCCTCAAAGCATAGAGTTTCAGTATAAGGTAATTGGTATTTTGTTATAATGGTTGTGAAAGTTGATTTTTTTCACATTATTTATATGGCTTATGTTGCACATAATGTGTACACCTATTACTTAATGATATATTGTATGCATGTTTAGGAGATGCTTCCAATGATTGTCAGCCCATTATTTGTGTACAGGGCACGACAAGCTTCAGCTTCAGCTCTAGGCTTAGCTTTAGCTTCAGCGTCCCAAACAATTATTGCCATCAAGATCGAGGTTCTAGATACAATGGCCTTGGTTTATGCTTACTGCACAACCAACCATAGCTAGCGTAGAAAAGGCAAGAAATGAAAGAATTCAGCCAAAAAAGATGAGTAAGTCCACAACAGAATATACATTATGATGGTTTGGAGTTGGTTTACATGTTTAGTGATTATGGTTTACAACTTTTGTGTGGGATGGTTTATAATTTTTTTTAATCCTGATTTGCAACTTTTTGTACTTGTTATTTTTTTTCGCATATGTATTTATCTGCTTTACTGAACATCTTCAGAAGATGTTTGGAATTAGTTTACATGTTTTATTATTATTATTATGGTTGACAACTTTGAGTGGGTTAGTATACAACTTTTTGTGTTGTGATTTTGTAAACCTTTGGTTTACAACTTTGTGTGTGGTTGTTTACAACATTGAGTGGGCCGGTTTACAACTTTTTGTGTACTTGTTTACAACTTTTTTTGGGTTGGTTCGCAACTTTTTTCTCTTGGTTTACAACTTAATGTGTGCTGGTTTACATTTGTTGTGTGTGTAGGTTTACAACTTTGCGTGGCCTGGTTTACAACTTTTCATTTATTAACCTTCTTTATTTCATTGGTTATGGAAATTGTAATGTTGATGGACATTTCCTCCACTGCAACGAGGTTCAAACTGTAGCACCAAGAAAATGGATAAGAAACTTTGTATGGAATGTGTATATGACCATGTTTTTTCTTTTTGATTATGTTGAGCCACTTGTGACCACTGGTATTCTCTTTTGCTTGTAGGTTGTTTCCTTTCATGCCAGCTACCTTAATTTTTATGAGAATAAAAAGGTGAAACTTGATAGATTCTATTTGAGTTCTTGTTTTGTAGTATTCAATAATCTTGTTTAGCATTTCATGTTAATAAATGAGATTGGTGAGCTTATGTGTTTAGGGATATGGATATGAATGTTTTTGGTTATATTACTATAGGAAACAATCACTTGCGATGTTGATAGGCCCCTATTGGACCTTGGACAATGGTAGTCATATCCTGATGGGGATATGTCAACCCGCAATCTAGTATGGTATTTTTCTAAGTCCATTGTAAGATCATTTGCCATATTTAATTTTTAAGGATAAAATTTCATGAGTGCCAATGCATTGTTATTAAACAGTGTTGTACATATTTGCTCCTTGCATGTATTTAGAGCATTTGTGGTGTTATGTCCTCAATCATGAAACCAAAAAGGTGTATATTTTGGATTCACTGGGACATACAACTAATGACTGCAATAAGCCGGAGCATAAGACTATTGGTGAAAAGGATGTCCTGGACTCCCTCATTGTGTGTTAATTATGTGGATAAGTTTGTTTATGCATCACTTTTGACTTCTTGGATTTTGATTATGTAATGCAATTCACACTAATAGTGATTGAATTTGGCAGGTTATACGATTCAATGAGTTAATGGCAATGCTTGACCTAACAATGGACCTAGCATTTGAGCTTGACTTGAAGATAGAGCCTCTTCGTATATAACCAAACAAGTAAGCTTGACCTAGCATTTGCCTCCATGACAAATAATATGTCTTTCTTGTCCAAACTTTATTGTCTCCACATTCCATGTAGAGATTATTGTGGAATATATGTAATGAAGTACATGAATATGTGGGATAGGGTCACCACATATGAAGGGGATCTTACGATGCCTGTATGGGATGAGGTAAGTTTCATGTTTTATTTGGATTCCCTTAAATATCTATTAAGCAATTCTGTCTGGATAATTGTTGATGTCTATTACCATAGGTTCAGCTGGCTCACATTCGGCGTGACTTATTGTTTGGGTGGATGCTTGACAAGGAAAACAAATATAGGGATCATGTAATTTTAGCAGTTGAGCCCTAATTAAGGGCTGCAGGCTTTGTTCCTGTAGCTACTAATTGTCCTGTTGCTATAGGTAGTGCGGAAAAAGCAGGCAAACCCAGTCAACCGAAGTAAAAGGTGTATTCACGTAAGATGGCTAGACAACCTGGTCATCAGTTTACCACCCGTATGCCACATCACATGCTAGGCCCAAGACAAGGAAGAAAATAGGGCATACTAATTGATTTCTATGTAAACTCTGGATTTACGTATATATTTGTTCGGATATTTTCACCATTTTTTGTAGCCATGTATACAATCATTCCATCGTTTGTATTTGTAGATGGGATAGGACTTAGGTATATATTTGTTTGGATTTTTCACCATTTTTTGCATGCATTTATGTAATCATGGCTTAGTATAGTATATATTTATAGATGGAATGACAATATGTTGATATGTTATATACAGGGAAAATAATACGTACATGGATGGCAATTTGTGTATAGGGAACAATGTTATACGCAAAATGTTGTAAACCAATTATTACAATGCTATAAACCTTAGTTTATAAGTTGTAAACCGTATCTTCTTCCTTTAAACCTACGTGGAATTAGAACTCCTCCTAAACCTCTCAGCCAATGAGATTGGAAAAAAAAGTTGTAAACCTTGCATGAAAAAAGTTGTAAATCTCTGACTAAAAAAGTTGTAAACTTCTAACAAAAAAGTTGTAAATCAATACTTAGAAGTTATAAACCTCTGTTTAAAAAGTTGTAAGCCCTTGACTAAAAGGTTGTAAACCAATGCTTATAAGTTGTAAACCTCTATTTAAAAAGTTGTAAACCTCTTAAAAAAAAAGTTATAAACCTCTGACAAAAAAGTTGTAAACCAATCTTAGGAGTTGAAATCTCTGAAGAAAAAATTCTAAACCTCTGAATAAAAAGCTGTCAACCTCAAAATAAAAAGTTCTGAACCTCTATTTAAAAAGTTGTAAACCTCTGAAACAAAAAAAAGTTGTAAACCTCTGAAAAAAAATGTATAAATCTCTGTTTAAAAAGTTGTTAAGCTCTGAAAAAAAAGTTGTAAACCTCTAACAAAAAAGTTGTAAACCAATAGTTAGAAGTTGTAAACATCTGTTTAAAAAGTTGTAAACCTCTAAATAAAAAGTTATAAACATTTGACTGAAAAGTTGTCAACCTCAAAATAAAAAGTTGTAGACCTCTACAAAAAAGAAGTTGTAAACCTCTGTTTAAAATTTTGTACAACTTTGAAAAAAAAGTAGTAAACTTCTAGCAAAAAAGTTATAAAACAATGCTTAAAAGTTGTAAACTTCTATTTAAAATGTTGTAAACTTCTGAATAAAAAGTTGTAAACTTCTAACAAAAATGTTGTAAATCAATGCTTAGAAGTTGTAAACCTTTGTTTAAAATGTTATAAACCAATGCTTAGAAATTGTAAACCTCTATTTAAAAAGTTGTAAATCTCTGAATAAAAAACTATAAGCCTCTGATAAAAAAGTTGTAAACACTGTGATTAAAAAGTTGTAATCCTCAAATTATAAGTTGTAAACCTATGTGGAAAATATAACTCCTCCTAAACCTCTTAACCAATGTGCTTAGAAAAAGTTATTTACAACTTCCATGAACCTCTGAATAACTAGTTGTAAATCTCTGTTAAAAAAGTTGTAAACCAATGCTTAGATGTAATCTCTGATCACAAATCAAACACTGACCACATGAGATTGATGTGTGGCCGATCCGGCGTTGGAAAAAAGGGGGGATAATGTTGCTTTTTCAAGGTTTGGGAGGTGTGGTCGTGTGATTCCAAGACCTGAACAAAATACCAAGACATGACTTCTACATATTTAAGCAATGTTTTCCCTCCCTCTCCCCTAACCAATCTGGTCGCAATGCTTGGCCCCTTCCCACACTCAATTGTCATGCACAGTCACTCAAAATACACTTTCAAGTGGAGGTTGATGCCAAAGAACAAGAGCAAGCGGAGTTACACTGTGTGATTTGCAATTAATTGCTCACGATGATGTACACCTAAATCATCCTCATCCCTACACAATCATGCAATTCAATAGCCTTCTTCATATGGAGGCTTAAGCTCTTGTTCGCATTTAGCATTCTTGACTTCGCTAGGCTAACAACATGGTTGTGATCAAGCACAACTTTATTAATGCGCCATCTACCATCTGCTGCCTTGATTGTTGTGATATTCATATCACATTTAGCTTGCTTAATAGGCCGTACCCTCAATTCTTTAGGGATTTTTTATGCACATATTTCCTCTCGTGAAAATGACAGTAACATTTAATTTAATTTTTCATCCAAATCCTTCCTTAAATTTCTTACTTTGAACTCAAAACCTATATTGCTTGCACAATTTTTGTAAAATGCTCCCACTTCTTCATCTAAATTGAATATTATCCCAACAGCCAACACCTCCATCACATGATTCACTTCAGCATGCCCCATCTGAACTTCGACATGATTATCAACATCAACATTCACTCTCCATTTTGTACACTTTCTTTTTAACAACACACCTACAATAAAAACTAAAGCAGTTAACAAATTTTTTCAACAACTTCACAAACTAGTTTATAATTTTTTGTTGCACTGATTTCAAACTTCTAACGAAACCGTTCACAATTATTTTGTTGCCAAAAAGACTTTGATAAAAAGTAAAAAAAAAAAAATTCTTATGCATAACATGAGTTTACAACATTTTTTAAAGGGTTTACAACTTTTTGCTCATGGATTTATAACATTTTACCACTGGTTTACAACTTTCTTTCACGTATTTACACCTCACGTTTCCATTCTTAATGTTAGTTGCCTGCTTCTAACACAGCCATCCTAGATTGTTTTATTACTGAAAAGACTCTGATAAAAAATTCCATGCATAACCGAAATTTACAACATTTTTTAAAAGGTTTATAACTTTTTTCTCATGGGTTTACAACATTTTACCACTGGTTTATAACTTCCTTCTACGTATTTACACATCATGTTTCCATTCTTTACGTTGGCTACCAACTTCTAACAGAGTAATTCCTAGTTTGTTTTGTTATTGAAAAGACTCTGATGAAAAAATAAAAAAATAAAACAATTCTCATGCATAATCGAATTTTACAATATTTTTAAAAAGGTTTACAACTTTTTTTTCATGGGTTTACAATATTTTATCACTGGTTTACAACTTCCTTCCACGCATTTACACCTCATGTTTCCACTATTAACATTGGTTGTCAACTTCTAACACAGCCATTTCCAATTTGTTTTGTTGTTGAAAAGACTCTGATAAAAAAAATTAAAAAAAGTAAATAATTTCCATGCATAACCGGGGTAGACATGTCAAAATGGGCTCAGCCCACCGGGTTGGTATGCCAAAACCACCATTTTTAGCGGGCTGAGCTGACTTTTTAAGCCTGTAAAAAAATTTCAACCCGTCTAACCCGCCCCGCTTAACCCACAGATTTGGGCGGGTTGGGGCGAGCTAGGCTCGCGAGCCCAACCTTTTTTTTGAGAAAACAATTTAATTTATTTATTAGTAAGAGTATATGAGCATGTGAAAAACTACAAAGTCTGTATATTAAATATCATCAGACAAGCCCAATTGCCTAAAGACTAAAAAGAAATTTGTTTCTAGAGAAAAGAAAAACACAATATCGCTACACTATTTCAGTAACACTATGACGGTGAGCAAAAGCCAAAATGTTAAAACTTAAAGACTCTATTAACAATAATATTTTTTAGTTAAAGCCGATGTATATTTGTTATGAGCTTTGAAAAATTGGGTATACATAAATTAAAATATTTTTTTAAAACTTTTTTTTAAAAAAATTCATTCAAAACATTAAAAAGTATTTTTTTAATTTTTTGGCGGGTTGGCCCCGCCCTAAAATTGGTTGGGCTGATTATTTCAACCCATATTTTTTTGGCAAGGGGGCCTATGTTTTATAAGGTTTACAACTTTTTGATCATGGGTTTATAATATTTTACCACTAGTTTACGATTTCCTTCTACGCATTTACACCTCACATTTCCACTTTTAACGTTGGCTGCTAGCTTCTAACATTCCCAGTTTGTTTTGTTGCCGAAAAGATTGATAAAAAATTTTTAAAAAGTTATATTTCCTATCCATAACAGGAGTTTATGACATTTTTAAAAAGTTTTACAACTTTTTTCCGCTTGATTTACAACTTCTTTCCATGCATGTCCTATGTTTAACACGAGTTTACAATATTTTTACACAGGTTTACTACTTTTTGCTCCTAAGTTTACAACAATTTACCACTAGTTTATAACTTCCTTCCACGTATTTACAACTCACATTTAACTATCAATGTTACCCTCTGCATTCTAATTTAGCCATTCAAATTTTGTTTTCTTGCTAAACATATTCTAAAAATAAAACTATATTTTCTGACATCAACCACAAACACATAAAAACCATATTGGAAATGGTGAACTCACATACATTACAATAAAACATAAACTCCTTCACAAATCTTGAACAACTGTGAAAGATATTATTTTCAAGTTCCCTAAATGAGAGGTATGAGGGGATGCGAGAGATGAACGAGAAAGCACACAGTTAAAATAGAAGCTTTTCGATGGGGTAGGTGATAGTAGGCTTTTTCCCTCCTTTTTACTTATATTGAGACTACCACATGTGTTAGTTTTTTTTTTTTTTTTTTTTGCTTTTCTTTGCTTGTGAAAATCTCCCAAGGGTATCGACCGTCGACAACGATGACTAATCCCTTCGCCAGTTTGTGCGGGCACCTCAAAGGGTGGAATAGCTAGCCTGGGAAAGCTTTTCCATTCCCAAATACAGGGATCGAACCCCTGACATTTGATTAAGGGTGAATAAGCACCTACCACTCGACCACACCCCAAGTTGGTAAGGATTATGTATCATTGCTCTTTTTATAAATTCCCATGGGCTAAAAGCCCACTGTGATTTCGTGTCACGGAACGTAATACACTACAGCCGCTGCCATTGTATTTCCAATCGGGTTGCTTTCAACAAACGGCAACAAGTAAAATACTGGAAAAGTAGCATTCCCGCTGCCACATTACGACGATATTATTGGCCATAACACGAAAAAAATTGTTACTACTTGTATCATTTCTCATGGAAAATCTCGTATATTCTCCTGATTCAGTGGATCTTGGACAGTTGGACGATCGAGAATCTGAGATGGTTGGAGACACGTAGAAGAATCAACACTTTGAAATGAATAGTATAAAGGAAGAAAAGAAATTTCTTTTTGAAGAATCAACATTTTGAAATTAATAGTATAAAGAAAATTTTTTAGAAGAATCAACATTTTGAAATTAATAGTATAGAGGAAAAGAAAAAATTTTCTTGTTGCTTGCTAGCTTGCCATATGTTTATCCTTACGAAATACATAGACAGAGCTTCCTAGATGTCCGAATAATTTTTAAAAAATTGGCCAATGAATTTGATTTTTATATATAAGTTAATATAAAAAAAATTATACACATTTATTCAGATATAATTATTATATTAGTAAAAATGTTTAATCTAATCGCCTATTATTATGAAAATATTATAAATAAAAATATTTAACTAAATTATAGTATAAAATTTTATACTGACAGTATATTGAAACTAATCTCTTATCAAATATTGGATTTATAAACTATTATTTTCTTGCTTAACAATATTTGAAGGGAAATACTAGTCAACTATAAACTTACCATAATTTTATTTTCAAAATGGTACAATATGATCCTTAACCTTTAAATAGATAAATGAATCTTTTTCTCATTAAAACAGTTGAGTCATTGCTTTATTTTATTTGACGACTATTATAATTTAAAGATAACTTATATAAATTGATTGGTACTACCTATAGATGCATCTTCTTTTCGGTAGCCCATCACTAAAGAACTTCATCGTTAAGTGTGCTTGATTTGTAACAATTTTGGGATGGGTGACCTTCTAGAAGTTTTATCAGGAAGCGTGTGAGTGAGGACAAAGCATATTGAAAAGATCTGTGTTGGTTTGTGGGGACAATCGTCAATCCATAAGACAATCAGTGCTGTTACAAACTTACAATTACTATATAATATTTTTATATAAATTATGATTTATTTTATCATTTATTCTCTCTTTTGTTTTAATAAAAGAGTCAATAATTTTCTTCTTAAGTATCTCGTAGGTTTAACATAAAAAAAATATGTGTATCAATGTATTATTTAATATCAAAATAGATCATTGATCATAAATAACTAACTAGTAGGTAGAAACTACACTAAATGGATAAAATGAGTTAAGAAGAGAAAAATCTTAAAAATTATAATCTAGAAACATTCATATATTTAATACTTTTATATCATATGTGCTACTATATAAATATACTTTTATTATTTATTATGCATACCAGTAACAGAATTTTTTAAGAAGATATATATATAGTGTTATACAAGATAAAATAATATTGTGATTGTTGTTGTATTATTATCGGATAACTTTCTTGTATACTATATATATGGGGCACTTTCACTATGTTTACAGAAAAATTGATCAGCAATTGGTGCTGACTACCATTGAGTAGCAACTCGCAAACACCGCATCTTGCCTACCAACTACTCTTCTTTCTCTCATGGCGCAATCACCAGCGTTGAAAGTCCACGAGGTTTGGTCAGTGGCGCCGCCACAGGGAACCACCACCCCAACCACCCTACCCCTCACCTTCTTCGACTTACTCTGGCTAAGGCTCCCATCCACTGAGCGTCTTTTCTTCTATGAACTCCCAAACCCAACACCCATCACTTCTTTCTTCGATTCAGTCCTCCCCAAACTCAAGCACTCCCTTGAGATCACGCTCCAGCACTTCTTTCCCCTCGCTGGTAACATTACTTTCCCACTTGATTCACCCACCCCAATCATCACCTATCTCCCCGGTGAAGACTCTGTCCCTTTCACTGTTGTTGAATCCACCGAAGATTTCACCCACCTCTGCTCCAATCTATGTGATGCTTCCAAACGCCGCCTATTGGTGCCTCGCTTGAAGAACATGTCAGACGACAAAGCGTCTTTGTTGGCCTTGCAAGTCACTTTGTTCCCAAACAGTGGCTTTTGTGTTGGAATAACCACACACCACGCAGCTGTTGATGGAAAGTGCTCAACTTTGTTCATGAAAGCGTGGGCCTATACATGCTCCAAGCTATTGGGAGGAGAGTCATCACCATCGTTACCTGAAAATCTAACACCTTTTCTTGATAGATCAGTGATAAGGGACCCAAAGGGTATCACTGAGGCGTATATGAACGCTTGGTTGAACTTAGGTGGAGAGAAGAACAATAGGAGTCTCAAGGTGTGGGAGACTATTCATGCGGCACAAACGGATGAAGTTAAAGGCGTGTTTGAATTGACGCCATCACAAATCCAAAAGCTCAAGAAATACGCGCAATCTAAGATGAAGGTTAGCAAGGTGTCAACCTTTGCGGTTACTTGTGCTTATTTGATGTCATGTTTGGTGAAGGCAGAAAAGCCAGAGTCCGATAGAATTATTTTTTTATTCAATGTGGATTGTAGATCCCGGTTGGACCCACCAGTTATGGCAAATTATTTTGGGAATTGCGTTGTGTCAAGGCTGTTTCATGGTGAGAAAAAGAAGTTGATGGAGAGTGATGGGTTCATTGATGCTTTGGTGGGGATAAGTGATCTGTTGAATGGGTTGGAGAGTGGAGTCCTAAACGGGGCAGAGAATTGGGCGTCAGAGGCGAGTTCTGTGGGGAAAGGGAATAGGTTTTACTCGGTTGCTGGGTCACCAAGGTTTGAGGTTTATGGGATTGACTTTGGATGGGGGAGGCCTAAGAAAGTGGATGTGGCTTCTGTGGATAGGACTGGAGCATTTTCTCTCTCTGAGAGCAGGGATGCTGATGGAGGAGTTGAGATTGGTTTGGCTTTGAACAAGGGTCATATGGAGGCTTTTGCAACTCTTTTCCATCAAGAACTTGAGTCCTTTCAGTGATGTTGAAACTTCCCGGCTCTGATCAAGATTATATTCTGAGAAATTTTTTTTTTAAGCTTTTTTTTTCGGGATATTTATACATCCAATAGAGAAAAAGAGGAAGTTGGTGAGAAAAGTTAAGAGGAAAAAAAGATGAAATGGTGGATATAATTTTCTTTTTTCTTATCTGGTGTTCCGTGTCTTTTGAATTTTATGGGATTGAAATAATTGAAACAATATTGTTGCTATATTTAATATGGAGAGAGATCGAAGAATTATCGATGTTTCAAACAATTTTTGGTTAGAAATTAAATTGGATGCTTCTGTTAGTTTCGCATTGGCATATATATTTTTTCCTGCATTTGAATAATGCTGGATAAATGTTTATTTTGTTCCATAAAATTGGATATTTTATTTTAGTCCTTAAAACTAAAAAGTATCAACATAATTCTTGAATTTATAAAAAGTAATTTAAGTTAGGTATGGGAGAGGGTCATTTTTCCAATATGGTGGAGAGAGACAATTTGTCATTGATTAGTTCAGTTAATTACATAATTATGGGTTATGAAATTCTGCCAATGATAGGATTTCATAAAAAAATTATAATTTTTTTTAGCCAACTCTGCGATAATCATATTAATAAAATATAAATTTTTAAATAAAATCTTGCTAATAAAATAATATGTTTTAATTCAAAAGTCACCAATGGCAATATTTCAAAAATAAAATATAACTTTTTAAAATGAAATATCACCGATGACAAGATTTTATTAATAAAATATTAATTTGTTAAAACAAAGTGACCAGAATTTGAAAAAAAAAATTATTATTGAATATAAAAGTGCCAACAAGGAGATTTTATCAATAAAAAATTGTTTTTAACCTATTTGCCCCCAACGGCTCATTAAGAGCTCTATATAAAATGGGTGCAACTTCTTCAACTGTGACACAAGTTTACTGATTGGAAAAATGATTCATTCTACTACCATGGCAACCTTATTGAGAGAGAAACTGTAGTGGGACATAGTTTTTTTTTTCTATAGCTGTAAGTGTGAGGAAAAAAAAAGTATTCTAGTTGTACAAAAAAATGGAGCAAAAAAAATGAGTGATATGGCAAATATAATGGTGTGAACACCACAATTTTGTCTGAACATTCTTATTCTCATTATTATTACATATTTTATTCCATTCCGTTATTTTATTTTAATTTTTGTAGCAGCCCAATCATTTTCATTTTAGTATAGGTCCTTAGCTCAATCCATTCTATTGTTTGACCCATTCCTAATAAAAAGTCCATTTAAGCTAATTTTATGTTATTGAAAAAAATTAAATTAAAAAAAAGAATTGAGCCCAAATTCTTATTTATTTAGGATTAGCCCATTCATTTTTTTTTAGCCCGTTGCATTAATTTTATTTCTTTAAATTAAAAAAAGACAAAAAAATGGTTTTCAGCCCTTTTTTTTTTCCTTTTAGTCCTGTAAGTTAAAAACAAAAAAATGAATAAGGACATGCATCAGAGTGAAAATTCAAAAAAAGGGAATGAAAGTCAGAATGCATGCAATTGGAAGGAAGCACAGGCAGAAACCAAACAAAAAAGTCAGAAATGAGGAACACAATGCCTAACCAAGTTGTAGAGGGCAGGTACGGAGTCAAAGACAATCAACATGTCAAATCCCATAAGATCAACAATCATTAGAAAAAATGGCAATCGGGGCATCAATGTCTACTACCAAATCTGGAAAAATCAATCCTTAATTGTGTATAAAGAGGACTAAAATTCACAAAAAAGGGAGGGACAAAATAGAGAGAATATTGGCTCCCATCATCTTCATCCAAAGCCTTTCACATAACCAGCTATCAGCACTTCATTTTTATCACTACAACCATTATCATCACAGCACCATTACCACTACCAATATCATCTCATCCACCTTCATCATTACACCAGAGCTTGCAAAAAATAAAAAATAAAACTCAAATCATCATTAACAACCAAAACTTCCTTCATCACTAACCCATAACCCATTACCACCATCATCCTAAACTCATCATTATAATCATCATCATCATAAAACCCCATCCAATAACCATTTCAGACAATATCAAAAATAAAATACTCCTCATTCTACCAAACATATTTACAACCATTATCAAATCAAAAAGGGGAAAGGAAGGAGAAGCCTAGAAGCCCATCGCGAACCTCCCCTTCACCGCCAAAGAACACCGCCAGCCACCGCTTTCTGTCAGGCGAACAGCCTTCCCTTCTGCCACTCAATCCGCCAGCCACAAGCACAAGATCACAGCTCCACCGCTGCCAGCCTCTTTTTCGCGAACCAGATCTAGCGTATGAAGAGCCCCAGAGTCTCGCGACCTTGCCGGCCAGCCACTGCACGTGAAACAGCCCCTATCATCGCCGGTTTCTCTTTGCCCCAGCCACGCCGTCGCGGCTGCCATCCCCCTGCCTTGCGCTGAGCACCGCGTCCCTCTCCCAACGAAGCCCGACGCGAAGCAACCGCGAGACCCAGCACCATCGCCGGTGACCACGCGAAAACCAAAGAACCAGGTCGCGAACTGCCCTCCTCCCTCCTGGACCACTGCTCGCCACCTGATGGTGCCTTCACTGCCGCCCCGCATTGATGCCCAGTGCCGCCGTGAAGTCTTCCCTGCCAGAAATGCCACTGTGATGAACTTCCCTTTGCTTCTCTAGAGCACCGCCACTTCCCCTTTGGCAATTTCTATTCACTTTCACTTTGAAAGTCAAGGTCAGGGACATTAGGTTTATTTCATTTTAGAAGAATTTGGTTTTTTATTAGTTTTTGGTTTGTGTTGGTCTCATTTTCAACCTTTTTTTTTTTAACATCCGTTGGCATGTGGGCTGCCTGGTTTAGTTGTTCTGGGCTTTAGTGTTCATTTAATTTACATTTTTTTTTGTTAAGGTTAGGCCATTTTCTTCCGTGCTTTTGTTGTTCAAAAATTTTAAGGTGTTTGGATAGCTACTGGGCTTTTGATTGTTTATTATTATTATTATTATTATTATTATTATTTTTCAAATAATCAATCTAGAAAAATCCTTTTCAACTAACATAATTAAAATCAATTAACATATTTTTTCTTTTTCAATTAAAATCCATCAACATATACTTATTTTTTTACAAAACGACATGACTTTGAGTTCCTCATTGCACCAGAGGATACGTTGGTGTAACCAACAACTATCAAGTCAAAATTAATTTTTCATAAAATTAGTTCTTTAACTTTTGTTTTAAATTTCAATTTTCATTTCTTTGTAAATAAATAATTACTAATTATGTTTGGGGAAAAATAAATATTTTAAAATTATAAATATTGCGTAATGAGCTCTAGGGTAATCGTATTTATACAGATGTATTAGGGGTGCAGTGGGATTAAGTTTCCACCCTTTCCTAATCATAATCAGACTCCCGGACCTAAATCTCACTTAAATGACCAGTTTGCTAAATTCAAAGGTTTCCCAATTTTAACCGGAATTAAAATTGGTGGCGACTCCCGTTTATTTTAAATTATTTGTCATTCCCGTCGTGGCTCCCTCCGGGTATGTTGTGACAAATGGTATATTTTAATGGTGATATTCTTACAAACACGGACAGCTAGTGGATAGACTTAATCGGTCCATAGATACTGGCACTTCAAAAACAGTATCTGGAATAAGATATAGGTGTCCAATCTCCATCTTTGGCGGCTTCGTACAATATCAAGCAACTCCAGTAAATAACGACTATATCATGCAATAGATGTTCATGACACATCAGCAATATCATACAAATCCTTCCTCTCCCATTGAGCTGTACATTGATTTTGAAGAAGTTGCTTGAAATGAAGAACCCGAGTGGAGCCTATTTCTAGACAAAAATTTAGTAGAATTGAAAAAAAGTGATGAAGATGACTACAGAAGTGGCGAAGATGGTGTTGAAGATGAAGTAGACAATGATGCAAATGGTGAAGCCATCTCAAGCAACATGGCTAGGCAGCATCTTAAGCAACGTGGCTATGCATGCACCTAAGTTTCCTGAGTATGCAAACATGGGTATGTATCATTAAGTCTGACATTTTTAATATGTTACCTGCTTTATTATATAAATTTCAAAGTAGTTTTTATTATAATAAATGACTACCAATAACTAAATCTTAATTATGATATTATTAAAGTTAGTTGAATTTTTTTTTATGGAAGTTGACTACCAATAATGAGTATTCTACTATTGAAATATACAATTATAGTTTTTTTTTCAACTATTACATAAATTTTTATTTTCTTTTTATCAAAATTTTCATAATAAACACTTTGTAGCACTAACTTTGAAATTTTTAATATGTTACTTGCTTTATTATATAAATTTCAAAGTATTTTTATTATAACAAAAGACTAGCAATAACTAAATCTCAACTATGATATTATTAAAGTTGGTAGAAATTTTTTGTATTAAAGTTGACTAGCAATAATAAGTATTCTACTATTGAAATATAGAATTATAGTTTATTTTTTCAACTATTACATAAATTTTTATTTTCTTTTTTTTCAAAATGTTCATAATAAATACTTTGTAGGTGTATCTGCTACTGATGGGGAATTTCAAGTTGGAATGATGTTTAATAGTAGGGAGGATGTTGCAAGAGCAATAAAGAGGTATAGCATAGACAAAGCAGTGGACTACAAGGTATGCGAGTCATAACTGAAGACATTTTATTGCAAATGCATACACCATGAGAGAGGTTGCAGATGGCTTCTTAGAGTTAGTCTAAGGAAGAATAAAGGTTTCTAGGAAATTAGGAAGTACAATGGACCTCATACTTGCAGTTCAAGGGGGAATTCACAGGATCACTCAAAGTTGGATTCAGACATGATTGCACAATTTATTGAGCCCATGATACAATCAGACCCATCTCTTAAAGTGAAAATTATGATTGTAAAAGTTAAGTCTTGATATGGGAACACGACAATGTACTGAAAAGCATGGGCAGCAAAGTAAAAGGCAATTGAAAGAGCTTTTGGTAATTGGGATCACTCGTATGTAGAGCTCCCAGAATGGTGTGGAGCACTGTGTGTTTTTCTTCGTTGGTCAATTGTCATGTTTGATGCTATAAAGGCCTATCGTGCTAATTCAGATGATCTGGTGCCAAATGTTATGGTATTTTGCCGAGTGTTTTGGACTTTTGGTCATTACATTGAAGCATTTAAACACTAAAAACCACTTGTGCAGGTAGATAGGATACATTTGTATGAGAAATATAAAGGAACTTTTCTAGTTGGAGTGGCACAGGATGGAAATAAGAATATATTGCCAATTGGTTTTGCAATTGTCGAGGGTGAGACTGCAGATACATGGTATTTTTTTTCCTAGACCATCTACGTAGACCTGTGATGGAGTTGGAATTATTTCTGACCATCACGAGTCAATTAAAGCAACTATAGCTCACAACAATGGTCAATGGGAACCTCCGAGAACATTCAATATGTATTGTATTAGGCACATCATTGCCAATTTCTTGCGTAGATTCAAGCCGCCATTCTTATACAGGCTTGTAGTGAGCATAAGTAATTTACATTTTCCTCTTGCTTTTGTCTGAAATAAAGGTTTGATAATGATATTTGATAATTAACATATCAAACACATTAACTTTTGTAGGGTACTCGAGGACTGAACATGAATTTAATTATCGCTATGAGCAAATGCACGAACGTAGCTCAAATTATATTGATTGGCTCAATGAAATTCCTCAAGAAAAATAGGTTCAGGCATTTGATGGTGGACATCAGTGGGTCCATATGGCCACCAACCTAGTCGAGTACATCAATTATGTTCTAAAGGTTGCTCTCAATTTACTTATCACAGTGCTTGTCAGAGTAACACACTTCAGCCTAGCTGAGTTGTTTGCTTGAAAAGGGTAGGATGCATTTACCAGAAAAAGTACTGGTCATGAATTCTCATAATTCATCAGTACGCGACTTCGAGAAACTAGCAAGTAAGAAGAAACATGGACATCCTTACCTTCGACAGACATTATGAATCCATCCTTGTCAGAGAACGGTCTAGCAAGCAAGGCACGGATTTGTGACTGTAGCGATTTCCAGGTAGATCGATTTCCTTGTCGCCATGCGATTGCTTCTTGTGATGGTGAGAGGTTTGATTAGCACCGATATGTTGATGATGTCTATAGGACAAGGCAGATTTCCAAAGTGTACTAGACACAGTTTGGGGTTGTGGGACATGAAAGTTTATGGCCTTGGTATAGAGATCCAAAGATTTGTCATAACTCATCTTTAAAGCGCATAGTGAAATGCCGACCTAAATATACCTGTTACTTGAATGAAATGGATTCTCTTGAGATGCGAGGACCACGATGTTGTGGCCTTTGTCGTGGTAAGGGACATAGTCGCAACCGTTGTCCATACGCTGCTGGTCCTAGTTCATAGTGATGTGCTTATGTTATTGTTATTATTGATGTGTTGTACTCGTACTATCTTAGGTTGGTTATTATATCTTTTATTACTGATGTATTGTACTTGTGTTTATTTTTAATTATCATATGTTGTACTTGCATTAATTTTATTATCGATGTGATGTACTTATGTTATCAAGTTGTTCCTTTTCATCTACTTCTATTCTAAAGGAGGGGCTATCGCCACTCCTTTTTTGTCTGATATCATTATCACTTAATTACTCTTTTGTTTGATTATTCTATAATACCTTTCTTTCTCTTTTATAATTAAATTAATAATTCGTTATTGGTTTAAAATTATTTAAAATCATTATTATTAATATTTAAAATTATTTTTATTATTTTTCCATATAAAAAAATACATTCTTTTAATATTTATTGATTGTGCTTCTTTGACATTATTATTTTATGAAGAAAATTTTAATTTTAACTACTTTTCTAGTAAGACATATAAAATTCAAATTTTCACATAAAAACAACAAAATATAATTGTGTTTTGATTATCTTAATCTTAAAAATAGTTTATAAATTGAATTAAACTATTTTACTATACAAATTTTTCTTTGAGGAATACTATATACTTTTTATTTTACTATTTTGTAAGTATGTTACAAAATCAAAATAAAATACACAAATTATAAAAGATATTCAATATTTATTTGACCTTAAAAATTATACAAATCTTAATTAATACCAAATATAAACGTACTAAATAAATACAAATACTAATTCATTTTCAAATAAAAAAGATACACAACTATGATTGCTTAAATGGCCTGTGTGGACATGGGTTCTTGACTTGTCGATGAGGGGTTGGGAAGAATCTCTTAGGGGATTTTGGATCAGCTCATAATTGCTTTCCATGTTCATATAGTTTAGTAGCAATTGATTTCGCCTTTCCAAACGCCTTATCTATCATGCTCTGTCTTTGCCTCTTGTTTCTTTATTCAGATCAATCCTGCCCTGGTCAACTCGTCCCTGATCATTTCCACCTGGATCACCATCTCCCACTTCATCCTCACTTTGATCACCCCACCATTATGGCCATCTCCCATATCATCCTCACCTTGATCACCCCTACCCTAATCTTTATCCTCACATCCTTGTCCTTTTTCTCGATCTCTCAACCTTCTATACATCTCCATGATATCCTTTATCCTAATATTGCATGCTGGGATCGATGCACATATCAAACGATGTTCCTGTCTGTGGAAATGTCCATTTGAAAGCCTGTGTCTCCATCTGAGGTACATACACATTTTGCTACTGGAAGGGGGTGCCCCTGGAATCCCAGTCAAATTGATTGATAAACCCCAACTGTGAAGGGGGTGCCCCTGGAATCCCACCGTGGAATATTCTTGTATGAACAGAGTATTGCGATGGCTCCATATGCCTTGATCTATAACCACCTTGAAAGAAAGAGGTATCAACAGAAGTAGTGATGCTGCCACCTGGGTCTGGCCAATTTACACAACATGCATAACAAGTACAATTAAAGAAAACAGAAGTAATGAATTATATATCATTAATTAAAAGGCACAGATAAAATATAACACATATATTATAACTTGGATGGTTTGTGGATCCGTATAGAAGTGAGGCTCATGGGTAGGTTGCAGAAGGTAAAAACATCCACCTCATTGGTCATTCCAACGAAACGTTTAGGCAGGCGGTTGGGGCAGTATGGGTGGTTGTGATGATGGTGGTGATAAGGGGAATATTAGAGGGATAGTAGGAAAGATGGTTGAGGGGGTGACTGTTTCTACTCTTGAGACAACCTTTTAGGAAAAGGCTGAATATGTTTAAAATAAATAAAAATAAGAGCTATACATGATTCCATTACTATTGATGTTCAATTTTTATTAAGTTTGGCACAAATGATTATTATGATAGGTAATTGTAATTCAATGGTTAGATCAATATAAAAATTATTTCAAAGAAAGTTATAAGTGGTATGCTTAAAGTTACTCTAGTATAGCTTGATCCTAGACCATTATTTATATATAAAATTCATATTATAAGGGGATGTATCCAGTGAGAGAAGTGATCTTATATAAGAGTGAAAAGATCAAATTTGGGCTATATAATTATATATGAATGGTCAGAATTAAAAGTTATTTAAA
The DNA here is from genome assembly GCA_031216105.1 of Dalbergia cultrata. NCBI lineage: Eukaryota > Viridiplantae > Streptophyta > Magnoliopsida > Fabales > Fabaceae > Dalbergia > Dalbergia cultrata. Next base: position 52,770,761 of record CM062344.1, read on the forward strand.
GATCACATGATCAATTAAAAAAGTCATATGACTTTATATTTTAATCCTGACCATTAGTGCAAGGTCTGATAGCCTAGATTTGCTCATTTCTCTCTCTCTCACATGAAATCACCCTTTTCACTTGATCATCTTCCCCTACTATAATATGTAATTATATTTAGAGCCCGTTTGGCAGCGCTGATAGAATAATGACTAATAGTATAAGACCTGATAAATTTTTACTATTATACAGTATTTTGGTAAAATGGTCTAAGATATTACGTTTTATATTATATTGTATTATATTATCATTTATTTATCAATAATTTTAATTATAAGTAAAAAAATAAATGAAAATAATAATAAAATAAATTCTTAATTAAATTTTAATTTATATTAAATGATTTTATATATTTCAATATTTTATAACTATTTATTATTTCATTAAGTATAAAATGTAAAATATTCTCTTTTATAAATCTTAATGTTTTAAAATTTTTGTTATAAATTTTTATTTAAATTTAAAATTAATATCAAGTTTAATATTTTAATTATTAATCCTTATTTTCACATATACATATTATTTATTATTTATTTATAATTTAGCTTACTAGTTAATAATGAATGATTTATAATTAACTTTAATACTATATACTATTTATTTAAAATATTTAATTGTTATTAAATACTTATTATTTCATTTATTATTATTTATTTATTTTATTAATAATTATCATTTATTTAAATATTTATTGTGTAATACCCGATGTACAAGTGTCAATAGACGAGTTTTTGTATGGCCTTAAGGTCTCCCGAGACCCACCCATGCTGTCGGGTTCGGGATTTCGCTAAGTCTAAAGCCCTACACCTCCTTGGAAGGCTATATGTTAGAGCCACAATCTTGGTATCAAAAGTCCCGATAATTGTTCCTTAGAGAAAAATAATTTGAAGAGTGATTTTTAATGAATTTTTGGAAGCCTCTAGATATGTCGTTTCTAGCCTCCAAGTTTAGAAAATCGCCGGAATTTCAAAATTTGAAGTACAACTCAAAAATGAGATTTTGATTGGTTGGAGTTTTGAGATATTAGATATTTTATTTGAATCCAAATGGGGGGTATTTCCTTATTTACATTTATGTTTTAAAGTTAATGGAGAGTAAAATAAACGAGGATAAGTGAGTATAGAGTCACTCATGTATCACATGACAGCAAAAATGTTGATATTGGGTTTCCTGTCACCGCTATAGCGGTCACAGGGAGGTATGCAGCATAGGTTTAGGTTCTGGAGACCGCTATAGCGGTCATAAGTGCACAGTTTACCGTTAGGGGGAGCAGGTAGACCACTATAGCGGTCATAAATAGTGCACAGTTTACCATCAGAGGGAGCAGCTAGACCACTATAGCAGTCATAAATTGCGGTCATAGACCGCTATAGCAATGTCAGTTTTGCTAAAATGGTCCAAAACGATGTTGTTTCAATTAAATGAACCCCTCCACCCTATATATACCCCCAAACTCAGAATTTCCTCCTCATTTCCGAACCCTACCCCGAAAATCTCATCTCCTCCTCTTCTTCCTCCCATTCACTCTCATCCTCCATTAAAGTTTCATCTTCCAAGATCAAAAGTAAGGATTTTGTTAGTTTCTTCCATGTCCTTCCTTTCTCATGCAATGGGTTGTTAGTTTTTCCCATTGTTGTCAAGTGGGGTTGCTCTCCCAATATTGTTATAGCTAGATTAGAGTTATTTAGAGGTTAATAGAGATTAATCTTGAGATTTATATTTGTTATAGTTGACATGGTGTCCCTCCCAACTTTCTAGAGCTCTGTTGGTGTTAACGTCAACCCTTCCTCCCCCTCCAGGTGAGTGGGTTTGATCTCAGAGCCTTAGTTTCCATATTATAATTATGTTTTAAGTATTATGTTCATTATAAATATGAAGTTAGAGATAAGATTAAGTATATATTATGATTTTGCATGAATATGTCAACCTAGAAAAAAAAATTGTGATTTTGAATATATAGCATGAAAATGAAATTTAGAAAACCATGGGACCATGATTGTTATGTTGTGTGCTATGGAAGTATTTTATATGTTTGAGAAAGGGTTAATTAAAGAAATATGTATTGTAGCAACTTTAGTATTTTACTGATTATGGTTATGGGTTCTTGATAGCACTATATATTTACGTTCTAAGATTTCAAATTATGTTTTAGAATGTTTAGTTAATATTTATATATGTTGGAGATATGTGACATTTTAAGTATGATTTAGATTTTAAATAAATATGTTGTTATGACTTTAGAATTATCATGATGATAAACCACAATGATTGAGTTATATAAATTAGAACCCCCATCGTTTTGAACTATAATATTAGGGTTATCAAGTATATAAAAATATATTAGCACAAAATATGAATTTAGAACTTTTGTTTTATGGTACCAAGAGGTACAGAATTCAGTATGATTCTTAGCAACTGTCAGATACATATTCTGTGGACTTGAAATCGGAACGCTTTCAAGTGGTGAACCCATGGGCTCGATTTTCGCAGCCACAGTTATGCTAAAGTCAGATTGTTAAAGTTATATGAGTCCAGAACTCTCAGAATACTAAAAATTTTGGGGCTCACGTTCTCGAGGAACGGCGCCCACCCTTTAGCTATGTATGATGAAATAGTATTAGACAGCCATGGAGGCAATATTATTTGAACAGCCATGGAGGCCATATTATCAGACAACCATGGAGGCAATAGTATTTAAACAGCCATGGAGGCAATATTACTTAATAGCCATGGTGGCATATGCAAAAAACGGGACCTAGTTAGGTGTCCATAGTTGTCCACGAGGGACTAGTATGATTATCAGCATGTGCTCTAGTTCACAAGGGACTGAGCAACCATCAGAAACATTATGATCTTACAGCATTTAATATTATATATATATTTATCATGTTCATCAAATGACCTTATGACTGATTATGAGTTTAGAAGGCTTGTTTATAAGTTTGCAAAATGAAAAGTGTTTTCCTAGCTAATTATGTATTTAAATATCAAATGATTTATGATTGATGCATGCATATTATATTATTGTATATTCTTGGTTGTCCCATGTGGGTGATAGGTGAGAACTCACTCATGGAGTCCGTTGACTCACCCCTTTCCCTTCCTTTCATAGTTGCAGGTCCAGAGATGGTTTAGACTCCAATTCCAGATATGCTATTTTCCTTGTGGTAAGTCTTACTTTGTAGTAAGGCTCAGTTTAGAGTTTTATTAAAGTAGAGTACTCCTGTAGATGTACAGGCAGGATCCAGCCACGCATTATTTTCAGACTATGTATATGTATCTAGAGACTTAAATAATTATGTATATGATCTCAGAGTATGAGTATGAAATTTAAATGTAAAGTATGGGCAAAGAATTTCTTAAATAGCTAGAGATGTATTGATTTAGTTTGCAAGTATTAAACAAATTTTCAGAGATTGAATCAAGGGATTTTAAAGCTTTAAAAATTAAAGTATTTCAGAGTTTTGATTTCAGAAATTCGGTCCCGGATGAGAATTTAAATAGATATTTAAAGGAAACTATGTTTTAAGAATGAATACTTTCATAAATTATGCATTTAGAGAGCCGCGTCACCCAAAAGGCTTACATGGGGATGAGATTTCTCACGCGCCAGTCACGTTCCCAAGTTGGGTCATGACATATTGTTTTATTTTATTTATTATTATTATTTAAATTAAAAAAAAATTAAAGAGTCCTTATACATTAAAGGCTAATCAAACCTAATATGACATCCCTAGACATAATTAAGTTATACAAAGGGGAAGACCTGTTATATGGCACATATAAAATGATATAGATATTTATTCATGAAAAATCATTATGAGATGTGAGAGGATATGCTCTGCATATGATAAATCTTCGGATTATAAAAAAGGTGATTTTCGAGAGTAGAAAATAACATATCTGGGAGTGCCTGGTGATATCAGGGCTTTGCAAAACTTAGCTTGAGAAGACAGAGTGTCTGGTGGGATTAAGGCTTTTGGGCCTGACAAGGTAAAGTGCCTGGTTGGATCCGTCTTGATCCTTGAGTGGTTCATATCTACTCGGTTGGTGGCAAGGAGGTGCCTTTGGCCCTTCACTTGACTAGTGCCAAGGTTGACGTGAGTATAGCGGCTTTGGCCTTTCACTACTCGGGGCTGGAGTTGAGGCTGACGTGAAAGAGTGCGTTCACCACTTGCCTGGTATCAAGGTTTACGTGAGTATGACGGCTTTGGCCTTTCACTGCTCGGGGCTAGAGCCGAGGTTGACGTGAAAGTGCGCCTTCACCACTTGGCTGGTACGAAGGTTTACGTGAGTATGGCGACTTTCGCTTTTCGCTGCTTGGGGCTAAAGCTGAGGCTGACGTGAAAGTGCGCCTTCACCACGTGGCTAGTGCCAAAGTTGACGTGAGTATGGCGGCTTTTTGCTGGAGCAAGCTTGACACCTAGCACATAAAAAATGATACAAATATGTCTAGCATATGAATGGTTAGATCATAAATGAGTTTATATATTAGATGAAATGACTTGTCGTGCATAAGAGAAAACCTTTATGATATGAAAGAGGGTATGTCCTGCATATAAAAATATTCAGATTTATAAATAATATGATTATAAGAGTAGTAGAAACATATCTATGTGGATGCTTGGCTTGAAAAGGCAGAGTGCCTAGTGGGGATGCCAACCGGGGCTTTGCTGGGAGATCGACCTGAGGAGGCGGAGTGCTTGGCAGGACCAAGGCTTTGATGAGAGCTCGGCCTAAGAAGGCCTAGTATTTGGTAGGACCAGGGCTTTGCTGAGAATTCGGCCCAAGGAAGTTGAGTGCCTAAAAAATAAGTCAGTATAGTGATATACTCATAAGATATCAGAGGATTATGCATTGACGAAATGCTTAAGGTTTATGTATAATAGATAGTTTATGAACATAATAAAGATATATCTCGTCAGATTTCATTAGGAAGACGATGATACAAGTCAGGTAGAAGGTGGCAATATAGCTCAACCGGAGGTGGTGCTCGGCCGAATAAGGTGTTAGAGCTCTTCCTGTCGTGAATGACAGTTGAGATGAGCTTGAGTCATATGTTGAGTGCAGACGGCTTAACCATGGTTGTTAGGCCAAGTTGAAATGCAATTCCTATGAAGAAGGAGATAATATATAAAGATATGTGGCATTAATTAAGCATACCAAACCTCTCATGTAGTGGTTGGGTACTCCCTCTGTTTATGTGATATGCCTAGTTGAGAAGCATTAGAGGTCAACTGACATGTGTCAAGTATGATTGTATGGATTCTTGTCTTAGAATCCTACTTTTGTAAAATCATGGTGATTCACTGTGTTTTCTTCAATAAAGAAAAAAGACTGACAATTTAATTGTGTGAAAACACAACTTTCTATAAATGTACTGGAGGTAGTATATTGCCCAATTTTGAACAAAATGCAAGATTTTGAATTCCAGGTATAATTGTACAAGTTAATGTGTAGAATATGATTATATGTCCAGTCCTTGTAAAAGGAAAAGAATGAACAGATATAACTTGGAAATTTGCTTTGATAGTGAGAGAGAGAATCCGAAGTTTGGTTGCGAGGTGATAAGGTCAATTAGAGATGGCAATGAAAAATTGGCCAAGAGGAGGGCAAAGCTTGTCTGGGGGGTGCCAGGGCTCATCCCATTATCAGGTGAGAGTTGGAATAAGTGGATGTTGGTGAAGTGGTGAGTGTGCTTTTCCTATTTATACGAAATGTCCGGACAAGAGGTCATGATGGTAGCCGGTAGTATGGTCGACTAGTAGATTAAAGAGCTCCGCTAGGGCATAGAGATGTTAAATCAGCTCGACTATGTGTAGTTGAAGATTGGACGAGAAAGCTTGGCTGAGGAGGCAGTGTCGAAGTTGGTCCTATCAAAGACAATACTAGGCATCCAAAAATAGTTAGATTAAAATTAATTGATCATGAAAATAAGATAATAATAATTCCCTGTATCAAAGTTGGTTAAGTATAAGAGTAACATATATGTAATATTTAAAATTCTTCACTTGTCATCAATTGAGAATTGAGATAAGCTTGCATGTTGTGTGAAGATGGCTGAGTCTAGCAATTGGGCTAGGCTTGCATTTGAATATTTGATTCCAGTAAAAAGAAAACAAGATATATAATAATTATGTATCATAAAGCAATCAAACCAGGCTTTGGTGTAGTGGTTGAGAGTGCTACCTGCAATTGCAAGGATCTTGGTTCTAGCTCCAGCTTAAGCATATTTATCATTTTATGGAATCTGCCCTCTCTTTTTTTTTTTGTTTGGGTTTTGAACTATGGGCCCAGTGGCCCAAATGTTGGAAACCCTACTTTCTTCTCTTATTTCTGAAGCTGTGGCCACAGGGAGTGGGTGCATTGCTTCGGTTTTGCAAGTTACATGGAGGGTACGATACAAGGGTACCTGGGCTTTCTGCGGTGGACATAGGTGGCGGCGGTGCTGTGAGTTGTGTCGTATAACTTTCAATGGTGGTGACTGGTGCATCAAGAGGGAATGGCGGATGGTGTGCTATTGGACTCTTGTGGCAACCAGGTTGAGCGGTAACAACATGGCGTGGAAGTCCATGTGCCCCGATGCTCGAGTGTGAGGCTTGGGGGGCAGCTGAATTCACAGATCTGGGGCTACCGCCTCTAGAGGCTAGTGAGTTCAGGTTGGAGAGAGGGAGAAGCTACACCTTCGTTGCCAAAATATGAGAGAGTATGAGGCGGGCAGCGCTGCTGTGGTGACGGATTTCAAGCTTGTGTGGGGTTGTAAATCCACTGCTTTCTCCTTTTTGTTTCATTAGTGTAGCTCGATGGTTCCAAGACTCTGCTAGTCTACCTGAGAGAGTGTCCACTGGAGTTCTTGTAACACTAGAGCATGAAATAGATTTGTATTGCAATCGTTTATTATTAAATGGAAAGATGGTTTCCTTGGTTTGTTGGAGGGGCCGCCGAGGAAATAGCTGGCTCATGAACAAGTGTATCGGTGCTGCTCCTCAGTCATTATCCATAGCTAATTATTGGCGGGGTTAAGGATGCAGCTTTCATAGGTACTTCCCTATAACACAAACTAGAAAGGTGGATTGTTTATGAATATACGTAACTTGTTCATGATGAGGATCACATATATGTAACGTGTATCATTACGATTTACAATTTGTTTGTCAAATCACGGTGGTTGTGTTATTTTCTTCTTCTTCTTTTATTTTTATCAACAACGATTGAAGTATTTGTTGGGTTCAAAACCTATGATTGTGCTTAAAAAGGTAGCTATGGCGGTTTTGTCATGTGAAGACACAATCACAATTTAATATTTTCGTGTGAAAGCAGTGCATAACATAAGATGTCCAGGGTCTTGGTATACTATGGAATTTGTTCAAAGAAATAGGAACAAAATCACCTGATGACTAGGTTTCAGAGGTTGGCACTGCCAATTTGTTGGAGAAGGAGGTGGGTTGATGGTGGTTCTCCAGTGCTCCATGCTATCTGTAACAAGATTTTAATGTTTTCCTTGCGACCAAATTTCTCTAGAAATAGGGATCAGTATGTTGCAAAGGGTAATGGAAATTGTAAACTATATTGGTATAGTTTAGATTTTTGTTTATCATTATGAATATCACTACATATGCCTCAACCTTCTTGTGAATTGTAAACTATATTTTTGTAATCATGTGAGAACATAAATTGCTGCTATTGATACTGGCATGTTGTGTATGCCCAATTTAAAATCATGAAAATCCACAATTGTTAGTTGGATCTAACTAGAAATTGTATCAAGTTAGTATGCATTATGTAGATCATGTAATTCCCAAAAAAAAAATGTCCAGAAGATGAAATAATAGAGGAATATGGCATGGGAATTCACTTTGATTGTGATAGAATCATGGTTAGATATCACCTGGACATTGAGTATGCAAAAATAGAGAGATGGCCGTGATAAGGATTTGGAGTCCGGCTCGTTCTGCAGACCTTGATGGGGTAGGCTTGTTTACCGGCCCCACGGTGGGCACCAATGTTCTTACCTAGAAGTAGCGGTCAGGATGCAAGTAGCTCCAATGTCCGTGTAAGTGAGGGGTAGGGTACCTGCAAAGACACTGTGACGCTCAAGTCAGTGAATGAGAGAGGCATAGAGTGGTAGAGAATAGCATGTAATAAGGTTATGATACCTGGGGGCGTTACGCCCCTTATATAATGTGAGGTGACCCTGTGGTAGATATGTTATGATCTAGTAGATCTGTTATGATCTTCCTTAAATGTAGGAGATATACTTGTGATTTAGTTAGTACTAAAGATAATAATCAGATATGATAAGATAATAATAAAATATTATGAGATATATAAAGATCCTATATGGTGAATCTGTGGGAGATACTATGCCATGTGGGTAAGTTGTGGGACCCCTCGAGAGAGTTCTCTAATATTGGGCCGAGGTCTGGGACCCATATTTCTAGTCCAGTACATACATTATTAACATATAAGAGGGTCATAATAGATAGTCATTTTAGGGGAAAAAAAGAGTACTCCATATTAATTGTCATTTTAGCATTTCAACAGAAAATTAGTTGTTATCCTTCGTTGGTACTCATCTTAGAGTAGTTGGAAAAAAGAAAGAGAATTTGGCAGACACGGTAAACTATGTGCTTAGTGGAGTGTGATAAGTGGAGTATCAATGAATTGAGAAAGAGGAATGATACATGTCCTCCTTTATACGTCCACCCCGTATAGCCACCTCAGAAGAAGACAAAATAGGTGTATTGCATACGAAGGGTAATACGGGAAAGGGAAAAACTGAGCTGAGAGAAAAAAGTGAGTTGAGAGAAAAAAGGCAAAAACGAAGGTGTATTGTGGCAGTGGCAGTATAAGCAAAAAGGAGGGAAAAGGCTCACTCTCTCACACCTAGGCCATCGAAAGCTTCCATTGTATCTTTTTTCTGTTTTCGTTTATCTCTGCCCCATCCAAAAGCTTGCACTCGCACTCACATCGCACGGGGAAGGAAGAAGAATAGCATAAAAGAAGGTGGCATTTTAGTGGATGATTTGTTTGGTGGTCTCGGAAAAGCGTCTTCAGGAAAGACAGGAGAGGGAACCTGAAAACGATATCTTTGATAGTTGGTCAAGCTTCATGAATGAGTTTCTGTTTGTATTGTAAGGTACGTGAGTTTGTGATTTCTACTACGATTGTTTGTGTTGTGGTTGATGGTAGAAAATATAGTTGTCGAGCAAGAAAATGTGAATAGGTATGTTAGACTGTAGAGGCTGACATTAATAGTGAAAGGGGAGTTCCAAATGCGTGTAATGAAGTTGTAAACCAGTGCAAGAATGTTGTAAACCCATGGTGAAAAAGTTGTAAACCTTTTGAAAAGGTGTAAACGATTTTGAGAATGTTGTAAAACCCGGTTTAAATCTTGTAGGAAAGTGTTTTCAGCAACCAAAAAAGTGGGAATGTGTATGTTAGAAGCTGGTAGCAAACGTGAAGGGTGGAAATGTGACGTGCATATGCGTGGAAGAAAGTTGTAAACAAGTGATAAAATGGTGTAAACCCATGGGGAAAAAGTTGTAAACCTTGTTGAAAATGTTGTAAACTCTTTTTATGCATGGGAAATTTTTTTTATTTTTGTTAAAAAAATTTATGAGAGTCATTTCAGCAACAAAACAAAATGGGAATGGGTGTGTTAGAAGCTGGGTGTCATGGTTGAGAGTGGAAATGAGATGTACATATATGCGTGGAAGGAAGTTGTAAACAAATGATAAAACGTTGTAAACCAGAGTGGAAAACGTTGAAAACCTTGTTGAAAAAGTTGTAAACCTTGTGTCTATGGATGGGAAATAATTTGTTTTTGTATAAAAAAACTTATGAGAGTCTTTTCAGCAACAAAACAAAGTGGGAATGGGTGTGTTAGAATGGGTGAGAGTGGAAACGTTAGGTGCAATGTGTGGAGGAAGTTATGAACCAGTGCTAGAATGTTGTAAACCCATGAGGAAAAAGCTGTAAACCTGGATGAAAATGTTGTAAAATGTTGTTATGGCATGGAATATATATAAATATATATTTTTTTATCATAGTATTTTGAGCAACAACACAAACTTGGAATGGGTGTGTTATAAGGTGGGTTAAGACAGGCATCGTGAGGTGTAAATACGTGGAAGGAAGTTGTAAACCAGTGGGAAAATGTTGTAAACCCATGAAAAAAAAGTTGCAAAACCTTGCTGAAATTGTTGTAAACTCATGTTATCCATGGAAATTTATGATTTTTAAATTTTAATCAGAGTGTTTTCAGGAACAAAAACAAACAGTGGAAGGGTCCATTAGAAGTTTTAAATCAGTGCAGCGAAAAATTGAAAACTATCTTTTGAAGTTGTTGACAACATTGTAAACTGCTTTTGTTCTTTATGCAGGTGTACAGTTAAAAAGAAGTGTAGAAAATGGAAGATTTACTGAATGAAAACATTGATGTTGATGCTGGAGTTCAGATGGAGCATGGTGAAGTGAATCATGAGGCGGACGTGCCTGCTGTTGGCATGGTATTCGATTCAGATGAAGAAGCGTGAACATTTTACAAAAATTATGCAAGCAGTGTAGGTTTTGAGTTCAAAGTAAGAAATTCGAAGGAGGATGCAAATGGAAATTTAAGTTACATGATACTATCATGTTCACGACAAGGAAGACGTGGGTCACAAATTCCTAAAGGGTTTAGGGTGCGGCCTACTAAGCAGACAGAATGTGATGCAAAGATCACAACAAGCAAGGTACTTAATGGTAGATGGTGCATTAACAAAGTTGTGCTTGATCACAACCATGCAGTTAGCCCAACGAAGACACGAATGTTGAGGGCGAACAAGAGCTTAAGCCTCCATGTGAAGAGGGCTATTGAATTGCATGATTGTGCTGGGGTGAAGATCACTAAGACATTTCAAACCCTTGTGAAAGAGTCTGGGGGTATGAAAACTTATCATTTGGTGAGAGGGAAGTGCGGAACTACATCCATAAACAGAGGAAGGCAATCGGCAAGGGAGATGATGCAAAAGCCTTGATTGAGTACTTTTCAAGGAAGAAGGCAGAGAATGCTGATTTCTGTTATGAGATAGACCTAGATGATGAGTTTCGTGTGAGGAATATATTCTAGGCAGATGCTAGGAGCAGAGCGGCTTATGAGTATTTTGGGGATGTTGTTAGCTTCGACACAACATACATCACAAATAAGTATGACATGTCGTTTGCTGCTTTCGTGGGAGTCAATCACCATGGGCAATCAGTTCTGCTTGGATGTGAGCTAGTGTCAGTTGAGGACACTGAATCCTTTGTTCGGTTATTTCAGAATTGGATTACATGCATGTGTGTTAAGCCACCGGATGGTATTGTCACTGATCAGTGCAGGGCGATGGAGAAGGCGATTGAGATTGTGATGCCACAAACCCGACATAGGTGGTGTTTATGGCACATAATGAAGAAAGTCCCTGAAAAGCTTAAAGGATATAGTGAATATCAAAATATTAAAAGGGGTTTGCAGGAAGCTGTGTATGAAACTTTGGGAGAGCAAGAATTCGAAGATAAGTGGGCTTGGTTTGTTAGAGAGTATGAGCTTGAGAGCAATGAATGGTTGGGTGGCCTATTTTAGCATCGACACAAGTGGGTGCCAATTTACTTGAAGAAGGATTTTTGGGCCGGGCTTTCCACTGCATAACGAAGTGAGAGCATACACTCCTTCTTTGATGGGTATGTCCACTCCAATACAAGCTTGCAGCAATTTGTAAACCATTATGATAATGCTCTGTTGAGCAGGGTTGAGAAAGAGGTTGAAGCTGATTTTAAATCCATGCACACAATCATCCCTTGTGGATCAAGCTCCCTTGTAGAACAACAATTCCAGGAGGAGTTTACCCATGCTAAATTTGGTGAAGTGCAAGCCGAATTTAGAGCAAAAATGAATTGTGTTCCAAGTTTGGAAACAGTTTGCGGTTCAGTTGCTAGTTTTCAGGTGGTGGAGGAGGTGACAATGTTTGGTCGATCGGAGGAGATTATTCGTGAGGTTGTCTTTAATCGTGACAACCATGATGTCAGTTGCCAATGCTTGTTGTTTGAGTTTAGGGGGATCATGTGTAGACATTCCCTTTGTGTCCTTTCTTTTGAAAGGATAAAAGAGGTGCCAGTTAAGTACATGCTTTCAAGATGGAGCAAAAGGATGAAAAGGAGGCACGCATACATAAGGATTGGTACAAAATCTGCGGAGTTTAATGCCACCATGGAGAGGTTTGATAAATTGGTTAGGCATTTCTCTAAAGTTGCGGAATTTGCTGCAACTTCAGAGGCTGGGACCATTCATGTTCATAGTACTCTTGACAAATTATATGATTATCTACAGTTAATGCCTTCTGTCCCTGAGTTGAACACGGGTGGAAAAGGTGATGCCGTTGGCGGTAATGTTGTGCTGGGGGGTTCAAATGAGGAAGATGAAATCCATAGCCCTGTGCATAAACGGCAAAAGGGAAGACCACCATCGAAGAAAAAGGTTTCTGAAGTGGAAAAAGTGGTGCAGAAGTGTAGGAAGAAAGGAGTGGCTAAACAGAATAAGATGCAAATCAAGGTGTGTTGGATGTCTTATCATGCCTTGCCTTGTATGGATTTTACTTTTCTTTGTTTAATGTGCTATTTCCATTGAATGATGCAGGAATCACTTCAGGGCTCAGTTAGCCAGCCATGTGGCACCAATTTGTCTATGGAGTCGTCTATTGAGGTCACAGACTGTGGCAACATTTCTAGTCAAAGGATTGTGGTGTGTCTTCACACTGAACTGACTTTTAATTTGCAAGTTTGATTGAGGGCTTTATGTCATTGTTATGAATGCGTGATAGTAGCCTTCAATAAGAATTCCCTATTGAAGGCTACAATTGTGAAATTTCCATGCCTGGTCTCCTGACTATTGGATGTAAATTACCACTGGTTGTGGTTAAATTATACTCCAATCGATGTGGACTTCATATTATGTTGGTCATGTTTTCAATAGAACTTATTACCATTTGGTAAGAATATTTGTTGATGGAAGAAGATGGCTATTGTGTTAGGTAAGTTTTATTGATTTTACGGTGGGTTATGGATGGTTATTTACATGTTGTTTTGTTGGTGCTGTTCTTTTTTGTACTTATTATACAGCTCGGGGGTGTTGGCTCCAACAGAACTGTTGCGATCGCCAACAATCAGAGCAACTTAATAGTGTCAGATGGTTCATCCTAACAACCTGGTGGATTTCTGCAGCTGCTTGAATCATATAGTCAAGATATTTGTCTGGGTGATATGTCACTTAGTAGTGTTCTACTTAGTGGGGATTCAAGCGCAATAACAATGTAGTCATGTGATCCACCTAGTTGTTAGACGAGCCAATAGGGGGTTTTTATCTGCAGGTGGCTTTTCTGGTTCTTTTGTTGATCAGGTTTGCTTTTAGTTTTGTTCATAGGTACAAGTTTCAGCTAAAATAAAGAAAACCAGTTGAATACATCATCGAACTTATAATCTGACCAGATGTTTGTCCACATTTTTTAGTGCAAGACAGGAAAGGATATTTTCGAGGGTGAGCACAAAAGTTGTCATATTAATTAAGTTGGGTGTGGTGTAGGGCAATGGGATTCTTTGTAACAAAGTATGTATTATGTGAATAGGTTGTGTTCAAAAAATTTCGTGGCGATGTTTTCTGGACAGAATGAGTGCATATCATGTAAGCCACTCATTCGAAAATTATCCCATGTATTAATTATAAATGAAATGTTAATAGGTTATTGACCAGCAATTATATTTGTCTGAGAAAGTGGGAAAGAGTTATTTTGGACCACAGAAAAAGAAGCTGTGAATGAGTGGGTACAAGTTGTAAACCTTGTAAACCAGTGCTGTACAGACAGGTACAAAAGTTGTTAACCTTTTATAAAATGTTGTAAACCACAGGTCAAAAGTTGTAAACCATAGTTACAAAAGTTGTAAACGTTCTATAAAATGTTGTAAACCAGAGTCACAGAAGTTGTAAACCTTGGTAGAAAATGTTGTAAACCAGAGTTACAGAAGTTGTAAACCTTGTTAGAAAATGTAGTAATCCACAGTTAGAAAAGTTGTAAACCTTTTCTAAAATGTTGTAAACCACAGGTCTAAGAGTTGTAAACGACAGTTAGAAAAGTTGTAAACCTTTTGTAAAATATTGTAAACCACAGGTACAAAAGTCGTAAACCACAGTTACAAAAGTTGTAAACGTTCCATAAATTGATGTAAACCAGAGTTACAGAAGTTGTAAACCTTGTTAGAAAATGTTGTAAACCACAGTTAAAAAAGTTGTAAACCTTTTCTACAATGTTGTAAACCACAGGTCTAACAGTTGTAAACCACAGTTAGAAAAGTTTGAAACCTCTTATAAGGTTGTAAACCACAGGTCTAAGAGTTGTAAACCACAATTAGAAAAGTTGTCAACCTTTTACAACATGTTTTCAAGCCTAGGCTCGCAAGTTGTAAGCCAACTCAGAAATTGTTGTAAACCACAGTTTGAAAAGTTGTAAACCAGTAATAAAATATTGTAATCCCATGACTAGGAAGTTGTAAACGTACGTGAAAAATATAAACATTGGTAGAAATTTTCCACAGCTTATGTTGGTAAGCTGTATTCTTAAACTATAAATTTATTTGTTGAACTACTCCTAACCAGCATGCAACGAAAGTAAAAACCAAGAAGACAATACATAAGATGAACACTCAATACTCATCCTCTGAATTTGATAAATACTCTTCCCTCTGTAGGATAAGATCTTCTTCATTGCGGCTTAAAGTTGTCCCATTTGCTTCTGCGAAATTTGTGCATATTCGGAGCATAGAGAACTGAGCCATTCGCAGGGCCATGACGTTATTCTCAATCCTGAGACTCTTCCTCCCTGTAGACCCACTCAGCCCGAATTGCTTGCAATTCTCCTTCATCACTTCTTTGTTTCTCATATCTCCACCTCGAATCACGTAGGATGTACCTGTAATCACTCATGTTTATTGGATGGTGTGTTATAGTGCAGGCTGACTCATTGCTGGCCCATGAAGCTTTTTTTTATAACAATGGGGACCTCAAAAAGTGAACCTTATGTAGCACGCACTGTGCCCTCGTGAAGAGGAGCACGCAACCATTCATCCAGACATGATGTCCGCGTGGAAGCATGCACACACCCTTCCAAAACTGTTCCCTTGTGATCAAGTCTATCCCACGGGGCAGTGTGTGGGCACACTTGGAAGTAACCCCCACCCCCCCTTCCCCCTGCGCGGGATAAAAAATTACTACTATTTCTACGTGACCTCTGCAAAAATAAGCATGCAGGATTCCCAATAATGGCAGCACTTAGCATGCGCAACATAACCTGACAAAACACCACACTGTTCCCATGTGATTATATGACTTATTTCTACCAGTATGGGTAACTATTCATGCACGAGTTGGAGGTGTCCACTGTAACGCCCCGATTTTTCTGTTAGAGTGAAAATGACCAAAATGCCCCTGAGGTAATTTTCAGCCCGGAATTCGAGGAAAGCCGGTTCGGTAGTACTCGGAGGGCAAACTCAATGTTGGAAGGGGATTAGATAACTTGTGTACCTTCCCGGGATCGAAAATCTCATTTTTCGAGTTTTCGGGTCAAAATGACCAAAATGCCCTTGCGGTGTTTTACCCATTTTTGAGTGCCGGATGAACCCGAAACTTCTCCAGATGGTTTTAAAAGGTGTTTTTATGTATTCTATGACCTCAGTTTTAATTTTAGAAGTCCCGGGCAAAATTAGTGTAAAATTACGGTTTTGCCCCTAGTTTCGTATTTTTACGCTTAATCGCGTGATTAAGCGAACCTAAGCAATATTAGGCTCTAATCGAAGGTTAATTAACTTCCTTAATTAATCTTGAGTCAAAATAATTTATTAAAGTTGATTAGAACAAAAAATTACTTAATTACAACCTAAAATCATATTTTAATATCAAGACACCTAGTCATAGAATCTTGAATAGTATTTTCTCTTTCCAATTCCTTAAATCATGGAATTGTGTTACACATTGTTTATTCATACATGAGTTTAAAATTCTCTAATGATGTATGAGCACTCCTAAACTTGTCATAAACTCCCTAAATCACATTCTTAGTTACCTAAACTTAAGCTTAATCATTCCTAACCTTGTACCTAAGCTAATACACATCTAAACCCACCATTAACACCCAATTACATGATCAAATCATCCTCCCCACTCTGTTGCCAGGCCTGGCCGAAGCCTCACCTCCTCCATATGCATCACATGTTCAATTTTTCAACACTCCAAGGCCATACCTCAAGTCACATACACTATACCTTGTCATAACTTTCAATCAAGCTTGAATTTTCACATGAATAAATAATTAAAACAATCCATTTTTCCCATTTATTTGTGGCTGGAAAAGTTCTAGCCATGCCAAGTTTCTAGAAGCCTAATTTCATAAAAATTTGATAGGAAATTAACTCACATCAAGCCATACTTTGTAGCATAGCTTCCATACTTCAAACCATGCTTGAATGACCTTGTGTAAGAGATATTTTCTCTTCCTTTTCCCTCCAAACCACACGGCCACTCCCTCCCATTGTGAGCTCCATGGTTTTATTTTTCTATAAATAGGATGCTTGTGATAGCCTTGTTGCACCTTGAAGCATTTGCTAAGTTTAGAGTTTTAGAGTTGTCTTGCTAGTCTTTCTTTTTCTCTCAAAATTTCAAGAGTGTTCTTCCTTTCTTTTCATCTTTATCTTCTTCATCTCTTCACCTCATCACCATCTCTTAACCATCAAACACCACTCCAAAGCCTTGAACCATCATGAAGCCTCTCAAACACCACACCTCAAACACAACTTCACTTGAAACACATTTCCTTCCTTTTTCTTTCATCAAGGCCGAATCATCATCACCATCCTAGGAGGTGTTGCTCATCTCATTTCCATCTTCAAGTCCAAGCTTTTACATTCATCACAAGGTAGGGATTTGTTTTCAAACTTTGTTTTGCTCAAGAAAGTATTTTTCTCTAGTTTTCCTCTTGGATTCTTTTTGAACTTTCCTTTGCTTTTCCTTTCTTTTCATTTCGGCCATGAGGCCTTGATTTTGAGCATGATAGCTTGATAATGAGAGTTTCTAGATGATGGCATTGTGTTCATCTCAAAGGAACCTCTAAAGCTTGAGTTTTCCTTTTCTTATGACTTCATCTATATGATATCTAACTCACATGGATTTCCAACTTAAGAAAATTAATCTAAGGATTTCAAAAAGCCCAAGCCTACCCTTGTCAACCTTAAAGTTGGCCGGCATGTTCTAGAGATTTTTCTCTAGATAGGGGTTTTGGGTATTTAATAAAGAACTTGATGTAGTTTCACTTTCTTTCTCTTTTATATGACTTTCGGTTTTTGTGTTGTGATCTTTGAGATATTGTATTGGGTTGCTATCTTGTTAAAGTCTTGAATGAGCTCTAGTTAACCATAAAATGAATTTTGCATCATGTTTATTTTATGCTATGCATATCATGTTTACTTCCTTGCTATCACTAAATATCAAGATAATGAATGAACTTGCATTATCATGTTTATATTTCAAGCTATGCATTATCATGTTTATATTTCAAGTTCTCACTTAATACCAAGATAATAATGGGTTGCATTCATATTTACTTTGTGCTATCACTTTACTTTCTAATGGATCCTAAAATAAGTGCATGAGCATGTTTATTTTATGTCATCACCTAAATGAATCTAGAGCTCAAAGACTTGCCCATTGTGGTCTCAACAAAGGTTTAACAATATGTGTTTTTGGGTTCATATTTCGACCCTAAGAGGTCTTGAGGTCTCCAAGTATTTGAGACTATGTCTTATAATTTTTCCAAGCTTAAGTGAGTTTAAGGAATGCATAGAACTAAGTTTTGAGAATTTAGAACCTCTTGAGACAAAAATGAATTGGTCACTGCCCTCTTAAATATTCTTATGATTTTAGATGTTAAAATTGTCTATAAATGAGCTTTGAGAGTTTAAAAGAGTTTCAAGAGAAACTAGTATTTTATGTGCTTTAGAAATTATGTTTTATGCCTTTTATGGAGAAGTATATTTTCGGTTCTTCCTTGCTCTTTGCTGCCACTGTATGTGCTGTTTTGATGATCATAATGTGTCCATGTTTGAGTAAAAATAATGTTAAGACTCATGTAAAAGATAGGATAGGTTAGGAACTAGAAAAGAATTAATTTGAGAATTCTGGATCCTTTAAATTATGAAATTTCTGGATTCTGTCCAGCAAGGTTTAGACTTAATAATCATGGTTTTAAATTAGTTTAAATATGTAGGAATGACTCATAATTGGTTTAGGACTTAATCTTGAAGCCTTAGGAGCAAACTAAACTTAGAAAGGGTCATTGTTGTGACTTCTAGGTACCCGTAAAGTTAGGATTTCAAATTCTGCATCCTTGAGGTTTAGAGATGTTCTTGACCATAGTGTGAGGTGAGAAATACTTAGTTATAACCTTATAGGTTCCCAAGAGACTAGGTTTTGATGATCGATAACTTAGAATGTGAGTTAAGGACTTTAAGGGTCTAAACCGTAATCTCTAGAACCCCGTAATCACACAAATATAAGCTGTCCAAATCTGCATAGTGCTGTTTGGATAAGCCCTTGAGCATAAAAATTAGTAACACTTATTAGTTGTGAACCTATAGGTATGTAGGAGGTTAAGAATAATATTAGAACGATTAGTTTACGAGTTTAAGACTCAAAGGAACCAAAGCATAACAAACTATAAGTTTATAACATAATAAGCTTGGGAGTTTGTATGAATGATTGTCTAAGGTGTGATTATGTGATAATGTATATGCTATGGTTTTATGTATGCACTATGAAGAAAGTTTCATGTGATGATGTATATGCTATGAAAAAGATTTATGTAATGAATAATGATGTATCTATGAATTAACACTTTATGAGAATTTAAATGTGACACAACACTGAGACGCCTTCTTGGGTGACACCGGTTTAGCCGAGCACCCCCAAGAAAACAAATCCGTGAGGGTATTGACATAGAGCTTGCCAAAGCGGACAAAACTACGATGCACTAGTTGCTAGTAGAGCGTTTCAAAGAGGAAATGACCCTAAGAGAGGTGATCCTTAAATTTCCCCCTAGCCCGCACTATTAAGTCGGGATTATGTATATGTTACACTTATCATAGGATAAGTAAGAACTAGTGACGACTAGTTAAGGTATAAGCTCATAACCTAGAGATGTTTTAGGGTGGCCCCATGAGATGAAAGTTAAAGTTAACAATGTCACATATACTATACTTATGCCAATGTTATAATGTTTCTTAGTTATTCTATTGTTTGGTTTACCTTTATGATGCATTCATGTCATTAGATTATTTTATGCTTAGTTATAAGACGCATTGTAAAATATGACGGACCTTGGATAAATACCACTTTAGAAAACTAACTTAAAAGGAATTTATATGCATGCACACTTTTTTAGAAATAAACCCAAGGTTCCTGAGGATATAATGATGTCACCTAGGTAGGGATAACCCTACTGAGAATTCTTTTAGAAAGATTCTCATTCCCTCTCTCTTTTCTTCCGTCATATCTTCAGATGGCAACATTTATACTCTTCATCGACACCCCGATATGGGAGCTGCACCATGACCCGGCACTCGAGTCATACCATTTTGAGGGTCGCTGCACGGTTAGAGTGTTCATGTTCATGGGACGACCCTTCGCACACCCAGTCCCGAGTTACCATTTTACCCCGACTGCTCCTTACCGTCATAACAGGATTTTTGAGCGAGCTAGACCACGCGATGAGCAGATTCTTCGCATGGAGCCCGAGATATCAGCAGTACGCGACTACCCCGAGTATGTGCCGCGTACCCAGTACTCAGAGACCGACCCATCTGAGGACTCGCCATCCCACATGTACAGTTGGAGCTCCAGTCCCGCTCCCCCACCGATGAGGGCTGGGAGTGAGGAGACGGTAGTCCAGCCGAGGTTGGCTCGTCGACCATCTATGCGCCCTCGCCGCGGTGGACATGCCCCGATGATGCGCTCGACCACTCCTGTCGAGATTCGTCAGTGGATCGACTCGACCCCACAGTACTCGGACCAGCAGGAGTAGACATAGGAGGGGTAGTAGTTAGTGCACACACGCCACATAGTTAAGGATAAACCTTCTTTTGTATATGAGGTTGTCTACTCTAGGTGCACATGGGTATGGGTGTTGTTTCTCTTGTATTTACTTTTTATGATTTCCTTGTATTGCATTTCAGTTGTATTCCGTTTCCCGATGTATTGAATAGTTCTACCCCTTTGGGTAGGCACAGTATCTATATATATATATGTTTCAGTTGATGTCTCTATGATATGATGTGCTTCTTTATGCTTTGCTCATATGTTTCGCTATGCTTCCTCTTAAAGATTCGTGCGTGGCTCTCACTTTAATTTTAAATTCCAAAAAGAAAAATTTTACCCATATTTCCGCTAAGTATTTTCTAAGTAAAAGATGAGACCAAGAGGTAATATTCTAAAGATTAACCTAAGTACATACTAGTAGTCTTGGGTTAAGATTTAGGGTGTTACATCCACCAAACCTCCCATTCGTAAACCACTGACCATATTGTGTATGACATGAGGCTATAAATAGAAGCACTTACCAGTTCTTGAATGCGGACTTACCACGATGAAGATAATATCATAAGGTTCTTATTCATGGATAGCATAGATCCTTCATTTTGGGAGATTCCTCTCACGCTTTTGTACTCTACTGATAAGATCTTTGAGTGCATGGGTCGGGTTTGGGTTCTTGAAAAGAACGTCTTCAAATATGATATGCACCTTCAGTAGTGGTTCTCGATGGGAAACATCCGTACATATGAACAAGAATGGGCGTATCGCGTAGAGGAAAGTAATAAACTAGGGATGGAGTTGATTACCAATTCCCATAGAGTCCCAAAGCGTCGTTCCATGACTATTAATCGAGTTAGACTTTTCATGTTAGAGAAAGTGGTTAATATCATAAGGCAAGAGAACAACCAGATGCAAATTAGGCTGAATAGAAAAAAGGCTAGGGATGCCGCGTATGTGGGGAGAAGTGCATGGGATGGGGCCGAAACGGCTCTTATTTTGGAGGCCATACAAACCAACCCAAACTATGCTACTGACAGTGATTTGTCTGACGAAGATCGATACTAAAAAATATTATTGTAATCTTTAAAGTAGATGACTGTTAGGAACAAATTGGTATGCAGTGATGCAAACCAAATTAGTGTTATTAATTGTCAAGTGTGTTATTGAGGGAGCAAGTTAATCTTTGCCTATGGATGTGCTTCCAGGCTTAGTATGTGTATTTGTAGTTGGTGTAACTCAGCCAAGTTGTTGTGGTTTAGGGTATGGTAATATTTGTCGCCTTTTAACTTAAATTGGGCTACCTGGCTTCCTCAAAAATTAAGTCACAACCCATAAGGTTCATTTTCTTCATGTTTGGTTTACAACATTTTCTTAACAGGTTTACAACATTTCCTTTTTAAGGTTTAGAACATTTTATTTTAAGGTTTACAACTTTTTCTTCTTAGGTTTACAACATTCTTCCTTACGTACACAACACTTTGTTAACAGGTTTACAACATTTTCTTCTTACGTTTACAAAATTTTGTTAACAGGTCTACAACATTTCCTTCTTAGGTTTACAACATTTGCTTCTTAGGTTTACAACACTTTGTTAAAAGGTTTATAATATCTCCTTCTTAGGTTTACAGCATTCCGTTCTTAGGTTTACAACATTCCCTGCATACGTTTACAACATTTTGGTAGCAGGTTTATAACATTTCCTCCGTACGTTTGCACCATTCCATACTAAGGTTTACAACTTTCCCTTGTTAGGTTTACAACATTTTCTTAACAGGTTTATAACATTTCCTTCTTAGGTTTACAACATTTTGTTAGCAGGTTTATGACATTTCCTTCTTAGGTTTTATAACATTTCCTTCTTAGGTTTACAACATTTCCTTCTTAGGTTTACAACATTGTGTTAGCAGGTTTTGTAACATTTCCTTCTTAGGTTTACAACATTTTGTTAGCAGGTTTATAACATTTCCTTCTTAGGTTTATACCATTCCATACAAAGGTTTACAACTTTCCCTTGTTACGTTTACAACATTTTGTTAATAAGTTTATAACATTTCATTCTTAGGTTTACAACATTTCCCTTCTTACGTGTACAAGATTTGTTTAACAGGGTTGCAACATGATTGTAATGCAAACAAAATATTGTCCCTGAACAAATGATAGGCTTATATTTTCATCATGTAAACTAACATATAATATAATACGGAATCACGTTGTACAATCATCAACATGGTGGGAAATGCCAAACAATAATTGAACCTATGCTAACATTATATACGAAAACGAAGTCCTAAACCACATATACGACAAGGAAGTATGCAAACATTATATACATGCCTACAAAGAATGGTGGAAATTTCAAAACAAAAAATAAACCTAAAGCGGCCCTCTTAAACAAATCAATCTGCATCCCCCGTCTTCTTCCGTGTCCTCGGCCTAGCATGTGATGTGGTGTATGGGGTGGTTAGCTGTGGACCGGGCTGCCTTACCCTCTTCCATGAATACGCCTTCTGCTCATGTTCAATGGGTTTGGGTGCACTACCTTCAGCAGTATGAGCAAGACCAGCTGGAAGACCAAAGCCTTTCTTTCTTAGTTCCGGTTTAAGTGCTGAAAGGACACTATCCTTGTATTTTTTCTCGTTGTCCATGACCCACCCAACACATAACTCATGCTGAATGCAAGCGAGCTGGTCCTATGGGTATTCACATAAACAATTATGCAACCAGGACAAAATATTCAGTATTTAAGGGAATCCAAATGCAAGATGCAAGTTACCTCCTGCCATACAGGCATGGCCAGACCCCCCTCATAAGTTGTGACCCCATCCCACAGTTCCATATACTTCATCACGTATATCCCACAATCGTCTCTGCATGGAATGTGCAGCATTTAAACATTTTTACATAGTTAAAGCATTTTACTTGTTTCGAGCCAAATGTCGGGGTATATGATAACTCACTTGTTTGGTTGTATAGGGAGGGGCTCTATAATGAGGTCAAGCTGAAATGCTGGGTCCATTGTTGGATCGACCATGACCATTAACTCCTTGAATCGTATAAGCTGCAAAATTGCAAAACCAGGACAGTGTCAATTGCAGTTGCTAATTGATTACCAACAACTCAAAAGCAATGCATAAATAACATACGATCAGTTCATCCAGGATATCCTTTTCATCTTTCTACTGATGGCCCCCCTTTTTTTTGTCATCACCACGTCCCAGTGAATCCAAAACATACAGCTTTTTGGCTTCACGATTGAGGACATAGCACCACCAGTGCTCTTTATACACGCAAGGAGCAAATATCTGCAGCACCATTTGGTAACAATGAACACGGACACAATTTTCTTCTTATGCTAATACATTGTATATGCCAAATTATGCTACAATCGACTTAGGAAAATAACATACCAGATTGCAGTGTGACAGATCCCTATCAAAAAATGAGTTCCATACTGCAGGATCCAATAGGGGGGTCTCCCCCTCAATGTGCTGAGCAATATCGCGCTGCACTGACTCCTACACCATTTAAATAAGTTTACAACATTCACATCAATATGGAAAACCTAAACCGTAAACACACAGGTCTGTTAATTTCATTTATTAGCATGAAATAGTAAAAGTGATTAATATGTACCGCAAACCAAGAACTCAAATAGAATCTGCTGGGGTTCGCCTTTTTATTCTCATAAAAGTTTAAGTACCCGGCATGAAATGAAACAACCTACAACCAAATGACAAACACAAATGGTCACAAGCGGCCAACCAAAATAATAAACAATTATATTTGTCTCTGCCAAATTGCATACATCGTTGCTTATCCATTGCCGTGGTGCCAGAGTTTGAACCTCATTGCGGTGGAGGAAATGACCATCAATACTGATAATTGGCCTAACGAATGAAAAAAATATAGTTAGTCAAAAGTTATGCACTGAAAATACAAGTTGTAAACCTAATGCAAATATGTTGTAAGCCAGCAGAAGAAGGTGCTAAACCTCATGTGAACAGGTTGTAAAACAGGAAGAAAAAAAATATTTGTTGTAAACATCAGATGAAAATGTTGTCAACATTGTCTAAAAGGTTGCAAACCTAATGGGAATAGTTCAAAACCACCACTGAAAATTTGTAAACCTCCTCTGAATTTGAAACCAGCAAAATAATTGTGCTAAACCTCGTGGGCAAAAAGTTGTAATCCTTGTGTAAAAAGTTGTAAAGCTAATGTGATTAGTTCAAAACCACCATTGAATAGTTGTAAACCTCCTCTGAAAGAGTTGTAAACCAGCAAAATAATTGCTGTAAACGTCATAAGAAAAGTTGTAAACCCTGTATAAAAAGTTATAAACTTTGTGTAAAAAGTTGTAATCCTTATGTGAATAGTTGTAAACCAGGACTGAAAAGATGTAAACCTTATCTGAACAAGTTGTAAACCAGCAAAATAAATTGCTGTAAACCTCATACGAAACCTTCCAAAACCCTACTAAAAAAGTTGTAAACCTCCTCAAAAAGTTGTAAACCATGAAAAAGAAAGTTGTACACCTCTTTGCAAAAAGTTGCAAACCAGCACAAATAAGTTGTAAACCTCATCTCAAAATGTTGTAAAACAAGGACCAAAATTGTTGTAAACCAGGGAAAAAGGTTGTAAACCTCTTGTCAAATTATTGTAAGCCCAAAAACAAAGGTTGTAAACCAGAACAAAAACAATTGTGCACCAACTCCAAACCAAAATACACACACACACACACACACACACACACATTCACACATTCTGCTCTGGACTCACTCTTTTGATTCGGCTGGCTTCTTGCTTTTCTTCCCTCTCTTACGCTTGCTTCCGTTCCTCGTGCAGTAACCAAATATCACCTCGGCCACTTCATCTGGCACCTCGATCTTGCTGCCGCTGAGGGTTTCGGAAGTCGGGTTAAAGTCGAGCTACAAAGCCGAAGTCGAGAGCTTGTCTTATCCTGTCCACGAACAATGGGCTGACAATCAATGCAGCCATGTCCTAAACAAACAGACAATATATCATATGTACACATCATTTATGCACAGGACACCCAAACCGTTACAAAGCAATCCTCATAAGCATTTAAAAAAGAAACAGTTACCTCAGCTGGAAGGACTTCCGAAGGGGACAACGAAACATTCTCGCCCAAGGGATCATCCTTGGCCATCACCATCAGCTGCATTTCCGAAGGACTTCCTTCCACAGCTCCAGGTGGAGCTGAGTGTGCCTCCTATTTAGTTCAATTGTATATCATTAAAATATGATAAACTCCGACCCCTGACAATGCTATCACCTCCCACATAAATTTATTCACATACACTAAAAAATAACATAATGTGCACTTACTGTGGAAGCACCCTCAAGGTAGAACTGCTCCTTCACAACAACTGTGGCGTCACTCGAACTACGTCCACTCTCCTCACATACATCAGCTGACTAGACTGGAGGCCTACTACTAACCTCTGTGGAGCCTTCATCGCCGGCAGCTTCTGATTGGGCAGGCTTTGTTGGAGGGGGTGACTAAACTGGTGCAGCAGCCACATTCGTTAGAGGAGAAGAAACCTTGGCTGCCTTAGACAGAGCCTTCTCTGCAAAACAGCTCGCCTTACCCTCCCTCCTTTCTCTCTACTGCCTCAATGCCGTTGTAATGACCACATTGACCATTTCCTTCAAGTCCTACATACAGATAATTTAATGTATGTTAATTTACATTTCAACCATTGGTGACCAACAACAAATTGTCCAACCAAATAAAATATACACAACTATGTCCTTAAAGCAAATCCAAAAACCTCATAGTCGAAGTGCGTGTCAAGAAACTCCTTAACCGCACCAGCAACACTGTACTTGTTTGGGTTCAGCAGACCCTGCAAAAAACGCAGCTTTAGCTCTACCTCACACCACTTTACTACATTTACCTTGTCAATTACCAAAAACGCTAAATTACACAAACGTAAACAGCATTGTACCTCCTCATCCATCCTCTGCTCACCGAATCGAGCCTGGGCAGCCTCCTTAGTCTAGTGTTTGACAAGTGGAGGGTCATTGTCTCCTAAAGGCGACCCAAAAGCTGAGTGAAGGTACCAAACCTATTCAAAGGCAACATAAATTTAATTAGTGAAATTGTCCTCGCACAACTAAAATGGACATAAACTTCCATCAATGCCACATACCATCAGGAAGAAGACACACCCTTCGATAGACCTCACCTCCCCTTTTCCGGCCTTGTATTCTTTGACACTCTCAACCAAGGTGTCAACAACCAGTTTACCCCAATTGTATTTTCTGGGGTCTTCCACATCAACCACATGGGCTAGCAACTTCATACTTGTTGAACCCTTCATAGTGGGGCAAAGGAATGTGCAGAGCACACAGAGGATGAAGGCTCTCTTAAACCTGTCATTAGTTGTGCCTTCCTGAATGATCACTTCCAAGTCCTTTATAGTTCTTTTCTGGAACTCTTGCACAACTACTATCTCCTCATTTGATGCATTTTGCCTTACCTCCTCTCCTTTACATACAACACAATTTCATGTAATCATAACATGGCAACTTCAGCGTACATTTCAAATAACAGAAAAACTAAATTTTTTAAATTGCCACCAAGTTTTGTTTACTTACAAACACAAGGAAGCCCAAGCACTAAACCCACTGATTCAGGCGTAACAGGTATCGACCGTTCCTTGAAGCGGATGCAACGCTTCGCATGATCAAAAGCCTTTATCACCTCCAAGATGAAGATCCTATTCTTTTGCTTCATCTTCAGTTCAGAAAGGCCTCCAAACCCCATCGCCTGAACTACCTCTTTTTGAGCTACTGTTAAAGTCTTTTCCCACATATCAGCAATCATCGCGGGGGAGCATCGGCTATTGAATGCAGGCTGCACCTCACAGTAAAAACAATCAAAATATGACATCACACACTATCACCATTAATTATGCCAAACGCAATAAACTAACATTAACACCCATTGTATCAAACATTCAAAAATCCTCGAATGGAAGTATACTTACAACTCTATGCTTTTTCCCTGTGCTTCTTTCAACAACTTCAGCTCTTTTGCGAGGACCCATGTCTAAGATGTACTTCAAAATCAAAATGTTTAACTGTTATATCACAAATTTAAATCCGCAAACAAACTGCCAGACCCTTCAAAAACAGATATTACACACTAAAATTTACAAATCTCTGTAAAAAATTGTTGTAAACCAGGACAAAAATGTTGTAAACCAGGGGGAAATTTTGTAAACCCCCACAGAAAAAGTTGTAAACCACCATAGGATAAGTTGTAAACCAGGGGGAAACGTTGTAAATCACAGTTATCAAAAGTTGCAAACCAGGGGAAATGTTGCAAACCACCACAGAAAATTTTGCAAACAGGGGGTGAAACGTTGTAAACCAACACATAAAAAGTTGTAAACCATGGCGGAAATGTTGTAAACCACCACAGAAAAAAGTTGTAACCCAGAAGGGGAAAAGTTGTAAACCACAGTTGTAAAGTAGAGGGGAAATCTTGCAAACCTTAACAAAATTTTGTAAACCAAGGGGAAACGTTGTAAACCACCACAGAAATAGTTGTAAACCTGGGGGAAAAGTTGTACACCACCAAACAATAGGTTGTAAACCGGGGGAAAATGTTGTAAACCACCACACAAAAGGTTGTAAAGAGAGGGGAGAACTTGTGAACCACCACACAAAAGGTTGTAAACAGAGGGGAAGAAGTTGTAAACCACCACACAAAAGGTTGTAAACTGGGGAAAAAAGTTGTAAACCACAGTTACAAAAGGTTGTAAGCCGGGGGAAAAAGGTTGTAAACCACCACAAAAAAAGGTTGTAAACAGGGGGGATGAAGTTTTAAACCACCACACAAAAATTTGTAAACCAGGGGGAAGAAGTTGTAAACCACCACACAAAAGGTTGTAAATCGACGGGAAAAAGTTGTAAACCACCACAAGGTTGTAAACCGAGAGGAAAAGTTGTAAACCACCACACTAAAGGTTGTAAACAAGGGGGATGGAGTTTTAAACCACCACACAAAAATTTGTAAACCAGGGGGAAGAAGTTGTAAACCACCACACAAAAGGTTGTAAATCGACAGGAAAAAGTAGTAAACCACCACAAGGTTGTAAACCGGGAGGAAAAGTTGTAAACCACCACACTAAAGGTTGTAAACCGGGGGGAAAAAGTTGTAAACCACCACACAAAAGGTTGTAAACCAGGGGGAAAAGTTGTAAACCACCACACAACAAGTTCTAAACCTTTTCATAATGATGTAAACCAGTGCAAACAGTTGCAAACCAAGTTCTCAAACTGAAAACACAAAACACTTTAAAGCAGACAAGTTCTAAATAATCCAAATAAATTTGTAAACCCTACTAAAAAAATTTTTCTTTTTCACGACAGCTACTAGACAAAACCACTAAACGAAACCAATAAGCCTGTCAAATAAATTTCAGAAAACTTCCAACCCAAATGACTACAGCCACTAAACACCTTCACGAAGCAAAATATTATGTAAACCAAGGTACAAAAAGTTGTAAACCCTGTATATGAAACCTGTCAACCTAAACGAAATATAGTAACCTTCTGGAAAACTAAAAGTTACCCCTTGCTACTTACAATGCAAATGGCACAACAAAGAAGACGAACACTCGGACCAACAACACGGACAATGGGTCAGCGATTCCAATGCCAAACGATAGCTTAAAACAGCAGAGTACACGCGATTGTAGGGGAATGCAACCTTTTGTGCCTTGTTTCGTTAACTCACACCATGCAGAAACAAGGGCTCCAACGTGCATGACGTGGGGTTATGGGGATTCTGGTGGTGGGGTTGTGGTATTGGTGGGTTTCTATTTTGGGAGAGGGAAAGACAAATGTGCACGAGGCGGGGTTTTTTCCTTTTTCCCTTTGGAGCTGGTTTCTCTCACCTATGTTTTTCCCTTTCCCGTATTGCCCTTCGTATGCAATATACCTGTTTTGTCTTCTTCTGAGGTAGCTATACGGGGTGGACGTATAAAGGAGGACATATATCATTCCTCATTGAGAAAATATTAGTACTCATTTCATTATTTAATTATAGTCTTTTTAATGTTTCAGCACGAATTTTGAGAAAACACATAAATGCTGTTGAATTTAGAAAAATATATTTAAATTACTAAATTATCCTATATACGTTCCACTAATTTTTTTTTTCTCTTTCTGCTATTTAAGTCAAAATGAGGGATAAGATTAGTATAAAATAATTAATCTCTATTGAAATGTTAAAATGATAATCAATAAGAAATATTTTTTTTTCTGAAGTGATTATAATTAAAGAATGGAAGGAGTAGAATGTATAAAAGGTAGTTTAATAATTTAAATTTAGTTTTTCTGAAATTAATAATATTTGTGTGTTTTTTTTATACTCATACTGAAAATTTAAATGATTATTATTTAAAAATAGAGGGAGCATAATTGAATTTAATTGTTTTGCGGCGAACAAATCATCATTCCCCGCGGCGCTGTGACGTGATTGGGGACGAATTCAAATTGAATTTGATCCCAATGAGAGGCGATCCAGCCAGCCAATCTACTCGGTCCGTCTTACATTGAAAAATACAAAAAATACTTTGTATGAGTTGTTCTTCCATCCTTTCGGAGGAAAATAAAAATAAAATTCTTCCAGACGCGTAAGATTACCATGAACTGGTCACATACCATCCTCGTTGCTACTTCCAAGAGAATTCGGATAGTGTGAAGAAATTGACGTGGAGGAAGAAGTTTTCTTCCTCTGGGAGGGCACATGTAGCTTTCCGTCTAGAATGTGCAGTGTGAACTCGTGACAACGTGGAAGGGCCCCCATGGATGTTGCGTGCGTCCACATTGGAAAGAAAAGAAAGCTTCTTGATTCAGATTTGGGCATAAACGACTAGCTGACGACGATAAGTGGACTTAAAAGACAAAAGATGTTTTTTTTTTTTAATTTATTTAACCAGTGTCCTAAACATTGATTAAGAAATTAAAAAACGATATTCTTGTCTTGAAAAAATACACTTTCATATTTTAAAATATTGGATCTATTAAAAGATTTTAAAATTTACTTTTTCTAATATCCTTAACCTGTATACACTAAATTAGAGGCATTGGTTAGCAAAAGTATTTTTTTAAAATTTTTAATCGTAAACAATCATTTTAAATTTTAATTTGATTAGCAAAATTATTATCATTTTTATTATTTTGTTGTTTTTCTTGTCTTCCTTTTACAATTTGCATCCAAACATATGCATTTGAAACATGATACATTTTTCTTTTTTCTTTTAAAACATATTAAACTCGAAATTATAATTTGATTGATTTTAAGAAATAATTTTGAAGGTTTTTCAGGTGGAAAATAATTTTTAAAATTAAAAAAGTCACATGATATGCATCTGCATAAATGGCTAAATACCATGGATGTTTATATCATGAAGCCGATTTTTTATAATTAAAATGGCTGAAAACATTTTCAAAATAAGGAAGAGTATAAGGAGCAACTCAAGAAATTAGCTTAATTGAAGCGAGTTAAATCTTGGACGAACGTTACCTACATGATTGGGGTTCGAATATTGAAAAGCTCTCTTTAGAAGAAATCACACAGTTTATTACCTTAGATTTTGGATTTAAGTCTACCTCTCAATAGAAACTAACGGCACAAAGCAAAAGGCTAAAACTAATATATTATAAAAAATAAAAAACACAACATGAAAGACCCATGTGCTTTTGTACATGGAGCACCAGTGGAGAGCATAATCACGAGGTGTAACAGGACTAACAGTTATTCCTTAAATATTTTATTATGAATTTGATTCTTGATACTAAGAGTTATATTATTTATATTTTTAAAATATAAAATATTATATTAATTTATATTTTATTTATAATTAGATGAGATATAAATTCTATTTAAATAGAATTTATATTTTATTAAATAATTGATGAAATATAAATTAATATGAAATCTCATGCTCAAGAGAATTCGAGAAATTTTTTTGTTTCGATACTGTATATGCTAGGTTCAACTCAACAAAAACAACCAGTGAAAAACATCATTAAAAATCCCACATCATTCAAAGTCAAATCACCGTTGACGAGACATAACTCCTTTGGAAAAATCATCTAGATCACTTCATTGGATTATAATTTCTTTCTAACAAATGGCCATTGAGCAATAAACACCAGCATCTGTAATCTATCTGTTAATAAAATCCGTATGCACTCCTCTATGCACTATGCCACTTTCCGCCGATAATTTTCCTCGGATTGTCTTCTCTCACAAGCTACCATTATATATTTATTTATGTTTATTATGTGGTAAGAAAATATTCTTTTGGATCTTTATTTGAAACATCACACATTTCAATTCAGAGACATTGAATACATTTCTTTCACTTCACCGTTTTACTTCACCACCATTTCCAGTATGTTCATTTCTTTTCAATCTTTAATCAATCATATCACCATTTTGTATATGTTTGATTTTATATTACTGATTTCATTATCAATTCCCCTCGTTTCCTCTTTCCCTATCTTTAATGATTTTCTATCACAGTAAAAGCCTATCTATATTTTATATGAATTATTAAAATCTATAAACATTGTAGCTTCATTGGGTCATGGCACCAGGTAAGGGGATCCATGGTTCAATTGGTAGATCTGTTATTGAACTAATTGAACAGGATTTAATTAAATAAATATAAAAAATATAATATCATAATATAGTTTAAATAAATATTTAAATAAATAGAATTGAGTGTTATATTTATAAAAGAATGATAAGGAGTGCAATAACTCTAGACTTAAAAAATATTTGGTGTTATTTACCCATTAAACTATAATTGGAATATTCACATTGCACATGCATATGCTATAACTAATTGTCTTTTAAAATATATTTATGGAATACTGATTAATTCTTCTCATTCTATCTTATTAAATAAAAAATTAGAAGGAGTTGATGAGAAATAAAATTATTTTATAAAATATACTTACACTATTTTAATATTAAAAATATTTACACCTTCTAATAGAAAACAACTGTATCTAGGCAGACTAGTATATTAAAAATCAATGTATAACAAGTTATCTTAATAGATACTTATTTCCAACTAGAGATGCGATTACTTTCAGTTTTAATTTTTAGTTTTCAACATTTAGTAAAAAAATATTTTAAAAAATAAGAAATAAAACTAAAAATTAAATTTTATAATTTTCAATATTTTCTTTATAAAACTTTAAAATTTAAAAACTGAAAACTTAAACTAGATGCACTCTAACAATTTTTTTCTTAATTAATGTGTGAGATTGTAAGCATCATGGTATGAACATATATTATTTGTACCACTAAAAGCATATGCATAATTGAAATACACACATTATTACTATTAAATATGATAGTGGTTCTAACTCATTTTATTTTTTATCATATCTGGTGATAATAGGGATGGTGATTGTATTAGATACATTAAGTTTCTAATGTGATAAATTTTTATTGATACCTTAAAAAATAATTAAAAGTGGACAGAGCTACTATTAGTATAAATTCCGATGGGCTAAAAGCCGCCTGTGATTTCGTGTCACCTAACGTAATACACTACAGCCGCTGCCATTATATTTCAAATCGGGTTGCTTTCAACAAACGACAACAAGTAAAATACTGGAAAAGTAGCATTCCCGCTACCACATTACGACGATATTATTGGCCATGACACGAAAAAAAATTGTTACTACTTGTATCATTTCTCATGAAAAATCTCGCATATGCTCTTGATTCGGTGGATCTTGGACAGTTGGACAATCGAGAATCTTAAATGGTTGGAGACATGCAGAAGAATCAACACCTTGAAATGAATAGTATAAAGGAGGAAAAGGAAAAATTTTCTTGTTGCTTGTTAGCTTATCATATGTTTATCCTCACGAAATACATCACTCACACAGAGCTTCGTAGATGTCGGAATAATTTTTAAAAAAATTGGCCAATGAATTTTATTTTTATATATATGTCAATAAAAAAAAATTATACAACATTTACTCAGGTATAGCTATCATATTAGTAAAAATATTTAATTTAATCACTTAGTATTATGAAAATATTATAAATAAAAATATATGAGCGAATAATAGTATAAAATTTTATATTATCATTATATTGAAATTAATCTCTTATCAAAATAATTATTTAATATATTGGATTTATAAACTATTATTTTCTTTCTTACAATATTTTGAAGGAAAATACTAGTCGACTGTGAACTTACCATAATTTTATTTTCAAAATGGTACAATATGATCCCTTAACCATTAAATGGATAAATGAATCATCTTCTCTTAAAAAAAAAAATTGAGTCATGGCTTTATTTTATCTGACGACTATTATAATTTCCATTACAAAATTGTAATGCAGGATTGGATTACGTGATTTTTTGTCATCCAACTCAATATACAACTAAAATATACTTACATCAGTGACAACAACTAAGTAGTTTTAGAAATGTTTGAACAAAAAAAATTTACGGACCAAAATAATATTCGAGCCATATTTTCTTAGGGAACATTATTATTGTTATTACTATTGTTATTGTTATTATTATTATTATTATACGTGCATATCATTACTCATTTTTTAATACGAAAGATAATATATGAAATAAGAGTAAAATACACTAACACTCCATAAGGTATCACGAAATGACACTCAATCCCATTTATTTGAAAAACATACACTTCATCCTATTTCACTAAGATGTGTTTGGTGTATTATTTGACATGATTTTTTTTTTACAAGTTATATAGGGTAAATAACACTCATCACCCTTGATATTTATGAAAATAACACTCAACCCCAAATTTATAGAAAATTGACATTCTATCCCATTGTCTTGTCTTACTAACTACTCATATTAACTATAGTTAAAATATATACTATTACATATTCTATATATTGATTATATTCTATAATCCTATTAATCTTATCTTATACTCTATAATAATAATAATAATAATAATAATAATATAATTAGAAACTTAGTTTAAAAAAGTTTTGTCAAATGACAAATTTCCTTCAATGAGAATTCAATATATAATTCTTTTTTTAAAAGAAAATTATTACACATCCTATCAATTTATTATGATATTTTGACAAATTATTTTTCATTGTGGCATAATATTATCATACCCAATAAATACTATCATCAATTAACACATAAATATTATCAATCAATCATTTCTCAATTACAATTTCAAATTCTTCTTCAATGAGAATTTAATACATGGTTATTTTAAAAAAATGAACATCCTATCAATTTAACATAACATTTAATCAAACTCAAAATATATTATTTATCAAATGTATATTTAGAAATGAAAATCCTTTTCAATAAAAGTTATATACATAAAAATTAAGACAGAAATTTCATTTCCCTCACATATCTTTGAAGGACATCACAACATGTAATTTAAATATATTTAATGGATAGTTTTAATACTCTTTTAAAAATTCCATTAACAAATATTACAAATAATATATATTACTAAAAAAATAAAATGGAAGTGGCTCTTGTACATTTTTTTTAAACTAAGATGTAATATGGTTTAAAAAGTTATAATTAAAAGTGTTCACCAAATTAAATTGATCTAAGTCACTGGGATTGATCTAGTGGTGAAATATTTAATTAGTATGTATGAGGTTCTAGGTCCAAACCTCATAGTGAGCAATGTAATTTTTGAAGTACCAAAAAATTGAATTGATGATCTAATAAACTTAGAAATCTCTCACAACTAAATAAAATTGATTATAATTGGTTAGAGTATTTAGTTCTTATATGTGTGATACTTCAACTTAAAACTTAAACACGTCACTCGACCACATGATCATTTATATCTTTTTAATTTATTTATATGATTTTATAATTCCGCATTCGAACAAGAAGTAATTATGTTAGCTTTTATCTTTTTTTTATGTGTATTTGTTCAATGTAAATATCTTTTTACCCAAGCATATAAAATTATTTCAATACAATTTTTATTAAAAATAATTACATTTCCAAACATAGATTTGACAAATAATAAATTTTGAATTTGATACAATGTTATAATGAATTGATAGGGTATTCAGTTATATATGTGTGTGTATCATGTATTATATTCTAATTGAAGGAGAATTTACATTGTGTCAAAATTTTCTCTAGAATAATTATCGAATTAATAAATAATTAATTGATAGTATTTATGTGTTAATTAATAATAATTTTTGGCAATTACATATCAGCCTGGTCTTCAAAGAAGTAAATCAAGCAGCACATTGGCTTGCTTGGGACATAATTTGGGTAGAGGTGTGGTACGTTTCGAAGATCCCTAGGCATCTCATATCTTATGGCAAGACCATGTGAGAGAGTTGTCTTTCCTAGAATTAGTGCTTAGCACCCCGTAGTCGGCAAAATAATAATAATAATAATAAATCATATTCAGCCAAATTCCTCTTTATTTATATATGGCACCTTCTACTAGGTTTACAGAAAAATTGATCAGCAATTGGTGCTGATTACCATTGAGTCGGAAACACCACATCTTGCCGACCAACTCCGCTTCTCTCTCTCATGGCGCAATCACCAGCGCTGAAAGTCCATGAGGTTTGTTCAGTGGCGCCGCCACAAGGAACCACCACCCCAACCACCCTACCCCTCACCTTCTTCGACTTACTCTGGCTAAGGCTCCCACCCGTTGAGCGTCTTTTCTTCTATGAACTCCCAAACCCAACACCCACCACTTCTTTCATTGATTCAGTTCTCCCAAAACTCAAGCACTCCCTTGAGATCACGCTCCAGCACTTCTTTCCCCTCGCTGGTAACATCACTTTCCCACTTGATTCACCCACCCCAATCATCGCCTATGTCCCCGATGAAGACTTTGTCCCTTTCACTGTAGCTGAATCCACCGAAGATTTCACCCACCTCTGCTCCAATCTCTGTGATGTTTCCAAACGCCACCTATTGGTGCCTCGCTTGAAGAACATGTCAGACGACAAAGCGTCTTTGTTGGCCTTGCAAGTCACTTTGTTCCCAAACAGTGGCTTTTGTGTTGGAATAACCACACACCACGCAGCTGTTGATGGAAAGTGCTCAACTTTGTTCATGAAAGCGTGGGCTTGTACATGCTCCAAGCTATTGGGAGGAGAGTCATCACCATCGTTACCCGAAAATCTAACACCTTTTCTTGATAGATCAGTGATAAGGGACCCAAAGGGTATCACTGAAGCGTATCTGAACGCTTGGTTGAACTTCCGTGGAGAGAAGAACAACAGGAGTCTCGAGGTGTGGGAGACTATTCATGAAGCACAAACGGATGAAGTTAAAAGCGTGTTCGAATTGACACCATCACAAATCCAAAAGCTCAAGAAATACGCTCAAGCTAAGGTGAAGGTTAGCAAGGTGTCAACCTTTGCGGTTACTTGTGCTTATTTGTTGTCATGTTTGGTGAAGGCGGAAAAGCCAGAGTCCGATAGAATTGCTTTTATATTCAGTGTGGATTGTAGATCCCGGTTGGACCCACCAGTTGTGGCAAATTATTTTGGGAATTGCATTATGGGAAGGATATTTCTTGGTGAGAAAAAGAAGTTGATGGAGAGTGATGGGTTCATTGATGCTTTGGTGGGAATAAGTGATCAGTTGAATGGGTTGGACAGTGGGGTCCTAAATGGGGCAGAGAATTGGATGTCAAATATGGGTTCTGTGGGGGGAGGGAATAGGTTTTACTCCGTTGCTGGGTCACCAAGATTTGAGGTTTATGGGGTTGACTTTGGATGGGGGAGGCCTAAGAAAGTGGATGTGACTTCTGTGGATAGGACTGGAGCATTTGCTCTTTCTGAGAGCAGGGATGTTGATGGAGGAGTTGAGATTGGTTTGGCTTTGAACAAGGGCCATATGGAGGCTTTCGCAACTCTTTTCCATCAAGAACTTGAGTCCTTTCAGTGATGTTGAAACTTCCCCGTTCTGATGAAGATTGTATTATGAGGAATGTTCTTTTTCTTTTTTTTTTCTGAACCCCTTTTTTCTTCGGATATTTATACATCCAATAGAGAAAAAGAGGAAGTTGCAGGAATGTTGGATATGATTTTCAATGTTTCTTTTTTGGTGTTCGGTGTCTTTTGAATTTTATGGGATTGAAATAATTGAAATAACATTGTTGCTATATTTTATACGGAGAGATGGAAGAGTTATCGATGTTTCAAACAATTTTTGGTTAGAAATTAAATTGGATGCTTCTGTTGGTTTCGCATTATATATATATATATATATTCTCAATTTGAATAATGCCGGATAAAAGTTTGTTTTGTTCCATAAAATCGGATGTTTTATTTTAGTCCTTAATATTAAAAATTATCAATATAGTGAGAACTAATTTATCTTACTAAAAGGACTAATTTTAAGGATTATAGAAAAACACGTGAAATTTCACGGATCAAGATCAAAGCTTACTCTAACGCCATATCTGCACGCATTATCTCAACCTTTGCTCGCTTTACATGGTTATTATTATATCCCTCCAATTTCTGTAATTTGAGCATTTAGCGTGGAATAAAAATTTGGGGTACATCATTGATTTTGAAAAATGGAAAACTGACTCTAAGTTTTAAAAACAGAATAAACAATGGAAAACCAGAGTCCATTCTTGTTTGCTTGTAAAGCTAATAAGGAATAGAATAAATATTTATTTATTGTGTTTATAAGGTAGATTACTAAGAAATGAAATAAAATATCTAATAAATTAATTTTGATATATTTACCATATAAAAAAATATTATATTGTCATTTATTATATGTTTCTATATTTCTATTTGTATGATTTTTCATATTGTAAATAATTGAGTTAAATATTTTTATTAATATGATAATATATTATTAGATATTCATACAAAACTCTTGTATATTTAGAGTTTAATTATTATACATTGTCAATATAAAATAATTTTGCACTAACATTCAATTACGTATTGCTACATAATAAGTAAAATTGATTTTATTTAAAAATATTAAATATGAAAATCAATTATTTTTATTTATCAAGTAGCATATGATTAGAAGATCCAACTATAAAGTATATAAATTATATTATATATTTTTATTTATTATTGTACTAAGAAAATTTCATTTTCCATCATCTCTCTTCCCTTCTCCTCGTTACATGTCATGATCTAAAAACACGCAAATATTACATCGATATTTCATCATCTTACTATATATAGTATCTAGGACGTATCATATTTGATAAAGATAGTGATACTTTAATATTTTAAAATGTATCAAAATTAATTTTTAGGTAGTTTTATATATTAGTTTGTCCATAAAATATTATTACTATATATTTTTAATATTTTTTTTATGATAGTTATGATAATATTCAAGTAATTTTAATAACATATTAAAAATACTACCTTAAATTTAATATATATATCTTCCCATCTTGAATTTTAAAATTTTACTATATTTCATATTAATAATAATATCGATCATATTAATATCATATTCGATGCCCATGCTTCTAAGAAACAAACTCAGTTTATCATATGTTTTCTGATGGTGACCGTTATTTTGTCGTTATTGTGCACGCATTTGTATATGCAAAGTCGGCAACCACGACTTTTGCTATGTTGTGATTGGTTGACTGAAGTAGTCATTTTTAGGTGTTTTTGAAGAATTTTTTTGCTTCATATTAATGAATAATATATATCACTTTCATGATATAAATTATTAATCTTATTTCTATTCTAATAAATATTTCAATTATACTTTTAATAAAAAAAATTAACCAAATAAATATATTATTTACCACGAAAAGTCCGTGTACCTTTAAATATGCATCTATTGACTATTCTCCATTAAAATTTAATTAATATTTAGAATATTAACTCTAACAAAGTCCTTTTTTTTATATTATATATTGAATTAATAATTTAAAAATAAAAAGTTCATATTTCAAGAACACCTATAAATTGGCTTTTTTACCAAATAAAAAATTAAAAAATGATTAATTACATATCTCCATCCGTTTTGATATTATTTACCAATATATATCGTTTTTTGAATTATAGCAATACAGCTTACAGTTAAACGAATTAAGTTAATATTACGTCTAACTACAAAACGAATTACAACATTCGTCGGTACAAAAATGGCAAGCTGTGCAGTGTAATGTGTACAATCAAACTGATCGTTGTAATGAGAATATCACATAAAACGACTAGCTGTTAACTGTTGTAATAAAATGGTTCACAGCCAAACACATTAGTAATGCGTTTAACAACTAAACGAATTAGGCATAATATATGGACCACTATAAAGCAAAGTCCTTTTCGTGGTGGACCTCCCCGTTTCTTTTTGTTTTTTTTTATTCAAAGAGGGTGAGAGAGTTGGAGTGAAAGAAAAGTAGCGTAAAAGGCATGGGGAAAACAATTTATATCGTTAGAATCAGTGTGGGCATATCTCCACGAATCTAGATACGCATGTAATATTCTTTTAGTTAAATATTATAATTTTATTTATTGTATATAGTGTAGTAAATTTCTTTAAGTAGTGTATTTTTTTTATTTGAATAGTGTAGTGCATTTATTATAATTTATGTAGTTATAGAAACTCATTACTTGAAATATTTTAATGAATTTGTTGAGTTCATGTAGTTTAATTAGTGTAG
This sequence comes from Dalbergia cultrata, assembly GCA_031216105.1. NCBI lineage: Eukaryota > Viridiplantae > Streptophyta > Magnoliopsida > Fabales > Fabaceae > Dalbergia > Dalbergia cultrata. The sequence goes on from CM062344.1 coordinate 52,810,645, forward strand.
TGTACATATTTAATTTAGAGTAGTCTATAAATTTAATTTAGTTTATATTATGCATGTTAGAATTTTAGTGTGCAAGTTTAGTTTATATTCTCTATTTTTTTAATTAATTTTGTTTAGTTTATGGATTTTAATATACAACATTTATTTAAATATTTGAGATTGCTAAGAAATTAGTAATATTTGGTTTATTTATTTATATTGATTTATGTTTATTTTTAGTTTGTAAGTTTCATTTAGTTTAGGTTTGATGTTACTTAACTAATTTTATTTACTTTTGAGATTTTATTTGTATTTCGTTTATGAATAATTAAGCTTGATAAGAATTTAGTAATGTAGCTTTAGTTTATTTCAGTTGATTTTATTTATATTGTTCAAGTTTAATAATATTTGTAAGTTTAGTTAGGTTCAATTTAAGGTTCTGGCTAATGAATTTTGTTAACTTTTGAGATTTTAATATGTTTTATTTATGAATAATTAAGCTTGATAACAATTTAGTAATGTAGCTTTTGTTTGGTTTAGCTAACTTTATTTAGATTATACAAGTTTAATAATAGTTTGTAAGTTTAGTTTGGTGTAGTTTAAGGTTAGAGATTTTATGATAAATTATTTTCTGACAAAAAATAAGGTTTAGATGAATTTAGAAATTTGGTTTAGTTTATACTATAGTTTATGGTAAAATAAATTAAAAATTATTTATTTCTTTTGTGCGGCCTAGTCGAGTACTACACGGTCGATTTGATTTTACGGGTGTTTAGTTGGATCTGCATATTGAGCCATACCTGATTCAGGCTGGGTTTTGGCATGCAACATAGATTCCCTTTTATGAGTACAATAACACGTTGCTTTTGGCCTTTGTGCAGTGATGGCGAGCAATGGCATCCTGAGACGCACACGTTCCATTTGTCTGGGGGAAAATGTGCCATCACCTTACAGGAAGTATCCTATCAACTTGGGCTTAGAGATGATGGTGAGCCCGTCAGTGACTACACGAGGCGATGGCTTAACTACATTGGAGAGGAGATATAGGTCATTTATTGCGTTTACTGGGGACTATACCATCCAAGGATTATTGGAGGCATTATATAAGAATACACTTTTCGCGTCGTGGCTCAAGATTGCAATGGACAAGTTAGGTCCACAGGAGACTAATGCTCGAATCATGCAAGCAGCACGAGCATATATTTTGATGCTAATTGGTAGGGGTGCTACTTCCTGATAAGTCATCAGCTAGGGTCCAGGTCAGATATCTCCCGTTATTGGATGACTTTGAATATTGTGGCAACCTTAGTTGGGGTTTAATTGTGTTGTGCACACAGTACCGCAGACTGAGCCAGGTATGTGGCATGCATACCACAAATCTTTTTGGATATCTAAATTTGCTACAGTCTTGGATTTGGTACAGGTTGCCAAAGCTGAGGCCCATAATAGATTATGGTATTTCCTTTCCACTGACTAGGAGATATGATTATTATATTTGTCATTGTTGGTTTGTCCTTTATTTCTTATTTTATTATTTAAATATCTTATTTAACAAAATGTATAAATATTTTAAGGTGGTGCAATGTAGGTGTCCATTGGACGGTGCGGACACACAATTGCAAATGCTGAGGATACGCATTGACCTATTTACCCCATGATGATGTAAGTTTATTGGTTTTTGTGTCAATTATCTATTGGTTAAGAATTAAGTTTTGATAAAAATAATGATCGGGATTATCTATTCTTGTAGTTCATATGGATTCCGTATGACAACCAGGAAGTCTTACACGCCACACCACACCGAATTGGGTTTATGAGAAGCCATGCATTTGGGCTTCCATGTCTTCCCTCCTTTACTTCACCATAGTTGAGTGGCACCATGTGGATCATGTGCTGAGGCAGTTGGGTGCACAGGAACCCATACCATTCGGAAGCTCATTGTAAGACTCTTCACAGTCTCTATAAATCCGAGCAATGACTTTTTGTTTTGCCAACCTTGCTTTTCTATATGAAATAGTAAATCGATACTTTTCATACATCGAGTCTTGCAACACTCTAATAGGAATGGGCAAGTTAGCTTCAACGACAGAAAAAAGTGTAAGAAGTGATTATATCAACACCCAAGTGGGGGGTTGCGTTGTGAAACTCCTCTAGTCAAATAAGTATGTTCTCCATTATACTTCCGAACCTCCTAGATTCCCTTCTTCCATCGATATGTCACATGAATTCTCCAATTACACCCACTCCCATAATGCTTGCATTCTTCTTGATATTTTTTTTGATCTGATTCGTGGACTTTGTGCTCGACTCCTCTTCGGATGCTATAGTTTCTAATCGCAAGTATCACAAACCCTTTATTTGGGAACTGCTGCCCCTCCTGCAAATAGTGCTCTCTAGATATTTGCACAATATCTCTACTACCGACAATGCCCCTAAACCTAGCATCCATTGCCACCTGTGTTGCTTTGATATGCAAACTTGAATAATGACCTATCTGTTGACTTTTGAGTCGCACAAGAGATTGTGTCAAAGGTTACTCTGGTAGGAGGTATTATCTCACCATCATCATTATGCAGCACTTACAAGTTTCAAGTAAAATCAAAATATCATAATATTCAATGTAAATAAAAATCAATTATGTTGAATAATAAACTAACCACACACTTCATCATAAAAATTAATTACACTAATGCATGAACAAGAGTTTAAATTATTTCATTAACCATTGAACTAAAAAATTATTGCACTACTTCATAATTAATGATTTAAACAATATTAAATATTAACTTAACAACAAATAATTGAAAAATATAACAGATTAATTCACATTTAACAATGGTAGTGGGTACTCACATATTTCATCAAAGAATAATAAACAATTCAAACCTTAAACAATAGCAAAAACTTAATCACATAAGTTACAAAAAAAAATTAAACACAATAACACTGTAATTAAAATTTTACTGTCGTTCGGCTCCTCTTTAGAACCTAGTTCATTATAAGGATCATACCCTGCAATTGGACCGTCAAGTCGAACCTCTCTACCAACCTTGGCTACCAATTCTCTCAAGGTTGGGTCACTCATCACATTTTCCTCATTGATTTCTTCAAGGTTTTCATTAACCACTAGACTTGGCATCGAAATTATCCAGGAAGGCTAAGCTAATGACAATCCATTAAATGGTTGAATAGGAGTGCTTCCATAAGAGTTTGTTTGCAACTCACCTAAAGCTACGAATACCTCCATAACATGCAAGTCAAGAAATTGATTATAACAATCAAACATCGTCCTTAAGTCATCATCACTTTCAATACTGCAACTTTCATATATACCAAACTGCACCTTAGCAATCAACATTAGTAGCCGATACACTATTTGAATTATTTCCTTGTTTCTTGCATGCAACTTGTGAAGAATTTTGGCATGAATAAGAAAGAGTCATAGATGAATGAATATTAATAAGTAGTGGATTTCGACAGCAAAACTGGACTCCATCTTGTGAGTTTTGAATTATCTTAGTTTTAATGAACAACCATAAATAACCTTTCTGCCATTTTTTTCCAGACTCACTCAACAAACAATATATATATATATATTTCCTTACATTTGCTTCTCACCTAGTACTCATTTGAGAAGGTTTTATAAAGCAGCTAGTTGAAGCTAATACGTTGGGCTGGGCACTTTCTCACATAAAACATTTAGCTTGTAAATGTTATATTGAACATAAAATGGTTAATTGCTAGCCATTTTATGGCTGCCAGATGTGCCACATGTTGTAGTAATACATTGCACTGCTAAATGTGCAATGTTATAAAATGTTTAACTGTTAAATGTTTTATGTAACCTAATTCATTTAACTGTAAGTCATATTGTTATAATTCAAAAAACGATATATATTGATAAATAACATCAAAACAAATGAATCCATAATTATTTTTTTTTTGGGTAAAAAATCCTTACAAATTTGTCTGATTAAAAGCATTGGCATGTTGCTAAAATTTCATCTTCTTGTCGCATCAAGGTACAATACGTTGAAGCTAAGTTGTGATAGAATATGACTACTGACAATGTTGAACTTGACCATGACTTTTCCAATAATTATTAATTTATTGATGTACACTAACATTACTCTGAAGACAAATTCTGGGTGCTCTTTCGGAATAACAAATATCACACACTTCTAATATCAACCATTTATCCTAATTATCAATGGCAGAGCACTACTAGAAATATGCAGAATACCAACATCTATTCCTGTTCCTGATGGGAATTTATGGTCGGTGTTACTGAAGGGTATTCCAACGATAAATGGGCTTTTGATTAAAAAATTTAAAATTAGAATTTATTTGACTATTCATCCGTAATCCAATGGAAAATATATGATGGCAATTTACACCACTTGGAGTGCAATCGTTACTGACAGCTATTTTATTACACCACCAGTCAGTAAACTCATCAGGAATATGTGGAGCCAGTTAGCACCACATAATGCATGCCAGTTACTTGACAAACTTGGTGACGAGTAGTCTTTTTTTATAATAAAATATTTATCGAATGTTTATACCAATTAGTAATAATATAATATATAATAGGTTAATATTACCGACATGTTTATCGACTGCATTTTGAATTTTCATGATGTTCACGTATGTTTCTTGGATTTACACTGTTTCTTGGATTTACACTGCCCATCAGTACATCTATTGACACCCATCGATACATCTATCAATAATAAAGGAAAAATGAAATGTACCATTTCTATTAATTATTATTGATGGACTTTATCAGTCGGTAACCCGCGAATATGAAAGTAACAACACCATCTACCCCCCACTTCTACAACGTAACCTCTCTCTCTTTTCCTGGTTGCCCTTTGCCACCGCCAATGCTTTTGACTACCATTGCAATCTAGGTAGCATTTTAATTAGTTTAGTTTTTTGGTTTAGGTTTTTTTTTGTATGCTTTTTTTTTTTTTTAGCTTTAGTCTTCCTAATAGTTTTGTTTGGTCAATATTTTGAGTTTTGCACTTTGAAGAGTAAGTTTGATTGCTATTTTGCAAACGTAGGAGTGTTATTGGTGCACAGTGACTTTGTTGGAGCATTTGGATAGGTGTGGTTTTCTTTCAATGCTATTGACCCATCTAACTCCCCAGCCACCATCTATTAAGAACCCACCACCACAACGGATTTTTCATCATCTTCATTCCACAACCCACCATCGCAAAATACGCAATTGAAGCTTGGTTGGGTGTCTGCTACACAACAAGATAAGAAGTCGATGCACGATGTGGTGCTTGTGTTGGGTGAAATCAATGGAGGAGTGAGAGAAATCATTTTAGGGCATCCCTCACTAGCAATGATAAAAGCAAGCACATTACAGCAAATAGCCTTCAAAATCAGAAAGTAACTATAGGCAAAACACTCCTAAAAATTCTCGATACTCAACCTCATCAAAACAAATTTTGGTAGAATAGGAATTTTCGACACATAAATAGTTTCAAGGAAAAGGAAATGAAGTGGAAAAATGAAGTGTTGAACATAACTAAAGCTCTGGTCCTTGATAGGTGGTGTGATAGACCGCCACCGCTAGTGGGGTGAGATGGGGTGAATAATTGCATTTCATGTAAAAAGGGTATACATGTAATTTATAAAATGTTGCATTATACAATAAATTAAATATGATTTTATAAGTAATTAATCTAGACTGGTTGTTCAAAATCTAACAATTATTAAGAAGGGGACTAAGTTGGTCCCTAACTTGATGGGACCAATCAATCCTTCACCCATAGACTATGTTTAGTTAAAAGGTAGAAATTGGGATAAATTTTCAAAGAATGAGTTTTACATGTAAATATAAAAAATTTATCTTTATTTTTACTTTCTAGCCAATATAGCCTTATTGTAGTGAGGAGGGGAGGGAGATTCTAAGATTGTTTTTATTTTTCATTTTTTGTTCGAAAGAGTTCCATTCTTTTTTATTTTGGGGTCAAAATTTCCATTCCAAGATCTTTGGATACCTTCTTGTACATGTTTCGTGTTTGTCTCCTAGCGCATAGTGCAGGCTTTGTTGGTGTTTAGCCCTTTCCTTTCTCAGATGTGGGCTACGGGCGGTTGTAGATTTTAGGCCCACGTTAGTTGGCCTACCTAGAGACTTTTGTAATGAAATTTGTTGGACAAGGGTACAAAAATTAAAAAATTCAAACAAAACCCTGAGTGCATGACGTTTTCTTATTAGTTTGTCCAGTTATTATAATTTATTTGTTATACGTTGCTAGTCATCTTGTATAAGCATTTTATTATTCTGTAATAAGTAATTTAAAAGTTTAATATCTATACACTGATAATATAAAATAAATTTACACTTTTAGCGACTAGAATTTCATCTACAAATCTTAATAAGTGATTATAATATTAAATACTTAAAAAGGATAGTCTAGTGCACAAGATTCCTTTAATAAAGTCTGAGGAGGATAAACTATTATTTTGTATAATTCGTTGCTTTGGTAAAACTCAATTAGATAACAATGTAAAATTATTTTATAGCATCTATGTGGAGAAATTGAATTCAATTTAAAAATTGATTAGTCGTCGGCACAAAAATAGATTACCCACGATAAGCCAAAAAGACCATGTAATGAATAGGCGATGTGGATTGAATCTTCACACGGTGAGTAGTACAGCAGGACAATATATAGAAAGACGGACAATAAAATAAATCAGCAGACTGCATAAAAAAGGAAAAATTTGAAGAAACCGATTCTACTCTATGATTTTATTGAACAAATACATATGAAATAGGCGTGTATGGCGTGAAAATTAAATATCTGCATTCTTTTGCAGAGGAATACCCAAAGCCCCCTAACCTAGTTCAGGAAAAGAGCGTGGAAAATTGGGGGCACAACAACTATAACAAAATATACAAGGGCGAATTAATGGAGTACAATTTGGAACTACCTAAAAGAAGCCACAGAAAAGCACCAAATGCTATATTACAAATTACAGTGACACATTTCTAAGATGACTATATGTCAAACGAGCACAAACGTACACAGGTAGGGGGCTAGCATGACGGGGGTTGAAGTTGCTTAAGCCGCCTTACAACCTGTTTCATTGTAGGTCTGGTAGAGAGAGAGTCTACAGTACACACAACTGCTAAGTGTAGGACCTCTACCAAATCATCTGTGGGTCCTGCATCCCATAACCCAGCAGTGAAGAACTCCATAGCCCTACCTTGCTTCAGTAGCATACATGCCCATGTGACAATGTTGAAACCATTGCCATAAGAGGAGAATGAAGGATCCAATGCCTTCTTGTCTGACAGCAGCTCCAGGAGCACCACACCGTAGCTATACACATCAGCCTTATCAGAGACCCGGCATGTCATGGCATATTCAGGAGCAACATAACCAAATGTTCCTGCTACGCCAGTGGTAGCATGGGTCTCCGAGATGCCCAGGAGTCTGGCCAAACCAAAGCCAGATAGATAAGCATTGAAATCTTCATCCAACAAGATGTTGCTGGGCTTGACGTCGCGGTGAAGGATGCGAGGGACACACTGATCATGCAGGTAGGCGAGTGCACGTGCTATGTCTAATGCAATTTTGTGAAGAATTCTCCAATCCACAGCTCTCGTGGACCTCTCCTGGATAAACTTTTCCAGATTACCACCTGGCAAATAGTTGTATATGAGGAACATCTCTGTCTCACATGCATGATAACCAATCAGGGTGACAAGATTTGGGTGATGAAGCCTTCCAAGGGTCTTGATCTCTGCATGGAATTGTTGAACACCTTGGAAACCTCCAACTGTGAGGCGCTTGACAGCCACCAAGTTTCCTGGCAATATCTCTGCCTTATAGGTTGCCCCAAATCCCCCATTCCCAATACAGTTGCTTGCGTTGAAATTCCCCGTGGCGAGGACAACATTTTCAAATGTCAATGGAACCCCAATATCAGTGAACACAGTAACTTCTTTTCTTGCGGTCCACTTTGGTTTCCACTTCCGCTTGTAAATGAACAGAACAATCAGTGCTATGAGAACAGAAACAATGGCTGAAGCAGAAGTTATGGATGCTATCTCAATAGAATTGAACCCATTCTTGTTGCCAGAAGCTTGTGCTGGTGCAGCACTATAAGAATCAGCAACCTGCCCTTGTTGATCCGTTGATGGCACAGTTAGAGAAAACCCGCGACAAGATTGGATTAATGGATTCCCAACAGCATTACTGCATTTCATCAAGTTGCTATGTGATGGCAAGGATCCAGATAAGTTATTGAAAGACACATTAAAACCAGAGAGCGTAGTGAAACTCACGAAACCAGCAGGTATGTGTCCAGAAAGCTTGTTGTTATTGAGCAACACATCAGTCAGATTTCTCATGTTCTCAATAGCCTCTGGAATCTCACCAGTAAGAGAGTTTGAAGAAAGGTCCAAGACTTCTAAAGAGTGCAACTGCCCCAGGCTGGTAGGGATTGAGCCACTTAAGTGATTACATGCCAAAGAGAGAAACTTTAGATCCTTCAATTGGCCAAGGCTGGTGGGAATCTGCCCTTGCAGTTGATTCCAACTGAGGTTCAGAGCAACAAGAGAGACCAAGTCACCTAAAGCAGCGGGAATTGGTCCTGCAATCTGATTTCCAGATGCATCCAAAAACTTCAACGATCTGCATGTTCCACCAAAGTTGGAAGGAATCTGGCCAGACAACCTATTATAACTGACATTCAAAAGCAATGCATCTAATCCATCACACTTATCAAATAAAGATGTTGGAAAGGGTCCTGTAAGCTTGTTTTCTCCGACAAGAAAGGTGTAAGCTGTTTCTTTCCCCAGCCTATCACGTGCTATTGGCAAAGAGCGAATCCTAGTGAAGTTGTTTCGCCCAAAGTTGTGAAAAAGTGAAAGACCAACCCCTCCTAGTAACGGCAAAAGCGTGGCTCTATCACGAGCCTTTGATGTAAAAAATGATGCATATGAAGGGGACATGTTATCAGATTCAAACAGATTTCCATTCCAGGAAGGAACAGGGGGACAAAGGTCGCTGGCAAATTCAGGAATTGAACCAGACAATACGTTCCCACTTACATCCAACAGAGTCATGCAAGGGACACCAAGTTCAGCAGAAAGCTCACCGGCGAAGTTGTTTGAACTCAAATCAAGGAAATGCAGCTTCTTGCAGGAACTAAGCTGGTTCGGAAACTCCCCAGTGAAATAATTCTGAGCCAAATTAACCACCTCCAGGCTGTCACAACCACCCCAACTGCCCGGAAAACTGCCTTCCAGATTCACCATCGGAGCCCACAGCACTCTCAGCTTCGGCAGCAACGCAACCTCCGCCGGCAACGCGCCTTCAAAGTAATTCAATTCATCATTCACAGTAACCGATCGCCCCACCGGAGAATCACCCACAACAACTCCGGTCGGATCGAAAATGTTCGACAGCACAAGGACAGACAGCTCCGAGCAATTCCCAAGCTCCCGGGGCACCGGACCGCTGAGAGTGTTCCTGGAAACATCCAACACTTCCAGGCTCCTGAGGCTGCCAAGCTCACGAGGAATAGCCCCGTCCAACAGATTCGAATACAGCAAAAGCGTTCTCAACTGCCCGCAGTTCCCTAAATTTCCGGGAATGCCCTCGACCAGAAGATTCCCTGACAAATCCAGATGTTCAAGGTTACCGCAATTCTCACCAATCTCCTTGAGAACAACACCAAAAAGCTTGTTAAATGACAGATATGCCCCTCTAAGCCTGCCCAAAGAGGCAGGAACTGAACCGTTCAACTCATTAGCAGCCAAATTCAAAAACTCCAAGCTCTCAAGTGAAGTAATTGAGGTCGGTATCTCACCAACAAACCTATTAAACCCCAAATTCAGAACCCTCAAGTTCCTCAAACCACTAACACGAAGAGGAAGGTGACCACTAATCAAGTTCCCTTCAAAATCGAGCACCTCCAAGTTCTCCATGCTCCAAATTTCACTTGGAATCTCACCGTCAAACCCGTTGAACGAGAGAGAGAGGACCCTGAGCTCGGCGAGCTCGGCGATCGCCGGAGAAATCTTTCCGAACAGGGAACCATTGCTCTCGTTGCAGATCCTCCTGATTCCGAAACCGTAGAATGGAAATTGGGCGAAATCGGAGCAAGGATGATTCCGGTTGCTTCTTCCGTTTCCGGTGAGGTTGACGGCGACGACGCGCGACTCCGAGTCGCAGAGGACGCCGTGCCAGGAGCAGTGGTCGGACTCGCCGGAGGCGGTGGAGTTCCACGTGGAGAGCATTCCGGTAGGGTCGGAGAGGGAGTCCTTGAGTTTAAGGAGCACGGATTTGTCGGGACTCAGCGAAACGGCGTCCTCTCGGAGCAAGTAGAAGAGGAGGAGAAAGAAGAGGAAGAGGAAGTGGAATTGGGAAGTGAAGGGACTCCATTTGATTACTGAACTGGAATGAAAAGAAGAAGAGAAAGAAGAAAACATCTCACAAAGATGCAAAACGAAGTCGAACGCTGAAGCTTCTTCTCCTTTTTGCTTTTCCCTTCTTTCTAAGCTGAACGAAGAGGGAGAAGAGGGAGAAAAGGGTATTTTCTAAAAACCCCAATCCCGGTTTGGGGGAAAAGAGAGATAAAGGAAAAAGGAGGAGGAAGAGGAGGAGACCGGAGAAGGAGAAACAAGATTCGACGGTGCTCTTTTCGCAAAACGCGTTTTCCTTCCTCTAACAGTGCTTCTTTCCGAAGAGAGAGAGAGGGACAGGACGAGCCAGGTAGGACAGGATGGAGACCATGCATAGTCAACAAACGAAGACGCCACGTTACATACTCTACTGAAATGGGACCAGATTCCTTGGTCCACCCCTAGTAGAGCGCCAACGATAGTCCCCTCTTTGCAAATGGTTTTCAATCGTTGGATGTCCAAATTGTTATCTAAGGGTTCAGTTCTAAGCACGTGGGTTTTCTAGTGAATTTGTTAAATGAGTCACTATTGTATATTTTATTTGCACACGTACCCTTGTTCTCTGCAGGACTATGTGGGCCACGAGCAGGGCATCTTCTTCGATCTAGCCTTCTCCTCTGAGCTCCATCGTCCCCACCTCCGACGGGGACTTTCCCACCAGCTCCCTTATGAAAACCCTCCACGGCCACACCAACTATAAATTCTGCGTCAACTTCAACCCCCAATCCTAAGTCATCGTTTTCGGTACCTTCCACGAGACCGTTAGGGTTCGGGATGTCAATTTGGCAAGTGCTTGGGGTTTCTCCCGCTCATTCCGGCCCTGTTACTGTCGTTGATTTCAAACGCGATGGCTCCCTCACTGTTTCTCGCAGCTATGATGTGAGCATTGTATGAAGATTCTTATGAGCGATGAGAACTCACATGTTTGCTCACCAAGTTCTCCCCCAATGGCAAGTCTAGCCTCGTTGTCACTTTCGAAGCCACTCTAGTATGGTATGTGAACACTATCTCAACTCAATTCAATTCGATTGTTCTTTTCTTTGTTTCGTCATGCTTTGTCATTTGTGGAAAAAAGTAATTTATTTTCAAGTGGTAGTCATGTGGGAATTTGGTGTTTTTAGAATTAGATAGCCATGGTATTGTTTTATTTTCCCATTTGCTCCCATCTTTAGTTTGTTGAAGATTAGTGCTAGAAATGTGTTTAAGTTTAAACTTGGAGACAAATTTACTATCTTTGAAAGTGCACTATTTATATCTCTATTTCAAATTCTGAAGCTGAAGCTTCTAGTGTTTTAGGTTTTCGAATGAGTGATGAATCTGATGATGCGATCACCAGTCAGTCATAGAGTGTGCATTATATAGGAGAGAGTTTGGATTTTTGTACGTAAGAAATAAAGCTGAAATTTTCATTTGTTTATTTACACCAGTTCATTCTGTGCATTGTGAAATTTGAAAACTTATCTCGAGGTTGTTTGTTGAATTGGAAATTTTATGGATGCGCGTTGATTTCCCTTTCACATCATGATATAACAGTTTTTTTTTGTTAGTTTTGCTAATTCCCTGAATTAAGGCTTCTGAGCTTATGGCTTGAAACGCTATTTATATACTTCAGATAGGCAAATTGTTGATTACTTTTGTTGATGTTCTTAAGTTATGGCCTTTTACCATCAACGAGTTTATTCAAGAATTTCATAATCATGTGAGTGAGACTGGCCTTCTGTCGTGATTTTGTGCTATGAATTTAACTATTTTTGAGTAGCGTTGAAACTCATTTTGTCTGTTCAAATTTGATCTCAATATTCAAGACTGTTGGGTGACATAAATTTTTCCCTTATTAAGGTGTTACTAAACGACGCTGAAGATGTCACAAGGCCACCTTCTACAAGATTAGGAATGGACCAATTTAGTTTGTTTAAATAATTTGACATTTGTTCTTTTTAAATAAATTTTAAAGCTGACTTTAAGTAAAAAGTGTGCGTGTGTGAATTTGTGGGTGTGTATTCATATTGTTTGTAGGTTCATATATGATGTGTGTGGTGCCCTCTTGATTCTTGCTGCTGTGATATGCTTGTGGGATTGTAACTCAATTTGCTGTTGTGCTTAATTTCTCGAGACTGCTATATCTTTGACATATCTATTGGATCCAATTATGAGCTTATTTTTTTTCAGCTCATGAGAGATGAAATAGGTGGCAACATTTGCTGGTGATTGCTTTGAGATAATGGGCTTGTAAGATACATGTTGTTATTACGCATAAGAGGCTAAGCTTGTTTTTTATTGGTGATGATTTCTATTGCATTTCTGTGAGTCAGTATGAAGGGCTACTACTGAATTGTTGCTGTTAATTCTCTTGAGGTGCTACCAATTCTGCTCTTAGGAGCATTCTAGAGAACTACTTTCAGAATAACCGGGTGAGGTGTTGAAGTTGGACAACTGAAGCTGCATCCGTAGGTGATATTGATTGAGACATCTGATGCATAATTGTTTCATCGAGTTATCTGGACTTCTCTATTTATGAGCTACTCGCTCTTAATTCCTTTGACTAGCCTTGATGACATTGTTGAAGGGGCCAGTTGGGGAGTTGGTTCCATATTGTTCATGTACACAAATCGGGGGGCTGCTATGCTTTTGCAACTATAGAGACTAAATTATGATCTTTCTGTTATTGCATTGTTTGCTGGCTTTTCCAAAAAAGGATAGGGCTGCTGGTGTTCTTGGTCATTTAAAGACACTTTGCAACAGGTGTTATTAGGTTAGATAATTGTACATGTGCAACTATTGGCTCCACATTTTCGAAACTTTTTGCTACTTTGGTTTTTCAGTTTTATAGCTAATTAGCTAGCACTTATTATGATCGTAAATCAATTCTATTTCTCTTGGATGGCCATGTAGAGGTTTCTGTGGGGTGCTGAATTTTTCCTACCAGATTACTTTTTGTGGTGTTGTATAAGATAGGCTAGGAATGTATGTTTATCTTTGCTTTTGGCTAATTGTTTTGGTACTAGTAGGTAGTAGCATGAAACACTTTCACAGGACCCTTGGATGTATTGTTCTTTGCTTCCCCATTTGGGGTTAGGCAGTTAAGCCTTCTTTTCCTAAGTATCAAAAATAAAATAAAATAAAAAGAATATAAGATTGTGTGAGGAATAATTAAAATAGGAATTAATTAAATTGATTTATGTTTAAATTTTAAAATCAATTCATTTTTCTTCAAATCCTACCAAAAATGAAAAGATATCAAAATCAAAAGAATGAAGTTCTATGTAGTTACAATTCAATTCATTTCTTAATTTTTTACAATTCTAAACTAATGATTTGATTTATAAATCAAATCATTTTCATTTTTGTATCATTCCAAACACACTCTACCAGAATTTCGGGTACTAGAATATTAGAAACTTCAATTTATACAAAAAGAAACCTAAAAAGTTATCATAAAAACAACTTTAAATAAAGTCTCTACACATGTAAAACCTTGCAATAGGAAAAAAATGTTATTGAGTACAAATCATCTTCGTAGAATTGATGGTACAAAGCGTTTTGAAACCAATTACTAAGGGAGATTAGAAATATTAATTCAGGAGAGAAACAATTCGCTTCACTCCAAAAACATGTAATACACAATTGCAGTACTAGTTTTCACACATTATACTACCAATCTGACATCTATCATTAAGTATCTCTCTTTTAGAAATAAAAGCCACATGAGCATGGTTGATTTTCTTTTTTTTTTTGGGTATATCAGTAATATTAAAGTTTAAATATCTGATTTTATGCAAACTATTTAAGGTCCTCACTACCATCCCAATTTTATTAGCTTAAACATGGTTGATTGAGACAACATTCTTATTTCTTCACAATAATATTTATGATTCACAAAAAAGAAAAAAAAAATGTTTATAATGGCTAACATCTCTCTAGTAGAACTAAGTTATTGCAAAGAACAAAGATAATCAAAATGAAACATAATATGAAGTATATATAAGCCATGCCAGTTTGCTTGCAACATAATCAACTTCAGATTGCTGTATACTAATTCCATTATCCTCCATCTGTCATAATCAAAACAACTAATAAGTGAAAACTTGTGGTATTTCCAAAGGCATTGACACTCCCCACCAAGGCAATTGGAGCTGCTTGCCAAAGCCTTCATAAGCTGCCAAGGCCGCGAAAACCTCTATAACCAATGGAGACGAAGCATCTACCTTAAGCACTAAGTTTGGACCTGTAGATCATCCAATATTCCTTTTCTCTTATCCATTGCTCCAAAAAGTACAAAACAATCCTACATATAGTCCCCGAAAATTGAATTATTTGCACCTCACAAAACGAATACTAATATAGTTGGAAAACAGCAACTGAGCCCCGGTGCAAAATGTTATTAATTTTACACATTTTGGTGCTGCTAAAGGCCTTGAAACTTAACTTCCCCCCTGCATCTCTTGATTGAGTAGAGTTCACCACTTGCTTTGTATTGTTGGTCAATTGCTTGCTGCACCACATTGAATGATGTTACCTTCCAGGAAACATATAGCTCCCGTAACTTGCCAAGGTAATCCCCACAAGAAAGAAAACGAAAGATGATGTTAATCACAATTGTTACACCTAGAATAGACAAACAAAGAGAGAAACACAAAAAAATAGTGTGGACCATATTGCACTGATGCAATATCTAAAAATTAAAGATATAGAGAAACTATTACTTGTTGCTTAATTAATAAACTTGGTTTTCAAGCCATAATATTCTGCTAAGTCCTCATTCCCCCAATTCAACAAGGCACTGCCATTGCAACCCCCTCTTTTTTATTTCAATTTTCAGTTCTTCATGAAAAAGTAAAGCCAAGGCAAAAAGACCAACGTGCCTTTCCAATATCCATTTGCCACACACCAACGCGTTTCATTTAAGAAATCATTGCCTTGCCGCTGCGACAGTGCCCTCGACCCAAGACTGTAGTCCACGCGTGATCTAGGAACTTAGAACTCCAAGAGCAAAGGTGAAGCCCAATAATGACGAGAAGCAGGGATGATAGCACAAAGTTCACAATCGCTCGAGGACTGCAGTTTTTTTCTTTCGGTCGAATTCGGGATCTTCAACTTCAATGTGCCACAATACCTTTCCTCTCAGATAAAATTCTGAAGTTGAAAATGGTCAGTTTTGCAAATAAAGAAAATTCGTGGGCTCACCAAAAAATGCACGGAAGGATGCTTTTGTAAATTTATAAAGGTGAACAAATAATCCTTCGCCTTGTCTCTTGTACACCTTGCATACTTTTACTATTCCGTAAACATCATCAACATACCCTTGCTATTCAAAGTTCTTGCTATCGCAGTCGGCAATCACATGTCGATAAGGAATTCGATCAATATAAAAATCACCACAATCACAATATACGTGCTTCAAATCAACCTTATATTCTTCCCTACTGATTTGTTCTTTAACATGGAAAGACTCACGTTGCCTATCAAATTTGTTCTTTAAAAAATTCTTAAATAAAATAAAATTATATATTTAATCAATCACTACAACAGAAAAAGCAACTAAATCAAAGAAATTACGTAAATCAACTTAAATTAATTAACTAAAAACTCAACTACAAATAATCAACTTAAAAATTAATTAAAAATATTACATCAAATAAAATTGTGATTCTAGTTACCACCACTAAAAAAAATAAAGAAATTAAATAATCAACTAAATAATCAATTTAAAAAATTATTAAATCAAATAAATTTGTACATTTAATCAATAACTTCAACTAAAAAAGTAACTAAATCAAAGAAATTTCCTAAATCAACTTAAACTAATTAAATCATAACAAAATAAAAACAACGTAAAATTTTTAGAATTAAGGCTACATATCCATGTTTGCATATACTCTGGAAACTCTTATACTTGCATAGCTTCCAAATCTAAAACACGCATGAAAGATGACTCCTTATTCAAATACTGCCCGCCTACTATATTTGATATGCCATTATTATTAAGATCATCATCTACATCATTATCAGCATACTCATTGCCACTTCCACAGTCATCTTCATCCTCTTCTTCCTCCATTGCTTCCAACTCTGTGTCTTCAGCTATAAATTTGGTTGACCTACATTCTACGTTCTGAGCAACAATTTTAAAATCAACATACAACTCAATGGCCGGAAAGTTTGCCTGATGCTGCTATGTATCGTAGACATTTGTTGAATATCATTGTCATCCCGTATTGCAACTACTTGGTACTATCTGAACCCATAAAAAATCGAGATAAAGCACCTGTATCTCATTGCAACCACTCTATTTGGAGTGTCACTATTTATCGATTGACATAGTCCATTCTCTAGCTCTGCAAATGAGAAAGTGTAGGAATAAAAAAACTTAATGGCCTCTCATATATAAATGTGACACTTTCATTAGTATTTGTAACAACTTCACCATTAAAATAAGCTATTATATTTGCTGCACTATTCATTCTCACCCTTTTTTATACACTCTTTTTTGCATACTTTTTTTTTTTGGAAAAAACTAACACTAGCCTCTCACTCGCATCCTCTCCACATGCTAACACTAAATCTATTTGTCGTGTTCGGAAGTTACAAGTTTATATAGAGGATGACAAATTATTTTATACCAAAATCGTCTTTGGCGAATTTAAAAACTATTATTTTTTTAATGAAAATTTACCTTTGGTTGATTATGGCCAACTGTACTTAGCACTATTTTTTTTTCTTATTTATCTTTTAGTGAATTCGGTAGTGGCCAGTTCTATATTTTTTAAATTTTTTCTCACTTTGCTTTTGGCGGATTCACTTTTTCAGTTTTTTTTTTTAATTTCCACATGTGGCGAATTCCCTCTAAGCGAGGCCATATCAAAATTTTTCCCTATAACAGATCATATACGTGTAAAACACCTCTTTGAATACCATATAAAAAAAAAAGCCCCTACTAGAGTATTGTCTATATTTTATAGTTAAAAAATATTTTTTATATTAATTATATTAAAAATTACTCATATTAATATGATTCATTTGCAGTATAGAACACGTTTAGAAAATAATATCCTTTATTTGTATGTCATTTTTTAAACATATATCATAATATGACATAAGCATGATGTATTTTAGCAGGATAGGATTTGTTGGTCCCCCTTATGTTGGGGACCAACGAAGGTGACACTGAAAAAATAACAAAAAGGCCCCTCCGCGTGTTTTATAAAAAGAGTACAAATTGTTATAATTTTCAAAAGGGCCCTTATTCACCTTTACAATTTTACCTCTAAACAGGGCAGTTCTCGCCCACAAAGAGTGGCAGATCTGAAGCATCCAGATGTTTGGCGGTTGTGAGAGACTTGCACATCAATGGCACTATCTGCATTTTTTGAAGTAGTTGCATCATGTAATCATGCATATTGTAATACCTCCAAAAAATGTATATTATGGAAAAGCAAGTAATTTGGAAAATAATTGCCTCTGAAGTCTAGTTGTTCTTACTATTTCTCCCCTTCCTCTGACTTTTTCTTTAGCTATTTTTGATGCAACACTGAAGAAATGTTGAGCAGATGTAAGGATAAGCATTTAGGCTCTACCAGCATTCTTCAATTTTTATAATAGCAGATCACTAATTTGTCCTTCATATTTTTCCATTGCTTTTTTTTTTTGGTTTTGGTTGTCCATTCTTTTTAGAAGTTGATGTATGAAACCAGTACTTGACATATACATCACAAGCTTACAGACTGAAGTTTAGCTGTTAGAATGTTCATTCAAGGGAACTACTAGAGACTAGTAGATTGCAATAAGTGTGGATATAATGATATTAGATAGTTGCAATAAGTATCTTAATTCTAGCACAGAGTGAATTTTTTCTTTAAAATAAAAAAGGAGAAACAACTTAGGTATAGGTATGGAGGAATCTGTTTTTCTTTATCTTTTAGCCTTGCTAGGATTTCAAGAAGAATGTGATTCCACCGGAAAAAGCTTTCGTTGTTGAGACTGTAACGCATGTGGGTATTGTTGGTGAAGGTCCAATATAGTGAATATGTCTTTGGTTAATCTGAAGAATCATGCACCTCCGGAAGGATTATGCAGCATCCGTCAGAAAAAGGTTATAAGCCGTTGTCATAGCATCTGAAATGTAGATATTGATCTTTTTTCCATTACACAATCTGGTAGGCATACTTAATCTAATGGCTATTTATTTAGTCACAACATATTCAATAGTTTTAAGTTTTATCCTAAAACTAGTTGACGTCTAGGAGTTGATGTCATAAGCTCAAGCGCAGAGTAGTGGTGCAACATCCCTGCCATAAAAGCAGTAACACATAGCATGATGAAGACAATGACTTTATAAGAAAAATAACCCCACCATTCGTACTACACAAACTAAAAAAAACCATTATAATGGAAATCCAAACATTAACACATTAAAGTTAGAGAAATCCCAACCCCACAAGACAGAAAATAAAGGAAAATAGTGATGGATAAGTTATCACAACCCAAGGAAATTACTATGAATCACCCCCTTACCCAACATAGTAATTCAAGTGCTAAGAAGGGATTGAGGGGAATGTTCTTGATCTCTTAAGGCCATGGTTGGAGACTCTAATGCGTTTGGTGGTGACACAGAGGACTCTGTAATTGATAAGTGTCCTTGTTTAAAGTCAGGTGGCTTCATGAAGGGGGTCTGAGGGAAGTCTAGGATCAAGGACTTTGAGAACTCGTTCCTTGTTAGAGTCCTTGTTAGAGTTTGTCATTTTCCTGACCCATTGCACAATGTCCACACCATCAGTGAATTCTCCAACTGGTTTCCTTCCTGTCATAAGCTCCAAGAGAACCACGCCAAAGTTGTACATATCACTCTTCTCATCAAATTCCAATGTGTAGGCATACTCTGCAATCAAACATTGAACTTAATTATATCATAAAGTTAAACAAGCAGTTACATAATTAGAAAGAATAAGCAAAACAAAGACTGTGTGAAAAAGTAAAGTAGTATAGCAAACCATTTTATGTGATTTTGCCAATCACCATCAGTTTCCTAGTGAATAACTCTAGTCTATCATTGATCACGGAATTTATCTAACTATAGATATGGTTTACGATCAAATTTCAAACGAGTCATCCGCCTGCAAAGCTACCTACCTCTTACTTTCAGTACTTACCTTAGAAATTGGCCAAAAGTAGGGGACAAATCAAGAGATCATTTGTGTTTGATAGAAAGTCAAAAGTCAAGATAAACCATATATATAGCACTGTTAATTGATAGGGGGCATAACCACGACATCTACACCTAAATCATTGAGTCAGAGAGTCATATTCCCAACATTAATGATCAAACGTAGAATGATGATTGGGAAAAAGAAAATTTCCCATATAAGTTCAACTTGTAATAATCTATTATATACTAGTGTGTTTGGATTACTTATCTTAAATTCAAAATAGCTTGTAATTAAAGGCTTCATGAGATGGCTTATGAACAAAAGAGCAAAAAAATAAAAAAAAAATCAATCACTGGACATACAGTTTGTTGAACTTGTACGTTACCTGGAGCTATGTATCCATATGATCCAGCAATTGCAGACTTGCACCCAGATGTTCCAAAATCTTGGAGGAACTTGGCAAGCCCAAAATCAGCAACGTGAGCTTCAAATTAGAATCAAGAAGGATGTTGTTTGAATTCACATCTCGATGAACAATAAGAAGGGAACAATCATGATGCAGACTCAAGGGTTTTCAAGAAGAGAGGTATAGTAGAAGTAGCTGAATTAGCTAGTCCCAGGGACGTAGTTGGTGTCCATGAGGGAGCCAGTACAGACGTCTGACAGCTGGAGGCTCTTGTGGTCGGATGCAAGTACGAGGAAGCAGGAGTTGGAGTAAATGGCTAGATCGAAGAAGCTTGCTCGTGGTGCTGTACAGATCGAGGAGCAAATGTGCAAATAATATATACATCAATGACTCATTAACAAATTCCTTGCAAAAACCCACGTGTATAGACTTAAACCGTTCGATCACAGATTTTGAGCATCCAATGATTGAGAACCATTAATAAAGAGGGGACTAACGCTGGCGCCCAGGACCAACTAATCCTGCAAGTAGGGCACAGGATTAGTTAGTTGCCCCTACGTTAAGGACCAACATAAGTCTCAATGAAGAAAATTACAAAATAGTCCCCTCACATGTTTTTAATAAAGTGTCCAGACTATTTCATTTTGCAAGTAGGACTTTATGTCATTCTCACTCAATAATTTTAGCTCCGAACCAAGCACCAAAATCCCCTTTCATTACCCTTCATTGAAGGCTCCAACCAAGCAGACTGCTCGCAAGCCACCAGCGGCAAGGCACCGAGGAAGCAGCTGGCAACAAAGGCCACCCACTTCGGTGACTGGCGGGGGTGAAGAAGCCATACCGTCAAGGTCCCGATACACGGTGGCCCTGAAGAGGTAAGGAAGTACCAGAAGTACATCAAGGTTCTGATCGGTAAGCTTCCCTTCCCTTCCAGTGGCTTGTTCGCGAGATTGCACAGGACTTCATGACCGATCTTCGATTCCAGAGCAGCGCCGTCACAGTACTCTAGATTCCCCCAAACTCCAATCTTTTTTTTTTTTTAATCTTTTTAAGCAAAACCCTTTCAACAAAACCTAATTCTTATTCCCCTACAAATCCAATTCACTAGTACAAGAAGCATCAGAGTGATGAAGAGGGATCCCTATATTTTATTTTTTATATCTCATTAAATGTTTTTTCTTTTCTCTTCGGATGAGTTAGAGATAAGAATTGAGTTCAATGTTTTTTCTTTTCTTGTTTTTGTTACATTGTCCGTTGTGTTAGAGATAGGAATCGAGTTCAACATGGGCCTTTCTTGCAGCATTTGAGGACCCTCTTCCTCTTTTAGGTACCACAGAAGTTCCATTTGAAGTAGCTTCTGTGCGAGGAGTTAATTCAGTGTCGTGGATGGCCAATAATACTAAGAAACCACTGAGTTCCCAGAGTGGCGGTCCTCACTGCTGGATCTTCCTGAGCTCTGTTGCTTATGGAAAAGAGAACTAGGTTCCACAGGGGATTCATACGTCTTCTACTTAGCCTCTCTTTCTTTTATTTGTTCTCGCCGCCATGTGCTTTTTCAATTTCTTAATCTATGACTTTTAACTCTGATATGGGGATTTAACTTTAATAATTAATGTAACGCCTCATATTTAAGCATTAATGCTCTTAACCTTTATTTCAATATTTAAGCATTAACTATGTTATATTTCTTTCTGATATTATTTGCCTCTTCTTCTTTTTTTTTTTTTTCTGCACATAGTTCTGAATTCCGCCTTGAGGTGGCTTTGGGATCTGGAGGAGATCTGATATTGACAATTTGACATCTTGGATTAGGAACCCAAACATTGAATGGGGGTCATTTTCTTTCACATTTGCTTGTCATACATATTTCTTCGTGTCAAATATAAGGTAAGTGCTTGAAACATGTTCTGTCTCGCACTTTAATATGAATTTTATATAATGTGCTTGTCTTTATTTATAAATTGATCCTGTTGTCAAATTTAGCTTGTAACTTTTGGATTTGGTTGAGAACCAGTTCAAGATCCTTGCTGAACAAGTGAATAGAACTATGCCATCGTATCATGTGGGTACTTCTTGACTTAAACTGTAAAACTTTTTCCCTGTTATGTTTGGCAATTTTCTTTACATCTGTATGAGAATGTGGAACTTGGCTTTCGAACTTCTAAAGTCAATTATGGATTTATGGATTTTGGTATATGAAGGCTGAGAGTGAGGATACAAAATTTTTTTAAGTATGCTGACATAGAAGTAATTCTATAACTATAGTTTCTGAATTGAAATTTCAGCATACAAATATTTTCATTTTGTCCATATAAAATTTTTTAGGTGCATATATACATTTTAAAAAAAAATGTCTTTGGTGTTTTGAAATATTCAGGTTTGGTCAAATGAGTCAACTTATTATGATTGAATTATGTCCTTTGTGCTGTATACATATCCCATTATCTTTCATTTTTCTTCATTTTATATACTAATTTAGCTTTCTCTTTCTTCAATTGGTCCTCATTTTATATGCTATCCCAGTGATTTATTTTTATCTTTACGGATTTACTTGTAGCCTTCGGTTTTGTGTTGCATTTAACTAATTTGTTTGCTTGTATTCAATGAAGTTCAGATAGAGGGATTGGGTTATCTGGACAACTTGCAGAAAACGGAATGCTTTGCTAAACAGGGGGATGCTTTAACATTTGAATCCGAAGACTACTTTATCTCGTTTTACTTTGCCTTAGAAAGTACCAATGCTGGTGTTATCAGAGACAGTATAAGTAATGAGACTAGTCAAATCTGTAAAATTGTAATTGTGGATTCATAAGTGTAGATTGAAATAATTGCATAATAAAGAGAAGGCTGGGTTGAAGCCAGTTTTTCTTGTAATAAGAATAGAGTGCTCTTTTCAATGAAATTCTAGGTTGAAGCCAATTCTGGATTGAAATAAGGATTTATTAATTAATGAGTATCTATTACAAGAGGGGCAAAAAATGAAAATGAGGTTGGCTACCAAGGCCCTCTACTTCAAAATGCTTAAAAATACAAGGCTCCACTTTGCATGGATCATATACACTATAAATCTACTCAACCATAAACTCTTCAATGAAGCCATGACATGACTTGGAGCTCAGGTACTTGTAAAGCTGCAATTATCAAAGATGCAATGCAGCCTTGAGAGGAAAATCCCTTCAATAATCAATTAAAAATGGATGTTCTAGTCACAAGAATCTTTAGACAAGGCCAAGTCTGAGCCATCTTCATATACGACTCTATTTGCCAAGCCATTTAAACCCTCACTCATAACATCTGCCTTTGAATCCTCTTTTGCAACATTCAGGACAAATGAGACTCCATGATCCCGTGTGAATCCAGCGATGTCAAAAGAACGTCAAAGATCTATATAGCAACAGAAGAATAAATCAATGTTATGATAATTAAGAATTAAGACTACAATGACATATTCTTGGAGGAGTTCAATTTGTCATTCATGGATTTTTATGTCTTTACATTGTTATACACCAAAACTAAACAAAATACGAATCCAAATACAAAATAAAAAAAAAAAAAATAAAGGCAACTCTCTGGTCAAAAGGACAATTTTAAAAAGCTGTTGCCATCCACAACATACCCTAATTCTTCTACCCTCTTTCCTAAAATGAAAAGGAAGTAGAAACATGGCTTAATGGAGACAACAGATGTATCAATAAGTAAATAAAGAAGAATACAAATTTCAGTAGCTCTTCTACAAAAAATATTTGGTAATAATTTCTCAAGTTACACAATAATCTTTTATTGAGCTTTGCCATAACTAGTTCCTAACAGGTAATAAACACATGATAGCACAAGTACTCTAGGAATTGAACTTTTAATTAAAAGTGAGTGCTGACAGGCAGTAGATAATGTCATTTGTAGCATGGAAATGAAAAAGCTATTGGGAAGAAACTAACACCGTTCATATAGTGCAATTATGTAAGGTTGCTTGAACTGGAAGAACAAGAGACCACCAACGACAACAAATGAGAAGCATGTAGCTGAGTTTTCTTTATAAATTTCTGAAGAGTATCTTCTAAGCAACACAACCAATCCACAACCATAGTTTTTTCTATTTTGAACTTTGTATAGGTCTAATTTTGGGTTTTAGTTCAGAACTACAATACACAAATAAAATATTCATCATTTTATTAACTAGCTATTAGATCTTCAATTCGATCCTCTCTTAACAATTTTGGTGCTTATCACCATGCTAGCATGCATTCTACTAAGATTCAAACAACATTTAGATAATCTAATTTCAATCACCGAAATTTAGATATAACAAATAAGTTAAGATCTAAAATGAACCACAACATAAAAGCAACAAGAAAGTACCAAAAATGATGGCCAATGGAAGCATCCCAGATCCTGCAAAGGCCTTTATAATGACAAAGCCATCACGCTTGAAATCAATGGTGGTAACAGGGTCGGAATGAGCGGAGGGCCTTGTCGTCGGAGGCGGAGACGACGAAAGGGGAGTCAGAGCTCGAGGAGAAGGCCGGATCGACGACGCTTGGGTACCTCCATTTTCCACCAACACCATCTTCCCTTTGTCTTCACCCATTGTTCCTCCATTTTTCCAAATGGCAAACCCCAATACACAACTTCCCTAGTTTTTACTCTATTTCAGGAAGGGAAGAAGGCAGAGCCACGGCCTTCATAGTCCTACACACAACAAGGGGCATATGTGCAAATAATGTATTCAACAATGACTCATTAATAAATTAATTGCAAAATGCAGGTGCTTGGAATTGAACTAGTAGATAACAAATTTAGAACATCCAACGGTTGAAAATCACTTGTAAAGAGGGGACTAATGTTAGTCCCTAACATAAGGGGACTAACTAATCTTGTACCAAGAGACAATTTGGGATTGTGGGGCACCAAAATACATGGCCTTGATATAGAGGTCTAGTGATTTGTTCTAATCCAACTTCAAAAAGCGCAAAGCCAAAGGCTACCCAAGAGCACTCACTTCCTTAATGAGATGGATATGCGTGATATGCAGAGATCTCAACATTGTGGTCTTTGTCGAGGTGAAGGTCACAGTTGTAGCTACCGTCCACACACTCCTGGCCCAAATTTCATAGTCATGTCACTTAATCGTGTTTCATGGAGGCTATTATGTCATTTGATTCTATTTCATGGATCACTACTAAAAATTAGAGACTCCACAGCACTCCACTGACGGTGATTCAACAAATTGGTCATCGGTGACCATATAAGGAGGTATCTCCCTACGGCTGCTAGAACCACCGCCGATTACCCTCCTGCCTTAGTGAATTTGGCCTTTAATAAGCTCTCATCCTCTCTCCTGTGTCAGTTCCCTCTCCCTCGTGCCTTGTTTTTGGCTTTTCGAACCTACTCCCTTTCTCTCAAGGTTGCTCCTTTGCTCTTTGAACCTGCTCCCTTTCTTTCAAGTTCGCTGCTTTGCTCAAGGTCGATCGCCTCTCTCTCTCACTCAGGCCCTCAAGGTTGCTCAAAGTCATTGCATTCTCTCGCACAAGGCCGTTGGTTTCTCTCGCGCAAGGTCGTTGCTTTGCTCCGTAAGGCCACTGCTCCGCTCTCCAAGGCCGCTCTGCTCAGCCTCCGAATCAAGGTTTGTCTTTTCTCTGTTTTGGCATTTTTTCCCCTTTTCCATTTTTTCGTTTATTTTGTGAATACTCTGAAATGGCAAAGAAAAAAGCTTTCATTGATTCAAAGCATGAGAGGGAGGTTGGTAACGATTTAGCCAGTATTGATCGACACCTTTTTTTTTTTGGCTTTTCACAAGCCTCAAGTGAATCAAAAGTGATTTTGAATTTACTTTGATAGCAATAGTTATCTTTGTAATCCTGATTCTTGCCCAATATTATTAAATACAAGCTCTATTGGCTTCCAGAAAAGAACGTGAACATGAGAAAAAGACAAGATTTTTCTTTTGAGTAAAGCCCCAAATTGGTCCCTGACAATTTCTCGAATGGACAAATTGGTCCCTGACAAAAAAAATTAATGTTGAGGTCCCTCACAAATATAAAAATAGGACATCATAAGTCCCTGGCTCACTTAAAAATCTGATGTGTCACACAACTGTTGACGTGGCATATAATTTATTAACCCATGTGACACCTACCAATCCTAATCATCACCTATTTATTAAAACACACCCTTTAATGTTTGCAAAACCCTCCCTAAAATATTTTAAAATTTCACAAATACCCCATTAGACCCAAACAAAGCCCCACCTCCTGTTTGCCTTTGTGGTTTTTCCATTCATTCACTTGCTAAGCCACACTCCCTTCTCCATTGAGCCCTCTTTTCAAGTCCCGTCGTCTTAGTTCTTTCTTAGGCCATTACCGCTTGCAACAGCCACCACATCTCGCCTTTACCATCTCATCTCATTGTCATTCTATTGCACAGTCACCGTCATGTCTTCCTCTACAATATTCCCAAAATATCATTCCTGTCTTCGAGCATATGTGGAGTTCTCATTCCTGTTCGTGGCTGTGAAAAGACGAGGATTTAAGGAGGATTGAATGAGTTTTAATGGCACCCACATCGTCAACAGTAAGAAAGTGAGGATTGGAGGACGAATCTCCATCGTGGCTAAGGTAGCAGGTGCTAATTTTCTTATTAGTCTACAATTGGAAAAGTGAATGACAGAAAGGTAAGTGCGCATATTATTCTTAGATTCTCTCTATGTGGCCCCTCATCCCTAAACATGTTGCTTTGTTGGTTTTGCAAACCCCTTTGCTATTTATGGTTGTCATTAAAATAATGATCTTTTTGTGATTAAAATATGTCAGTTTGAGGCAATGGTCTTGACTAAAAAATGCAGTTTGGCATTAAGTGAATATTTGTTAAACGATTGTCATTTGTTGTTCCTATGGTCCCTTTTTAGTCTAACATTGCATGTGAAATATTATAGTGGTGGTCCCTATATGTCTATGGTTTCACTTGTATATAAAATATTGTTATGTGGATTTGTCCTTATATGTGTCTAAGGTGGGTGTGTGATATAATTTACAGATGAGTTCATTTATAGAGCTAGCATTTCACCACGGGGGTAAATTCAGAAAAGATAAAGATAACGTGGTGCGTTATGTTGATGGGGCAGTAGAGCATATGCCTAAGTTGGATATAGATTATGTGAATCTACTTGATATAGAAGTTCTCTACAAAAACTTGGGGTATTCTAGCTATGCTAGGTGTTTCTGGTTAAAGCCAACTAGCATTGACCTCACCATGGGTTTGAGAGAGATAAAAAGGGATGCAGACATAATTGAGATGTGTGAGGCTGCACTAGCCATTAAGGGTGAAAAATTAATTCATTTGTATTTTGAACACCTTCTTAATGTCCCTAAAACTATAATAACTCCTAAAGGGGGAGAAAACTCGGGAAATGCTAGCAAACATAGTTCCTAAGGAGAGAATGATAAGGCTCCTGTAATTGAAATTGGTAGAGAAAAGGGAGAAACTGAAATTGATGATGGCAATGAAGAAGAGACTGAATCTGATAGTAGGAATGATGGTTTATTTGATAGTGATGAAAGTTCATTCTCTGATGACTATGAAAGTGATGAGGAACAACCTTATAAGCCTGACCTAAGAAAGATTGATATGGATGATGAGGAAAAGAGTGATGTTAGGAGGAATGTGAAAGAGTAGCTGAAAAAGAACCTTGCAATCCAAAAAAGGCCTCAAATTAAAGTCCCTGCAAAGAAGAAAAAGTTTGAAAGACATAAGATAAGTGGAAAAAAGGGATATTAGGATTGACCATCTAAGTGATGATGAAAGGACGTATGTAGTGGAGAGTGATGAAGAGAAATATGAGTATGCCTCTGAGGAGTTTTTATCCCCAGAATCATCTAATGATGAGTCTAGACCTGTCAATCCCCAATTGATGAGGGTGCTTCCTATGGCTCTATTCAATTTGAGCTTGGCATGGAATTTGTTAATTTAGATCAATTCAAGAATGCAGTGAAAGATTATAACATTAACTTGGGTAAGGAATTTATGTGGGTAAAGAATGAAAAAGTTAGGGCAAGGGCCAAGCGTAAAGGTGATGATTGTCCCTGGATGATTTATTGCGCCTGGAATTCCAAGGCAAAGAGCTTTCAAATCAAGACTATGAAATCTGAACACTCATGTTGTATGGCATTCAAAAACAAAAAAAGCTGATCGATATTGGGTTATTAAGAAGTTAGTCAAGAGAATAAGGATGCATCCTCAACTAAAACTTTCTGAAGCCTATGATCATATGAAAGAGGACTATATGTTCACATAAATAATAAGAAGATGTATAGAGCTTTAAAAAATATGAGGGAGTTAGTCGAAGGATCAGAGAGGGAGCAATATGCAAGGTTGAGGGATTACTTGCATGAGTTGCTAAGAAGTAATCTCGGTACTACAGCAAAGATGGATGTGATTTCCCAACCACAATCCCCTCCTATATTTCAGTGAATATATGTCTATTTGGAAGCATGCAAGAGAGGATTTAATGTTGGTTGCAGACCTTTTATAGGGTTAGATGGATGTTTTCTGAAAGGATACTTTGAGGGGCAACTATTATTTGCAGTTGGCCAAGATGCCAATAATGCCTTTTATGTAATAGCTTATACTGTGGTTGATAGCGAAACGAAAGAAAACTGGAAGTGGTTCTTGACTCCTCTTCATGAAGATTTAGATGACTACCAAAGGCATGGATGGAATTTTATTTTTGATCAACAAAAGGTTTATTCTCCTCCCTTTATTTTCCTACTAATTTGTGTAATTGCATATTAATGTGTTTGCTGATTTTTTTTGTGTGGTTATATGTGGATTTTTTGAATGTTTAGTAGGGCTTGGTACCAGCTTTACAGGAAGTTATGCTAGGTGTGCCTTACAGGAATTGTGTTATGCATGTTTGGAAAAACTTCATCAAGCAATGGAAAACTAAGGAAACTAGAGGAGTTGTGTGGGAATGTGCTAGGAGTAATACTGTACCTTACTTTATAGCAAGCATGGAGAAGTTGAAAAGGGTGAATGAGAAGGCCCGGTAGTATCTGAGCAAGCTTAGGCCTGAAGCATGGGTAAAAGCATACTTCAGTCCATGGCCCAAAGTTGATGGAATAACTAATAATAACTATGAGGTGTGGAATGCCAAGATAGTGAAATATAGGAGCAAACCAATTTTGACGTTGTTAAAGCAATTAAGATACTACATAATGAGGAAGCAAGTAGGGCACAAAAAGGCATTGGGAGCATATACTGGAAAGGTAGCTCCTATTCAATAGCAGAGACTTGAGAAGGAAAAGTTAGAGAGCAACAAGTGGACTCCCCAATGGTCAGGGGATGAAGCTGGTAATATTTTTGAAGTTTCAAGATTTGGTAACAAGGTCAAGGTGGAATTGTGTCTATCTTTGTGCACTTACAATTTTTGGCAAATATTAGGATTACTATGCCACCATGCCATTGTAGCCATAGCCTATAAGAATCAAAGGCCTGAAGACTTTGTCCATCACTTGCTGACAATTGATGCTCTTCATGCTACATACTCACACTTAATTGTTCCGATAAATGGAACGCAATACTGGGAAAAGTGTGACAGCATTCAGCCTATACCACCCAAGATAAAAAAAAAGCCAATAGGTTGTCCAAAGAAACATAGGAAAAAGGATGGCAAAGAAGAGGTTCCAGGAACTGCCAATAAGATTAAGAGAAAATATGAAGTTACATGTTATAAATATGGGAAAACTAGTCATTACCCCAAGACCTGCAAGGGACCACCACTAGAAAACCCAAAACCACCAAGAAAAAAGAGAGTAAGACAAACAGGAAATGAGACTCAAGAAGAAATTCCACTCGCAAAATCTTATCCACAACTGGATAATGTCTCACAGGTAATTCACTTATATATCTTCTTTCACTTATGTCATTTCAATAAATTTACTCAACAATATTCTAATTCTATTCCACAACAAGCAATAATAACAAGCAACAATAACAACCACTAAAGCTGTAAATATGGACAATTAGTCCCTAACCCCTTTGTTCTTTCATTTCTTACATGTGCTGAGATAGAATCATGCTAATATTTGTTATCTTTTGTTGTAGGCTGAGCATGGTGGCAATGCAGCCCCAATATCTGGAGAAGTAGTAAATGTGGAAAAATCAGTCCCCAAAATAGCTAATGGTCTAACTTCACCAACTATTCCAATTGTAGTAACTCCTCCACAAATTCAAACTATTGTAACGTATTTTCTTATGTTTTGTTTTATCTTCCAAATACCATCTGAAGTTAATTTTTTTAATTGTTTCAGGTGGACATTAGTTGTTATAACCCCTCCATGGATTCAGCCTGCAATTAGGCCTCCCCCGATTAGACCACCAATGAGGCAATCTGTAGCTAGACCAACTTTATTTCCACCTCTTGTACAACCACAACCTGCCCCACCTCTTATTAGGCCAACAACACCTATGACACCATATGAAGTAAGTATACTGCATATGTATTGGCACCTATGACATCACTTCTTATGTGCTAATGCATGTGTATTTTTAACTTAGCCTGTAGTTGGCAGACTAATATCAAGCAGCAACCCTCTAGCAAGTTCCCCAACTAGCTCTCCTTTAATTGGAATAACTCAAGAAACTATTGCAGCAGCAAGTTCTGGGACAAAGAAAGGTTCTTGAAATTCATGCCAACTTGAGGCTTTAAGTGACAGGATAAGAGAAAGCATTTTGCACCAAAGAGCTATAAGTATGGTGGCAGATTTTTTTTTCTTTTTTTTTGGATTAAGACCAAATCAGAGGTTGTAAAGACTATTGCTTCTATTTTTTTTTTCTGTTGACATTGGTATATAGGCTGCAAAGGGGAATTTTTTTCAAAAGGATTAATATAGGTTGTAGGTTGCATTGGTATAAGGATTGACACAAGTTAAGGTTGACAAGTTTTTCGTACATGGATATGTAAATCCATACAAAATGACAGTGCTATGATTGGCAATTAATGAATAAGGTTCATGAGGAAAGTCTCATGGCTTCTGTTTTTTCTGAGAAAATGCTACAAAATGTTCTGTTTTGGCTTCTGTTTTGGTTTATTTTGTACAGAATGTGGTCCACTAAAGTGTTGAGGGAAAAAGATTCCTCAGCAAATTATTATTACAATTTTATTTAGGTGGGTCAATCCTTTGCGAAAATTGGAAGCCGCTACTATAGCCAACAATCAAGTGGAGAACACAACCAATGAATGGATTAGGGTTTTCTCTGATTGGATAATGGACATAGGACCAGACATCCAATTAGGAGGGTGGATGCTTTTACAAGATTAAGAAGAATTACTATTCTGTGTCATTTAGTATTTATCACATTAGTTATGTTAAGTATCATTGTCTTCTATTTTATTAATATTCTAATGCTATAATTGATGTAGGGACAATGTTGAATAGTACATAGTAATAACTCCTTTTTTAGAACTGAAAAAGAAAAATAAATCTGTCTTTTTTATTATCTAGAAATAGTTAAGAATTTGATTACATATAATATCATATCACAGAGGAAAGGCTAATAGGGCTTACTTCGTGGCTTATGCAATGAACTCAGCTTTCTCAAAGTACCAGCTTGCCCTTGATTTAGTGTGCTACTCTTTGTATGATGCAATTCCACATGTTCAGTCACTACAATATGGATGTGTACCAGGTTGAATGATTCTGCATTGCTAATTGAAACATGGGGCTTAATGATTTTAATAACATTATTAATACCTTAGTTGCTAGTTGGCTCATTTTGAATATGAATGACACTGTTATCCCCAGTGGATAGAAATCTTATGTCTACAAATAGTTTCCTATTCCATATCTCCCACTCAATTATTGCTATATGTAAATATAAAAATTAAAATAAATTTAAAAATTTATAAGTTGTCAGATACACCATACATATTTTCTATGTGTTAACAAATGATTGCAAAGATGAGTAATGAGACATCATTTGAGTAACGAAAATTTTTATCTATCTCTTGAATGATCAATTTTGGATTGTAACTTCGACAGCTTACAAAAGGTTTTTATCTTGCAAGTTCACATTAAGCAGGTGCTAGTATATACCTTCATTGGCATCTATATTTTTTGCATTATATTTTTATCCGTTGACTGTCATGGGCATGAAATGATTTTAGCAATGACTCTGTTTCAAACGATGGAAACTATATGAGATAGGGTGAAAATCTTGTCAAAATATAGAATTATAAATAAAATATTCCAAATAAAGAAACAAGCTTGACAAAATGCATCCTCGTCTCTTTTTGGATAAAACCCAAAGTTCCTGGGGTGTTAATGCATCTATCATCAAGATGAACTATAATTTGTGGATTTGAAAGGCTGGTTACTTGATCAAATAATGTGGCTAAAATAGATTCGCTGAACTTGACTTAGTTCATGGATGAAAGATTCAAAACTTGAACCCATAAAATTCAGGTTAAGGTATTTCCACTTGTCACCGAAAATTAATCTTTTTGGTTTGTATTAGGGAGGGATTTGGAAAGAGGGTTCAATGGAGAAGAGAATGTGGCTGGGCAAGTGAATAAATGGAGAAACTGCGAAGGCAAGCAGGAGGTGGGGCTTTGTTTGGGTTTAATCGGGTATTTGTGAAATTTTAAAATACTTTGGGGAGGGGTTTGCAAACATTAAAGGGTGTGTTTTAACAAATAGGTGATGATTAGGATTGGTGGATGTCACATGGGTTAATAAATTACATGCCACATCAACAATTGGGTGACACATCAGATTTTTAAGTGAGCCAAGGACTTATGATGTCATGTTTTTAGAATTGTGAGGGACCTCAATATTAATTTTTTTTTTATCAGGGACCAATTTGTCCATTCAAGAAATTGTCAGGGACCAATTTGGGGGTTTACTCTTTTCTTTTTCTTTATATTGACAAAAATCAAAAGAAAAATGGGAAGAATCCTAGTTCATTAACATGATATGGAAAAAATGACAGGCATAGACCATATACCATAGAATTGGCCTATCTTTACCTTGCTAAGTCCCCAATAGCGGCAACTACATTCTCATTGAAATAGTCTTAGCAGAATAACATTAACAACAGTTATGCTTACATCATCTAAATTGCTAACATGATAAAGCATGAAGACACTGATATTGTATTAAATTTAGAAACAATCCTATTCCAAAGAAATTTCCCTAAATTTCCATATCATAATTTAGCTAGTCCAACAATTGGCACATTTACATGAAACCCCAAACATTTTTATTGGCATTGAAATGGGGTCATCAATAGAACAAATTTCATGGTTCAATTCTTCCTGTGCTGTAAATTGATGATTGTCAACGTTAAGATATATAAATCAAGATCTTGTGGCTTTTGTGTTGTCATTTTTACTAATGCAAACCCCATTTTCTTAATTTTGATGCATTTATTTCAAGAGAGCTACCCGTGTTTTATATATGTTTGTACAATATCTGAGCATTTCTTTGTTGAGTGAATTAATGCTTAGTTAGTTGGTTCCTTGATAGAAAGTTGTCTAATTAAATATTTCCTTTTCTTTCACATGGCCTCAATAATAGATTATGTCTTTTATTCTTATGGATTGCTAATGCAAATCTTGGTCGGGAGTGGTATTGTATCATCACATGAAATTGCCTATTAATAATATGTTGCTATTTAATTAGAGTTATTCTAAGCTTGATGTAGGGATAACCACTAAATTTCATGATGGTTTTGGTATTTTCATATCTCTTATTAATGATTATCGCGTTGTGTACCTCAGGAAATAGATAGCAAAGAGGCTGAGAAAGAACGAAAGTGATCAAGTCAAGCAAATAAAAAGCCATCTAATGGGGGCATTTTGGAAGTACCAAAGAAGCTGCCACAACCAAGAAAGTATACTAAGAAGGCCAAAAATATTGAGCCAGAGAATGAAAATTCTTCAATGGAAATTGGTAAGTTCGAATTGAATTTTGTAGTGATAGCATTCATATTTGTCATAAGAAAGCATCTCATTAACCAGTGTGACAAACCAAGCTGCAGATCCTCATGGTGGTTCTTGCAATCGCACTAAATTTGTTAATCATGGTATGTTTCATTGCTTTTATTTTTAAGCTATGTCGGATAAGCATAATATAATTTAGTGATTTTAAATTGATATACAAAATGAGTATAATACCCACACAAACAGATGGATAACAAAAGCAGAAGATATACTGATAAGGTATATATTTTGAACTATGAAAGATGATAATTAATGTAGCACAAGTACAGAGAGTGATCTTCTGAGCAATAAGCAGCTCAGTTGCTCCTATACTTGATAACAAAATTCCTTAATTCTGAAATTCTCTCCTAACAACAATTATATCCTATCCTATAACAGAAAACTCAAACAGCAATTATCTCCTATAACAGAAAACTCCAAATTATCCCTAACAGCAATTAATTATCTCCTATCTTATAGCAGAAAGCTCCCTATTCCTATGCCTAATAATACTCCTAAGACTGTTAAACTAATGACCATATGTGGGTCTATCTAATAATCTCCATAGTTGAGTCACCCTTAATTTTCCTTCTTTTATAAACTTTCAACGAATTAGGAAATTTATCTCTAATAACACCCCATTCTCGAAGTAACATCTTGTCCTCAAGGTGAAATTTAGGAAAATTCTGCTCTACATCAGTAGCCAATTCCCAAGTGCTTTCAAATTATGGTAAATCTTTCCACTAAACTAACACCTCCTTTTCTCCATATTCATTTTCCTTAGTTGCCAACATTGTTGCTGGCTGAACTTTTAACTCCCATTCTTCAGTTAGCCCCTTGGTTTACTTCTTCAATAGCCAAAGGTGCCACGTCCCCCTTAATTAACACTAGTGGTTCCCTTACATACAGAATTTTGAAAATAGAAGTATTGGTAGCAGAATGGAAAGTGGTGTTAAACCACAACTCAACCCAAGATAGCCATTTGCTCCATTGCTTCGGCTTAGTACTGGAAAAGAACCTAAGATAGGTTTCCAAACACCTATTTACTACCTCCATTTGTCCATCCATTTGTGGATGATAAGCTGAACTATACTTCAATTTAGTTCTTGCTTGTTTGAACAATTTCGTCCAAAAGGAACTGATAAATACCTTGTCACGATCGTCACTATAGAAGAGGGGAATCCATGCAATCATACAATCTCCTTAATGAAAAGGCTAGCCACGTCTTTAGCTGAATATGGGTGACTTAGTCCCAAAAAATGGACAAACTTAGAAATTTTATCTGTAACCACCAAAATAGTATCCATACCTTGACTTTTGTAAGTCCTCCTATGAAATCCATGGAAATGTCTTCCTATACCTTACAAGGAATTGGCAGAGGTTGGAGAAGGCCAGTTAGAGATAAAGTCTGGTATTTATTTCTATTGCAAGCTTCACACTCTTGAACATACTTCTGAATTTTTTGCCTTATGCCTTCCCACCAAACTAACCCAAAAATTCTTTTGTAAGTTCTAAAAAATCCAGTATGCCTTCCCAAGACTGAATCATGAAATTCTTGTAAAATCACTTGAATTCTAGCGGAGTCTTTAGGAATGACCACCTTTCCTTTATAGTACAGCCTTCCTCTTTTAGGTTCATAGCCCTTAGACTTTTCTTTACCCTCAATCAGCCTTGGTATAATTTCCTTCAATTTTTCATCGGTCTGTACCTTTTCTTCCAATCTTTCCCAATTTTGAAAAATGACAGGAGAGATTGCTCCCAGACAATTCTTCTTGATAGGGCATCAACAGCCCCATTTTCCTTACCTGCCTTGTAAATTATTTCAAAGTCAAAACCCATCAACTTAGTTATCCACTTCTGTTGCCCTTCCCCCATGAGTTGATGGTCCACTAGATTCCTTAAGCTTTTCTAGTCAGAGTGCATATTAAACTTTCTACCCAGTAAATAGTGCCTCCACTTTTTTTCAAATGCTAACTGAGCTTCCATATTCCACTGAAACCCATCCTTCTTCAATAATTAAGTCGAAGGCCATGCAATTTTTCCGTAACCTTTAACAAACCTTCGATAATACCCTGTGATACCCAAAAATCCCCTAAGTCCTTTTAAGTTAGCAGGAGTCGCCCAAGCTACCATGGTCTCTATCTTCTTTGGATTAGCCTTAACACCTCCACCTGAAATTATATGCCCCAAATATTTAATTTCAGTCTGGCCAAAAGAACACTTCTTATTGTTGATAAAGGGGCTATTTTTCCTCAACAATTCTAGCACCTATTGTAGATGCTCCTTATGCTCCTTGATTGTCTAGCTATAGATAAATATATCATCAAAGAATACTAACACAAAGCGCCTTAAGTATGGTCTCAGAATACTATTCATAAGTGCTTGGAAGGTAGAAGGTGCGTTAGTAAGCCCGAATGGCATCACCATAAATTTGTAGTGATCTTCGTGAGTACGAAATGTCATTCTCTCCACATCTTGCTCCTTCATTCTAATTTGGTGATAGCCTTACTTCAGGTCTAGCTTTGAGAATACTTGGGCCTCTCCCAGTTCATCTAAAAGCTCATCAATCGCAGGTATAGGGAATTTATCAGGGATGGTTACCTTATTCAAAACTCGATAATCAACACAGAAGTGCCAACCTCCGTCTTTCTTCTTTACTAAGATAGCCGGACTCGAATAAGGACTCGTACTGGGTCTGATGATTCCAGAGGCCATAATCTCTTTAATGATTTTTTCAATTTCATTTTTCTGAAAGTGTAGGTACCTATAAGGCCTGATGTTTGGTATGGTTGCTCTCTCTTTCAATGTGATGGAGTGATCTTGAGATCGTGGGGGTGGTAAAGCACTGGGCATGTGACAAATGTCATCATATTGCAGTAACAACTGCTATAACTCCTCCGATATTGCTACTTCAATTGTTGTAGTCTTCTCAGGTCCCTTGGCTGCTTCTATGGCATAAGGGGTAACCAAATAACCTTATCCCTTTGGCTTTAATGTCTTCAATGTCATACGCCACGAAACCCGTGCTGCCTCTAATGATGGGTCTCCCTCTATGTGCCTCTATTCCTCCCCAACTTTCCAGTGGATGTATTGCTTCTGGAAATTGGCTCTAATATCCCCCAACCTTGCAATCCATCCATAGCCAAGAACTACATCTGCTTTTCCCAATCCCAAAATAAAAAAAGATTGGGTAATACAATTACCTTGGATCTCCATTTCTAAGTTTTCACAAAGCCCAGACCCTCGATGGATCTCACCCATACCAACTTCCACCATAAAGGAAACCTTCTTGTGCGGTAGCTGTAGGTGCTTTGCTAGCGGAGCTGAGATGAAGTTTGCATCCGCCCTTGTATCCATGAGAACTATCACCTCTGCATCACCTACCTTACCACGGACTTTGAAGGACTTATTAAGAGTTGTAAAACCTAGGAGGCTATTGAACGTGAGATGGAGTGAGTGCATGGTCAGCTCCGATTCCTGCTTGTAATGCTTGATTTTCTGTTAGAGTGAAAATGATCAAAATGCCCCTGAGGTTATTTTCGGCCCGGAATTCGAGGGAAGCCGGTCCGACAGTCCTCGAAGGGCAAACTCAATGTTGGAAGGGGATTAGTTGACCTGTGTACCTTTCCGGGATCGAAAATCTCGTTTCTCGAGTTTTCGGGTCAAAATGACCAAAATACCCCTGTGGTGTTTGACCCGATTGCAAGTGCCGGACGAATCCTAAACTTCTCCAGATGGTTTTAAAAGGCGTTTTTATGTATTCTATGACCTCAATTTTAGTCCCGGTGGTCCCGGACGAAATTTGTGCAAAATTACGATTTTGTCCCTAGTTTTGTGTTTTTAAGCTTAATCATGTGATTAAGCAAACCTAAGCAATATTAGGCTTAAATCGAAGATTAATTAATTTTCATAATTAATCTAGAGTCAAAATAATTTATTAAAGTTGATTAGAACCTAAGAATGCTTAATTTAAACTCAAATCTTGTTTTAAATTCAAGATTCCTAGTCATGGAATCTTGAATAGTGTTTTCTCTCTCCAATTCCTTAAATCATGGAAATTTGTCTACCTTGTTTACTTATAAAATGAATTTTTAAACTCTCTAAATGTGTATGAGCACTCCTTAATCTTGTCATAAAATTCCTAAATCTCATTCTTAGTTACCTAAACTTGTGCTTAATGATTCCTAACCTTGCATCTAAACCAATACATATCTAAACCTATCATTAACACACAATTACATGAACAAATCTCTCTCCCCCTTGGCTATTCAAGTCTACCCAAAACCCATACCCCCATTTTCCATCACATGTGTGAATTTTTTTCACTCAAATAACCATGCTTCCACCTCACCATGAACCATGCTTTGAGTCATAAACACCATGTTTTCATCCATGCTTCATATGATAACTTCTAGAAGACTTTGTCTCTCATTTTTGGGGCTAAAAAACCACCAACCCTCCTTGCCTTCTAGAAGAGTTATTTTATTTCAAAATTTGAAGGAGAATCACTTCAAACACCATGCTTGAAACCATGCTTGAAGCCATACCTCCCATACTTTCAACCTTACTCTTCCATGACTCAAAATTCAATTTCTCACCTCATGGAACATGAGGTAACCACACGGTTCCTCCTTCCCCTCCATGAGCTCTCATTTGTTTCATTCTTCTATAAATACCATACTTAGAAGCACTTGGAAACATTTTAGATCATTTGCAAAGTTTTAGTTTTTAAGCTTTCTTGAGCTCTTTTATTTTCTCTCAAAGAGTTCTAAGAGTTCTTCTTTTTCATCTTTATCTCCTTCATCTTCCTATTGAATCATCATCTCATAACCATAAACCACCTCCTCACAACCTTGAACCATCCTCTAAACACTCAAACACTCAACCTCAAACACAAACACAACTAAAACACATT
This sequence comes from Dalbergia cultrata, assembly GCA_031216105.1. Taxonomy (NCBI): domain Eukaryota; kingdom Viridiplantae; phylum Streptophyta; class Magnoliopsida; order Fabales; family Fabaceae; genus Dalbergia; species Dalbergia cultrata. The sequence continues at coordinate 52,849,498 of CM062344.1, forward strand.
TCCTTTTCTTTTTCCCCTTCAAGGCTGAAGCCATATCTCCACATTAGGAGGGATTGTTCTTCTTATTTTCATCCTCAAGTTCAAGCTTTCCTCTTCATCTCTTAGTAGGAGTTGCTTTAAAAGTTTTGTTTTTACTCAAAAATATGTTTTTCTCAAGGTTTCTCTTGGTTTCTTTTTAAATTTTTCTCTACTCCTTCTCTTTTCTTCATTTCGGCCATGAGGCCTTGTTGCTAGCATGATGGCTTGATGATGAGTGTTTCTAGATGATGACATTGTGTTCATCTCAAAGAAACCTCTAAAGCTTGAGTTTTGTTCTTGATCTAGCAAAGTTTTGGTCTTTCTTTCCTTTTCTTGTCCTTCATAGTCTCGGCCTCCCTAGTTCTCATCTCAAGGTTTTGTTAAAAATTTTAAAGTATCTCTATGTTTACTTTGCATCAAGAAAATAATGTTGTTTGGTTTCTATTTCCTTAAAATTTTGTTTTCTTTTAAAGTTTGCTTCTTTTTGAGCTTGATGATGATGTTCAAGAACCATGTGGTTCCTTTGAGAACTTGGTTCAAGAACTCTAAAGCTCACTTTGTTGTTGAGATAGATGTTGGGTTGAGATTTTTAGTTCTCTTTAAAAGTCTCACATGAGCTCTAAGTTAAGATAAAAGACTTGCATCCATATTTACTATTATGTTATCACTAAATGCTCAAGATTAAAGAATGGACTTGCATCTTCATATTTATGTTTATGCTCTCACTAAGTCTCCAAGATAATAATGAGTTTGCATAGCATATTTATTTTATGTTCTCACCTCTAAATAAAGACTAAAACAAAGTGCATTTCATATTTATTTTTATGTCATAACTTAAGAGATTTATAGCTCATAGACTTACCCATTATTATCTCAAACAAAGACTTGAAAATATATGCTGCCTAGCTTCTTTGATTTCGGCCCTATGAGGTTTGAGTAGTTACAAATACTAAAACTTATGTTCTATAATTCTTCTAAGTTTAGACAAGCTCAAGAGATGTCTTGAACAAAGTTTTATGATTCTAAATCCTCTTGAGGTCATTTTAAATTAGGTACTGCCCCCTTATGTTTTATAATGGTTTTGATGAAATAAAATGTGTCCTAATGAGTTTTGAAAGTTTTAAAAAGGTTCCAAGAGAAACTAGCAATTTATGTGTCTTGAAAATCAAGTTTTATGCTTTGTTTAATGGAGATAATTTCGGTTCTACCTTGCTTGTTATGCTCACTGTTTTATGCTGTTTTGATGATGATAATATAAGTATGTTCATATATATTTAATGCTAAAATTCATAAGTGAAAGATAAGAGAAGTTAGTAACTAGAAAAGAATTAATTTGAGACTTCTAGATCCCTTAGTAATGGATTTTTCTGGATTCTGTCCAGCAGGGTTAATAATTAGAAATCATGGTTTATAATTAGTCTAAATGTGTAGGAACTACTCATCATAATTGGTTTAGGACTCGATCTTGATACCTTAGGAGTGAACCGAACTTAGAAAAGGTCAATGTTGTGACTCCTAGGTACCCGTAAAGTATGAATTATAGATTCTGCACTCTTGAGGTTTAGAATTGTCTATGATCATAGAATTGAGTGAGGAATACTTAGACATGAGCGTATAGGTACCCGAGAGCTTAGGTTGTGATAATATACAACTTAGATTTCAAGTTAAAGGCCTTAAGGGTCAATGCATAAGACATTAAGAGACCTTTTATGCTATGAGTTGATTTATGCAAGTATGATGTTTGGACGTATATGTGTTGGTGATACATGAGCTATGATGAAATGATTTATTGAGGTATTAAGTTTATGGGAAATATGTATGCGTTGTAAGCTTGTGGCATAAAGATGGTTTGAAGGAAATTCAGTTCAACAGCCGATATGCTGCCGAATTTCCATCAAACCTAAAGGATTTGAGAAATGTTTTAAAGTAATATATGAGATGAAAACCCTGGGTGACACCGGTTCAGCTGAACACCCCCAGGAGATTTTTATGTGGCAAAGCACTGAGATGTACTTCTCCTGCTACGATGAGGAGGAGGAAAATCCGTGAGGGTATGTGTAGATGCAGCCTTACCAAAGTGGACAATTCGTTGTGCACTAGATACCAGTAGAGCATTTCAAAGAGGGTATGTCCTAAGAGAGGTGATCCCTAGCCCCCTAGCCCATACTCTAGTGGTCAGGATTATGTTTTTGTGATTCTCTTATTCAGAAAATAAGCAAGAGCTACTGACGACTAGCTGAGGTATGAGCTCATAGCCTAGATGTTTTTAGGGTGGCCTTATTATGCTAAAGTACCATGATTGATGTCACAAAATTGAGGAAAGTTCCACTTAAAAGTTTTGTGCGCTTCTTGATGTTGTGATTTGTTGAGTTAATTACTTAAAGTATTGTCATGCATTCATGCTCGATATGTTGCATTCATGACATTAAGATGCATACTAAAAGAAATGAACCTTGGATAATTAGTTTTGTAAACCCTAACAATGAACCTTATATGCATGCTCACCTTTTAAATAATAAACCCAAGGTTCCTGAGGATGTGAACGATGTAACCCTAGATAGAAGGTCCCTACTGAGATTCTTTAGTAAGATTATCACTCCTTTCTCTTCTTTCACTTTCTTCCGTCATATCTTCAGAGCTCGATGGCGACGTTCATGGTCTTTATTGACATGCCCGTCTGGGAGGTGCACTACGACCCGGATCACCGCTCCTATCACTTTGAGGGTTGATGTGCCGTTCGTGTTTTTGTGTACATGGGACGACCTTTCGCTTACTCGGTGTCCAGCTACCAGTTCACTCCTACTGCTCTTTATGGTGACGATGACCTGATCTTCGAGCATACTTGCCCCCATGATCAGCAGATTCATCGTGCCCATTCATCTGCCTCTGCTATCCGTGACTACCCGGAGTACGTGCCTCGTTTGAGGAGGTTGGAGACGGATCCGTCCGAAGACTCACCGATGCACGTTAATTCGGAGAGCTCTGCTCCCTTTCCCCTGTTCAGACGGGAAGGGAGTGAGGATACCGTGATGTAGTCGCGCCTGGCGAGCAGAGCCGAGATGTGCCCTCGCCAAGGAGCTCATGTTCAGCTGACTCGCATTCGTGTTCAACTCCACTAGCCCATTCAGGAGGAGATCGAGCAGTTCGCCAGTTATATACCTCCATCACCCGAGGGTCCCCGTCATCATTAGACTTCTTTGAAGAGCTATTTGAGAGCTTGAGCCGTCACAAGGTTTCCCTTTCAGTAGTATCTTTTGGGAGAGGGTTTGAGTTTAGTACTCATAGCTCTGATAGGAGGATAGTTTAGTTGGTTTTTATTTCCCGTTGCACCATGTACTTTATTGTTTTCTTGTTATCTTTCATGTATTGCAAGCTCAGCCCGATTCTATAAGGGCGTGACAATATATGTATCCTAAATATTATATTAATGAAAAGTATCCTTTATTGTGTTAATCATTTTTCTATTGTTACATGCTTTATTTACTTTGTTCCTTATGCTTTGTTAGTTGTGCTTTATATTCCTGCCTTACGATGAACGCGGCTCTCACTTTGGTGTTATGTTTTCAAAAAATAATTTACCGTAATTTCCGCTAAGTATTTTATTAAGAGAATGAGACTAAGAAGTAATAACCTAATGATTAACCTAATGTATTCTAGAGTATTGGGTTAAAAATTAGGGTGTTACAAGAGTTGTAAAACCTTGGAGGCTATTGAACGTGAGATGGAGTGAGTGCATGGTCAGCTCCAGTTCCTGCTTCCCTTCATTATGGTCTTCATCCTCCCATTTGTTACCGTCTTCAGACTCTGAATCCTCTAGTAAGACTAGCTTGTAGTGCTTGAGCTTACAGACATGATCACGGTTCCACCTTTCTCCGCATTTGAAACATAGCCCTTTACGGCTTCTTTCTTATAGCTCTTCATGTGCCAAACGTCAGCCGGAGTTGCTACTGCCACCTACCCTTTCTACGTGTGGTTTTGTTGTGGTAAGAGGCATTGTGTCTTTATTTCCACCGTTCTTATGATAAACTTGTGAAGGCTTATGGTTATATGGGCTTTTAGCAAGGCACAAGGATTTTTCAGGTGGCCCAACTCCCCCTCTCCTCCATTCCTTGTTATGTTATTCTAACAATAGAGCTTTGTCTTTGATTTCAGCTAAGGAGCCTAACTCAAGACTCTTGATCTTAGCTCTTAGCCCCTTTTGAGTCCATTGACGAATACTCCTATTTGCATCTCACAGTCCACATTTCTCATTGGGCTAGAAATCTATTCAAACTCTTCAATATAATCCATCACGGAACCCATTTGCTTAAGACGCAAAAGAGGTCTGTATGGATCCTTTACGAACCGGGGTTGAAATTTTCATGTGATCCCATCGCGGAATGAACACCATGAGGGATACTGGGTCTGTTCTTCCCAAACTTGATACTAGTATAGTGCCTTGCCCTCTAGAGCGAGAGCCACCACGTCAAACTTCTCTTCAGCCTCGATGCCATTGATGTGAAAATATCGATCAATCTTCACGAGCCAGCCCAGAACATCGTCGCCAGAGAAAATCGACAACTCCATCTTTCGATCTGGATCTCGAAGCCAAGGAGGAGGACTATCGGGATAATGGTGATAAAACCGGTTCAGCCACGATGTGTGTTCCCAGTGGCGATGGCCATCGAGGGAGTGAGGGGACTTTGATCATCGGGGTCTCGTGACCTCGAGTCACGGTGCTCTTTATGAGGGGAAGAAGGGGTGTGGGTGTGCCCTCTTTCCCCTCTTGAACCCTCATGCCAACGGTCATCAAAGCCATCCCGGAATGGCAACCATCGTGACGGTGGTGAACAGCTGCACGAGTAATGTCGGCGGTTGTCCTTCCTCTCCAGCAAGTGTACTACCTGATCGATCCTCCTTCCCAGCTTAACAACTTGTTCCTCCATGTGTAATCGGCAGCGAAAAAAAAATAGGCAAACACTCCCAGGATAAAGGACTGATACCAATTAATAGCCACACGAACAGATGGATAACAAAAGCAGAAGATATACTGATAAGGTATATATTTTGAACTATGAAAGATGATAATTAATGTAGCACAAGTACAGAGAGTGATGTTCTGAGCAATAAGCAGCTCAGTTGCTCCTATACTTGATAACAAAATTCCTTAATTCTGAAATTCTCTCCTAACAACTATATCCTATCCTATAATAGAAAACTCTAACAGCAATTATCTCCTGTAACAGAAAACTCCAAATTATCCCTAATAACAAGTATCTCTTATCTTATAACCGAAAGCTCCCTATTCCTACACCTAATAATACTCCTAAGACTGTTATACTAATGACCAGATGTGGGTCTATCTAACAATTCTCCATAGCTGAGTCACCCTTAATTTTCCTTTTCTTATAAACTTTCAATGAATCAGGAAATTTATCTCTAACAGAGTAATATGGCATTGCACAATGAAAGAGAAAGCATCCATGCCTGTTAGTTGATTGACTGGTTTTGATTGGTTTATGTAATGCAATTACTTGTCATTTCCCGCTTTTCATTATAGGGTTGGCACTCCTCGATTTTGATTGGCTTTGTTATTGTTTTTCTGTTAATGGCTCTTATAATTGTCTTTTTATTTCAGCTTTAATCTTTTTCCTTTTTCTTTTGAAAAATTTACCAGTCAATTGAATTCAAAGTTATTGTCAAGATTGGATGCACTCATACTTAGGACGCCTTGACTCTTGGACAGGAATTTAGTGGGTATACTACACAAGTAAGTTTGCTTTAATATAGCTTATGCTGTTTACTTTTTTAGTATTTTGTTTATCATTGTTGAATGGGTTGAAAATTTTGGACTGTTTGTGTGGAGTGATTTTCATGACCTTTTCCTTTATTTGCAGGTGAAGTATAGTATTGATCGAGTGATTGGTATTTTAACGCGCATGTATCAGGTTAGACACTGAAGTGAAAATATGAACTAATTGTTCTTCACTCATTTTTTTTTTGGATTTTTAACTGAGTAGAGATGTTATTTCAGTAACTTGCCTAGGGCAGAACAGTTGTAGGGACTAGATTGAATACAAAGAAAGGGTATGTATTCTTTTTTGATAGCTAAGTGGTTGTTCTTGTCTTATACATATGTATTCTTTTTCATTCCTTGTGGCATATTATTCCTTTTTTATGTGCTTTTCTTGTCTTATATTCTTTTTATTGTAATTATGTGTATTGTTTCATTTTTCAATTTTCTATTTGATCAACCAAAGTGAATTTGATTGTAGCTTTCTTTTCATTCCTTGTGGCATATATTATTTATTTTTTATGAGCTTTTCATCAGGAATGGTCTTATTTCTTACTATAAAGAGTCATCCACACCAAAAAGTATGGCATTGCCTAGAAAGAAGTCCATGTACATATGCTAATATTTGGGTTTTATTTGTTATAGATGTCATTCATTATTGAAATCTAGAATTTTCTCTACCATTCTTGTGGATGTAGGTTTATGTTATTATGAAGGGAAAGAATCTACGCCTGCGATTTTAGGTTGCAGAAAACATTGATGGTTTAACTTTCAAAAGATGTAGATTTGTGTATATAGTTTGACTGTACTCATTCTTCTATTTACTCTTCCTATTTTCTTTTGATTCTGATTGTCTCCACAAATGGCAGATCACTCACATGGAATTGACAAAAAGAATCAAGGGGCATGGCTATTATGATGACAATGTTCCATGAATTATGTGTTGCAAGATTAAAAAGACTTGTTTATTTGTTAATTTTGTTATATTACTTTGTAAGAAATTCAAATGTTTAAGACATGTAAGATATTATGTTTGATTATCTATTCACTTTTTGGTCTTATAAGTAATTAGTACTTGTTATTTTAATATATGTTTAATATTTGAATTTTTTCGATGCTTGAAAGTAACTATTAGAGGAAGAAAGTAATTGTAATTAGAATTATGATAGAGAATATTAAAATGATAATTTTTTTCAATATTTTATATATAGCGGTGGTTCTGAACCACCAGAATTATTTTTTGGGATATAAAATGTTTATGCTTCGATTTGCCTACAGCGGTTCCAAATCGCCTCAATAAACTTTTTCCCAATTTAAACTTGGCATTTTGTGGCAGTTTGTAACTGCCGCTATTGACTAAAGACTTTTGTGGCAGTTATTCCAATGGTTGGTTGAAACCGTCGCTGTATACTTGGTGATGGTTGACATAGCAGCGGTTCAAAAACTGTTGTGAGTGGAAAATAGTGGTGGTTGGCCGCCAAGGGTTAAAAAAAAAAAAAACTGCTGTAATTTCCCTGTTTTCTAGTAGTGGATGTTAGTGTGTGACTTTATTTTGTCTCTTGGATGTTATTTTTCCATTTTATTTTATTTCATGGATATTGTTGTGTCATTTTATTGTATTTCATGGATATTACTTATTATGTTAATTTAATGTTTGTATCGAGGTTATTATGTTTTTTTTATTGTATTGTATATTACTTTCATATATGTAGTCATTTCTATTAGGAAGTCCATACATAAACACATAAAAGGAAACACCATAACAATTCCATAAAAAAGAAAACATAAATACAAACTAGAAAGTCCATACATAAATACATAACACGTTACATGAAAAGTACTATACACTCAACTTTCCTTATGACCTTTCCCCTTCCCATATGGCGGTGGTGGTTGAAATATCAAATAGCTTAGTCTTTTAGCTTAGTCTTGTGTAGATGACTGCCCCCCACGATGGGCAAAATCGAAGTTTCCTCCAATGGCCGATACCTACGGCCCACTAGGGGGTGAAATGAACAAACCTTCTCCCACTAGACGAGGACCCTCTAGACCTTGCAGGACCACCGTTGCGGTGACCCAAAACACCAATAAAATGTCATGGTTGATCTTGGATCTATGTAGTTTGCTGCATCCACCAAGGTAATTGACCATGAGGAAATTGTAATGTGTTTACATCCCAATAATTTTATTTTATTGCATATAGTGTAGTAAGGTTATTTAAGTAGTGTATATTTTTTTTATTTGAATAGTGTAGTGCATTTATTATAATTTATGTAGTTATAGAACCTAATTACTTGAAATAGTTTATTTGTTGAGTTCATGTAGTTTAATTAGTGTAGTGTACATATTTAATTTAGAGTAGTCTATAAATTTAATTTAATTTATATTATGTATGTTAGAATTTTAGTGCGCAAGTTTAGTTTATATTCTCTATTTTTTTAATCAATTTTGTTTAGTTTATGGATTTTAATATACGACATTTATTTAAATTTTTTAGATTGCTAAGAGATTAATAATGTTTGGTTTATTTATTTATATTGATTTATGTTTATTTTTAGTTTGTAACTTTCGTTTAGTTTAGGTTTGATGTTGCTTAACTAATTTTATTTACTTTTGAGATTTTATTTGTATTTTGTTTATGAATAATTAGGCTTGATAAGAACTTGGTAGCTTGATAAGAATTTAGTAATGTAGCTTTAGTTTATTTTAGTTAATTTTATTTATATTGTACAAGTTTAATAATATTTGTAAGTCTAGTTTGGTTCAATTTAAGGTTCTGGATAACAAATTTTGTTAACTTTTGGGATTTTAATATGTTTCATTTATGAATAATTAAGCTTGATAACAATTTAGTAATGTAGCTATAGTTTGGTTTAGCTAACTTTATTTAGATTATACAAGTTTAATAATAGTTTGGTGCAGTTTAAGGTTTGAGATTTTATGATAAATTATTTTCTAACAAAAAATAAGGTATAGATGAATTTAGAAATTTGGCCTAGTTTATACTATAGTTTATGGTAAAATGAATTAAAAATTATTTATTTCTCTTGTATGGCCTAGTCGAGTACTGCACGGTTGATTTGATTTTACGTGTGTTTAGTTGGATTTGCATATTGAGCAATACCTGATTTAGGCTAGGTTTTGGAATGCCGCACAGATTCCCTTTTATGAGTACAATAACACGTTGCTTTTGGACTTTGTGGAGTGATGGTAAGGGATGGTGTTCTAAGACGCACACATTCCACTTGTCTAGGGGAAAGTGTACCATCACTTTACAGGAAGTATTCCATCAGCTTGGGCTTAGAGTCTATGGTGAGCCCATCAATGACTACACGAGGAGATGGCTTGACTACATTGGAGAGGAGATATAGGTTGTTTGTGAGTGCTTGCTGGGGATTATACCATCCGAGGATTACTGGAGGCATTATAAGAATACGCTTTCCGTGTCATGGCTCAAGACTGTAATGTACAAGTTAGGTCCACAAGAGACTGATGCTTGGATCATGCAGGTAGCACGAGCACATATTTTGATGCTAATTGGAGGGGTGCTACTTCCTGATAAGTCATCAGCTAGGGCTCATGTCAGATATCTCTCGTTATTGGATGACTCTGCATATTGTGGCAACCTTAGTTGGGGGGGTTTAATTGTACTATGTGCATAGTACCACCGATTGAGCCAGGCATGTGGCATGCATATCACAAATCTTTGATATCTGGATTTGCTATAGTCTTGGATTTGGTAGGTTGCCAAAACTGAGGCCCATAGTAGATAATGGTATTTCCTTTCCACTGACTGGGAGGTATGATTATTTTATTTGTCATTGTTGGTTTTTGCTTTATTTCTTATTTTATTATTTAAATATCTTATTTAAAAAAAAAGTAACCATAAAATATGTAAATATTTTAAGGTGGTGCGATGTAGGTGTCCATTGGACGATGCGAACACACGATTGCAAATGTTGAGGATGCGCATTGACTATTTACCCATGGTGGTGTAAGTTTATTGGTTTTTGTGTCAATTATCTATTGGTTAAGAATAAAGTTTTGATAAAAATAATGATCAGGATTCGCTATTATTGCAGTTCATATGGACTTCGTATGACAACCATGAGGTCTTACACGCCACACCACATTGAACTGGGTTTATGAGGAGCCATGCATTTGGGCTTCTGTCACTTACCCCCTCTGCTTCCCCACAGTTGAGTGGCACCATGTGGATCGTGTGCTGAGGCAGTTGGGTGCATAGTGGCCCATATAGTTCGAAAGCTCACTATAAGACTCTTCATAGTCTCTGTAAATCCGAGCAATAGCGTTTTGTTTTGCCATCCATGCTTTCCCATATGAAATAGTAAATCCATGCTTTTCATGCATCGAGTCTTGCAACACTCTAATAGGAATGGGCAGGTCAGCTTTAACAATAGCAAAAAAATGCAAAAAGTGATGACATCATCACCTAAGTGGGGGGTTGAGCTGTGAAACTCCTCTAGCCAAATGAGTATGTTCTCCATTATACTTCCCAACCTTCCAAATTCCCTTCTTCCATCGATATGTTACATGAATGCTCCAATTACACCCACTCCCATAATACTTGCATTTTTCTTGATATTTTGTTTGATATAACTGGTGGACCTTGTACTCAATTCCCCTTCAGATGCTATAGTTTTTAACCACAAGTAGCACAAACTCTTTATTTGGGAACTGTTGCCCCTCCTGTAAATGGTGCTCTCCAGATATTTGCTCAATATCTCCACTACCGACAATGCCTTTGAACGTAGCATCCATTGTCACCTGTTGTTATAGAAAGAATTAATGAATAAAACTAGTGTTCTTTATGAATGAATGAATTGATATACATATATATATACAATGGTATTCAAGGAATGGGAATAACAAAACAGAAAATTAACTAACTAACTTGCTTGGTCTGTAACTAACTAACTAACCATCTTAATTGGTCTATAGCTAACTAATTGAGTTTGTTTAGCTCTAATACCTGTGTTGCTTTCATATTCAAACTTGAATAATGACCTATCTATTGACTTTTGGGTTGCACAAGAGATTGCATCAAAGGTTAACTCTGGTAGTAGGTATTATCTCACCATCATCATTGTACGGCACTTACAAGTTTCAAGTATAATCAAAATATCATTTTATTCAATGTAAATAATCAATCAATTGTACTGAATAATAAACTAACCACACACTTCATCATAAAAATTAATAACACTAATGCATGAACAAGAGTTTAAATTATTTCATTAACCATTGAATTAAAAAAAAATATTGCACTACTTCATAATTAATTATTTAAACAATATCAAATATTAATTCATCATGAGGATAAAAAAATAATAAAAAATAAGTTACATAAGTTACAAAAAATAATCTGCAAAAAATAAGCGGGTACTCAGATACTTCATCAAAAAATAATAAAAAATTCAAACCTTAAACAATACCAAAAACTTAATCACATAAGTTACAAAAAAAAATTAATTCACAAATAACACTGTAACTAAAATTTTACTGTCGTTCAACTCCTTTTCAGAACCTAGTTCATTATGAGGATCATACTCTGCAATTGGATAGTCAGGTGGAACCTCTCTACAAACCTTGGTCGCCAATTCTCTCAAGGTTAGGCCACTCATCACATTTTCCTCATTTACTTCTTCAAGGTTTTCATTGACTACTGAACTTGGGATTGAAATTATCCAAGAAGACTGAGCTAATGACAATCCATTAAATGGTTGAGTAGGAGTGCTTCCATTAGAGTTTGTTTGCAACTCACCTAAAGTTACAAATACCTCCATAACATGCAAGTCAAGAAATTGATTATGACAATCAAATATTATCCTTAAGTCATCATCACTTTCAATACTGCAACTTCCATACCGAACTACACCTTAGCAATCAACATTGGTAGCAAATACACCATTTGAATTATTTCCTTGTTTCTTGCACGCAACTTGTGAAGAATTTTGGCATGAAGTTCAGAAAGAGTCATAGATGAATGAATACTAATAAGTAGTGGATTTTGACAGTAAAATTGGACTCCATCTTGTAAGTTTGGAATTATCTTAGTTTTAATGAACAACCATAAATAGCCTCCTTGTCATTTTTTCCAAACTCACTCAACAAACAATATATATATTTCCTCACATTTGCTTCTCAACTGATGCTCATTTGAGAGGGGTTTTATAATGCAGCTAGTTAAAGCTAATACGTTGGGCTGGGCGCTGTCTCACATAAAAACTTTAGCTTGTAAATGTTATACTGAACATAAAACAGTTAACTGCTAGCCATTTTATGGCTGCTAGACGTGCCACGTGTTGCAGTAATACATTGCATTGCTAAATGTGCAACGTTGTAAAACGTTTAATTGTTAAATGTTTTATGTAACCAAATTCATTTAATTGTAAGCCATATTGTTATAATTCAAAAAAAGGTGTATATTGATAAGTAACATCAAAACGGATGTAGATCGATAATTAATTTTTGTTTTTGGTAAAAAAAAATCCCCTACAAATTTGTCTGATTAAAAGCATTGGCGTGTTGCTAAAATTTCAACTTGTCGCTAAAATTTCAACTTGTCGCATCAAAGTACAATACGTTGAAGCTAAGTTGTGATAGAATATTACTACTGACAATGTTGAACTTGACCATGACTTTTCCTATAATTATTTATTTATTGGTGTACACTAACATTACTCTGAAGATGAATTCTGGGTGATCCTTCGGAATAACAAATATCACACACTTCTAATATCAACCATTCATCCTAATTATCAATGGCAGAGCACTTCTAGAAATATGCAGAATACCAACATCTGTTCGTGTTCCTAATGGGTTAATTTATGGTCGGTGTTACTGAAGGGTATTTCGACGACAAATGGGCTTTTGATTAAAAAGTTTTAAATTAAAATTTATTTGACTATTCATTAGTAATCCCATCGAAAATATGTGGAGTAAACACCCAAATTGGTCCCTAACAATTTCTTTGATGGGCAAATTAATCTCTAACAATTGTAAACACTCAAATTAGTCCCTCACAATTGTAAAAATAGTACACTATAGGTCCCTGACCGGACTGTTAAGGCTCGATCGAGAAGCAGAGATGAAAATAGAGTACGGTTAAGAGAAAGTGGAATTCGTTTGAGAGGAAATAGAGCTTGGTCAGGAGGAGGCTAAGCTTGGCTGAGGAGGAGAAGCTCGTATAATAGGTGGCTAAGCTCTGTCACATGCCTATCAGTCTCGGCCACTTGTCAGCAGAGCTATGCCTGGTCCTAGCCTAGATCTGCTAGTACTATCTAGCTCTATTTCCTCTCAGACGAGCTCCACCTTCTCCCAGCCGAGCTCTTTTTTCATCCTTGCTTTCTAGCCAAGCATTGGCAGCCCGGTCAGGCACCTTTAATTTCCTATTTTAACATTTGTGAAGGACTAATTTGGGTGTTTACAATAATTATTAGGGATCAATTTGTCCATCAAAGAAATTGTGAAAGATCAATTTGCATGTTTACTCAAATATGTGATGCCAATTTACACCACTTGGAGTGCATTCGTTATTGACAGCTATTTTATTACACCCGGTCAGTAAACTCATCAGAAATATGTGGAGCTAGTTAGTGCTACATAATGCATGCCAGTCACCGAAAAACTTGGTGACGAGTAGCCTTTTTTTATAATAAAATATTTATCAAATGTTTGTACCAACCAGTAATAATATAATATAGGGCTAAATGCATTTACCCTCCTGAATTTTAGGTCATGTACAATTTAAACCCTGACTTTTCAAAACGTGCATTACGACACCCTGAACTTTCCAAATTGTGCAAAAAAACCCTATTTTTCAAACAGTGCATTATGACCCTCCTGAACTTTTCAAATTGTGCAAAACCCGCCCCCCCAAAAAAATTTAAGTCATAGCAGGGTGTCGGGTTGCACACAATAAAAAAGTCAGGGAGGTTAATTGCACATATTATTTACGGACAAAGTGTCAGGTTGCACAAATTAGAAATTTTAGGAGGGTTAAGTGCACATAATCTTACCTTTATTAGTTAGCAAAATTAGACTAAGGGGTGTTTTGCACAGTTTCGAAAGTTCAGGAGGTCGCGGTGCACATTTTGGAAAATCAGGAGGTAAATTGCATATGGCCTAAAATTCAGGGGGGTAAAATGCATTTATCCCTATAATATATAATATGTTAATATTACCGACATGTTTATCGACTGTATTTTGAATTTTCATGATGTTTGCGCATGTTTCTTGGATTTACACTACCTGTCGGTACACCTATCGATAATAAAGGAAAAATGAAATGCACCATTTCTATTAATTATTATTGACGGACTTTACCAGTCGGTAACTCACGAATATGAAACATAACAGCACCATCTACCCCCCACTTCTACAACCACTCGCCCCCATTTGTAAAATTGAGACTGCCATTGCAATCTAGGTAGCATTTTAATTAGTTTAGTTTTTTTTGTTTAGGTTTTTTTTTTGTATGCTTTTTTTTTTTTTGTTTAGCTTTAGTCTTCCTAATAGTTTTATTTGGTCAATATTTTGAGTTTTGGCACTTTGAAGAGTAAGTTTGATTGCTATTTTGCTAACGTAGGAGTGTTATTGGTGCATAGTGACTTTGTTGGAGCATTTGGATAGGTGTGGTTTTCTCTCACCGCTTTTGACCCATCCAACTCCCCAGCCACCATCTACTAAGAACCCACCACCGCAATGGATTTTTCATCATCTTCATTCCACAACCCACCACCACAAAATACACAACTGAAGCTTGGTTGGGTGTCAACTGCACAAGAAGATAAGAAATGGATGCACGATGTGGTGCTTGTGTTGGGTGAAATCAATGGAGGAGTGAGAGAAATCATTTTAGGGCATCCCTCACTAGCAATGATAAAAGCAAGCACATAACAGCAAATAGCCTTCAAAATCAGAAAGTAACCATAGGCAAAACACTCCTAAAAATTCTCAATACTCAACCTCATCAAAACAAATTTTGGCAGAATAGGAAATTCCAACACAGAAATAGTTTCAAGGAAAAGGAAATGAAGTGCTGAATATAACTAAAGCTCTGGTCCTTGATGGGTGATGTAATAGACTACCACCACTAGTAGGGTGAAATGGGGTGAACAATTGCATTTCATGTAAAAAGGATATACATGTAATTTAAAAAATGTTATATTATACAATAAATTAAATATGATTTTATAAGTAACTAATCTAGACTGATTGTTCAAAATCTAGCAATTATTAAGAAGGGGACTAAGTTGGTCCCTAACTTGATGGGACCAACCAATCATTCACCTTTAGACTATGTTTAGTTAGAAGATGGAAACTGAGATAAACTTTCAAAGAGTGAGTTTTATGTGCAAATATTGAAAATTTATCTCTATTTTTACTTTCTAACCAGCATAGCCTTATTGTAGTGAGGAGGGGAGGGGGATTCCAAGATTGTTTTTATTTTTCATTCTTTTTTCGAAAGAGTTGCATTCTTTTTATTTTGGGGTCAAAATTTCCATTCCAAGATATTTGGATACCTTCTTGTACGTGTTTCTTGTTTGTCTCCTAGCGCACAGCGCAGGCTTTATGGGGTTTAGCCCTTTCCTTTCTCAGATGTGGGCTGCAGGCGGTTGTATATTTTAAGCCCACGTTAGTTGGCCTACCTAGCGCCTTTTGTAATGAAATTTGTTGGACAAGGTTACAAAAATAAAAAACTCAAACAACACCACGAGGGCATGACGTTTTCATATTAGTTTGTCCAGTTATTATAATTTATTTGTTATATGTTGGTAGTCATCTTGTATGAGCATTTTATTAGTCTGTAATAAGCAATTTAAAAGTTTAATATATATGTACTGATAATATAAAATAAATTTACACTTTTAGTTAATGGAATTTTATCAACAAATCATAATAAGTGATTATAATATTAAATACTTAAAAGGATAGCCTAGTACACAAAATTCCCTTAATAGAGCCTAGGGAGAATAGACTATTATTTTATATAATTTGTTGCTTTGATAAAACTTAACTGGTTAACAATATAAAATTATTTTATAGCATCTGTGTAGAGAAATTAAATTCAATTTAAAAATTGATTAGTGCTCGGCACAAAAATAGATTACTCACGATAAGCCAAAAACACCATGCAATAAAATAGGTGATGCGGATTGAATCTTCACACGGTGAGTAGTACAGCAGGACAATATACAGAATGACGGACAATAAAATAAATCAGCAGACAGCAAATAAAAGGTAAAAATTGAAGAAACCGATTCTATTCTATGATTTTATTGAACAAATACATATGAAATAGGCGTGTATGGCGTGAAAATCAAATATCTGCATTCTTTTGCAGAGGAATACCCAAAGCCCCCTAACCTAGTTCAGGAAAAGAGCATGGAAAATTGGGGGCACAACAACTATAACAAAATATACAAGGGGGAATTAATGGAGTACAACTTGGAACTACCTAAAAGAAGCCACAGAAAAGCACCAAATGCTATATTACAAATTACAGTGGCTCGTTTCTAAGATCACTATATGTCAAACGAACAGAGGTCAGGGGCTAGCATGATGGGGGTTGAAGTTGTTTAAGCCGCCTTGCAACCTGTTTCATTGTAGGTCTGGTAGAGAGAGAGTCTACCGTACACACAACTGCTAAGTGTAGGACCTCTACCAAATCATCTCCGGGTCCTGCATCCCATAACCCAGCAGTGAAGAACTCCTTAGCCCTACCTTGCTTCAGTAGCATACATGCCCATGTGACTATGTTGAAACCATTGCCATAAGAGGAGAATGAAGGATCCAATGCCTTCTTGTCTGAGAGCAGCTCCAGGAGCACCACACCGTAGCTATACACATCAGCCTTATCAGAGACCCGGCATGTCATGGCATATTCAGGAGCAACATAACCAAATGTTCCTGCTACGCCAGTGGTAGCATGGGTCTCCGAAGTGCCCAGGAGTCTGGCCAATCCAAAGTCAGATAGATAAGCATTGAAATCTTCATCCAACAGGATGTTGCTGGGCTTGACGTCGCGGTGAAGAACGCGAGGGACACACTGATCATGAAGGTAGGCGAGTGCACGCGCTATGTCTAATGCAATCTTGTGAAGAATTCTCCAATCCACAGCTCTCGTGGACCTCTCCTGGATAAACTTTTCCAGATTACCACCTGGCAAATAGTTGTATATGAGGAACATCTCTGTCTCACATGCATGATAACCAATCAGGGTGACAAGATTTGGATGGTGAAGCCTTCCAAGGGTCTTGATCTCTGCATGGAATTGTTGAACACCTTGGAAACGTCCAACTGCGAGGCGCTTGACAGCCACTAAGTTTCCCGGCGATATCTCTGCCTTATAGGTTGCCCCAAATCCTCCATTCCCAATACAGTTGCTTGCGTTGAAATTCCCCGTGGCAAGGACAACATTTTCAAATGTCAATGGAACCCCAATATCAGTGAACACAGTAACTTCTTTTCTCGCAGTCCCAGCAACCCTGGACTTTGGTTTCCACTTCCGTGTGTAAATGAACAGAACAATCAGTGCTATGAGAACAGAAACAATGGCTGAAGCAGAAGTTATGGATGCTATCTCAATAGAATTGAACCCATTCTTGTTGCCAGAAGCTTGTGCTGGTGCAGCACTATTAGAATCAGCAACCTGCCCTTGTTGATCCGTCGATGGCACGGTTAGAGAAAACCCGCGACAAGATTGGATTAATGGATTCCCAACAGCACTACTGCATTTAATCAAGTTGCTATGTGATGGCAAGGATCCAGATAAGTTATTGAAAGACACATTAAAAGCAGAGAGCGCAGTGAAACTCGCGAAACCAGCAGGTATGTGTCCAGAAAGCTTGTTGTTATTGAGCAACACATCAGTCAGATTTCTCATGTTCTCAATAGCCTCTGGAATCTCACCAGTAAGAGAGTTTGAAGAAAGGTCCAACACTTCTAAAGAGTGCAACTGCCCCAGGCTGGTAGGGATTGTGCCATTTAAGTGATTACATGCCAAAGAGAGAAGCTTTAGATCCTTCAACTGGCCAAGGCTGGCGGGAATCTGCCCTTGCAGTTGATTCCAACTGAGGTTCAGAGCAACAAGAGAGACCAAGTCCCCTAAAGCAGCAGGAATTGGTCCTGCAATCTGATTTCCAGATGCATCCAAAAACTTCAATGATCTGCATGTTCCACCAAAGTTGGAAGGAATCTGACCAGACAACCTATTAAAACTGACATTCAAAAGCAATGCATCTAATCCATCACACTTATCAAATAAAGATGTTGGAAAGGGTCCTGTAAGCTTGTTTTCTCCGACAAGAAAAGTGTAAGCAGTTTCTTTCCCCAGCCTATCATGTGCTATTGGCAAAGAGTGAATCCCAGTGAAGTTGTTTCGCCCAAAGTTGTGAAAAACTGAAAGACCAACCCCTCCTAGTAACGGCAAAAGCGGGGTTCTATCCCGAGCCTTTGATGCAAAAAATGATGCATATGGAGGGGACATGTTATCAGATGCAAACAGATTTCCATTCCAGGAAGGAACAGTGGGACAAAGGTCGCTGGCAAATTCAGGAATTGAGCCAGACAATATGTTCTCACTTACATCAAACACAGTCATGCAAGGGACACCAAGTTCAGCAGAAAGCTCACCAGTGAAGTTGTTTGAACTCAAATCAAGGAAATGCAGCTTCTTGCAGGAACTAAGCTGGTTCAGAAACTCCCCAGTGAAATAATTCTGAGCCAAATTAACCACCTCCAGGCTGTCACAACCACCCCAACTGCCCGGAAAACTGCCTTCCAGATTCACCATCGGAGCCCACAGCACTCTCAGCTTCGGCAGCAACGCAACCTCCGCCGGCAACGCGCCTTCAAAGTAATTCAATTCATCATTCACAGTAACCGATCGCCCCACCGGAGAATCACCCACAACAACTCCGGTCGGATCGAAAAGGTTCGACAGCACAAGGACGGACAGCTCCGAGCAATTCCCAAGCTCCCGGGGCACCGGACCGCTGAGAGTGTTCCTGGAGACATCCAACACTTCCAGGCTCCTGAGGCTGCCAAGCTCACGAGGAATAGCCCCGTCCAACAGATTCGAATACAGCAAAAGCGTTCTCAACCGCCCGCAATTCCCTAAATTTCCGGGAATGCCCTCGACCAGAAGATTCCCTGACAAATCCAGATGCTCAAGGTTACTGCAATTCTCACCAATCTCCTTGGGAACAACACCAAAAAGCTCGTTAAATGACAGATATGCCCCTCTAAGCCTGCCCAAAGAGGCAGGAACTGAACCGTTCAACTCATTAGCAGCCAAATTCAAAACCTCCAAGCTCTCGAGTGAAGCAATTGAGGTTGATATCTCACCAACAAACCTATTAAACCCCAAATTCAGAACCCTCAAGTTCCTCAAACCACTAACACGAAGAGGAAGGTGACCACTAACCAAGTTCCCTTCGAGATCGAGCACCTCCAAGTTCTCCATGCTCCAAATTTCACTTGGAATCTCACCGTCAAACCCGTTGAACGGGAGAGAGAGGACCCTGAGCTCAGCGAGCTCGGAGATCGCCGGAGAAATCTTTCCGAACAGGGAACCGTTGCTCTCGTTGCAGCTCCTCCTTATTCCGAAACCGTAGAACGGAAATTGGGTGAAATCGGAGCAAGGATGATGCCTGTTGCTTCTTCCGTTTCCGGTGAGGTTGACGGCGACGACGCGCGAATCCGAGTCGCAGAGGACGCCGTTCCAGGAGCAGTGGTCGGAGGTGGAGGTCCACGTGGAGAGCATTCCGGTCGGGTCGGAGAGGGAGTCCTTGAGTTTAAGGAGCACGGATTTGTCGGAACTCAGCGAAACGGCGTCGTTTCGGGGCAAGTAGAAGAGGAGGAGAAAAAAGAGGAAGAGGAAGTGGAATTGGGAAGTGAAGGGACTCCATTTGATTACTGAACTGGAATGAAAAGAAGAAGAAAAAGAAGAAAACATCTCACAAAGATGCAAAACTAAGTCGAAAACTGAAGCTTCTTCTTCTGCTTGCTTTTCCCTCCTTTCTCAGCTGAACGAAGAGGGAGAAAAGGGTCTTTTCTGAAAAACCCTAATCCTGATTTGGGGGAAAATTGAAGAGAGATAAAGAAAAGAAGAGGAAGAAGAGGAGGAGACTGGGGAAGGAGAAACAAGATTCAACGGTGCTCTTTTCGCAAAACGCGTTTTTCTTCCTCTAACAGTGCTTTTTTCCAGAGAGAGAGAGAGAGAGAGAAAACCACAAAAAAGGTGTTATTATTTTATTGTTTTTGATTTTTCTTGAGGGAGTGTTTCGTGGCGTCTGGGAATTGGGATTGGATGGTGATGGGGTCTACAGGACGAGCCAGGTAGGACAGGATGTAGACCATGCATAGTCAACAAACGAAGACGCCACGTTACATACACTACTGAAATGCATCATGCTTATGTCATATTATGATATATATTAAAAAAATGATATACGAATAAAGGATTTTATTTTATAAACGTGTTCTATACTGCAAATGAATCATATCGATGTGAGTAATTTTTAAGATAATTAATATAAAAATATTTTTTAACTACAAAATATAGACAATACTCCAGTGGGCGTTTTATTTTGGATATGATATTTAAAAAGGTGTTTTACACATATATGATTTGTTGTGGGGAAAAACTTTGCTTAGAGGGAATCTGTCATGTGGAAAATTTAAAACAAAAAACTGAAAAAAAAGAATCTATCAAAGATGAAGTGAGAAATTTTTTTTAAAAAAATATAGAACTGGCCACGGGCAGATTCATTAAATGACAAAAAAGGAAAAATCAATGATAAGTATCGTTGGCCATAATCAGCCAAAGGTGAATTTTCATTAAAAAATAATATTTTTTAAATTCATCAAAGGCAATTTTAATATAAAATAATTTGTCATCCTCTATATAAACTTGTCACTTCCAAACATGGCAAACAGATTTAGTATTAGTATGTGGAGAGGATGCAGGTGAGAGGCTATTGTTAGTTTTTTCCCAAAAAAGAAACAAAAAGTATGCCAAAAAAAAGTGTTTAAAAAAGGTAAAAATGAATAATGTAGCATATGTAATAGTTTATTTTAATAGTAAAGTTGTTACAAATACTAATGATGGTGTTATATTTATATATGAGATGCCATTAAGTTTTTTTACTCCCTACGCTTTCTCATTTGCAGAGCTAGAGAATGGACTATGTCAGTCAATAAATAGTGACACTCCAAAAAGAGTAGTTGTAATGAGATACATGTGTCTTATCTCGATTTTTAGCGAGTTCATACAGTACCAAACAGTTGCAATACGAGACAACAATGATATTCAACAAATGTTTAGGATATATTAGCAACATTAGGCAAACTTTCCAGCCATTAAGTTGTATGCTGATTTTGACATTGTTGCTCGAAACGTAGAATGTAGGTCAACCAAATTTATAGATGAAGACATAGAGTTGGAAGTAATGGAGAAAGAGGAGGATGAAGATGACTGTGGAAGTGGCAATGAGTATGCTAATAATGATGCAAATGATGATATTAATAATAATGTCATATCAAACATAGTAGGTGGATAGCATCTGAATAAGGAGCATCTTTCATTCATGCTTTAGATTTGGAAACTATGCAAGCATAAGAGTTTCTAGAGTATGCAAACATGGGTATGTAGTCTTAATTCTAAAATTTTTACATTTTTTATATTTTTTATTTTGTTATGACTTAATTAGTTTAAGTTGATTTAGGTAATTTCTTTGATTTAGTTACTTTTTAGTTGAAGTGATTGATTAAATGTACAAATTTGTTTGATTTAATAATTTTTTAAATTGATTATTTAATTTCTTTGATTTATTTTTTTTTTAGTGGTGGTAACTAGAATCACAATTTTATTTGATGTAATATTTTTAAATTAATTTTTAAACTGATTATTTGTAGTGGAGTTTTTAGTTAATTAGTTTAAGTTGATTTAGATAATTTCTTTGATTTAGTTACTTTTTTAGCTGTAGTGATTGATTAACTGTGCAATTTTTTTATTTAAGAATTTCTTGAAGAACAAATTTGATAGGCAACATGAGTCTTTCCATGTTAAAGAACAAATCAGTAAAGAAGAATACAAGGTTGATTTGAAACATATATATTGTGAGTGTGGCGATTTTCAAATTGATAAAATTCGTTGTTGTCATATGATTACCGCCTATGATAGTGGGAACTTTGAATGGCAAGGGTATGTTGATGATGTGTACAAAATAGCAAAGGTTTGTAAGGTATATAAAAGACAGTTTTGGGTTATGGGGCACCAAAGTACATGGCCTCGATATAAAGGTCCAGTGATTTGTCCTAATCCAACTTCAAAGCACAAAGCAAAGGCCACCCTAAGATCACTCACTTCCTTAATGAGATGGATATGCGTGATATGCATGGACCTCGAAGTTGTGGTCTTTGTCAAGGTGAAAGTCACAGTCGTAGTTGTTGTCCACACACTCCTGGCCCAATTTCATAGTCATATCACTTAATTGTTTTTCATGGAGGCTATTATGTCACTTGAGTCTATTTCATGCATGTTAGTGTGTGAGTTTATTTTGTTTCTTGGATGTTATTTTTTCATTTTATTTTATTTCATGGATGTTATTATGTCATTTTATTGTGTTTCATGGATATTACTTATTGTGTTAATTTAATGTTTGTATCAAGGTTATTATGTTTTTTTATTGTATTATATATTATTTTCATATATGTAGTCATTTCTATTAGGAAGTCCATACATAAACACATAAAAGGAAACATCATAACAATTCCATAAAAAAAAAAATAGAAATACAAACTAGAAGTCCATACATAATACATAACATGTTACATGAAAAAAGTACTACACACTCAACTTTCCTTATGACCTTTCCCCTTCCTATCTGGCGATGATGGTCGAAGTGGCGAATAGCTTAGTCTTTTAACTGGTTTCACATGTTCCTATGGCTGTTTTGCATCACATATAGTTCCTACAATTTACTTGGCAGTTTTTCCTAACACACTGATAATGCCACACGACTGCCTTCTAACTTGGCTACCCTAATCGCCCATGCCCTCATCTCTGCCACCTTGATCACCCATGCCCTCATCTCTGCCTATAAATTCCCTACCTCCTATCGCTGCATGTTAGGTAGATGCAGCAGTATCTTGCAAATTTTGCATCATCTCGACATTTTCCCAATGTGTACTTGGGGATAACATCTGTGGAACTGACATATCAAATGTGCCTATTTGTGGTTGGTAGACATCATTCAGTTGACTAGTTAGATTTGTATTAAGGTCAAGGTTAACTTGTATAGATGACTGAACCCCACAATGAGCAAAATTGAAGTTTCCTCCAATGGCCGATACCTATGGCCTACTAGGGGGTGAAATGAACAAACCTTCTCCCACTGGATGAGGACCCACTAGACCCTACAAGACCAACACTGTGGTGAATCAAAACACTAACAGAATGTCGTGGTGGATCTTGGATCTGTGTAGTCTGTTGTATCCACTAAGGGAATTGGCCATGAGGAAATTGTAATGTGTTTACATCCCAATAAAATATGTTATTCTATTCCATAAACAAAGGTTGATGGCTATGAGGAGCTTTTGTTTGGATGGGCGATGCTCCAACTTCTCCTTGGGGGGGGGGGGTACTTGACCTTCTTCATCTATGGGTGGTTCATTTTCTTCGTGGGCAGGTGGATGACCTGCTTTCTCAGGGGAAAACTGTATAGCTTAAGTGTAATATAAATACCAAGACCGATACAAATCAGAGGCTGATAATCAACAATGGGAGTTCCAGTTAATACACCATTTTGTCTCAATAATGCCTCACACCTCACCTTTATTTTTTCAAAATCATTTTCACTTGTATGCATTCATTTCATTCAGATATTTGATTAGAAGCATGACATTGAATACTAGAGTTTGTGAGTTTTTCAACTTGGTAAAGAGCGCTTTAGTTGTTGCCAGCTCTTTCTCTTCTTGATAGGATAGTAGTTAGATTATAACCATTGGTTAGTAAGTTAGTTATTATAGATGTTTTGGTTTACCATAGTTAATTATTAATTAATTATTAGGATGGTTGTAGTCCTGTCCCTCGTGCCCCATGGTATTGTATTACATATATATATATATTCAATATTTGTTTCAACACAACACTATTTCAATAGTCCAATAACGATAATGCTATTTCAACACCCAAAAAGTGGGTGTCTGAACGATAATGCTATTTCAACACCCAAAAAGTGGGTGTTTGAATTATTTTATATATATATATATATATATATATATATATTCAACATTTGTTTCAACACAACACTATTTCAATAGTTTCAATAAGGATAATGCTATTTCAACACCCAAAAAGTGGGTGTCTATTCAGACACCCACTTTATAACCATTGGATGTGATAGATGTTAAGGATAAGTGGGGACATCCATCACATCCAATGGTTATAAAATGAGTGTCTAAATAGACACCCACTTTTAGGGTGTTAAAGTATCATTACCCTTTCAATAATATCAGCTCATTCAGTTCATTGCTTTTACACTCTACGTTATGATACTTCTCGGACACACCTGCGTGTCACCTTCTGCTCCAACGCATGCAGGTTGTCTAGCAGAAGCCAGCTCCTACTCTCGCTATGTGTCAACTCTCCGTGCCTTGGCCAGAATCCACCATAGGCTACCTTTGGTGGCAGAGGTTCCTGACGCCGATGTCACGTTGCGTTGTGTCTAGTCTGTTCCCCCAAATCTGCCACATGTGGCCTCCAAATTTGCCACAACCGAAGTCTGACTTGCAAAGATTCTTGACCCATATGAGATTGTACTTTGACAACTAAATCCGCCACAAGTGGAATAATTTAAACTATATTTAAATAAATTACCTCATAATCACATATGTAAACATATCACCAATAAAAGCCCAATATGAAAATTATTTTCCCTACTTTATTGCATTATTAATATAAAGCATTTCATGTTATTAATTAATTACATAACATCATATCCTTTTGGACGTATTTTCTTGTTTTTTTTTTCTTTCCCATTTTAAAAAAATTTGCATAACATTGTATGTATAACTCCTCAAATTAATATTGTGAATGTCAAATATTTTTTCAGTGAAAAAAAAGAAATAGGTTGAGAAGAAAACTAATCATAATTCAAGAATTTACATATCATTTATCAGTCAATAAAATGTTAGTAATGAGTCTAATTTGCTCGTGCTTTTTGGCCCAAATAGAAATAAAGCAAGAACAAAATATGTGGGAAAGCTTTCTACTCCGCTTAGTGAGATTTTTCAAGACCTTTATTTTGTTGAGTTTTGTGGTTCTCCTTTTGTACTCCAGGGATGCTTCTCTAATGTCCCAGTGGCTGAGTGGAAAATCATCAATGCTCCAGTTTAAGGATACTATTTTTTCTATGGACAGGTTGAAGGCCCCTGAGCCTAATGATCTTCATGCTCTTTTTTTTTTTTTAATTCCAAAGTCAGTGCATGGGGATTTTTTTTAGATTTTTAATGATCATGTCCAGGTCCGCAAGGTGAATCAGACCTTTATCTCTTTAATCCTGAAAGTTTAGCATCCAAGACATGTTAAGCATTTCAAACTCAGTAGCCTCTTACAAAATTGTTTACAAGAAAATTGCCAACAGATTGAGAAGAATTATGCATGTAGTTATTGCAATGACTAAAGGTGTTTGCTCCTATAATATCATCGTCGCTCTAGAAGTTATCCAGAAGATGATACATGCTAAAGGTCAGAAGGGATATATGGCAATTAACACTACAAGAAAATAGCGAGTTACCGATAGATTTGTTCCGTCGGTAATACCGACGGATTTATCGACGGAAATCATGGAATTTGGAAAATTTGGGTTTCAGTCATTACCGACATATTTTTCAGTTGGTAATTTCGTCAGTAATATTCGCGCCAACTAGTCTGGATGAGGCGCGCACATTACCGACGGATTTTTTCGTCGGTAATAATTTTGAAATATTTTTTATTTTAGAAATTAATTTTACCGACGGATTTTTCCGTCGATAATAATTACAATTTATTTTTTTAAAAAAATCAATTTTACCGACGAATTTTTCCGTCGATATTGTTACCGATGGATTTTTCGACGAAAAATCCGTCGGTAACAATAACGAAAAATTTTCAAGAAGGGAAGGCGCCATTGTGTTTAATTACCGACTGATTTTTTTCCGTCAGAAATTTGAAAATCCATCGGTAATTGGACAGATATAATTTTTATTTTAGAATCTCTCTCTCTCTTACTCTCACACCCTCATACCCTCTTGCTGCTCTCTCTCTCTCTCTGTGCCCGCCGCTCTCTCTCTTTGTGTGCTCGCCCCAGTCGGCCACCCACCCGCCGCCTCCGCCGCCGCCGCCATCCGCTGCTCCCGCGTTAGATCTGCCCAGCCATCTCTGTCTCCGCGCTATTCTCCACCCAGCCATCTCTGTCTCCGCCCAGCCATCACAGCCTCGCATGTTCGCGACCCCATCCACTGTTCTCGACTCTCAGCTCCTTCCTTCCTCGCGTTAGATCCGCGACCTGGACCTAGGCACCGTGTTGGCGCAAGGTAAGCATTCCACTCCCATTTTTGTCTATGTTTTCTTTCTGTTTGGTAAGCATTCCCCTTTAGTTATATGCTTCTGTCTTTGTTTGGTAAGCACAACCAAAAGCATCAGCTTAGCTTAATAGAAAAAATGAAAAAGGAACAATGAACTGTGTAATTTCCAACTATATGTTGCTGACTTGAACTATGTAAGTATATTGGTGTAAGTATATTGGTTCCTTTTGAACTATGTAATTTTTTCCATTGAATGGATTGCCATTGTAGGCTGGCTTTTCTTCGAAATTAGTTGCTGACTTGCAAAACTTTTGATTTTCCAATTTCCAACTTTCAAGTTATCATGTACGAAAATGTACCAAATTTGAGAATGGAATGACATGGAAGTAAAGGAATTTGATGCATGTCTTCTCCTCCGCTGTGAAATTCTGAATTTGGGTTTTATTTTACTATGCTAATCAAATTTGTTTTTTCGTTTTCAAATTTGTTTTTTACTGTTGTTAGGCAAGAGCTTGCCAAGTTGAAGAAGACCGTGTTATTTCATACCTGTAATGTTCTTTAATTTTTGTGATAGATTGTTTCATTTAGTAGTACACCTTGATCGTTATGTGATATAATATATGTTGAGTCTCACCTGTCCAAGTTTATTGAGTGAGTAGGTCATAAACATGCCCTTATTCATATCAATGATTACATGAAAATTTTTTTAAAGCAGTCAAAACACCTTTAAACAGCTTTTTTTGAGCCCAGAATCACCGCCAACCAGCTTTGCCGTTGCACCGTCGATGCTCTCATCTGGGGCTTTCCGTTGATATGCATTAATAGCCATTCTGATACCCGAGTCAAAAGTTATGTCTGTTTCAAGTTTTCCCCCACAACAAAACTTGTTTATGGCCAATACACATGAAGTTTGCTTATTTATTTGAAGTTTGTGCTTATTTATCAATGCATTTGTATCTGAAGGTGCTTTTTTTCTTGTCTTGGTGCTTATTATATCAATGCATTTGGTGTTTAATAAGACACTTGCTCTTTATCTATATATCATGATGGGTGTATTTCTTGCAGAACAATTGTCATTGTTGCATACCAAAATGGATAAATAGCGTCAAATAAATCCAGTTGGAGCGTCATTTCAGCACCAAGTTTAAGGTTAAGGTTAGTAAAAGGCAGGGTTCCTGTTGTTTGGTCATTTAGAACCACGTTTATAATTTGAGAAAACTTCTTTTGTTTGTTTATCTTCTACTTTTCACTGCTAAAAGTACAGTTCGGGGGTGAGCTTTAAATCAGAGCACGGCTACTTAAATCAGTTTGATCTGGTGTGGGAAAAACTTAAAGAGGTAAACATTGTTTTTCTATGATCGTTTTCATCCTAAAATCATAGAAAAGTTATTGCTATCGTCCTAAAATCATTTCTATTAGATAGTTTTGCAAATTCTATATCTCTCCTGTTTGTGAAAATGATCACGGCATGTGGCATGAACCATGAGATGCACCAGAGGGCCGAAATAGTGAAATCTGATGTGGTATTACTGCCATTCTTTTAATTTTATTACTATTGATACTGATGGTCATATTCCTCACTGTATTGGTAAGAGCGGCGCAATTTTTTCATCAAAACTGTGGAACTAAATGTATCAATACTAAGCATTGTGGTCACCGTTTATCTTAATTATTGTGGGAACCTTGTGGCTAAAACTTCAATAATATGAGGATACAGTTCCAGCTCATGAAGCACCAAAGCACCGAACACATAAGCACATCTTTGAAATATTTTTGCATATAACCATACAAAAATTCATTGTTTACCAGGAAGTTTTGCTAAGGCCGTTATAAATTTTACTTCAACAACCACCTTATAGGGAAAGCACTGAGGAAACTGTCATCTCTCTGTATGCATACAGGATAGAGCATTTTAACTTTAGAATTTGTTCTCCTTATAACATAAGAAGAATTGGTTTTGCTTAAGTAATTAGTGACTGCATTTTATTTATTTTGAAGTTATTAATCTAACTAATTGCTTTTGTTACAGAACATCAAATTCGGTAGGAGTATTTTTTTGGCAGAGGATATTATTATTTTTTGTCTTTTTAAGGTAAGTACTTGTTTCTTCTTTTTATTTAAATGCATTTTTGTTAGGATAGAGACTTATGATTTCTAAGATAAAGTTGTAGGAAAATGGGATTGCATGACTGGGGGGAAGGGCGTAGAGGTCCTTCCCCGATTTGTTTGCATTGTTTGCTGTGGAGATTGATTGTGTATGCGGAGATTACAGGATATGCATGTTGTGATGTTATAAGGGGTGTGCTCTAGAACGGTTTTAGGATCTGTAAATGTTTGTTTGATTGTATTGTGAAATTTTTTTTAACTGTATTGTATTGTGATTCTATACATGTATATATTGAAATTTATTTTTTGGGATGTCTTACTTTCAGAGGAGGTTATGTTGAATTTTTTTTTAATCTAAAGAGTGGAATGTTAATTTAAAAGGGGGTGTTGTCGAAATTTTGTTAAATTACATAGGACAAACTATTTACTTAAATAACTTCTTTTAAATAAAATTTTAATTTGAGAAACTTTAAATGAATTTGTTAGGTTAAATTACACATTCAAGAACCATGAGCTCTACAAATAGACTATGGATGTATGACAAGGTGCACTCTAGTCGAGGGGGAATCAAACCTGAATTTTATGCGGGAGTTGAACAGTTTGTAAATGTGGCTTGTCAAACAGTGCAATTTATGAATGAGCAAAAAGTTAGGTGTCCCTGTGCTAGGTGTGAATGTAGGAAATATTTTGAGATGGAAACCATTAGATATCACTTGTATAAGGATGGTGTTATGGCGGATTATTGGGTTTGGACTATGCATGGGGAAGTTGCCACACAAAATTTTGAACATGAAAGTGTTGAAAATACATATGTTGGAGGTTGTGCAAGTAGAGTTAATATTGGTGAGCATGTCACAGGAAACATTAATTAGAAGGATAACTCTAGACGATATGAGGAAATGATTTATGATGCAGTTGGTCCTCAAATTCATGCAGATTATGAACCTTCTATTGAGGCTACTAATGCCGAGACTGAAAATTTTTACTCTATATTAGAGGCTGTAAAGGCTCCTTTATGGGAAGGGTGTATACACTTGGAGTTGTCTTTAGCGGTTAGGATGTTAGCTATAAAGTCAGAAGCTAACCAAAGTCAAAATTCATTTGACCAATGGGCAACATTGATGAGTGAGATTAGTCCACAACCTAGTTCTGTTCCAAAGGATTTCTATCAAGCCAAGAAACTAGTGGCAAAAATCGGGCTCAAATCAGAAAAAATAGATTGTTATTTGAAGGGATGTATGTTGTACTACAAAGATGATGCAAACCTAACCCAATGCAAATCTTGTGAGAGTCCTAGATTCAAACCAAAAAGATCTGGAAATGGAAGATATAAGGATGTTCCCTATAAAAGAATGCACTATTTGCCTCTAATTCCAAGGTTAAAAAGGTTGTATGCTTCAATGAGTTCATCACCGCATATGAGATGGCACTTTGAGAATAAGAGAAATGACGGTGTCATGACTCACCCTTCCCATGGTGAAGCTTGGAAACACTTTGACCAAACTTATCCTGATTTTGCTGCGGATCCTAGGAATGTTAGGTTGGGGCTTTGTGCAAATGGATTTACTCCGAATAATCAATTTAGTAAACCTTACTCCTGTTGGCCTGTGGTTGTTACACCTTACAATCTTCCTCCTGAAATGTGCATGAAAGATCCTTACATGTTTCTTACTTGTATAATCCCTGGTCCTGATAATCCCAAAGCAAAGATTGATGTTTACTTGCAACCATTGATTGATGAGCTTAAAGAGTTGTGGTATTCGGGTGTATAAACTTATGATATTTTCATGAAGCAAAATTTCTTGTTGAGGGCATCATTGATGTAGACTATCAATGATTTTCCGGCCTATGGAATGTTGTCAGGTTGGATGACACAGGGAAAATTGGCATGCCCAATTTGTATGGAGGATACAAAGGCTTTCACATTGAAACATGGTCGAAAAAACTCGTGGTTTGATTGTCATCGAAGGTTTTTGGACCTTGATCATGAATTTAGAGGTAAGAAGGATGCATTTAAAAATAGGACGATTGAACGTGATGAGCCTCCTGAAAGACTAAGCGGTAATCAGGTTTGGCACAAAGTAAGAGGCTTTCCAAAGATAACTAAAATGGGTAAATCCATACGATTTCCAAGATATGGGGTAGATCATAATTGGACCAAACAAAGTATATTTTGGGAGCTGCCTTATTGGGGGGATAATCTAGTTCGTCATTGTATTGATGTAATGCATGTAGAAAAAAATGTGTGATAACATCATAAACACTGTGATGGACACCGATAAGACTAAGGACAATGTGAAAGCAAGGAAAGATTTGGCAGAGTATTGTAAGTGACCTGAGTTAAGTTTACAGAAGTTACCAGATGGTCGTGTGTGTAAGCCGAAGGCCAGTTACACACTAACTTCTGTGCAGAAAGAAGCTGTGTGTAGGTGGATGCAAGAGTTGAGGATGCCTGACGGTTATGCCTCAAACTTGGGTAGAGGTGTCAATGTTGCACAAGGACAATTTGTTGGTATGAAGAGTCATGATTGTCATGTATTTATGGAGTGTTTACTTCCTATTGCATTTAGAGAATTATCTCTCCTTGTTTGGAAGTCATTGACAGAGTTGAGTCAATATTTTAGAGACCTATGCTCGTCCACTCTGAGGGTTGAAGATCTCTTAATTATGGAAAAAAATATCGCTATAATTCTTTGCAAATTAGAGAGAATATTCGCTCCTGGTTTCTTTGATTCCATGGAACACTTGCCCGTACACTTGGCATACGAAGCACGGGTGTGTGGGCCGGTCCAATATAGATGGATGTATCCGTTTGAAAGAAATATTGGAAGTTTCAAGAGAACTGTGAAAAATAGGGCTCAAGTAGATGGTTCCATATATGAGGCATATATCTCCAAAGAGACATCTTTCTTTTGTTCTTTTTACTTTGAGCCGCATGTTCATTCTAGATGAACAAGGGTTGGTCGGAATGACGATGGGGGTGAAAGTTCAGTTCAATATATGTTGTCCGTATTCAATCAGCCAGGACGTGCTGCTGGAAAATGTAAACCACATTGGCTATCAGAGAGAGAGAAACATGCTGAGCATTTGCATATCTTAATCAATTCTGATGAAGTGCAACCATTTAAAACGTAAGTGATATCAATATACCACTTTCAATTGTTGATACAATGTCATAAATCAAATCTTATTATATCTGCAATGTTTAATTTACAAGTATTTTGAACAAGTTGAACGACACACCCTTGACCAATTTCCAGCATGGTTTAGAACTTTTGTATGTGACTTTTAGTTTGATCCAAAATCACACACATATTCTAGTTGTCTTCCTCTTCCTCTATGTTAATGTTTGAATTTTAATCATTCATGTAGGTGTTTGATAAAAACAATAATGTATCATGTCCTTATTTGCAAAGTTTGGCTTGGGGTTCTACTAACAAAGCAAATAGTTGGCCAATGTACTATGTGAATGGATATAAGTTTCACACATTTGAGTGGGGCCATGGAAGAGCAACAGACAATAGTGGGGTTTGTGTAAGAGAGGATGCAGGCAATGGGGAGGGTGATTGGTATGGTGTAATCAAACAAATACTTGAGATTGAATATGTGGGTGATGGACCTAAAAAATTGGTAATATTATTCAGTTGTGATTGGTACGACCCAAGGCGTCTTGACGGAACACGCATACACAACCAATATAAAATTATCAAGGTCAATCATACTAAGAGATACCGTGCATATGATCCTTTCATTATTGCTCAGAATGCAAGACAAGTATATTATGTATCATACCCTGGAAGGTGCAGAAAAGATTGGAAAATGGTCATGAAAACTAAACCTAGGGGTCGAGTTGAGGTTGAAGAACTACCTGACGATGCTTATCAAGTGAATGATCAATCCCCTCTCGGGTAGTCATTGATATAGGAACATTGCCAAGTTTACGATCCGATTCGGGTGAGGTTGAGATAATTCACTCTTCCAATGATCAATTTTTGAGTGAACACAACGAAAGCGATGGTAATGATGATGAAGAGGAAGAGGAAGATGATTTCGAAGATGATGTTGAGACTGAGAACGATGAAGATAGTCCTCAACTTTCTGATAAAATATGATGTGTCTAAAATTATTTGGTTTGATTGTCCTCAACTTTCTCATACTTATTACATCATTTTGTTTAAAATTATATATTTATTTGATTTTTCATATATTATTGTATATTTTTCATATATGGCACCTAAAGTAAAAAACAAGGGCAAGGGTGTCTCAATTAATCAGACAATCTCCCCTCCCACTCAGGCATCTACCACAGCCGCTCACATATCCACTTCTAGCCCTTCCATGCCCCCACCCCGTATCCATCAGGAGTTTACCATGATCCCTACTCCTGGGAATGTGCCCGGAGTGGTGCCTTCACATCCACCACCACTGGCAGATCATGTCCCCACCCCTACACATGAATCAGAAGGGGGTGCAGAAAGCGGGGCAGTTGGTGGCTCCTCGGCAGGGCAATCAGGACATGGGTCCATAGGGGAGCAACGGGTATCCCTTGTACCTCTTGGTAAGAACAGGTAAGTAATTTAATTGTTCAATTTATGAATCTTATTGTAATAATTTGAACAATATATAATAGCATTATATTTTACTTCACTATTTGCTATGTAGTTGGCATCCAGCCACACGGGCCATGCATGAGGTGACACACACCATCCAAAAACTGTATGAATGGCCGATTGAGTCATTCGGAAAGTTGTCGAAAGATGAGAAGTTTCGCTGGTATAATGAGTGGAAGGTAAAATGAAATATTTTTTTAAAAAACGTGTGATTTGCTTTATAAACTGCTTTTGCTTTCAATTACATTTTTTTTCCATTTGTAGAGCCACTTCATCATCCATCCCAAAGATGAAGATTATATGTTTAAGCTCTTTAAATCTAAGGCAGCTTATAGGCTGCAAGACATGTACATCGACATCCGAGAATGGGACGAGACCCCCAGGTGGATGACTCAGTCTAGCCTAGACTATTTGTGGCAATACTGGAGAAGTGAGACATTTAAAGAGAAGTCTCTCAAGGCTAAGGCAAGCAGAGCATCGCAAAAGGGTGGATCCATTCATTGTGGTGGTTCAGCTACTATAGAGTCTATGCGTCGCCAGATGGTTTAGTCATTATTTTAAATATCTTTTATTCTTCTTGTTAAATTTATATTTTCACTTACTAATATTATCAATTTTCACTCAAAATGCAGGCCAATGAGTTGAAGAGACCACCCACACAAAGTGAGTTGTTCAGAAAAACTCACACGCGCAAGACAGACAAGACATGGGTCGATACTCGCTCAGAGAATGTTTGGGTATATATGTTCTTAGCACTCATTGTTTGTATATATATTTAATTTATTACTTAACATATTTGGTAGACGTTTAATTAATTTTATTTTCTTATAGAATGCCTATGAGCAGCGATATCAGGAGGCTACGACCCAACGAGAGCAGAGGATTGCAGCTGGTGAGGAGTGCCCACCAATTGATGAGGATCGGTTGTGGCAAGAGGTAGTTGGCGGTCCTTACAAGAACCGCATCTATGGCATGGGGTCATTCTATGCTAGTAGTTTGTCCTCTCCCTCTGTCACTGGGGCATCTACAGGCACTGGATCCACTGCAGAGGATAATGAGGTCCATGAGCAAATTCACCTCCTCAACGCAGAACTTCATCATATGCAAGAGCAAGATGCAGAGAGACAGCGCTAGTTGCAAGAGATGCAAAAGAAGATGGAGGACAAGGAAAAAGCCTTGCAGGCAGAAATAAGAAAGCGGATGAGGGAGAAGGAGATAAGACTAAGAAAGCAGATGAAGAAATAGATGGTGTCTTTATGGAAGAAGATGCAAGCAGGCTCCTCTGCACTACTAGACACAGATGATGATGATGGTGGTGGTGGTGGTGGTGGTGGTAGTGGTGATGATGCTGCTGACGATGATGATGATGCTGCTGACTTCTCTTGACTTGAGTGGTTGTAGTTAAACTATTTCTCTTTTAGTTGGACTATTTATATATATACTTCATAGGCTTTCTGACATTTTAATCTATTTTACATTTTGGATCTAAATTTATTGCATTTAGTTTTTATTAAGTAATTTTTTAGAATTTTTCATTATTAAATATCCAGGGAATTAATGAATTATAGAATGAACTATTGGCAACAAGTTCAAAATACCGACGGAAAATATGTGTTACCGACGGATTTTTCCATCGGTAATCTATAAATTAAAAATTTAAAAAATCGTGAAAATTACCGATGGATAAAAATCCGTCGGTAAAGTGAAAAATAAATAAAATTATAAATTAAATTTTGAAAATAACCGACGAATTTTTCCGTCAGTAATTTTCTAATTTTTACCAACGGAAAAAATCCGTCAGTAATCTAAATTATTGACGGAAAAATCCGTTGGTAATTTAATAAAATTCCGTCGGTAATCCTTTCGCCCTGACGAATTTGGTGACGAATTTCGTCATCTATTTACCGATGGATTTTTTTAGATAAAATTCCGTCGGTAATGCCGTCGATAAAATTTATCGACGGATTTTTCCACCGGTAATAATTACCGACTCCGTTATTACCGGTTAACAAAATCCGTCGATAAATCCGTCGATAACAGCATTTTTTCTTGTAGTGATAAGATCAATTTAGAGAAAGCTTACGGTAGACTTGATTGGAAAGTTTGTGATTGACTCTTTGAAGGTCATGGGTGTTAATGATAATTTTTCCAGCATTTTTTTGGCATTGTATCTCTTCCTCTATAATAAATATTCTTTGGAATAGTGTGAAAAGCGGTGACTTTTTCTCCCTCGAGAGATATTTGCCAAGGCAAACCTCTTTCTCAAATACCTTTTTTCATTTGTATTGAGCATTTACCTCATTCAAGCAGCAGTCGATGATGGTCTTTGGAACCCTATAACTTTGTGAAGGGATGATCCTCCAATCACCCACCTTTGTTTTAGTAATGACTTGTTTACTTTAGCTTAGGCTTCTACTAGCCAAGTGAATATCATTAAACATTGTTTGGAGATTTTTTGACTGAGTTCTTTTCAGCACCCAATTTTTAAATGAGTTAATTATTTTATTTGAATTTTAGATATAATAGCTTTTTAAATTTTTAGTATTCTGGAATCATAACCAACACAATTTTTTAAAAAAATTTGAATCAAACTTGCTAGTTTCTAAAGAGTGCAACAAATCAGTTTCCTTATCCCAATCAGCTATAAATTTCTTTCTTATTACTCTTCTATAAATAAGACACATTATTAAACAAAGAGCAAGGGATTGAAACTAAAAAGAGAAAAAGGCACTTCGACAATTTAAGGTTTAGTTTGGTATTGTTGTGTCTCTTAAACAGCTGGTAAGCTCTTTTGGCTCTCAGAAAATTATAATAGTACTATTTGGTAAAATAATACAAAAGTTACTCTCAATGAACATGAGCCATTGAAGTAGTGTTTAGTAAATATATTATAAAATTATTCTCAAAATACAAAATGACTATAATGAACATAAATATTTGTGGAAAAACAATTAAAAGCTTTAAGTAATGGGATGATAAGGTTGGATTTTTATTAAAATTTAAGGATTATATTTATCTTTTAATTTTTTTTAATCTTAAAGAGTAGAAAAACCATCTTTGAAATGCATTCCTAACTTTTAAAAGTAGGAGCATGCAGAAGCAACACAGAAAAGTATTACCAAACCCACGTTAAGAGTGCTCAATAAGACTTGGTATTAGTCCTCATACCCCTCTAAACACTATAAGATCATCTCCACCTCTTCCTAGTTCAAATAGGTTTAGACCATTAACTTACCAACAAGCTATAAACATAGCACCTTCTAGTGCAAAACGTAAGCCTGTTTCAATAATGCCAAATACACCAACCACCAAAACCCATCAATACAACCCATACAAAGATGTAGAAAATCTTGATGTTATAATTGTTTGTCTTATAAAAGATGAATGCCTATCTGAATCCTTTTGCCAAACTACCCAAAAGATATTTTCTCATGACTTTGAATATCAACCTACTCGTCCTCTCAAAACAAGAACTTTCTATGAATATATTTTAATAGATACTGAGTCAATAGAACTTGCTCACTTCTATGAAAAGGATGAAATCTCTCATTCAAAAATCTTAATTAAAAAGATCTTGTCCCCCTCATATTGGAAAGCCCCTCTGCATCAACTTAAAGAATATTCCAATAAAGCTTTTAAACCTAGTACTTTTACTTACTTTGATTATATAGAAGCCTGGTACAATACACTATATTTAAGACCTTTGTCTCATTCCTAGTTCTTATGGTTTGAAAGGTAAATGCTTCTAAAATTCCCAAAATGATTCATTAATTGGTTTCAATTCTTTGGACCCTATCTAGAAATATTTCTAGAAGATTAGTACCTATTATTCAAGAATTCAAAGACCACACTACTTTCCCAGTAGGATCAAGAAATCTCTCAATTTTAGTTAGCTTTGCAATAAGTTAGATAATTTCTTGGGAGTATACTTATGCCCTCGAAAAAAGAGATAAGTTTAAGCTCAGGTGGTTACCCTGATCAATAGGATCAAAATGGTGGGAAAAATATGACATGAAATATGTTTCCAGAGAAAGGCTCATGACAAGTTCTATAGATATCCAAAATATATAAAGATTATTTAATAAGAAGAAAAGGACTCTCAATTCCTAACAGAATATCCCAAATAATGGTTGGATAAGCTGCACCTGGATCTCATCAAGAATTCCTTAATTAGAAGACTTAATTAAGCCATGAATAAAAGTGGTCAAACAGTTAAACAAGAAGAAGACGAAGTAGGCTCTTCAGGAAGTTTCACTCTTTTGAATGAAGATGATTACTTTGAATTGACCTGTTAAAAAATGAGTAACTTTTCTACCAAAAGAAAGCTACTTGTCCTGTTCAAGATTCCAGCAAATTTGTCCAGTTCACTTTTGGATAGATGCTTTGCTCCACCAACTAATACAAGATGACATCAAGGATCAATAGAAATACTTTTGATGTGTCAAAAATAGGCTGGTGCCAACAAAGAGAGAAGACCCTGTAGATAAATTTTAATAATATCCAGAAGACAACTTTAATAAAGATTCAAGCATGACTTAAAATGACCATTATTTTTTCTACACACTTTAAGTTATAATCTAGAAATAAAAACATATCATATAATTGATCTAGTAAAATTTGATCTCTAGAAAATGACGAACTTCAAATTCTTCAATAGTTTCTAACACTCTTTTTTTTTTTTTAATGTTTTATCAATCTCCTATTTGCAATTCTAGTACATAAAAAAGAATCATAAAAGCAAGATCAAAAGTTTGCAGAAGAGTTGAAACACTTACAGATATTGAAAAGGTTCTCCAATATATATTGAAACGAGATAGATGATACAAAAGTACACTAAAATTTTGATGAAGGAAATTTTACAATGATAAGTAAGCACTTAAAACTTTAAGTTAAACTCTCAATATCTTACAACTTTAGTCTTGTGTCTATTTATAAGACGATTTTGAACTTTGGAGAATTATTGAGGGATGAACTGTCTTCCACGATCGATTTTGAGCATTATTGTTACTTTATAAATTTCTTACAGAATCTTTAATAAAGTAAGTATTATTGAGACTTTTTTATTAAAAAAATTCACTCTTCTTCTAACATAAAACACAAAGGAATCCCTCACCCTTTGTGTTATAAGTTTCTCAAGAATCAAGAAATACCTACTCTTGTTCTAACAAGGGATGCCTCACCCTTTGACAATCTCAAATAAAAGAATACAAGAGTTCACTCTCTGACTAGAGGAAATGTTACAAATTGAAGCACTAGAAGATGTTTTGAAAAATAAGAGTATTTGGCCAAGTATTGATCAAAATGATTAATGAATGAGAATGATTGTTAAAATGATCTTTTTAATATCTTGTTCTGTGTTAGGAAGTGTTAAATGATGGGTTTTTATAGACAAAAAATCATGTAGACAGTTGGGGATTGATCCCAAAAGATGTGTCTCTTTAAAACACACCCATTTGCACATTTCTGGGCCTGATAATCGATTATATAAACTAGTAATCGATTACACAGTTCAAATTTTGAAAACTTACAATGGTCAATTTGCTAGTAATCGATTACATGCTGTGTAATCGATTACAATGATGAAATTTCAAATTATGGGCACATGAACAGCTTGGTAATTGATTACATTATATGATAATCGATTACAAGGAGTCTAGAAATTGAAAAGTTAATGTTTCATCATACTTTAAATCACTCTTTCATTCTAAAAGCACTTTTAACCATCATTCAAAACATTTCCTTTAAAAACAAACCCATGTTTTCACAAATTAAATCAAAACTTCATTTAAATACAATTCAATTATTCCAAATCAGATTTTTCTTAGAATCAAATTCATTTTATATTTTCCAAAAAGGATCTTAGTTAAAAGAAATTTTAATTAACTTAACAATGGCTAAGTAATCTTATTAAATAAAACCTTCTAACAAAATTATCTAAGTCCTAATTTTTCTATCCATTTGACTTGATCATCTTTAAGCAGCTCCATGCTATTTTTCTTCCACCTTTTTCTCATCATCATTTAGCATTATCAAAACCTACAACATAATATTCACACATAAAAAGAAAGGGAGATTAATTTTATAGTCCTCTAAACATTTACAAAATTCTTATAAATATTATGAGGCTTGTTGTTTTGTAAAAGTTTTAAAATTAATATCAATTTCTTTTGTCTTGATTGTTTTCTGCTACGAAGTCTTTTCTTATGTATTCTTTATTTATCTCAAAAGATTCTTCTTTTCCTTATGTCATATTTATGACTTAGGATCTCATTGGTGAATATTTTGGAGACTCACTATTTTGAGACTCTTGATAAGTTGATTGTGGAATGTTTGGTGAAAAATCAACCTTTCTCGGGTCTAGATTAGAAAATCTACTACCTATAGAGTTTTGGAATTGTTCAAACTTATAATGATTTCTTGAAGTTTCTCTAATTGAGTTTGTCCTTCGTATTCTAATATTCATATTTCCATCAATATCTCGTCTTATAGTTTCTATTTTCATATTTTCTATTTTTTTTATGTGGCATTACCAATTTTAGATTCCAATCAGTGGGCATTTTTGCTATTATTTCATAATGTTTTAATCTTCTTGGAGTATGGGTTGTTTATTTTGATAAGTTGTTGTCTACAATTAATGTTTCAACTTTTGGAGATGATTTTAATGCCTTAAAATTATAATCTATTTTTGAAATTTTGTGATAAATTCTATATATTACATCTAGATGAGTAACACCTGCATCTACTATGTTTCCTGGAGTTTTGACATTTAATTTTAAAGCAGTCTTAGTGAGTGGATCCCAAAGATCCATTGAATAGTTTAGATAACAATTGAAAAAAGTACGATCATCATGAACATTAGACTCTAATATAGCTAAAACTTGACCTTGGAATTATCTAAGCCTTATATATCATAATATTGCAATTACATGAGTGTTGATTCCTAATCTTATAAAAAGATTTATTGCA
Source organism: Dalbergia cultrata (assembly GCA_031216105.1). NCBI lineage: Eukaryota > Viridiplantae > Streptophyta > Magnoliopsida > Fabales > Fabaceae > Dalbergia > Dalbergia cultrata. Next base: position 52,889,569 of record CM062344.1, read on the forward strand.
ACTTGTATTAATCAGATATGAATATAATGATATCTATTATGAATGTGCTTAATGATCAAATTTTCATCTAATAGTTTTATAATGGTATGAGTGTCTTCTATGGACTAGGTTTTTTCAATGCAGCAAATATCTTGTTTTGAACTGAGATTTATTATACTAGTTCTATAAATTTCTTTACGTTTTACCTTGGATCAGTTTTGAAGCTTATTTCCTATAGCCGCTATTACTAGTTCTTTACTTTGATATTCAACTTGATCTATTGTAGGGGCAGAGGTAGAGGTTGACGTAGACGGAGAGTCGTTTGATATAAATTACTATTGTTTTTCCTTTATTACTCATTGTTCTGAGAAGTCTAGCCATCAAGTTGGTTTAGACTTAAGAGGGTTTTTTGAAAAAAATTTAGTAGAATTTCCTTCCTAGGACTTTTCCTAATTTTGTGAGAACACTTGCCGAGAACACCACTCTTAAACTTACCAATGGACTAGTAGAGGTTTACCAACATAGAATAAACTCATGATTTTCTACTGAAATGTTTATAAAACTTCTTAATTTTGAAACAATTAATAACTAATATTCTAACCACAAATGAGTTCTAGGGACAATTGTATCAGGATTAACAACTATTCATCATGGCCTAAACCATGGCTCTAATACTAGAATTGGGGTAGGGTCAGAAAAAAAGTGGCAGCAGCATAAATGGAAGCGTGATAAAATTCTTAAAACAATATATTGAAATATTTAAGCACTATTTAAATAGTTTATTCTTTTTTCTACACGCTTTAAATTATAATCTAGAAACAGAAATATATCATACAATTGATCGAGTAAAATTTGATCTCCTGGAAAAGGATGAGCTTTAAATTCTTCAATAGTTTCTAACACTTTTTTTGATCTTTTATCAATCTCCTTTTTGCAATTCTAAGCACATAAAAAGGAATTATAAAATCAAAATCAAAAGTTTACAAAAGAGTAGAAGCACTTACAGATATTGAAAAAGTTCTCCAATATATTTTGAAACGAGACAGATGATACAAAAGTACTCTAAAATTTTGATAGAGGAAATTTTACAATGATGAGTAAGTACTTAGAACTTTCAGCCAAACTCTTGATGTCTTACAACTTCAGTCTTGTGTCAATTTATAAGGCAATTTTGAACTTTGGAGAATTATTGAGGAATGAACTATCTTCCTCGAAATTATTTTAATAATTTCTTACAGAATCTTTAATAAAGTAAGTATTTTGCCTCCCAGTTAGTGCTGTTGATTGCCAGGGGAAAAAAAAAATAGTAGGAAACAACCTGTAAGTCCAGTGTATTGTAACAGCTTAAAACTGGCGTTTAAAACAAAGGATTTCACAGAAAATAGGAAAGAAAGTCAACTAACAAGATCCATGCCAGAAACTATGTGCTAATGCACTGCCACATTGGTAGTGCTTTCATTCTGCAAGAATTAACTCGTATTACACACTAAAGGGACATGCTCAAAAGAGGTGTCATATGTTACAATCGGAAGTGGAACGTTGGGGGTGCAAAATGGCTAATGGGATATAAAATCATGGCCACTGACCACCTCCCTAAGATCTCCTTCTATTTTGACAGAAAACGCATATAATTATGAGCCCAAATACCACAAGAAACAAGATTCATGGGACTTAAGAAGCCACTAATACCTATAAACACTGTCTCATGCACACATTTCACCTTCCAAAGTTTAAGAGAGAGATGCAGCTGCGCAGGTATCATCAACCATCTCTCCTAACATCTTAAACATATCGGTGGAGGCACATGAATTGTTTTATGTATAAACAGCAGAAGAACCAGATGACCAGTGTGATGCAAAACCTTAGGAAGTGAAATGCATAGGTCTCCAAATGACATCTTATAGACATGTATGCATAGGTGAGTTGTTTTAAATTAGACAACTGTTACCACTTGATCTTCACCCTCCATCATGCTGACATTAGAATCATTTTACTTCTCAAATAGTTATACCAATCCTGTGCATGGAAGCTCAGGGTTCCAACTTCCAAGCTGAATTAGCCTTTTCCTCTTGCATTGTGAGAAGATACAAAATGCCCTTATAAACCAAGAGACACATTGTATTTCCAGATATTATGAGGTGGCACTCTAAGAGGGGCCAGAGCCATTTAATGATTGCCTTTCCAACATCACTTGAAGACTTGTCTCAATAACACGGTGAACAACAGAAGAAGCAACACCAAGTTCTTCTACCTTGCTTTGGTGCTGTTTTAGCTTCAGGATTAGGAGAGGTGAATGGCTTCTCTTCCTTATGGTTTTCAGTTTTCTCTTGCTTTTCTGATTCTACTGTTGAAGAACTAGTTCTTCCTCCTGTTGAATAACTATATCTTCCTCCGTTGGCAGAACTACTTCTTCCTCCATCAGCTATCAATCTGAAAGAGATCAAGAAGGAAGTGATGGTTAATTAGCAGGGAATCCTAACCTTTTGACGAATGAAAATAACTCTCTTTTAAATTGCTTTGAAGAACAAAAATTAAACACAGCTATGAATGAAACTGAAATCACTAGCACATCTCTATTTTGATTTTTTATGAGCACATTAAGTGAATAATAAAATTCGTGGTGTGATTTAGCAATATGCATGATCAGCTACGCATAGAAAAATCCAGAAAAATGTCAAGTGCTCAAAAACATTGCCTGAATTAAACATTGAGCAACTAGGTATAACATAAAGGAACAAATAAATAGCCCTGCACATCTAGTTTCTGTAAGTTTTATGCCAACTTTAACTAGTGATTTTAAAAATGTATGATAAAGATATTAAACTTTAAGCTATCAATATAAATAGTACAAGTTATTGACAAACTCAGTACAGTTTATACCTCCAAAATTAAGTTAACACACAGGTCTTCTATAATGGATTTTATGCGTAACTAGCAAAACATTAAGAGGTTAGAAAAAACTAGTTTGCAAGTAGCTTTACTCTTGTTTAACTCAAATTCCATCACATAATATCTAATTGATTTCAATCTTATTTTGGAATAGTTTTGAGGCATGACTATATAATATGCTACATCATGTTCGGTTTTATTGTTTGAGGGTGGGGGTGTGCGTGTGTGTTGAAAAAAGAGTTTCTCAGCCTTGTTGATTTGAATTTAAATATCCAGTATCCTTAGAGAAGTAAGGCATAAAACACTCATAGGCCAAGATATGATGGAGCTAACATTGGAAATTGAAATGATTGGACACTTATATTGCTCTCCACCGATCTGTAGGAAGCGCTGGCGTAATTCTTGGCTTCCTCACTAGTGGCAGTTGCTTCTTTACTATGATCCTCTGGAGTATTGTCCCACACAGTTGTCTCAACTTGTGCTGAAGTTTCTTCTGCATTCTTATGGCCACCCTTCACACCCAAATGTGGAATTTCTTCTGATGCTGAATCTAATGGTGCAGAGTGTCTCTCCATTTCCACATGTTTGTCATGATTCAATTCTTGAACAGGTGGCAGTACCATAGGCATGCTCCCAAAATCACTAGTCCTAGGCAATTCCCCAGATTTGTTGAATGTAAAAGCAAGATCCCTAGAGAAGCTGTTGTTTCCTAAGTGTAAACTAAATAGTGATTCATTTGAGGCAACACTCCATTCAACAGGACTTGCAGATTTAGCAAACACGGAAGAGGGTATCCTATCTGGGTCATAACCAAGTGGACTCATCATCTGACTTGGAGGAGATTGTGTAACTGACACACTTTTAAAGCTCCAGACAGGAGAGCCATACACATAGCCATCATACTTGGCTGAGGCTTCAATATTATCTATGCTATTATCATCCTTTTCTGTATCATCTGATTCTAGTGATGATGAGTCTAATGAAATAGAAGTAGTAGAATTCCTCTGAATAGAATTGGGATAATCATCGTCCTCAGGGAGATCAAAATGCACTTTCAGTTTCTTGCCACTTGCTCGCTTATTCTCATAATTCAAGAAAGCCATTAATTTTGGAACTCTACACAAGCAAGATGGGTAGCACTGTTAAACAACATGGTAAAACCACAAGGCAATTCTAGTAAATGTGGCATACATTTTATAATAACATCGTTAACAAGTTTTTACATACGTTTTTTGGGGCACAAGAAGAAATGTTATGATATTTTCATGCAGGCCATACACATATGAGTTTCTACATACTACCCTCACACAAGAAGAGATTATTTACTCATTAGCAGACAACATTTTGATTTCATCTTCATTGAAAAATGGAGAGAGCTAACATACATATACATTAAAATATTTTTCTTGTTCTACAATCGCCAGATAAAATTTTGAGTTAAAGCTATGAAACTTACTAAGATCTTGAGAATTGATTCAATTAAGCTCAGTAGCTTCAATTTTTAATCGATTCTTCAATAAAAAAGGTGGTGCAAGATGAAGGTGGATGGCAGGGACCCTGAAATGAGAGATTAACCTGTTTTGCACCCCAAATCAGGAAAATAGGAGATGGAAAATCACAAAGCAAATCAAGATGAAAATTTGAGCGGAAAAAAGTGTGAAGCAGGAATGGAACCAAGGAAAATTAAGGTGACGAAAACTGGGTTTTGGGGGTATATGGTTTTTGTTCTTACAGAAACACAGAAAGGGCTGACAATTATCATAAAGAAAGGCACGGAGAGAATTTCGGGATTTAGATCCGTTTATGAAACGAATAAACAAAGTGATTAATAACAACACTTCAAACAAGATGAACATGCCTAACCAAATTGGGTCTCCGTTAGAGCCTTCATTAAAATTATCACAATTGAATTGAAGTTTGAAAGTAAATATATAAATCTGATTAACCTTGCAAGATTTTAATAGCTTTTAAGTCGTGCGCATATAATTCATACAATAGAACTATATATATATAGACCTAATATAGCTTATAATGTAATCTTTATTCAAGTAAATATAATGAACCAGACACGTCGTTTTTGTTACAGAAACACGTTTGGTTAGTGAACACGGTCCTGCCACTTAAAACCACATCACAACAAAAAAGGCCAAAAATAGACAATATATGATACCAATTAGCCAAAACGAGAAGAGTCATGTGAAGAAAAGAAAAAACACGGGAAAAGAAAGAAAGGACAAACAATGTACACAAAAGGGCAATGTTGAAGATATGGTAACAATGGAGGGTAATTAGAGAACTAGAATAAAAGAAGCTATCCGCAGAGTTTGTGATTGCAAATTGACACAGGGCTATCAGTATCAGGATGATAAAATTCTAGTCTTTTCTTGTGCAAAACTCCCAGAAACATGAATGAAGCTCAGAGCCGACAGTTGCTATGGTAGGAGTTTTGCAGCCTCAGCTCTTCAATGTTGGAGCCCGGTCCCTCAGCTGTAAGCTATGCTCTTAATTTTATTGGCTTTTCAGCTTTGTTCAAATCATAACTTGAGTACATGTTCAACTTATCTATAATAACTTGAACATTGTTGACAATGATTGTGCAAAACAGTTGCAGTTTGTTAATGCATTTATATGATTTATCATAATATCTAGTAACTAGAGTTTTGAATAGCTACAAATGTAAATTTCAAATCTCATGAGTACTTTAGTTATTACACATAAATACCGTAGCCCTATGTAGAAATTCCAAGGTCTTTTGATTTACAGAACTCTATGTTTTATGATTATTTGCAGCTTCGGAAAGATACCTTATTCGGAATCCAATAATCCATACAACATCATCGGGCCTAGTTACACGTTTTCGTTCTTCAATCCATTACAGACTGCCTCCACTTACAGGCGATTACAGAAGTAAAACAAAGGTACACCTATACATTCTCTTCTCAAATCTTAGTATTCTTGTGATTATTATGATTCTTTGCTACCCCAATCCACATTGCAGAAATCTGATGTCCATTTAGTCCAAAGTGAAATTCAAAGTTCAAAGCTCCTAGGAAGTGTTACATAACTCGATAGAACCTCCCTCACTGAATCAGGCAGAAAAACTCTAAATTCTTTATTTCACTCTCAACCAGCCAACTATGACTTATGAATGAGATTATTCACCTATTTATATCCTTAACTAATTAATAGTATCATTATTCATAATATATAACATCCAATTACTATTTGTGCCTTTGGTTTAACAACCAACACGCTATTCCTATCAGGTTTTTGCATTGAGGCGGAGAAGGGCAAATGAGAGGACCGAAACTTATGTACTACTAGAACCAGGGCAGGATGAAAAATTTGTTTCTGAGGACGAGCTCAAGGCCATACTGAAAGGGTGGCTGGAAAAGTGGCCTGACAAGGCTCTTCCTCCTGACCTAGCAAGATACGAGTCCATTGATGATGCTGTTTCCTTCCTAGTGAGGTCTGTTTGTGAACTTCAAATTTATGGAGATGTTGGCTCAGTTCAATGGTATGAGGTCCGTTTGGAGTGAATAGAATAGAGCAATCATTCCCCTTCATCATTCTCAACATGTCTAGTTGAGAGTGTGTTACAACATTCAATCCTCTTAATCTTAAATTTTGAATTGGACTCGCTAGTACACAAGTGTTGTTCTTGTTTAATTACTCAAGGCTATTATTTTCACCAGAAGTATTAGGAGAGCTATTAATTACTCAAGGCTATTATTATCTAGGAAATTGATTACTCGATCCGGAAAAGTTTGAAAAGAATAACAGTAAACCCCTATTTTGAAGGTCCTTCAAAATACCCCTATCCACTTTCATGACTCCTAGGAAACAGTTGAAATTGGGTGCATTGAAAAAATTAATATATCTGAACACAATTTATATTCAGATACATTAAATTTTCACTATATTAAATTTTAATTATTTTCTAACAAAATTAGATAAAAATAGATCGAGAGACGTATTAATCTATTGGGATTTGATAACTATATATATATTATATTCGGTCAAGAGAACGATATATATTGATATCTCATAATTTAAAAAAAAAAAAACAAAAACAAAATGATTCATTCGCATTAAAAACAAAAATATACTATACTAACCTGCACAGAGTTTACGGCTCGAGCTCGAAATATTTCTTATGGAACTCAAAAGAATAAAGCTTATAGTTAAGTGTTTCTGCAAGGTCTAAACGAGTTTGAAAGTACAAAACTTTTTTAACATGGGAATTTATTTCTGCTACAACATTAAAGGCCTGACATGCTAGAAGGAGATAACAACAGAACAGACAGTTCTCTTATCATGTTCAAAGAGATCTCTCTCTGTCTGGCAGTATTACGTAATCTTTCCTCTTTTCTCTTTCTCCTCCTCCCTCTAAACCACTGCCACATGATTGATCATGTTGGACAACACAAAACGTTCATTGAATTCTCCAAGTTTTAGTTGATCTTCTCATCGTTCAGCATTGGCACCTTGTTCTGAATTGGACCCACATCCTGCAAGCACTTGTCTGGGATCTGCAGTAGTTGACACATAAACTAGCACTGTCATATGTATATACACAAATGGAAGATTACAGGGCACCCACCCCACAACAGTAGAAGAACCTGGCAAAGTAAATGCAACCAAGCTCTAATATCAATAGTTCAGTATACACTATACACAACTGACACAGACCTAGAGTTTAAAGCAGAACAAGCTTATTGGGGGTACCTTTGGTTGATTTTTACCAGGTGGCAATAGTGCACCGCCCTTTTTACCTCTGGCAAGAAGGCCTTTGGTCACAGGGGAGACCATCAAATCAGTAGGACTTGTATACCTATGAAAACGAACAAGAAGAAGAAAAGAATAAGAATAACACGCACATTAAATTATTATTAATATCACTGACCTAATAATGAACTGAACCCATCGGAATATTTGCTCCACATAAAAAGATTTGACCAAAAGTTTGCATATATCGAGAGAATAATAAATAATGTATAGTTACATAAAATACCTTTCTGGGTATCTGAATGCTTTGGGGACTCTGAGACGATCTGGGGTGACGGGCTTGCGCAATTCTTTACAGGAGTTTGCTGCCGGAGTCGTCGGCGTTTTGCATTGAGGCTCGGGTGCTTGTGGTTGAATTGGGACTTTCGGAGGTGTTTTGAGCATGTTTTCCATTATATTGTACTTGGGTTTTCGCCCCCTTTTTTTTCTGTCTTTTTATGGGTATACAAAAGCTTCTTCTTTTTTTTTTTTTCTGAAACAAGGGAATGTGTTGCTGGGATGATGGTAAATGTAAGTGAAGTTCAATTGGGGTATGGGGAGGGTAGGGACTAGGTGCGGGAGAGGGAACTAGTAGTAAGTATATGAAAAATTGTGGAAGATAAGGCGACCGTTTGAGATTTGAGAATATAAGGGCAACTACAACGGTCGAATCGTGTGAACCACTGCCAAAATTGGGATTCAAATATGGAGTACGTTGGGGATGGATATAACAAACAATGAGCAAATGGTCCACCACAAAGGATTTAGGCTCTTTTAAACTAAGGAGATTGGTAAAGTGCATGAGTAAATTTTGGATCAATAACTTCCATTATGTATGCATCACAGATGGATTTCACTAAATAATCCAAGAGTAATTAACCCCTCACTTGTGCATTTTATCAACCTCTTTAATTACTTTAGAGGAGCACAAGTGAGTGGTTACTCATTATTGGATTAATAATTTTTATTATGTATGCATCATACATGGATCCCTCTAAATGATCCAAGAGTAATTAATCCCTCACTTATGTATTGTACCAACCTCTTTAATTACTTTAGAGGAGCACAAGTGAGGGGTTACTCATGCTTGGATTAATAACTTCCATCATATATGCATCACGTATGGATCCCACTAAATGATCGAAGAGCAATTAACCCTTAATTTGTGTATTTTACCAACCCCTTTACTTTAGAGGAGCACAAGTGAAGGGTTACTCATCCTTGGATCAATAACTTCCATTATGAGTACATTATGTATGCATCCACTAAATGATTCAATAATAGTTAACCATTCATTTGTACATTTTACCAAACCCTTTGGTTTAGAGCTCGGAGCCAAATTTTGCTTAAAAACATCCCTAGCAAAACTGATTGGTTGGTTGTGGGGGTAAATATTAAAGAGAAAATTCACTCTGTTTTTTACCTAGCACCAAACATCCCTTAGGTTGCATTTGAATGAAGTACTTTTAAGAGGATAATGTATTTTTCAGAGGATTTCAAATGATTTGACATAAAATTCTTTGTTTGAATATCAATAAAAGAGAATTTCAAAATTTCAAAAATATTTTATGAGCTATTCTTAAAATTGTAGTTATTTTTGTTATGTTTAGTTGTTGTAGTTGGAGTTTATAGGATATGTGAGGTTATCCCTCAATGAAATGTGGAAATGTTATAAGCCTCGGTGAACTCTTAGTTTTATTCAGCAAAATCATTATTATATGGCTCAAAAGATTTTTGTAAAACCCTTCCTACGATAAAGTTATGCTTACACTATACCCTTATAGTGAGTAGGTATTGCTTGTTAATTTTGCTTGATTTTAGAATATAGAGTGAATATGTGATATTAAATATGAACGTGTTTTTAATAATACGAACCACTTTTTTCTCGGTGTCATAGTTTAATCATAAGTAATTTGTCATAATGAAATAGCAAAACAATATAATTGTATTGTGCATCGATTAATAAATAATGTACATAACTAGATCAAAACCTTACCTTGGTTCACACATGAACCATCTTATCTTGGTAAGGCACTACTCAAAATTCATCAAAAGAAAAACTTGGTTGTTGGAATGATGTTTCTGTTGGAAAAATAGAATTTGAAAATAGTGTGTTGATGATAAGGTTTTGTATTCTTTGATTTGGATTGATGATAAATGGGGACTTAAGCTTGTGTTCTTTCTTTTATTCATGGATTTACTCTTTTAATGGGTAATTGGGAGTTTTTTGCTTGTTAATGCGAGTGATAATGTTTAAATAAGATTAGGGACTCATGAACATTGATATTGGATTGCTAGATTTCAATCTAAGAGCCATTTTATGCTTCTATTACTATTTTTTTTGTTGCTGCTATTTTGTTGTGTTTAGGGGCTGTTTTATTCAGAAAAATTGAAGGAATTATGTTGAGTTTAGTGCTATAAGTGTAGAAAAAATTTTCAACTCTTTAGCTTTATAGTTCATGTAAATTTCTAGCACTTTGCTAGCTATTTTAGGCTGTTATATGCCTTTTTTCTTATGTTTCTCCTGCTGCAATTTCTGTTTTGGGGGAGCGATAAAAAAGGTGAAAACAGGATTTATATTGGTTTTAGTTGTCATAAATACAAAAAAAAAAAAAAAAAGATTGATCCCTTTAGCCTTGCATTTCTTGAACAAATGGCAACACTTTTCTAGTTTTTTTGGGACAACAGTAGTGCTAGAATTTCATGGGTTTAGGGCTATTTTTATGCAGCAAAAATAATGTATGAGGGTAGGAATTGTTGTGAAATGGTGGACCCAAAAGGTAGAAATAAAGTGGCACAAAATAAATATAAAGAAGCGTAAATAAATGACATCAGGAATTTAAGTAGGTCAGCTTAAAGCCTATATCCACGAACAAAAACGATAACCAAATAATTCACTATACAAATATAATGGAGATACAAAAGTTGACACACTCCACTCAACCCAAATCCCAAATATACCCAGAATACCTCACAATATTTTTCTCATTAGTTTATACTCTCAACTCACAAAAGAGAAGAATTTATATTGAACAAATAACTCTACTCTAGTATACTAAAAGGAGGAGAGGATTTGGATTTTATTTTTGCTCTGTTGATTATGGAAGTGCTACAAAATGTTGCTTTCTTATAGAGCTTCAGGTGCCAAAACTTTAGCCTTGTTTACTGTTCATTTCGATGCCATTTAATGCACCCTTTTGAGTAACTTGCAGATTGTATGCGTTACAATAAATGTTCCAACACTACAATGAATGCATTTATGCTTTCGCTTGCACTTTTTCTTTCTGCATTAAATACACCTGCTGCATCTAAAGTCTATTTTGGTTGCTATGACATAAAAGTCAAGCCATCTACTCTACCCTACAAATCTCCACCTTAACTTGACCTTTTTTATCAAGTTTCAAATTTCTGAAGTCACCTTCTCTAGTGTGCCCATAAAGGCAGACTCACATATTGAAAATCTCAATTAAGTTCAAGCAATGCTTGAACTTAGTAATAGTGATTGACTTTGTCAACATATCAGCTGGATTATCTGAGGTATCAATCTTCTTCATTGAAATGACATCTTGAGAAATAATCTCCTGAATAAAATGATATATGACGTCAATAGGTTTGGTTCTCTCATGACATATTTGATTTTTGGTCAAATGTATGGCACTTTGGCTATCACAAAAAATAATTGTAACATGTTTTTTCAAACCCAAATTGCTTACCAAACTTTTAAGTCAAATGACTTCCTTCACTGCTTCAGTTGCTGCCATGTATTCGGCTTCTGTGATGGATAGTGCAATAGTAGACTGTAAAGTCGCTTTCCAACTAATTGCACTACTTAAGAGCATGAAGACATATCCTGTCAGAGATCTCCTTTTGTCAACATCTCCAGCATAATCCGAGTCAACATAACCAGTAACACTACCACCAGTGATAGAACTTCTGTTATATACTAAGCCAACATCTACAATACCTTGAAGATGTCAAAGTACCCATTTCACTGTCTGCCAATGCATCTTGCTAAGATGCCCCATATATCTGCTAACAACACTAGCGGCAAGTGAAATATTTGGTCTAATGCATATCATCACATACATTATGCTTCCAACTGCATTAGCGTAAGGAACGTGTGACATATGTTCCTCCTTTTCGGTGGACTGTGGCGAATGTGGAGCTGATAATTCAAAATGGGTTGTCAATAGAGTACTCATTAACTTTGCATTTTGCATCCCAGAGCACTTAAGTACTTTTTTAATATACTTCTTTTGAGACAAGTATAATTTACCAGCATCGATCCCTGTAAATTTCCATGCCCAAATCTTCTTAGTTGCATCCAAGTCTTTGGTTTCAAATTCACCACTGAGTTGCTCCTTAAGTTTCTTGATCTCAAACATACTCTTAGCAGCAATGAGCATGTCATCAACATAGAGCAACAAATAGACAAACAAACCATCTGAGAGTTTTCTATGTTAAACACAACAATTATAGTCACTCCTTGAGTAAATGCGACTTAACATAAAAGTGTCAAATCTTTTATGCCACTGGTGAAGAGATCATATACTGACTTTTTTAGGAGACAAACATGGTCTTCCTTGCTTTGAACAATGAAACCTTCTGGCTGCTGATGTAGATCTATTTTTCAAGGTCACCATGAAGAAAGATGTCTTAACATTGAGCTGTTCAAACTCTAAGTCAAACAGTGCAACCATAGCGAGCAACACACGAATGAAGTTTGTGTCTCACAACAGGAGAGAATACTTCATTAAAGTCTATTCCTTCCCTTTGGCTAAAACCTTTTGCAACCAAGCGTGCTTTGTATTGAGCCGATTTAACTCCTGGAAATCCTTCCTTTTTCTTAAAGATCCATTTGCAACCAATGACTTATGTTAGCCCAGAACTATATAAGAGTTCTGATACTAGTTTGTTGTGAAATGGTGGACCCAAAAGGCAGAAATAGAGTAGCGCAAAACAAATATGTGGAAGCGTAAATAAATTAGGAATTTACGTGGTTCGGCTTAAAGCCTACGTCAATGGGCAAAGGCGACAACTAAATAATTCACTATGGAAATATGATGGAGATGCAAAAATTGACACACTCCACTCAATTCAAATCCCAAATACACCCAAAATACCTCATGGTATTTTTCTCACTGGTGTATACTCTCAACTCACAAAAGAAAAGAATTTATATTGAACAAAAGAAGGAAAGGATTTGGATTTGGATTTTATTTTTCTTTGTTGATTATGGAAGTGTTACAAAATGTTGCTCTCTTATAGAGCTTTAGGTGCCAAAACTTCAACCATGTTTATTGTTCATTTTGGTGCCATTCATTGCACCCTTTTGACTAACTTGCAGATTGTATGCGTTGCTGCGTTACAATAAATGTTCCAGCATTGCAATAAATGCATTCATGCTTCCGCCTGCACTTTTTCTTTCTGCATTAAATGCACTTGCTATATCACAAATTTTGGTGGCTATGACATAAAAGTCAAGCCACCTACTCTAACCTATAGGAATTGAGTACTAAAATGTAGGAATTTAATTGTGAGTTGTGGTCCCTTGAATATGTGCTCAAGAGTTGTGTTCTTTTCATAACATTTGAAGAACTAAGTTCTATAAATTTTTACGGCATCTATACTTCAAGTGTTGGTGATGTTTTAGGGATTCTAAATGAGGAGTCTTGATTAGTCTTGAGTGCTCTAGCTATTGGGAGTTTAAATGAGTTCTTTTGGTTATGAAATACTTAATAAAATGGTTTTGTTTGCTGAAATTTTTCCAGCACTATGTTCCCCTCATGAAAATTTTCTTGCATCCTTGACTTGTGTTTTGTGTACAAGTGTTAGGGTGTAATGTGTAAGCATTGGATTGGAAATTTTGGGGTCTTTGAACTACTTTATATTATTTGAAGGATAAAATTATGGTTTGGGGTTGAATATGTTAATCTAAAGTTGATATTATCTTGATGTTGTGTGTTTGGGATATTTATATATGATCGGTATTTAGAACTATCATTGTTGTTTCTAGTATTGGAATTTGTAATTGGATGAACACTAGCTAGGTTCGATCCTTTTTTTGGCGATTGGTTTAGGGATGTTTATGTTATGTGTTGTGTAACTTCCAAATTAAGATGTTAAATGATGGGAATGTACACCTTGTCATCAAAATATATAAAATGGTATGCTTATGTCTCCTAATGACTTATGAGATGTTCTATTATGTATATTGAGTAGTAACTCTAAGATTTGTCATTGAAATGCATGAAAGTTGTGCTTATGTATCCTAATGACTTATGAGATGTTCCATTATGAATGTTGAGTGGTAATTCTATGCTTATCATTTAAATGCATAAAAGGTGTGCTTATGTCTCCTAATAATTTATGAGACTTTCCCATTATGTTGCAAAGTAAAATATAAGGAGGTTAAATTTTAAAGTTGAAATGAAGTCCCCTCTCTATTCCTCATTTAAATCTAGCAACAACAAGTTAAGTTAAGCTCATTCATCCTAGGCGATAGGTAAATCAAAGTGTAGGCAACCGTTAAATCGCCGAGGCAGTGACGTGGTTGATTTAGGTGACAGGGGAGAAAATTCTCCTTCTATCCCATTTAAATCTAGTAATAGTTACTTAGGTTGAGCTCATCCTAGGCGATAAGTGATTCACAGTGTAGCTGACAGTTAAATCACCGAGGTGACAACATGGTTGGTGTAGGTGACACGGGAAAAGATGGTATATTAAAGGAAACAATGTTTAAGTAAAGTGCTAAAGATGTGAAATGACTTGTTTCATTTTATTTTCATATGTGCCTTATTTTTTATTATTTTGATTATATTAGTTACGTCATGCATTCTAATTTACTGTTATTTAGTCAAGAGATTTTCCTAAATTTTAAAATATGTGTCACTTTGGAATTCTAATTTACGAACTAGTTAAATGCATTGAAGCATGCCCACTTATTTTATAATTAAACTAAAGTGACTAGAGACTACAACGATGACACTTGAACCATTTTTTATTTAATTACTGAGATTCCTTTAGGTTCTTATCCCTTTTTCTTTTTCCATGTTATCTTCATATGAGCCAGCAAACCAGGATGTTGGAATCCCTTGAGTTCTTGACATTGGAGCAAGCCTATGCTTAGAGACTATATTATTATTATCTTCTGCATATTTCGTATTTGTCTCTTGAGCATGTAGACTATTGATCGTCATTTATGTTTTCTTTATTTTGACATTCGTATGCTTTATGGATGATTGTATGTGAGACCGGGCCATATTACTGGCTCTTGCTGGGATTTATTTATGACATGATTCATGTGGTTTGTATTAGGTGCGTTTGTCTTTCATTAACCCATGCTCTCCTATGATATGTTAGTATCGTATTATAATATGATGTAGTGACATATGTTGTTAAATATTTATGATCTCCAGGATTTATTCCGTTATGTGTTTATTATTATGGAAATGTAATTTCACTCACATGTTCCATTAATTCTATTTAAGCACTAACAAATGAGGCTTTATTGTTTTAAGTTTTCAAAAAAAAAATTATCACCTAATTTTTGCTAAAAGTATTTTTGAACAACTAAATATATAAAATCAAAATGTAAGAAAACTAATAATTGGCCAATTATAATGTATGTATAAGAGGTTAATAATTAGGGTGTTACAATTGAAGTTTTATATTGTTTCATTTCAAGATATTTTATGCATTTTAAGGAATTTTCAACATCCACCTCTTAAGCAGACAAAACCCAATGCTTAGATGGCTACTAGGAAGAAAACAAGCTCCATTCTAGCATTCCATCCCTCAAGCAATGGAAAACTCACCATTTAGGAGGTAGACAGTGAGGAAAAGTATTTTTTTAATAAGTCATCACTGAGGCGATGAAAACTAGCTGCTTAAGCGGTGGCGCTTGGGCTAATTGAGTTCTTCAGTGTTTCAAACTGAATAAAAAAGAATTTTGGCTGGATAAACATGGGAGAGATGTATAAAGCAACATAAGGAACTAAGGAGACACTTAGATGGAGTAAGAGGAAAGGAGATTGAGGAATTAACCACTCTAGATCTTAAATTCCAATGGGGTTTTTCTTTCGTCCCTCTTGTTCTTACTTTAACATGAGTAGTTAGGTTCTTACCTAATGGCTGGGATTTTTAACCTGTTATGGTTATTTTGTGATTGGAAGTCTTGAACTTTGTTGTTGGATTGGTTTTGATTGATGGTTGTTCCTTTAATTCAATGCAAGTTATGAGTTTCTTTTCTCATGATTTAATATTATATTCATATTTGAATTGTGAGATTTTGGTATAAGTTGGCTCTAGGAGGGTTCAACCTCACAATTTTTAGAATTCAGGAATAAATTGTGGGTACTATGGACTTCATGAATGAAATTTGCTGTTAATTATTCTTTTTGTTACAAATTAACTCAAAAAATTGATTGATTTTGAGAGGAAGATGAGAGTTAGTTTTACCAAAAAATTAGGAATTAACAAATAAGAATCCAGTCTCAATCTTAACTTTTCCAACACAAGTGTTTGAGAATACATGTTTTCTGTTAAAGAAAAAGCATAATTACCCTAAACTTCTAGTGTTTTTGAAAATTGTTCTCGATTTAATTACATATGTTGCAATAGTTAATTTTTCTACAATTATTTAAAACTTAAGTTTTAATTTTACAACTTCTTTTTTTTTTTAATCCAAAAATCATGTTAATCTAAATAGAAATTGATTTGGTGAACTATTGCTTGATAAATATCAATCCTCGTGGGACGATACTCACTCACCATGTTTATTTACTACTTGAATGATTTGGTGCACTTGCTAATTAGTTATCATATGCTTTAGTGTTGGCTTATTACTTATATTGTGTTTTGGATTATATAAAATTAATTTTAATCAGTAATCACCACCCGTAAACATGAAAGTAGGTCAACACATTATCTCATTTGGCAACATTATCTTAGATGGTTTTTGTTTACTGTTTCTCTTTTGCTTCTCTATTTATGTTGAGCCAATAATACACAAAAAATCAAAATCGAACAAAAAAGACAAAATATTAATAATTTAAATATCCACTCATAAATACACACACACACACTCTCTCTTTCTCTCTATCTAAGAAAGCCTTACCACACCTTCATTTTAAAATTATGTTTATAGGATTTACATTATGTATGTAATTTCATTTTTAATTTGGATTATGTGTATTAATTGTATTTGTTATTATAAATATTTATATTTTAAATTTGAAAGCATCCATTAAATATTTCTCTTTTTTAGATTTTTTTTAAAACTTATTTCTATAAACTTGTGGGTACCCATGTGGATTCAATTCCTCGTGGGGAATGGGGAATGATGACTCATGATAGGGATAAGGATAAGGACTGTGAGGCTAAATTCTAATGGGGACATGGGGCATCTCCTATCTCTATGGATACCAATTGTCATCCCTACATAAAGAGGACAAAGAAAACATTCATAGAGGAGACAAAATGAAAGAAACAAAACACCTAAAAAATGAAAAGAAAAAGAAAAAATGATAGGATTGCCACCACAAAAGAAAGATGATAACTCCCCTCAACAATTCTTGACAAGAGAGGATCATTGAAAAAAGAGAGAGAAAAGAAAGAGTAAGGTTTGGTTCATTATGGCTCATATTAAGAAATTGGTGTTACTTTTTAAAGCATTAAAATATTAGAAAATCTGTTAAAAAAATTGAAAAATTATATTTTCATATAATGAATCTATAGTTGAATAATAATCACATATTGTATTAATACTCTTTAAACTATTGTATGTGTCAAAGAAGTATCAGCTTTATATGATATTTGCATTTATATAAAACAATATGATCCAAACATTGCTTTCTAGTCAGTTTTTACTCAAAGAACTATAGAGTAAAACCTCGATATCCTCAAAAAACTTAAGGTTATCAATTTCATCATAAATAATGTTAAGAGAATAATAAAATTTTACAACAAATACATATCATACACTTTATCATCATTAAATATGCTGAATAAATAGGATGAGTGGATACTACTCATCACATCTAATAATAATAAAGTGTAATATGCATTTGTTGTATAATTGTTTTGTTCCCATAACATTACTCTTTACTCATTGAAAGAGTTGGAACATCAATTTGGTCTTCAAAAAATTTGTGACATCAATTTGGTGTTTGAAAGATTAAATTCATTTCAGGTTATTCCTATTTTTTTAATGTTGTAGACTAACTTGAAATAAATTTTAATCTTTGAAAGACTAAATTGATATCACAAATCTTTTGAAGACCAAATTACTATGACAATTCTTTCTAAGACTAAATTGATGTCCCACAACTCTTTTATGCTGCATTTGGTACTTATGCCAAGATAGAAAGGACGGAGACGGTGAGACATAAAGATAGAGAGGATATTGGAGACTGAGATGAAACTATGCTTAATAAAGAGGATACTGGAAACTGAGATGAACCATGGTGATTGATAAAAAGAATAAGAGGATTAAGTTATAATCAAATGAAAAATTGGAAAGTGTGAAAAATAAATATGGAATATGAAATGTTTAAAGGGATGTTCTTGAAAAAATAATATTTAAATTTGTGTCCTAGAGACATATTTCCAGCGTTTCTTCTTTTTGAAGGTAGAAATTGATTCAAAAATTGTTCTGAGATTGAACAATTTTAGTGTTTCTATCTCCATCCCTTCTCCAAATATATTTTTGTCCTCAATATTTCTGTATTTTCTGTCTTGAAATATTTACCAAACACTGCCTCCAAGATCAACTTGAGATCTTACTCTAAGAATATTTTTCGAAAGATGTCTGGCATTAAATAAGTCCCCAAAAACTCATTTTATCAAAAAGAAGAATAAATAATCTTTCATAAAAGATTAAAGTGATGGTATATTTTAATTTTCAGGGATACATTTGATGTGAACAACTTTTAAGGACTAATTTGATGGTGTGATGTTATACTTGAATTATCTAGGACACCAATTTAAATATATTATGAAATAATTGTAATTCGAAAAAGATAATTTGAAATTTTTATGGCTAAGATTGAGAGGATAATAATGGAATTAATGCGATCATCCACACCAAAACACCACAAAGTGCATTTTGTAGCCGGAATGATTTTCGCAAGGCACATGTTCTGGCAGATAAATAACCGCCCAAGCTCATTTTGCGTCATTCTGACATAGCATGAGATCATATTTGAAAATTGTGGGGTTCCTAAGAAAAGTAGAGGATGAAATTGTTAGGAAATACAACTGGGACAGCAGAGAGTGGTCCCAAATGTGTCTCTGCTTTTTCGAGGGGTGATTATAAAACTTAGACGAATTTCTTTATATCTATTTCATAAATTTCACTAATTAAATAATAATAAATGATTATTTTTATTGAAATGAGCATTTTAAAGTTTAAAAATATTCATTCATATAAAAAAAAATTCATGGGATAACTTGATTAAAAGATTGAAGGTAATAAATATAAAAAAATAAATTTAAGTTTTTTCCTTTGTGATTTACTACTAGTAAATGGTAAGAAGTGTTATTTAATCGATTGAGTGTATCATTGAGACATCAATTTTTTTACTATTACACAAAATGAGATAATAGGATGAGTAAAGATCACTATTATATCTAATAATAATAAAGTAAGTATTTAAATAAAATACTTATTTTTTATATTAAAATAATATTTTTACTTAAATTATAACATTTGTAAATGTCACTATGACTGGTTTAGTGGTGAGTAGTTTAGAAGATATGTATGATGTGCTAAGTTCATATTTATTGTGGACAGTATGATTTTCAAAGTGAAAAAAATATATATATATAACATTTAAAAGAAAGTTGCAAAACTTTTTAACGATATTTTTTGGTACTGCATTTAAATTATATTATTAAAAAAATTTCAAATATCTTTTATAATTGAATAATAGTTTTGCACGTCAAAAAAATAATAGTTTTTACATATTATTAAATTTCAATTATATTATGCCAGGGATAAAAGTTTTATACGATATCTACTTAATGTCACGATATTCAAATTGATTAACAATTTTAGCGTCAATAATACTTGTTATTATGTTACACAAAGCATCAAGAGAACATTTTCGAATTTTGAATGGTTAGTTTAACTTGTATATAGTTATCTGCCCAAAAGTAAAGCCCCGAATTAAACAACAAAAGAAAAAGAATAAAATATGAATGAACCCTATACTTTATATGCTATTATCCATTTTTTTTTTTATGGGGATCATCCAAATTTTATTCAAGTCAGTATTATACATACTTATTCGTATGATTTTATATATATATATATATATATATATATATATAATTTGATTCAAAAAATTAATAGATAATTTAGCAGCTATTTAAACCCTAAACCCTAAACCCTAAACCCTAAACCCTAAACCCTATATATATATATATATATATATATATATATATATATATATATATATATAAAATTTGATTCAAAAAATTAATAGATAATTTAGCAGCTATTTAAAATATATAGATATAAAGTAAATTTAAAATATACAATCAGAAAAATAAATATATAATTTTTAATTTAATTATTAAATGCTTATCTTTGTTGATTTCTAATAATAATTATCATATTAATTATAAAATGATATTTTAAATGTTTATCTTTTATAATTTCTATGCTGTCATTTATTTTTTTTTACGTGGATAATCCGAATTTTATTTAGCAATTAGAAACCTATTCTAGGGAAAGTTTAGGCACATGACAAATTATCCTTCATTAAGAATTTAATGCATAATTATTTAGAAAATGTATTTGAAGATCCTAGCAGTGCATTATAACATTTTATCAAATAATTTTAGTCACATAATATATTTTTTAATTATATATTATTACAGTAATTTACTACATCTATGATCGTATTTTAATAATTTTAAAGATGAATCAAATATGATTTTTTTTTAACTAAGATATTAGGGGATGAGGATAGAGATAAGAATTGAACTTGTGACCTTCTATAACTCATTGAAATATGCAGGAGTTTGCTACTTGATTGTGGGCTCACTTACAACAAATCAAATATGATTTGCTCTTTATTTGATCCTTTCATATATATATATATATATTATCAACTAGACTTAACCTTATTTTGTCAATAGTTGCAACTAGTATTAGATTTAATTTGTATATATGATTGACTTTAAATTAAATTACCATTGAATGTTCATCTCTATATAAGATTATGATTTGAACTTTGCACTACTAATTATTGGTCACTATTTTGTTCACTACTTATTTGGTTGACAATATAGATAACATTTGCTTGTTGTATTTAATTTTCAAGCACATTTTTCAAACTTTCTAATTTTTTTTATTATTATTCAATGGTAGATGTAATTGAGTGTGAACACCATATTTTGCCCAGGTAATTTTCTTTTGAATTTTGATCAGGTTGCAAAAAATGTTTCTTTTTAATCTAAACAAAAAAAGTTTTCCCTTTAGTCTATGTTTAATAATTTGTTTTAGCCCAAATATTCCAAAAAAATAAAAAAAATTAAAAACAAAAATTAAAAAAAAATTGAAAAGAAAAATCACAAAAAATAGAAATCATATTTTTTTGTTTATTATTTGATTATCCAGTATTTATTGATTGATTTTATTTTGATTCATTTTATCAATTAATTTGATTTTATTTCTTATTTTATATCAATTAGCATCAGGTTAAATAATTATGTCATTAATTATATTAGGGTAAAATAATGTATATAAGTAGTCATTGTTATCACTCAAAAGGGGAAATCAGATACCATCATAGAAACTACAACACAGCGGCACATCTTCATGATTTTAGCCCTTCCCCAACAGTATCATCATCATCTTCTCTAAGCAACCCATCACCATCATCACACCTTCATCTTTGATCCAATTTTCACATTACAACCACTACCACCCCGTTCCTGCAAAGCTTGTTGTGCCTGCACTATTCTTGTGCACCCATTCTCTCCGCAAACTATTCTCCGCCATCAACCTTGAGCGATCCTTTAAACCCGCTGTGAAACTCCGTCAAGTATCATCACTTTAGCGTTTCTCTTTAGCTTCTATTTGTTTCCCTTTTGGTGAAGTCAAGTTAGAGAAAAGTTGATTTAGTGATTACCTAGTTTTAAGATCAATCTTTTTTAATGTTCGTGAGCCCTGAGACTTTTTTTTAATTATTCATTTGCTTTTGGTCAAACACAAATTTTTATTTGGGTGGTCATAAGGTGTATTTTTTATATTCTTGGTTTAATGAATTAGAATATCCAGGAATAGCTTTCTTTTTAATTTGAGTCATATTCGTTTCCTTCTTTTTTTGGTAGATAGTCTTGATTTTTTTTTTTTTTGTGTTTTCTTTGTTTTAAAGTAAAAATAAAAAAATAAAATAAACCTTTTTTTATCCGTGCAACAGTCTACAACAATGATAGAGAGGTGGATGCCTCCTTCATGTATTGTTGAATTGTAGGGGTTTATTGAGTAGCCTAGTGCTAACTAAAATCTTGTGAAAAAGAGGATTCCTCTTTTTTTTAAAAAAAAATAATTTGTCAATTAAAATTATTTTCACAAATAAAATTAATCAACACATTTTTATTTTTGTTTCTTAATTAAAATTCATTAACACATACTTATTTTCTACAGAATGACGTGGCTTTGAGTTCCTCATTGCACTAGAGGATACTTCGGCGTAGCAATAACTATCAAGCCAAAATTAATTTTTCTTTAAATTGTGTTCTCTTTTTATTTAATATTTTCTTTTATTTCATTTTATTCTTGTATAATTATTATGATTTTTGGGGAAAAATAAATATTATTAAATTTATAATTAATTTGCATAATGAGCTCCAAGGTAACCATATTTATATGGATGTATTAGGGGTGTAGTGAGATTAAGTTTCCACCATTCTCTAATCATAATTAGAATCCCGAACCTCAAAGTCTCTTCCATAAAAGACCAGTTTTCAAATTAAAAGATTTTTCAATTTTAACTATAATTAAAATTGGTGGTGACCCCTCTTTTTCAAAATTTGGTTGTCATTCTTGTCGCAGCACCCTCCTAGGACGTTGTGACAGTTTGGCGACTCCACTGGGGACATTCAGAGAGTCAAGCCTATTGGGGTGAATTATGAGAATAATTATAACTTTATAATATTTATTTTTTCCTTTCTAATTTTTTTTCTTTTCTTTTTCTTATAATTTTTTTTGGGTACATAATTATTTATTATTTGGTCATCTTATTTGTAATACAAACCTTAGGATAGATGACTTTATATATATATATATATATATATATATATATATATATATATATATATATATATATATATATATATATATATATATCTGTGTGTGTGTGTGTGTTTTGTAGGAATGTGTGTAATATTTAGGGTCAAAGGTTGGTATGCTCCTCACACACTATCACATTCACGCCACTTTACCCATCTTTTGGCTCTACACCCAAGCTTGTGCAACCTAAGGATTAGGAGGGGTCCTAAAATTGTCACTGAGGGGCTTCATTCCCACTTGGCATTTGGCAGGACACCACTCAGATTGTTACTAGTCTCATGGATCGATCATACTGAGAGGGTTCATCCCTACTTGTGGTCCTTTCATGAACTGGGTCTCTATCTTATGGATAGGGACAATCTGGGGACCATGGCCTTTAGATGTCTAAACTCGTCCAAATAACTATGCACTAATAGATTGAACCTAGTAGCCACCCAATTAAGGTTTAGACCTTAGGAAAATCCACCCCTAGGATTAACCTTCTTTAGGACACAGGAGCATCCATCTATCTCTTTCTCTTACATAATTTGCATACAAAAATAATCTTGCATGACGTATTCATTGCAAAAAGAAAAAAAGAAAAAAAAAACTCATCTTGCATTGCATGAAAAATCATCTTGCATGACTCATCCATTGCATATATATAAAAAAAAAAAAAATTCATCTTGCATTGCATAAAAAATCATCTTGCATACAAAATTTATTGTGCGTAGCTCATCCATTGCATACAAAAATTTCTTCATGGTCCATTGATTACATGCACAAAAATCATCTTTTCATTTCATTACATGCATAAAAAAAAAAGAACTTTTCTCTTAATGCATGACTCATTCATTGCATCCATTTAAAAAAAAAAACTTCAGTTTTTGTACTTTTTTTTTCTTTTTTTTTTCCTCATGCATACATTACTCATGCTTTTCTCATGCATACATGACATACACTAATCATGCTTCCCTCACGCATACATGGTGTTAAAAAAAAAAATAGTTCATTTAAGTCTTGTATTTTTTTTAAGTTGCAGAATCTTTGTCGCTCTTCAAGGGAAAGCTTCGTCTACTCCTAAAAGCCATCAGGAAGCCATGGCGGGTGAAAGGGACTTTGGAAAAGAGCTTGATGATCTGAAGGTTGTGATGCACGAACAAGTAAAGGCAGTCAAAGAAGCTATCGCAACCATGCACAAATCCAAGGATAGTGGAGGCAACAACTCTAATAATCAAGAGCCAGGGTATGACTCAGATGAGAATGTCAACAATCCAATCGTGTACCATAATTCGGAAAGGGAGGCGGAGCAACTAAAGCTCAAACAAGAACTCCAAGAAAGTATGCGGGAGCAGTTTCGAATGTTGTGTGGGCCTAACCCATACGGCTCGATGAGTGTTAGTGATCTATGTTTGGCTCCCAGTGTGGTCATACCCAAAGATTTCAAGATGCCTGAGCTTGTCAAGTTTGACGGCAGTAGTAATCCTATCATGCACCTTCTGATGTATTGCACAAAGATGGGAATATGGTCCAAGGATGAGAACTTTCTAATCAACTTTTTCCTTGAGAGCTTGGATGGAGCTGCATGGGAGTGGTATATGCAGATGGACCTAACGCAGATCAGGTGTTGGGAGAACCTAGCTCAGGCTTTCACTAACCAATATAAGTTCAATCAGAATGCTGCACCAGTTGAAAAGGATGAGAAAGAAGGAAAACGAATCATTCAAAGATTATGCCTAGAGGCGGAGAGCTTTGGCTGAAAGGGTTGTTCCGGCAATGCTAGAGCAAGAGATGTGCTCTTACTTCATTGGCACGCTAGAAGGTCCGTTCTTTAAGAACATGCTGGGGACCTATATGCAAAGTTTGTCGACTTGGTGGAAATTGGGGAAAGAATCGAAACCAACACCTAAGAAGGGAAAATGGAACTAGCAATGGGGGAAACAAGTGAGTCCTAATTCAAAAAGGGCTCCCACTTCAAGAAGAAAGAGGATGCCATTAACTACATTCATCCTCAATCTCATCAACTCACCTTCCAACCAAACTATTACCTATCCTACCAACACACACAATACACGGCTTATCCACCCTAAACACCATACATGGCCCAATCACACCAAATCAACTATGCCTCTTACCCCCAACCTTACACACCAACCATACCTAGACTTCACGCACCATTCCCAGCCCCCCGGACAATCAACCCGTTGATAATTTCTCTCTCACTCAATAACATTAGTAGACCCCCTATGCAAAACCGACCATTACTCGATTTCCACATGAGCAATGCTGAATTGTTTAAGCGTTTATGTAGAGACAACTTGCTAGCCCCACATCCTGGGAAGACCTTTTGCCGCTATATCCTCTGTGGTACGACCTGAACCAAGCTTGTGACTATCACTCCAACTCTCCTAGACACTTAGTTGAAGACTATCATGGATTTAGGAATGTTGTATGGCATTTGATTGACAATGGATCCATTAAGCTAGAAGAAGAACCAGACCACCTACTCTCTAATCATGGTAGAGCATAAGTGAATGTCATTTGTTACAAAGACTATGCAAGTGAAGAAAATGTTAAGGAAGTGCCTCAATGGATCTATCCAAGCTATGAGGAATTGAACAATTGGAAGTCTGAACCCTTGAATGATTTACTGTATTTTGAGTAATGGATGCTTTAGCTTCCTTTGTTTGTATTTCAACAACTCTTCATTGAATAATGAAATGATCATGCATGGTTTTTTATTCTTCTTTTTCATTCTCCTTTTGAAATTTCTCTCCTATAAGTTTATCCCTTTTGAGTCTCATCTCAATTCGGGGACTTATCTTCTTTAGGATCTCTATGCTGTGCAAATGATTGCGACAACTTATTAACTGATTCTTGTGTTGTAGCGAATTTGAATGAAAATGAGCAAGATGAATATCCAGAGTTATGTCAATAATTTTCCAAAGTAATAAATTCAATGGAAAAGAACTGCATAGAATTTGCCAGAAAGGCTCATCAAGGATAATTCAACAACGCAAAAGTCTAAAACTGTGTGAGCAATTAAAGATAAAACATCACAACTTGGCTTCCTGCTAACCAAAAATGAATGAGGGGTGTGGGGAAAAGGTAATCACCTAGAAGGATTGGAGTAACATGCTATCTTATACATAGCACGCCTATCATACTTCAGTCAAGTCCTCAACTGGGGCAAATCCGTATTCCTTGGCGTGTGAGATGGAGGTAGTGATGCCAATAGAAGTGGAAATCCCGTCTTCAAAAGTCCTGGTCAAAGGAAAATTAGAAGAGGCCGAAGAGATCAAAACTGGATGCGAACAATTGAACATGCTCAAAGAAAAACAATTGAACACAGTTCGCCACGACAGTTATACCAAAAAAGATGGCCAAAACATCTAACAAGATTTTCCTCAAACATTTCAACTAGGAGATCTTGTTCTGAAAAGGACTTTGCCGAATCAAGAGGATAACAAAAGCAAAAGGGCACTTACATATGAAGGCCCCTACATCGTCAAATATGCCTTTTTTGGAGGAGCATTGATCTTGACTGACATGGAAGGTAAAACACTCAGTAAACCTATCAATTCGGATGTCATAAAGAAGTACTTTGCCTAAAAAAATGCTCGCTAGGTTGAAAACCTAGAATGGCAACCTAGGCAAAAACTATTAAAAAAAAAAATGAAGAAGAAGAAGAAGAAAAATATGGCCCGTTAGGTTGAAATCTTGAAAGGGTGACCTAGGTAGAAATTAGAGAAAGCTCGCTTGACCAAAGACTCCAAAAAGACAATCCAGACAAAAATTGGAGCAAATCTTAACTGCTAGGCTGAAAACTCAAAAGGGCGGCCTATGCAATGGTGAAGGGGCAAGCCAATGACCAAAAAGCTATGTAGGAATCCGAAACTGGGGCAATTTGAATGTTAGTGGATCACGGCATATTGTTGAGCACATAACAAAGGGTTGTACTCGCGATCATGGATTTTGAGTCTAGTGTAGCTGATGAATTAGTGAAATGGGTTTATCACATGAAAGTAGGACAATCAATCTTTTCTTCCTTCTCCTTTCATCTCTTAGCAATTGTTGACATCCTATAAATACTTTCCATTGTGGAGTTCAATAAAATTGTCTTTCTCTTCTTCTGTGTCTTTATTTCTCTTTTTTCTTTTATCATTTGTTTTTGTGTTCTCTTTTAAAACTATGCATAATCATGACATTATGATTAGAGTACAGCTAAGGGACTAATTTGCTAACAAAGCTCAGAAATGATAAATCAAAAAGGGGACTCAAGAACCAAGATTGACTCATAAAGGAAAGAAGACACTTGCATAGCTGAGGTTTAGAGATAACGATCCACGTGTGGGTTTGGATCGACTAAAAAAACAAAGAAAAAAGGAAAAAGAAAAATACTCGATTGGTTGAAAACCTAGACAAGCGATCAAGGTAAAAGTTAGAGGAATAAAGAACTTGGGCAAGAAGGAGACGTTGAAGTGTCAACAGACGAAGGTGGGTTTGAGAACTACAATGGAAAGGCTCACAACACGGCTTATCTAAGAAGATGAATCTTTTTGGGATAGACGAAAGCTTCCTTGAAGAATAATGCAAAAATACTCTAAACTGGGGCAATTTTAATTTTTGAGAGCTATTGTTATCATTCTTGTCACTGAGCACATCATCACTACACCAGTTTTGCATCGATTCATTCATCATGTCATCACACTGCTAGCTTTGCATCATTCATCATATCATCATTGCATTAATTTCACATCTGTCATCATATTATCATCACATCAATCTTGCCTCATTCCTTCATCAAAGTTGTCAATCATTCATTTGTCTTTATTTTCACTTACATCGAATTTTCACAAGTTTTGCTTTAATAAGTCTTTTGAATTTCACATTTTACCTACTTTCACAGTATTTATTTTCACAAACTTTACCTTGCTTTCACAGTCTGCTTTTACATTCCACAAATTTTAAATTTCACATTTACATGCTTTCACATATTTTAAATTCACATTTACATGTTTTCACACATTTTAAATTTCACATTTTATATGTTTTCATAATCTGCTTTTACATTTCATAAATTTTAAATTTCACATTTACATGCTTTCACAAATTTTAAGTTTCACATTTACATGCTTTCACAAGTCTTTTAAATTTCACATTTACATGCTTTCACAGTCTGCTTTTACATTTCACAGTCTTTGAATTTCACATTTTACATGCTTTCACAGTCTGATTTTACATTTCACAAGTCTTTTAAATTTCACATTTACGTGCTTTCATAATCTACTTTTACATCTCACAAGTCTTTTAAATTTCACCTTTAAATGTTTTCACAGTCTTTACATGCTTTCACGGTCTTTATATGCTTTCACGATCTTTATTTGCTTTCACAATCTTTACATGTTTTCACAGTCTTTATATGCTTTCATAGTCTTTATTTGCTTTCATAGTCTTTACATGCTTTCACAGTCTTTATTTTCACATGCTTTCAAAAGTCTTTAAGTTTCACATGCATTTTCATAAGTCCTTGAATTTCACATGCATTTAGTCTTCATTAAGTCATTTGGCACCACACATCAACATTACCATGCATTCATCATCATCATCATGCACTCATTGTCATCATGCATTCATCCATCAAAACATTTGTACATTGTCACCATTCATTCATCATCACCATCATGCACTCATCATTATTGCCATTCTTTCAACATGATCATCTTGAATTCATAATCATCATGCATCATTCAGACAAAATATGTGTTCATATCTTTATTTGTCTCTTACAGCAAAATGCTAAAGCCACAATCTTTATATTTTTCAGTAAAAAACAAGTAAAGAGGGGCAACTGTGAACACCATATTTTGTCCGGGTAATTTTCTTTTGAATTTTGATCAGGTCGCAAAAAATGTTTCTTTTTAATCCAAAAAAAAAGTTTTCCCTTTAGTCCATGTTTAATAATTTGTTTTAGCCCAAATATTCCAAAAAAATTAAAAAAAGTTGAAAAGAAAAATCACAAAAAATAAAAATCATTTTTTTTATTTATTATTTGATTATCCAGTATTTAGTGATTGATTCATTTTATCAATTAATTTGATTTTATTTCTTATTTTATATCAATTAGCATTAGGTTAAACAATTATGTCATTAATTATAGGGTTAAATGCATTTTAACTCCTGAATTTTAGGTCATATGCAATTTAAACCCTGACTTTTCAAAACATGCATTACGACATCCTGAACTTTTCAAATTGTGTAAAAAATCCCATGTCGGGTTGCACACACTAAAAAAGTCAGGGGGTTAATTGCACATATTATTCATAAACAGGGTGTTGGATTGCACAAATTAGAAACTTCAAGGGGGTTAAGTGCACATAATCTTATCTTTATAGTTGGCAAAATTATACTAAGGGGTGTCTTACACAGTTTCGAAAGTTCAGGGGGTCGCAATGCACATTTTGAAAAGTCAGGGGGTAAATTGCACATAACCTAAAATTCAGGGGGGTAAAATACATTTATCCTTTAATTATATTAGGGTAAAATAATGTATATAAGTAGTGATTGTTATCACTCAAAAGGGGAAATCAGATACCATCACAGAGACTACAACACAGCAGCACATCTTCACAGTTCTAGCCCTTCCCCAACAGTATCATCATCATCATCTTCTCTAGGCAACCCATCACCATCATCACACCTTCATCTTTGATCCAATTTTCACATTACAGCCACTACCACCCTGTTCCTGCAAAGCTTGTTGTGCCTGCACTATTCTTGTGCACCCATTCTCTCCGCGAACCATTCTCCGCTATCAACCTTGAGCAATGCCTTTAAACCCGCTGTGAAACTCCGTCAAGTATCATCACTTCGGCGTTTCTCTTTAGCTTCTATTTGTTTCCTTTTTGGTGAAGTTAAGTTAGAGAAAAGTTGATTTAGTGATTGCCTAGTTTTAAGATAATTTTTTTTTAATGTTCCTGAGCCTGAGACTTTTTTTTAATTATTCATTTGCTTTTGGTCAAACACGAATTTTTATTTGGGTGGTCGTAAGGTATATTTTTTATATTCTTAGTTTAATGAATTAGAATATCCAGGAATGGCTTTCTTTTTTATTTGAGTCATATTCGTTTCCTTTTGTTTTTTGTAGAAAGTCTTGATTTTTTTTTGTGTTTTCTTTGTTTTAAAGTAAAAATAAAAAATAAAATAAACCTTTTTTTTTATCTGTGCAACAATCTACAACAATGATAGATAGGTGGATACCTCCTTCATGTATTGTTGAATTGTAGGGGTTTATTGAGTAGCCTAGAGCTAACTTAAATCCTGTGCAAAAGCGGATTTCTCTTTTTTTTTAAAAAAAATAATTTGTCAATTAAAATTCTTTTCGCAAATAAAATCAATAAACACATTTTTATTTTTGTTTCTTAATTAAAATTCGTTAACACACACTTATTTTCCACAAAACGACGTGCCTTTGAGTTCCTCATTGCACTAGAGGATACGTCGGCGTAGCCATAACTATCAAGCCAAAACTAATTTTTCTTTAAATTGTGTTCTCTTTTTATTTAATATTTTCTTTTCTTTTATTTTATTCTTGTATAATTATTATGATTTTTTGGGAAAAAATAAATATTATTAAATTTATAATTAATTTGCATAATGAGCTCTAGAGTAATCATATTTATACAGATGTATTAGGGGTGCAGTGACATTAAGTTTCCACCGTTCCCTAATCATAATTAGACTCCAGGACCTCAAAGTCTCTTTCATAAAAGACCAGTTTGCAAATTAAAAGTTTTCTAATTTTAGCCATAATTAAAATTGGTGGCAACTCCTCTTTTTCAAAATTTGGTTGTTATTCTTGTCGCGGCGCCCTCCTAGGACGTTATGATAGAGATATTGATTGGTGTAAATATTAAAAGAGAACTTGAAAGAGACAAAAAGAATGCAAATTTGAATATCATGAAAATGGATAAGAATAAGCATTTTCTTTCTTCCTTATGTTATTATAACATTGAATTAAGTAGTCAAACTAACTAATATTTTATAACTTTTATATACATAGAAAATATACGCTCTAATTAGGACTTATGTTTATAAGCTAAATAAGTTCGATAGGGAGTTTCTTTCTACTGAAATGTGTTAATGGCAACCATCATTGTTTAGTTTTTCTATAAATTATGGCACAACCCGATTTGGAAATATGATCGACACATAGGAAATCTCATCCCACGTAAGCCTCCTAGTCACTAAGTCGTACTATATGCATGATTTAAATACCATTTTAATTCTGAAACATATTCAAACTTGTAAATTCAAAACATGATCAAGGTATTTAAATCCATTTCATAAACCAAGTATAATACTCATAACCATGAGATAAAATATAACTGAGTTGCTTTATATGAAACCCTAAAATCATAAGTTTAAACGTGTGACAAATATGAATCATGGTAGCAAAATACTATATCTATGCATGGTCTAGGACCCTATTTACAAATCACTGGAGCACTCTAAAAGAGACATAAACTGATGCTTCACTGCAAAGTAAAGCTTACCCAAACTAAACTAACACTGCTGCTAAGGAGGTGGTTGAGAAAAGTCTAAAGTAGCAGTTGTATTTGTAAGG
Organism: Dalbergia cultrata; assembly: GCA_031216105.1. Classification (NCBI taxonomy): domain Eukaryota; kingdom Viridiplantae; phylum Streptophyta; class Magnoliopsida; order Fabales; family Fabaceae; genus Dalbergia; species Dalbergia cultrata. Next base: position 52,921,113 of record CM062344.1, read on the forward strand.
GGGAGGACAACAGATGGGTGAGTTTCATTTAAAACTTAGTAAGTAGATTATCACTTGTAAGCCCTACACGGGGGCAACCAATAAAGATACATAATAATATTGATAAATGCAACATCTGTAAATCCATTTTCATATTTACATACGTAATAGTCCCAAAACCTATAATTGTTGTAAATCATGAGGCACGATAACTTAATAGAGAAACCAAAATCTCTAAACATATAGATTGCATAATAATAATATATAAGAATACTCTAAACCCTAGACGACACCACATAAGGTCCTGCATTGAACACCTAACTGGGTTTCATTCTCTAAACACTTTGATAAGGGCGAGATTGTCATCTAATGTATAACTTGGTACCAAGGCTAACATTTCACAATCGTTAACTTATTGTTTGTTTCTCGACAGCTACTATACTACTAATAATCAGGAAAACTAAATAATTTTCCTCTAAATTCCATAACTGGGCTCTATAGGCATCACACATTCCCTAAAAGAGATTTGGTCCCTAAATCTAAAATAACATTTCTCGAGATGGGAAAAGATATGGATACTTGATTTTGATGGCTTCTTCGGCTTCCTAAGTTGCTTCCTTGCCAGAATGGTTTCTCTAGATAACTGTCACCAAGGCTAATTCCTTTGAGCGAAGCTTCTTGATCTGCCTATCCATGATGGCAATCGGTTCTTCATCATATGACAAACTCACATCAACTTGGACCACTTGCAGTGTGAGCATAAATGATTGTTCGGGCATGTACTTCCTAAGCATGCTGACATGGAAGACTAGATGGATAGCTAATAAACTAGGAGGCAGTGCTCAGGCCACTACTCCAACTTTCTCTATGATCCTAAAAGGGCCAATGTAGTAAGGATTCAACTTCCCCTACTTACCGAACCTTACCATTCCCTTTGTGGGAGATACCCGTAGAAATACATGATCACTCACCACAAACTCCAAGCCTCGATGCCAGTTATCTACATAGGATTTCTACCTAGAATGAGCTACCAACAACCGTTCTATAATCAGTTGAACCATCTATAAGGTCCCCTGAACCAAGTATGAGCCTAAGGTATTAGCTTCCTCAAGCTCAAACTATCCAATAAGAAATCTATAGTCTCTCCCATACAAGACTTCAAACAGTGCTATCTGGATTGTTGCCTAGTAATTATTATTGAACAAAAACTCTATCAGTGGCAAGTGGTCATACCAACTTCCACCAAAATCCAAGATACAAGCTCTGAGCATATTGTCTGAGGTCTGGATCATCCTCTCTGAGTGGCCATCTATCTACGGATGAAAAGTTATGGTTAAGTCCATATCTCGAGAGCCTCTTGAAATGCTCTCTAGAACCACGAGGTGATCTGGATCCTCTATCTGATATGATGGACACAATCATGCCATGGAGTCTAACAATCTCATCAATGTAGAGCTAGGCATATTGAGCTGCAATGAAAATAGTATTCATTGGAAAAGAATATGCTGCCTTGGCTATCCTATCCCTAATTATCCATGTGGAATCAAAACCTTTAATGGTTCGAGGTAACCCGACCATAAAGTCCACGGTTATCCCATCCCATTCCACTTCCACATCGGGATCTTTATCTGCTAAAGAAATCCTACAGGCCTTTGGTGCTTAGCCTTGAATAGTTGAGGCACCAAACACTGTGCCCCGAAGTCACTGACATCCCTCTTCATGTCTTCCCACTAGTACAACTGCTTGAGATCTTGATATTGTTAGCTCCAAAATCCTTTAGAAAGCTATTATAGCTTATGTTTTGAGTGACAAGAAATGAAATTTTATTAAAATATTTTAAAGAAAGAAATATTTTTCTTGAGTTTCTATAGTGCTCTCATATACATATAATTCAATTTGTAACATATTTTTTTCACAATATCATGTTTTGACATCATTAAAATCTCATTGATAGAGATTCAATTTTCTTATAATGTGAAAAATTGTTTAGAAAGTGAATTTGAGTGTACAAGAAACTTGAAAAAGCAAGATAAAACATCAAAAAGCAAGTCTAGGCCTTCAGAAAGTGGCATGTCAATATGAAAAAGCGGTATCTCATGATAAAATGATGCATCTTTATCAATCTCAATCGAAATTATCATTGAAGAATATCAATAACTTCTGAAGAATAGCATCCACCTCATATAGAAGTCCAGAAGGAATATAAAAGGATCAAAAGGTGTAGAAATTGGTTAGAAAGTACAAGTACATCAAAAATTACACTTGGCCAAAAAAAGCTAAATGAAGATTTGAAGTCAAATAAAGTCAATAACTTAGAAAGTAATGAAAGTGACACATCATCCTTATACTTGGATATTAACCACCTTCTAGAAAGTCATCACATGAAGAAAAGTTCAGAAACCACATTTAAAATGAAGAATCAGTTCCTGAAGCATAATTCATAAACCATTATCAACGAGTTCTGTACTAACAAGAACAGCATTGACGCAACTCAGCTTACACTGCTGGAAGACATATCCTAGGACATAGAAAGAATGATCAACGTGTGTCAAAAGGAGGAAATATCAAATGAACAATGGTCAATTTCAAAATACAAGTATAAAAGGAAGAAACCTTCAAACTTGAAGCAATTTTTGTACTCTCAATGCTTAAGCTTTCTTGTCCTTTCTAAAGTTCATTCATTCTTTAAATTTAGTTTATGAAAAAGAAAATCTTTTTTGTTGTAAACATTAGCAAACATTCTCCTTAAACATTGTATTATCTTAGGAAACTTGAGTGTTTTCCTGGAGAATAAACGCCAAACCTTATACACTTTATACCTTGATCCGTTAGTGATTAGAGTGAGATTAGCTTGGAGAGACTAGGACAAAACTACTTGCGAGTAAAGGTTAATTGTATCTATTATTCACTAAAGATAGGTTGAGAAATATATTCAAATAATATCTTACTTTATCAGGAGAAAGTGATTGATAGGGGAACTTAATAGATTTATTGAGAACTGGATGTAGGCAGTGTTTGGCTAAACCGATATCAAACTCGAGTGATATTTCTCTCTTTATCTCTTTAAACTATAGTGTGATAATTGTTTTATATTGTATGAATGTTCTTTCTCTTTTCCAACTATTTTATGAAATTTGATTAAGTTTATAACGACTTCAAAATGCTACTTACTGGAGCTTTTTAACTTGTGTGTTCTGTTGTCTTCAAGGTAAACTTATAAACTTTGTTTGAAGTTTTAGAAAGCTAAAAAGTTTGAAAGCATGATTCAACCCCTCTATTTGTGCTACATCTTCACTTATAGATACATCTTGGCTTAAGCGAGATGAACGAAGTATAATGGACTATAAGACTTTTCTGTTAACTTTTTCTTCAACTCACCCACCTCTAGTACACATAAGCAGTCATCAAAATGCAGCACATACTCCTCATCAATTGAAAACTCTATATTCTCCTTTTTGCGAACATCCTCCACCAGCTTGGCTAACTTGGAATCTTCTCCTTATTGTGCTGTAATCTATTCTACTACGGTTGACTAGGCACTAATGTGAGTAACAAATGCTCCTAAATCACTAAGACTAAACTGGACTCCATCTGATTCCAATTTGTGGATATCCTCTATTAATGGTTATCTCAAAGGTGCTATGTGTGCCAAAATTACTTCCAAAGCTCCTGTTCAAAGTGTCTGCTACCACATTCGCCTTGCCTAAGTAATAAGAGAATGTGCATTCATAGTCCTTTAGCAACTCTAGCCATCGGCTCTACCTGAGATTCAAATTCTTCTACTGAAAGATGTACTTCAAGCTCTTGTGATCCATGAAGATTTCACAAGTCTTTCCGTATAGATAATGCCTCCAAATCTTCAAGGCAAAGACCACTAATATCATCTCTAGATCATGTGTCGGGCAGTTCTGCTTATGACTTTTAAGTTGTCTACATGCATAAGCCATAACTCGGCTGTGCCACATCAGGACACAACCAAGTCCAACTCTCGAGATGTCACAGAACACTGAAAAGCAATCTATTTCTGAGGATAACAGCAACACTGGAGCCGTGGTCAAATAGGTCTTGAGCTTTTGAAAACTCTCCTCACACATATCTAACCATTGAAACTTGACATTATTTTGTGTTAACCTTGTTAACGATGCGACAAGCCTAGAGAAATCCTAAGCAAACCTCTATTAGTAACTAGTCAAACCTAGAAAACTATGGATCTCTAAAACTGTTAAAGACCTTGGCCACTACTGTACCACCTTAACCTCTTTTAGATCCACTATGATGCTATCCTTATACACTATATACCTAAGGAATGTCACTTGATTAATCCAAAACTCACACTTAGAGAATTTGGCATACAATTTATTCTCTTTTAGCATCTACAGAACAACCCTTAGATGCTTCTTATGCTCTTCCTTACTTATAGAATACACCAGGATGTCATCGATAAAGGCAATCGTAAAGTGATGCAGAAACCACTTGAAGATGCTATTTATCAAACCCATTAAAACTACAGGGACATTAGTTAATCCAAAGGAGATTATTAAGAACTTATAGTGTTAATAGCGAGTCCTAAAGGTCATCTTAGGTACACCTCACGCTTAATCATCAACTGATGATAGACGAACCAAGGTTAATATTGGAGAAACATTTTTCCCCCTGGAGCTAATCAAACAGGTCACCTATGCGTCTTAAAGTGTATTGCTTCTTAAATGCACCTTGTTCAGCTGCTTGCAATATATGCACATCCTCATTAGTTTATTCTTTTTCTTTACAAATAAAATCGAAGCACTTATAGGCCAGGTGCTTAGCTGAATAAACCCCTTATCAAGTAACTCTTATAACTGCTCTTTCAACTTTTTCAACTCTGCTGAAGCAATCTAATAAGATGCATAGAGATGCGGCTCATTCCCAGCTCAAGCTCTATCCTAAACTCAACTTCCCTTTCCAATGGCATCCTCGGCAAGTCTTCTAGAAACACATTCGGGAACTCGCAAACTACCAAAATTGAATGCAAATTTGGTACTTTTGCATCCATCTCTTATCAAAGCTAGAAGCCCATGACTCCCTCTGTCTATAAGCTGCAAGGCACTCATAGCTAAGATCAAACTAGCTGGAACTGAACAACTTATGACAAAAAACTATTATAACTGGCCTCCAAGAACATCAAACATAATTATCTTACAATGACAGTACACTATTGCATGGAATCAAGCAAACCAATCCATGACCAAGAAAACATCAAGTCGGACATGTCCAATAGATGTAATTATGCTAGTGTCTCCATGTCTTTAACCTTGATTTTGCATGATCTATAAACCAAGGAGATAAGAAGGGGCTCTCCTGAAGGTATTCATACTAAGAATCACTTTTCTCAAAATTGGAAATGGTTATCTCAAACTATGTAGCAAGGAATGGGGACACATATGAATGTGCAGACCCAGGATCTATCAATGTAAAAGCATCAAACAAGCAAACATTGTTTATACTTGCCACCACTATATTAGATGCCTACCTGTCCTGACAAGTCAAAGCAAATAGATGAAACTGCTATCCGCTACCCTGACCTTGGCCATTTGTGCCTCTACCCCCATGACCTCTATCTCTTAGGCCTATACTCCTAGCGGCTCTGCCTGCTAAAGTAACCGTACCACTCTTAGTGGTTGAATGAAAATTGGGCTGAAGTGGTAGGGTTCCCTTGACTAGAAGCTCCCTGAAGGAATCAACACTCCTTACGCTTATGGCCTTGTTGGCTATAGCCATAGCATGCAAAGGTGACCATCATCCATTGTCCTAAGTATCACCTCCCATAAGTTTGGCATACGGGGTAATTTTGCACTGATATATGACCATTATGTTAGTTACCTCCCCTGCTCTAACTCTGAGAAACAATAGGCTAAGTCGGGGGTGGACTTTGAGAAGGTGACCTTCCCAAATTGAGCTCACTGTTGGCCTTGCTGGCCATGTTCTCTAGTTGATCCTACTCCTCCAAAAAAGAACCATGAGTCTTGTCCCTTTTTCTTGCATCAAATGTTACTCTTCTCTCTGCCAAGCTACTATCAAGTCCTATAGTTGTATTGACTACCTGAGCATAGTCCATGCTTCCAATGTGAGGCTATAAGTTAAGAAACACGTCCTTAGGCAATCCTTGAATGAATTGCCTTATCCTATCTATCTCCGATTAAAGCATGGCCAAAGCTCATTGTGCCAAACAGGTGAACCTCTCATCATACTCAACTATGGACATGCCTGGAGCCATTCTAAGCTTCAAAATCTCCTCCACCATCTGAGCCTACCGACCCTCTGAAAGAAACTTCCTCATGAACACTGCTTTGAAGTCTCTGCAGGAAGATGGGTCTAAATCACCATGCCCCTAAAGGAACTCCTCGTACCATGGCCTTACCTGGCTCTAAGCTGGAAATCAATAACTATGTTGCCTTCTCAAATAAGTAGCAGATGACCTAGGTGATCTTCTTTGTCTTCAAAAGGGACTTTTGCACATCCCCTATCGTGAGATGCCCCAATGATATCTTGGGAAAACCTATGGCTCTTATACTACTTTGTCATGCCCCAATTTGAAAATATGGCCGACATGTGGTAAATTTCATCCCCATATAAGCCTCATGGTCACTGAGTCATACCATATGCATAATTTAAATACCATTTTAATTCCAAAAGATATACAAACTTGTAAATTCAAAACCTGATTAACGTACTTAAATCTATCTCATAAACCAAGTCTAATGCTCATAATCATGGAATAAAATATAATAAAGTTGTTTTATACAAAACCATGAAATTATAGTTTAAATACTTGACAAATCTTAATCATGGTAATAAAATATTATATCCATGCATGGTCTGGTACCTTACCCACAAAATCATTGGAGAACTCTAAAAAAGACATAAACTAGTACTTCATGGCCAAGTGAAGCTCATCCAAATTAAAGTAACACTACTGCTAAGGAGATGGCTAACAAAGATTTGAAGCAGCAGTTGTATCGTAGAGGGGAGAAAAAAAGAAGGGTGAGTTTCATCTAAAACTTAGTGAGTTGATTCTCACCCGTAACCCTCACATAGGACAACCAACAAAGATACATAATTATATTAATAAATGTAACATCTATAAATCCATTTTCATACATACATAATAGTCCCAAAACCTGTAGCTCTTGTAAATCATGAGGTATAGTAATCTAATAGAGAAACAGAAATCCCTGAACATATATGTAGCATAATAATAATAATAATACTCTAAACTTTGGAGGACATCTCATGAGGTCCCGTTTTGGACACCCAACTAGATTTCGTTCTCTAAATACTCTGATAGGGGCGAGATTATCCTTTAACGGACAACTTAAGGCTAACGATCTTACAGTCATTAACTCACTGTCTGGTTCTCTATAGCTATCATATTATTAAAAAAAAAAATCATGAAAACTAAATAATTTTCCTCTAAATTTCATAACTGGGCTCTAACTTTTAACTTGTAAGCAAAATCTCATAAATATACAACTCTTGAAAACATGAGGGTAAACATGTCATCTCTAAGTATTCATACTTGTAGTGAAAATCTACTCATAAAATAAGTAGTGCAACAAACATGGTCCGATGAGTTTCATAGCACATTTTTCATAATAAACTGGAAAACATAAAATCCACAAACTTGGCATAATCTCTTAATAATTTATACTAGTCATGCAATAACTTCCAAAATCATGTTCCAATATTTTCATGCAAAGAAAATATCAATAAAGACCCAAATAAAACTCATAAGTTTGAACCCACTCACCTAGAGGGTGGAAGTGAGGTGTCAACATTAATGGAGCTCCAGGGTGCGAGAATGACACCAACATCTGCCATGGAAGTAACAAAGACCCATGAATAATCTATGACAACGCTATAACAACTCTATAACAACTATATGAACATTAGGAGAGTACTGAACTTGATAACAACTGAAAACAACCATGTTCAAACACATAACAAGGAAGAAAAAGAAAGAAACCTAACATAAATCATTTACAATCCCTTACCTTGGAGCTTAGAAGAGGTAAGAATGGAAGAAGAAAAGAGAAAAAGGTGGAAGAAAGAGGAAATATTGTTAAGGTTTGAAAATATGGAAGTAAAACATGTAGAGGATGGTTTATATAGGAAGAAGGGGTGTTTTAATGAAATTGTGTTGTTTTGAATGTTTGTTAGCTTTGGGAGTCTAGGCTTGCTGCAGCAATCCTATTGACCCACCTTCTCGCTACAACTAGCATTCCTTTCTACAACGAGCCTGTTTTGCATAAAAATGCAGAATTCAACAACTTCATGGTTTTTAGCGAACTAGGAGTTTCCGGGGTACTTAAAGATTGTGTTAGACTTAGCTAGGGACACATGATTCTAAGGCATCACACATTAAATTTATATCTTAGTTCACTCAAAAAGTAATTAAATAGATGAGTACTGCTACACAGCTCGATTTAATAGCCAGAGTTCAATAACCCGACACACATTGCAATACACAAAAGGAAAAAAACACGGGAGAGAGAAAGGCTATATAAAAACTTAAACCATACAACGAAAGCCACCTAAGTCGAGATTTGAGTTGCAGGTGTACTATTCGAGGCGACAAGCACTTTCCTAAATAGATATATTTAATTTAGTTCAATATCATATTTCTCAATTTCAAATGTTTTATTTACGCTTAATATAATGCACTTAATTTTGACAAGTTTTAATTGATTCTAAATTCAAAGGTTTTAATTAATTCTACATTAAATATCAACTTTTAAAATAAATATATGATTCAAAAGCAAAACTTAAAATAAATCAAATATTGATTATCTTATCTCTAATTTCAAAACTTTAATACATAATTTAAATATTTGTTTTTTAAAATTTTGAATTAACTAAATAAATGGAATGCACTTTAATTTAAATAGAGAGATCATTGTTACATCTGTTCATCCCACTATTAAATTATTATTTTATAATTTTTAAATATTTAGCTACATTTGATTTGCCACATTTAATTTTAGCAAGTATTCTTTCTAATAATAAATTTTCTAATAACATGGCAATAATTCAAAATTATAATTGATCTTACTTCTAGCATAAATCCTTAAACCTTAAATAGTGATATTTTGAACATTTTTACAAAATAGTATCATTTACCAAGAATTGATATCTTTAAATAAAATTGTTATCCTATTTAATTTAATAAAATGATTAAATAAATATGTTTAAATTAATTTAAAATCATATTTTTGAATTTTGACTGTATAAATTTTATTTAATTTGATACACTTAATTTTAGCAAATATTCTTTCTTATTGATTTTAATATGGCAATTATTCAACATTCTAATTGATTCTACATCAAGATTTTCTCTCTCTCCATATCTGTATTCCATTCTTATCAATGTCATTTTTTCTTCCTCTCCAACTTTTCTTGCTATTGAGATAAGTGATCGCAATGAGTTTTTACCATTTTTTAACAAATTTTTCTTTCCTCTATTTTTTTTTTAAAAAAATTGGCCAGATCAGTTCTATGTTTGTAATTGTATTTTTATTTTCTTGAATTCTTTAGATTTGTATAAAGTAGGGACCATGAATAGGAAGGTTAATTAAATAGTTTACGTTGAGTATGAATAAGAAAAGGAATAAGTAGCAGTAAGGTTATAGTTTGTATGGAGTGGAACCTAGGACCAGAAATGTTAAATTCTATCTATTGTTATTAGTTTTATTATATTAAATTTATTAATTTAGCAAAAAAACACTTAAATAATGTTAAATTCAATAATTATTACCAAGTAAAATGTTTTTGAAACATATTTATAACAAAATCTAAACAATTTAATTGTTATCAATTACTTTTAATTTTAATTGTTCTTTACTCACAAGATACACCGTATAGTATTAGTTTTAAAATATAATCAATTGACCTAAGATAAAAAAAAAACAAATACTAATTTAATAACTCAAAGCAGCGAATGATGATGAATTATAAAAAAAGTAACAACTGATGAGATTTTTTAAAAAATATTTTAATAGTTATAAAATAATATTAAATTGATTCAATGTATTTATCATTCTTGTATTTTACTTATTTAATTTAATTGATCCGTGCGACGCAGGGATATGCAGTAGTTACATACAAATCTAAACAAAAACTCTTCTCAAAAGGTATTTGTCAAAGCATCTAAATTTTTTCATAAGAAAGATGTTATCCAAACAAACTTTTCACGTATTCTCATGTAATTTATCTTTTATAAAGCTTTCACTTTAGCGTAATGAATCCTCATTAGAATATGTAAAGGCTACAGCCCAAAAAGAATATGTAAAGGTTTGCGAGAAAAATGTTTAGTCAGAATTATTTTTAGAGCATTATTCTTATACTTCTTTCTTTCTTTCCTTTTCCAGATTTTGCTATGTACATAAAGTGATTAATTTCTTTTTTCTTTTTAAATAGGATTTAATTTTTCATGCAATGATAATATAAAATTTTTTATATTATCATTCAATCATATATTATCACATTAATAAAGGTGGTTAAGTTTTATGCTCATTACTTAAAAAATAATGCAAAAGGAGATATTTGATTAACTTATAGTATAAAGAAGTTTTTCTTCAAAATTAAACTCATGAAGATATTATTTGGCAGAGATTTAAACTAATCATATATGCTAATATAATATTATATAATTAGATAACTATATGAATTTTTTTTTATACTATGAGTATATTAAAAATAAATTATTTAAAAAATGATGTGTATGTGATAGTGTATTCTATCTCCCTTCCTCATCTCTCCTGCGTTTCTCTCTCATCATGTTTTTGGTTAGAGGAACATTATTAGACTTACACTCTATACTTATATTATAGTACAAGATAAAAAAAAGAATGAATATAAAATATAAAGGTTAAAATAAGAAGAGAAAAAATAAAACAAAAGATAAGGTACAAACTTTTTGGCGCTATATAGCTGTGCTGTCTCTTTTTTTTTTTTTTTTATTCTTTCACAGCTAGATGAAATTATCGTCCTGTGTTATCTGTTGAGTGACAATATTGCAGTCATAACACAAATATCTTACAATAAGAGCCAAGGATGATCAACTTAATCGATTCGATACATTTATTAGCAATTAGCACAAAATAATAATGTCTTTCTGAACAAGAATAATTACATTTTCTTTTCCTTGTTTGCACAGTGACATACTAATACTCCTTTTGATTCATAATAAAAGTAATTTTTGGATTTTGTATCTAATTCAAAATATAAATTATTTTCACATTTCAATAATGCATTAACTACTCTTTTTTTATTTTACCTCTATATTTATAATTAATGAGAATAAATGAATATGAGTATGATTATTTAATAAAAAGATAATTTATAATTATTGATAAATAATATTTTTATTTTTTATTTATTTTTTATATATTAATGACATTCAATCTTCATATTAATTCTCTTGTATAACCTTATATGATGTATATTATGGATTTGGGGAGTATATGATTATTTATATAAGAATTCATTAACACTTTACAATAGTTATTTTTATACGTTTTTGGTCTCATAAGAGATTCAAATCTTTCTCTTTTATGAGGGGGAAAAAAAAGAGCGGAAGAAGTCAAAAGCACGAGTGGTTGACTGTTCAATTTGAATAATAAATCAGTTCAGACCCACCCAAAAATAGTGTATCTTCTAATTGAACCGCGTTACGTGGTAGTAGCTCATACCAAAAGCAAAATACAAAGTCAAAAAGCCAAAAAAGTGTAGTTCGCCTCTAGCCAGTTTCAGGGACAAGAGTGAAGTGTATTTGAGATTTGTCATGGCTCATAATCAACAAATTACATCCAAGAACAGTGACATAGTTTATTATTTATTACCAATAAAATCTGCCATAGATCTTAAACTCCCAATCACAAGCTTTTGTTCGTCATTGGCTTGTTTTTTAATAATAATGATGTTTACTTCCTCGGTGCTTCCTTTTGAAAAGTCAAGACACCGTACAGTCCTCTTTATCGCTTCTTTTGATACGTGTTGATATTATTATACGATTCTTATCTACCTGAAGATCAAGCCGTGTTCACTGTTCTGCTTCTTGTTCATTATGCACTTCAACAACCACATGCTCAAAGCTCAAAACCAAAGAGGTTGAGGTAAGCTGATACAATTCCTTCATATTGTTGCAATTAGTGTATCTGCGCATTCTTGTAATGGGTTTTTGTTCTGCACCTTTTACAGCAATGATCATCTGGTTTATGCAGGCATTAGAAAAAAAAGGCTTCTTTTAGCCATACATATTCACTCTGGATTTTGAGTTTGGTTGGTGAGTCCTGTTGCTAAACTTCTTCTAGTGATTTTTTTTTTTTTTTGGTAGTTAGCACTTGAGTGGATGATTCTGGAGAGGAAACTAAGATCTGGGTTCATTCTCATATTGGGAGTCGAAAACAAATTGAAACTGGTTTTTGTGATTGTTCTTGTTGTAGTGTGTCTAGCATGGCCTTTGAGGAGTCTGAGCATGTGATTCCGGAGCTTGAAAGAGAGGAAAACTTGATTGCTGCAGCAAGACATATTGTAAAGGCATTAGGTTCAAAGAAGAATCTCACCGGTGATGCCAAGAAAATTCTGGCAGATCTTGGCACCCAATTGCATTCCATAACCAAGGGGGAGAAGAAGGAGAAGGAGGAGGAGGGGTTTAGTGCCTTCCAAGACAAGCTTGATGCCATTGAGGGGATAATCATGAGATGGGAGGAAAAGCAGTCTATGAATTGGGATTCCGGACCAGATAAAGCATCTGAATATGTGGATGCAGCTGATGAAGCGCGTGGGTTGATTGAAAAGTTGGAGACCTTGAATTTGAAGAAAGAGGATCAGGATTATAAGTTTTTGCATAAGGCTCATAGTATTCTTCAAATCGCTATGGCACGACTTGAAGAAGAGTTCAGGAACTTGCTCATCCAGAACAGGCAGCCTTTTGAGCCTGAATACGTGTCCTTTAGATCAAATGAAGAGGATATTGCTGATGAGAGTTCTGTGGTGTCTTTAGGTGATGACTCAGTCGAGTCGTTCAGAAGAGACAGTGTCAGCAAAGCCTCAGAGGAGCTTGTCCTTGATTTAGTTCATCCAAATGTCATTCCACATCTCAGGAGCATTGCAAACTTGATGTTTGCTTGTGATTATGACCTGGAATGTTCCCATGCTTATAGCGTTGTCCGAAGAAGTGCCTTGGATGAGTGCTTCTCTATTCTTGAAATGGAAAGGCTGAGCATCGAGGATGTCCTGAGAATGGAGTGGGCTACTTTGAATTCCAAAATCAAAAGGTGGATTTGGGCTGTGAAAATCTTTGTTAGTGTGTATCTTGTAAGCGAGAAGTGCCTCAGTGACCAAATTTTTGGGGAAGGGGAACCTGTTAGTCTGGTTTGTTTTGTTGATGCCTCAAAGGCTTCAATATTGCAGCTTCTACATTTTGGTGAAGCCATGTCCATTGGCCCCCAAAAACCCGAGAAATTGTTCAAAATTCTTGACATGTATGAGGTTCTAGCAAGCCTTATGCCAGATATTGATGCCTTGTATCCAGATGAGGTCGGTTCTTCTGTCAGACTCGAATGCCATGAGGTTCTAAAGAGATTAGGCCATTGTGTGAAGGCAACATTTCTGGAATTTGAGCATGCCATTGCATCAGATGTATCACCAACCCCTTTTGTGGGTGGCGGGATCCATCCTTTGACAAGGTATGTCATGAATTATGTCACAACTCTCACTGACTACACCGAAACGCTTAGTCTACTTTTGAAGGACAAAGAAGAACAGGATGCCATTTTGACATCTCCTGATACAAGTCCAAGTACTGAAGAGAACAACAAAAATCAGGTTTCCTCAGTAGCGCGCCACTTCAGGTCGGTTGCATCAATCTTGGAATGCAACCTTGATGACAAGTCCAAGTTGTACAAAGATGCTTCCCTGCAACACCTGTTCTTGATGAACAACATACACTACATGGCTAGAAAGGTTAAGGGGTCTGAACTTAGGCTGATGTATGGGGATGATTGGATTCGAAAGCGCAACTCGAAGTATGTGCAGCATGCGACAAACTATGAGAGAAATAGTTTGAGTTCCATTTTGACCTTGCTTAAGGATGAGGGAATCCAAATTCCAGGCACTAATTCAATCTCAAAGAGTCTTCTTAAGGAGAGGTTAAGGAGCTTTTACCTCGCCTTTGAGGATCTTTACAGGATCCAAACAACTTGGGTTGTACCAGATGCTCAGCTTCGTGACGAACTGCGAATCTCTCTATCTCTCAAAATAATCCAAGCTTACAGGACATTTGTAGGGAGGCATGGTACTCACATAAGTGACAAACACATCAAGTACAATGCTGATGATTTGGAAAATTATCTTTTGGATTTCTTTGAGGGAGCTGCAAAATCATTGCAAAGTCCCCGTAAGAGGTAACAGAAATGGAAGATAGGGCAAATAATCATTTTTTTTTCTTAATAGGAGGCTTGTACCATCACAAACAGGTTAGGGTCCATGCCAAAACCCGCTAGTTCTACTTTGTGTATTGTATGTATAATGTATTCAATGATAGCAAAAGTCATCGAATTATAGAGAAGTTGCCGAATTATTGTGACTCAAAATTGGATTTTGGATCAGAATAGAAGTAATATGATTATGAGTTGCCTTTATTATGTTTGAAATATGTGTCCAACTCATGAAATAAATCTCGAAAATGTGTTATCGGCAATTCAATATTTTAATCACTCGATGTCTTGCATAGAAATAACTATATGCCTTCATGGAAAAAGCAGGTTTCTTAACTCTTTTAAGTTCAGATTCTTTTGTGATTGCTCAAGCAAATCTTCAACTGAGGACGCCCATTGTTGAAGGTGTAAGATCGTAAACCAAATGGAAATGTTTGGTTCGCAACCTACTTTCATTACACATTTTATCACTATTAGATGTTATGTAGTTCCTACCGATCCCACTCACTTATCACATCTAAGGTGTATTTGATTAGAGAGTAAAAATTAGGGTAAAAATTTCCTAAATGAGTATCATGTGTAATTTTACACATAAAACTTATCTAGAAAAATTTTACCTCAAAACTTTTACTCTACAACCAAACATTTCACTAATAGGAAAAATGTGTGTAATGTAAGTTTTTATTATCAACCAAACACTTCTCTAAACCAAATCAAAGAGCCAATCAACATTTGACTGAGATGAAGGGTCCTCGAAAATAAAATACTCCATATTTCAAAAATCCAGAAAAAATAATAATAAATGGTGAGAATGACCTTTGATAACGTAAGTAGATATTTGATTGACTTTCAGTTGATGAAATTGTCCGAAATGAATAGGAGACAAGAAAGAAGTCAACGGTGAATTTCGTGTACGATGGATTCACCGTATGCTATGTTAAAAAAACAAAGTCAACAATGGTCTATTAGCTAGGTTGTCATTTGTAGGCCTAGTCATTTTTTAATTAGGGTGTATTTGGTTAGAGGATAAAAATTATTTAGATAAGCTTTATGTATTATTTGAGTCACATATAAAAAAAGGTATCTTAATTTTTATTCTCATTTTTACCCTTTTACCAAACATACACTTAAATAAAAAAGTTAAGATTCATTTAGCATCACTAATAGCATAAGATTTAATAGTATAAAATTTGATAATATAAAAATTACTCTTGTAGCCATAAATCAATATTTATTTGAAAAAAATATAACTAAATTTTCTTACTTGAGAAATCGGTTAGGGTAGGTCACTCCCAAAGACTAATTGAACAATTATGTGATGCCTACAAAGGATACTATGAAATTAAAGTCAATGGATGAGACTGATGGAGTGTAAGCAACTAGAAAGACCCTTATATAGTGAAAAATGCAATGTAAATAATTATGTGGGAAGATCTTTTCTTATTTCCTTGTATAAAAGAATTCTACAAGGGTGAGGAGAAATATGTAAAGACCTGTAACTGTGAGGGGAATGCGTCCGATATATGTTCACTTGACATGTCACTAATTGATTAGTGTAGGATCTATGTTAATTATTGTTTAGATCTTGGACATTTAATGCAAAATGAGGCGGATTCTTAGCTTGTAAGCTTTCTCTAAATCAATTTTAAAAGCTATGGCTCCTTGCTTCCCTTTCATTTTCTTCATACAATGAAGAACTTCCTGATCTACAATAATTTTGTTTGAGCTACTTCTCCCAGGGATAAAGCTTTCTTGAAGGGGTTCAATTAAGTCATCAAGATAGGGGTTCAGGCGATTTACTAAAACCTTAGTTATGATTTTGTAGATCACATTACAAAGGCTAATCAATCTCAAGTTATTCAGATGGTTAGAATTCTCCACCTTGGGAATCAATACAATAAAGGTTTTGTAATAGCCCATGCTACTTTATGGATTGACGATTGTCCCCATAAACCAACACGGGTCTTTTTAGCATATTTTGTCCTCACTCACACACTTCCTTAGAAAACTTCCCAGGAGGTCCCCCATCCCAAAATTGCTTCGAGTCAAGCATGCTTAAGCATAGAATTCTTTAATGATGGGCTATCGAAAAGAAGACGTATCTTGTTGGTATAAGTAGTACAAATCAATTCATATAAGTCATTCTCAATTGTACAGTTTTATACCTATACATTCTTAGGATCCCTCTCATTCGGGTGTGTAATTGGTTCATTCATGTACCCCTTCGCTTAGAAGGCCTTGTGAGGAGCCGCTTCTTGTCCGTTCCTTCTTTGCACCGGCGATTACTCCTTGCCCTCACCCCCGGGCATTACATGCCCACCAGCTTCGGTGTGGTTCGTCCCCGAACCATACCGTACTAGAAGAGGTGCTGCTCTAATACCATTTGTAATAGCTCAATACTGCTTTATGGATTGACGATTGTCCTCACAAACTAACACGTGTCTTTTCAGTATGCTTTGTCCTCACTCACACGCTTTCTTGGAAAACTTCCCAGGAGGTCACCCATCCCAAAATTGTTCCAAGTCAAGCATGCTTAACCATGGAGTTCTTTAGTGATGGGCAACCGAAAAGAAGATGCATCTTGTTAGTATAAGTAATACAAATCAATTCATATAAGTCATCCTCAACTGTATAGTCCCATACCTATACAGTCTTAGGATCCCTCTCATTCGGGTATGTAATCAGTTCATTTATGTATCCTTCCGCTTAAAAGGCGTTGCAAGGAGCTACTCATTGTCTGTGTCTTCTTTGCACTAACAATCACTTCCCGCCCTTGTCCCTGAGTGTTACAAGTTTCCACAAGTCATGGGTCAATCTAACCTATAGTGAAAACACCTGCAACCAAACTCCAAACATCCTTGCCCACTACATGCCTAAATTGCTTGAAGAAATAGGTTGAAAGCCATCACCCGGAGCTTTGTAAGAGCTTATTCCCATAATGGCTTTAATTGTTTCTTCAAATGTGACAAGAGCTATTAGCACATCCCGGGTGTCCTAACTCACGGCTAGGACAAAGTTTATATTATCCCCTTATAAATCAGAACAACATCACAAAAGAGCTTTTTGAAGAATTGTTGCGCTTCCTCTTTAAGGACATCCTAATCTGAACTCCAAATGCCATTCTCCAAACACATGCCCAAGATTTTAGTTCTTCGACGCGTAATTGCAGCTTGTACATGGAAGAACCTCATGTTCCTCTCACCAAATTTCACCCTTTTTTCCCTTGACATTTTGGTTCCATAACATCTCTTCCTCCACAAGAATAGTTTCACTTTCTTTGGTGAGTTGGCACTCTAGGGAGTAAGGTTGTTGTCATCAGAGTTCTCCAACAATCTCTGCACACCCATGAGTCTAGCCTCCACCCTTCTCTTGCATCGAAAGATATTGCTACATTTATCCATATTAAACTTGATAGATTCATCACGAACTGTGTGTAAAAAAGAAGCAACATCACTTCTATCTTTGTTCCATGCTATTTGTATTAATCCTGCATAATCATCATGCATGATCCATGATCCTATGGCTTGGAATTTGAAAGGTGTATTATTAAAGAAGGTTGGTGCCCTGCCATACCGAAGTAAGGGCAATGGTCCGAGTGGATTCTTGTTAGGTTCTTAATCATTGCTTCTAGAAAGGCTAAGCTGCATCGCACATCCCCAATGGCTCTGTCCAAGCGTTTAGCAAGTCTTGTGTATTGCTGCCTATTCCTGAACTTGGTATAGCAGATACCTATTGCACCCAAGTCAACTAAACAACACTTATCCATTATTTCTCCAAATATTACCATATGACTTGAAACAAAGGTCCCTCATCTCACCTCAGAAAATAAGAAAACCTCATTGAAGTCACCAATAATGAATTAAGGAACATTCATCGCCTTAATCGCACTACATAAGTAGTTCCAAGGAAGGTTACATACCTTAAGGTTTGGGCTAGCATACACTGCACTAGACAACCACTTCCTCTCCCTACGCTTTAGCTCTATGTCACACATTGTTAAGAAATATTAATCACACTATATTGAAATCTTCCATGTCAAGCCAGAATGCAAATTCCACCTGAATGCCCGTTACTATCCATAATACCCATCGCTTCGAAGCTTAAATTCTCTTGAAAATTAGCTATTGCCAAGAAGGGTATATAGGTTTTCACCAATATGAACACCAATGGTGAGAATTGCCATATTAACTCCTTAGCATAGCGTCTACCATGCATGCCTACAGCACCCCTCATATTCCACAATATTATAGAATAATCTTGGAACTTAATTATTAATAACCTTGCAAATGAACAATAAGCACAAGCTTAAGCCTGGCCAATATCGACAGCCCTCCAAATGTCCTCATTACCTTGTTGAGAACACTTCCCCTCATTGATACCATTCACATTTTTCTTTCTCTCATGCTCCCCCACAAACACCACCTTGGATTAAGTAGTTTTTCTATTCACTTGCACAAACGTACATTGTGTTCCACTAGCTACGTGGCTAACCCAAGCATGACTTGAATTGTACTCTAACTTGGGCTAGGTGAATTGTTGTAGATTTTCTTAACCATCCTAACCCAAATTAGGATAATAGCCTTCAGCGTTTGGATCTGAGTATTCACTACAGGCCTCTTCTTCTTAGCCTAACTTTAGATATAAAAGATTAGTGTCTGTTATTGACCCTTAGGAGAAAGTAACATTCTCTAATAGATCCGATTGATTTTTTCGTTATTTGGTTGACATCATATGTTTCGAGCCTCCGAATTATTATGATTGATTGGGTTTTTGCTTGTTACTTTGAACCACCAACAAATCACTGTGATTTGAATCTTCCATTGTATCCATAATCATTGCACTAGAATTAGGGTTCTGGTCAATGACATTCCCACTAGTGGCATGTGTAGAGTTCCCAACTTGTCCCTGCAACTTGACCTCCTTGGCTACACATCACTATCGTCATTTCTCCTATCATCCTTATACATGAGCGCAGTCATGTTTCTAATGACCATATCTCCTACAAGAGGCACACTAAAAGTGGAGTCATGCATACTCAACTTTATACTAGTGTTCTCTAAGCCCTACCTTCCCCATAACAAGATTGGTTAGGTCAATTTCAATGCAGACTCTGGAAAACTTTCCATACTCCGTATTAGTAGTGTTTGAGTCTACTTTATTGGTTTTCTTACCATTGATGCCATCAACACTAACATATTCTCATCAAATAACATCATGTTTATAATTGGAAACCTAATCCAAACTAGGGTCCTTTCAATGGGTGCAGTATCCGCTATGAAATCAGGGTTCCAAGTGAAAACTGCCAAGTAGTGATCAAATAACATCCATGGACCTCCATTCATGAATTTCAGTATATCCTCTCCCATATCAAACTTCTTCATAAAGAAATCATTCCTAATATCCCATATATCAAATCTGGCTTGAAGCTTCCAAAGGGCCTATACCCTATCACACATGACCATGCAGCCAATGTTCTTCCCCAACAATTTCACAGTCAATGCATCTTTCCATGGTTCACTGAGATCATCCACAACCCCATCATCCAAGTAGATCATAGGGGCATAACTCACCACCATTCATCAATTCCACATAGACTAATTTCTCAACTAACAAGTCCCTATGCACTTTTGGTTTGGCAAGGGCTTGTCCTTCAAAAACCTTCTCACAAAAAGTTACCCTATATACAACCATGCTCCTGTTTACATCAGCTCCTAAGCCACCCCCACCTTGGTGGTTTTGTCGGTAGAGACTAGTGTTGGGAGAAAACCCTAGTAAACACTTGCTCACTCATTTTGTGAATAGATTGCCTCTATTGTTTGATAACTAATCAATTCTTTTTAAAGTTACTTTTTGTATAAATTAATTTCAGTTTGAAATTATACATGAAAAAGTTTGAAATTAGTCTAAAAATAAAGTTTTTCAGGAGTGCTTAAAATCGAATCAAAATAACAAAAAATTGAGCAAATAAATCAATTTAAAGAATCAAAAACCACTTACAAATAAAAGAAAAAAATGATTTCAGATTTAAAATTACAATGAACTATTCAAACAATAATTGAAAATAGAATATGAAGAGTCAAATTTAAAGTCTTAATAAAAATTTACTTTTATTTAAGGCTTTGATTAGAATTGATTTTATTTTAAAACTTAAATATTTACAAATCAATTTAGTTCAATTTCTATTTTAATCATCCAAAATATTGTTTATTGTATTTTGGATATACCAATTGATTTCTAAAGCAGTGTGCTATTTTATTTGATTATTTTAAAGACAACATTTACATATAAATCAAATATATGGTGAAGGAAGACAATTTTAGATTACTCTTTACTTTGCTATGACAATTAACAAGAGTCAATCCTAATCACCATCACATGTCATATTGTTTTTGCCAAAACCAATTTTTACACGTGGACAGCTATAGTTGCTATTTTAAGAGTGAAGTCTAAAAGTGGTTTGAAGATAATGATTTTGGATAAAAATGAAAATTCATTCAACATAACAAAATATAGTTTATCAAGAAGTATTTGAAAATATTTAGAATCAAGTAAGTTATGGAACTTATATACTCCCAGTTTCTATTTTATGATCAATTATTATAATTTATTAATTGGAAATTGATTATTTTAAAATTATTAATATTTTCTTCTACTTTGTAGCAGCTTCTCAAGGAGAAATCAAAACTTTGGTGGTGTTGCGTTGCATATGATAAATTTTTTATACCATTAATCAAATAATATTTTCCTTCTTTATTAGATGGATTAAATTTATTATTATATTGTAATGTTATTAATGTATTTAAGATTTTTATACAATGCCTTTATCATATGGCCATTCCATAAATTAGAATCAAAATATTTAGTTATACATGTTTCTATTTATTATCTCATGCATCAGTAGCATCGCACGAATTACAATACTAGTTTGTGCAGAGGGAAGTACAATCCGTTTTTCAAGACATAATATTATTATACTTCTTTGTTTCCTACTAGCAAGAGAACATGTCTATTATTTCTTGTATTTTTAATCTAACTAATGGATGTATATACAATAATTGAGTATTCTTAATGCGATAAACTTTTATTATATATCATATCTATGTTAAAACTATTGACAGTTAAATCCTTTTTGATTGTCTCCTTTATAGTTTTCCTCAATCTTCCTCTACCTCTATTTATAGCACTATTCTTCATTTGATCCACTTTTCTTAGTGGATCCTTTACAAGTCTCCTCCAAATATACCAAAACCACCTGAGATGATATTCTATTTTCTTCTCTATGATAGATACCACCCTAATTTTCTTTCTAATATATTCATTCCTTATTTTATTTTGTCTTGTTTGGCAACTCATCCCTCACAACATCCTCATTTCTGTCATATGTAGCTCATTTTCATAATGACCTTTTACTGCCCAACATTCAATCTCATACAACAAAGTCGTTCCTATCATTGTGTGGTAGAATTCATCCTTAAGGTTGAGTGGCATTTTTTTTTTATCACAAATAGGATCCAAAGTGCCTTTCTACTTTGACCATCCTAGTTAGATCCTATGGTTAATGTCTTCCTATATCTCTCCATCACTTTGAAATAGAAATATATAAGTTTAAATAATCACATTTTGACCTATACAGTGCCTATTGATGATATCAACCTAACTCAAATATTATATAAATAAACATGTAAATACCGATCATAATTCTATCCTCCCTAGAAAAATCGGGAACAACACAAGAAAAAAAAAATCATACTTTACTATTATACAATATCAAAGACTTGACACACTTAATTTTTCATCTTTTACAAAATAACAAGACAACCATGCAAAATAAATAATTAGCATATCCATCTTGACAACATTACCTTGTGCTCATGATTGTCCCTCCTATAAAGAAGTTGCACTCCAACAAAATATTAAGCTATATCTCACAATTGTGCAAAACAAATAATTGGGATATCTATTTCTAACCAATATCTCATGCTAATGATTGTCCCAATGATTGTCCCTCCCACAGAGAAGTTGTACTCCGAAAATGTTCAAATAATATTAAGCTATTTCATCACTACTATGCCAAACAAACAATTATGATATCTATCTCACACCAGCCACTTTCTTGTGCTAATGATTGTTCCTCCCTTAGGGGGCGTTTGTTTTCTATCTTAGGACAGAAATATAGAGAGAGTTTGTCCATGTATCATGTTTGGTGGTGGAGACGAGGTAATTTTCTATTCCAGAGATAAATTTTTTTTTGTATTTCTATCCCTCCAAAAACTGGAGATAGTGGGAATAGGACACTGAGACATAAATTTAATATTTTTTTTCAATAATACCCCTTATGTTGCAACCATCGATGGTGGTCAGGTCGCCGGTCAACCACCGACCACCGTCGATCAACGAAAAGTCAATGCTAGTCAACAGCCTCCAGTGCCAGTCAACGCCAATCAACGGCCTCCAGTGGTGATCAATGGCGGTCAACGGCGGTGGTCAATAGTGGTCCGACAAGGATACATATGTCTTTTATCATGTATTTGTTGTCCTATCCTCATGTTGCTAAAAAAAATACAGATGTCTTGTACTCCACAACTAAATATGATATAGAGATAGGATTTTTTATGTCTTTATCTCTACTGTCTCTATATTTCCTGTCCCAAGACTTTAAACAAATGCTACGTTAAAGAAGTTGCATTTGAGCAATATTGATATCTAATCGTGACTTTACATTGAATCAAAGTAATATTCTAATAGGAGTACAAATACTCACGTTGTGCTAAAATATGGTGGAAAAAATATCAAAACCAATAAATCAAAATAAGTAAGATTGAATAAGTAAACTTATCAAAGCTTGGCCCTTGTACCTTATGTTCTTCGTAAATCTTTCAAGATACAAATTTGACTCACTCAACATTAATAAATATGTGGTAACTTCTTATTAGTTATCTCATTAGTTTTAGTTATTGAGCTCCAAAATTAATTTTAAATAATATGATTGTTAAAAATTAAAAAATATTTGAATATACTTT